>JAESUZ010001400.1:0-1442463 GCA_017311185.1 Proteles cristata cristata
GAAACAGGCTCCAGGCTCTGAGCTGGCAGTCGCACAGAGCCCGACGCGGGGCTCGAACCCACGAACCACGAGATCATGACCTAAGCGAAAGTCGGTCGCTTAACCGACTAAGCCACCCAGGCGCCCCAAAACTAGGAATGTTTAAAACAATGTAAACGTGAAATAACCCAAACTCACTAAAAAAATAGATAAATTCATCATCATATAGTTATACAATAGAATGTTATCCAAGAGTATATGTGCATAAACCAGTTATATAGAAAATATTAATATTAATAATAATATTAATAAATGTTATCAATGTAATCAATTAAAATAAATCTCAGAACATAGCATTCATAATGATACTCTTTTTAATGAAATTTATAGTATCAACATTGGGCAATATGACTTTTAGAAATGAGTGTGTATGCATGGTGTGTGTGTGTATCTATATAACAGAAAGAAAATAATGAAGCAAAACAGTAAGTCAATTCCTTGGGTGAACAGAGTAGAAAAGAAACACTCAGGCAATTCCAGTTATTATCAATATTCTAGCTCTTGAATAATGTAGTGGCTTTATGAATGTGTAATATATTGTTAAAATGAATGAATTAGCACAGGATATATAAGAAGACATGGGTAAACCAATGATAAAAAATGAATGCTGATGCAAGGATAATAATAAATAATAATAAATCTAGATTTGCACAAAAATATTAAAATAAATATTTTTACACAATTGAAAAACAAACAGCAGCAAAAATGGACAAAGACATAAAAATAATTTTACCTAAAAAAAAGAAAACTACTTAGTGGAGCACCTGGGTGGTTCAGTCAGTTAAGCGTCCAACTTGAGCTCAGGTCATGATCTCACGGTTTGTGGTTTCGAACCCCGGGTCGGGCTCTGTGCTGACAGCCAGCTCAGAGTACGGAGCTTGTTTCGGATTCTGTATCTCCTTCTCTCTCTGACTTTCCCCTGCTCACACTGTCTCTCACTGTCAGAAATAAATCAAACATTAAAAAAAAAAACCTACTTGGAGAATAAGCAGGAAAAAAACATTACTATTAAATAAGAAGAAAAATTAAAATCATGGAAAAATAACCCCAAACCTACCACTTTGCAGATATGTTGAAGTTGAAGTGTTCATGAGGATATCAAATAATAGGAATTATAATAAAATATGTGTTTGCATTGAAATTAGAATGATTTTGACAAAAATCATCTTATAATGAATTTAAAGAATATGGGTTATAAATTATGATACAGAATTCCTCTTCTAGTTTGAAATTCTAAGGAAGCTCCTTTATAGCTACATCAGAAAGAGTATTCATATCAACATTTGCTATGATTTGAGCAAATGAAAAAATAGAAGAAAACAAATTCTCAGGAGACAGGAGAATGAATAAATAGGTTGTAGCACATGCATGCAATGACTCAGTTTATAGGAATGAAGTTTCACAATTTATCTCCAGCTATATAACATGGATGGAAATCACAAAATAACACTGGCACCAAAAATGTTTAAATTAATTATGATAAATTTATATACCATAAAGATAAGCAAGAATATGATAAAGATGACTTTGGAATGCATCTATCCTTGGGAGGTGAATGTGTTTGAAGAGTTACTCAGTAGGGGCTAACATTAGTAGTAATATTTAATTGTATTATTCTTAACTGGATGGAAAGTACATAGATGGTGTGTGATTGTGTGTGTGTGTGTGTGTGTGTGTGTGTGTGTGTGTGAGCGCATTCATGTTTCACAGTAAATAATGGTATATTAAAAGAAAGGTCTTTCTAAAAAGAGGTAGTGGCCAAATTTGTCATAGAGAGCTAATAACTTCAGTAAGTTAAGAAAATGATTCATCTATTTTATGTAAGTGTATTTATTTATTTTGAGAAAGGGAGAACATGAACAGGGAAGAAGCAGAAAAAGAGAGGGAGAAGAGAAACCCAACCAGGCTCTGCACGGTCAGCACAGAACCTGACATGGATTTTGAACTCACAAACCATGAAATCATGACTTGAGCCAGAATCAAGATTTGTATGCTTAACCAACTGAGCCACCAAGCGTCCCTGACCTGTATATTTTACTTAAAACAAAGTAATGGATGATTTTAACAGAGGGGTATTTGTTCAAGTTGTGGGAATTAAAGCATTGGATTTAAGAGAGTAAGTTCTGGAGAGAAGATGAAGTTTCTTATGTTCAGATTCCTTTCCTTAGTTTGTTGCAAAGGGAAAAGGAGAAGGGGCACTGGATGATGGGGAAAGTAGGGACAAAATAGATCGTTTTGTTTTTCCTGTAAGTTTTTAAATGAATAAATACTATAGCATGTTTATACTGATCGTGTTAAGAACAAGAAACTTGTGATGCAGAGAATTAAGGCACAACTGCATGTGTGGAGTCTTTGACTAGGTGAGGAAAATTGGGATGCCATGGACAAGATAGGCAAAAGATGGGTTATCCAGGGAGAGTGCCATGCATGAAAGCTGATACATAGAGACATTTAGTGCTTGGATAATGAGAAAACTCTCATGATTGCCCTTTCAGTCTTAGCAAAATAAGATGGTAGTGTCATTCATCAGCTGAGAGCAAGGAGGGAGTCTATCAGAGACTTCAATAGACAGGAGAAAGCATAGATTAATTTTCCTGTATCATGATGATGGAATCATTTTGAACTGTTGGCAGGATTTCCACCCACTTTTTAAGGCCTACTTTGAGGTTGTGATCATTATTTTTAAAAGAGATATACCGGGGCGCCTGGGTGGCTCAGTTGGTTTAGTGTCCGACTTCGGCTCAGGTCATGATCTCACAGTTCGTGGGTTCGAGCCCCGCATTGGGCTCTGTGCTGCCAGCTCAGAGCCTGGAGCCTGTTTCAGATTCTGTACCTCCCTCTCTCTCTGATCCTCCCCTGCTCATGCTGTCTCTATCTCTCTCTCAAAAGTAAATAAAATATTTTTAAAAAAGAGACATACCAACATGGGTCTGTGTGTTATGTGTGTGTATTTTCTCATGTGCTGATTCTCAAGGAAGTAAAACAGAAAGCGAGAGAAATGTAACCAGCTTTAGAGTTTAGTCTAATGAGAGAGAAAAAAGCAGTCAACAGTATTGAAAATGAATGCAAGAGATAATTATAATGAGCCATGAAATATATGAATAAGAAGGAATATAATTTTGAAAAGCCAAGGAACAGTGAACTGTAAATACAGAAGTTCTAAGAGAGTACAAAAGAAACCAATAAAATTGTGTGGTTCCAAGAAAAGTGAAAGGACAGTTTATCTTTGAACTGAGAAACGGCAACATTGGGAATGACTTGGCATAACACTGCATGATACTGGTGGGCTAGGAGGAATATTTTATGCAATACAGGATGATTCCTATCCATCAATATCTGTAAATTATAAGATTAAAGAGAGTAAATAATAGCTTATTTGGGGGAAATAAAAATTTATTTCCAAAATATCATTGTATCTCCCCTTTGTTTCAATTTTCTATTTAAATTCTAGTTGGTTAACACATAGTGTAATATTAGTTTCAGGAGTAGAATTTAGTGGTTTGTCACTTACATTTAACACCTAGTGGTCATCACAATAACTGCCCTCCTTAATCATCACCCATTTAGCCCATTCCCCTACGTCTGTCCCCTCCAGCAACCTGTTTGCTTTTTATAGTTAATAGTCTGTTTTTCCCTTACTTTGTATATGAGAATGAAAGAAAATTGTGTAAAATTGTGATAGATCAACAATACTACACATGCCCAAGCATTTTACCTGTCCACATATTTTTATATATATCCATCAGACAATCAAATGTTGTCCTTTATGGCTGCTTATTTACTACTATCTATGACATGAAAAAAATCAACCAATGTTAGAAAGTTTATAAATACCATTATTCCAGAAAGAATATTTAATATGTACATTTGTTTTCCTTTTAAATTTAATTTTTAAATTTATTTACTTCATGAATTTTTGAAATTTTCATTCACTCTCAGTTCTTATGTTAATTTCTTGCAATTTATTGTATTTTGAAAGACATCTAAAAGTCCTTCTGGAAATAAGTAAAAACAAACATTTTGTGTTCGCTTGAGTGATTCACTTTTCAAAGATATTATTGCCAAAGATAATGTATTTTATGCAGACTTACCAGAAAGCAACTGTTCAGTGAATAACAAGATTATACCAATTTACTGGTAAATGTACTTAATCTTTTAATATAACTTGATATTTCATTGAAGGGAATGTACTTTTTAAAATATTATCACTGTGACAATAACCAAATAATCTTTGATTTCTTTTCTTTACTGTACTTTGCAATAAATTTTATTTACTGAAAGGCAACAATTAAATAACAAATACAGAAAAGAGCTTTAGCAAAGGTTTAGAACAAATTTCTGAAAATTCATGTAATCTACTATTTAGGGCAATATGTAGGATATTTTGTCATTTTATATCATTCTATTGTTATTAAACATTGACAAATATTTGTTTAGAAAAGTTAATGATTAATTTTACTGTATTCATTTTATATCTTAAACATAAATATGGGACTATCTTAGACATTACTAAGATTTAAATTACAAATAAAAACAACAAATGAGAATGTTTTTATAGAATTATTTAAACTTTCAATAAGAGCATTTTAAACAAATACTCTCCCAGAGTAATATTTGAAGGTGTTAAGTAATAACAAAGCACACAAACAAAAAATGGGGGTGTTTAATAATTTTTGAAAGGCAAGATATACATTTTATTCTCAAATCTTAGTTGGAATATTCTTAGACATTTTAAAGATTTCCTTATTTAATAATTCATTTCTCGCCTTTTAAAATTATTGCTAAAAATGGAAATTTATATTATGAAATCTAGCTTTTCTTTATATACTTACTGGAGAATTCAACTGATACATCTTAAATTGTGGTTTTGTTTTCAAACTGACCTTCAAAAAGTGGGCAATACATTAAATCCCCATGGATGTGTGTGTCAGAGTGTATTTTCTCCTTGTTCTCTCATTTTTACATTTGCATTTACTTAATTACAGTGAGCTCGACATTCACTTTAAGTATTTATGTGCTATTGGCATTTCTTTCTTTGTGAAATTACTTCTGGACACTCAGCACTTTTTTAATGGGTTGCCTTTCACTTATTGATTTATATTTTTAATGTAATACCAATGTCAATGTTCTGTCTCTAACTATATCTTCAATAGTTCTTATAATCAATTTATGCTTAAACTTTAAGTATAATTGTAATAGAGTGTTTTTGAAATCTATTGTAATGAGATCTTATTTTCTGGCGTCTAGGTTTTTCCCTTTATGAAATCAAGGGTTATATATCACCTGAGAGCTTTTCTGTCCACAAATTATAAAACATAATTTTAATGTATCCTTGTATTTTCTTCCTGCATTCATTTCGGATAAGCCACTAAACTAAGATTACTTTTAAATACATTTTGAAGTAGTAATTAAAAATTACCTTCCTATGACCAATTTCCCAAAAATTGTTAATATGATATCCCAAATTATTAACATAATAATACACGCATTCTATGTTTATAAGAAAATATGTGGTATAAGTAATTCAGTAAAATAAGTGCGTTTTTTATATTTGTATTCCATTCAGAAGCTATGTAAGTCCAGTACAATTTGATTTAATGGGATAAGTGTCCTTTAAGTTTTTTTTCTTTCCAAATTTTGACTTGAAGATACAATTTCTTCGCAGTTTTTTAGAATCTTCATACTCAGAGGGTGATATCATATTTTCTAAATATTTTTGTTATCTAGTAACATTACATCTATCTTTTGTCAAATTGATCTATTCTACTATGATTGATTGAATTAGATATTCTTGACCAATTTTCTTTCCAATACTTACTTTTTAAATTAATTCATTAAATTTTAATTTTGTGGCTACTATATTCCAGACACATTTATGTGATTGAGATTGTTCAGATATTGCAAAAGGCAAATATCCATGCAGTTCCAGGAGCTTATATTTTAGTAGTGATAGAAAGTGCAAATAGGAATAATAAATGAGTTATTAATTAATCTTATATGTTAGAAAACAACATGTGCTATGAAAGAAGAAATATACATACATACATACATATATTTATAAATACAGACACACATATGCAAACACATGCCTTAGTAAAGTATATTTACAATTTGATTGCTTGAGAACACATTGCAACTTTAAATTTAGTTTGTGTTAATGATAGCCTCTGATAAATATAAGATTTGAAAAAAAATCTTGAGGATAGAGCTGACGACAAATCTAAAAATAAAAGTACAAGACTCACAGATAAACTTGAATTTCAAACATTTTTTACTATAACTATATCCCAAGTATATTCCTGTTTTGGAAACCAAGATATATAAACTCATAAAACTTAAAGTTATGGCATAGGAATCAACAATTCTCCAAGTACTTATCAGTATAATAGTAAAAAAGGCCATATTTACTTTTACCTTTTGATTCTAAATCCATGTATTTTTTATGTTGTTGTAATAGCGCCATATTTATATGCTGTTTCAAACATTTATAATGCATCCTGTAGAGTCTCATATTTAGAACCCTATTAAATCAATGTATAATTTCCCATCTGGTATTACACCTAAGTTTTCAATAGACCATCCCACTGTTACCTTAGGCAGGTTATTTTGGCTGATTGGGTATGTTGTAAGCCAAGTGAATTCCAAGCCCATGAAACTATTACCTGTTTTCTTTTTTTTTAAATCATTTTAATGTTTATTATTTTTTTAATGTTTTTTTTTTTTTTTACAAATAGTTTATTGTCAAATTAGTTTCCACATAACACCCAGTGCTCATCCCCACAAGTGCCCTCCTCCATGCCCACCCCTCCTCCCCCCCACATCCACCAGTCCTCAGTTTTTGTCAGCATTCAAGAGTCTCTCATGGTTTGCCTCTCCCCTTTCCCCCACCATTTCCGCCCTTCTTCTCCCCCTTGGTCCTCTGTTAAGTTCCTCCTAATCCTCCTATACGTGCACACATATGATATTTGTCTTTCTCTGCCTGACTTATTTCGCTCAGCATAACACCCTCAAGGTCCATCCATGTTGCTACACATGGCCAGATTTCATTGTTTCTCGTTGCCATGTAGTATTCCATGGTATAGATAAACCACATCTTCTTGATCCATTCATCTGTTGATGGACACTTAGGCTCTTTCCATGTTTTAGCTATTGTGGAGAGTGCTGCTATGAACATTGGGGTACATGTGCTCCTATGCATCAGCATTTCTGTATCCCTTGGGTAAATTCCTAGCAGTGCTATTGCTGGGTCATAGGGGAGTTCTATTGTTAGTTTCCTTAGGAACCTCCACACTGTTTTCCAGAGGGGCTGTACCAGTTTACATTCCCACCAACAGTGTAGGAGGGTGCCCGTTTCTCCACATCCTCGCCAGCATCTAGAGTTCTCTGATTGGCTCATTTTAGCCACTCTGACTGGCGTGAGGTGGTATCTCAGTGTGGTTTTGATTTGTATTTCCCTGATGAGGAGGGATGCTGAGCATCGTTTCATGTGTCTGTTGGCCATCTGGATGTCCTCTTTGGAGAAGTGTCTGTTCATATCTTCTGCCCATTTCTTCACTGGGTTGTTTGCTTTTCGGGCGTATAGTTTGGTGAGTTCCTTGTAGATTCTGGATATCAACCCTTTATCTGATATGTCATTTGCAACTATCTTTTCCCATTCCGTTGGTTGCCTATTAATTTTCTGGGTTGTTTCCTTGGCTGTGCAGAAGCTTTTAATCTTGATGAGGTCCCAACAGTTTATTTTTGCTCTTGATTCCCTTGCTTTTGGGGATGTGTCAAGTAAGAAGTTGCTGCGGTGGAGGTCAAGGAGGTTGTTTCCTGCTTTCTCCTCTAGGGTGTTGATAGTTTCCTGTCTCACGTTCAGGTCCTTTATCCATTTTGAGTTTATTTTTGTGCATGGTGTGAGAAAATGATCTAGTTTCATTCTTCTGCATGTTGCTGTCCAGTTCTCCCAACACCATCTGTTAAAAAGGCTGTCTTTTTTCCATCGGATATTCTTTCCTGCTTTGTCAAAGATTAGTTGGCTGTATACTTTTGGGTCCACTTCTGAGTTCTCAATTCTGTTCCATTGGTCTATGTGTCTGTTTTTGTGCCAATACCATACTGTCTTGATGATGACAGCTTTGTAGTAGAGGCTAAAGTCTGGGATGGTGATCCCTCCCGTTTTGGTTTTATTTTTCAGGATTACTTTGGCTATTCGGGGTCTTTTGTGGTTTCATACAAATTTTTGGATAGTTTGTTCTAGTTTTGAGAAGTATGCTGCTGCAATTTTGATTGGAATTGCATTGAATGTGTACAGTGCTTTAGGTAGTAATGACATCTTAACTATATTTATTCTTCCTATCCATGAGCATGGAATGTTTTTCCACTTCTTTGTGTCTTCTTCAATTTCCTTCATAAGTTTTCTATAGTTTTCATCATACAGATCTCTTGTATCCTTGGTTAGGTTTATTCCGAGGTATTTTATGGTTTTTTGTGCAATTGTGAATGGGATCAGTTTCTTGATTTCTCTTTCTGTTGCTTCATTGTTGGTGTATAAAAATGCAACCGATTTCTGTACGTTGATTTTGTACCCTGCAACTTGGCTGAATTCTTGGATCAGTTCTAGTAGGCTTCTGGTGGAGTCTGTTGGGTTTTCTATGTAGAGTATCATGTCATCTGCGAAGAATGAAAGTTTGACTTCCTCTTTGCCAATTCTGATGCCTTTGATTTCCTTTTGGTGTCTGATGGCTGATGCTAGGACTTCCAGCACTATGTTAAACAGCAGTGGTGAGAGTGGGCATCCCTGTCGTGTTCCTGATCTCAGGGGGAAAGCTCTGAGTTTTTCCCCGTTGAGGATGATGTTAGCTGAAGGCTTCTCATAGATGGCTTTGATGATGTTTAAGTAGGTTCCTTCTATCCCAACTTTCTCGAGAGTCTTTATTAAGAAGGGATGCTGTATTTTGTCAAATGCTTTTTCTGCATCTATTGACAGGATCATATGGTTTTTATCTTTTCTTTTATTGATATGATGTATCACATTGATTGATTTGCGAATGTTGAACCAGCCCTGTAACCCAGGAATGAATCCCACTTGATCTTGGTGGATGATTCTTTTTATATGCTGCTGGATTCGATTTGCAAGGATCTTGTTGAGAATTTTTGCATCCGTATTCATCAAGGATATTGGCCTGTAGTTCTCTTTTTTTGCTGGATCTCTGTCTGGCTTGGGAATCAGTGTGATGCTGGCTTCATAAAATGAGTCCGGGAGTTTTCCTTCGCTTTCTATTTTTTGGAATAGCTTGAGAAGAATTGGGATTAATTCTGTTTTAAATGTCTGGTAGAATTCCCCAGGGAAGCCATCAGGTCCAGGGCTCTTATTTGTTGGGAGATTTTTGATCACTGATTCAATTTCTTCACTTGTTATGGGTCTGTTCAGGTTTTCTATTTCTTCCCGTGTGAATTTTGGTAGTGAGTGTGTGTTTAGGAATTTGTCCATTTCTTCTAAGTTGTCCAATTTATTGGCATATAATTTTTCATAGTATTCCCTGATAATTGCTTGTATTTCTGAGGGGTTGGTTGTAATAAGTCCATTTTCATTCATAATTTTGTCTATTTGGGTGCTCTCTCTTTTCTTTTGGATAAGTCTGGCTAGAGGTTTGTCAATTTTGTTTACTTTTTCAAAAAACCAACTCTTGGTTTCATTGATCTGTTCAATTGTTTCTTTGGTCTCTATGTTGTTTATTTCTGCTCTGATTTTTACAATTTCTCTTCTTCTACTGGGTTTAGGGTGTTCTTGTTGCTCTGCCTCTAGTTCCTTTAGGTGAGCTGTTAGATTTTGGACTTGCGCTTTTTCTAATCTCTTGAAATAGGCCTGGAGAGCAATGTACTTTCCTCTTAGGACTGCCTTTGTCGCATCCCACAGATTTTGAATTGTTGTGTTTTCATTTTCATTTGTTTCCATATATTTTTTAATTTCATCTCTAATTGCCTGATTGGCCCATTCATTCTTTAGAAGGGTGTTCTTTAACCTCCATGTTTTTGGAAGTTTTCCAGACTTCTTCCTGTAATTGATTTCAAGTTTCAAAGCATTGTGATCTGACAGTGTGCATGGTATGATCTCTATTCTTTTATATTTCTTGAGGGCTGCTTTATGTCCCAGTATGTGATCTATCTTGGAGAATGTGCCATGCGCACTTGAGAAGAAAGTAAATTCCCTGGCCTCAGGATGTAAAGTTCTAAATATATCCGTCAGGTCCATCTGGTCCAATGTATCTTTCAAGTCCATTATTTCTTTAGTGATTTTCTGTCTGGTTGACCTATCCATTGCTGTAAGCGGAGTATTAAAGTCCCCTGCTATTAGCACATTCTTATCTATAAGCTTGTTTCTGTTTGTGATTAATTGTTTTAGATATTTAGGTGCTCCCATATTCGGTGCGTAGACATTTATGATTGTTAGTTCTTCCTGATGGATGGACCCTGTAATTAGTATGTAGTGCCCTTCTTCATCTCTTGTGATTGTCTTTAATTTAAAGTCCAGTTTGTCTGATATAAGTATCGCTACTCCGGCTTTCTTTTGATTTCCTGTAGCATGATATATATTTCTCCATCCCCTTACTTTTAATCTGAAGGTATCTTCCCGTCTAAAATGAGTTTCTTGTAGACAGCATATAGATGGATTTTGTTTTTTAATCCATTCTGCTACCCTATATCTTTTGATTGGAGCATTCAGCCCATTTACATTCAGTGTTATTATTGAAATATGTGGGTTTAGAGTCTTTGTATCTTTTGTAGGGTTCATGTTTGTGGTGGTGTCTCTGGAATCTTTGTTCCTTGCAACCTTTCCTTCAGAGCATCCCCCTCAGGATTTCTTGTAGGGCTGGCTTCGTGGTGACAAATTCTTTCAATTTCTGTTTATTTGGAAAGGTTTTTATCTCTCCTTCTATTTTGAATGACAGGCTTGCTGGATAGAGGATTCTTGGCTGCATATTTTTACTGTTCATCACATTGAAGATCTCCTGCCATTCCTTTCTGGCCTGCCACGTTTCAGTAGATAGGTCTGTCACCACTCTGATAGGTTTCCCTTTGTATGTGAGGGCCCTTTTCTCCCTAGCTGCTTTCAAAATTCTCTCTTTGTCCTTGTATTTTGCCATTTTTACGATGATATGTCGTGCAGAAGATCGATTCAAGTTACGTCTGAGGGGAGTCCTCTGAGCCTCTTGTATTTCCACATTGACTTCCTTCCCCAGGTCGGGGAAGTTCTCTGCTATAATTTGTTCCAGGACTCCTTCAGCACCTTTCCCTCTCTCTTCCTCTTCTGGGATTCCTATGATACGGATATTGTTGCGTTTGACTGTGTCGCTGAGCTCTCGAATTCTTCTTTCCTGTTCCTGGATCAGTTTGTCTCTTTTTTTGTCAGCTTCTTGTTTTTCTAGAATGGTGTCTTCTAAATCACTTATTCTCCTTTCTGCCTCTTCAAGCCGTGCATTGGAGGCCTCTAATTTATTATGTATCTCATTTATCGCATTTTTTAATTCTTCATGCCTATTTTTATTTTCCATTCTGTCTGTAGCCATAGTTTCTTTGATGTCGCCTATGTTTTTTTCAAGCCCTGCTATTAATTTCACCATTATTATTCTAAAATCTTGTTCACTTATGCTGCTGATATCTGTTTTGAGCAGTTCATTAGCTGTCATTTCTTCTTGGAGTTTCTTTGGAGGAGAGCTCTTTCGTTTCGTCATTTTAGTTAGCTTTCCGGCTCTTGTTGGTTTTAAAGACCTGTTATGCTCTCTGTTTCTATGAGCACTGCTATATCCAAGAAACTCTTTGACTTTCCAGGGCCTATCCTTTCAGAGATTGTTTTTTGAATGGTATCCCTCGGTCACTCTTGTTGGGACCTTAGTTATTTTATTTTCCTATTCGTAGTGATATTTGGGACTCTTCACCTTGTGTACTCTAGCTTGTTTCTTGAGGTAGCCCTGGAAAAGAAAACAGACAGACAAACACACAGGGAGCAGGAGCACACAAACGCACAGGCTGATTCAACTAACATGCAAAGTGAGAGGGAAAACGAAAAAGTTAATAGAAAAGACGGAGGAGGGAGGGCGAATAGGGAGCATAAAATACATAAAAGGGTCAAAAAGGGGAAAAGAAAAGGAAAAAAGAAGAAAACCGATGGACAAAGAACGGTTTAAAGCATATACCTGGATTTCCCAGCTACAGTTAAATAGCCGTGTGTATGCAGTGCTGGTTGAAGAGCATAGAGAAAAAGAGAGAAGGCAGGGTGAGACAAGGCAGATTTGGAAATAGAATGAACAGGCAGAAGGGATAAGAAACTTTTTTCAAAGAGGTAAAGGGTAGAATGTGGTTGGATAGGTGAGAGAAGGATGCTGGAATTATCCAGAGAAACTATATAGTCTAATTACTCCTGAGAGAAATAGCTGTAAAAGTCGGTAGGTGTAGAATTTACATTTACAGAATGGACTTGTGATTGTTTAAGCAAGCTGGCGACCAGAGTTAATCAGGTCAGTGTTTTGGGGAAAAAAGCGAGAAAAGAGAAAGAAGAAGAAAAAAAGAGAAAAGAAAGGGAAAAAAAAGAAAGAAGGAAAAAAAAGGAAAAAAAACAAAAAAAAGGGAAAAAAAAAAGGAGGAGGGCACCTCTCAGGCAGGGATGGGCGTGGCGTGATCCGATGCCTCAGGCGGGGGTTCTGCCTTGGCGATTGTGGGGAGGAGAGTGACGGTGCTCCAGTCCCTTCTTGAACCCCGCGCTGCAGCTCGCTTTTTTTTTTTTGGCGTGTCAACTCCCCGTTCCGGGGACGCAGCCGAAGTTGGTTGCACTCTTCAACCCAGGCCAGTTCCAATCTCCAAATCCCAGCCCGCGCCCCGCTGAAGTTGCCTTAGACACAGCTTCCCAGACAACCCCCTCGGGCTATTCCAGGCTCCCTGCTGAGCTCTGGGGGCAGAGTCAGGATCGCTGCTTTCTTCTCTGGTCGGCTCTGGTGCGCATGCGCGCGGGCTTGCCTGCAGCGTCCGCGTAGCCTGAGCCCGCTGGAGTGAGGAAAACCGGGTCTCTCTATGGCTCGTCACCCGAAACACGAACTCACAGGCAAATTTCCAGTTTTTAGCTTTTTGCCTTCCCTCTCGAGTTCCAGCCAGCCAGGAGCGCGGACGCCCGGTGTCTGTGCGGCTCTTTCAGGTGTCCCAGCCGCCCTGGAGCTACAATGGCGGCAGGCGCACCCGCTCCGCTTTAAAACCCCACCTCCAGGAGCGGCACAAAGAAGCAGTTTGTGTGCTCAGCCTCCCCCAGGACCAGTTGTCGCGAGGGGACCTGGTGTGCAGATATTTGGCAAGTACGGTCTTTCTATGCACCGAGCGGAGATTTTTCTGTCTCGGACTCTCTCCTTTTCCCCTCTCACTCCCCGTAGAGGGTAGAGGGGGATCGCCTCCCACCCTGGAGGCTCCGATCCCGGGCTGATTTTACCTTCCCCGGTTCGCACTCACGTTAGAAGGCTTTCTCAGTGGATTCTGCGTCCTTTTTTCTCCCAGTCTCTCAGGTTTTGTATGGTTTCCAATGGCTTCAGATCTTTTCTGTGTGATGTATGGGCGCGAGTGCAAGTACGGAGCTCCTTACTTCTCCGCCATCTTGCCTCCCTCCAGCTATTTTTTTAATGTTTTATTTATTTCTAGGAGAGAGAGAGACAGCGTGAGCGGGGGAGGGTCAGAGAGAGAGGGAGATACAGAATCTGAAACAGGCTCCAGGCTCTGAGCTGGCCGTCAGCACAGAGCCCAATGCGGGGCTCGAACCCACGAACCGTGAGATCATGACCTAAGTGAAAGTCGGACATTTAACCGACTAAGCCACCCAGGTGCCCCTATTATTGTTTTTTTTTTTTTTTAGAGAGAGAGAGCAAAAGAGAGAGACAGAGCGTGACTGGGGAAGGGACAGAGAGAGAGAAAGAGAGACAGAATCTGAAGCAGGCTCCAGGCTCTGAGATATCATTACAAAGCCTGATGTGGGGCTTGAACTCCCGAACCAAGATCATGACTGTATGCTTAATCGACTGAGTCACCTGAGTGCCCCTCTATTTTTTTTTTTTAATTATGAAATGAGCTTCTTGATAAGAAGCATTGCTGTGTGGAATATGATGTAAATAAATTAGGGATTTCATATATTCATGGATCATGGTACCAGAAGGCATTAGATTCAGGGAATGCATATTTGTTTCCTGAAAATATGTCCACTCTAGTGAGTGCAGATCAATGCCACACCATGATAAAAATGGTTCAGTGTAATCCAGCTGTCACAAACTACTGCCCGGACCCTTGGGGAATATTGACATATTGGATCAGTTATTGACAGGTAGGGGACATAGCAGTTACATATCAGCCTTCATTAGAAGAAGACTATGTTGTTGAGCCTGTGGATAACTTTACCTGTCATCATGACTATTCTGTACATGAAGTGAACATTATATTGACTCAGAAACGGAGCTGCTGGTCTCCCCATAACATTTTACCTTGTCTACTTTGTACTATCACAAAGTTAATTTTATATGTCAACTTGGCTGGATTATAGAATGCCCAGATATTAGACAAATCAATATTTCTGGGTGTATCTGTGGAGTGTTTTGGGGAGAGACTGTCATTTGAATCAGTCAGTTGAGTAAAAGATATCACCCTCCCCAATGTGAGTGGCATCATCTAATCCATTGAGAGTCCATATAGAACAAAAATGTGGAGGAAGAGATTACTCTTTCTCTGCCTGACTGATAGAACTGTAACATCTGTCTTTTGCAATTAATGCTCCTGGTTTTCAGGATTTGAAACTCCAGCACTGG
The DNA here is from genome assembly GCA_017311185.1 of Proteles cristata cristata. Classification (NCBI taxonomy): domain Eukaryota; kingdom Metazoa; phylum Chordata; class Mammalia; order Carnivora; family Hyaenidae; genus Proteles; species Proteles cristata. The sequence goes on from JAESUZ010001400.1 coordinate 14,853, forward strand.
CCTTCCTAGGTCTCCAGCTTGCAGAAGGCAAATCATGGGACATCTTAGCTTCCATAATTACATGAACATGTACCTTCTAATAATTCTCTTTACATATATTCCTATAGGCTCTGTGTCTCTGAAAAACCCTGACTACTGAACCACCTCATTATGAGATCATCCTCTGCGTTAGATGTCCTTTGAAGAACATTCACTTGAGATACAAATATCTTCATAGTCTTTTGCAGGTGGAGAGGCTCAGATATATATCTCTTCCCTGTATTTCCTTTTTATCAATCTCTCAATTCTGTACTTTCCAAGCAGCCAAAATATTAGAAACAGTATATGAATTAGTGTTGATCTGTGTTACTGACCATATATAGATTCAGACAAAGTGGACAACCAAATTCACCACTGACCTTTGGTAATAATATTATACTAAGTAGATCTCTGATACTGTAGTCATCCAGTCCTGTCTGCTCCCATTCTATCTTGTGGAATTGTTTGTAAACAAGGGCTGAGATTTTCCTCTTCAGTAAACTGATTAGAAGGAACTTCCTTTGGCATCACAGGTGTAGATTTAAGGAGAGGAGGCAATATTGTGTTGAAGGAATTTAAGCCACTAACCACACAATAATTGTATCTGAACTTTTTCATACTGTTTCCACTTAATGTTAGATTATGACTGAGCATTCCGTCCTTATGACTTTTTGTGTCAGATAGCATCAAGTTCATAATGAATAGTTCTGGATGGATAGTACTTTATATTCCACTATTAGGCATTTCATCTTTACCTGGTTATAGTAGCATGGCAGTGTGTTTCTCAAAAAGATAGTAACTTAAATATTTTTAAGTTTTTATTTACTATTGAGAGAAAGAGACAGAGCACGAGAAGGTGAGGGGGCAGAGAAAGAAGGAGACACAGAATCTGAAACTGGCTTCAGGCTCTGAGTTGTCAGCACAGAGTACAATGTAAGGTTCGAACTCACAAGCCATGAGATCATGACCTGAGCCAAAGTTGGATACTTAACCAACTGAGCCACCCAGGCACTCCTCAAAAAGATAACAATTGTTGGCAATGAGGGCATGGATAAACATCGGAACCTCAGAGGGCAGTGCAGTAGTTTTTCCCTTGGTACTTATGTGATGCTTCATGCAGTATCCTTTTAATGACAGATTCTTTAAGCATCTACTGCATTATAACAACCAAGAAGAACAGAGTGCAGTGAAGTCTAAATAGACTGAAGCAATTACTCCTGCCCTCGTCCTGGTCAAAACTATCATCCTTATGGTTTACACAGTAAATGTTCTACTCAAATGTGTAGAACAGTTCTACTATATTAAAAAAATCCTACTGATAATTATGACTCTGTTAACATTAGGTGGTACAAGGTTATCTGCCTTTCACCACAAAGGGTATATATTGACTCTTATTAGCATAGTAGTCTTTACAAACATCACCTAAAGTTGACCATAAATTGTTTAATTTGTGTACAATTTATTTATAATTATTAGAATATATATACATGAAATATGTGTATATTTTTTCACATACACTTTGTACGTACATAAAATGTTTGGTGCCCCAAAAATCTCAATCCTTCTAAATTATTTATTTCTACTTTTAGAAGGATTTATTTAGCATGATATTTTTTATTCTTGACTCTCAGAAGATTCTTGACTTCACCAGAATTTTTGGTTGAGTCTCTCTCACTTTATTTTAATATTCTTGTAAAAAACTGAATGAGACTCTTTTCCTGCTGGATATATGCATCTTTTCTGCCTACCTCAATATTCTTCTCTCACATTTTCATACTCTTTGTATTTTATTATACTTCAAGTATATCTTTAAGAATACTACTTCATTTTTCAACTGTACTAATCTGTGGTTTTACAGTTTTGCTATGTTTATTATTTTGAATTTTTTGATTTTTAAAACTTTTTATGTTTGCTATTCTCTTCATGCCATTGTTCTCTTTCTTTATGCATATATAATTCCATAATATAAAATATAACAAGTTTTCTCTTAATATCTTTCCTAACAAGCTTTATGCTTTGATGGTCATGAGGGTTTCCTCTCTTTGTCTTTTCTTCTTATCCTACAGTCTTTTATAAGAAGTGTCATTCACCCACATTAACTACAAATACATAAGCATCTTCTAAATTTAATCTTCAACCATGGCAATCGGTGTAATCTCCTTATGTCCCCTTGAAATCTGAAATATCTAAGAGATACATCAAATTTAACATGTCTTAAACTGAACTCATAATTTTCATATTAAACTGAACTCATAATTTTCATATCAAATTAAGCCATGCTCTAGTGTTCTCCATTACAGTAAGTGACCAGGCAATGCTTCTTTCAGAAACCTTGAGGCAATAATAAATCCTTCCTTTATTTTACCTCTTCATTTCAAACAATTTTATATCCTGGTAGTTTTAAATATGTATGTTTTCTTCCAAATTTGTTGCACTGTTCTAGACTAAGTAGCATTATCTACAGCCAGTATTCTTATCTTATTCTAATGACTTTTCTCCAATTCATTTTTGTCTTCTTCCAATACCTTTCCTAAAGTACAGGTAGGGTGAATTTTTGAAATGTAAGTTTAATGTATCATTTCTGAAACACTTCAGTGTCTACCCATTGGCTTTTAGATAGAGTCGAATATCTTTATATGAATAAAAAGATTCTCCATGATTGGCATCTTAATTTCTTCAGATGATTAATTGCTGGTCTTTTTTATATCATATGGAGACACTAATCATCAGAACACTTTTCAGTTTTCATAATTAATATAGAAAAGTGAAAGACAGTGGTTTGCAACTGACCATACATATGTAATAAATGGCATTCTTAATTTGGTTGAAAACTCACAATGGATTTTAATGTGTAACATAGTAATCTCACACACACACACACATATCAGTAATAAAACACAGTTACATAAATGCACATATTCTGAAGAAGTTACAGTAAAAGTGAGTGCTAATCCTTAGTGTTATAATTGGAGAAAATGTAGAAGAGCCATCACTTTGACCATCTGGTCTACTTTCTGCTCACTCACTCTAACAGAAAGGAGAACCTAGAATATGTGTGACTGCCAAGAATATAAATATACCTGCCGGCAAGGATTAATGAACTGTTACAATGGACAGTGAATCAGCTGTATGATGAATTCCAACTCATTTGAACAAGCATCCTGAAATATGAAAAATAATATAAATTATAGTTACAAATTGATAATGAAAAGTTTTGATATAAAAGATGAAAAGAGTGAAATACAAATTGCTTAATGAACTAATGTATTTATCAGTAGTCTGGTGAGTATATAAATTAACAGAACAGTTAAATAGTTAATACCTAATGGTAATAACTAATAATTCTAAATAAAGGATATAGTCATTTACTAGTCTTGGTAAAAATATACTATAAAATTCATTTAAATATTATTGACATTCTTGTACATATGCATACAGATATGTGTGTGTGTATTCATGTACAGAGACATTATAAAACCTTGAAATATTTACTAAATATATATGTGTGTGTTACAAAACAGTATTAGAAATCTTATTTGAAAAAAATGGAGGTAAAACGCTTCTTTATTTTTGGTTTCTGAAAGATTTTAGAAATGGTAACAGTAATTCAGGAAATATAGGGAATGAGATTAAATCTGAGCTGCAGGGATGCCTGCGTGCCTCAGTAGGTTAAACATCTAACTTTGGCTCAGGTAATGATCTTGATCTCATGGTTTGTGAGCTTCAGCCCTACCTTGGGCTCTTTCAGAGCCCACTTCAGATCCTCTGTCTCCCACTCTCTCTACCTCTCCCTCATGCACTCTCTCTCTCAAAAGTAAATATACATTTAAAAACACCCACCTTTTAAATCTCAGCTGTAAATTTTTCACTAATGCATGGATTCCATAATGACTTCCTTAGATAACAATCCACAGCACTTAAAAATGTCCAGCTATGCAGTATTCCTAGGGAAGTTATTTCCATTTTTAGTCAGTTAATTTTTTAAAAGCTTTTATCCAATGATTTTTCAACAGATTCAATTTTACTACCAATATATGAAATCTGTTCAACTTTCATTGAAAATTCTTGCTAAATGTTGACAAGAATATGACTCACTAATATCCACGTAATTACCTAGGTACCACAGCCAAATTATTTATGGAAAGTATAGTGCATTAAAATTAAGCAAATTAGAATTTTTGAAGTATGGCATCTTATATTAGTGTATTTAACGACATATTTGAAAATAGAATAAGTAATATGGACAGAGGGTGTCTACATAGAATTTATTTGTGTAGGGAGGATCAGAGTTTCTTTTATTATATATTTTCATTAGGGATAAATGTATTCAGCTAATAAAACTAAAATTTCTTTGGAAAGAAATAAAAGAAAATCTGATCACTATATTACTTCTGTTTTTAAATACAGCAAATAGTTTACAGATGTTAATTTATGCTGAGATGAGTGACTATGAACTATAATTTTTTTATACTGCAGAATTTAAGGGATTTATATTTGTGGAAGGATGTGGTGTTATCATCTCCTTCTTAGCATCTAAACCCAAGATTATCAATTGATGGATAATAAAAAAGTTTAAAGAATATTAATAGGGACTTATTTGATTTTGTACATAAGCTATTGGATCTTTAAATATAGATTTAAAAGATTATTAAGACTTTAAAAAGCATGGAGAAGGTTAGATTGATAGTAAAGAGGGATGGCAAGCTTAAAGAAATTTTACCTGTGAAGACCTTCATTAATGATGTTACTTTTTCCAATTTTGGTTTAATTATCAGAATTTTTCAAAGCTAAATAAAAATAATACTTAGAAAAAGTTTAGGGAAAATGATTGTCACTATTATGCCTTTATTAACTTTCTAGTCTGAATAAAACAAATTGTAAAAACCATCTTTTATATTTGAGTATTTTAGTTTTATATTTATTGATTAATATAAAGGAAGTTTGCACAGTTCCAATGTCCGCATATCTATCTATTTCTATTGGATTAAATAATTAATATACTTTTCAAGACAACAAAGATGAAAATCTTATAAGTTGGAGAGACAAATTGGAAACATAGGTTTCCCCATAAGATAAAACATGTTTGAGAGAAAACTTAGGACTCACAGGTTCTATGTAAGACCTTTTCTAAATATAAATGGTCCTTATCTAATATTTATTTAACAATTTAGTCTTGCTGTAGTCATGTGCTTCAAAAATCCAAGTATGATACAATATTCAGAACATTTATTATTCCCATTGAAAACATGTCTATGGCATTCATAGATATTTGCAGATGTACTTTACAGGCAATTTCAAAACACTGGCCAATGAAAATACTTAAGTTGATTCTAGACTAGTAAAAAATAGTTTTTAGAGAATACAGCTCTACCTTAGGCCTCAAAGGAATCCCACAAGTATTTTCAAAGTAACATGAAAACTTCAGAAAAAAAAATTCAATAAGTACAAAAGGAAACAAGGCATGATTTGTGATAATCAGCAGAAAATCAAGGGGAAAACTGGCCTACTTAAAATATGATGTTGGAGTAATATAAATAGAACTATTCTTACAAAGTTTTAATTTAAAAATGTAGAAAATATCTAGAGAAGTCAGTAATGTTTGAACGTTAACCAAGTAGATTTTTAAAAGAGAAAATAATTGTAGAAATTAAGAACAGAATTATGAAAATAAATACTCAACGAACAAGACTTACTTCTGAGTAGGCTATGGTCAATCACAGGTGGCTATGTTTGCCTTGCAATAATTAAAAAGAAGGGGAAAACTTAGATAAATAGAAAAATACATGTTTCTTAAAGAAATTGAACATTCTCAAGAAGAAAATCAAGTTAAATAATCTGAAATTCCTGAGGGATAGCTTTTATAAGGTGACAATTTATCATTGAATATCTTCTTCATTGGGAGTATTTACTAACCTTGGCCATGGCTGGTGATTGGACTTGGCCTGTATTGAGGCACTTTCCTGGGGAAAGAGAATCAAGCAAAATTTGGATGTTTTTGCAGTTCTGGCACAACAGGTTTGAAAATCTGCCAACACTTTGATCTTGAACTTTGCAGATCAGAATTATGGAAATAAGTTTCTTTTGTTTATAAGCCACTCAGCATATGGGATTGTGTGATAAGAGCCTAAATGGTCTAAGTCAAACATGCACAAACAACAGAAACAACAACCACAAAGACTATTATTAAAATTGTAACCTGTTCTGACCAAATTGATCTCTCATGGATTGAGGTGATCCATCACTTACCCTGTCTGCCCAATAGTACAAAGTGGGAATGATCTTGTTGAAACATCATTTGAAGCTTTTTTTATTCCTTTCTGTATGTTGCAGGAATAATATAAAAAGTATTACACATGTTAAGAGATAAAATAGTATAACTCACAATGAAGAGAAAGAAAACAAACATTAGAATCAGACCCATAGAGGGGTGGATGGTGGTTCAGTCAGTTTAGCGACTCTTGATATTGGCTCAGGTCATGATCTCACAGTTCATGGGTTTAACTCCACATCTCCCTCTGTGCTGTCCACTTGGAATTCTCTCTCTCTCTCTCTCTCTCTCTCTCTCTGTCTTTCTCATTCCCTCTGCCATGCTCACATGCTCTCTCTCTCTCTCTCTCAAAATAACTAAACTTTAAAAGTATTTTTAAATTAAAAACTAAAAAAAAAAAAAAAAAGAATCAGATCCACAGAGAATCTAGGCATTGGGATTAACAGATAAGGACTTACAAATAATGGAAACAATATAAATGAATAGAAACTAACAAAAATATTAGACAAAAAGATGAAATATTAGACTAAAGAAGAATTAGTATTAATTAAGTGAATCTCATATATAGTACAAATACAAACAAAATAGCTATAATTAAGAATGGATAAGTTTAATAACAAAATGGACCCTGTAAACACAGCTAGCTAACTAGAGATCAGGTCAATATAAAATAACTAAACTGGAAGCAGAGGGGGAAAAAAAACAGAGGAGGAAAAAAGAGAGCAGTCTGTACTACAAAGTGAACATAGTTAAAGTCTAAAATAAGCATAAATAGAGTTCAAGGGAGGAGAAAGGAGAAACGTATCAGGAGTGAAAGTAAATAAGAAGTTTTAAAGCTGGCAACACATAGATTCAAGAAGCTAAGCAGCCTCAAAGTGGGAGAAATACAAGAAAAGGCACAATGGAATATATCACAATTAAACCTCTGAAATGAAACAGGAAGAACAATTTTTCAAAGCACCTTGAAGGGAAAAAGACATGCTACCTGAAAAGATCAGCAGAAAACTTCTAGAAAAAAACTTCAACAAAATCAATGAGTCAGAAAATATGAAAAGAGTAAACTAATTCCAAAAGCCTGTTAATACAGATATTAAAAATCTATAATTAATATATATTTTTCCAGAAAATTAATGTGAAATAAGGAAATTTCAGTCCAAAAAAAAACTGAAATAATTTGTCACCAACAGTTTTGGACTACTAGAAGTTCTTAGATTTAAAACAGTCTTGTCTACTTAACTGATTGAATGAATTTTGTAAGTACCTCAATTTCCTTACCTATGAACATAGGGACAATATTGCTTATAAGGAACAAATTTAGAGGATTATTTGAATAATATGTCAAAGATGCTTAAAGCTATACCTAGGATATAAAATACATTCAGCAAATTACTTTGATAAGTTTTAAACCATTCTACATTGATGCATGTATCTTATTATTAAATGAGTATGCTTCAATCACTTAGGGACAATTTTATATCAATATTAAGAGCCAGGAAATGGGAATTAGTATAAGCTTTTTTTTTCTATAAATCTCCATCTATCTACTTATTATATGTATAATTCTGGACAAGCTATAGTATACCTTTGTGTCTCTAGTTCTGCATCTGAAAGGTATATATATTATATGTTGCTAAGATTATATGGCTATTATTGTGAGTTTTAAATCAGCTAGTGTATGTTTAGAGATCATTAACATATAGTAGTATTGATAGTCTAAACATAGTTTATGATCAACACTCTAAACAGTGGTGAAATAGCAATGACTACACATATCTCTGTGTGCTCATCCATAATCAGTGCCCTGAAATAAGAACCTCAAGAGTCAAAATTTATCATTTCAAGATGATATGTGTCATTAAGATACCCTTTAGTTAACTAGAAACAGCCTCTCACCAAGAATGCATAAATTATGGCTTTTGTATACATTCCTCAAAACAATGGATAAATTGTCTCTCTCTCTCTCTCAAAAATAAAAACTTCATACAAAATTTTATACATTTCATAAGTAAATAGGAATAGTTCATTTTCTCTTTTTTCAGATAATAAAATATGATAAATCAGTATTATTAATATAATATAATCAAAGAATATAATTAAAATATTACAACAAAATTCAAATTTAAAAAAAATGGGGAATACTAATTAAATACAGTTGTTTGGGTTTGCTGATGATTGTCCACATAAAGTAATATTTATGAGTGATCTTTATCTGATTGATACACAACAATAATTTCCATGCATAATTTTCATAGAAAAATTATGTTCATTCCCTTTCAACTTTTGACTTATTTTTTTTTTCATTACTAGACCTAACTAGAACATATTTTCTTCCCAAATGAATCAATGAATTTTAGTTGCACGGTTGCTGGGGTTTTTTTCCCTTTATATTCTTTGAACCAAGAACAAAATAAAGTCAATAAAAACAGATGTGCTGGAGCTAATTAAATATAGAATGGACACATTGAACTCATAGATTATTAGAACTCAGAGATCATTTTAATGTGTTTTTTTTCTCCTAGTACTGAAACTCTTACATAATGTCACTAATAGTAATGCACTCCACATATGAAGAGAAATGATTATTTTTTAGAAAGTACTTTCTGAAAAAAAGAACTTTCTAATAGGAAGACAAGATTTCTCCTTTTTGTCACATTCACTTACCACCTCACAATTCTGCCCTAAGATTTCCTACGGAATCTTTAATATATTACTTTTAAGGGGCTCCTGGGTGGCTCAGTTGGTTAAACATCAGACTTCGACTCAGATCATGATCACATGGTTTGTGGGTTCGAGCCCTGCATCAGGCTCTGTGCTTACAGCTCAGAGCCTGGAGTCTGTTTCGGATTCTGTGTCTCCTTCTCTCTCTGCCCCTCCCTCACTCATGTTCTGTCTCTCTCTGTCTCAAAAATTAATAAAACAAAAATTAAATATATATATATTACTTTTAAAATATTAGAGTCCAATTATAAACAAAGGAAGTAACAACTTATGATTAACCAACATTTCTTCATCTATTTTAGTACTACTTGATCTCCACTCTTTCTGGCTATTCTCACTAGATAAACTAACTATCTCAACATCTCTTTGAACTTGAGAGGGAAAACTTATTTCATTTCATTTCATTTCAGGTTTTCATTAATTCAATCAAATATTTTAATTTCTTAAAAAAAATCAATAATGTAAGGTTTTATGTATTTGTTCTTTTGTTTTGCTTGTTTGTTTATTTGTTTTCCCCTCATTGTCAGTGGATCAAGTAGTAGTAAGTTCAAAATTTTGGTATGTCTCTATAACTTCAACAATTAAGAGAAACAAGATAATAACTGTAAGTCTTACCCACATATATTGGACACATTAACATATTAGTTAATATTAGTTGATTAAACATATTAGTTGATATTTGATTGTGTATTATTCAAACATCTACAAAAAAAGTATTCTAGGGTCATCTGGGTGGCTCAGTCGGTTGAGCGTCTGACTTCGGCTTAGGTCATGATCTCCTGGTTGGTGAGTTCCAGCCCTGCATCGGGATTTGTGCTGACAGCTCGGAACCTAGATCCTGCTTCAGATTGTGTGTCTCCCTCTCTCTTCCCCTTCCCCAATTGTGCGTTCTCTCTCTCTCTCAAAAATAAATAAAAAATTTAAAAGTATTCCAAAAAATTTTGGCAATTTGAAGTAAATAAATATTTATGACAATGTCTTATTTTCAATGTCACCAAACAGTAAATATTCTATTAGAAGAAATTCAATTTGGTCAGAATTCTTAACATAAAGAAATGGGGATCTCTAGAACACAAGTTTAATTTAATTTAATCTTTTATTTCAAATTAACTAATCTTATAGATAAAGATTAACAAGAAAAATAAAATGTTTTTAATAATTACAATTTAATTTAGTAAGATACAAAACTCAGGAATGAAAGCATTTTAAATGCTTTGATCACTTTTGGTCACATCTAATTTATATCTATGTGTTTTTAAGGTTGAGGCATTTATAAGGGGGAATAATAAAGCTCACCCAGGGAAACAAAGGATAAGATTTTTAAAAAGCAGTTCTTTCTGCTGCTGCAGCTAAAACTAGAATTGCCCTGCAGGAAATTATAATTCTGTCGTACATTTAAGTAGTTCTCATTTCCAAAAGTGGAATAAGGCAAATGAACCGGAGGGAGAGCCCCTCTGTTTTATTTTTGATCACAGCGGTTCCCATCAATGATCAAGTTTTAATGGAAGAAAATTTAATATATGTTTAGATGATATAGACAAAACAATACAATAACAACTGCCCCTCCAATCAGTTCTTCTGAAAATAGAGAAACTAAATAATTACTGATGTGAAGCTCGCTTATGGATCTATTTCTTAGCATTCCAATTACATTTGAGTGAATAAAAGTGCTGGGGGAACATAGTTTTTCTTCACCTTTTTAAAATTGGGCAATAATCTGTTAAACTCATCGCTGTATCTACCTTCATACTTTCTGTGTTCTGATTCTAAACAACCTAGTTTAGCTTTTATAAATGCAAGAACATACCCTATATTAATCCCTTCTGCTTAGCTTCTCAGCAGGATGAATTTAAAGTCATCTCAATGGCCCCAAGCAATATTTTAAAAAAGAAGCCAGGAAAAATCCTAATAGATCATCAGTATCATTCTGATGTCAGAGAAATAACACTCCTAAATACAGCCTTCAGTATTTTATTTCAAACGCATTTACATTCCTAAGTAATAGAGTTTTAATATCAGGAAGATATTAATCAAGAACAAATCTATAGAATTGTACAAAAATAGTTCAGTGGGAATTTGTTCATTATGATACTAAATTAGAGCTTCTCATCATACTGTGTCCCCCAAGGGAGCTGGTTTATACTCAACATTGTTGGATTTGATCAATGAGGAAAGACTTAGACTGATTGAAAATAACTGTAGTGAATATGAAAACTCTATGAAAAAAATGAAATATATCACAAAGAATATGACAAAGTAGGAGAAATTAGTTAAGTCACATTAATATTGTCAAATATAAACCTGGAATGTTTTTTCAAACATAATTTCCTTAGTAGATACATAAAGAAACATACTTTGACCTAAAATAAGCACATATATTAGTTGTGCATTATAGGAAAAGTTGCAAAACCAAAATATAATTCTGAAAAAAATGTAAAACATAAATCATCTTGGCTACTTCTCCTTAAAATCTAAATGTCTAATAAGATATCTCACTATAAATGTATGACTTAAGAGCTCCAAACATACTAGAAATTTTTGAATTCTAGCTCTCATGTATTTTATTAGAAATTTAATTATTAAACTTTTAGCTGTGGTTCTGTGCATGGTGTTTTCATGGCTATAGACCAGGTTTGGGTGTTTATTATAAAAAGAGAGACAATGCCAATTATTTCCTTTAAATTTTTATGCATAGGGAATATGGGGCTAAAAGTTTTGAAGTTGATTGAAGAGGAAGTCCATATTTTTCCCTCATATAAGAATACATTTTATGGGCGCCTGAGTGGCTCAGTTGGTTAGGCGTCCGACTTCGGCTCAGGTCATGATCCCGTGATTCCTGGGTTCGAGCCCTGCATCAGGCTCTGTGCTGACAGCTAGCTCAGAGCCTGGAGCCTGCTTCAGATTCTGTGTCTCCCTCTCTCTCTGACCCTTCCCTGCTCACGCTGCCTCTCTCTCTCTCTCAGAAAGAAATAAAACATAAAAAAAAAATACATTTTAGATCCATAAAAGGCGAAGGTTCACTATTGTATATGTTTTCATTTAACATTACATTTGAAATCATGCAATAAACTAATGAGACATTTTCTTAATTATCCAAAAAGGCTTGGGAGGTTTGCAAAATGACAGTGTATTTTAAGAATATGTAGACTCTTGTGAAACAATGATAGAGATAGAGACAAGATATTTAAACTAGAGGAATAATTGGATGTGGAAGTTAACAAAGTTCAAGGGTTAGCTATTATTATCACCATTCCTTTGAAATTAATTCCTGGGGTTTGATCAGCATATTCTTTTGATAACTTACAGATCCAGTCATTTATTAGTGTACAGTCCATGTGATAAAATACACAAATTATCAAATAAAAGTATCGATATTAATACTTGGAGTTGGAGAAATAGTGATACTCAATTTTGTAACAAAAATACTTTATCATCTATGTTTTCCCTCAAAGGAACATATAAAGTATATATATTTTCTCCTCAAAGCACAAGCAATTTTGTGGTCTGGTTCCAGATAGATGGAGTAAGCATATTTTACCTTGTCTCTCCCACAGAAAGAAACTATAAAACCTACCAAGAATGGATTTAGTAGCTATTTGAGAACACTGAAACATAAATTGCAGCCGACTGATTAGGGAAGTATTCCAAACAACACTGAACCAATGGTGAGTGAGCATTTCTACAACACTGAACCAATGGTGAGTGAGCATTTCTTTGTCCATGGTTTTTCTGGGACCTGAATACTACACAACACACAACATAAAGTGAGCACTCATGTACAGATGAGAGGACATCAGGAAAAACCCTCCTGTCTGGTTCATAAAGCCATAAAATGATCTTTGATATGGAATGTTGAATCACTATATTGTACACTTGAAACTGATTTTACACTCTTTGTTAACCAATAGGAATTTAAGTAAAAAATTTTTTTTAATTATAAAAATTATAAAATAATAAAAAATAAATAAAGATCACAGGATAAGTGAAATCACAGAGACCACAAGAACCCACAAAGCCTAAGCTCTGAGGAAAGATACGCTCCTTTCTAATCTGGTGATGCTATTGTCCAGAAGGTTGGGGCAACCCATTGCTGCTTTTTTCTTTCTCTCTAATTCTAGTGCTTGGCCATGCACATGGGTATGGTTCTTTACAGCAACTAAAACCCAGATTTCTAGACAAAAAGGGTGGATGAAGAACCAGAAATTACTAAAGCAAAGAGGAAAGTGTGTGAAAAAGTGTCCTCTAATGTTCTCTAAGAACTCCTGCTTATATAAAACTTACTTTTGAATTGAATGGAAGGGAAAAAAGAATATCTCAGCAAACAAATGAAATTTACAAAGGGGAATGAAATGTAAATATTATATGTAAAATATACAATAGATGAAATGAAAAACACATGGATAGACTCTTAGAATGGAAATGATAGAGGAAAGAAATTGTTCTCGGCGATCTATAGTAAATTAGCGAAAGACTAAATACTCATGTATTGTGAATATCAGTATGACAAGGGAAAGAAGGTGGTACATGCAAAACATTTACAAAATTAATGGATAAAAATCTCCCCAATTTAACAAAAGTTATAAAGTGACAGATTCAAGAAGCTCAGACTATCTTAAACAAAGTAAATCCAAATTTATTGTTGTCTGATACACAATAAAACTGCTAAAGATTAAGTAAAAAAAAAATCCATGAAGTAGCTAGAGTAAAATAACACAGTTTGAAAGGAGCAACGGAGAAACAAAGGAGAAACAAAAAAGAAATACAGTAGAACAGATCAATGAAACCAGGATTTGGTTCTATAAAGTAATTAATAAAATTGACAAACCCTTAACCTGACTTTTCAAAAAGAAAAGAGAAAGGACCCACATAAATAAAATCAAGAATGAGAGAGGAGAGATCACAACCAACACCACAGAAATACAAAAAATTCATTAAGAGAATAGTATGAAAAATTATATGCCAACAAACTGTACAATCGGGAAAGAATAGATAAATTCCTGGAAACATAAACTACCAAAGCTTAAATAGGAAGAAATAGAAAACCTGAACAGACTGATAACCAGTAAGGAAAATGAATCAGTAATCAAAAGTCTCCCAACAAACAAAAGTCGAGGGTCAGATGGCTTCATAAGACAATTCTACCAAATATTTAAAGAAGAATGAATATTAATTTCAAAGTGTTCCAAAAAATAGAAATGGAAAGAAAACTTCCAAACTCATTCTATGAGGTCAGCATTACCTTGATCCCCAAACCAGACAAAGACCCCCAGTATAAAAGAATTATAGGCCAATATCCCTGATGAACATGAATGTAAAAATTCTTAACAAAATACTGGCAAATGACTCCAACAGTGCATAAAAAGAATCATTCACAACAATCAAGTGGTATTTATTCTTAACTCCAATACGGATACACCATACTAATAAAAGAAAGGAGTAGAACCTCTTGATAGAGGCAGAAAAGGCATTTAACAAAGTGAAGAATCAATTCTTGATAATAACCCTAAACAAAGTAGAGATAAAGGGAACATACCTTAACATCATAAAGACCATATATGAAAGACCCACAGCTAATATCATTTTCAATGGGAAAAACTGAGAGCTTTTCCTCTATGGTCAGGAACATGACAGGGATGTCCACTCTGACAACTGTTATTTAACATAGAACTAGAAGTCCTGGCCTCAGCAATCAGAAAACAAAAATAAATAAAAGCCATCTTAAGCAAGAAAGAGGTCAAATTTTCACTCTTCACAGATGGCATGGTACTCTATGTAAAAATCCCAAAAGACTACACTAAAAAAATTGCTAGAGCTGACACACAAATTTAGTAAAGTTTCAGAATACAAAATCAATGTACTGAAATTTGTTGCATTTCTGTACACCAATGATGAAGTAGCAGGAAGAGAAATCAAGGAATTGATTCTATTTACAATTCCACCAAAACCCATAATATATTGGGGAATAAACCTAACCAGAGAGTAAAAGATCTGTACTCTGAAAACTATAAAAAAAAACTTATGTAAGAAATTGGAGGTGACACAAAGAAATGGAAAAACATCCAATGCTTACGGGTTGGAAGAACAAATATTGTCAAAATGTCTATATTACCCAAAGCCATCTACACATTTACTGCAATCCCTATCAAAATACCACAACACTTTTCACAGAGCTCGAATAGACAATCCTAAAATTTGTATGGAATGACAAAAGACCCTGAATCATCAAAGCAATCTTGAAAAAGAAAAGCAAACCTGGAGGTATCATGATTCCGAACTTCAAGGTATATTACAAAGTTGTAATCAGCAAGACACTATGGTACTGGTATAAAAACAGACACATAGATCAATGAAAAAGAACAGAAAACCATAGATGGACCCACAACTTTATGATCAACTCCTCTTTGGCAAGCAGGAAAGAGCATCCAGTGGAAAAAAGACAGTCTCTTCAACAAATGTTGGGAAAACTGGACCACTTTCTTAAACCATAGACAAAAGAAATACAAAATGGATGAAAGACCTAGATGAGAGATAGAAAACCATTAAAATCCTAGAGGAGAACACAGGATCAACATTTTTGACCTCAGTCATAGTAACTTCTTACTCGACATATCTCTGGAGGTCAGGGAAACAAAAGCAAAAATGAACCACTGGAATTTTATCAAGATAAAAAGCTTATGTACAGCAAAAGAAACAATCAGCAAAACTAAAAGGAAACCTTTGGAATGGGGAAGATATTTACAAATGACATATCTGATAAAGGGTTAGTATTCAAAATAAAAAAAGCATAAAAAATTAAAAATAAAAAAAGCACATAAAAAAAGCATGTGATCTTGTCATTTGCAAGGACATGAATGGAACTAGAGTGTATTTTGCTTAGCAAAATAAGTCAGAGAAAAAGAAACACCATGTTATTTCACTCACATGTGGGGTTTAAGAAACGAAATAGACTAATATAAGGGAAAAAAGAGAGCGGCAAGCCATAAAACAGACTTAACTATAGAGAGCAAACTGAGGGTTACTGGAGGGGAGGTGGACAGACTGATGGACTAAATGGGTGATGGATATTAAGGAAGGCACTTGTTGTGATGAGCACTGGATGTTATAGGTACATAATGAATTGCTAAATTCTACTCCTGAAATTAGCATTACAATATGTGTTAAGTGACTGGAATTTAAAGAAAACCTTGAATTTAAAAAATCACCTGCAAAAAATAGTTAGGGACTTCAATATTTGTCAATAATACATAAAGTTATTAAACTTAAAATTGATATGGATATAGAATTAATGAGTTTTATCAATCAACTAGATTTTATCAACATTTCAGAGCATTCTACAACCAAACAGAAGTTATTTTTTCAAGAACATATGCAATAGTAACAAAATGCAATCATTTTTGTCATGTTTATATTGATATACTATTCCTTATTCCGCAAAAAAAAAAAAAAAAAAAAAGCAGAGAATGAGCCAACCATCATTGCCTACTGCAGTTAATCTCTTTACCTTCATTGTAAATGTCATGTGTTTATATCCCTTAACTTGATGAGCCTATTTAATATATTAGTGGCTTAAGCAGGTGTGTACTTAAGGCCCCCAAATCTGTTTTGATGAATCTTAAGTCTTAATCCAAAAACAAAAATTTTTTTGTAAGCCCCAGAAGAAAAGGAGAAAAGAAGAAAGTAAAAGATTTCCCCTAATAGCTAGCAGTCCATTAAGTCACAGATTTAATGTCAGTAATCAGCTCTGAATCCAAATAGATTATGTGATATATGGTGATATTTCCATCCACTGGATAACATAACTATCTAACCAATGGGGGGTATACCTTGTCAATCTAACCTACACCAGCATAATATTCTGAGAGTCCTATTCCAGAGGAGCAGTAGTAAAACACTCTTTAGTGATACCTGTATACTCAATATTTAAAATCAAACTCTTGTACAAGCTGAGGTGGTATACACGCTTGTTTTTTTTTTTTTAATCAAGAACTTCTACTAGAAAATTTCCATGGCATTCCAAATATTAGACCACTATGCCCAACTGGCATCAGTTATCCACTCTGTACCTTAAGGCCCACATTCTGAAACTTGTTTTACACTGAGCAGTAATAACTGGACATATTTGTAGTTCAATAATAGAGTTATGCATGAGTTTTTATTAAAACACATGAAGAATGTATACATATGTCTTTCTTTTTTTTTTTAATATTTTATTTATTTCTAGGAGAGAGAGAGACAGCGTGAGCAGGGCAGGGTCAGAGAGAGAGGGAGACACAGACTCTGAAACAGGCTCCAGGCTCCGAGCTGGCAGTCAGGACAGAGCCCCGCGGGGCTCGAACCCACAAACCACGAGATCATGACCTAAGCAAAAGTCGGACGCTTAACTGACTAAGCCACCCAGGTGCCCCCATATGTCTTTCTTTTGAATGATAGAAACATGAGTTTAAAATGTTTTCTATGTAAAGTTGTAAGTAGAGTTTTGAAATCTGGACAGCAGAATCAGTAGTATCCATTATAGAACACTATTATTAAAAAGTGATTTCCCTCTCTTTTAAGTTTACTTATGTATTTTGAAAGGGAGAGCAGGGAGAGGGGCAGACCGAGAGGGAAAGAAAGAATCCTACTCAGGCTCTGCGCTGTCAGTGCAGAGGTCTACATGGGGCTGGATCCCTATCCCAGGAACAGTGAGACCATGACCTGATCTGAAATTAAGAGCCAGATGCTTAACCAACTGGCCACCCAGGCATCCCTCTATGGTTTTTCTTAAAAGTTATATCTGCTTAAGTCATTTACTGTATACGGTCTCTGAAATGAGGACTTTAGATTAGATATGGTTTATTTTGCTTTCTGATTTTTTGTTTCATGAGGGAAAAAGATTTTAGTTGGTAATCCAAATCTGACTGATGCTTTATTCAAACTTTGAAGGGTGCCTAATTAAATAGAAAGTATATTTAGAAGGGTAGAGGGCAATATAAACTAGAGCCAGGTTGTACCTGCTCACAGTACTGTTTATACACATCTATTAGCAACAACTCCATGTTCAGTGATGTCACATGTGTAGCAATGGTAGCATTTACAGTAGAGAGAAAGACAATAATTAGAAGTCCGCTGTCGCCCTCCTCCCATCTCAACCCCACAATTTGTCAAACCATTGGTCACAGAGGTCTCACATTTTTTATTTGACAATTTGGACTATATTTGATAGAAAGTGGATAAAATAGGAAAAATTTATAGTGTAGAAACCATAAGATTTCCTACGGATGAATGAGAGTTGTTAAGAAATTAGAGGCAGAGCGCAGTGTGGTTGTTTTAGCAATATCCTAAATAAGGATTCTCTTAGGGTGGTGGTAGGGGTATGGACTGAAGACAGTTTCACAGATATATGTGTAGGTGAATATTAAGGAAGGAATATTAAGGAAGATACACATCCAAGTTAAGTCTAAGTCGTTTTTATCTTAACAGATTCAGGAAAATTGGGAGGAAAGTGATATAATTCATAATGAAATACACATGAGTAAATAGATACAAAATCACATGGTGTTATACCCAGATCGCAGTATCCTCACCAACCAGAGACCACCGGGGAGACCGAGTCACGCATGCAAAGGCAAAGGGCTTTATTACGGGCTCAGGCTCGGGCTCACAGACTTCACAGGCGCCGTGGATCCGTGCTGAGAGCCCCGAGCAAGGGCAGAGTAGGGTTTTTATGGAGTTTGTGATGGGGGAGTTACAGAAGTGACATGGGAACAGTGATCCAACCATAATTATACAATATCTTGACAACGGGTTTGACCATACACATTGTCGAGAGTATTTGTTACTTTTGGCGGGATCCAATTACAACGTTTAGAGTACCTTTAAATTCAACCAATCACAGAGCGAGCCTAGGGTCTTACTCGGCGACTAAGGGGTTAACTTTAACATTAGGTAACAGGGTCCTATCTATAGTTTCTATCTCCAGGCCTCTCCCTTAGTAATGTGGAGGGTGGTCACTGGCCTTTCCTGATTGGGTGTTGCAAGGGTGGTTTCTCCTGCCTTGGGCAATGTGTAACTGCCTGATAGTTTCCGGGAACCTGAAACTCAGGCCTTCTAGTTTAGAGGGGAAACTTAAAGCCTGTCGTCAGTTTGGTTTAGATGTTTAGACTTGTGTCCTTAAAACGGGACAGAGTGGTTATGATGTACTCTTTTTTTCTTTAACTTCATTACAGAAAACTTGGATTGGCTCAAATTCTACCCGTGCACCTGGTCTACTCTGTTAGGATTATCTGAGCATAGCACCTGAAGGGACCAAAAAGGAAAAAAAAAAATATTTTTTCTCCAGAGGAAAATTAGAGAACTACAAGACATAATGCACACAGAATCTCAAAAAATGTGTCTATATTCTTAGTAAAAATTAAAACCAAATGTAATCAAACAATTATTTGAAGATTTAGCCAAAGTCCTTACTACTTTACTTCACCCTTCCAGGAGGCCAAAAGGAAGATTCAGATTTCGCTCTATGAACTTATATGTGCTTTCATTTGCAATAGTTTTTTATTCTGTTGGAATAGGCAGTTCTACAATAGATCTATTCTCTTCTTCCCATTAAAATGTCAGATCATTGTACTCCAGCTCCTATTCTCTTCCAAAGACCTTTTGGCCAAGCTGACTGCTCAGAATCAAATATTTCAGGAAACATTATTTGACCCTGTTCCAAAATTTACAGCCATTTCCCTCTTAGGAGCCATGTTCCTATTTTGTGGTCAATAGTTTAATGATCTTTCTATATGATGTAAATATTTTGGTACTGTGGATTTCTTGAATGCAAAAGAAGAGGTTATAGATGGTGAATACCACAGGGATCACATTGCTTTTATAACTTCAGGGAAAGCATGTTGGGCAAAACCAATAAAAAGAAAGCTCTTTGAAAGCACTGTGCACTACTGTAAGTATCTTGTTTACTTCCAATGACATAAAAGCCCTTGGACATAGGCAGATATTTGTTACCTCTGTAACACTTTTTCAAATTACTGGTAATAAAAATATCCATAATAATAATCGTGTTTAAATCAATAACAATCATATAGATAAGGACAATTATTCAAACTGGGATATCCCCCAAATATATGAACTAATTTACATATATCCAGATATAGTGCCAGAATCCTTAAATACAAACACTGTGAAAGACACAAACATAGTTAGAGATTTACTCTTATGTTGCTGATTGTAACTCATCTCAGTTCAAGTTTAACATTCAAAATATGCATTGATAATTCTCTGTACAGCATCTCCATTGTCTATAAAAAGCAGTATCAGACAATTTTAAACATTTTAGTTTAAGAGAAAATATTTTTAAGTTTTGATTTATTTATTTTGAAAGAGAGAGAGAAAGACAGTAGGAGACAGGCAGAGAGAGGGAGAGAATCCCAAACAGGATCTGCTTGCCAGCACAGAGCCCCATGCAGTACTGGAACTCATGAACCACGAGGTCATGACTTGAGCCAAAACCAAGAGTCGGTTTCTTAATGGACTGAGCCACCCAGGTGCCCTGAGAGAAAATATCTTAATTTTGTGAATATTGTAACAAACCATGCCTGCTTCAAACTCTAACATCCATTTACATACACACCACAAAAATGTAATACTTTGATTTAAAACATATTTGTTATGTGATTAGCATGCACATTGTATTCAGGGCACAGAAGTAGGCAAGGGGAAAGTGAAGATCAAGGAGGTAAAATACTCATCATCAAGGGACTCAGAGTCCAATTAGGGGGTCAATAGATATGCACACATTATTTAGATTTTCATTTTCTAATTTTCAATTAGAATTACCCGAAGGATCAATGTTAGCAAAATAAGCCAACGGATGAGTAAGGATTTCCTAATTTGCCAACAAACCACCATACTGGCAACATGCTCTAAATTGTAGTATTGATACATTCCATTCAATGTCAGTCATCCTTGAATCAACAGACTTTATTAAAGAAGATTATTGATTGCCATTAGTTAAATAATGAATGTTATTTGAATGGTCAAATGTTGTGTATGGTTTGGCTTACAGTGAAAGAATCTGCTTTCGACACTGGACACTTTTATATAAATATTATAGATGAATAAATTCCTTAGACAATTTTATATGGTAAATTTAAAATACGACTCTAAAATGATATTTTAGTAGGATGCGGATATTTTTTCCATGGAACGTCTAAAATTCATATATACTGAAATTTCCCAAATGATAGTATGAGGCATCTAGCCCTGCTAATAAGCCTTAATTGGAAACAAAACGTCTATAATATGTTGATACACTTATCCATTAGAATAGCGGATGCTGCAGCATGAAGTGAGTAACTAGCTGGTTAAAACTGAGATAAACCTTGTGTTTATTTAAGATAAATATAAATATTTTAATTATTTCTAAGTGTCCCATTTCATGAATATGTTTGGGAAATATTATTCTCCTCACACATACATACATAAGTAAAACAAACGCTTTGCAAGATAGGTTCAGTCATTGCGGGAAGGATCAATCAAATCCTGAGATGTCTTAGAAGGGAAGACATTATTTAGCTGTACAAGAGATCTACATTTGCTATTGAAATTATTTTATTGATAGGGGCGCCTGGGTGGCTTAGTCGGTTAAGCGTCCGACTTTCGCTTGGGTCATGATCTCGTGGTTCGTGGGTTCGAGCCCCGCGTTGGGCTCTGTGCTGACTGCCAGCTCAGAGCCTGGAGCCTGTTTCAGATTCTGTATCCCCTTCTCTCTCTGACCCTCCCCTGCTCACGCTGTCTCTCTCTCTCTCCTACAAATAAATAAAAATATTTAAAAAAAAAAAGAAATTATTTTATTGACAAAACTGACACTTTGGTCACTTTCTGTCTTCCTTTTGTGTTTTATCATTCATGTCCTAGGAGAACTCAGTTTCCTATCTTTAAATATCATCTACTTCTGGGGCGACTGGTGGCTCAGTTGTTTCAGCTTTTGACTTCAGCTCAGGTCATGATCTCACGGTTTGTGAGTTCAAGTCCTATGTTGGGCTCTGTACTGACAGCTCTGAGCCTGGAGCCTACTTTGGATTCTATCTCCCTCTCTCTCTCCCCTCCCCACTCACTCTCCGTCTCTCACACTCTCTCTCTCTCAAAAACAAATATTAAAAATAAGCTTTTTAAATATCATCTATTTTCTGTTGAGTGCTGCATGTTAATCCCCAGCCCTGTTTTCTCATCAGACTCCTAGACTCATCCAACTGTAACAGAACTGTAACAGATATCTATCTATATAATTTATTTATTTATACATTTACATATATTATAATAACATATTATTCAAATACATGATTTTATATATAATATAAATATTATTTATATAATAGGTAACTGTATTATGTTCAAAGGAAAATTTTTAAAGTATTTCCTTCCAAAAACTAAACTAATCAAAACTTTCCCTTCAAAGTTCCTCATCTCAAATGAATTCCATTACTCCATTTGCTTAGGGCAAAATTCATTCTTTTTTTTTTTTTTAATGTTTTATTTATTTCTGAGAGCGAGAGAGAGAGAGAGAGAGAGAGCATGAGCAGGGGAGGGTCAGAGAGAGAGGGAGTCGCAGACTCTGAAAGAGGCTCCAGGCCCTGAGCTGGCAGTCAGCACAGAGCCCGACGCGGGGCTCGAACCCGCGAACCGCGAGATCATGACCTAAGCGAAAGTCGGAGGCTTAACCGACTAAGCCACCCAGGCGCCCCAGGGCAAAATTCATTCTTGACTCTACTTTTCCTCTCCCATCTCATTACCAATGTAAGACATCTATTAAATCCTCTGGAAAGTTTCTTTGAAACAGATGTAAGTTCTAACAGTCACCAGTATCTCTATTGCTGCCCTTTAATTTAAGCCATTAAACTTTCTTTCTTGAACCATTTTAATAAACTACTAATTGATATCCCTATTTCCACCCTTGCCTCTTAACAACCCATTCCACATAGAAGTCAAAGTGATCTATGGTCTTAAAACCCTGTAAAAGTTTGCAATCTTGGTCTGTATCAGAAAGAATGTCTTCAGCATGGTATACACATCCTCACATTATTTGGTTCCTTGCTTTTTCTATTACCTTCTGTTTCACCTCTTTTACCATTCATTCAGTTGTAGCCCTACTAGTGTAATTGCTGACCTTTTTTTTGGGGGGGGGGAGAGGGATAGATAGGGAGAGAGAGAATCCCAAGCAGGCTCAGTGTGAGCCTACCATGTGACTTGATCGCATGAACCGTGAGATCATGACCTGAGCCAAAATCAAGAATCAGATGCTTAACTGACTCAGCCACATAGGTGCCCCAAATTGCTGACCTTTTTAAAAAATACAATTGGTCCTGATTCACATGCATTGCCCTTGTTGCTCAACGACATGCCTGTCATTAATATCTGTATGACTTATTCCTTTGGTTCTTTTATGTCTGCGGTTAAATGATGCCTTCTCTAAGTTTTGCTACCAGCCTATTAAAATATATATGTCTTGTAATCTTTATCTTTCTTTTATTTTTTAAATTTATAAATATAAGGCATTGATTTGTTAGAGCTTCCCCCACCATCTTGCTAAAGTGGCAGATCTTTGATAAGAAGAACTATGCCTTCTTACAGGGAGAGTGTCTCAACACAGGTCTATCAAATAGTATTTAATGAGTATTATCAAAATACTCTCCTTGAGGAAGGAGATAGGGTTACTATTTGTTGGAATCCCTCAAAACTGCTATCACCTAAATATTTCTTGGAAATATCCTATTTTCATCTTCCCTATTATCGTAGATCATGTTCATCCCCAGAACCTCTCAGATGTGCTATCACAGTGGCATTCTAACTGGTTTCACAGTTTTCGTCCTTGGCTTGTGAAATCTGTCTTCATATTGAAAGAACTGATAATTAGATGGATCAAAGACTGCACCTGAAAAATAATTCTATCTAAATGTTAGCCACTTATTAATTAATTTATTCCCATTTATTAAATATGGGTTAATATGTAAAATCTCTTTTTCGGGGAGGTGCTGGTTCTTCGTGACCTGGCTTCTATGAAAGTTTCTAGTTTTTTCATCTTGTGATATGTTTAACTCTTTTGTTGTGTGTTAACAAAATGTAATTGCTTGTTTCTATGCTACTCATTTAGTTTGTCTTTACTTCCGTTCATCCTTGTGTTACAATTTTCCATTCATCCCTCAGGTCTCAGATCATACTGTATCTAAGGAATCGTTCTACTTTTCTCTTATTCTCAAAAATCAAAATTATGTGTATTGAGTAATACTGTTTTCTAAGCACTGAGTTGGCTATTTTCCACGTAATAAATAATTCTGAAAAAGAGTATTGATATTTTATTAGAAAATGGGCACAAATAAGCAAGGTCATAAAGTTAGAGTATGAGGCTGTTGGTTCAAAACTCAAATGTGCTTGATTCAAAAGTACTCTCATTTTTCAATACACAGCATGACTCTGTGAAGTATGCTCTACATTATAGAATTTACAAAACATAGTTTTATTCTTTATTGAGCATTTACATTAGCAGAGAGTAGCTAGGGAAGGTTTTAAAATGGACTTGAGTATCTCAGATATGTAAGAAAATATTTATATTAGCTTATAAAATCCTTGTCATAAAGATGTAAAGATTGTTGTTGAAAGAAAAGCCATGAATTCTTTAGTAAAGAAGAGCAATAATAAAGAATGATTATTCACAAGTATTAAAGTAAACATGTTAAAAAATAAGAGAAAATTTAGTGATCTCGTTATAAAATGTTAAAGACATTGTGGTTGTCATGAAAATATGTTGTGACATTTGTTTTCAATCCAATCTGTGGCTCCATGGCAGTCATTGAGCATGGCTGGGGAAATTCCCTTGGCAACAAAATGGCAAATAAAATTTCATTTTAATATTGCTCAGAAGTAGCCAAAATTAAATTGCTAATTACAGAATCACTAATTAGAAATACAGCTTCTCTATACATAAACCCTGTGTTTTTTTTTAAAAGCAAAGCAATGCACATGTTCATTTAGAGATAAGCATTATGTAGAATATGATCCTATTCTATTTTTTAATTTCTCTAAAGCCACATAGAATTGTTAGGAAAAAAATTGGAAAATGTTATTTGGCTTAAACTATTTTGCTATTTAGTAGAAGAAGTATCATGCTAGTCCTCTGCATATTGAAAAGTCCTCTCCCTTGGTGGAAATCATTTAAATCCCTGAAAAAAGTACATTTCAATTTTGGGGTTTTATAATTAGCTTTGCATTATATACACATTTTCAGTAATCAAATCCTAACTTGTGGTACAGAACATCAATTTGTTTAGAAAGCATTGTTTATAGAATATATCCCTTTAGACAATGCATAACTTGAACAACATACCCAAACAGGAAAGAAGAGCCTGCAGGGAAATTTAAAGCTTTATTGTTCTTAGAACCATGACATTATAATACCATGCTTTGTGCAGTACTGATTTATAATTTATGTTATCTCTGTCTCTCTTTCTTTTTAAGCTTTAATTGAGAGAGAACTCTTGGGATAACATTTAACTTATTTTAGCAGTGTATTAAAATGCTCAGCTGCAGCATTTATAAAGTATTTTGTTAATAATTTTGCCTCTAGCTACATTAACTATTAATCCCACATCTATGTGTTTACTTTGAGAAATGCATACTCCATATGTATAGCATTTACCAAAAATTGCAAAATAAATAACTAAAAATGAATACATACATCAGCAAAATTCCAAGCTATTAGCCACAGGAAACTATTCCTTCAATGCTGTTTCAAAGAGACCATGTTTTGGAAGATGAAGAAAATAATACTAGCTAAAAGTTGAAATATAAAATATAGCTCTAGGAGGAGCTGTGTTTCTATAGGAGAGGATGGACAGCTAGTTTCGTTTCATCATTACTTAATAAGGGAAAATTAAATCGATCTAAAAATAGTTGGAAATAACTTGATATTTTTGTTTTATTTTATCTGCAAAGGATATTTAAATTACCATTCTTATAGTTTAGGAAAACAAAGATTAGAGAAAAGGTTTTAATATATATAGGTTTTTAATAGAAATTGCATTTTATTTTTTATGGGATTCATATTCAAATTATATTGATTTTTTTTCACTAATGGGAAGACCCGGAGGTTAATTACCTAAGGATCTAAATCTTTTGATTTCTTGTTTTACTTTTTACTATATTTGCTAACTAAAACTTTTCTTTCCCAGCACACAAAATTGCAGCAGATGAATATATGCTCTATTTTTAAGTTAAGTGATGCCAACATAGTGACCAAAAGAACACATTTATTAACATATTTTATAAAGTTTATAACTAGCAGGTATGATTCCTCACCTCTGATATTCTGTATTCAACAAAAGGCTTTATCTGCAAATTGGTAACTGATTTTAAATAAATAAATGATGTCCCAATTTAGTGTGTGTGTGTGCTTGTGTGTGTTTGTAGGAAAGGGCCATAAAGTCATTTTTTTGTACATTAAGGGTATGCATTTGGCTTTTGAGTATAAATTGTGCATGTGCTTTGCAAATGCATTGCAGTTTCAGCATCTTAAAAATGAATTTCTTTGAATGTATGTTTAGTGCTAAACAGCTTTTATCAGTTTGTTTAAGATCGTGGCAATATGAACCATTTTCTGCTGGCATCAAACAAATCCATAATAATAAGTCCTGGGTGAGTGTAAGCTTCGTTCTCTCTCTCTCTTTTTTTTTTTTTTTAATATTTTTTATTTATTTCTAGGAGAGAGAGAGACAGCGTGAGCAGGGGAGGGTCAGAGAGAGAGGGAGTCACGACTCTGAAACAGGCTCCAGACTCTGAGCTGGCAGTCAGCACAGAGCCCTACACGGGGCTCGAACCCACGAACCGTGATCTCATGACCTGAGCTGAAGTCGGAGGCTTAACCAACTAAGCCACCCAGGCGCCCCGCCCCATTCTTTCTCTCATTTTGGAGAGATGTAAAATCTTGCCCCTGATAGTTAATATATAAAGAATGGTAATGGTTGTGATATTATAAAATATTCAGTTATGTATTTAATTTATAAGCATCAATTGTGCAACTACCAAGTTTTAGATATCTTTGCTTCATTGTTTAATTAGACACATTTTCTATCTTTCTATGATTACATCTATTGATTGAAGAATGCACACAATCAAATAATAACTGAGCCAACTTTTAGCTCCGTTATTTCATCAGTATCCATGGGAATCATAGAATGCACGATTAATATAAGATTTTAGAAATTTAAGTATATTAATATGAGAGTTTGGCTTTTATTATTTGCTCTTCTTCCTAATAAAAATATAGGTAAATTTCTCCTGTTTTGGAGTGATACTTATCCAACTGGTCCAACCCTGGGAGGGTCTGAAATTTACTATAGGAACCTCTTCTTGTTTGCCTATATATTCACAGAAATGCATAATATAAAATTAGAAATTTGAAGATTTGAAGGATTTTAAAACTCAACAGTAAAAATACTGAAAAAGACCCAAAACATATGCTAGTCATTCTAAACCTGTTTGTTCAAAAATAAGATAATTTTTAATAGTATGATTTATTGAGTATTCAAAATGCGCCAGGAACTCTGGTAACCACTTTATGTACTCAATTATCAAAGCAATTGTAAAGTATATTGCTATCCAAGCAATTGTAAAGTATATTGCTATCCACTTTTTATAGATAACATGATATAATTTGTATAAAATTGTAGGGACAGTAACGATCTAAAAAATGGATTGGGATACAGCTTTGTTTGACTTATACACGCCTGCACGTGCACGCGCCTGGGCGCGTGCACACACACGCAAACACACGTTATTTTCTGAAGTAACACTTCATTGAAAATAGTATATTGTTGAAATGCTAAAATAATTTGGTTCTAATTAAAAGATAAATCCACCTTAATTATAATTGCATTATTTAATCAATTCAACATTTCTTTACTAAATATCTAGTACCTCTAACATTATGTAGAAAGCATTGAGGGCAGTGCAGTAATCACGATAGGATTAGATTCTGCCCTCATCGGTTGTATGATCTATTGAGAAAAGCAGGAACAAAAACACACACGATCATTCACCTTTAGGGATTGTATTAAATGGCATGATGGAGAAGTATGTAGTGCCATAAACCTTTATAAAACAGAGTCCTGACTATCCAATAAATCAAGAGATTGTTTCCTGATTAGGAAATAATTAACATTTGGCCTAAAATATAGTAGTTGCCCCTTATCCATGGAGGAAATATCTCAAGACCTCCAGCAAGTGCCTGAAACTGTTTTTTTCTATACATATATATCTATGATAAAGTTTAATTTCTAAATTAGACAGAGTAAGAGATTAACAACAATAACTAGTAATAAAATAGAGCAATTATAATAATAATCTGTATGAAGGTTATGTGAACGTGGCATGTCTCTCAAAATATCTTACAGTACTGTAGTCACTCTTCTGACGATGATGATAATGTGGCAGGATAAAATGTCTATGTGATGAGACAAAGTGAGGTGAATGACTTAGGCACTGTGACAATGAGTTAAGCTGTAACTGAGCTTCTGCTATTCATGAGAAGGATGATCCTCTGCTCCAGACTGTAGCTGACTATGGGTAACTGAAACCTTGGAAGGTGAAAGCATGGATAAGGAGGGAGTACTGTATAAGAAGGTATAAAAGGGCTACAGGATATCCCAGGTACATATGGTAACCGGAAAACTGTCTCCTCAAATACGTCCGTGTTTTGATCTCTGGAGTCTCTGAATATATTGTGTTGCATGGCAAATGTTTGCATCAATGATTAAGTTAAGGATCTTTAGGTGGAGAGATTTCATTCTCATGAATCTCCTTGAATCTCATAATAATGTTCTGAAAAGTGTTATCATTCTACCAATGACCAATGACGTAAGCACAAATGGTATATTAGTTTGCTAGGGCTGCTATGATAACATATTATAAACTGAGTAGCTTAAAATATAAAAATTAAATTTTTAAAATTTTGGAAGTTAGAAGTCCAAGTTAAGGGTGCCAGAAGACTTGCTTTTTCAAATAACTCTGTTTTTGGCTTGAAGATGGCCCCTTCCCACGATGGTATGTACCTGTGTCTACATATGCCCCTAGTATTTCCCTGTGTCTTAATCTCTTTTTCTTATAAGGACACCAGTCAGATTTGGTTGGAGCCCAGGCTAATGGCCTCATTCCAACAATTACCTCTTTAAAACTCTAGCTCTGAGGACAGTCAGCATTCTGAGGTAATGGGAGTTAGGACCTCAAAATATTAACTTCGGGGAGGACACAGTTCAACGCCTAACAAATAGTCACAGAACTCTGTCCACCATTACTGCTGTGATAGACACTATTAATATTTTCCTTAAATTCCTAACATAATAGATGAACAGCCTTCAACATCCTTTGAAGTCAGTAGTAGTAATATGACTCACCCTCATCAAAGAGATGGGAGAGAAAATGACACTAGACGTATTCAAGTATCAGCACCTGATTCTTTGTGCTCTCTTCCTCTTGAAGCCTTAACCAGTAAGGTTTCTGAAACCCTAGAAGCTAGGTGGAAAATAATTGCTTAAAAACTTCATGCATATGCACTGGAGATAGGGCATTTTCACTTGTTTTTAAAGCGCTAGTACATTTTCATGGTTTTTTTAGGTGGTTATTTTTTTATTTTTTACCACAACAGAGCTGACTAACAGAGCTTCTATTTCTATTCTGGCTTCTCCTGGATTAGTTATGCCCTCTTTCTCTGTGTGTAATTATGTATTATATCCTATGAGTGTCATCATTTCCTTTATACTTCTAATGCTTTGGTTTACATTTGCACTTAAGGCAAACTTCCTCTTTCATTCTTTTCATCTAATTAGAGCAAAAGATCAGTGTTATCTTTTCTGTCATTGTGTATTTTTAATCTTTTGATTGAACTTCCAGTATTGATTAATGTATTAATATAGCACCTCATGACCAATCCTATCACTTTAGGATTTCAGTCATTATTAGTCCAGCAAATATCACTGAATTTGGATCCTTTTTGGAATTTGATTAATTTTAATAACTTCTAACTCATTGTGAGAACTTGATTTTATCTTTGTCAAAACACTATTTTTAAAGACGAAAAATCTTTATGTTTGCGGTTCCATTTAAAAAGTAGACCAAATCACTCTTTATGGGGAAAGATTGTATTTTTTGGCAGAGGAAGTATCTCTAGGAAGGAAGAATGCATATTGACACTGGGCACAAGGATCACTAAATAAACAAGAGCAAAAAGAAAATCTGCTCTACCAGATATGAAGCCATATTATAAAGACAAAGTAAAACAGAACTGAACAAAGAGGTGAAAGTCCAGTAATTTGCATGAGTTTTTGTATATTTGTATTTATATATTTGTATTTTGGTCTGTGTGTTGGGAGGTAGGAAGGGAAGGTGAGAGAAAGAGATGTGTTGGGTGTGTTATTACACAAGTAGTTTCAAAATAAGTACTACATATCATACTTTGTTATAAAAAGCAAGGCTTTCTAAACTGTCATTTCCAATGCCATGAGGATTTCTCTTATTTATCTATTCTTTAAAAGTTAAAAATACGATATTTCAGCCTGCCTTGTATGTAAGAGAGGTCACTTGTCACAATGGTGGACACTGAGAAATAATTTCTCCCTTCATTCTTCCTTCTTGCTAAGTAGATCATGGATGTGAAGCTCAAAGGATGAAAAGCCATCTGGAAATGACAAACACAAAGTTCAGAGCTAACCACTAATAATGGCAAATGAGATACAATGTGGTCATGTGTCCACATTTTTTCCTGGAATGATAAAGAGAAAGAGCAAAGAGTAAAGAGTAGGATTGAAAGGCAAGCATGAAAGAGTAGCTTGTTTTTTTTTTTTTCTTTTTAAGTTTATTTATTTTCAGACAGAGAGAGAGAGAGAACATGAGCAGGGGAGGGGCAGAGAGAGAGAATCTCCAGCAGGCTCTGAACTGTCAGTACAGAACCCCATGCAGGTCTGGAACGAACTCACAAACCATGAGATTATGACCTGAGTTGCTGAAACCATCCGAAGCAGGCTCTAAGCTCTGATCCATCAGCACAGAGCCCAAAAGAGGGCTCCTGTCCACAAATCATGAGATTATGACCTGAGCCAAAGTTGGACACTCAACCAACTAAGCCATCAGGCTGCCTTATAAAAGTTTTAAAAATACTCATATAACATTATTGTATCAGAATAAAATACATTATAGATTAACACAAAATATTTAAAATAAAATATTTCACCTTGATATTGAAAACATGTTTTTTTTTTAAATTTTACAATAAGTTCTTTGGTCAAAAAATAGAAAGTAATTTTGAAAAAATTCTAGAATATAAGTAAAATTTAAGAAACATAATATATTTAATATTTGATATAGCTGAGGCAGTTTTAAGAGGAAAACTCATAGTATTCAAACACCTGTGTAATAAATACAATAAATCAACAAAATATTCAAATACAAGTCTAGAAAACTGCCAGTAAAATTAACTAGAAATAGCAGGAGGAAATAATTTGAGAATAAGAAAGTAGTAAATAATGAGTTTGAAAACAGAGATAAATTAGAAACAATAACAAAATGTGACACTATATGCTTGTCTAAAGTAATCAACAATAGAAACAAACCATTTATTAATCCAGAAAAAGAAGAGGAAGGTTCTAGCTTTGTGTATATTATCACAGAGCTCCATACCCCACTTTCATATATTCTGTTCTGTAGCCTGTGATTGGAATACAGAAACTACATATGCACACTACTTGCCATTTGGTTTCTTGTTAGATTCAGACTAGAGTTCAGAGAATGATTGGAAGAGAAATTTTCTGCTTCTAGTCCTAGACGTGTGTCTGTGGTTGGCAGTTGTGTTGTTGTAATTTTAGGGTCTAGGATTCTAGACCTACTCAAGTCAACATCTCTCTGGACGGTCAAGAACCAACAAAGTCTGAGAAAGTCTAGGAAAATAAAGTCTAAAGACCAAGCTTACTTATGATTATTGGTTCAATATTATGAATAGTAAACACAAGCAAAGACTATAATAAAATAATATAAATTTTACTGCAAATATCAACTGGTTGGATGATAAAAAATAAAGAGAAATCTTGTTATATAGTAGTAACAAGATAAAAATCTCAATGGAAATATAACTAAAATATGCTAACCTTAAAAATATATAATCTTCCTACATAGGAAGACTCATTAAAAAGAAAAAAACTTTGCCAAGCAAAATTATGCATTTGATGAGATAGTAATTAAAAAAACAGAATTTTATATTTAATGCAAGAAAATTTAATTTAAATTTTTTATAAAAAATATACATGGTCATAGCAATACGGCAAAGCCTTATAAAGAAGAGCAATAATGAGGATGAGGCAGAATAGGATTAGCTCAAAGAAAAATAAAATTATAGTATAAATATTTTATAAATAAAGCCATATGATATTGACACAGAAAAGATTGCCAGAAAAACACAACAGACTAGATCCAGAAATAGACTATCAGTATATGATAACAGTGCTATTTAAATTACTATGAAAAACAGCAATTTTTCAATGAGAGTTTTGAGACAATAGGTACTAGTCACTTAGAAAACCTAAAACTGGGGATCTACTTCATATGATACAACAAAAAAAAACACTTTAAGAGTCTGTATATCCAAAGATGAAAAAAAAAAAAAAATCAAAATAAATATAATCTAGAAAAATGAGTAACTTCATTTCTACACTAGACATGGAGAATGTTTTCTAATTAGGATTCAAAACCCTGCAACAATGAAATAAATGATAGATAAATGCAACTTAGAAGCATTATTATGCACAATATATGTATATATTGACACCATATTTTATGCATATATGTATTTTTGCATATTTGTAGCATAATGCATATACATTTATCTATTGATATCCATCTGTCTATCCATCTATCTATTAATAATAATCCTATGTTAGTTTTAAATTAGTTGTAAACAGAATGACCTATATCACCTTCATTTAATCATCTTTTCCTTATTTTATATGTAAAATTTCAAAATGAATTTTAATACAAAATCTTGTATGAATATCTTGGATAGAATTTATGGAATATGTAAGAAAACTCATAAATTAACTTCTTGAAATGTAGTCATTTGTTATTATTTTATAATTTTGGAAAAATATAATCATATATATCTTGTGATATTTGTAGAGAAAAAGCCTCATTTTGTCACTTGTATCTCTGGGAAAGGTAGTCTTCCTCTGGGACCTGATACTGCTATCACTCATCTCCATGGTGTTTGAAGGAGCTTCCTTTTGTTCCAGGAGACGCTTCAACAAGCATTTTGAAAGTAGAATTGAGTAAGAGAAGTGCTCTTTGGTTGTCTGTAGCTAAGTTGTAAATCTTAGAACCTATTTGTGGACATATTTCCTGCTATTCAGATGTGAGAAATGTGTAAAACTAGAATTCAGGTGCAAAAAAATAGAAATGGAGTAGAACAGAGAGTGAGAGATAATCGTTGATTCACAAACTATTCCTTAAATGTGTAGGGGAAGGAGAGACTGAAGAAAAAGGCAGCCACTACAGACTGTTAGGTGGGTAGCAGATTTAACAAGGGAACTTACTTCAGAAGCTCATCTTCCTCGCCAGCAAGATTAGTAGATCTCTGCACCATCTGACAGAATGGCAGAGGTTTATATGGAGGTCTTAATTGACTTCAGCCACTTATGACATTCAGATGTCTCAAGAGCATTTGTTCTCTTGAGGTTTCCCCCTTGAAATGGTTCTTGCTATAGGAAACAGTGCACAAAACATAGATTCTAAGGACGGGAATGGGCGAGGAGCCTCCTACTGAGCACATCCAGCTCTCAAGTCAAACTGTGGTCACGTCTTCTTGGGAGCCTCCTCCAATAAAGTCCACACACAAGATGGACCACTAACTAGAGAGAGAGCACTTTTAATCTACTGTGTATACTTGTTCCATAACCATGCTTTTGCCCACTGAGTTCCAAATGTCAGCTGAGAACCTTTATAATAATTCCTCTTAAATACTTAAACGAGTCTAGGTTAATATGTCTGTCAAGTGCAGCCAAAAAAGTCCTTATTCAGTTATTGTAAAGATCAAATGATTTAAGTAAATGAAAGCACCTCATAAACTCAAATCTCTAAACAAATAGATGGTATTATTATCATAATGACATAATACTTTCCTCATGTTGACTTAGTACTTAAGAGTGTCTTTTTCACCTTTATCCAGAGGTTTTTAACGCTTATGAAATTCAATTAGAAGTGAAAAAAACCACAAATGATATTACTGAATTTTTAGGTCCAAGGAAAAAGTGCAATAAGAATGGATTTGAAACTTAAGCATTTCATATTATTTAATGAATAAAATGAATTGAAAAACAATGTATTACCCCAATGATTACAAAGCTATGAAAATGAACACTCTTGATGACTATGCAGAAAACAAAACTGTCTTAAATAAATTATCACACATTAATTTTTAAATGAAATGCTAGCAAAAAAAAAAAAAAACCAG
Source organism: Proteles cristata cristata (assembly GCA_017311185.1). Lineage (NCBI taxonomy): Eukaryota > Metazoa > Chordata > Mammalia > Carnivora > Hyaenidae > Proteles > Proteles cristata. The sequence continues at coordinate 49,373 of JAESUZ010001400.1, forward strand.
ACCCAGGAATGGACAATAGGAGTATTTTGCAAGCATAGAGAATACAGTGGCATTGTAGAGGATTTTGGAAAGCTATCTTATTTAAAAACAGTTTTCCAAGCCAGCAATACTTGATGTATTCTTTTATGTTAATGATTTTCTGTGACATTAGCAGAAATGAAAAACAAAATATTTATATTCAAAGTATGTACAGCATTCTTGACTCCTTAATTTGCATAATACAATTGGAATTTAATATAAGTCTTAAAAATTCTATCCCTCCTGAGTTTTTCACCTTTATATCCAATTCCTACTCCTCTTTCAAGGATCAATAGTCTATTCTTTGTTCCTACAAACTCTAACTTCCCCAAATCAGAAGCAAATAAGCAAGCAAAAGTCACAGATATTCTATTTCTCTAAAAGAAGAAATTTTTCCTTCATAAACAAAATTAGGGCATATGCATTTGTAAAATATGATTTCTATTTGAATTCCTCATATTTAATTCAGGGAATACATCAATGGAATAATATGTATTTGTTGTCTCTAGCTCATTGCACATTACCTTTTGTTTCTTCCAATGTCACTCATTTAAGATAACTAATAGTTTTTACTTAAAGAAATTCCAAACCTATGCTATTTTGGTAGATTATTTTAGAAAGAGAAGCTTTTCTTGCTCAGTAACCAATTTTCGTGGCATGGAAGGATCCTGGTTGAAAGGTAGAAGAGAATCAGATTAAGGTGTGATGTATTCAAAAGAGTGATGGATCTAGAAAGACATGAAGAAACTGTATCCTAAGATTATTCAGATAAAGAGAAAATAAATGCCTTTTTTTCTTAAAAAAAAAAAAACACATTTGAGCGAAATTTCACTCAACTGCTCATGAAAATGAATTGACAAAGACGATTATTACTAATAGCTATTGAGTGTTTATTATATGATTGACATTCACAGATTCTAAATAATATTTTAAGGAGTACGTTCCAAATTTTGCCATTACCTTAGATTATCTGGTGAGTTCATTCCAGTTTGAGTTTTGAGATGATTCCTTTAATGCTTTGATGTATCTTTGTGACTCAGCCTCCAAAATATAAGAAAAAATAATAATACAGAATGACCTAGCTCATGACTTAAAGTGGTTTTTTTAAATAGTTCTTTTTATTGTGTATAGTTCCAACCTTCCCTGGTCTTCAAAAGAAAGTCTCTTTTTAGAACAATGAGTATTTTTTCTAAGTTTTTTATTTCACATTGTTCCTCCTTAGACCATTTTAGGATGATTTTATTTCATATAAGTTTTTCTTTTATGTTTAATGTTTAATATTTCCTTTCACAAGCTTAATTAATGGTTTCCTATTTCAAGTTCTGGTTCTAAAGCCCTTTCATTTCTCACTGTTTTTTCTTTGGTTCTTAAAGCCAGAGTGTTTTCTTTTTTATCTTTATTTTTTATTTTTACAGACATACTATTCAGGCTAATTCCATATTCCAAACTCCAAATATAATAATTTGTTGCTATAATAAGTCTCTTTTTTACTTGCATTTGTTAATAAAATCTGCCATTACTCTATTATTGAATCCAGGGGTTTAGGCCATTAAGTTATGCAATCATATCCCAGACTATTGAATAAACTAGAGGTATTATTTAATGGTGGAAATAAATTTTGTATCTGGTATCAAATGCCTGGGAAAGTCTAGTTACTTCCAATATACAAATGAAATTAAACAATTAATACAAAGATAACATTTTTGAATAATTATTCACTCTTTCTTGAAGTATTATTTACTCATTCTTGAATAATTATTCTTTCTTGAATAACTATGCACTCTCCAGAAATTTGTGGTTTGAATAAAGGCAAAAGTCAGCAGAGAATCATTAGGCTTTGACAGAATTTAAGTAATGTTTGTAGGTATAAAATCAGAAATTACATCTTAAATGTGGAAACAAACTTTGGGTGCTTAAGAAGTTGGAGCATGTGTGAAACAATAACCGTGCAATTGCAAAATCATAGTAGATCAAGTATGGCTCTTAGATTCATGTTGGATTGATAATTGGAAGTTAATTTGTGTGGGGAAATTTCCTTCTCTAAGAGGTAGAAATTAACACATTTTCTTTAAGTGTGAATTGTAGTCAGAGTCACAGAGAGGATTAACTAATTTCTGGGGTCCTATGCAAAATGAAAACATAGAATTACTTATTTAAAAATCATCAATAGGGGTTCCTGGGTGACTCAGTCAGTTGAGTGTCCAACTCTTGATTTCTGCTCAGGTCATTATCTCATAGTTCTTGAGATCCATTCCTACATCGGCATCTGTGTTGACATCTTAGAGCCTGCTTGGGATTCTCTCTTTCTCTTTCTTTCTGCCCCTCCCCCTCTCACATGTTTGCACTTTCTCCCTCTCTACTTTCTCTCTCTCTCTCTCAATAAATAAATAAAAATGATTAATAAGATAGCAACATCAGAGCATTAAAGGAAGCACAAACCCATCTAAGCCAAGACCCTGTGTAACTGCAGAGTTGCATTCCTTTGAAGCTGGCAGAAAACAGGAATCATTGTCATGCAGATATGTCTATCAGATCTTAATCATCAGGAATATAATTGACCCCTGGCCCGGGTTGCTATTCCCTGAAAGCTGTCACTGCACCCTGTGAACTCATACTTCCAATAGGGTCTTCTCAATAATGACTGAGTGTGTTAGGGATACTGAAATTGTCCTGTTCCTGAGATACATGTTATATTTCTAGCAGGTGACTTTGGCATGATGACTCAACATTCTCCCAGCCTTAACTTTCTTAGAACTGTAACACAGTCTTAAGAATTGTTTTCCAATCAAATCTTTCTTATTTCCCTCTCTCTTCTACAGGATTCAGACATGCATTATGGACTGACACTTTCCTGAACTTCTGTCTCTCTCTCATTCTAGCTCACTCAATAAATCTTTTGCATATCTAATCCCATATTGGTGTCTGCTTCCTGGAGGACCCGAACTAAAAAATATAGCTTCAGTAGTGGTCTGAAGCAAAGAGTGTGCTTTCTGGGAGCTTATACTCGTCATCTGATGGGCAAACATGATGATCTCCAGAGTAGTATGTATGGTACTTATAGTGTGGTAGTGACAATACAATTGCTAAAGTTTATGACAGAGACATAGTTACAGTTGTGGGAAGTGGCCTTGCAGGTGCAGTGATTTAGATATTTGAAAGGTGTGAGAGATAGCATAAATGGATAGTTATTGCTAACACTTTCCAGACAGATAATGAGGAACTTAAGGTCATTAATGGCAGATAAAGCCTAAGTATGAGAGTCATGGGATGTATTTTATAGCTTACAAGCAGGTCCTTCTCTCCCATAGTGAAGAGAGAACATAACAGAGCAGAAAACAGAACATCAAACAATTAGAGATATAGAATCAGTAGATACTAAAGCCTGGCAAAGACATATTTAGTCAACCGTGGGAATATCCTAAGTATTGGATTTTGAGGATGCTGGATCAAAAAGGTGAGTATATAAAAACACACAAGTAAAAATTCATCGACTTGAAAGTACTTTCTGGAAATAGGGGCTTTAACAACCTGGTAAAGATCCTAGGTGTGGATCAAATTGTCAGGGTGCTGTGAGAGATCCGGAGAAATTGATGTCTAGTGCCGAGCAGAGTAGAAATGATCAGGCTATTTTGGCTCCCAGGAAAATAAAAAAAGGAAGAAAGAGACTGAAGAAAGTAGGCATCCTGGAATTGAAATTTGGGAGGTCAAGAAAACTGCCACAGTATCCTATTCTATTGTAAGAGTGTCATATTGCATTTGCCAAGGTTGTCAAGAATGTGTTGATAAAGCAAGACCATCCTCACTAGGAAGTTGTGATGCTTCCAGAGTAGGTACGATAGGGGTGGTGTTGAATCAGTGCTCAATTTACCAGTATCCATGAGAACCTAACAGAGGGACCACGAATAGAAGTCAGGTGACAGCACTTAACTATCAAAAACCAGAAGGCTGTAATTACCATAATAAATAGCAAGTTCTGAGGCACGAATAGGTGGGTTTCACTCACAGAGAATTTTATGAATAATGAATAAAACCCAGTGTCCCTTGGAACAATCAACGATGGTGTAGGAGAAGACAGCTGAGACTGGTTACCTCAATAAAAATTCCTGACGCTTGCTCAGTTCCCAGACCTTAACTGATTTTCAATTCTGGAATCTATTGATTGTAGAGTTTGCAAGATTCTTATGAGAAAGTACTCTGCAGCTATATGACTGGAGAATCAGTACCATACTGATTCATCCAATCTTTGAACCAAAGAACCTACAATGTTTTACTCAGTTTACTATACACTGAGGAAAGGAGAATAATCAGACACTTTGAGAACTATTGAATACAAAGTTCTGAGATGGCAAGAATACCCAGAGACCTAGTGTGTTAGCATGGACCTTGTAAGAGGGGGGACTTATGGGGATCAAATAATAAATAGCATTATGGGTAACAGTGGGCCCATTGGGTCAATAGACACATGCATTAATAATTTCTACTGATCCAAAGTACAAGTAACATCTATAGACTTGACAAATGGAAAAAGGTGACAGGGTGTAATAAGGATAAATAGAGAATCAAGTTAAAAATATATCTTTAACAGCTGTGCCTGCTTCAAAAGATTAAGGGAACAACAGAGAAAAAAATAAATATTAAACAAAAATTAAAGATATATCTAACTGCTATAGTAAAGGAATTGGCAAAAGAAGAATGTTTGTGCAGTCATGGATATAGTACAAGTTATAAGACCTGACAAACTCAAACCCTGAAGGAAGACAATGCTTTGGGGAAGACGACCAGGCTAAGTACATGTAATTTCTTACCGTACGAGTTAGACTTATGGACCTACAGGATCAGGAAGAGAAAGGAAGAAGGAGAAGGAAGATAGGGACCCAATAAAGTACATTCAAAAAATGCCGTGTGTTTCTCCTGAGACTGAAACAATCCAGACAAAAGAACATGAGGTGGGATTAAGGTATGAATAGTAATGCTAACTGTGGCCTGTCCCCAATTTGGAGTGTCTGCTGGTAATAGAGAATGATCTCTCTCTCTGGGCAGAGTTCCTTGATGCATTGTGATTCCTGCATGAAGTTGTTGGGGAAGAAATGGAAAGGGAGTGGTTTTAAATATTCAAGGGATCCCTTATGGGGAGAAACTGTAATCAAACTGTTGTCATTATAGCAAATTTGGATGTAGGAACAGGTCAGAATTCATTTCTTCATGAATGATTTCTATCATCTGATTTTATTATTTTTTTTATAAATTTATTAATTTATTTATTTCTAGGAGAGAGAGAGAGACAGCATGAGAAGGGGAGGGTCAGAGAGAGAGGGAGTCACAGACTGAAATAGGTTCCAGGCTCTGAGCTGGCAGTCAGCACAGAGCCCGACGCGGGGCTCGAACCCACGAACCGCGAGATCATGACCTAAGCGAAAGTCGGACGCTTAACCGACTAAGCCACCCAGGCGCCCCTCTATCATCTGATTTTAAAATATCAGTTTATAACATTTTGTTAACTGGCATCGATTGATTAGATTTTGATATGAAACTAAGTTGAATTTCTCTTCTATTCTGTGTTCTAAAATATAGTGTTTAATAAATATTAGGTAGGGATATCATTTGATGTAATAGTCTTACTACGGTGCCTTGAAATTTAAGTGTAGAACTAGAACTTTGATATCCTCCTGGCCTTTTGAATTACTAAGCAGTCTTGAGGTACATTTTTGAATGAATTTAATCATCTGAATTTGGGTATTCCAGTGGAACCCGATCCATTATAATGAATAAAGTCCAAACCAAAGTTAAAGAATGACAACCAAAATAAGCTCAAGATCAGACCCTTACTTGAGACCTTTAATGTTTCTTTGCTCAGCAGCTGCCCTAGAACCCTTCTAGGACATACCAGTTTTACATCTGCAATGATGGATCATAAGATACTTATCACTTTTTATTTATTTTTTAAAATAATTTTAATGTTTATTTTTTAGAGAGAGACAGCACAAATGGGGGAGGGTTAGAGAGAGAAGACAGAATCCAAAGCATGCTTCAAGCTCTGAGCCTGTCAGCACAGAGCGTGATGTGGGGCTCGAACCTACAGACTGTCAAATCATGACCTGACCAGGTTGGTCACTTAATGGACTGTGCCACCCAGGTGCCCTAATAATTATTACTTTTTAAACTCTTGTCTCCTTAATTGATATTTTGACTGATTCTGGGCCTGGGTCTTATCAAAGCTAGACTAATCTGTTTTCCAGATCTAAGAAAGAGACCAAGTGCTTTTCTGGGGATAAGCCTACTTAGTTTTTGTGAGTGGCCTTGTTTACTGACAGGTACTGGAAGCCTGCCTAGAAAATAAAGCCAAGTAAGCAATGAGAAACAGAGGCAAGAGATGAGGTGAAAAAGATTCCTTGGTGAAGAACTTGGTTCTATTGGTACTAAGGCTCTACTACTCCATTATTTTCTCTATATTATATGAATTTTCTAATAAGTGTTTTGGGTCCACAGCTAGTTGGATTTTGGATTTCTTTCATTCTTTGTATTGAAGTAAAAAAGAGTAAAAGGTAAATTTTGATTTTTCCAAAAAGGATTTGCAATACTACTTTTTCAACTCTAACTTAATACTTGAAAATAGATATTACTTAAGACAGGGGAATAAATGATAAAATTAATATGTCAGTGATTTTGCTCTTGCTGAAATCATTTTATTTGAGGTGCATTGCCATTTATTTCATTAGATGAAAGCACCAGTAGTGAAGGGAGCTTATCCATTTTGTTTTCTGCTCATCCTAAATATCTAGTCCAAGAACTCAATAAATACTTATGACTCCTTAAATGTACTATGCATCTTATCCCAATCACTAGGATTTAGGATGTACAATGTAATTGGAATAGTGACAGGAAGGAAACTCTGCCTAAAGGAAGGTATAGTTTTGACATTGACTTATTCAAATCCTCCCACAATTCTTTTTAGAAGCTTCTGGAACTAATAGAAAATAGATTTTGAAGACTATATTTCAAGGTTTGGCCACCCACATTATTGGTCATATAAGAAATGGTACACGTTGAGGAAGTTGTTTTATATGTTTTTACATGGAAATGGGGTCAGATTTTCTCTGATTTTCAGGAACTCTTCCCCACTGGGAACATAGTGAACAATGGGTTTGCTGATAAGCTAAGTAACTTAATAAAACGAACTAAATGGTAAGTGAAGAGATACTCTTTTCCTTTCCTCACTCAACAAATAATTCATTCATGTTACATAACAAGTTGGAGCACTCAATGTGTCTCAAAGGAAGTCATGGAAGGGAGAGCTTTCTTTTTGCTTTCCAGAAATGTAAGCTATTTTTAAACTTGATACATTATTCCATTGGTCAATATTCTTTTTACCATTCATAAATTTCAAGTGACAGGTCTCATTTCCTACCAAATAAATCTATCTTAGGAGTTTTTATAATACCTGCCCTTGGAACAATGTCATAATTTCATTAAGAATATCCTAAAAACTTAAGAATATTCATAAGTTGGGGCACCTGGGTGGCTTAGTCGGTTAAGCGTCCGACTTTCGCTTAGGTCATGATCTCGCGGTTCGTGGGTTCGAGCCCCGCCTCGGGCTCTGTGCTGACTGCCAGCTCAGAGCCTAGAGCCTGTTTCAGTCTGTGACTCCCTCTCTCTCTGACCCTCCCCTGCTCATGCTGTCTCTCTGTCTCTCTCTCTCCTAGAAATAAATAAAACATTAAAAAAAATTTTTTAAAAAATATTCATAAGTTTAGTTAGAAAAATCAAACTTTTACCAAAAAAAAAAAAAATCAGAAGATACTTGGTAGAAGGAAATATTGCTGTGAAAATTAAACAAATACCTTTTAGTAGAACAGGTAAGGAATATTTCTTTTTTATTTTTATGAAAGACAAAGAAGAGACAGAGCAGAGGCAGTGGAGGGGCAGAGAGAGAGAGGGAGACAGAATCCAAAGCAGTCTCCAGTCTCTGAGCTGTCAGCACAGAGCTTGATGTGAAGCTTGAATGCACAAACGTAATATTGTGACCTAAGCCAAAGTTGAACACTTAACTGACTAAGCCACCTAGGTGCCCTAAGAGTATTTCTTTAACTACTGTATCTGACTCCAAAATATCCTTAAAAGAGGAATTCAAAAGGAACAATTGTACTAGAAATGTTAGCAAAATAATTTTAATAATTGAGCAAAAAATAGATTATTTGCTAATAAATTTATTATATTCAAAATTAATTTTAAAATATCAAAATAGCTCCTATAATTTATCAAATCCCTATGAAGACAAGTTGAGGAGTTTTTGTGAAGTCTCTTTGTTTTAAGAGCCCTGATTATGAAGAGCCATAGAAATTAAGCATTAGCTGAGAAAAAGAAAAGATAGTTAGGACCTATATAAAGAAAACCCTAAAACTCTACTGAGCAACATAAAGACAAGCTTAAAGTTCTTAATTAATTTTATGTGCAAAAGAAAACAAAAATTATGTCATTTTCAAATTAAGTTCTATTAGGGGTATGGTGACTTACAAGATATTAAGGATAAGATAAAGTAGTAGCAAGAGAAGAAAATAACCACAGAGCAGTGTTACTGGGAACACATGTTGGGAGGTACTAGAAAGTTACTCCTGTTCACACTTGCACAACCAGGAGCTGGGTTGCCTCTGTGATCAAGAAACTCATTCCCTATCAATGGGAAAGAATGACAGTAAAATGTACAGGAGGGAAAACAAGCTTGGGAACCTGAAAAGTTGAGATACAACTGTGTCACATCAGATTTTCTCTCTGTGAGATGTGCCCCAAGCCAAGGAGAATACCAGAAGAACTAGGGCTTCTTAGAAAAATGGATGTTTTCCCCCCCGGGAATCCAGGCATTTCCTGATGAGGGCAGGGCAGTTACAAGAATAGCCTGTAATGTCTTGTCAAGCCAGAAAGCAAAAGACTATGTAAAAAATGAAGGAGAAATGTCAAATGGATACAGAAGACATCATTAAGAGTCACCTTCTGGTTAAATCTGGGACAATTTAAACATCAAAATAAGTAATGACTGTAATATGTTATAAACCATTGATCAAATGTGGAAACCAAAACTCCACACCAAAATAAATTAATACATGAATAAATATTTACATCGTTTTAAATGCTCAATCTACAAAATACTTATTTATTACAAAGGATAAAAGAGTAACTTCACAGTAAAGAAGTCTGGCAGACAACACACTAATCAGGTGATCAGAGTGAATATCATCAGCAGTGCGGAAAAAACAAAACATTGTGCCACTTGATAAGGCACAATGAAAAGAACATGGTATCACCTTTCTAACCTTCCTGCCAAAGGTGCATCACCAGAATACAATCAAAAGAACAAATTGAAGTCTCTACAAAATAATTGACCCACTGTCTTCACAAGCATTGGGGTTTATGGATTATTGTAAAGAACTGTTCTAGATTGAAGGAGACTAAAGAGATATAACTATTACATGCAAGGCATAATTCTGAACTAGGCTCCACTAGCCTTGACTCCAGCATGTGGTTCCACATTTGTACCACAGTCTTCCGTTCCTCTGGATTAGCAAGGTGCCTTACTTAGGCCCTTGTGTGTGTGTGTGTGTGTGTGTGTGTGTGTGTGTGTGTGTGTGTGTGTGTGCGTGCACACATGTGTGGCCAAAATTCCAGACAAGTTCATCTGCACAAGTGCAGTTCAATCTCCTGTCTCATTTCACATCCAAAATATCTAATTGGCTTATGCATGTCACAAGGCTATGCTCAATTTCAAGGGGTGGGAACACACATGGATGTATAATAATGTTACAAGTGGGCAGTGAAGAACTGATGTGGGTACTTCAACCTACCACCCTTACTACATCTCTTATGCTTTCTTAGACTCATGATATGGCCTGGCATAAAATGATGAGTTCCCAACTCAGGCACGATTTAGTGCCACTCACATTGTTGACCCCAAGGAGGATGCTTATTCTTTTTTTTTTTTTTAATTTATTTTTAGTTTTATTTTATTTTTTAAAAAATTTTTAATTTGTGTGTGTGTGTGTGTGTGTGTGTGTGTGTGAGAGAGAGAGAGAAAGAGAGAGACAGCGTGAGCAGGGGAGGGTCAGAGAGAGAGAGAGACACAGAATCTGAAGCAGACTCCAGGCTCTGAGCTGGCAGTCAGCACAGAGCCTGACGCGGGGCTCAGCCCATGAACTGTGAGATCATGGCCTGAGCTGAAGTCGGGCATTTAACCGACTGAGCCACCCAGGCGCCCCTATTTTTATTTTTTAGAGAGAGCAGGGGAGGGGGTAAGAGAGAGGGTGAGAGAGAATCCCAACCAAGCTCCGTGCTGTCAGCACAGAGTCTGACATGGGGCCTGAACTCACAAACAGTGAGATCATGTCCTGAACTGAGATCCAGAGTTGGACCCTTAACTGACTGAGCCACTCAGGTGCTCTGCTTATTCTTTTTTTAAAAAAAATTTTAATGTTTACTTTTGAGAGAAAGAAGGAGAATGAGTGGGGGAGGAGCAGAGAGAGAGGGAGACACAGATCGAAAGCAGGCTCCAGGCTCTGAGCTGTCAGCACAGAGCCTGATGCAAGGCTGGAATCCACAGACCACAAGACCATGACCTGAGTCGGAGTCAGACGCTAAACTGACTGAGCCACCCAGGCACCCCGGAAGATGCTTCCTCTCAGTGATCATTTACTGCTGCATATTTTCTCTACCCTTGTTGATAAATAGTCCACCATGCCAATGTTCACTAACAATGTTGGTTCTAGGAAAAGGTTGTTTTCCTTCCTGCATTTTGAACTTATAAAATCTGCAAACATTTTGCATCATCAGTATTATGTTTATTCTGGTCTGGAGAAATAATCACAGATGTGATTTAAAAGAAAAAAAAGGCATGAACACGGGTACTTATTACAACATGGCTTGAGAGAATGATAAAGTAGAAAATCCCAAAGGTCCCTTAACAAGGCAGGAGCTCAATAATGCTGGAATTTCCATGGCAGTTAAAACAAAATGAAGAGTAGAGTTTAAAAAAAAAATTAGGGATAAGATAATGGTGAAATGGGTTGGCTTTTGAGTCATACTGCCTGGGTTTATGTGCTGGTTGCAGCATATAGAAGCTCCGTGACCGGATGAAAATTACCTAACCTTTCCAAGTCTTAATGTCCTCTTCTCTAAAACCAGGTAATGAGAAACACATATTTTAAGAGATTGTCTAGGAATTAAAAGAAGTAATGCTCATAAGACAGTGCCTTGCCTGGCCCATTTCAAAAGCTCCTGGGGCTTCACACTACATTGAAAATTGCTATTTAGTAATTATGTATTATTAATTTTGAATACAATAGGGAAATTACTCCCGCCCCAGTTTTAAAAGAAACAAATAGTTCAATGAATTGATATAAATTGTCGTAAAATTTAGTTACATATCAACATATACATATATTACTACATATATATGCTATATGTACATACATATATACATCACTATTTAAATTATATATGACAATAAATTATATTTAAATATTATATATGAAAATGTACAAATAAAATGTCTTTAAATGTCCTTAATTAATTAAAATAAAATGGTAATTTAATTAAATATTAGGAAGAAAATCAACTAGATTATCCTTCCCCCAAATATCTTAGAACATTATTTTTACATTTAATTCACCATATATACATAAAAATATATTTTAGCATGTAAAATCAAAGATTTAAAAAGAATACAAATTAGTTAACACTTCCTTAGTACAAGAATAAGAATAGAAACAATGAAAATCCAATAATTTTCTACATGAATATCACTTTCTGTAACAAAGCAAATATTATGTAAATTTGAAAGCATAAAAATAGTGAAATATTACATTTTAAGTACTGTTATAAAAGAATATTTTCAATAAGAAAGATAAAAATCCCTATATTATTGTTTAATAATAAAACAACTCTTAGAAGTTCTATTTAGTCAGTGAAAAAAACAAGGGAGTTATTTTTCTTAGAACTACACACATTTTTCTTTATAAAACAAGATGCTCTTAAAATTTTACTCCACATTATTTTACTTTATTATGTAAATTATACTTATAGTAAAAGTTTCCATTGGGTTTCTAATTAGTTTGCTTAATTGGACCAAATAATATCAATTATATTTAATTTTACTATGTTTGAAACTACTCATTTTGATGTCTCATACACTTATAACAGAAGCCACTTTGTCCAACCCAGTTTAGCATTGTCAGAACATGAACTAACTTATAAATTATTTTTCTCCCACACTTATTAATAAATTCAAAATTATTGTATATATTTTTATGAGCAAGGAATAATACATACTTCCTTGTTCCTATATAAGAACAAAGTCTCATATTTTCCTTTTGGCTACCAGCAGCGATATAAATCATACATACACACACACACAAACACACACATACACAAAAGTTTCCAGTTTCATGTAATATTCCTGTATTTATATATTTTTTTAATTCATTCATTTCCACAATGAATGAAATTCATTCATTTCCACAATGAATGAATTTCATTCATTTCCACAATGAATGAAATTCATTCATTTCCTATTTATTGAGTATTTTTATATGCAAAGTACCTTATATTATATGGCAAGATAAAATAAATGAATAAATAAATTAGTTCAAGTAGATAAATAAGTAAAATATAAGATTTTGGTAAGTAGCAAAAAATATTAAAAGCAGAATAAGGTGATGGAAAAAGGAGAAAAAATATTCAGTGGTGTATAAAACTATAACAACAATTGACTCAGTATTATTTTATATGCTTCCAAATTATTTGAAAATTAATTTCTGTAGTGTTTATTTTTGAGAGAGAGAGAAGCAGAGGTGAGCAGGGAAGGGGCAGAGACAGAGGGAGGCAGGAATCTGAAGCAGGCTTCCAGGCTCTGAGCTGTCAGCATAGAACCCTACATGAGGCTCAAACCCACCGACTGTGAGATCATGACCTCAGCCAAAGTCAAATGCTCAACTGACTGAACCACCCAGTTGCCCCTTGAAAATTAATTTTTAAAAGTCACTACATCTGAGACAAAGTTCGTGTTTTAAATATAAATATATTAGACCTCAATTTATACAAGATCATTAAGAATTTGCTAGTTGGCATTCCAAGATGCAATTGGTCTGATACAATGTAATACGATTTTTTTAAACATGCATTTTTTGTGTATATATTCCAATTTTGGTAGATATCAATCTATTATTATTCCTTTTAAGATATTATCTCCTATTTTGAAGGTTTAAATATATAAATATAAATAAAATAATAATAATATAAATATGAATTAAAAAGATTTGCCATTCCATCCCAAATGCAAATTCTATAATGTATCATTTCTTAAGTACAAGTAATATATCAAGCTTATCAAAAAATACACATAGAAGAAATTCTTTGACTCCAAATGTTAAATTAAGGATTTAAAAACTTTCCATTAAAATATTTTTATTAATTTATTTTCTTCTACTCTTTACTACAGATGAGCCTTAAAATAATTCATTTTAGTTGAAATTTTGTTTCTCATAAAATGTATCACAATTGTTTGATGCATTACCTACCTAAGCCTCTATCAAACACATTTCTTAATGCACGTAAAAATTCATTAATTTATTCTCTTATCATACATTTAATGCTTAGGTAATGAGGATCTTCTAGATAAAGGACGATGTACTAGGAACATGAATGGGCATTAAAATCAATGATGTCTGGAAGCCATTTATATGATATTTAGAATTTAACTTCACTGAATCTCAGAATTGTAGTGCATGATAAAGTACTAATGGCCCCTAATATTCTTCAGAACAATCTGACACATCACAATGGTGTGGTTTCCTCTGCAACATCACCACAATACCTTTTAAGACTTTTTAAAGAGAGCGATTCTAAAATATAAAGGGAGTTCAGATATTCTGCAGTTAAGAAAACAGTAATGTGTGTGGGACCATTTTAAGAAACCATAATATTCCAGCCCTTCACTTATCTCTCTACTGTTCTAAGTGTACTATACAAGGAAACTCCATTCCTTGCTTACTAATGAACACATGCCTATTCATCCTAGTATTCATTTCAATTGTTTATTCTAATTCTAGCATTTGAAGAGTCATTTCCGTTACTTATTGGTGACTTGGATAACTCCTCCCTCCCTGCATTCCCCAACACATGCAAACAGACACACACACACACACACACACACACACGCACCTCAAACTTCCAAATGGTACAAATTATTGGTAAAACCAGTGTCTACTTTCTTTGGAAACATGGCTACCACTCGATTCCTCTGACTGCCCTTAAATACTAGCAGCCATCATATCTTCAGTCTACCAGACATTAAAGACTGACTCCCCAGGGAAATGTATTCTCATCATTATTGAGCACCTAATACTTTTTATTGGTTGTAATAATAGTAACAACAATGTCAAAAACAATAGTAAATGACAATATAGCTAAGTCTCTGATAATTTCTTAGAATATATATTAATCGATACAATGAAACTAAAGTTAGCTATTATATTCACCTTTTACAATGAGCTAAGCGATTCAGGGAGACTTTAAATAATTGACCAAAGGTAACATTGCCAGTCCATGCCTAGATGTATTAACTTCAAAGCCTAATTTGTATGTGTTTTCCATACTGCCTGGTATGTTAAAGCTTTTATCAAATATCATTACTATTATTATTGCAATTGGGTACATTTATGTCACTGTTATTTGGATTTTTATATTTTAGAGAGAAAAGTTTTTATGACTTTGATCTATCATCTATCTATTGTCCCCATGTTTGGTATAGTGTCCTATTAAAATAATATTAATCATGTATTTACTGAATTTATTGGTAAGTAGAAAATAAGTCATAAGTATTACAATAATACTTCATTACAGTGTTTTTAAAAATTAGCTTTATTTCCCAAAATCTCATTTCGTTTAATGTTAAAATTAAATATACTTAATTTTGTCACTTGGAGAGAATTGGATAAAAGTGGGAAAAAGTTTGGATTTTATCATAAAGCCCACTAATGGCTCCTGTATAAATTCTGTTAAATTTCAAATCAGATTTTTTTTTTAAGTACAGTGTGTGGGCTGGGATCCTGACAAGCTTCTGAAAAACTCTTATCAGACTCTGGTTGCTCTGGTGATCAACCATCTGTTTATACAATTGCAATTTTATTTCCTTCAGAAAATTATAATAAAAAAGGAATTGAGAGCTACTATGCTTGTTTTTTTCATCATACTATTTTGTTATAGGTTGTTAGTATTGGAAACTAGAAGCTATGATCATCCAAATAATTTTAAGAAGAAAGATTTTGATTTTATCTGAAATTTAAAAGTTATGAATTTTAATAGTTTATGATAATTTGCTGTTAAAATCATTTGCTCAATACTTAAAACTTAATGTAAATACAATTTTTTTAAAAAATTAAAGTATAGCTGGCACACAATGTTACATTTGTTTCAGGTGTGCAACATAGTAATTCAACAACTCTATATGTTATGCTCACCACAGTGTAGCTACAATTTGTCACCATAAAATGTTGTTACATTACCATTGACTATATCTCATATGCTGTATGTAGCTTTCATCCCTGTATTTATTCATTCAGTAAGCAAGTATATCCCACTCCCCTTCACCCATTTTGCCCACCCCTCTACCCCTCTTCCCTCTGGCAACCACCAATCTTTATACGACATTTTGGATACCACATCTTTATCCATTCATCTATCTATGGACTTTTAGGTTGCTTCCATATCTTGGCTAGTGTAAATAATGCTGCAATAAACATAGGAGGTGAGTGCATATGCCTTTTCTAATAGTGTTTTATGTTTTCTTTAGATAAATATCCAGTCGTGGAATTATTGGATTATATGGTATTTCTATTCTAATTCTTTGAGGAACCTCCATACTGTTTTCCACAGTGGTTTCATCAATATACATTCCCATTAACAGTGAACGAGGGTTCCCTTTTCTCCACATCTCACTAACACTTCTAATTTCTTACCTTTTTTATACTAGTCATTCTGACTGTGTAAGGTTATATTGCGTTGTAGTTTTGATTTGCATTTCCCTGATGATTAGTGATGTTGAGCATATTCATGTTTCTGTTGGCCATTGTCTGTCTTCTTTGGAAAAATATTCAGGTTCTCTGCTCATTTTTTAATCAATTTATTTGGATATTTTGTATGGTATTGAGCTGTATAAGTTCTCTATGTTTTATTCTTATTTTAATATAATTGGCATGCAATGCTTTATTGCCTCCAGTTGTACAACATATTTAACATTTACACACACACACACACACACATATATATACTTTTTACATTTATATATATATATATATACTCTTTACATATTTTTACACACACACATATGTATATATTGTACATATATATATGTGTATATATATATAGTATTGTACATATATATGTATATATATATATATATATACTCTTTATATATAATATATATATATTATATATATACTCTCTCTATATATAGTATATATATATGTACATATATATATATATATATATACTCTTTACATATTTGTATATTAACCCCTTATCAGCTTTATCATTTAAATATCTTTTCCCATATAGTAGGCTGCCTTTTTGTTTTGCTGAAGATTTTCTAACTGTGCAAAAGCTTTTGCTGTAGTCTCAATAATTTATATTTGCTTTTGTTTCCCTTGCCTGAGGAGACATATCTAGAAAAATGTTGCTAAGTCTGATGTTCAGGAGATTACTGCCTACATGTTCTTTAGAGAGTTTTATGCTTTCAGGTCTCATACTTAGGTACTTAATCCATTTTTAATTTATTTTTGTGTGTGGTATAAGAAAGTGGTCCAGTTTTATTCTTTTGTAAGTAGCCGTCCAATTTTCCCAGCACCATTTCTTGAAGAGACTGTGTTTTCTCCACCGTATATTCTTGCCTTCTTTGTCATAGATTAGTCGGTCATATAAGCCTGGGTTTATTTCTGGGCTCTGTATGCTGTTCCATTAAAATTAATATAGACATATAAGTAAAGGAAATAGAATGTTTTTATTTTTAATTAAAGAGAGTTTCAAAATGGTTGTGACATGGAAGTATGCCATGCTCAGATTAATATAAAGATGGTAATAATTATAATTGAATCACTTATTTGTTGTATAGTGCATTTAGGAAAAGAGAAAATTGGGAGAAGAGATAGGGAAATAAAAAAATATCCCCATGAAAGTGACAAATATCTAAAATTTGTTTTTCTAAATTCTAAAGAAAATTTATCGAACATTTTATTTCCTTAACTCTTTTCATTGGATGGCAAAGAATTTTTTTTTTTGAAAATTTCTGTTGAAATTTCATATAGGTGTGACAACTAAGCAAAGTTGGGAGTGACATGAAAGGGAGAGACTGGAGCAGCAAAAAGGAAGCAAACTTATTGAGGTGAATTTTTTTTAATTTTGTAAATCTTATAAAATTATTGTGACTTTATATAAACATTACTAAGACCCTCTGTGTGCTCATAAGAGGCCCATATAACTGAAATCCACAGATTCTAGGTTTTATGACCCTCTTAGTAATTCAGACTCTGCTGATTATATACTTTTCTTACCTTTACTGAGGTATAATAGATAATGAAAAAACTGTGCACAGTATACACGTCTTGGAAATTTTCTTGATCTCTTATTAATGCGTAAAACCAAGAGATCTTTTGAAATTTTATATGTTTGACAACTTAGAAATACAGGTTGACCAAAATCCTCTTTAATTTAGATTATTACATGTCATTACCCATGCTATATTAGTATTCTATTGCTCCCAGAACAAATTACTATGAATGTAGTGACTTAAAACAAAACAAATTTATTATATTTCAGTTCTCTAAGTCCAAGTCAGACACAGGTCTCCCTTGACTAACATCAAGGTGTGAGCAAGGCTTCATCCACTTCTTTTAATTTTATTTTATTATTTTAATATTTTATTTTATTTTACTTTATTACTTTATTTTTATAATTTATTGTCATGTTAACAAACATGCAATATATACAGTGTGATCTTGGCTTCGGAGTAGATTCTCATGATTCATCACTTACATAAAATACCCAGTGCTCTTCCCAACAAGTGCCCTCCTCAATTCTCAGCACCCATTTTCCCGATGCCCTCAATCTTCACTCCCTTCCAGCCTCAGTTTGTTCTCTGTTAAAAGTCTCACATGCGGGGCGCCTGGGTGGCTTAGTCAGTTAAGCGTCCGACTTTCGCTTAGGTCATGATCTCGGGGTTCGTGGGTTAGAGCCCCGTGTCGGGCTCTGTGCTGACAGCCAGCTCAGAGCCTGGAGCCTGTTTCAGTCTGTGACTCCCTCTCTCTCTGACCCTCCCCTGCTCACACTGTCTGTCTCTCTCTCTCTCTCCTAGAAATAAATAAAAACATTAAAAAAAAAAAAAGTCTCACATGGTTCACCTCCCTCTCTGTTTGTAACTATATATTTTTTTTCTTTACCTTCCCCTGTGGTCTTCTATTAAGTCTCTCAACTTCTACATATGAGTGAAAACATATGATGTCTGTCTTTCTCTGACCGACTTATTTCACTTAACATAATACCTTCCAGTTCCATCTATGTTTTTGCAAATGGCAAGATTTCTTTCTTTTCCTCCACATTGTTTTCCAGAGTGGCTGCACCACAGTTTGCAAAAATGTCAATACTACCCAAAGCAATCTACATATTTAATGCAATCACAATCAAAATTGCACCAGCATTCTTCTCAGAGCTAGAGCAATCCTAAAATTTGTATGAAACCACAAAAGACTCCTAATAGCCAAAGTAATGTTGAAAAAGAAAACCAAAGTTGGAGGCATCACAATGCCAGAATTTAGTCTCTACAACAAAGATGTAATCATCAAGACAGTATGGTATTGGCACAAAATCAGACACATAGACCAGTGGGATATAATAAAAAACCCAGAATTTAACCCCTAAATATTTGGCCAACTAATCTTCAATAAAGCAGGAAAGTGTATCCAGTGGATAAAAGACCGTCTCTTTAGCAAATGGTACTGGGACAACTGAACAGCAACATGCAAAATAATGAAATTGGACTACTTTTTTACACCACACACAAAAACAAATTCAAAATGGATAAAAGACCTACATGTGAGACAAGAAACCATCAAAATTCTAGAGGAGAAAACAGGCAACAACCTCTTTGACCTCAGCTTCAGCAACCTCTTACTTGACATGTCTTCATACTCTGGTTTCTCTTCAGATCACACAAATTTTTCACCTTTTACCTGACATGCGTTCAACGGCAAGGAAAATAAAAGTAAAAATGAACTATTGAGACGTCATCAAGTTTAAAAGCTTCTCCACAGCAAAGGAAGCAATCAACAAAACTAAAAGGCAACCAATGGAATAGGAGAAGATATTTGTAAATGACATATTGGTAAAGGGTTAGTATCCAAAAATCTATAAGGAACTCAGTGGGTGCCTGGGTGGCTCAGTTAGTTGGGCATCCCACTTCTGGCTCAGGTCATGATCTCACAGTCCATGAGTTTCAGCCCCACATCAGGCTCTCTGCTGACAGCTCAGAGCCTGGAGCCTATTTGGATTCTATGCCTAACTCTCTCTTTAGGCCCCTCCCCTGCTTGCACTCTGTCTCTTTCTCTCTTAACATTAACAATTTTTTTTTCAAAGAACTTACCAAACTCAACACCTGAAAAACAAATAATCCAGTGAAGAAATGGGCAGAAGATATGAATAGACATTTTTCCAAAGAAGACATGCAAATGGTTAACAGACACATGAAAAGATGCTCAACATAGCTTATCATCAGGGAAATACAAATCAAAACTACATTGAGATACTACCTCACAGTGGTCAGAGTGGGTAAAATTAACAACTCAGGCAACAACAGATGTTAGCGAGGATGTGGCAAAAAGGGAACCCTCTTGCACTGTTGGTGGGCTTCATCCCTTCTAAAGAGTATCAAGAGAATTCATTTCCTTGCTTATTCAGGTTATTCAGTTCCTTATGGGTGTAGGACCAAATTTTCTGGATTCTACAGGTCTCCCACATTCCCTGACTCAGGGATGGTGATCTAGTCTTCTGACTTCCTTTCCACATTTAAGGATCCTTTGATTAAAATGGGCTTACCTGAATAATCTAGGAGAATCATGTTGAAGTCCCTAACCTTTTTTCATACCTACAGACATCATACCTACATAATCTCTTATGTCATGAATATACATATTTACAGTTTCTGGGAATTAAGATACAGAGATCTTTGGAATGCCATTAGTATCCCCTACTATCATTTAGCTCTGGAAAATCTTGAAAAATAAAGGGAAAGGGCATCTGGGTGGCTCAGTTAGTTAAGCATCTGACTTCGGCTCAGGTCATGATCTCATGGTTTGTGGGTTCAGCCCCACACCAGGTTCTGTGCTGACAGCTCAGAGCCTGGAGACTGTTTCAGATTCTGTGATTCCCTCTCTCTCTGCCCCTCCCCTGACTCGTGCTCTGTCTCTCTTTGTCTCAAAAATAAATAAAACAAAAAAAAATTAATTAAAAAATAAAAAGAAAGGGAAAATAATAAGTCTGAATAGTAATATATGTCAAGCCCAGAGTAAGAAAGCTGCGAATATAAAATTTACTAATAAGTGAAAGTCAACTATCACCTTAAATTTATTCTAGGTACTTGTACCATAATTATAACTGCCATGTAAAATTATATGAAGCAAAGAGAGCTCTTTTGCAAATATGGAAATGAAATATTTGTGCTGTTTTTTAGGCATAACAGAAAAGCAAAGAATAAAACACCAAAAAATAAAATAATTTTTAATTAACATGGTTGTACTCAGAGAAGAAGCATTTTAATATAACATACCAGTATTATTTCTGAGAGTTTTTATAATGCACAAAAACAATCACCTCCAGTAGGCCATATTTTACACATTCTATACAAGTAAGGCACTGCAGTTGGGGATGCAATCATAACTCAGAGACCGTTTTAGCAAGTTATTTCTGCAAAGTGGTCTATAATACAATAAAATACAGAAACAGACACACAGAGTTCCTCAGGTTCATGGCAACATAAGCAGATAAAAATCTAGTGATAATTAGAACAAAAATGACATATTCTCTATACTAGTTCAAATTGTATTTGATCAACCTAAAAGAGAGAGAAAATAGAATATTTGCTGTAAAAGAATCAAAATGGCCTTTGAATCATACACTCAGTTCTGTTAAATTTATAATTACTGCAGAAAAAATTAAATGCCTACATAAAAGTATTTTATGCCATTTGTAGACTAGTCTTATACATGAAATATATATTTTTCATAATAACCTTTTTAAAATGTTTATTTATTTTTGAGACAGAGAGAGGCAGAGAATGAGGGAGACAGAGACTCCAAGTGGGCTCTGTGCTGACAGCAGAGAGAGACCCTATGTGGGGCTTCATCGCACGAACAGTGAGATCATGACCTGAGTCGAAATCAGACACTTAACCAGCTAAGCCACACTGGTGCCCCAATAAGATTCTCGACCTAACACATTATCCTAGGTTCTTTATTTATCAAATATCAATTCTCGTCTTTCCTCTTTGAGGGTGAAAAGTGTGCTATGCTTAATATTAGTGATATCATCATAAAAAGTGAACCCCAGGAATTTTAAACTCTTAAATGAAGACAAAGTTTTAATAAAGAGAATTGTTTTAATTTTCAAAATAAGGATGTGCCTGAACTTAAGGTGATTAAAAAAAATAACATATAATAAACATTTTTCTTAATGACCTAAAATTCTTAGAAAAAAAAAAAGTGGGCTACAAATTAATGGTCAAATTTTGTATTATATGTTGACTAATGAAAGAGTTTTAGAATTATTTGTCATTAAACATTTCATGCTAGTTCATAATTTGCCCACTTCTACCAAATTGTACTAACTTAAGAATTCCATCTGTTTTTTAATGCAAGTTAATAGGTAAGACTATTTGATATATATGCTCATGTGTTGTATCTACATATATTTTCAAAGGGCACACTAGTAATTATTTAAGGAAAAGAAAAGATTTAAGAATATTGATCATTCTTTTCAACACTTGAAGTCTGCTCCTCTGAATTAAGAATTATCTCTTGAGGGCACCTGGGTGGCTCAGTCAGTAAAGCGTCTGACTTCAGCTCAGGTCATGATCTCGCTGTTTGTGAGTGTGAGCCCTGCGTGGGGTTCTAGGCTGACTGCTCAGAACTTGGAGCGAGCTTCAGATCCTTTATCTCCCTCTCTCTCTTCCCCTCCACCACTTGCACTCTGTCTCTCTCTCTCTTAAAAATAGTAAATAAGCATTAAAAAAAAAAAAGAGAGTTTGCTCCTATGTAACAAGCATGTGACAGATTCAAATGTCCCTCTCAATTATGCTATACATTCCCATCAGGTAAATTAATGTCCATTAGGTAGAATTACTTTTTTTTCTCCCTCAATTTTATACTAGTAGACTTGTGCTGGCTGTGTCTAATGAGAACGGCTGTTCCAGTTATCAGTATGGGACCTACCACATTTCCTGTGACTAGGGTAAAAACCAATTGACACATAGCCCATTCATTGTAATGTAAAAAGGAAGGAAGGAAGGAAGGAAGGAAGGAAGGAAGGAAGGAAGGAAGGAAGGAAAGAAGGAAGGAAGGAAGGAAACAAGGAAACAAGGAAGGAAGGAAGGAAGGAAGGAAGGAAGGAAGGAAGGAAGGAAGAAAGAAAGAAAGAAAGAAAGAAAGAAAGAAAGAAAGAAAGAAAGAAAGAAAGAAAGAAAGAAAGGGAAAAGAAAACCCACAACAAAAGGAAAAATGATTATACCACTTTGTTTTATAAATCGATTCTTGCTGTGCTGTGTCAACACGATGGTGTTGGTCTAGAGAGTGAAGCCATTTTTCATAAACAAACTTGCTAGGAACATTATACATTACATTCTCCAGATATAGTCATCCATCCAACTATGCAAAGGACCAGTAATTGTCTTGTTACTTTTAAGATGGTACACAACAGTATTTCTCTGAAAAGTTAAATGATGTATAATGTTAGTTTTATAGAATTGTTCTAGTTCATATTAATTTAATACCAGACAGTAAGCGAAATAGAGAATACCATGTGTTTAACATCATTGACAATATAAACATTTCATAAACTCTGTTAATGTAATGGGAATATCAAGAAACTATAGCTGAATGATTTTGCTTAGAAACTAACTTAAGATATTGGGAATTTTTGTCCTCCATGATGCAGGTACCTACACTACAATGTATATGTGTAAGATGATCTCCTATTATGTTAGATGACGATTAAAATGACAACATTCCCTACACACACACACACGCACACACACACACACACACTGAACAGTTTAGAAATCTCTATACTATAGTATCTATTATTCATGTTATATCAATATTAAACAGTTAACACAGGGGCACCAGTGTGGCTCAGTCGGCTAAGTGTCAGACTTTGGCTCAGGTCATGATCTCATGGTTTGTGAGTTCAGGCCCTGCATCAAGCTCTCTGCTGACAGTGCAGAGACTGCTTGGGATTCTCTCTCTCCCTCTCCTTTCCCTCCTTCCCCATTTGTGCTTTCTCTCATAAGTAAATCAATAAACTAAAAAAAAAAACCCACAGTATTAAATGTCACAATTATATACTCAAGGATTTTAACAAGGTAATCCCAGAACTATATAGAGAATAAATCAATATCTAAAAGCCCAATGAGTTTGTCGAGTTAAAAACTGGTTATTTTTCTTCTCCCCAACATATCCTCCATTCTTCACTATGGTTAAGATCCCTTACAATATTTTGCATATCTTAGACAAAGTTCTACAAATCAATTCCTGTAGATAATTCCACATCTATAACTATACTTACTGGAGAACAATTATGATGAATGCAGAGATCCTCAACTTACAAATAACATCTTGTATTTTATCTAGTTGAATCTACAAAAAAATTAGAAGGAATATTGCAATCATAATCAGTACTGAGTAAGTTACTCTTCTTCAGATATTTTAGGGCTTCCACTTTGTTGAATTTCAAATACAGAGAACACTGGATATTATCAAAAGGCATATTAACTCGTGGTATGATAGTGATGAGTGTTTTACTTTTCTAATATAATGCCACATTTGTGATTTCCTTATTAGGACTTCACTTTTACAAACATATCAGTGACACTGAGATAATGCAAGTAGTCATACTGACAAATTAAACTCACAGGAACTGGAGGTGTTAAACTCTACTAGTAATTCAAATGATAGAATTGATCAAAAACACAGGCTAAATATGAAGTATGAGACACAACTCTTAGATTCTATCTAGCTCTATTGGTGGACACTCTGACATAGATTGAGCATATGAGGTATCTAAAGGGTTATACGAATGGTATACAAGGGGCGTCACCTTCAGAAAAGGGAGCTATTTCAGTCAGAAAATATCTTCACATATTTTTTTTGGTCCAGGAATTGTATATATATCATTTTTATTAAAAAGCAGTCACATACTTGACATAGATCATTCATTTCAAATTTTGGATTGTAAGCAACCTAGATAGTTTGGGCACATCCTATTAAAGATATCCTGTTAAAGGAGGTTTTCTGTGGGCACATTTACAGAATCCTTTTACTGAGCCTTTTTTGATGTTTTCCCAAGGTTACAGACCAGCAGCTAATTCTTTACTGACCAAGCATGAAATTCAGGAAAGTATCATGGAAATTAATATGTTGTAATGTTAGACATATATTCCTGATGAAATATATAGCCCTGAATTATCTTGTTTGTTTATTTTTTAAAAATGTGAAACAATATCATATCACTCTAATAAATCATATGGTAATTTTTAAACTTAAGCAGATTTTTCACACTGAAAAGTAAAAAGGGTTTATTATTCTGTTTTCGCAAGATGTTGATAATTTACTTTATTCTGATATCCAACAAAAAGGAATATGTAAAATCAGATAAAATATAATGGGGGAGGACTTAGAATCAAGTCAAATTCGGTGTGAATCACAGAACAGTACAAAAATAAAGCAATCTGAAGTGAATGATGCAACTTAATTTTTTCTTAAAAATCTGTTCTATACTTTATTTAAAACAATAAATAAGAAAAACTGTTATTAGTTAACTTCCCAGCTAATAATGGAAGATAATTTATGAAAGTGAGAAATGAATAAGAGGTTGAGGCATCTGGGCGTCTTAGTCCGTTAAGCCTCTGACCTCGGCCTCGGTCATGCATGATCTCGGGATTGGTGAATTTGAGCCCTGCAGGGCTCACTGCAGTCAGTGCAGAGCCCACTAACGATCTTCTATCTCCCTTTTCCCTGCCTCTCCCTCGCGGGCATGCTCTTTCTCTCTGAAAAACACATAAATATTTTTACAATTTTCGGAAATAAATAATTATTGGGGCACCTTGGTGGCTCAGTGGGTTAAATGTCTGACTTCGGCTCAGATCATGATCTTGTGGTTTGTGGATTTGAGCCCTTCATCCGACTGTGTGCTGACAGCTCAGAGCCTACAGCCTCCTTCAGATTCTGGGTCTCCCTCCTTCTTTCTGCTCCTCCCCTCCTTGCACTCTGCCTCTCTCAAACGTAAATACATTAAAAAATAAATAAAATTAGAAATAAATGATTATTAAAATATTTTTAGTTTGCCCGTTGGCTAGAGAGCTTGGAGCAACAACTATCAGTTAAGTGTGATGCACTTGACAAAAAATATAAAATAAAATAAAATTTAATAAAACAAAATAAAGTAAAATTAAATAACTAAATATAAATAAAACAATGGCAAGAGGAAAAGGGCAGAATACCTGTATGCAAAAAGATGAATTGCAGTGCACCCAAGTGAATTATACATGTTTTTAAAATGATAAATAATAGATTCACAGCATGACATAATGCAACCAATCCAATGATATGATATGTCTAATTCACTCTTCTGAATTTACAGTTGGCAAAAAAGTCATCAGAAATAACCTCTTGTACAAAACATCAAGAAATGTAGGAACTGACCTCATCAAATTCATTAGTCATATCCAAAATTGCTAACCCTTGGTAAGAAATATGCCTAAAGTTGCTCTTAAATTAACTAATCCCCTTTTGTTGTTATCAATTTGTGTTTACCAACTACATCAAGGAAAAGATTGGGCAATTTTAGATCAGAGTCAGTTTAAACATATATTTCAACTAGAACTGAAAATAATAAAGTTTAAAAGCATACTACATATTCTGACAAATCTTGTAATAATTTTTCTGCAAGGCAGGAAACATGACTCTATTTACCAAGATCACTGAGGAGCTTTTCCAACATCAGTACTCAGTGTGTATTTGTTTATTTAATTCACCAGCATATGACAAAATAGGCATGTGCATTTTGCTCCATTCACTCTCAAGAAATCTTATTAAAGTGAAAACAAAGTTATGCAAAAGAGAATAAACCTCCAAAAGCTGAAATTACTGAGGGAGAGATATCAGAGGATGATATATATTAACTTTTTAGAAAAAACGCATAAAGCTGTTAGAAGTGAGTTTACAAATGAAACAGAAAAGAAAGCATCTTTCCAAAATAGATTCAGTATCGGACTTCTGTCAAAGTGGGAGTCAGTTCTCCAGGCAGAATCCTGGAGATTCTCCAAGTATTCGATAAGCTTGGAAAGGGTCAACAACTGGGGCTAAAAACAGGCTCCAGAATTAAAGCTCTAGCCATGAAATCACTGTGGTAGTCAGTTCTTGGATTCTCTACTTTTCTCCAATGCAGACAGTATCAGAAAGGTTAAGCCAGGTTAAAACCTGAGAACTAATTGGAAGTCCAAAGCAGAAATGATTCAATTGCTGCTTTTAGTCAGAGGAATGGTTGTGGGAGTAGTAGGGTAGGGAATTGTTGCTTTTCATCTTAGCTCATCTATACCATGTGATTTTTAAAAATTCTATCTAGTTGGCGGTCATTAAAAATATTAATAGCAATGTAGACTTTTAATTGTCACCTACCAGTTGTTTCTTTGGATAATTGTGTGCATTCCAACCCAACATATTATCAAAAACTGTAATAAACAGATGGTGGTTTTTGAACATGCTGAAGAAAGTTTAGCATTAAGAAAGTAATGTAAGTTGGCAAATATGTAACATTGACTATTATTATAAATATGGATTTTATAAACAAGAATTGGTATAGAGAAAAGCAGAGTCAACTCATGAAAATTGATGTTATTTTAAATAAATCCTATGGAAGTAACTTGTCCCAATCAGATTATAACAATGTAGCTCCAGGAATTCTTCACCAGGACAACAAAAATCAAATACAAGAATACAACAAGAACAACTATTTTCTGGTTTTCAAAAAAGTTCATGTCTTATCAAAAAAATATTGTTGTATTGGTTATTTATTATATAGTCTATATTAAAAGTAAAAACCACATTTGGGATTTTAGTAACTGAATGTGCTAGCAAATTAACAATATTTATTGGGGCTTCCATAAAATATCTGTTCTTCCCACAAATTGTTTCCTAAAGAACTTCTATCAGTAGTCCATATTTGAGAAAAATCTACATTTCTCAGATTTTGCCATGTAAGCAAATCACCTCAAAACATAGTGGCCTAAAGCAACAACAAAATCTATTATTTCTCATAATGCATTGATTTGGCAAGGAGATTCTTTGGGTCTGCCCCAGCATGGGTACAGCTGGGTGTTCTGGAATGGACTCAAACACGTATCTGGAAATCAGCTGGGATGACTGGGGTCCTGCCTACTTCTGGAAGCTTTGGGTTGCCCAGTTCCACTCTAAATGCATTTGCATCCTCCAGGAGGCTAACGCACCTATTTACATGTTTGGAGTTAAGGAGCAGGCAAATCCCAATATACAAACATTTCAAGTTCCTGCTTATGTTATAATTGCTATTGATTCAGTACAAGTGAAGTGACCAAGACTAGACTTACTGTGGAAGGCAATTACCCAAAGCAATCAGTACAGAAAGGAGGGTGGCCATAGCCATTTGTCAATCTACTACACTAACAGAAGGAGAAAAGGAATCTGTCTTGCTTTTGTATCCTCCAGAATGCTGGCTTATCCAAACATAAATATTCTACGAAAGCAATTTTGAGAAGTTTCCCAGAATGAGAGTATCCTAGTAGACGAAAGGCTCTATTTCCTATATAGCACATTTCTTTCCTGTATCCTATAAAATGAAGTCATCTATATATGCAGTGCTGTACCAGCTTCTATTTTTGGTCAGAAACTATTAAAAAGATACTTGAAGAAACCAATACTTGAAACTTATCTTCTATTTTTTTTAAGTTTATTGATTTTGAAAGAGAGAGAACAAGTTGGGGAGGGACAGAGAGAGAAAGAGACAGAATCCCAAGTAGGCTCAGCACTCCACACTGAGCCTGACTGGGGTGGGGGGGAGGCTTGATCTCACAATGGTGAGATCATGACCTGAGCTGAAATCAGGAGTCTGACTGAGCCACCAAATGTTCATGTCTTTTTTTTTTTTTTTGAATGTTTGTTTGTTTAAGAGAGAGAGAGTGTGTGTGTGTGAGTGTGCTAGCAGGGACGGGGTAAAGAGTGAGAGAGAATCCAAAGCAGGCTCCATGCTCAGCACAGAGCCCAACACGGGCCTCTAATCCATGACCCTGAGATCACAACTTAAGCCAACATCAAGAGCTGGACACTCAACTTACTGAGCCACTCAGGGGCCCCATATCTGTCTTTTTAAATCAACACATGTTTGCAGAATAATATGAAAAAAAAAAACCCATGGAAAATAAAGGATGAATAAATAGGCAAAGATTATATAGGCATTTGTGTGCTGTGAAAATACTTTAAGAACAGCCATACAACTACCAATACTTATTGATACATTAAATGTAATTCAGGGTAGCATTAAAGCTACAAAAAGGAAAAAAAATATGGTGAAGTGAGCAGTAATTGTGTTCTTTGAAATGTTCAAATACAAGTTTATAACTTTAATTATTTCAACTGCCAAAGCACCCAAGACTTATTCTTGGAATCATCTTGAATGTCTTCTTTGTGACCTCTGTTCTATTAATGTTCATTGTCTGATCCTATACTGATATATGTATAATATATGTATATATATTATATATGTATATATGTATGTGTATATACATATATTGTTAAATATATAAATTATAACTTACATACACATACATATGCAACTATTTCACAGGTTTGAATAATTGAAAGAATTCACAGTACTCCACAGATTAATTTGCTTATATAAGGTTTTAATTTTAATGCAGAGAAACAATATGGTACAACAGGAGGATGAAAACATAAGCAAGACCAGGGGCTCTGAGCCATGTTATTAGTTATACAGGATGTGTTTTGTATCTATATTGTAAATCACCAAGATATGTGTAAGGAATCTTGGTTTATGGAGATCCTGACCAGAGATTTCCAGAGAATTTTTACACCCTACTGACAAATACAGGCAAACCAAGATGTGTAACTGGTTAAACCAGGGATAAGACACCATATAAACCTCCTTAAAAAATATAAACAAGCTGGCATTGGGTGCTCTTGAGGAGGAGTTTTAAACATTAAATAACATATTATAAATTACTAATATCCCATATTACCCTCAAACTAGCCAAGAGTTAGAACCATACTCTGAGGTGTTCCTAGAGTGCAGCAGAGATCTGTGCCTGTCCAGGTGTATGACCTTATCTTATATAATGTACATTGGTAACCCCTGTGCTAGTTACAGGTTTGTTTTCTAAGTAGGTCTTACAAGTTTGCATTTTACGTTTGCAAATGTATAAAAATACTTAACTTGATTTGACTGAGAAAAGATCATTATTTGAAGCATATTTATGAACAAGAAAGAACTCAGGCATTACTTGAAATTGAAAACAATAAAAATTCTTTTAAATATTCTGAATGTCTGTCTATAGGATCATCAAATTATTAGAAATAATTCATATTAATATGATGTATCCATAATCAATGAGAAAAATACTGATAGATATCCAGAAGAGATAAGTAGAAAAAGATATAGAACTAACTTACATGAATTTAGACCTAACAAATATGTATGCTTATATACGTATTTTGTGATATTTAGGAAAAATAATTGTATATGTGTGTTTGCGTGCATGTATGCATATATGATTATATATTTTCTATATTTGTATACACACTAGTTTTAAATATTTTGAAAAAAATAGCACAACAAACTACATTCTGTGGTTATATTTGAGAAAGGTAGCAATTTGAGGTGAGTAGGTAAATGAAAGGTCATAATGCATATTCTGCACTTTTCATCCTGTATAAATCTGTATGATTTGTACAATATGCATTTTTATACTGTGTTTTTTAAATTATTTGGATGTGTTATATGTGAATGTAATTATAAGTGGTTAATTCATTGATAAAGGACTTGAATGTAGGCAAGTGTTCTTTTGTAGTTTTGATCCAAATGCATGAAAAAGAAATGAATGGACGTTTCAGGTATAATAAAATGTAAGAGAAACTTTAGATTTCATCTCAATTTTGTACTCTTTGGGTCTTTAAATGACTGAGGGAAGTTTCCTTGCACATTTAAGGCAATTCTGACTGACCTACAGGATTGATTTTGCAAGTAGGACAAGACAGCCCTTTCGGACGAGCTGCCTGAAAGAAAGCCGACTAAAATTAAGCAGACAAAATTGCCTGCTGATGTATTTTGTTTGGCAGCTAATGCATTTTTACACAAAATGTAAACTAGTTTAACCAAGAGGCCAGTTATATTCTGATTTTTAAAAACTATTCTAGGGCTCCTGGGTGGCTCAGTCAGTGGAGCATCCATCTGTGTCTCATATTATGATCTGTGGTTCCCAGGTTTGAATCCAGCATCAGGCTCTGTGCTGACAGCTTGAGGCCTGCTTTGGATTCTGTATCTCCCTCTCTCTCTGCCCCTCTCCCACCTGCTCTGTCTCTCTCTCAAATAAACATTAAAAAAATAAAAAAAACTATTCTGAGGAATTTCTGTATTCAATTGTCCAATTACTACATTTTCAAGACAAAATTTTAAATGAGTGATATGTTTATTCAAATAATAAGTAACTAGTCAATTTTCAGATTACTTTGAGTTTCTGTGCAAGAGATTAATATAGTTTCACTGGTAAAATATTAACAAAGCACACAACTTATAGAAGTTTTAAGATATTCCATATATACATGTAAGGGCTTTATACTCTTTTCATTCAACATTTTTACAATCCTGTGAGGTCACTGATGTTATAGTCTATCTTTTATATAAAGACATGAATCTTAAGGAAGTTAAATAACTTGCTTTATAGCACACAGTTCTTATGTTATGGAACTTGTATTTGAAACCAAGTCTATCTACTGGTTTCAAGACTGGTAGACTTATGGAACTACCTATTTGAAATCAGTTCTTGGGTCTGAACTCTTAGATATTGAAAAAAGGTAGACATATTTATGTTTCAAAATACTGAGAAAAATCCTAAATATGTAAATATCTTTTTTTTAATGTTTTATTTATTTCTGAGAGAGAGACAGCATGAACAAGGAAGGGTCAGAGAGAGAGAGAGATACAGAATTTGAAACAGGATCCAGGCTCCGAGCTAGCTGTCAGCATAGAGTCCGACGTGGAGCTTGAACCCACAAACAGTGAGATCATGATCTGAGCGGAACCCGGTTGCTTAACTGACTGAGCCACTTAGTCGCCCCTGTAAATATCTTTTAAAGGCAGTCACTAATCATTCAAAAGTTTATACAGTATTACATGAGTATTATTTGACTCATGAAACTAAGAGAGCAAGTGTATTATGTTACCAAATATTGGGACCGTTTCCTATGTATCCCAATTAAATGTACATATTTAAATATAGCTATATGAGTACATTTATCTTCAAATAAATAAAATTTTAATTATTATTATTATAACTGGATTATTATTCTCTGGAGATTCATCTAGATCACTGCATGTATCAATAGTTCTCTCTCCTTTATTACTGAGTAGAATTTAATGGTATGAGTATATCATAGTTTATTGGCTTAATGGTTAAATTCACCAGTGGAAACATAGCTTGGTTGCTTCTGTTAAAAAATAGCTTTTACTGAGCACTTGGGTGGCTCAGTCAGTGAAGCACTCAACTTTGGCTCCGGTCATGATGTCATGGTCTGTGAGTTTGAGCCCCACATCAGGCTCTGTGCTGACAGCTCAGAGCTTGGAGCCTGCTTCAGATTCTGTCTCTCTCTTTGCACTTCCCTTGCTGTACTGTATCTCTCTCTCTCTCTCTTTCTCTCTCTCTTCCAAAAATAAATAAACATTAAAAGATTTTTTTAAAAAAAATAGCTTTTACATAGTTTAGCTATTACAAATAAGCTTTAATTTCTCTGGGATAAATAGTTAAGAGTGCAATTGCTGAGTCATTTGTTTGTTACATGATTAGTATTTTTAAAGTAACTGCCCAATTGTCTCATAAGGTGGCTATGATGTTTTATACTCCCACCAACAATACATGAATGTTCTATTTTCCCCACGTTCTTGCCAACATTTGGTGTTGTCATTATTTATTTTTTATATTTTAGCCATTCTAATTAGGTGTGGAGTGATATCTTGTCGTAGTTTTAATTTATATTACCTTTGTGAACAAAAATGTCAAATATTTTTTCATTCTTTTCTCTATATATTTTTTTCAAGGGAAGTATTTCTTCATGCCTTTGCATATATTATGAAAGAATTATTGCCTATATATTAAGTTTTAAGAGTTCTTTATATATTCAGGAGGCTTGTGCTTCAAATATGTGGTTTGCAAATAATTTCTCTCACTCTGTAATTTTTTAAGGCTCTTAATAGGGTCTTTCAAAAAGACTTTTCATTTTGATGAAGTCCATTTATAATTCTTTTCCTTTCATGGACCATTTTTTTAACCATACAGTCTAAGGACTTTTTTTTTTTTTTTACCCCTAAATCATGAAGATTTTCTCTCCCAACTTTTTTCCCTTAGTTTTAAGGACGTTTCTGTTTTACTTGTCAATCCATAATTCATTAAAAAACTTTTTTAGTCTTTATTTATTCCTGAGAGAGAGAGAGAGGGAGATAGACAGAGAATAGGGGAGGGATAGAGAGGGATGGAGACACAGAATCCCAAGCAGGTTCCAGGCTCTGAGCTGTCACATAGAGCCTGACACTGGGCTCAGATTCATGAACCAGAAAATGATGACCTGAGCCAAAGTTGGACGCTTAACTGACTGAGCCACCCAGGCACTCTGGTCCATGATTCATTTTGAGTTAAGTTTTAAATAACATGAGAAACTTAATTCAAATTATATTTTTTTTAACCCAATGAACATTTACCTTTTTCACAATCATTTATTGAAAGGCTATTCTTCCTGCATTAAATTGCCTTTGCATCTTTGTCAAAGGTCAATGGGCTATGGCTATCCTGAGTGGCTCAGTCAAAAATCAATGACTCTTGATTTTGGACCACATCATGATCTCGTGGTTAGTGAGATCAAGCCCTAAGCTGGGTTCTGTGTTGGCATGAGGACACGCCTGGGATTCTCTCTCTCCATCTGCCCCTCCTCTGCTCATACACAAGCTCTTATGTGTACACACTCTCTCTCTCTTTCCACTCCAAAATAACTAAATAAATAATCAACCAGTGCATATATATCTGAACTCTATTTTTTGCTGTATTGTTTTAATATGTCTATCCCTCAACCAATGACACATTTTTAATGTATATAAGTTAAAAATCTTGAAATTTGGTATCGTTGACTTCTTGGTGTCATTTTTCTTTTTCAAAAATATTTTATTCTACTTTTTGTCTGTTTCCATTTCAATTTTAAAGTAAGTTTGTCTATATCTACAAAAAACTGTGCTGGGGTTTGGTTAGGAATTGCTTTGAACCCATGTACCCTTTTGGGCAGAATTGACATCTATACTATATTGAACCTTCCAATCTGTGAATGCAGAATACTTTTCTATTTATTTAGATCCTTTTTGGTGTATTTCATCAGCACCATGGTGGTTTTGGCATGAAGGTATATACCATTTTTGTTAGATTTGCATGTATTTCATATTTCTGAGCTATTATAAGTGGTATTAAAATTTAAAAGCCAGCATCCACATGTTTGCTACTAATATAAAAATACAATTTATTTCTGTACACTTATCTTTCATTTTGTGACCTTCTGAACTCACATGTTGGATCTCAAAGCTTCCACTTGTTTTTTTTTTTTTAATATTTTTTATTTATTTCTAGGAGAGAGAGACAGCGTGAGCAGGGAGGGTCAGAGAGAGAGGGAGATACAGACTCTGGAATTGGCTCCAGGCTCTGAGCTGGCAGTCAGCACAGAGTCCGACGCGGGGCTCGAACCCACGAACCACGAGATCATGACCTAAGCGAAAGTCGGATGCTTAACCAACTAAGCCACCCAGGCACCCCTCCACTTGTTTGTTTGACTTGATTTGTTTGTGTTCAGATTCCTTGGACTTTTCTATGTAGACATAATATCCTCTGTGAAATCAGAGTTTTATTTCTTTTCTAATCTGAATACATTTTATCAATTTTTCTTGATTTACTGCACTGGATAAATTTCCAGCACTATGTTGTGTAAGAGTGGTGAGAGTGGAAATCTTTACCTTGTTCCTGATCTTAGTGGAGAAGCAGTTAGTCTTTCATCACATAGTATAATGCTAGAGGTACATTCTTTGGTAGATAATTTTTTCAAGTTGTGGAATTTCTCCTCTATTTTTACTTCTCTGTGTATTTTAACATGAATGAGTGCTAAATTTTGTTAAATGCTGCATCAGTTGATATGATGATGGGACTGTGTTCTTTATTCATTAATATGGCAGATTCCATTTATTACCTATTTTTCACATAAGTTTTCACTTAGAGTATTATTCATATCACAGTATAGAAAACGCTTTAATTCACTGAAACATACCTAACTAATACAACAGAATTCTAGCACTTGCAGAAATATTCTTTGATATATGTCGTTTACTAAATATATTATTGTAACGTAGAGTGATGAGCACATTCTTTCACTAAAATAATTCTGTGCTTATTCACACATTCAAATACAATTCATTTTTAACAGATTTACCAAGGTGTAATTGGTATAAAAACTTATGAAATTGTATACTATATATATATATGTATATATAGTATACATATATATACCCATGACATATAAATATATACCTGTGACATATGAATATATACTCATGAAACTAGCCACACAATGGAGGTTATAAACATATCCATCACATGCAAAAGTTTCCTCCTGCCTTTTTGGTATTTTATTCTTTTTCAATTGTGGTAAGAACACTTAACATGAGCTACACTACTTATATTTTTCTTAATGTGCAATAAAGTGATATTGAATATGGGCACAATTTTGTAAAGAAATCTTTAGATTATTATTCCTCTTGCACAGCTGAAACTTCATGCAAGTTAAATAGCAACTCCCATTTATTCCTACTCCTAGCTCCTAACAACCCTATTTGCCTTTCTGCTTCTATGATTTTGACTATTTTAGGCATGTCAGATAAGTGGAATCATAGAGTATTTGTTCTTCTGTGACTGGCTTATTTAACTTAGCATAATATCCCCCAGGTTTATCTATGTTGTCACATGTAGCAGGATCTTCTTTTTAAAAACTGCATGATATCCATTGTTCATAGATATCACATTTTCTTTATCTATTCATCCTTCAAGACACATTAATAAAAACAAAAATAGAAAAATGGGACTATAACAAAACAAAAAAACCTCTGCACAACAGAGAAAATAATCATCAGAATAAAAAAATCGCTCTATGGAAAGGGAAAAATATATACAATCCTTAAATCTAATAAAGGATTACTATCCAAAATATATAAGGAACTACAACTCAATAGCAAAAAATCTAAATAACCCAATAAAAAATGGACAAAGGTTTTGAATAGACATTTCTTTAAAGAAGACATACATGTGGCCAACATATATAGGAAGATGCTCAACATCATTAGTCACTAGGGAAATGCAAATCAAAACTGCAACGAAATATCACCTCACACCAGTTAAGAAGGTTCTTATCAAAGAAAAAAGGATAAATTTTAGCTAGAATGTGGAGAGATTGAAATACTGTTGATGGGGATGTAAAATAGTGCAAGCAGTATAAAAAACAGTAGGGAGTTTCCTCAAAACAATAAGAATAGAGCTATCATATGGTCCAGCAATTCCACTTTTGGCTATTTCACTGTACCCACTATCTTGGGAAGATATAGGCAACACCATGTTCATTGCAGCATTATCTACATTAGCCAAGATATGAAAGGAGACTGTGTTCATTGGCAGATGAATGTATAAAGGAAATATGGTATATATACACACTGAAATATTATTTAGCCATAACAGTGAATGAAATCTTTCCATTTGTGACAACAGACATGAACCTTGAGTGTATTATGCTAAGTGAAAGAAATCAGACAGAGAAAGACAAATACCTTGCTTACATGTGGCATCAGCAAATAACAACAAGCTTACAGATATAGAGAACAGGTTAGTGGATGCCAGAGGCAGCAGTGGGTGAGGTTGGAGAGCTGGCAAAATGGGTGAAGAGGGCAAAGAGGTACAAACTTCAGGTTATTAAATAAATAAGTCATGGGGATGTAATATACAGCATGGTGATTACAGTTAATAATACTATATTGCACATTTGAAAATTGCTAAAAAAGTAAATCTTAAAAGCTCTCATCATGGGAAAAAATTGTAACTGTGGTGATGTGTTAATTAGACTTATTGTGGTGAAGGTCTCATAATATATATATCAGTATTGAATCAGAGTGTTGTATGCTTGAAACAAATATAATGTCATATGTCAATTATACTCAGTAAAAAAGATTATTTTCAATGCTATGTTTTACCCTTTGGATATATGAATTATCTTCTTCAATCTTATTTGGAATACAAAACGGGCACTTTTTGAGGTGGTTAGCTGTGGCTCAGTTGGTTAAGCATCTGATTCTGGGTTTTGGCTCAGGTCATGATCTCATGGTTTGTGAGTTTGAGTCCCATGTTGGGTTTTGTGCTGACAGCTCAGACCCTGCTTGGGATTCTTTCTCTCTCTCAGCCCCTCTGCCTTCATTCTCTCTCTCTCTCTCAGTCGCTCTCTCTCTCTCTCGTTCTCAAAAATACAAAACATTAAACAAATGGGCCTTTTTTGCAAGAATTTTCTATTTTTGATTAGGATAGCTCAGTTATATTTATGAATGTTTTTTATTAATTGTTTATAAATACCCTTATTTATATTTAAATATAAATTTATGGTTTTCTGGGAATTTATTTCATAATACAGAAACTAAATTATCCAATTTATCTTGCACTTGCTGTTCAGGAGGTAAAAATTATATAATTGTCTCTAATTTTGTTTTATTAGGTGGTGGTGAGCTCATCACTTCATGTATAATAGAGAGAAAAGCAATAGGAAATCAAGGCAGTTTGGATATTCTGTGTGGTTTCTTTCTTGCATTCGTTTGTGTGAGCATACCAGTGAATGTGCTGTCTTATTATTTGTCTGCCTGCCCTTGTTCTAGGCTCTTCATCTTAGGGGTTAGCTTTTCAAAAGTGAATTCCAGTGTGACGAATAATGAATGAAGTACTAGGAGTATTTAGGGGTTTCATTATGTTACAGAAGAACTGAATTATTTTGTTTTAATTTCATTTCATTTCCATGTTGATTCTGAGAGCTTTCTTTTTTTTCTTTTTGAGGTAGGGGGGACTCAAGTGAGAAAAGGGCAGAGGAAGAGAAAAGCAGGGCTCACACCATGTGGGTCACGAACTTACCTGAAGCAAGGCTCAAGCTCAGAGCTCATCGGAAGCAGGGCTTGTGCTCACCTAAACTGGGACTCTGATCCCATGAAGAGTGAAATCATGACCTGAGCCAAATTCTGATGTTCAATGCCTGAGCCACCCAGGAGCCCAGATTCTGAAAGCTTTCACTCAGTGTAGAGTGGGGCATCCGTTTTCTCTCTACTACTGCCTTTTTTAGAAACACTTTGAAGTGAAGTCTCATCCTTCAGAGAACTCAGTCTGTAGTAAGTAAAGTGTGAATGTGAACATTACATTGTGTTACCCCACACTGAGGCCCACTTTTTAATTGAAACATATTTTTCCTCATGCTAAAAAATTAAGATATTATTATCACAGGAATATTTCCATTTAGTAACTTCCTTTTCTTGTTTGGACAAATCAGATAGCTATTTCTTCTCAGCACAGTCAGTCTTCTCTGCTTGCATTATATCTCGGGCATTCTGCAAAGGCTCTGAATTAAAAGCCACCTGGGTTTTACGTTGTTACTTCTTTATTATATGTTAGTGTTTTTTTAATTTATTTTTGCACAAAATAAGCATCTACCTGAAGACATATATAGTCACCTTAAAATTTCACAAAAATATTTAATTTTCAAAATACATAATTTATAATTTTATTACACACAAATAATATGCAAATGCAGAAACTTTCATTCCAACCACATTAAAAGAAGTATGCACTTTTAGAGTATTACTTTCTCTAAGGAATCTCCCTTTTTTTTTTTTTTTTTCCTAATTTTGGGTGTTTGTTTCATCAAAAAGTAAAACAAATCAAAAGAAATTTAAACCTAAAGCCAGCTGCTACAATGCCTGGGGTAAGGTGTTAATAGCTTACTTGAAGTGATAAAGTCTCAACTCTTTAAATATTCATCTGAAGAGTGATTTTAACAAACTTTAGACAAAATGCTTAATATCTGGGCTATTTGTGTCTTATTTTGACTTTGCTTGGCGCCGAGCAAAAGCTAATCTAACCAGATATTTCTTCAGGTTTGCCTGCGCATCGAGCTCCAGTGAGGCACACAAAACAACATGCATCTGAGAAGCAGATGAACTGCTCTGCAAACCATGTGCTCTGTTTGTAACAGTGCTGTCAAATTCTCAGCTCCCTGCATCAGTGGGTGGTTTATAATTTTGAAAAAAAAATTAATAAACTTACTTGAGTGTGTACATAATTTATGATATTTCTTTTACACAGAATCTTTTATAAATAAAATAGCAGCCAAAATCTAAGAAGCAATGTAATATTTTATTAATTGTGAAACCAAGTGAGGCTGTTGATTTCACATGTCCTACTTTCTTTGAGACAAATACTCACCCAAATCCATTTTGTAACGTCTCACAGAATAATTTTAAATATGTAGTTAATAATAAACATGGATTTTTATTAGTAGTAAGATGTCTGAATTTTCTCCTACTTAATGGTAATAACAGAATATCAGTGCCTCCTTGTTAAGACTGTGCATGTTGGGGCAGTTGCATACCTCAGTCAGTTGAGCATCTGACTCGGGCTTAAGTTATAGTCTTCCGGTTTGTGAGATGAGCCCCACATGAGGCTGTCTGCTGTCAGGACAGAGCCTGTTTCAGCTGCTCTTCCCAAACTGTTTGCCGTTCCCCATTCCTGCTCTCTCTGTCTCTCAAAAATAATAAATAAACATTAAAAAAGAGTATAAATATCAAAATCCTCAATGTAAATATCTCAATGTCATATAAACAAAAACAAAATACCAATTTGAATCTCATTAATATATTCCATAGAGAAATAGTATTTTCTTAATTTATAACAATAATACTTATTGTCATTGAGAATGAGATAGACACAGTTATTTATAACTCTTTAGTCTTCAATATATATATATTTAATGTAATGCATTCTATGTATTCTATTCTATAAATTTCATGCCACATTTATTGTGGAAATAACAAAACAGTATTCTATTATTAAGAACAACTTGGGGAACCTGGGTGGCTCAGTCGGTTAAGCATCTGACTTCGGTTGAGGTCATGATCTCACGGTTCGTGGGTTCAAGCCTCGCGTCAGGCTCTGTGGTGACAGCTCAGAGCCTGGAGCCTGTCTTTGGATTCCGTATCTCCCTCTCTCTCAGACCCTCCCCTGCTCACGCTGTCTCTCTCTCTCTCAAAAAATAAATAAAACATTAAAAAAATTAAAGAACAACTCTTATTTATGGATCTTGGGTTACATGACTATATTACAAAATATAAACGAGTTCTAAGTTTTAGCAAGCAATCTTTTTTGTTATGGTCAACCACTAATCCAACAGTATTTCCCTATTTAATATTATCTATCTGATAATTGAGAGTTTGGACAAGGCAAGTGTTGAAATTAAAAAGAAAGGTCTTGTATATGGAGAGATATTTTAGCAACACATTCATTCTAATTTTTAAAGACATCATATTTCACGTAATTATATGATGTATTTATAAATTTATTGAATCACAACTCCACATATATATATTTCATTGGTGCTGCAATAATATAACTTGTCCCCCTAAAGACTTTTCCTAGAAGACTGGAGAAAAATTGTAAAGTGGAATCTGAACACCACAGTTTAGCATCTATAACAGACCTAATTTCAAATTTTAGGCAGCAATAAGGAGAAATGTATGAATGAGAAGTGTTTGTGTCCTATGTCAGGTCATGTGCTGACAGTGTAGAGCCTGCTTGGGATTTTCTCTCTCCCTCTCTCTGTCTCTCTGCTCCTCTACTGTTCTCTCTCTATCTCAAAATAAATAAATAAACTTTTTAAAAAAAATTTAATAAGTGTGTGTGCTGGATCTCTTTTAGGGCTTATTCTGCAATACAATACTCTCCTTGGGTCTTATTATCCTGAACTTACTAGTATGATGACTCCACTTAAAACAAGTTGCTTAAAATATATATTTATTCTGGCTATTCAATTGTCAGCTGAAAATTGAAAGGGGAGGTGATTACTTAGTGAATGAAAAGCTAATACATAGTGTAAAACAGCTAGCTCTATTTACCACAGCCTATAAGTAAGAATCAATGTTGAAATAACTTCCCCACAGGTAACATGACCATGTATTAAACCCTTATCTAAATATTGATATTGACCCATATTTATTTTCTTTCGACTACACACAATTACCTTTTTATAATGAGTATGATGGATATATGAACAAGCCAAAGATTTTCATCAATTATACTGTCAACACTTTACCCAAAGTGAAGCACTTGACAATACCAAGTAATGATTAGATTATATCATATTTCTCTTACTTAATTTACTGCAAACATCAATATTTTGGTGTAATTAGGTGATACCTTTTCCTTTCCATTTCGTATTTGAGAAACTGTAGCTAAGATAGTCTACCTTACTTACCCTGTGTGGAAAATAGCAGTTTCTAGAAACTTTTTTCATAATTACACATTTGTTTTAGATTTCTTTAAATCATGAAATATCAAAAAAGTAAGCATTGGATTTCTTCTAAACCAAACTTTTAAATGAGAAACTCAATTAGCAATAATTGCACCTCGGATAAACCTCATTGGCTACGATACTGCCACTGCGCAAAGCTTAAATGAGAAATTCAAAATCAACTTTATTAGAATTTAAATACCACACAACCAAAGACTCAGATTTTGTTAAGACTTATTATTTACTTAAAGAAGTTTGGTGCAAAACCAAATTTCTTGACAGAATAAAGTAATGATTTAAGTCAGGGAGTTTTGCTCAAAAGAACATAACTCTGTGTCCATTAGAATAACTGAAGTTGTGATTGAATATAAACCTTTAGAAGAAATTCATCATTAGTCCAAGAAATAACACTGTAAAAAGCTTGGTCATAACTGGTATGGTTCTAAATGTAAGTAAATTCTAGAGACACCAGCAAATTCAAATTCTTAATATTATGCTTCATAAACCACAGGAACTAGTTAAATTCTAAGTATCAATTTCTTCTGATCTTTCTTGAATCAGACACTCTTTCTTCCTAGAATCAGGTTTAGCCAGAGGGAGGAGATTTACAAAGCTGAGAAGGGGCCAGTTCTTGGTACACAGGTCAGTGAAAAGAGTTGCAGCAAAGTTGACCTTAAGACAATCTATAACAAGCAGTTTACATTGCAGCACTATATTGCTGTATTTTTACCCTATCTAA
This sequence comes from Proteles cristata cristata, assembly GCA_017311185.1. Taxonomy (NCBI): domain Eukaryota; kingdom Metazoa; phylum Chordata; class Mammalia; order Carnivora; family Hyaenidae; genus Proteles; species Proteles cristata. The sequence goes on from JAESUZ010001400.1 coordinate 91,349, forward strand.
TTTGTGCCAATGAAATCATATGTTGTTAAAAAAAAAAAAAAAGAAAAGAAATCATATGTTGTTAATTGGGTAATGTATTCAAATAAATACTAAATGTATTTAGAACACAGAATAGAGTTGAATCTCATTATTCACAGTAGTTTTGTTCCAAAAAGTTCCTGCAAACACTGAATTAGTGAATATTCAACCATTGCTTCTGGGTGAAATACAGGGTTAACTTCCTGGGAACCTCTGGTCATAACTTTGACAACCAATCAATGAGTAAACTTGTTTTGTACGTGTTTCTGTTTAGATGCACACACACACACACACACACACACACACGCATTTGGTTCATTCACAATGAACTCGTGGCCAGTGGCACCATAACTTGTGTAAATTAAGTTTATTGAACACACATTTCTCCATAAGGCATGTCACAGCTTTCTTGAGCTTAGAGAAAGATGCTAGACAACACTTCAGCACTACACATGGGTTTCATTTTAAGCAGCAAAATCACTAACAAAAAATACAAAAATGTGGAAAATGTGGCATGAAATACACCATGAAAAGGACACTTGTGTAAAGTACAAAAGCTAAAGCAAGAAAGCAGAGAATTACCTTGTTTCTCCTCTGAATATATACAAAATTTACACACGTGGGTACCACACACACACACACACACACACACACACACACACTAATTACTTTGTAAAATTAGAAATATGTATAAAAGTGTTTCTGCCATCTTCACATGATGGACTAGTAATATTTTTCAGTAAACCAATTTATATGGACACAAGTAGTAATATATCAATTTATGGATATTTTCACTCCTTAAAAATGCCTCATTGATTCAATTAGTAAAATGCATTATTTTTCCTTGTGTGTCAGCAAATTTATTACAAACTAGCTGAGTAGTTTTGCCGGTTTACTCAAAATGTTGGATATTGTTTCATATATTTGGAAAAGGCTTCATTTTCGAGTAACTAATAACAAAACCAGTACTTAACCAATAGAAAGTCTCCCCTAATTCAAGTGCCGTCAAATGTTGGGGCTGCAATTGAAAAGTGCAATCCTTAGTCTTTTCACTTGTACTTTGCTATGATTGCTTTCATTGAGTTTAAGGGGAGGCAAAATCCAAGTCTGAAATTACAGTGTCCAAACAGGCAAGGTGAAAGAAGACAGAAGGAAAGAGCAGAGAGAAGTCCAGAGTGCAAAGCAGGCATTATCCGATTTCCTTTTTCTTTGCAAGTTTGTGATTGGTGTCTTCACAGAGGGTTTTCCGTCACATACTGAGAACTCTAATTAAGAGAGTTATCTCCATTTGTGCTGGCTTGAGGGGGCACTTCAATCAAGTAGAACCTGTTGAAGTGCGAATAGGAAGAGCAGGGGAAGTCAGACTGTCATCCAGAGAAGTAGGTTGGCTGTCAGCCAGGAGGCATCCCAGGATGGACAACTTTACTCTGGCAAAATGTCCTCAACCCGGTATGGAAACTTGAGGCAGAAATCAGCTTTCTCAGAAGCTGATAGAAAAGTTCAAAAGTCAATTTATAATTTTGCAATGAGGAGTATTACTTACTTCTGGTCTGATTAATATACTTTCTTGTGATGGTCTTGCGTTAAGGTTGACATGTTTTTCAGGAATGGCATGGTAGTCCTGAAATCTGAATAAGGGGGGATTTTTAATAATAATAGCTTCTGAGATCCTGACCTATCTATCTCCTCAGTAGACTATAACTGTCTCTAAGACTAAAGAGATCATGCATCTCATTAAACTACATGAATAAGGCTGGCATTATTTTCTTCTCTCTTTTTTTTTTATTCTGATCATTGATCAGGCTTTCCAACTGACACAGCAGAGAGTGTCGCTGGTGTTAGTGATATTAAGATTGCTCTATCTTCCCAAGAATTTGGAGACTAGGCAACCCTGTAAAAAAAAAAAACACAAACATTAAAAATTAGGCAAATCTGACACCACAGAAGTTATTAGCAATCTGCGTCATAACCAAGAGTTTATGTACTTCTGTAGGCTAAGGAATTCAGGAAGGCTCAAATTACAGTCATGACATTCAGGCAGTAATCTTTGGAAAGTGTTCTACTAATAATTAATTAATTAATTTTTCCTTTTTTTCCTTTTATTTTTGTGGATTTTAAGTTCACAGAATTCGATTAATTCTACTTACATTCATCCTTATTTCATGCAGGCTGATATCTATCTATCTATCTATCTATCTATCTATCTATCTATCTATCTATTATCTACCTATCTCTATTGTCGATAGTAAAAAAACGTCATATATCTGAATATTGGAACAATGACAATAACTTAGGACTTAATCACTTTTGTGTGCTTTCCCTGCATCCTCCAATTTTATTCAAACTTCGCTTTCTCCATTCTGAATCATGTGCCCGTTACACCCTGGCTTTTATTTTTATACGATTTTATATGAGTTGATGATGCCTATATGTACGTCTATATGTATATATGCCTAGATGTATGATGAGAGGACACGAGAGATATTTCAACCACAGCAGTGAGAAGCCCCTGAAGAATGACCAGTCCTCTAGTGGTGAGAGCAAAAGAGAATGAGAGAGCAACTGTTTTACCCACTTTAGCTTAGAAAGGCCTCATAAATATCTTTGCTCTGATTTCAAGCTCACTTCACAATCTAATAAATTCTTAGTAGGTTCCAAGTAGATTACTTAGAAATAAAAATGTTGTAAGAACTTTACAGAATGTTTTGTCTAACTAAGTTAGCATGTCTTGTTATAAATCTGGCAGACACTGTGGTTATAATCCCTAGAGGGACAGAATACACAGATGTTTCATTCCTTGAACATTCATGCTGGAGATGCGATTATTGTGTTGAAAGCTTGGTATGAAATTAAAATATCTTTCAGTATATTTTAAGTTAACAATTAACAATCAAAAATCATTTTCCAGGCTTGTTGAAAAAAAAAATAAGAATTAAGATTCAGAATATTTAAAAAAACATGGGCTATTGGCTTGTACTCAAATCCAGACTATGCCACTTAGAAGTTATATGTGCTTTCTGATTCACATATCAAAATCTTAATTTTTTTTTAAAAAATTTTTAATGTTTATTTATTTATTTTTGAGAGATAGTAGGTGGGGGAGGGGCAGAGGGAGACAGAGAATCCCAGGCAGGCTTCACAATGTCAGCATGGAGCTCAATGTGGGTCTTGAACTCACAAACCATGAAAGCATGCCATGAGCCAAAACCAAGAGTCAGATACTTAACCAAATGAGCCACACTGGAACCTCTCAAAGATCTTAATTGTAGTAACTTCGCAAGTTCTTCTTGAAATTAATGACTATGCTGAAAGTACCTACCACAGTCCCTAACACTAACAAGTGCTCAATATATAATGAGTTTTCTCTTTCTCTTCTTCTTCATTGCAATGTAAGTTCTTTCTCTGCTTTTTCAATACACCAGCTCATATGTTACTTCTTTAAATCAAGTTCAATTGCATGCCAATAGAAAATAATTGTGGTCAAAAACTCCTATAATACATTCATTAATATAGGATATATTGTGTTCAAGACAATGTAAAGGCCATCTTTTCTAAGTACACTTGTGGTCTTTAAGACCACATCACTGAATCGATCACTTGTGACAGACTCCAATTACTCAAACAACTTGTTTCTGTGGAGTACCAGCTCTGCACACAGATTACACCAGGCAATCTGCAAGCCCATATGTGTAAGTCCTTAATAATATTATCCTGAATTTCTGTATCCAGAAGGGCCATACACCATAGTCTGGAATCTGCAGTGACAAAATGAGTTAACATTTCAGCGTGTTATATTGATCTCCTAGGCTAATCACCTAATCACTAGCATTAATCAGACTTAAAGACATAATTAAGAATGTAGATTGATTCTTAGGAGACAATTGTTAAACAACAAAAGGGAAAAGCTGTCATGAATACAAAGTATAAATATCAGCAATAAAGGCAGTTGTGGGATGACTTGACCCTTACAACTTCAATACAAATTCTGCCTATTTTTAAAAAATTTTTAAAAAATCTTTATTTAGTTTTGAGAGAGAGCAAGAGAGAGACAGAGCATGAACAGGGTAGGGGTCGAGAGAGTGGGAGACACAGAATCTGTAGCAGGCGCGAGACTCTGAGCTGTCAACACAGAGCCTGATCCAGGGCTTGAATTCATGGACCACAAGATCATGACTTGAGCCGAAGTCAGATGCTTAACCAACTGAGCCAGCCAAGCACCCAAATTGTGCCTATTTAATCTATATTGTAGGGGCAAATTTTTTGAGAACAATGCAATTTGTGTCACACTGTTATAAGGAATTTTCTTTCCAGAGAAACAGCCCTAAAACATTTATTTTAAGAACCATTAAAAATAAATGCTGTTCTGGGGCACCTGGCTGGCTCAGTTGATTAAGAATCTGGCTTAGGTCATGATCTCATGGTTCGTGGGCTCGAGCTTCGCATCAGGTTCTGTGCAGGCAGCTCAAAGCCTGGAGCCTATTTCAGATTCTTTGTCTCCCTCTCTATCTGCCCCTCCTACGCTCATGCTCTGTCTCTCTCAGTTTCAAAAATAAATAAAAGTTATTAAAAACATTAAAAAAATAAATGTTGTTTGCAATATTTAAAAATGAACAGATAGGGGCGCCTGGGTGGCTTAGTCGGTTAAGCGTCCGACTTTCGCTTAGGTCATGATCTCGCGGTTCGTGGGTTCGAGCCCCGCGTCTGGCTCTGTGCTGACTGCCAGCTCAGAGCCTGGAGCCTGTTTCAGTCTGTGACTCCCTCTCTCTCTGACCCTCCCCTGCTCACACTGTCTCTCTCTCTCTCTCCTAAAACATTAAAAAAAATTTTTTTTAATAAAAATAAACAGATAATATAATGATTGCTCCAGATCCATTTCTAAAGATATAGTCCACAGAAAAGGAATCACCTGCACTCCTTGTAGAAAATTAAGATTTTGGGATGCCTGGGTGGCTCAGTTGGTTAAGCATCCAACTCCTGATTTCATCTCAGATCATGATCTCCTGGTTGTATATCAAGTCTCACTTTGGGCCCAGTGCTGAACGTGGAGCCTGCTTAAGATTCTTTCTCTCTCTCTCTCTCACTCTCCCTCTGTCTCTCCCCTACTCATACAGTCTCTCTCTTAAAAAAGAAGAAAAAAAGATTTCTAATTTCTTCCTAGATTAATTGATACATAGACCTTAGGATTCTACACATGTCAAGACACACAAAGGATTCTTGGGACGCCTGGGTGGCTTAGTCGGTTAAGCGTCGGACTTCGGCTCAGGTCATGATCTCACAGTCTGTGGGTTGGAGCCCCGCATCGGGCTTTATGCTGACAGCTCAGAGCCTGGAGCCTGCTTCAGATTCTGTGTCTCCCTCTCTCTGACCCTCCCCCTCTCACTATTTGTCTCTCTCTCAAAATAAAACAAAGACTTAAAAAGTTAAAATTTTTTTAAAAAAAGATACACAAATGATTCTTATACTTAAATTTCAGACCAATGTCCTAGGGAGTTTTTCTTGAGTAGGTGCTCAAAGCAAGTAGAGAGCTTTTATGGTAGAGGCCATAAGAAAAAGGCCCTTTGAGATGACCACCTGTCACAGACACTCAGATAAAGCAAAGGTACAAACTCCTGTGGCTTATTCCTGGCAACTATCATTATATATATAAATGATCCAAAGATAGCTATTGCTGTCTTTTATAGGAAGACTATAATTTTAATCATATGTCAATATTATCAGAATAACAATTATAGATGCTGCTGACCAGGCTTTAAGGAAATAGTTATTTGGGTATTTAACCCCTAGCCCTAACCCTAGCCCTAGCCCTAGCCCTAGCCCTAGCCCTAACCCTAACCCTAACCCTAACCCTACCCTGACCCTAACCCTAACCCTAATAGTACAACCATATGGAACTGATTAGAAATAGCTACCAGTATTACACCTGAATTTACACATTAAATCACCAATCCACTTCTGGAAATATACCCTAAAAATATAACTGTGCACATACATAATCATCTATACACAGATCTCTTTATTGCAGCATCATTTATAATAGCAAAAAGACTGGAAGTAATCCATGATGAAGTAGGAGGAGATTTGTTAAATAAAAAATACCGTATGTACACAATTGAAACTCTGCATCTTAAATTAAAATCAAGGATCTCTTGTTCACTGACATAAAAATAACCCAATACATAGGGATAAAAAAAAAACTTATTGCAGAAAAGTATGTATCACATACTAACACATATGAGAAAAGGGGAAGCATAATGAAAATCTATCTATTTACACTAAATTAGCTTATTTTCTAAATTACTTAAAATTCATTTTTATAACAAGGATGTTAAGAGAACCGTATAAGGTTGGGGTGAAACTTCTGAACATATATATATTTTTTGTCATTTTCCCTTTTTACTTATGTGAATATATTTTGTATTAAGCAAAGTAAATATAATTTATCTTCAAGTAAATAAAAATCCTCATGAAACACAACTAGACATATTTTGTATACTACCTTTTTCTTCACTAGCATTTTACATACAATAAAGATTCTGTCAGCAAATAAAACAATATTTGGGCAAGCAATACGTTGATTTACAGTGATGGAATTATCACTCAATGTTCATATTGTTCCTACTTTCTTATTATCTTTTTTTTGGGAAATGGGTTTCTTGCCAGATTAAAGTTTTGAAGAACCTTTAGATGATGGCCCTTTGTTTCTGTCTACTCTTGTGAGTTTATATTCTGTCTACTCTTGTGAGTTTGTATTTTATCTCTTCAGTTTCCTTAGAGGCATGAAAGTATTCAGACTACAAAGATTTTTTATCTGGACCAATGTTGTGAATATAAGATTTAGCTGAAGGTGATAGTTGCTAGAACAGAAATATCTGTAACAGTACCAGTTCCCACTGGAATGAACTAGATGCAGCCGTAATTTGCAGTTTAGATACACTCCTTGAATTTAATATATTCAGAATCCAAATCTAAATATATCCCAATCAGGTTTATAGACAGCAATCTGCAACTGAAGAATTATAATTCACAACCCCAGTCAGCCATGCCTGTAGCATCTATTTTAAGTAGAATGAAGATAGGGAACTTTAGAGTAAATGTGTTCAAAGTATTTTCTTTGTAGACATGAATGGCCAAAGTATTTTCTACATTAGGAACGTACAGGAAATTTCAAAGGAAATATGTGTCAAGTTTACTGAGGATTCATATCTTCTTCCTGAAAAAGAAAAAAAGAAATATTTTTCATTAATTTTCTATTCTGAAAAATCCCAATTTACCTGTAGTCTTAGCTTTTTAAAATATTAAGTATCAATTGAAGTAAATATCTTCTTTATATGGTACCTATTTGGATTAATCTACTTTTTTGAAATTAATCAATGAGTCATGCTAGTGTACAGAATGGTTTTTAGAGGGAAATGCCTTTTGAGGAGGTTTATTTTACCCCATCCATAGCACTTATTACTGTTGAAACTTTGAAAAAAAGTAAATGAAGCTACCAGTGCTTCTGTTTCCCCATTTGTAAATGGAAAAGTTTAATTCAAACATATTTTAGTGTGTTTTTAAGTTTTATGATGCTCTGAGGTACTTAAATCATGTCATCTCCATGCTATCCCTGTAATATAGGGAGAAATTATCACTATTTTCACTTACAAGTGACACAACTGAAGCATAGAGGCATTAAATAAATTTTCCTCACCCTATCACTGATACAATTTTCACTTTACAGGCTTGAGATTTGGAATATAAAATATTTCCTTGAGCAGATAATTCCAAACTATTATTTACAAAAGTAACATATATATTAATATTGAACTTATGAGTATTTACTGCCTCTAGAAATAATATCTGTAAGCCAGCATATTACTTAAATGGATATTACAGCTTTAAGCCTATGGCTTTAAATTGTGGCTTGTTTTAGATTTGCAACTTTTTTATTTCTTTTTATTTACTTTTGTACGCATGGTGACTTCTGAATAAACATATCTATAAATTATTCATTGGATATCACATTCCAAATTTGTGGTTCAGGTCAGATTCCAAGATGTTCATGCTTAAAATTCAGACATTCCCAGTGGTAAAGGGGAGTTTAAAGAAGGAGTTAACATTCAGATTACAAATGCATATAATTTTTTTTAATCATCATCTGTTGTAAATTTCAATCACACTATTGTAGACGATTTGTCAAATTAAAAGGATATTTTGCTCCCTCAGAGCTTACATAAGTGATATATCTGCTAAACATTCTTTGATAAAATACAAACCGACTAGTTTTTTAAAAAGCATTTTGATAAGCAAGACTTTTTGATTTATTTAATTGGGTGTACCTAAAAACGTGGACTGTGGACAGGAATTCAAGAAAAACTGTTCTGAAAGGACTGGAGAAATGATAAGCTAATTACATCATTCCAAATCTGACAAATTGTTCCTGGAGCTGATTTAAAAGACTGGTAAAACAGATTTTATCTCCTGCAGATTTTCTTTTCGGGACAAGAATATTCCGAAGATGCTCCCATATTGGAAGATCTTTGCCGTTTCAGATTGCCTTCCACTGTGTTTACTTCTCTCTCTGTGGTCATATTGTGAGAGATGGTTAAAATTCCTGTTTAATGCTTCTAGGGAGACAAATGAGCTGCTGTTTTCAGACAACCCTTTGGGAAAGTATGTGATTAAACTTTATCAGTAGAGGAAAATTCTATAACTTCAGGGATTTCTCTTCATTATTCTTCTACCTCTAGATCCTATTGGGAAGATGAGGTTAGGGGTTACCCAGGGTGTTATTGAATGCTGTAACAGGAATAAAACTACTCCCTGATGCAGTCTGGAGGAAAACTATTTAAAGCTACATGGAGGAATTTGGCTACTTCCCAGAACGTAGACATTGCATAACAGGTGGAGGTGGAGTAGGAGGTTGTGGTATAATGTGGTGACAGCAGCATTCTCCCAACAGTAGACAGAAGATGGCATGATGACCAAAATTCCAGGCTGCCGATGACATGGCTTCTGAAGTCCTTAAGGCACCAAAACTCTTGTTGATAACAAGGAGGTTTGCAAAACTTTATGTTGGAGTTGCTGAGTTCACTGGTTGGAGCCAAATTATACTGAATGAATGTAGAGATTGAAATCAGAGACAAAGTAAGTCATCACTGGGTAAAAAAAATGGTTGTATCATTAGAAATAAATCTAAGCACTTTTTACCTTTTGCTTAAGATGAAAAGTCGGTGTATATACAGTCACTCTTTATAAGCCCTCTGGTAAGGAATTGAATTTGTTGCATGATATCAAAAGTGTTTTTGAAGGGCAATTAGGAAGAAACAAGAGATAAAAAGTTTCTCTTAGTCTGTTTTGAGGCTATAACAAAAATACCATATACTCAGTGGTGTATAAACAATAAATTTCATTTCTCACAGCTCTCAGGCTGGGAAGTCCAGGTTCAAGGCATTAATAGATCAGTGTCTGATACAAGCTCACTTTCTGGCTCATAGAAGGTGTTTTCTTGTGGGGGTTCCTTTAATAAGGCATTAATCCCATTCATGAACACTCACTCTCATTACCAAATCACTTCCCAAAGTCCCCATCTCCAAATACCATCACACTGAGGAAAATGTTCTAACATATAAATGGGTCAGGGGAGGTTAACACTGACTCTATAGCAATGTGTTTAAAAAAATAAACCTTGAAGTTGGACTCATTTTTTAAAATTTATTTATTTATTTTGAGAGAAAGGAAGAGAGAGGCATAGAGGGAGAGAGAGAATCCCAAGCAGGTTCCACATTGTCAACATGCAACAAACCCCAATGTGGGGTTTGATCTCAGGAACCATGAGATCATTATTTGAGCCGAAATCAAGAGTGGGACACTTAGCCAACTGAGCCTCTGGCCTTTATTTTTTGAGTGTAAGCCTTAATAGCCAACTAAAATTAGACAGAGTAAGTTCTTTAGAGTCTAACTGAAGGGATAATTTTGTACAGGTATAAGACATTTTGTCAATAAACAGAATAATAGTTAATATAGAGTAATCTCCCCTAACCCAAGACTCCCACTTCCAAGAATTCTAGTAGATGCCTGAAACTGAACCCTACATATATTAGTTTTTTTCTGTACATACATATATATGATAAAGTTTAATTTATAAATTAGGCATAATTAGTGATGGACAATGACAATAATAAAAGACAATGATAATAATATACTGTAATAAAAATTATCTGAATGTGCTTTCACTCTTTCTCAAAAAATCTTACTGTATTGTATTCACCCTTCCTCTTGTCATAATATGAGATGATAAGAGCCTTGTGTGATGAGATGAAGTGAGGTGAATGACACTGACACTGTGACATAGCTTTAGGCTACTACTGGCTTTCTGATGATTGGTCCAAAGGAGGAGCATCTGGTCCTAGACCACCACTGACCTCAGGTAACTGGAACCACAGCAAGAGATATGACAATAAGGGGGCTGAGGGGGATGGGGGAGGAACTACTGTGTATGAGGCATTATTTTAAGCACTTCACTTAGATGATCTCATTTAATTCTCACAGCAAACATATTGGAGATTTATCAGCTCCTATTATTATTCCCCGATAAGGTGAGGAGCCTGAATTTAGAAAAAAGTTAAAGACTATAATACTACTAGGAGATAGCTATTACTAATACTGGCTTTAAATCCCATTTCAATTAATCATTAGTAATATGATTTGGTGTTCTGTTTACATGCTGTCTCTTCCATATACAAAAGTATTCCTACTTAAAAAATAAATTCTTAGATACTGCGTGGTTACATCTAAAATAACTGTTACTTTAAATTTCATATTACTTATCTATTGGAAATTAATCTACTCAGCCAAAAATTATTTTTAAAGAGCTAAAATTGTCAGATTGGAACTGGAGATATTTTCTAATAGGGAAGTCTATGGGCAAACCATTATCAACAACAAAATGAATTAAAAAAAAAAAACGATGGTTTCAGCATGCCAAGGTAGGTCAGTTGGTTAAACCTTTGATTCTTGATTTTAGCTCAGGTCATGATCTCAGAGTTCATGGGTTCCAGCCCTAAATTGAGCCTACTTGGGATTCTCTCTCTCCCTCTCTCTGCCCCTCCCTTGCTCATGCTCTCTCTCTCAAAATAAATAAAAATAAACTTAAAAAAATTATGGTTCCAAGAAAAGGGGAGAGACTTTCAATAATTCATTTTTTGTATGAAAATATCAGACAGGTGATTTAGTTAATCTACCTCACTTTGTAAATAAGAAATCTGTGGTAGAATGAGGCTACTTGACTTATACTGGTTAACTCAAACTTTTAGGGAGAATATATAGAGTGCTTTCAAACCGTTTCCTTTTGTGCATGGATAAAAGGGCTGTTTTCAGTCTTTAGCTATAATAAATATACAAATCATAACCTGTATTAACACATGCCTAGTTGTATTATTGTAGATATGTATCAGGAGTGTTTTCATAGAAGTAGTTTTTCTGGATGAAATTTATTTGTTGATTGATTGATTGATTTACTTATTTATTTACTTTATTTCATTTTATTTTTCATGTATCAAGTTTTGCTTTAAATAATTGTTAGTTAACACATAGTATAGTTTCAGGAGTAGATTTTAGTGACTCATCACTTACATGTAACACCCAGTGCTCATCCCAACATGTGTCCTCCTTAATGCCCATCACCCATTTAGCCCATCCCCCAACCCACTTCCTCTTCAGATATCCTCAATTTATTCTCTACAGTTAAGTCTGTTTTATGGTTTGCCTTCCTTTCTGTTTTTACCTTATCTGTTTTGTTTCTTACATCTCAAATATGAATGAAGTCATTTATCTGTCTCTGACTTATTTATCTGTCTCTGAAATATTTATCTGTCTCTGACTTACTTCGCTTAGCATAATGCACTGTAGCTCCACCCACATAGTTGCAAATGGCAAGATTTTATTTTTTGTGATGGCTCAGTAATATTCCATTGTATGTATGTACTGCATCTTCTTTATCCATCCATCAGTCGATGAACATTTGGGCTTTGTCCATAGATATGTCATTTGCAAATATCTTCTTCCATTCCAAAAAGTGCCTTTTAGTTTTGTTGTTTCCTTTGCTGTGTAGAAGGTTTTTATATTGATGAGACCCCAATAGTTCATTTTTGCTTTTGTTTCCCTTGCCTCCAGAAATATGTCTAGTAAGAAGGTACTAGTCTAAGGTCAAAGAGGTTGCTCCTGTATTTTCTAGGATTTTAATGGTTTCTTGTCTCAGATTAGGTCTTTCATCCATTTTGGATTTCTTTTGGTGTAAGAAAGTGGTCCAGTTTCATTCTTTTTCACGATGATGCTGTCCAGTTTCCCCAACACTATTTGTTGAAGAGACTATTTTTTTTTTCCATGGGATATTCTTTTTTTGTTTCGGTGAAGACTAGTTGACCAAAGAGTTGTGGATCTGTTTCTGGGTTTTCTGATTTATGTGTCTGTTTTTGTGCCAGTACCGTACTGTCTTGATCACTAAAGATTTGTAATGTAGCTTCAAGTCTGGAATTGTGATGCCTCCAGCTTTGCCTTTCTTCCTCAAGATTGTATTGGCTTTTTGGGGTCTTTTATGTTTCCATACAAATTTTAGGATTATTTGTTCTAGCTCTATGAAAAATGCTGGTGGTATTCTAAGAGGGATTGCATTAAATGTGTAGATTTCTTTGGGTAGTATACACATTTTAACAATATTTGTTCTAATCCATGAGCATGGGATGTTTTTCCATTTCTTTGTGTCATCTTCAGTTTCTTTCATAAGTGTTCTACAGTTTTCAATAGTAAACATCTTTTACTCTCTTACAGGTTTTGGTGCAGTTGTAAATGGGGTCAATACCTTGATGTCTCTTTCTGCTGCTTTATTGTTGGTGTATAGAAATGCAACAGATTTCTGTATGTTGATTTTATATTCTGTGACTTTACTAAATTTGTGTATCAGTTGTAGCAATTTTTTTTGTTGGAATCTTTCAGGTTTTCTACATAGTGTATCATGTTGTCTGCAAATAGTGAAAGTTTGATTTCTCCCTGATTTGGATGACTTGTATTTCTTTTTGTTGTCTGATTTCTGAGGCTAGACCCTCCAGTACAATATTAAATAACAATGATGAGAGTGGACATCTCTGTCTTTTTCCTTATTATTGGAGAAAAGCTCTCAGTTTTTCCTGTTGCGTGGGTCTTTCATATATGGCCTTTATGATGTTGAGGTATGTTCACTCTAGCCTAGTTTATTGAGGGCTGTTCTCAAGAATGCATGTTGTGGGATTCCTGGGTGGCTCAGTCAGTTGAGCGTCTGACCTTGGCTTGGGTCATGATCTCACGGTTCATGGGTTCGAGCCCCGCATCAGGCTCTGTGCTGACAGCTAGCTCAAAGTGTGGAGCCTGCTTCTGATTCTGTGTCTTCCTCTCTCTCTGACCCTCCCCTGCTCACGCTGTCTCTTTCTCTCTCTCAGAAATAAATAAATCATTAAAACAAAATTAAAGAAAAGAATGAATGTTGTATTTTGTCCAATGCTTTTTCCTCATCTGTTGAGAGGTTCATATGGTTCTTGTTCTTTTATTTAATTTTTATCTTTTAAAAAATGTTTATTTATTTATTTTTAGAGATGGGGGGAGGAGCAGGGAAAGAGAGAAAGAGAGATTTCCAAGCAAGCTCTGTATGTCTATACTACTCCTGACAGGAGGCCCAATCTCAAAACCTGTGAGCTACAACCTGAGCCAAAATCAATAGTCGTGAGCTTAACTGACTGAGCCACTCAGGTGCCCCATATTCTTTCTTTTATTAGTGTGGTGTATCATATTGATTGATTTGCAAATATTGAATCACCTTTTTAACTTTCTGGGTGAAAGTATAAAAGCATATGTCCTTCTGCACATGTTCTCAAATCTCTGGACAAAGTGCTTCTCTTATTTTTCATTCACAGTAGAAATGTATGAATTTACCCAATCGACCACAAGTTTTGTAACTGAATATGTTGTCAAATTATTGTATTTTTTTCATCTGATAGATGATTAATAGTATATTTTTCACACAGACCTACCTTATTTAGAACAGGATTCATCATTTCATATCTTAGGGACATTTACATTTCTATCAGTGTGTGTGAATGTATGTATGTGCGTGTCCTTTCTTCATATCTTCAGACTATCATTCTATTGGGTTATTGGTCTTCCTCTCCTTTATAGAATTTCTTTGTAAGTTGTTTGTTCGTTATACAATTTGCAAATATTCACCAATATTTTTCTCACATTTTTTGTTTTAATATACTAATATTTATTAGTCTTTTAAGTTGTAAGACAGTTTTTGACTCATAAATAATTTCCCAAACCTTATTAAAAGTTAGATCTTTTTTCAACTATTTTGAGACTCACATTCATCATATGCAACTTTTCCATATACTGCAAAGTGGAGCTTAATTCCATTTCCCAGATTTTTTTTTTAAAGGATGTTAGAATGGATGATATATGTTCTAAGTATGGGTAAATGTCAAAGTACCAATATGAAGTAGCATTCCTTTTACTGTAATGTCTATGTACCTTATAAAATTATAAAAAGACTTACATAGTTCTTATATATACATCTGAGAATTTTCTAAGTACTTTGCATGTATTGGCTCATTTAATACTATGTGAAATCTGTGAGGCAGATACTATTTTTTTCTTCATTTTGCAAGTAAGAAAACAGAGCCATAGAGAACCACAGATTGAGTGCAGGCAGTCTGGGTTTCTAACCCATCACAACTTGCTTCTTTTATCCTGCTCAGGCTGTGACCAGACCATCTGCTTACATTTCTTCAACTTTTGAAGTATTTGTATTTTAAAACCAAATATGACATGTAAACTATTAGATATTGCTACCACCTAACTTGAGAAACACCAAGTGATAATGCACTATATTAAAGGTATTCAATGTAAATTTTATATCATTTCATCACTTCACGTTTTCCACAAATTATCCTACCAGGAAAACTTAAAATAATTATTTGACATTAACTGTAGCATAATGTTATCAGAAATAAGCAAAATAGCCTATTTGGAAACGTCTTCTACTTGAGTAATCACTAAATCATATTTGTCCTACTGAGAGCCCATGAGCACAGTGGTTAATTTCCAGCTTGCAATTAGTCAGCCTGGATCAGGTCCTTACTTAGCTATTCCATGAGTTCTGCAGTCCCAGACTTATATTTATTGCTTTACAGTGAAGTTTCCTGGGACAGGTGGGTGGCTCAGTTGGTTAAGTGTCTGATTTCCACTCAGGTCGTGATCTGATAGTTCATGGGTTCCAGCCCTGCACTGGGCTCTGTGCCGACGGCTCAGAGCCTGGATCCTGCTTCCTTTTCTGTGTCTCCCTCTCTCTCTGCCCCTCCCCCACTCACTCTCTGTCTCTCTCTTAAAAATAAATAAACATTAAAAAGAGTGAAGTTTCTTTTTGACTTAAATGGGCTGAAAATATAAACGTTACTCATTAAATTTTTCTAAATACTTCACATATAAGTGCCATATACATTTCACCTATTATTATATCAAAAGGAGTTATAGTTCATTGTTATGCAGAAAGGAAAGGTGAAAACAATAACTGCATTTTGTAAACAAGGATAAAACAACCAGTGGATTTGATTCACTATCTTTAATGAGCTAAAATGAAAAACAGAATAAATCCTTTACATGTGATTAGAAATGGGAAGTCAAGCATGCCACTCCTACTAATTTGGTTTGGAGACAATATCGAACTATGATATCTTTTTAGCATCAGTGAAACTGACACTGAGAGAAACTCAGTAATTAATAGAGAAAACCTAGGGAGCTCACGGAGACAGTGGATGGGGAGAAACTGTCTCGTTATTCTTGCCAACCAGTCGATCTGGCAATCACTAGAGAGGAAGATGCATGTGAAGGGAAACAAAACTTTTCATAAATAAAACCTAAATCAGTAACAGCAGAAAGTACTATGAAAGAAAAATAGAAGAATACATAAGGAATCCATTTTTACTCTTCATTAATCAAAATGAAAAATAATAACATAAGTATGAAGTGTCCAGAGTTACATTCCTTAGTCATCCTTGGACTTCTTACCAAACTTTATAGAAAGAAAAAATGATGGTTGACTTTGCACAATTCAAATGTTTAAATAAAGGGACTTTATTACAACATTTTTGGATGCTCTAGGAATATTATTCTGACTCTAAATGTCTTTAGAATTAGGTTTATTACCCTGAATTTCAAATATCTTGCATTATTTCGGGTTGGGAAGCTCAATGTGAGAGTCTAAATAGTAACTGTGGAAGGATATTATGTCACAGCAAACTTTCTGATGGTTAATAATCATGAATCTATTGTCTGCTTCCTATCCTCAATCCTCATATGAAACACTTGCATTTAGAATTTTTTGGCTTTTAGAAAAGCAAGAGAATTCATAGCCATTCAATATTTGCAACCTGCACAGGATCTCTGGTATCATCCCTATAGCAACACATTAACATTTCTGCAGCTAAAAATGATCACACTAAGTGAGATGTATAAGGAATATAGTCTGACATCAATTCTCCTCAGGTTTGCCACTAACTGACTTTTTTATGATTTTCAAATTTTTTGGATTTTAGAATTCTGAAAGAGATAATGTCTAAAAGTCATTTACTTACATTAGGTAGCTAGTTATATAAAAGTTAAAGTGAAGGCGGTGGGCAAGAGAGTGAATACCAAGCACTACATGCTATTTGGAGAAAAATCTCAGAAAGTGGTTTTAGAAACATCAGAGCCTGTGGGCATCATGAACATTTTCTTTTATTCTAATTTGCAAGATTGATGCACAAGGCAACATTTGGCAAGTCTAGGTACGTAAACAGATCTTACGAAACATAAAGATTTAGAATTAGTAAACCAACACAGAAGTAGTTAGACAAGGATATTATATTATAATCACCAAACTTGCTAAGAGACTATATCTTGCTTATTACAATCACAAAAAAGGATGGTAATTATGTGATGTGCTAGAGGTGTGAACTATTGCTACAGTGGTCATCATATTACAGTGTATGTATAAATGCTCAAATGAACATGCTGTACAGCTTAAATTTACATGTATTATGTCAGATATATTTCAATGATAGAAATAATAATAATAATAATAAAGGAATTACATGGACAACTACAAGTGGGTCTGGGTTAGAGAATTTAGACCCATATCCCAAATTGTCATAAGAATTACCCGATGGAGCATGTCATTATCAGTTTGAATAACCGAATAAAAGTATAACGGAATATTCAAACTTTGTGAGATGAAGAAGTAATAATTTTATTTATTTTTGTAGATAAAAACACAAGAACCTTACATACACTAAAATGTAAACTGTTACTTTTTGTTATTGCTGTGTGGTTTTTTTTTTTAAGTTTGTTTATTCTGACAGAAAGAGAGAGAAAGAGAGAGAATCCCAAGCATGCTCTGCATTGATGTGGGACTAGAACTCACAAACCAAACAGTGAGATTTGGCCTAAGCTGAAATCAAGAGTTGGAGGCTCAGCTGATTGAGTCACCCAGATACCCCTCTGTCACCATTTTACTAAGTTTCTTTGAGTAACTCCAACCAACCGGCAACACATTCTATTAACCTGATGTTGCTTAACTAAAATAGGCATGAGATCTGTCCCTTTGTATCTTACACCTAATGAGTAAATGTGACCTTTAAAAAAGTATTTCTTTATTTTTTATTTTTATTATTTTTTTAAATTTATTTCTGAGGCAGAGGGAGAAAGACAGCATGAGCAGGGGAAGGTCAGAGAGAGAGGGAGACACAGACTCTGAAACAGGCTCCAGGCTCTGAGCTGACAGTCAGCACAGAGCCCGACGCGGGGCTCGAACCCACAAACCACGAGATCATGACCTGAGTCGAAGTCAGTCACTTAACCGACTGAGCCACCCAGGCATCCCTAAAATAGTATTTATTGCTTAGCAATGTCTTTTTTTGTCTACTTTCTGGCTAATGAGACAATAATATCAGGAAATACTGAGAAAATAATATTTTTTTATTTTCTAGCCTATTGTTTGATTAATTATTCTAGGGAAAGTTCTGTTTCAATCAGTTTCATTTGGTTATTCTCGAAATCTTTACGTTGGTTTTTATGTTCATCTGAAAAAGTAAGGGTACCAACAAAATTTTGAAGAGAAATTGATGATACTTAATGGGATGGAAATTACCTGATAATAAATTAAAATGAGCTATAAAAGAAAATAAGAAATGTTAGTGTCAAACTAACAAAAATGGTAGACAAAAAGGATATTTACACAAAGTAATCTAAAATTAACTTGTCATAAAATGAAGGCTTAAGGACGCCTGGGTGGCTCAGTCCGTTAATTATCCAACTCTTGATTTTGGCTCAGATCATGATCTCATAGTTCAGTTGGAGTTCCATGTTGGGCTCTGTGCTGACAGCACAAAGACTGTTTAGGACTCCTTCTCTCTCTCTCTCTCTCTCTTTCTCTCTCTCCCTCTCCCCCCCCCACCTCAGCTTCTCTGCCCTGCTTGTGTGCTCTCTCTCTTTCAAAATAAATAAATAAACTTTAAAAATAAACAAATAAAGGAACACCTGGGTGGCTGAAGTGGTTAAGCAGCCGACTTTGGCTCAGGTCATGATCTCACAGTCTGTGGGTTCAAGCCCCACATCGGGTTCTGTGCTGACAGCTCAAAGCCTGGAGCCTGCTTCAGATTCTGTGTCTCCCTCTCTTTCTTCCCCTCCCTCACTCGTGCTCTGTCTTTCTCTCTCTCAAAAATAAATAAACATTAAAAATATTTAATTTAAATAAATAAGTAAATAAATAAAAGAGAGGCTTAGTAGAGAAAAAAAGATTTAAAAACATTGACAAAATAATAGATTACTAAATAAATTGTGGTTAGACAGTTAGAAAATTTATTATTGAAAGCTATGTTACCTTATTTCATTTAAATAGCCAATTGATTTAGGTACTAAATAGAAAGAACAAATAAATATAGAAAATATAATGTAATATCATATATGCTGGTGTAATAAAGGAATTATGAATCAGAATTAGTGACGGCTCTTGGGGTGCCTGGGTGACTCAGTTGGTTAAGAGTCCAACTCTTGATTTTGGCTCATGTCATTACACCAGGGTGGTGAGATGAAGCCCTGCATTGGGATCCATGCTGGATAACATGAATTTTGCTCAAGCTTCTCCCTCTTTCTCCCTCCCTCTCTCTTTCCCTGTCTCTCTGTCCCTCACCTTCACTTGTACACTCTGTATCACTCCCTCCTCTCAAAAAACTAAAAAGTAAAAATAAGTAAAATTATTTTAAAAATTATTCTTAATTTCTGTTTTATAGGTTATAAAATATACAAAAAATTGATTTTCCAAAATATCTCCAAATCTTAAATTTCATGATTTTGTTTAGTATTTTAAATGAAAATATGTACATTTCAGCCTTGATTTTTCTTACAATGAACATTAGAATGGGGACCTTTTATGGTTTAGCAAATTAACATTGTTTACTCCAATACCCACATTTAAGTTGCTTAGATGATATGGATACCTTCTTACATACAGCTGTTGATCTCCTTCTTTGTTGGTGAGGGCTGCCCAGACAGCAATATTTGATTTCATTAATCAGGAATACTCCTATGACTACTAGTCAAAGTGGCTTCCAGGAGCTGAAATTGTTGAGCAAGTTCCTGGGTCTTATCAGGGTTGAGTGACCAGCCTGTGTGCACCACAGTGTCTATGACCTTATGTAGGGTCTGGTCAGCTTGCTTCTTAGTTGGGCCATTTTTGAGGTTATCAATAATACAGAGGATGAGAAGTATTCTAGGGGGGTAATTTGGCTGGTTACATATCTAAATCTACCACTGATGGCAAGAAGTACAGTGAGGGTATGTTGCAGGCTGTTCCATGTGAATTTAAACTCACCCTGATCTTCATCCTGCAAAGGGATTGAGGAGAAGTCAGTAGCCACATCAATAGCAGTGTATCCAGCTTCCATGTGGGCTACCACCACCTTGGTGACAGCTATAATGCTGGACACAATAAAGGCCAAGGTAGCCCACTCTTTAATCTGAGGTCACACAGTGTTAGCCTCCAGGCCACCTCAGGCTATTAGCCTCCAGCTCCTGATGACCATCTTACATGCAAGCTTGGGCTATGAAACTATGACAGTGTGGTATGTACCATGCCTGCCTGCCACAGGTTCTGTATCTTGCGGAGTCACCCTGGATTATATGGTCAATTAATCTTCAACTAAGGAGGCAAGAATATACAGTGAGAAAAAGAGAGGCTCTTCAACAATATGCAAAAGAAAACTGGATAACAATATGCAAGAGAATGAAATGGGACCACTTTCTTACACAATATATATAAATGCATTCAAAATGGATTGAGGACCTAAATGTGAGACCCGAAATCATAAAATACCTAGAAAAGAACATAGGTAGTAATTTATCTGATAATCTGATCCATTCTTAATTGTTCTTTCTGAAGGGTGTGAGTTTGTAGTATATGTGAAGAGGATCCTCCTTCTTTTCTGACTCATCAGTCTCACAGTTGGAAATGTCATCATTCTCTTGAAATCATAGTGAGATTGATCATTTTTCTGTTTCCCCAGTGCTCGCTAACACCTGCTCTTACCCAACATTCTAAATTCTGCCAGTCTGGTGGATGTATGGATGGTGTCTCATTGACATTTGCTCATTATAGTGTCTTTGCCATCTTCTTATTCACGTTAGGAATCTAGACTTTCGCTTAGTGTATTGACTATTCTTAGCCTTTGTTTTTTTTTCTTTTTTTTTCTTCAATGTTTATTTATTTCTGAGAGAGAGAGAGAGAGAGACAACGTGAGTAGGGGAGAGTCAGAGAGAGAGGGAGACACAGAATCTGAAACAGGCTCTAGGCTCTGAGCTGGCAGTCAGCACAGAGCCCGACGTGGGGCTTGAACCCACAAACCGCGAGATCATGACCTGTAGTCAGACGCTTAACTGACTGAGCCACCCAGGGGCCCCGACTATTTTTAGCCTTTATCCATTTTCTTTTCTTTTCTTTTCTTTTTTATCTGTGTTCTTAATGTTTATTTTTGAAATAGACCAAGCGTGAGCAGGAGAGGCACAGAGAGAGGGAGACAGAATCTGAAGCAGGCTACAGGCTCTGAGCTGTCAGCACAGAGCCCAATGCGGGGCTCAAACTCACCAAGCAGTGAAATCATGACCTGAGCTGATGTCGGTGACTGAGCCACCCAGGTGTCCCCTTTTATCCATTTTCTTATTTTTCCATTTTGTAATTTGTTCACATGCAACAGTTTATTTTCAGTTTTAGACATCACAAATATGTTTTTCTATATTATTATCTCTCTGAAAATTGTACCTAAAACACGCGTTACTGAAAATAAATCTTTTAATTTATTGTAATCAAATGTATCGATTTATTTTACAAATTGCGTTTTGAGGTATTGGTTAAGATGTTCTTCTACACCTCATGACCACAAAGATATTCATGCATATTTTCATCAGTCAGTTTTGTTTTGTCTTTTACAGTCATTCTTTTGGAGCACGTGGGTAAAGGCTGATTCTCAATTTCAGTTCAGATCATGCTTTTGAGGTTGTGAAATCAAGCCCCATGTAGAGCTATACTCTTCATGGAGCCTGCTGAAGATTCTCTATCTCTTCCTCTGCCCCTTCCTTGTTCATGCTCTATGTCACTCTCTTTCTCTCTCAGAAAAAAAAAAGAAAAAACAAACAAAAACAATAAACAAACAAAACAAAAAACAAAAAAAACCCCACGAAAAACCTTCAGTCCTTTACTGAATATAGACTTCTTATTACAAAATAATATAAGATAGGAATTCAACTTAATTTTCCCTCTGCAGATTAATTGCATCTTCCCAATCTTGCCTACGGAAGTATTCTTGCTTGATTCATTTTGCAATGCCAACTTTTCCTTTCTAAATTTCTACCTCTAAACGGGTCTGTTTCGGAGCTTTGTATTTAATCACATTTGATTTGTTTCTGCTCCAGTACCACACTTAATATTTCCCGTATGGTATGCTTTTTTTTTTTTATGTTTTTTTTTATTTATTTCTAGGAGAGAGAGAGAGACAGCATGAAGAGGGGAGGGTCAGAGAGAGAGGGAGTCACAGACTGAAACAGGCTCCAGGCTCCGAGCTGGCAGTCAGCACAGAGCCCAACGCGGGGCTCGAACCCACGAACTGCGAGATCATGACCTAAGCGAAAGTCGGTCGCTCAACCTACTAAGCCACCCAGGCGCCTCTATGGTATGCTTTCTTATGTGGTTGGCTATAGTTCCTTTCTCAACCTGATTTGATGCGTCCATAATATATTATCTTCCGTATACATTTTAAAAGCTATTTGTTGATTTCTCAAATATCTCCTTGATTTTTATTGAAATATATTCTTGGTTTGTTTGGGTATAAAAACATCTTATAACTTATTTTATTTAACTGCTCATCTTTGGACAGCTTGCTTTGTTGTTTTCTGAGAGAAGTATATTAAAATCTCTAATAATTGTTGATTTATTTATTTCTCTCTGTAGTTTTGTCAGATGAGAATTCATTGTGGGGCACATGTATTGATTATTGCTTTATCTTCTTAATGTGCTGTTTCCCTTACCAGTAGATGGCTTCCTTATTTGTCCCTTATATTATCTATCTTTAAAATATATTTTCTTTGACACTAAGTATGCTATCATTGATATTTTTTATTTCAAATTTGACATTTGTTTAGATTATGATAAAATTTCTAAAATTCATAAAATTTTTTATCTGTGAATAAAAAATATCTTAAGCTAAGTAAAATTTAAAACTAGGTATTGATTTAATGACACATTGACTTACCTTATATTAAGAAAATTTTATCTTTTTATAGTTACACATCTCTATTTTTGTTTTAACATATTGGATTTTTACCATAAGAAGAATAGGCAACTTTGTCATTCGTTATCTCATAAATATTCATATCAATTCTCCTGTGTTTTATATGATTTTTTAGAGTCAGGAACATTTTGTTTCAAATCTTAAGGATCTAAATTCAATTATTATATTCATAAAACCAAACAGTGGAAAACAATTCACTAATGTTTATGTATATTATTTATTTATTTTCCAGATAGCAGTTGTGTAGAGAAAATAGTTTCTATTTCTGGACTCTTTTCTCAATGATTTCTTTTAACTTATTTTGCGAATAAAACACTTATAAGAATTGTAGGTCTTTCCAATGATTTAACACCTTATTACCCTTCCTGTTTAGACTTTTATCTGAGAATCTTATCTAGTTATTCATCCAAATACACTAATATATGGTAAAAAAGACACAGACATTCTTTTATTTAGAGAAGTAATTTCCATGTTCTATTCTATTCTAATACTACAATTTCCATGTCCATCCATTCTATTACTACTCCTAGAAAAAAATGCTTTATAGAATTTCTTAGGTTTAACTTTTTGAATAATCCTTTTTTTCACACAAAGTCTTTTATCTTTGATAAAAATAATAAATTTTAATTCTTTCTTACTAAATTGTCATTATTTTAATGACTACAGCTTGCCCATTTTTATCCTACAAACATTTCTGCTTTCTGTATATCCTGAAAAAAAACCCACTTATTAAATTTACCCTTTAGAGAAAGTTAAGGGAATCAATTATTTTGTTCAACTTTTGCCCTACACCTTGATACCATCATTGAATTTCAATAGGTTATATCTTTGAAGTATTAAAATAGCCTCTGCAGACCTGAAATTATGTAAAATTTCAGGTAATAGCTGTAATTTTCTTTGATGCAGCACAGTGAAAGTTAGTAAACAATGCCCATAAACTATTGTGTGGTATTTGAATAAAAGTTCAAAAATAAGTTGCCATTTTCAGATGTATTAAATATATCATTGTGATAAATATATAACCTTTTAAATCCAAGATAAAATTTATTTTCCATATATGTATGTCAATTTGCTTTTTGTGAATATTTTTTAACAATTTTACTATACTCAAATTGTGACAACATTGCCAGCTCAAGTAGTTGGTATACAACAGTAATACAGGAAAAAAATAATTGAATTTGGATCAGTCAGATTAATGTATTCAAGCTTTTATTCTATGACTTATTTGCTATATGTTTCAGACAAATTTTAACTTATGTATTACTGAATGATCATTAACTATATGACTAGTCAATTAAGTTCCCTACATAATCCTATGTAATTAATTTCAGGTAAGAATTTCTCCTGTTCACGTTATGTTAACATTTATTATGAGATTTAAATTAAAAATTAAAACTTTTAAAAAATGTGTGGTGACAATTTATGTGTCAAGTACCTAGGATTCAAGACCTGAAAGCTGAATCTACAGGTTTTGTTTTTTTAAAAAACGAGTTAGGTACTTTTAAGAAAAAATTATTTCTTGTAAGTAAGCTCCATACCCAATGTAGGGCTTGAATTCACAACCCTGAGATCCAGAGTCGCAGTCTCTATAGGCTTTAATGCTAACATTTTGATAATGCCTTACTCGTGTATCATCCTAACCTGTTATTTTTATAATAGTAAAAACATCAACTAGAAGTTTTTCCCTATTATTCAATTGGACTATAATATATATCTTACTGTGGTGTGCATTTTGACTTTCCTCTTCATGTAAGAGCACTAATAAAGAGGCAGGATATTTAAAAGTGTGATCATGGAGAAAATGCAGCCTTCAGGGTCACTGTTGGCCATGCTCGTTAATGTTTTAGAGCTATTGTGGCTCAAGCTGAAACTTCTAGGATTCCTTATTTTTAATTGAATAGAAAGCCTTTTATATATTTATACTTTAAAAATTGTTGAGATAATATACAAGCAAAAATTAAAATCAAGTATAGTCCTTAAAAATATTCATTGGAGGGGCGCCTGGGTGGCTTAGTCGGTTAAGCGTCCGACTTTCGCTTAGGTCATGATCTCGCGGTTCGTGGGTTTGAGCCCCGCGTCGGGCTCTGTGCTGACTGCCGGCTCAGAGCCTGGAGCCTGTTTCAGTCTGTGGCTCCCTCTCTCTCTGGCCCTCCCCTGCTCACGCTGTCTCTCTCTCTCTCTCTCCTAGAAATAAAACATTAAAAAAATTTTTAAAAAAAAATTTAAAAAAAAATTCATTGGGTACATAGAATTTCACATTCAATTATTTTGAAACAGTATATATTTGAATAGAGACTATATAAAAGAAGCAAAGCATTAAGATAAATATAGTGTTAAAGGTTGAAAATTAATCCAATTTGATTTTCCCTATGTTATAACATCCCATAGCTATTATCTTTCAATACAATGTGTATTGATTTCCATATAATATTATATTAAATTACTTCCTGCCTCCTATAAAGTTGCTAGAAGTTACAATTGGTAACAGTATTTCCGTGGATCTTTTCTCATTTTATTTTCAGTTTTTATAGAATATTAATTTTTATTTGTCTACCGTATATGTTTTAAATGTTAGTTTTACTTAAAATATTTTAATATTTATTTATTTTAAATGTTTATTAATTTTAATGTTTATGTTTTAATGTTTAAATGTTTATTTATTTTTGAGAGAGAGACAGACCATGAGCGGAGGAGGGGCAGAGAGAGAGACACACACAGAATCCTAAGCAGGCTCCAGGGCTCTAAGCTGTCAGCACTTGAACTCACAAACCACAATATCATGACTTGAGTGAAAGTCAGATGCTCACTCACTGAGCCACCCAGGTGCCCCATGAAATGTTATTTTTATTTATATTTTAAGTTGTTTAGTAAATCATATTTGACTTGCAATATCCAATATTGTATTTGCTTAGTCAATTCAAGGCAAAGTTCTATCTATATTTATGTCTTTTGTTCTGTATAAAAATGTTGGAAGACAAAGAATCTTGACATTTTAAAGTAGGAGAATTCCATTCAATAAATTATATTCCACATTAGAAATAGGTAGAGGAAGAAAAGGTACCAAGTCAAGGAAGAAAAAAATTATAAATAAATTAAATTAAAACTGGTATCATGCAAATAAACAGTTGACAAAGCTACCATTTAGATAGAACTGTATTGAAAGGAATGAAGGACATTTTGGCCCAAATAAACAGAAACATTAGGCGAAGCACTAGTTGAAACATAAGTGAAATATTAATGCTAATGGAGTATTAACTATGTTACTAAAGTATATATAGGTAATACATGTATATGTTTATATGTATATTAATACACAACATATATCTATAATCCAATATGTTTAGAAATTAATATAGCATATATTAAAATATATAATATGATTAATGCTGGGACTCTGATAATGGCCAATACAAGATTGTGATAACCTACTGCATTCGAGGAGACCAAAGTGAATGCCCACACTCTTTTAGGTCCCTTGAAAGTTAAAGAGATCCTGTAAAACCATGGATAATGTACTTGCCCTGAAGGATCCTGCCAATAAGTGCTGAGAAGTATATCACAAATCTAGTTACAGAACCAGTAAGTAGTAAAGATTGCTTGGTGTTAAGGATTTCATTGAACCCTGTTTCACCTGTTAGACAGAATTAAATAACCCACAAGGAAAGAATGCAAACCCAATGTTTTTTCCAGATGCCTGAATGGATGGATGGGAAAGCCATGCCCCAACCCAAATTCCTAAGGCCCAGGTTATAACACAACACAGATTACCTTAAACTCAGCTACCACTCTCCATTTCTCAAAATTAAGAGCAACAGACTCATATCTTCAGCCCTTGTTACAAAGTGAAGGGGCTTTGCTCTGTTTCTTGACCAGAAGTTTATCATGAGTTTAAAAGTATTATAAAAAAAAAAGAAAAGAAAAGAAAAAAGGAAAAAAAAAAAAAACGGGCACCTGCGTCGCTCTGCCGGTTAAGCGTCCGACTTCGGCTCAGGTCATGATCTCACGGTCCTTGGGTTCGAGCCCCGCATCGGGCTCTGTGCTGACAGCTTAGAGCCTGGAACCTGCTTCAGATTCTGTGTCTTGCTCTCTCTCTGACCCTCCTTGCCTCAAGTTCTGTCTCTCTCTGTCTCAAAATATAATAAAAACTTTTTTTTTTTTTAAGAGTATTATGAGATTGGGACGCTCAGTCAGTTAAGTATCTACTGCTCGATTTCAGCTCAGGTCATGATCTCACAGTGGGTGAGATTGAACCCCATGTCAGTCTCTGGTCTCTATGCTGACATATCGAATTTATTTGGAAATCTCTCTCTCCCTCTCTCTCTCTGTCTCCCTCTCTGCCCCTCTTCCACTCATGCTCTCTCTCTCTCTCTCTCTCAAAATAAACGTTTTCTAAAAAGAATGTTATGACATAATATTTTAAAATAGCTAACCTATCATAACGTGTTTGGAACTGAGAGAGCTAGTTTAGAATATCGACTCATGGTGTCTCCTAGAATTGGAAGTCGTATTATTTTTCTGTCAATATTAAAACAATTGTGAAATTCTTTCCTCATATTTGTGAACACTTACATTTTTACAAATATTTTGTAGCACATGAAGACAATAGATTTGGACACTACATGACCTATCTTTACAAATCACAAGTTACAATTATTAACAATGTGCCATCTTATTTTTAAAAATATTAATGATAAAATATAAACTTTTTCATACATATATATTCAGATTTCAGCCAGTATCCCTCCGCACCTAGATATGTATTTCCATAATAGCTACTCAGACCTATACTTTTTGAACCATACAAGTAAAAGCTGTCTTTAAATTTCCTCAAATTTGCTGGAAAATGTCATAAAAGTTTCCTCTGAGGATTGGATGCTGATTCTGTACATACTTTATTTTTTATGAAATATGTCAACTCAGTTTCCAAACAAAACTGAATGACAAAAATATAAAAATTAATTTATTGAAAATTAGGAACATTTATGAGGAAGGGTTTATATTAAAGCAAAGTGATGCTTTTCAAATAGGTTATAAAAATTTACTCCATCCTGTCATATTTCTGACTTCTCGCATCCACACTTTTGTCACGCTTAACCCCAAAATTGTTGTCTTCTGTCATCATAGTGAATTACTATGGATCCTACCGTCTCTATATTCTTATAACTTTATTTTCTATCTCATGCTCTCTGCTCCAAATGCTTTATAAAACATTTTCTCAAACCATAAAAAGAATTCTCATGCTTGTTCTCCACATATTAATGTTTTCTACATTGAATCAAGGATGGATAAAGGATAAATATGTGTAACAATTACTTCCTGTGAAGATTCTACCAAGTCTTATGTCCTGAGGCAGTTTTTGCCTTCTCTATAAAGCAGATCTTGAGGGGCACCTGGGTAGCTCCATGGGTTAAGGGTCCGACTTTGGCTCAGGTCATGATCTCATGGTTCGTGGGTTCAAGCCCATGTCGGGCTCTGTGCTGATCTCTAGCTCAGAGCCTGGAGCCTGCTTCAGATTCTGTATCCCCCTCTCTCTCTGCCCCTCCCCTGCTCACACTGTCTCTCTCTCTCAGAAATAAAAATAATTAAAAAAATAAATTTATAAAGCAGATCTTGAGAATCTCAGTTAGAAATGCTGTTTTATAATTTTTACCTCCAACAAAACATTATCACCACACGTCCCTATATTTTAATAAGATCATTTATATTTATTCCCTTCCCATGTCACAAATCCCATGAGTATTGAAGCCATAATTTCCACCTCCTTTTTAGCCCTCCATCCATGAATTTTAATTATTCTAATCTGACAAACATGTCCTGAGAAAAAAATTATATATAAATTGTATATATATTAGTGTTTAAAATGTAAGGAGAGATGTGATTTTATATTGAAAGTAATAAAGGAGTCAGATGTCATGAAAAGTGATGTTATTTTTGAGTGTAACCTTTGATAAGCTGAAGAATATGGGAAAGGAACTAAACTTCAGAACCTCAACACTTTCTAGAAAGGACAGAAAATAAATGTATATTTTTTAACTTTCTCTTAAATTTTGATATTTTCTGAAATAAAATTGCCTAAACTGGCAAAACTACATTTATATCGACAAAGTGCCTGTGAAAATACTTTTAGAGACCCAAGAGTATCTTTAATCCCTTATTCTGTTGAATTAAATTAACTAAAAATAATAATATGCTTTGGGGCATTTTCTCTGTGAAACGTCCAACAATTCTCATGTCAGAAGGAGACTAAAAGAAAAATCAACAGTCATACATTAATTTATACCAACATTTATCATACTATCCTTTACATGAGTTTCTCTAATTAAAACATACAGTTCCAGAAAGCGTATTGGTTGGTGTTTGTGTCTGATGATTTTCAAAAGATACAATTTAGTAAATCTAACCACTAGCATTCAAAGTCAAAAATAAAAGCAAGGTAAAAGTAAAAGAGAAATCATAGAAAAATACTTAAGAATGTAAATGACACAGTATTTTGTTGTGTAGATCATGCTATTAAATTAGGGTTTCTTGAAGAATTCAACTTTTCCCATCATATATTTGTAAAATGCATACCTCTCCAATTGTGTTTATAAAAACCTCTAGTAATGTGCTTTTACTACCCTGATAACAGACATTCTTTGTGCTACATTGATCTTCGCATTAAAAAAAAAAAAAGTACCAATGCAGTTCATTTATATAAATGTGCTTCAACGACCGCTGATTCCCTTTACACACCCCATAAATGTCAAACCTTCCTTTGCTAGGAGAGGTGATGTTTTTATGCAGGGTCACTTCCCTTCGCCCCATGGGGTAACTGATGTCTTTACTCCACAGGAGACACCCATTAGGATCATTGTTGCCTAAGACAGTTGGTCCACTGCTGTTTCTCCACATTCCACTGCTGGGTCCTGTTGCGTGAAGTTGTGTCTCAGTGAGTGCCCAGGGCATTTCTCCTGCATGTGCGCACCGGTGATTTTCCCTCCTCACCTCACCAGATCACAGCTGTCATCCTGCTGTCATCTGTCTTCTGTGGATGTCTTCCACAGTGGTGCTGAGTTACGCCGGGCATCGCCTCATTGCTTAGGATTTGGCAGAGATCCAGGAACTTGAATTTGGCAGTCCTTATGAATGAAAGCCTTTGCCAATGCACTTACTCATTGTAAGTATATTGAAATTTTATATGCAGGTCAGAGATAAATTTTATGCGTGCCTGCATAAATGACTGCAAAGAAATTTAGTAAATTTACAGAGAATTTCAATGTTAATTTAGACGGAATAGAAAAATAAAGGAGTCTGTATTTGTCAGTGTTCTCCAGAGAAACAGAACCAATTAGTTTTATAAATAGAATCAATAGGACATCATATATATGATTCATATTAAGAAATTGCCTCACATGATTATGGAAGCGAGCAAGTACAAATCTGTAGTGTGAGCCAACAGGTTTAAGATCCAGGAAAGTGGATGGTGCAGATAAAGTCTGAAGGTAGTTTTCTAGACAATTCCTTCTTGCTCGGGAGGCTTTTTGTTCTATTCAGGCCTTCAACTGATTGAATGAGGCCAACTCACATCATGGAAACAATTTCTAGTCGAAGTTCACTGAGTTAAATGTTAAACTCGACCAGAAATACCCTCCAGGCTGACATATAACATTAGCCATCACAGAGTCTATTATCATATTACAATAATTTGGCTTTAAAAAATTCTCTCACTTTAGGTGAATCGTTTACTAATTATGTAAAGTGATTAGCTTTTCCAAATTGGCTATTTCTATTACTTTCAGTTTCAAAATTGCCATGAATAACTGAGCAGAGGCTATGCCTTAAACAATATCATATTGTCAAATACCATTTGTAAGTGATATAATTAATGCTGAGGTTAGCAAACATAGTATTAAGATGCTTTTTTATGCAAAGGTTTTTCTTCTTTGACTTTAACTGAAGAACCAAGAAATTAATGAGTACATTAGTATTAATATACATTTAAACAAAATTTTGGAACTTAATATTAGAGATGTGATCAAAGAAAAGGAATAAACATCTTATCAGCCTTCCATCTAGTTTAGGTTTATATTAAAATGCATGTAAAATAAGAAAGTTGCCCCCAGAAATCAAAAATAAAAATCTTCAAAATGACAGAGCTCAACTGAAACTGAATGCGTAAATTATGTTGTGGTTTGAAGTAAGGACTATTGCATTCTTGGAGGCCCCATGTCCTAGGAAAGAAACGGATTTTGATGAGCAAAGGAACACAAAGTGAAGGTTCCAAAAAATAAGGTCAGTAACGGAAAACCGAAAACAGATGGACATAAAAGTTGTGTATCTCTACAAATTCAAAAATATTTCCTGAGCACTTAGAATGTGAAATACATCTTTAAGGTTAGACAAAAAAAAAAAAACAACTCATATTTTCAAAAGTGGGAAACATAAACACATACATCAAATATTATAAAACAGGAATGTAATGAAAATACTTTGGGACATAAAGAAAAAACATTTAAGAAAGTAGTGTATTTTAGACATACACTTATATGATTTTAATAGTTTATTATTCAATGACTTTGTTGAGGGGAGTTCTTTGTAGTTTGTTCATTTTTGAATTTAGTTTTTAGTTTTTTTATGTTTTTATTTTATTTTTGAGAGAGAGAGTGTGAGCGGGGGAGGGACAGAGAGAGGAGAGACAAAATTCGAAGCAGGCTACAGTCTCTGAGCTGTCAGCATAGAGCCCAACATGGGGCTCAAACTCGTGAACTGTGAGATCATGACCTGAGCTGAAGCTGGCCACTTAGCTGACTGAGCCACCCAGGCACCCCTGTTTATTATT
Source organism: Proteles cristata cristata (assembly GCA_017311185.1). Classification (NCBI taxonomy): domain Eukaryota; kingdom Metazoa; phylum Chordata; class Mammalia; order Carnivora; family Hyaenidae; genus Proteles; species Proteles cristata. The sequence continues at coordinate 123,065 of JAESUZ010001400.1, forward strand.
TTAATACACATTTACAATCAGATTACATAGTCTCCCTAAATAATAAATATACCTATTCAGAGATTGTATGTGGTCACACACATATATGCACACGCTTCATGTTAGGATTCAGGTAGTAAGCCTTCACTTTAAGACAGGAAATTTTATTATACTTCATATGACCTGTGGGGACAAAAAGCACAGTTAAAGAAAATGCTGCTATTTGTCATACGGATGTTTCAGGGGACACATGAAGCATGAAGCACTGCTTATTTCTTCTTTCATAAGAAAGAAGATACAGAAATATGTATGACATACTGAAAAGTCAGTTGTGCAAGAGGAAACAAGTCTCTTACATTCTGCATAATTTTCTCTGATTCACTAGCGGTGACATTAATTGGGTACCCAGGTTACCAGTTGCTCTTCTGCACCCAGATAGCAAGGTGTGTGAATTTTGTGCCTCCAAACAGTCGAGGCCATCTGAGGAAATTTACAAGTAGAAGTGATCCTTTATTCACTCAACATATTTATAGATATGTCAGTTCTGTTCCAAACAGAGGGTGCCAAGATAGTAACTCTTCACAGATTCTGCAAGACTTGCAAAGAGGCTTATGGGAACCACCTTTAAATTAGCAGACAGAGCTTACTCCTCTTTGGGATACATTAACCCTAACCCACACACGGAGGTTCTGAAATCTGCCAGTGGGGAAATACTGGCAACCATTCACTTTGCTTCTTTCCACTGAAACATTTCCCAATGGACAACGATTTCTCAGTTAAAACACAGGGAGGAAATGATTTTGAAATTCCATTTGACAGCATTTTGTAAATTGGAACCTCAAATTCTTTGTATCACTTTTCTGTTTTATATCACTTCATTGCACTACTTAAAAATAACAAATTCTATTGTTTTTGAATCTCTGCATTGCACAGATAAATATTATAACTTTATATATTTTATTAAAGACATATGTGGATTTTCTCTATATTTAGTTTAATAGAACATGAATCAAACTGAAATGTTGTATCTTGTTTCACTTAAGTATGCATCTAATTTACGCAATGCACTCTTGCAAATTTTTCTCTCCTAAAGAATTTTGTTAATATTTTGTTAATCCATTGCTGAATATGTAGCCTTAACAAATAAGGTCAGTGGAGAAAAAAATCAAAAGACTCTTCTGTTTAACAGTGTTTGCACTGTTCATTATGTAAACTTATAGTTTTTTAATGGCGTTTTTATTTATTTTATTTTATGGGATTTTATTTTTAAAAAGGGTGTTTTGGATCTTTTAATAGCATTCTATTATTTTTTTGATTATGTGGAATGTGGCTCCCTTTTGTGTCATAAGGGTAAAACCATTTTTTTCTAATTTTTTTAAACATTTATTTATATTTGTGGAATGTGGCTCCCTTTTGTGTCATAAGGGTAAAACCATTTTTTTCTAATTTTTTTAAACATTTATTTATTTTTGGGAGTGAGAGCATGAGTGGAGGACAGGCAGAGAGGGAGACACAGAATCTAAAGTAGGCTCCATGCTCCAAGCTGTCTTCACAGAGCCTGACACATAGCTCAAACTGTGAGGTCCTGACCTGAGCAGCAATCAGATGCTTAACTGACTGAGCCACCCAGGAGCCCCAAGGGTAAAACCATTTAATTTTAAGCCATTCAAGTTATGATGCTACTAGTATGACTTACTTAAAAATATAAATGATATATTTGATTACTGTGTCTTTCTCCTTTTCTTCCCCTAGAAAGATTTAGTTGAGATAACATTCAATTTTCACTGACCTATGGAAAATATTATTTATTTTATAGGAAATAAACACACGACATTAACATTTCAGTTAATATTGCAGTTATGAAAATATTTCTTAATGTATGAAATTCTGTGAATAAGTATGGTAGATCTGGAGAAATTGCAGAATGTTAATCAAAAATAAATATTTGATATTTTTCAATGTAAACTTTTTAGAGTATATGCCGCCTTTAAAGCTCATTATCTGAGTATTGACAGTTTAACTGCTTACATGTACTTACTTACTTATTACTATGCTCATTTTTTCTAATATTCATATAACAGGGAAGATCTAGAGTAGCAAAAATGACCATTCATTATCACAGCTGATAAAGGTAAGAGCCAAAGGGTCTGAGAAAATGCACACATTACAATCTCTATAGTATTAATAAGTGGGTGAAAATAGTCTTTAAATAACATATTATCTTGGTAGGGAACTGACATCTGGATTCAGGTGCAGGACGGGGGCCCCCTGCTTCTCTACATTAGTGAACTAAATTAGCAATCAACTACTTCATTGTGGAACCCAGTGCTGTTTCCAAACAGAGAATGCCAGCATCCAATGTCAGGGTTGCTAAGTGCTTGATTACACTAAGACAATGAAGGGCTGCTCAAGCTCTCCTTTCGTCTGGCTTTTACACTAAAGCGTAGACACATTTGGTATGCAGAGCAGAACGTAGTCAAACATGGGTAATTGAAAGATTTAAATTAGGATTTAAATTGGGTTGTTTCTGTGTGATCCCCTTTTCTTACAATCACATCCTTCTACTTTCCCTGGCCATGCAAAGGGGGTTTTTGGATTTATAATTTTTTTTTTTTAGGAAAAGATGCAAAGATCCACTAACACAACCAAGTTTGTATCTTTGTACTTGTTCTATCTTCATCAGTCCTAATATGGTTATAAGATTTGTACACAGTTTTATTTAACATAATTGTTATAATCTCTAGGCATCTCTTGTAATCAAGGGCTTACCAACAACTTTCCCAAAATTATATCAGAGGTTCCCAATAAAAATTTACCCGAAGGCATTTTCTCTGCCCCGACTTCACACATGGCAATACAGTTCTCACTCTGCTCCAGGCCTTGGTGTTAGTTGTAGCCACTGACTCCCTGAAAACAGACAAGTTGATTAATGATACAATGAAGGTCATTCACTTCCAAAATTATCTGACATGCCTGTAATATTTGATCACTGAACAAAAGAATTCCTCAGTGGTTCCCTAACTTACTTAGAGCTCTGTTTTCTCAAACTGTTTCCTTATTGTTCCACATTGAATTCTATACCTAACCAATGTAATAGCCACACTAATGCTTTAGGATCTCACATTTATACACATTTACATAATCAGTCCAGAATTAAGTCTTTAATATGTCCAAATTCATGTTGCCATTTCTATCTGCAATATTGTGGCTATTGTTCTAATCAAAGGGGCTAGTACAAAGTTCTCTGTTTTGGTAATGGCATTACCAAGTTAGAAATCTGTCAATTAATTATTTTGCTTCTTTCCTCTTCCTGCCATAACTCACATGCTTTCAGACCCCAAATGTGTCTTGCACTCTGTTTTGTCTTGCTCTAGTCTTGTCACATTAAAGATATGTGGGATGCTTTCTTGTTATGCCCTTACACAATTATCCACCAACTGTAGTAGAAAGATAAAATTCCTGTAAGAAGAGACTGAGAACCCTTTATTATATGGGCCCTGCTCATATTACAAAATTCATCCTTTATCCCCCCCCCCATCTGATACTTTATGAGCCAGCACACTAGATTTTATATAGTTTCCAGACAAACTAGGTTCTTATGTGCAACATTATTCATTTATACTTTGTGTCAGAAAATGCTAATTAGCCCCTATACCTCCCAGCTTCACTGGTCTTTTTCTTAGTCTCTGTTTTCCAGAAGATGCTCCCCCCACCTTGCATTTCCAGCTGGCTAATACATATCATTATTTAATTCTTTTTAAATGTTGGGATAGCTGGAGCGCCTGGATGGCTCAGTTGGCTAAGCGGACAACTTCGGCTCAGGTCATGATCTCACAGTTCGTGGGTTCTAACCCCGCGTTGGGCTCTGTGCTGACAGCTCAGAGCCTGGAGCCTGCTTTGGATTCTGTGTCTCCCTTTCTCTCTGACCCTCCTTGCTCATGCTACCTCTCTCTCTCTCTCAGAAATAAATAAAACATTAAAAATATATTTTTTTAAATGTTGTGATGGTTAATTTTCTGTGTCAACTTGGATAGTTCAAGGCAGGCCCAAGTTACACATTATTTCTGGATGTATGCTTGAGGATGTTTCTGAATGAGATAAGCATTTGAATCAGTGGAATTAGTAAGTACAAATTGACTGCAATATGAGTGGGTGTTAGGCAATCCACTGAGTGCCTGAATAGAGCAGAAGGTGGAGGAAGAAAGAATTTGCCTCCTCTTCCTTCCTGCCTGCCTACTTGATGGTTCATTGGTTTTCTCCAGTCTTTGGACTGGGATTTACACTCTTGGCATCCCTAGACCTCAGGCTTTCAAAATTGGACTGTAATGACCCCACGGGCTTTCCTGGGACTCCAGCTTGAAGACAGGAGATCATGGGGTTTCTCAATGACCTCATTATGTGAGTCACCTCCTCATAAAATATTGATCTGTTTCTCTGGAAAACCTTGACTAATAGAAACTTTACATCATTTAGAAAATTAGCCTAAACCACCTAACAAGTTTCAAGTTTCTCACATTTTGACTTTCTTACACATCTACAACTCTCTCTAACTCTGTAAATTAACTAAGTCACTTGTGCCTTCTTTTAGGCCGTAGGGGGAACTGGGTGTAGCAATTAATCCTTCACCTCATAAGGAATATTTCAACATGCCCCACACGCAAGTAAAAATAATGATAATTTGTTTAAAATTCAGTTTATATACATAGATTCAAATATATACATAGGAAATAATTCAAACTGAATATGTCAGATAGGTTTGGAAAATTTAGAATCTTCATTTAAATAGGGAAAAAAGCTGATGAATTAAAAGTTTAGAGCTGTACATTAAGAAAAAAGATTAAGAGTTTAAATGAAGCAAATCTGAGATATTAGTCATTACCAGACAGAAGTTATGGCCTAAAGAGGAAGAAAAGTATATCTGTATCAGTGGAGCACATTGTCTTCCTTGCAGTTTCTCAGAAGCTGTCTTTCAAAGCTAACTCGAGAAAGACAGAAAACAGGGTTAAGTGTTGTGACATAAGATTTTGGTTGGAAATTACAAATTGGAGGTGACATTCAGTTCTAGACTTCCTTTTAGAGCACTGACCCCGCTTTGTGTGTGTAGAACACTGAATTCAGGGGCCCCAGAGATATCAAGCATTTACCTTTGTGCTTGTAGAGACTATTTTGTGATTTTTTAAAACATTTTGCTATTTTTTCCTTGTCTTAAGACCTATATGAAATATTAGTGAAAGACAATCTCTACTCCTTGTCTGAAAATTTATGAGCTAAAACTACTTATGCTAACACTTCCCATGATGGCAGTGACTATACAGTTTGGAGTCATGCCAAATTGGGTTCCAGTACTGGCTGTGTCACTTACTAATTGTGCAATTACTAGAAAGATTTTAACTTCTCTAGTCCTCAATTACTTATTTGAAAAGTACCGGCAGTAATAATACTTACCTTAGTGATTATGAGGGTTAAACAGGATGATAGACACCTGGAAGTAATTACATGCCCAATACATCTGTTTGTTATCAAAGTAAGGTGTCTAATATCTGTAATATCATGCATCTACGCTAGCACCTGTAATGTTGACTCCAAAATTCTCTTCTTTTTTTTTACAAATAGTTTATTGTCAAATTAGTTTCCACATAACACTCAGTGCTCATCCCCACAAGTGCCCTCCTCCATGACCATCTCTCCCCTCTCCCCCACATCCATCAGTCCTCAGTTTTTGTCAGCATTCAAGAGTCTCTCATGGTTTGCCTCTCTCCCTTTCCCCCACCATTTCCGCCCTTCTTCTCCCCCTTGTTCCTCCGTCAAGTTCCTCCTAATCCTCCTATACGTGCAAACATATGATATTTGCCCTTCTCTGCCTGACTTATTTCACTCAGCATAATACCCTCAAGGTCCATCCATGTTGCTACACATGGCCAGATTTCATTGTTTCTCATTGCCATGTAGTATTCCATGGTATAGATAAACCACATCTTCTTGATCCATTCTTCCATTGATGGACACTTAGGCTCTTTCCATGTTTTAGCTATTGTGGAGAGTGCTGCTATGAACATTGGGGTACAGGTGCTCCTATGCCTCAGCATTTCTGTATCCCTTGGGTAAATTCCTAGCAGTGCTATTGCTGGGTCCTAGGGGAGTTCTATTGTTAGTTTCCTGAGGAACCTCCACACTGTTTTCCAGAGGGGCTGCACCCGTTTACATTCCCACCAACAGTGTAGGAGGGTGCCCGTTTCTCCACATCCTCGCTAGCATCTCGTGTTCTCTGATTTGCTCATTTTAGCCACTCTGACTGGCGTGAGGTAGCATCTCAGTGTGGTTTTGATTTGTATTTCCCTGATGAGGAGGGATGCTGAGCATCATTTCATGTGTCTGTTGGCCACCTGGATGTCCTCTTTGGAGAAGTGTCTGTTCATATCTTCTGCCCATTTCTTCACTGGGTTGTTTGTTTTTCGGGCCTGTAGTTTGGTGAGTTCCTTGTAGATTCTGGATATCAACCCTTTATCTGATATGTTATTTGCAACTATCTTTTCCCATTCCGTTGGTTGCCTATTAATTTTCTGGGTTGTTTCCTTGGCTGTGCAGAAGCTTTTAATCTTGAGGAGGTCCCAATCGTTTATTTCTGCTCTTGATTCCCTTGCTTTTGGGGATGTGTCAAGTAAGAAGTTGCTGCGGTGGAGGTCAAGGAGGTGGTTTCCTGCTTTCTCCTCTAGGGTGTTGATAGTTTCCTGTCTCACGTTCAGGTCCTTTATCCACAAAATTCTCTTCTTAAAGTGAAGAGTCTTGCTACGTTTTTGTTGTTGTCATTTTTAAATGATTTAAGTATATTATTCTGGAATGCATATAAATAAAGAAGGAGATATGGTTCCAGTGGAATATCTTTAATTGGGTATGTATAGGTTTTAACATATACAAACTTATTCATTCTTATTCTGATATATAAATATTGCATTAAAAACACTGATGAAGTAATATATCATAAAATCCTGCATAATCAGAAAACTGAAATAGTTTGATATAGTATCAACATAAAAATAGTGTGCTACTACCAATTTATGGTAGTGACAGGAACATGCTTCACAGGGACAATGACAGAAGTGAAATGGTATATCATTGTTTGAAATGAGGAAATTATCCAATATGGAGAAGTGAGAACATTGATCATGTAGAAGTTTAAACCATCAAACCACTTTTATATGTAAGTTATCCAATATTTATCTGTAAATATTTATCTTCAGATATTGTCCTTTTCTAGTTAAGTTAATCTTTTTGCTTCTTTCCTAATGAACATAGAAGGCAACATTAGCCTAAGTGGATATAGAATTCTGTTACGATTCTATAAAATCATTTATTCTTCTGCCTTATTTTTCAAATGTTTACCCACATTTTATTCCAAATATTACTTTGTAATTCTATACAAAGTAGGTTAAACCTTAATCTCTTTTTTAAATGAATCCAATATTTGTTTTAAAATCCAATACAATGAAGAATACATGGAATACAATTTGTGAACGTCAGTCATTCAATAAGCATTAGTTGGGCACACAATATTCCAGATCCCTGGAAATACACCTTTGAAAAACACAAATGTTGTTCTGTCTTCATGGACCTTATGTATTTGTACACTTGAGATATTAAATGAATAGTCCTAGGCAATATTTTTCCCTAGACTCACGTCCTTTCAAGCACTCTACATTTTAAAATGATCAGATAATAATTCTTAATTAATATGACTGGAATAAAACAAAGAATATTTACAAAGGAAATATGAGTCACATTGAATAAATTATGACTCAGACATACATCTTTGGTTTAGTACTAGAGGTCAAGTACATGCAGCACAGTAAGATATGGCATAAAGTAGGTTTCAAAACAATTACAAGTAATGAAAAATTTCCTAAAATTTAGAAATGACTTAAAATTTTCTAATATGTGGAAATTTCAGGTATTTCGATACCTTAATTATGAAGCTTCTGTTTACATAAGAGCCAGAGATTGTGAATGAGAGACAGAGAATGGGAGAGATATTTAAAGTAAGGAATTCGCTTCTCCAAGATGTGCAGTTGGCAAGCCAGAGACCTAGAAGAATGAACAGTGTAGTTCTAATCTGAGTCCAAAAGCCTGAGAACAGATGGTGTAAATTCCAGTCCTAGTCCAAAGGCCTGAAAACCATGAGAGCTGATGATTGAGTCCAGTCTGAGTCCAAGTCTGAAGGTAGATGCAGACTGATATCCTAGGTTGAAGACAGCTAGGCAGAGATCGGAAAGTCTTTCTCATTCAGCCTTTTATTCAAATCAGGTCTTCAGTGGATTGGATGTGGCCTATCCCCACTGGCAAAGGCAATTTTCTTCACTCAATCTACTAATTCTCATGTAGAGTCACCATCACACATATACCCAGAAAAAATATTAAGCTAAATCCTTGGGCACACTGTGGCCCAGTCAAACTGATACATAAAATTATTCATCACATTATCATGGAAGAGAGAAGCAACAAAATGGCAGAGCATTCATGTGAGCCACATTTTCTGGATTCATATATGGATCTCAAACTATGTAGTTATATGACATTATTAGCACACGGGGTTTAATACAGGAAGGGGTTTACAATGATATTTCCTTATACTTGATATTTAAAACAAACATACATGTTTATTTAAATAAAATAATAAAACAAATACATTTTAAATTTAGAAATCGTTTTTTCAGGGATGCCTGGGTGGTTCAGTTGGTTAAGCAACTGACTTTGACTCAGGTTATGATCTAACAGTTCATGAGTTCGAGCCCCATGTCGGGCTCTGTGCTGACAGCTCAGAGCCTGGACCCTGCTTTGGACTCTGTGTCTCCGTCTCTCTCCTTTTGCCCCTCACCCTCTCATGCTCTGTCTCTCTCTGTCTCTCAAAAATACATAAACATTAGGGGCGCCTGGGTGGCTTAGTTGGTTAAGCGTCCGACTTTCGCTTAGGTCGTGATCTCGCGGTTCGTGGGTTCGAGCCCCGCGTCGGGCTCTGTGCTGACTGCCAGTTCAGAGCCTGGAGCCTGTTTCAGTCTGAGACTCCCTCTCTCTCTGACCCTCCCCTGATCACGCTGTCTCTCTCTCTCTCTCCTAGAAATAAATAAAAAAATACATAAACATTAAAAAAGAAAATAGATTTTTTTCATTATTTCATAATTAAAACTCTGTAACTAATTTACACCCTAGTCATTTGTAATAACAACCTGACGAGACATTTTAAACTAGACAAATAACTGAAGGAAAAAGCACAAAATAAATGGTTTTAGATGTTGGACAGCAGACAGTTCAGGACTATGATCTGTGAGTAAGGATGCTAAGTAAGATAAGCTACATGATTATCCTGACTTTCTGCCTTGAGGCATTTTCTAAACCACAGCATATATGTGAGGACAGTTGCAGCATATAGAATATGCTGCCTTGTTAGGATGAGATCAGAGTGCGAAGTTACACAGATGCCTAAACATTTTAGAATGAAATTCTGGTGATAAGGCAACTAGGCGGAGAAAAAGATCTGTTTATAAGTAAGAGCCTCTCCTTGAGTTTTGGGCTAGATCCCATGTATGCCTACTCTTTGCATGAGGCCCGAAAAAGAACAGCTGTTGGGAACAAAACAATTACAAGCATAAGAACAAGTATCCAGGGACTGTGAGATGAGGATCCCTGGAATTCATGAAAGCCTAGAAGGTAATTGTGTTGAAAACAATCATAATGGAGTGGCACACTGAAAACTCAGCAATCAGCAGGGGCCCCGAAATCACTAGAGACCACAAAAAGCCTTCCCCATAGTGTTGGGCCTAAACTAAACCGAAGTAAACAATTCATACAGGTGAATACTACATTCCTAAAACAACCTAAAATAGTCTTTAAAATGGTCAAGATAATTGCCAAGTAAATTGATTTCCTGTCATGATAAAACTCCCACTCCAGTCCAACCGTATGATTGGTGTACAATCCAAAATTATATGCAAAGAAGCAAAGGCGGTGTGACTCATAAAAATGAAATCTTTTCTCGATCAATACAGCTATCCAGAAATCACTGAAAAAACTTGAAATAGCAAGCAAGGAATTTAAAGCAGTGGTTATCAAATTATTAAAATATATTAAAGAAAAAATGAAGAGTATGTGAAACAAATAAGGTAATGGTAAAGGGAACCTCTAAAAAAGTAATTAGATGGAAATGGGAACCAAATGAACAGAATCTCATTGACTTGTGGGAAAAAATAAAAGTTTATACAGAATTTTAAGCACATGCATGGAATTTTAGTCATGGGATACAGGTGGTCAGAACAAATATTTTAAAATTTACTGAAGATGTTCCAGTCCAGTTGCTTGAGAAGCATAAACTCACATAGTCAAGAAAGGCAACAAGTCTCAAGTAGGATAAACATAAAGGAAATCACTCAAGGGCAAGTCACAATCAAAAGGCTGACAACTGGTGATAAGGATCACATCTTAATGTCAGAGAAATGAAAATATAGATCATGGACAGGTTAAAAGTGAGAAGAAAAGACTATGTGAAACTATGTAAGCCAAAAGACATAGAAATGAAATCTTAAGTAGCTGATGGACAACAACACAAAATAGAATAAACACAGCAGAACAAAACTTGTAAACCTAGAAATCCATTCAAGTAAGAAAATCCTTAAGTTGAAAGCAAACTATGTAGATTTTCAAATAAATAAAAATCAAGAGTATATATTGGTAGCAGAACAAGGCAATAAAAATGTCAGAGAAAGTTCTTTAGGATTTCACACAAAATTGGGGCCTGTATAGGGAAATGGAAAACATCAGAAATTGTACATATTTGAAAAAATATATAAATACTCTATCCAGCTTCTTCATTCTTTCATTATCTTCCTTGAAGGTAATCCAATATGTAAATCAAACATTATGACAGAGTATTGCAGAGTTTAAAATATATATAAAAATAAAATGTGTGTTTTAAAGTATACAATGAGATTTTAGTATTAGTAAATATATACATAATTATATATATATAAAATATATCTTAATATATTAAAAATAACAATAATAAATAAAGAGAATGTAAGAAACTTTCAGAGGTGATGGATATATTTAGAGCATAGATTATGGTGATAGTTTCATAGGTATGTACTTCTCTCCAAGCCTCCAAACTCACCAAATTGTATGCATTAAATATAGACAGGATTTTGTAATCAATCATAACTCAATATAATGTTTTTAAATAAATATATGACAACATAATCACAAAAGATGGGAGATAGAAAAGTGGAACTTTAAGATTCTTAAAACAAAACATGAATGAACTAGGGATATGCGTAGCAACATGGATTACCTTCCTAAAAGAATATGTTGAGTAAAAGAACACGGGTACACAAGAGTGCACTCAATGACTTATTTATATGATGTTCTAGAAAAGGCGAATCCAGGTAGTAGTGAAAGATATCAGAGAAATGCTGAGATAGAGTAGGGTCAGAGGGGATGATGATTGACTGGAAACATGCACAAGCAAGGTGTGTGAGAGACAGAAATATTCTGTATCTTGATAGGTGAAAGGGCTACATAGATGAATGCATTTGTACACCGACACACAGATTTCCTTACCAAAGATCTGTATGTGACACTGCATACAAATAATACTTCAATAAAAATAAGTCTTTTTAATAAGAAATAGCTAGTTCTTTAAAATTTTTAAGTTTATTTATTTATTTTGAGAGAGAGGGAGGGAGGAAGAGTGAGGTAGAGAGAGGATCCCAAGCGGGCTCTACACTCTCATTGCAGATCCCCGACTTGGGACTTGAACTCACAAACCGTGAGATCATGACCTGAGCCAAAATCCAGAGTCAGATGCTTAACTGAGGTGCCTCAGAAATAACTAATTATTAAAAAAAAAAGACTTAGCTATTCTCATTCTTGCTTTACCTCCTACCCCCAACTGCATCCCTGCCAATACCTGAAATATTAGATGATTTAGAGAACATATTGAAATACACAGAAACTTTTAATATTATCTAGTTTATTTCAAGAGTCATTAAATAACATTCTTTATCACATATACAGAAAGATTCCTAGAAATGATAAAGGTATAATCTGATTGCCCATTACATTCACACAATTTCGCTCTCCTTGAATAAGCATTAGCTCCAAAGAGTCATTAATGTGGGAATAAAACTTGACATTGAGTTTAGGACGTTATTGTAATTTCCTGTACAAACACAGGGGCTTATAGTATTGTGAATACAAGTTTGCATTTACTGCGTTGGCCAGGGTACTGGCAGTTTCCCTTAATTATAAAAAGTCCTTATGTTTAGAACATAATGCACATAAGGACAAGGCAAAATGTTAGCAATTAATTCTTAAGTAGGAAGCCATGCGGGTACAATGCAGCATGAGTTATTCCACATTATTTCAAATCCCACAAAGGGGCACTATCATCAAGAAGTTCAAAATAACTGGCTTCAAACATATAGTTAAAATTAATACAAAGTGTACAGCCAGTGTGAGCTGCATGAACCATTTTAGACAAATGCTTAGCCTAATCTCACACCAATTGTAAATCATGGACTTTTCTCTCTTCAACTCTAAAAAACTGTGGCTTGATTTTCTAGTGAGCAATTCAAGCATTCTTATAATGAAAAAGAAAACAGCATGCTGGTCTAAGAAAGATTAAAAAAACCACATTTGTTCAGCTTGTCAATAATCGGTTTCCCATACTAATTTCTTAATGGAGGTGGTCTGACATTTTTTTATGAAACATAAATTTGTTCAGATTTTCCCATCTTGAGAGAATAGGTGGTTTTTCTTTATCATTGGAGAGACTTTTTTTTTTCAGAGTAACTGTGCCAAGTTACTTAGTCTGTGCACACATTATAAATATTATTTTCCATTATTAACAAAATATCTTACATATAAAGCTAAAATAAGATTTCTGTGAAAGTATACAAGCATAAACGTAACATAATATGTGAGGATATTATATGCAACAAAGATTTTAAGAAGCAAAGATTGAGAGAATAGTATACAGAAAGGAGATATATTTTAAATGCATATCTGTTTACTTAAAAACAAATAAAAAGATAATTGAGTTCAAAATGTAATCATTGTTTCATGTATACTTTTCTAAAGTTGTTGATCTTTGGATTAGTTTCCTAGGTATTCTGTACAAAGTACTGCAAACTGGATGGCTTATTACAACAGAAACTTATGCTACCACAGTTGGGGAGGCTAGAATCCAAATTCAAGGTATAAGCAAAGGTCATACTCTCTTATTTAATTGTGATATTATTTTTCCTGCTTCTCTCCTAGATTCTGGTGGCTACCAGAAATTTTTGGAATTCCTAGGTTTGTAATTTTATTATTCCAATTTCTATTCATCTTTATGTGACCATCTTCTGTATGTTTTTGTATGTGTGTGTGTATTTGTGTGCATGCTTCTAAATTTATCTCCTTTTAAAAGGCACCGGCCATACTGGATTTAGGGCTCACTCTGATCCAGCACTACCTCATCTTGACTGCATAGACCCTAGTTCCAAAAATCATCTCATTCACAGGTTACAGGAGACATGAATTTTTCAGGAGAAAATTTTCAATCCAATACAGTCATAAGCAATAAAAATTATTTTTATGTCAACTCCCTTAAGAGAGCTAATCTCATTCAATAGAGTATTTGAAATTATGATATTGTGCCTTTTACTCATTTATTTGATTGTTCATTTGCAAACACCTACACAATGATAGTTGCTGTGGTTACTTCTGGTGACAAAAAAACCCACAGATAAATAAGAGAAACACACAGCTTACTACTATGTTAAGTCTTAAGTATATGGTCATTGTCCTGAAAAATAGATTTGATACAAAATTGTTAAACATGAAATGTTCAGTGACAATATCAATGTCACTTCTACAAAGGAGGTGCCCCATGTAGGGCTCTCTTTTATTCCATATGCACCATTTAAGGCTCCACTGTCAATTTCTTGGGTTTAGCCAAGAAATGATTTAGTCATTGTTCCTTAAAAAAGGAACAATCAGAACAGTAGCAATCCCATCATAGAGATATTAATGATTTGATGACATTATGATGGTTTTTGGCAGCAAAATAAGATGAACACCCCACATCAATACAATGTTCAAAATACAGATTTTTAAAATATAAGTAATATGAAACTCTATTACCTGCTAAGTTTTTCAAACTCAGCTTCTAGTAATAAAATATCTAGAACTAATTAGGCTGATTTTCAGCCAATTTCTGTCTCATCATACAATGAGTTTCTAAATATGCTGTGGAAATCACTGTATTCCAATTATCTGCAATGCCTATTAAACACAGACATTCTTTGGCCCAAGACTACTAACTTATTGATTCAGAATCTTTGTTGATAAGTATAAGAATTTGCATTTAAATTAGTTCTCTAACAGATTCTTACATTAAAGCTTAAGAACCATTGTTATAGCTCATAAACAGCATTACTAAACAGGACAATAAGTCCTTCCAACAAGAAATGTTATAACAAGGAAGAACTGAAATGGAATAGAGGAGTTAGGAGAAAGCAGTTGGAAGGGTGTTTGAACAAATGATAGAAAAGAAATTGTAGGGTGGGTGAGTAGAAGTGGCAAGGAAAGAGATCTTAAATCTTTGTTGGTGAGATAAATTGCCCAAACGTCATAGTCAAATATTGCCAAAATGTTATCTTATCTATGGGCAAAACCCAGAGGCATACACATTTTTATTTTGGCACTTAGATTTTACTAGCACTCAGACTAATTTAGTTTCTTGAAACCTGGCCAATTTTCCTTCTTAAAAGTGAAGTGACCTTACCTATCTATGAAGACTATAAAAGGACAAATTATGAGCTTACTCTATTGGCTATAACCTTATTCCACTATTTATGGAAATTTATTTGAAACACTTAAATATTCCTCTAGAAATCTAGGGTCAAGTGAAATAAAGGTAAAACTGTCATATTTTGCTAATGTTACCCAGTCCTCCTGCAAATGTGTTTTACCAAGTTACATTTCAGTTATTATATATTGAACAGCAAAAAAGTCCCTCCCTATCACAGACCATGGGGCAAAATGAGAGGAGAAGCAAAATTCCAGCCAAGTTTGTAAGTGGCAAAGTGGCTCAGTTGAGGGAATTTCAGGGGAATGAACATACTCAATGGTTCTGTATAACCTGTAGGAAAAATTTGTCAAGATCTGATCTGGCCTCTGCTTATTTCTCTGAACTGTATTTCCTAGTTCTCCTGATAGGCACCTTATCATCTTAGCATACTGAAGTTAGCCTTGTCCATCTACTGAGCACATGCTATGCCTGTTGCCTAGAAGGTTCTTTCTCTTTGTCTCAGAACTACACATTTTTCTCAGGAAACAATTATCTTTATTTTTTTTTTAATTTTTTTTTTAATATTTCTTTTTTATTTATTTCTAGGAGAGAGAGAGACAGCATGAGCAGGGGAGGGTCAGAGAGAGAGGGAGATACAGACTCTGAAACAGGCTCCAGGCTCTGAGCTGGCAGTCAGCACAGAGCCCGACGCGGGGCTCGAACCCACGAACCGTGAGATCATGACCTAAGCGAAAGTCGGACGCTTAACCGACTAAGCCACCCAGGCGCCCCAGGAAACAATTATCTTTAATCATAAGGAAAATATAAAGTAAGACAGAGATGGAGGGTGGTGGTAGAGGGAAAATATGGAAAAACAAAATCACCAAACACACTGCACACACATGGCTTCCTGCTATGGAAGAGAGTGATTCCTCCCTTATCCCATCTGCATTTCTTGATTCAAAGAACCCTGCTGCTCACAGGGCTGGGCCCAGGGAGCCCCACTTCTCAACATACTGTCTTCCAGGCAGTGTGGGAAAAGTTGTATAGTTCTCAGGCTTTCAACACATAAAGACAGCATGGGAGAAGGCAAGGGTGCTACGGAGCCTTATTTCAGCCTCTCCCCTGCCCCCATCCCTCAGTATTTGTTGATGCCAAAGAGACAGACCCTATGAAGTTGTGACAACTTAAGTAGCAATATGCTGAGCAATGAGGTCTATTGACGAGGAGGTGAGCAGTATCAGCTTGATGTAGAAGCTGGCCAGGAGGCAGCGTACGATAGGAAAGGTGCTGAAGAACTGCGGGGAAAAGTAAATTGGAATCCATAGTCCATCTGTTCCCGATGTGTCAGTAGCAGAGCCATTCCTTGGCCAGGGGTCTCCAAGGAATGAGAGTGTCCCTTTCACCTACATAGCCAAGTAGTGGATGATGTTGGTCAGGGTCAAACAACAGAAATGCTGAGTACAGCCATGTGCAGTAGTCCCAGCAAGATGGCGTGGGCCAGCCAGTTGCCCTGGTGATCTGCCACTCTAGTGCTGGGGTTTACTTTGCTATGTGCCACCCCCACATTCCCCTTGCCAGTTTCACAAGTCCAGCCAGCTTGAGGTGCAGCACTTGCTTCTACAGTTGTGTCTCCTGGAAGCCTGAGCTACACATTTTTAAAAAATGTTTATTTTTGAAAGAGAGAGAGCATTAGTTGGGGAGGCACAGAGAGAGAGGGAGACAGGGAATCCCAAGCAGGCTCTATGCTATCAGCACAAAGCCCAGTGCAGGGCTCCAACTCATGAACCGTGAGATCATGACCTGAACTGAAATCAAGAGTCAGACCTTCAACCAACTGAGCCACCTAGGTGCCCACCTAGCTACACATTTTTAATGGCATCACTCTGTTATCGACTTTTAAAATTCTTTAACATTGAAGTTGAAAACTATGCATAACCTTTTATGTACTCATATTTTACCTTTTCTATACCTCTATTATAACATTTATTTAATTATGTGAGTTATTAGCACATCTCTCTTCCCCAGTAGCCTGACTGTTTCCAATGGTAGCTCTGATTTCCTTCTTTATTTTAACACTCGGGTCTGTATCATTGTAGTTGCTGACATTTCTGAACTTTATCAGAACCCTGTGATCCTGGACAAGAGCTACAAATAGAGAAAGCCCCTCACCTTTCTGTGTTCTGGAAACAGCTTACTGGGAGCAATCATCCTTCACCATACGATTTAGATGACTCACCGATGCCATTTCCTTTTGCTTCCCTATGCCAGACCTTCCAAATTCCCTTCTCTTCTCATTAGCTGAATCTCTTAGATTAGCTGAATCTCTTATGCCCACCAATCAATCAGAACAAAATGCCCTTCAACAAAACTTTGCTTAAGTTGCTCTCTCTCTCTAAAGCCCCTGAATTTTGACCCAATTTCAGCACCACATGACCAATCCTTGACAGCCCTTCCTGTAGTCAGCTACCTGAAAGACTGGCTTCCCCTCTACCCTGTCAAAGGGTGTGCCATTCACCACTTTTTCTTCTCCTTAGCTGTTTACTCCCTATAAAAGAAAAGCCCCTTTGCTCTTTTTTTTTAATGTTTTTTATTTATTTCTAGGAGAGAGAGAGATCAGCATGAGCAGGGGAGGGTCAGAGAGAGAGGGAGTCACAGATTGAAACAGGCTCCAGGCTCTGAGCCAGCAGTCAGCACAGAGCCCGACGGGGGGCTCGAAACCACGAACTGTGAGATCATGACCTAAGCGAAAGTCGGACCCTTAACCGACTAAGCCACCCAGGCGCCCCGCCCCTTTGCTCTTTTTAAAAAATGTTTTATATTTTTTGACAGAGAGAGAGAGAGAGAGAGAGGGTATGAGTGGGGGAGGGGTGAAAAGAGAGGGAGACACAGAATCCTCAGCAGAGCCAGACATGGGGCTTGAATTCACCGACCATGAGATTATGACCTGAGCCAAAGTCAGATGCTTAACCAACTGAGCCACACAGGCACCGCAAAGCCCCTTTGCTCTTGGTCAGAACATTTTCTCTACTGAAATCATCTGCCTGAATTAAGTCTTTCCTTACATAAATATGGATTCATATCTTATTTGATAGTGCCTTATAAATATTTTCATAGACTGATGAATTAATAGTAAATGCATCTTTTACCACTGCCTCTTCAATTTTTCCACATTTTTTTTCCCTACAAACATACTGTCATGGACAGCAAAACTAATCAGTATATCCTTATCTTTATTTAAATGACCTCCTTACTTTCAATCTGTGCCTTTACTTTACTATGGCTGTGAACATATGCTAACTCTATTCCATTTCTGTTGTACTGGTTTTGACTATGATCATCTCCTCATTTAAACAAACCACAGTAGCCTTCAACTCACTCTCCCTTCTTGCATCTCCTCCTTTTTACATTAAATTTGGCCCCCACAGTCATCTTTGCAAAATAAAAATAGCTCCTTCTGTGTCATTCCTTATTGAACAAACACAAGAGGCTCTCTGTAAACTATAAGAAAAAGTTCAAACTTAATGTCTTATTATAGAGTGAGATCAATTGTTAGACTGGCAGATCCAATTCTGCTCTTACTGTTATTTGTGCCTGAAAAATTTATGAACTTGCTGCCTATCGTAACCCCAGATCACTCTTGTATGCCTTCATGTGTTATATACTTTGTGTTATTTACCTGATAAGGTTATTTACTTAATAAGTTCATGCCTAGAAAACCCCCTGTTCTTCTGCAAAGTCAGTTCAAATTTCATTATCTCAAATGCATGTCACTCAAATTCCAATCAAGGTTAAGTACCCAATAGTCTTTTACATTTGACTTAACATAGTACTTTCAACATGTATTGAAGTGGCCTATTTTTGTAACTTTGTTACCTTACCAAATCAATATTTAATAGTGTTCTAGAAACACGATTATCGCTCCATAAATGTTTAGTGAGTTAATTATATATGCAAGTTTCTTTCACTTAATACATTTTCTTATTATAAAATAAATATGTATACTATAGAGCTACTAGAAAATAGCATGGCATGATGCTTGGGTGGCTCAGTCTGTTAACTGCCTAACTTAGTCTTAGGTCATGACCCCACAGTTCGTGAGTTCAATCCCCACATGTCGCTTTGTGCCAACAGATCAAAGCCTGGAGCCTGCTTCAGATTCTATGTCTCCCTCTCTCTCTGACCCTTTTCCCACTCACACTCTGTCTCTCTCTTTTTCCCTAAAACCGAAATAAACATTTAAAAATAATAAAATACATACATAAATAAAAAGGAAATAGCATGTCAATGATTAGAAGAAAAATCAGTTCTCCCATAAATATGCATTTTAAAATTTTTCTAATTTTGAGTAACCATTTTATTCATAACATTCTGTCTCAATCTCCATAAATAAAATGTAGTTTCATATGGTTTTATTCATAACATTCTGTCTCAATCTCCATAAATAAAATGTAGTTCATATGGTAAATATGGTATAAAATACTTCGTCTTTCTTTGTTATTACATAATTTTAAATATGCAATTTTTAATTGTTAAATTTTATTATTAAATTGGTGACTAATCTGATACCACAATGCATTGATTTAAATATTTCATGTTTGCTAGACTTTTGCATCATTTCTGAATGTTCACTAATAAACATACAACATTACGATATCAGCATAAATAAGTAGTCAGTTACAAGTGAAGGAAGAATAGCCTGATTTTATAAAATAGGAGCATATTAAGAAGTTTACCTATATATTATACATACTAATACATAGGAGGAAGTGTCATACATTAAAAAATATGCATATGTGATATATATTGTTATACTTGCCTATAATATGTATGCCTCCACTAATAAACACTTGATTGACATAGGACTATGTGTGTGCTTGCAAGTGTGTTTTTTCCTACATGCAATTTGTTCCCTGGGGTGTATATTCTATTACCTTGAATCACTGCTTGTAAGTAATAATTTAACTTATATTCACCCCCTAGCTCTACCTTTTTGCATGTATGCAATAAGATAATTAATCCTGTATATAAATGATAAAAAAACAAGAGGAGAAGTATCAGCTGGTCTCTAGACTAAGCCCTAAATTTTAAGGCTCTTAGTATATATAAACTTACTTCAGACATTTCTTGCATTTGTAAAGATCAAAAACTTTAGCAATCATTATTATGTTATTGTTCATATGTGTTATAGACCTCATGCTGCTTGAGTTCTCCCTTCACAGTGATACCTCCGTTTGCTCGCTCTTCTATCGAGTCTCTGAAACTCGTAGGGTTTCAATACATATTTGTTGAATAAACTAATAAAGCCTACAAACTGATTAGGAAAAAGGTGAAAATCACTCTCTCATAATTAGGAGTGAAGTTTAATATTGAGTTACTCTCCACCGTAGGTAAGCATATGTTCCTAATGTGTTGAAACTTTTTAATATCGTGATACTATGCTATCATGTCAAGGGATTCCAGTAAGTTACTACTTCTAAATAAAAGTTCATTAGCACAGGCAACTTTGGCTCTTTTTAAAAACAAGAGCACAGCAGTTTTCTATTAATTAAATTGTGATTACACTTTACATATTATAATAAATATATCATTTTAAGTAATATGTGTTATATTTTTATTTCTATAATAATTATTTTTACATTATTTTACCTTTTTAAAGGTACCTAATAATTATTTTTACATTATTTTACCTTTTTAAAAAATTTACTGCAAGTTATCAACCATTTCTTCCTTCATTCCCTCCACTGTATTTTTTGTACAAATAAATTTTTTAGACAAAGAGTTTGGCACATAAACAAATAGTCAAGATTGGGTGATAATAACTCTTTTCAAAGGATAAGGGATCTCAAGTGAATGACCATTTATGGAGAAGAGAATGGAAAGCATAAAGAGATAAGTCATTGTTTTAAGTGACAGAAGCAGTAATGTAGTAGACCAAAGGTTGACTTTCTTTTCTTGACTTGAATGTCTTCATAAAATTTTAAATGGTAATTATAATCTTTCCTGCAATAAACAAACATAGGGTCTTCTACTTCAGATTTATGAGACATCAACCTCTCCATACCTACTTTCAACCCCATCATTTTTTTTCTTGTCGTTAAATTACGAAGAACCCTCTAATGAATCATTATGTAGAGTGTTAGGATAAGAATATCTGATAGGTTACCTACATAAAATATCAGTCAAGAAACGGTTATTTGGAATTATATACGTTGCAGTCATTTCCTGTCTGTAGTGAAAAGACACCAAAAATATATTAAATTATATCAAAGTGTTATTTAGAAAAGTGTTATTTCAAAAGAGCACTTTAAGATTTTTTTTGTTTTCTTAACATACTCTCTGCAAACAACACTTCTGTAGAAGTATTGTACATCAGAATTATAAACAAGTTACTATTCTACTGAATGGATTAGGGGAAGAAAGGTAAATCTTAGTTGTAACCTTGCTAATTCGCACCCCACTTGGAGGATATTGTTTAGTAATTCAGGATCTAAGAACAATTTGAAAATTAATACTTTAAAATATACTTAAATCGAGTTGTAAATATGTGTTATGCTTCTGTTTTATTGTACTATAAGATGCATAAAAATGTAGGCTATCAAAAAGTAGATCACAGTATAGTATCTTAAATCCTTTTATTTGATCAGAGTTATGATAATAACCCAAAATTTTGTCCTACCAAAGTTTTCCTATGAGCACAGTTCTCCAAAAAACATGCATATTCATAGATTTGAGAACATCACAGCAATATCCTTTATCGCTGGTATGTCAGACGAGGCTGAGTACAAGGTTTGTTTTGCTTAGGCTCAAGGCCAATGTTAGTAGTTTATTTTCCCTTTGCCAGCAGCACCAAGAGAGAGACACAGGTCCCAAAGGTGTGATGATGAGAGAATTAAGAAGTAAGGGGCTGTGACTCTCCAGCAGGAGCTGAGGCATTGGTCTTCTGGCTCCAGCCTCTTTTACTTGCTATTTGATACCAGCAAACACATACAACATGGTATTTGGCCTCTTGACAGGTCACGCACCTGCAGTGGATTCCGTACTAGGTCATGAGTACATCTGGCACCAGACAAAACATTCTTGTCCCTGGCCTGGCACCCGTATGATGTCCTTCTGGAGAGAACGAGCAGTCCTGGTGGCTTTCCAACCTGGGGACGGAACTGCTTTCAGTTCCTTGCTGCTCTGTCCCCTGCTGCTTCTGCTCAGGACATTCTTACGGTGCCTCCGGCTTTTTGCTCCCCACCAGCTCCCCCTTTTTGTTTGTGTATAATGGACTGTAGGAGGACATTGTATAACCCGACCTGTCGGTCAGTACATTGATAGGCTTCTCGTCCTTGGGGCCAGACTGCACACGCAAGGACAAGTACGCTGCATATTAATGGAAACAGAATAGCAGTAGAGAACTAAAAATCTCAATGTTCTCTAAGTGGTTTAGCTTTCCCAATCTTTTTGATAGACTTTCTAACATCTTAGAACCGGATAATATGTCCGGGCTTGTTTGAAAAGTCTCCTATATCTCTGCTTGCAGATGTTGAATGTCCATAGACAAATTAGATTGCCTGAGCAAATGTCTCTTAACATCATTCTCTGGAAACTTAGTGGTATTAAATGGTAACAGGGTTACACATTGATGTAGCATTCTAGTTACATTTTTAGGTGGCTGGGGTGGCCTCAGCCAACCCTATGACAAAGATTAGAGCAAAAATCACAATAATAGTGAGAAACGAGGTGTGACAGTATATCATAGTAACGAAACATATAGAAATAAAGACAGTTTTGGGTTTTCTTGTTTCACCGACTGTCGATTCCTCAAGCTTCTTCTTTTTTTTTTTTTAATGTTTTTTATTTATTTCTAGGAGAGAGAGAGAGAGAGACAGCATGAGCAGGGGAGGGTCAGAGAGAGAGAGAGTCACAGGCTCTGAAACAGGCTCCAGGCTCTGAGCTGGCAGTCAGCACAGGGCCCAACGCGGGGCTCGAACCCACGAACCGCGAGATCATGACCTGAGCGAAAGTCGGACGCTCAACCGACTAAGCCACCCGGGCGCTCCACCACCCCCCCTTTTTTTTTTAATTTATTTCTGAGAGAGAGAGAGATAGAGAGGCAGCGTGAGCAGGAAGGGTCAGAGAGAGAGGGAGACACAGAATCTGAAACAGGCTCCAGGCTCTGAACTAGCTGTCAGCACAGAGTCCAATGTGGGGCTCGAACCCATGAACCATGAGATCATGACCTCAGCTGAAGTTCGGACGCCCAACCGACTGAGCCACCCAGTCGCCCCCGATTCCTCAAGCTTCTGCCGTGCGTTGATCGGTCAGCTTCCTGAGTGACTAAAGCAGAGCTGCGGCTTCCTGTAGCCTCTGGAGTTGCAGACTGCTTCGTCCATATG
Organism: Proteles cristata cristata; assembly: GCA_017311185.1. Taxonomy (NCBI): domain Eukaryota; kingdom Metazoa; phylum Chordata; class Mammalia; order Carnivora; family Hyaenidae; genus Proteles; species Proteles cristata. Next base: position 146,246 of record JAESUZ010001400.1, read on the forward strand.
GTCAGTTTGCACAGCATTGATGCATCAGGAATGCACGCTCAGTTCTGAGATGCTCACTTCACTCTGCGGTAGTGAATCCAGGGACCCAATTCAGCTACATTTACTGCAGTAGGGGTGGACACAGTGACAGTGAACAGGTCCCTCCAGAGGGGTCTTAGGGGCTGGACATTTTTCTCCTTTTAATAATAAGTAAGACAAATGGACATAAGCCCATATGTACTAGGTTCTGTTGACCATGAAGGATAAAGTAGGAATATTGCTGGAGATGTTCTTATGATATGTCCCCTTCCAGGTATGTAAAGGGCAGAGGTCAGCAATTAATTTCCATGTATGTTTTTGTAAGGGACCTCGTTTAAATGAGGATTGGGCACAGAAAATTCTCTGTTGCGCCAAACAATTGAGCCATTAGCAGAGGTGTTGGTGGTTTGATTACAAACACACCATTGTCAGTTTTGTAATGAATTTTTAAGGTGCGCTGAGCCCATAGGGCTCTAATCAATGATGCTTCCATAGCATTTAGAAGGACTCGCCTTATCTCTCCTCTGTGTGCTTCCCAAGTTGCCCATCCGTCCTGTTCTGATGATGTAGGAGTAGCACAAGGCAGAAGCATGGGGGTGTGTCATTAATTGTAAGATTGGAGCCAATCAGAGAATGGGCTGATTGAGGGATAAATTTGTCCTTTAAAATTATCTCAGCTTCATGAGTGTCAAGGGGGAGAGCCATATATTTACTGATAGCCTCCCTCAACTTCTCCAGAAAGGCCACTGGGCTCCAATTTTGTGTTTGTAAAATAGTAGCTAATTTAGCGTAACTTAAGGGCTAAATCCTAAATTTCCTAATTTTTTTTGAAACATCTGTCTCATTAAGAGTCTAATTTAACAAAAGCATTATATCTTGGTTTTTTAGGCCCCAAAACAATAAACATAGGGAAATTCTCCCCATTTTTCTTTATATTTGTAAAACATGTCCAATTGCAGAATAGTATTGTTATTGATAATTTTTTCTCCAGCGGCCAGGTTCCCTCTTCCAATTTGTACTGGGGCCGAGCCTTTGTGCAAAAGAAAATGAAGTATAATGTATTTCAATGAAGGAATGGCCTTGGTTTGGGAATTACCTATATAGGAAAAAGGAAGAAAGTTGTCAATTATCTCAATTTTCTATACCTGGCCAGGAGAAATCTCATCTCTTGGCTCTGTGTTTTGGCTGGGCTTTTCGACTGGCAGCCAAAAGCCCTGTCAGTCGCTTGAGGTACTGGGGGGTAGTCATTTTTACTCAGGTTTTACTTACTTCCAAGAGCTGACTTAGTCTTTACTTGTTTTTGCCGTTGTTGTTTTTCTTACTCCTGCCTGCAGGACCTTGGGGGTATGGACTGTGACCAGTAAGATTTTTTTTCATTGTTGTAGGATGTATTAATTTTATTTTGGCCCAACAGAAACTTACATATTGATCATTGACCATTGAGGGAGGAAGTTAAAGAGGCAAAGTCAAGGTCTACTCCCTTGCCATTTTTTAGCAACGCCCACATAAATAGGTTTTAGCCATGTGGATATCTATTTTGGCATACGATGAGCTAAGTTTAGTAAAATGCTTCCCATATATCTTAGTAAAAGTCCTTAATGTATCCTCTATTTTTTATATGACAAGATATCTATTCCTCTGTTAAACAAGAACAACATAAATGTGGAGGATTTGGAGGCTGGCATTAAGGGTATTGTCATTTTTTTCCAACCATTTGGATCAAGGGAGGAAGAATTTTAATCTTAACTTTGTGTATTTTTAAACTCTATTAATTTTAACCTTAGTCCATCTTGACCACACATAAATATTTTTGAAGATTTTTCTTTATGAACCCTTTATAACTTTTTTTTGTACTTAGATTTTGTCCCACATTTTTTTTTTTAATTTTTAATAACCAGTCTCATTTGGGACAAAATTATTTTCTTTTACCTTCAATAAAAATATATTTCCATTTCTTATGAATCTTTTTTATATCTCTTATTTTTCTCCATACAGAATTGCATTTTTATCAGTTTTAACTACGTGTCGCAGAATTTTAACTTTTAGAACCTTAGTCTCCAGTGAAAACTACGTAGTAACCAGTTGTGAACTCTATGATATATCAGAGTTTTTTTTATGGCAAATCTATGGATCCATTAAGCACAAAGCATGTTTTCAACAGTTCCAAATATCCTTAGTTTTTTTGCAATGTCAAAAGCACAAACCTACATCTAGTAATTAGCGCTTTAGCTTCTTATCTCTTTAGATAGCCAATGAACTCAGTCTCAATTTATCATGCAAACAAAACTTTAACGTTTTAGGTTACCAAGGACTTTGAAAGCTATCTTCACAATTACCCATGAAAACTATGAGACAGACAAAATTAACCATCACTTTAAGTATCCTTTGTTACCAAAATGGAACAGAGATAACATGAGCTTATTTAACTTTCTGCAAATCTAGGTAGAATGAAAGTTTGTTTCTGTTTTGTTGTGTTTTTTTTTCAACCTTAATAAACATTGTCTATCTCAAGCCAGCAAACAAATTAGCTTAAACACTGATAACATTTTACTTGGGTCCATGTCGGATAATTCATTCCCCATGGTTAATATTTATCTGGAATATTGGTGGGGAAATCTGACTTCAGTGGTCTTTGCTCCTCAATAACTAAGGTGGGAGGAGGAGCTGATGGTGCCTGAGGCATTGAGGAGCCAGTTATTCAGGCCACCCCCACTCAGGCTATGCAGAAAATGAGTGGGGGAGGGGAAAGTAGAAGAGGAGAGGTGCCCCAGAAGGCAGACAAAGAGAATTCCCAGTTTTAAATCTTGTCATCTCAAACAGAGAAGCAGACCCAGGTTTTCGTGTTTTGTTTTGTTTTATTATCCACCAGTGGAATTAGCCAGTCATGTCAGTCCAGAGAAGACAGGGAATTTCCCCAAAACAAAGCAGTTTTGGCAGCTGCTTGGGAATATTCCTTAAAGTCCGAGATCTGAGGTAAAATAGCCAGAGACAGTTGGCTCTAATTATTATAGTCATAGACCCAGAAAACAAAAGAGAGCAACATCCCCATTGTTACCCTGCATAAATCCCAAAGGATGAGCTTCTCTGGTTCTAAATTTCCCTTTGGTTCCCTTGATACTTCTTCAGCGGTGCTGCATACTTTCACCTTCAGGTCCCTGTTCAGGTGCCATCTGAGAGAGACACAGGTCCCAAAAGTGTGGTGACTAGAGAGTTAAGAGGCAGGGAGCTACGATTCTCCAAGAGCCAAAGCATCAGTCTCCCGGCTCAAACCTCTTTTATTTGCTATTTGATACCACCAAGCACATACAACACAGTATTTGGCATCTTGACAGGTCACACATCTGCAGTGGATTCCATGCTGGGTCACAAGTACATCTGGCACTAGAAAAAAACATTCTTCTCCCTGGCCTGCCACCTGTATGACCTTCCGGAGAGAATGAGCATTCCCGGAGGCTTTCCGACCTGGGAATGGAACTGCTTTCACTTCCTTGCTCCTCTGTCCCTTTCCTTCGGGACATTCTTACGATGCTTCCACCTTTTTGTTCTCCAGCAGCACCACATCAATGTGACACTAACTGCAATATTAGTTACAAAGGCACATGTGCCCAATGACATCTCTAAAGGAAATCAAAAGACGAATTGGAAATTCGCTTTCAACTCAGAGAATGGCTGACCTCATGTCTCCATGGTAAGCCTTTCTGAAATAAAGATCGCTCCCAAGAAGTACTAGTCATGGTCCTTTTTAAGAGTGTATCCATTGGGGAACAAGTAAAAGAGACTAACACTTCAACAAGGACTCCTAAAATGTCACTCCTAAAGTTCAAAGCCCATTTCATATTGATCCAATTAATAGCCTTGAATGTTATCTTCTCTAGCAGTACTTCTTTGTGTTGGGAGTGACATTGGAGTGAGACCATGACAGTGACAATTTGTGGAATCCCCTAAAAGCAGATAAAGAATATGCAAAGCACTGTCTCATAGATTATGTAATTTAATTTTTATTTTAATGTATCTGTAAGGTAAGGATTATAAGTGATGTTTTATAGGTGAAAAACTGAGGATAGGCACATAAGCAGCTTGCTTCAATTTCATAATAAAAGTGGCTTTAGAATACGTTTTAATCTCAGACTGGGAAAATCAATAGCTTTATGTAAATTTTCTAGTTTCAAGTCTTCACTTTATATTCTTTTATTATGATTATATTGAAACACAAAATGCATACTGAAAAAGTGTTGCATAAATAAAATCTCATGAACTTCTGGGACATGAACCACAGCAATATTAACAAGTAGAACCACTTAGATTCAGCCATCCTGGTGTCTTCTTTTATCAACCAAACACCCTTCCCTGGAGGTAACCACGATCTAGAGTTATAGAGCCATAGATCAGGTCAATCTGCTCTTGAACATTATAAAAATGAGATCGATACAGTTTTGATTTATCCTGTCCACTATTTCTCAGGTTATAGTTAAAATTTTTTGATGTTTATTATTTTTTTGAGAGACAGAGAGAGACAGAACGCAAGTGAGGGAGGCACAGAGAGAGGAGAGACAGAGACAGAGACAGAGACAGAATACAAAGCAGGCTCCAGATTCTTAACTGTCAGCACAGAGCGGAATGCAGGAACTGAACCAACGAACAGTGAGATCATGACCTGAACCACCCAGGTGCTCCTCTCAGGTTATAATTTTAAAATGTAGTCCTGCTGTTTTTATAGCAATACTTTATTCATTTTCATTCCTGTCTGTATTCCATTACAGAATATAATGCAATTATTTATCTTCTGCTGATTGAAAAGTATGTTATTTAAAGTATGCACAACTATAAATAAAGGAAAATGTCATGCTTTCCTTTCTTTAAATATGATTATACATTTCTGTTGAGAATATGCCTAGGAAAAGAATACCTAGTCATAGCTTACATGTATATGAAGTTTTAATAAAGAATGGTGAACCACTTTACAAAGTGCTTATAAAAATGTATACTCCTGCTACCCCTAGTCATAGCTTACATGGACTGAATGCAGTAAATCAGAACAGTTGTTCTAAAGTGTGCAGGTAAGGGGTGCCTGGGTGGCTCAGTTGGTTGAGCATCCAACTTCAGGTCAGGTTATGATTTCAGAGCCCTATGTTGGACTCTGTACTGACAGCTCAGAGTCTGGAGCCCTCTTTGGATTCTGAGTCTACCTCTCTCTCTGCTTCTCCCTCACTCATACTCTGTCTCTCAAAAATGAGTAAATGTTAAAAAAATAAAAATAAAAATAAAGCATATATATGAATTAATTCATGGTAATACTTTTAAAATGCTGTGTCCCAGGAATCTACCAACAAATTCAATTCAATTTTTTTGAGAAGCATCAAATAATCTTACTTTTAATATAAAATGGATAGGATTGTGATGAAGATGATTTGAATAACACATATGCAAAAACAAGGAATTAATTGACATCAGTGTCCTAAATCAGAAGACTACAATATGAAATACAGATATTTTAATATAGGTGCCATCACTCAATTTTTCCCAGCACTATAAAATTTGGAGTATTATTATTGGAGCCATTTTCATAATTAAGTGTGTATCTTGGATCAAGAAGAAATGGTATAATGGAATAAAAGAAATGTATGGATTCACCCAGTAATTTAGGAATTTAGAAACTACTGTTATTCTTTCAGAAATGACCCTGGGACGCTTGGGTGGTTCAGTCAGTTAAGCGGCAGACTCTGGATTTTGGCTCAGGGAGTCAAGCCCCACATTAGGCTCTATACTGACAGTGCAAGCCTGTTTGGGATTTTCTCTCTCCCTCTCCCCAACCTCAAAGTAAATAAACTTAAAAAAAAAAAAAACAACACAGAAATAACCCTGTGACTCGGTGTGTGTCATTGGCTAAATCAAAGAACAAACACCTCAAGGGCTCATCTTTGATTATGATTTTATCTAAAGTCTTTATTTTCTTCTGCTTTCATTAGTTTAGTGCCTTTTGCAGTTTGCTTAGTGGAGGGCTGTGGTAGAGACATTTAGTGGTTATATGAGGTTTATTTCTTGTTCTAGACCCTCTTAATCAGATTAGGGCCTTAATATGGCACTGTACCTCCTTACTTACTCTTTCTTCTATAATGTCTTTGATGGACACATGTTCTGAACCTCCAGAAGCCTAAGGCTCTATGTATGGAAGAGGAAACCATCCACAATAAGCATGTAGAGTGTGTATAGAGGTCACTTCAAGTAATAGTTGTGGCAAAAGCAAAAATCTAATGTATGTGTTATTGACTTAGTAGTCAGCTATTGGATGGCGAGGAACTGATGTAAGAAGTGAATACAGAATATTTGGCCACCTTTCTGCTTAAATTGTCTTGAAATGCTAATCAAAATCCCAATGAACTTTTAACTATAAGGAAGATCTTAGCTAAAAAGTACGGTTAATCATTTGTTGGGGTTGTTATTGGATATATTTGGGAAGATGTTACAGGACAGTAAAAGCATCATGAAAGAATTGACTAGTCTGTACGAAGACATGAAATATAATACGTTCCAGGGTGTGTGCCTTGTAGAGTTGAAAAGTGCTAATTGCATTTAGTAAGAGACAAAATCGAGAAAGCCTTTAAGGGACAATGTTGATTTAATCTGAGAGGCCTATACAATACAATAATAGTTTATGTCACAGATGAGCACCCTTTATTAAAAATAAGTATCATCAATGTTTTGATAAAATATGTGACATTGACTATGGTATTTTGAAGCCACCACTGTGTCAAATATAAAAACGGAGGGCAGGTGTTAAGATCCTCACATTTCATATTCCTATTAGCACTCACCTTTTCAATTTTCAGTTATACAGTTAGCCACATCCTTTTGAACTTCTTCAAAAATGTTGCAAATTTTAGAGATAAAACTTTTACAAGAACATTTCTCATACCTGAATTGACATTCCGTCATTAACGCTTGGCAGCAGACTGAGATGTCCCTCAAGATTCCCCTCCTCCTGGTGTCTATGTCCTGCATAATCCTCAGAGCTGTAAAGATGATTAATTTCACTCCATGATTAGGTTATGTTATAGGGCACAGTTGGTCTGAAGATACGAAGATTATCCAGGTGGGCCTCATCAAATCACATATGTCCTTTAAAAGCAGAGTGTTTTCTCTGGTTAAAGGAAAAAAATGGGCATCAGATAGACAAACTCGAGCTGGCCTGGAAGAAAGCAAGCATCCTTGCTGTGAACTGCGCAAGGAGAGGGATGCCCCTGAGCGTGATCTCAGCACACAGTAAGTAGAAAAAGGGCAACTTCAGTCCCACAATGGTAAATAAATTAACTTCCCCATAATCTGGATGAAATTGGAGGAGGTTTTTTTTTTTAAATTAAAACACTAAAGTAAAATAGAATTGAAATGTCAAATTTATCCATGATTAGAATATCCATATATTATATCTGACATTCAAGCTTGACTTAAGACAAATAAATGTCAGATATGAAGAGCACATTAATGGGTGCTATCTGATAACTTCTAATCCAAGTGAGGGTCTCTCAGCCTTCATAGACCCTAGATATATTTGTGGGATGCAAAACTTTCTTTCAAAGATGGTATCTATTCTTCAGTATAGCAGAAAAAAATCTGGGGTGAGGTCCACTATTGGGACATTCATTATTTTCAAAAACAGCAAAATAGCCCAATATCACTTCAGAAGTAGATTGCAGGGTAAAGAGTGTAAATAGTCTTACATATATATTAACAAATACATATACTTTTTTTAATATATATATTTTTGTATAAACACACACAAAGTTGTATTAAAGAGCTTTCTTTAGTGGTACAATAGGATAAAGAAATGTTAAGGTCACCTGGGTGGCTTAGTTGGTTAACTGTCTGTCAGCTCAGGTCATTATCTCATGATCATGAGGGGCTTGTGAGTTCAAGCCCCACATCAGGCTCTGTGCTGAAAGTACAAGCCTGGGGCCTGCTTGGGATTCTGTGTCTCCATTTTTCTCCACCCCTCCCCTGCTTGCACTCACTCTCTCACTCTCTCTCTCTTTCTCTGATTATCTCTCTCAAATAAAAATAAACATTGAAAATTTTTAAAAAAGAAATATTACAAAAAATTGAATACTGCTATTGCATTTTTCCAGAAATCAAGATGCTACATAAATACATGAATGTATTTATAAGATCGTATATATTTTTGGCTGTATAGATACTAGAAAAGAATTGAATTAATAGCTTATTTTGAGTAAAACTTTTCCAGTAATTAAGAAATGCACTCTTTTAATGATTTATGTGTTGATAAAACAGTTCTTAATTTTTATTTTATTTGAAATTAGAATAATAAAGCAGCAGATGAGTTTCTTAAAGCACTGTCAATAGTATAGTTTCTAGGTGCACAGAGAATGAAATACTTGATAATCATTTATAGAGATTATGTGTCTAATTTTGTTAAATTTGTTTAATGTTTATTTATTTTTTGAGAGAGAAAGAAAGCAAGACGGAGCACTAGTTGAGGAGAGCGCAGAAAGAGAGAGCAAGACACAGAATCTGAAGCAGGATCTAGGCTCTGAGCTGTCAGCACACAGCCCAATATGGGGTTTGAACTCACAAACTATGAGATCATGACCTGGAGCCAAAGTAGACATTTAACTGATTGAACCACCCAGATGACCTCCCTCCCCCACCAATTTTTTAAGGCAAAGATAAAATAAATTACAATACTAATTCTGGCTATTGTTTATATGCGTGATATAGAAGACACTTTAGTGGTGAATTTCTCTTAAATAAATGTGCATTGAGTTGTGTCAATCTTATTTGTTCTAACTCATTAGAAACATGAATCTAAAGTTGTATCTCAGGCACCTGGAAGCCTTTGTGCAAACCTGAGTTATATTTAAGCAGAGTTGGTCATATCCACTTCTGATTTTAAAATAAAATCTGGAAAGAAGAATAAGAACATCTCCTATGAAAATGAATTCAACATTCACTTAACATTTTTTTGTTAACAACTATAGTCAAGAGAAGTTTTGTGTGTGTACACGTGTGTGTGTGTGTGTGTGTGTGTGTATGCAAATATACCTGGAATGAATTAACTATAATGCTTTGCACAAATTTAGCCAGAACTCATTATCAGAATAAAAAGTCATTTCTGCAGGGTAGCATCTAAGTTCCCAGGAAGACTGTATGCTCACATTTTGTTATTGGCACCAGGATATGCTGACATTGACTTAGCTGTGCATTGTTCTGCCAAAGATAGATATGCCTCCAGGTGGCACCTGCTGAGGTGTCTGGATACTCAATGTTCTCTGTTCTTTGATCCATGCATACTGTACCCTTCATATCTAAATCCCTAGGATATATGATCATCTGACTCTCAGACATGCAGACACTTCTCTTTAGGTAGCAAAACTAATGAATGCATTCATGAATAAATAAATAAAACTGATATGCATGCATTTATTAATTTCTCCATCTCTTCAATATATTCTTGGACATGATACTTGTTTTGCCAATGGGGCATTTGTAAATATGGTGCAGGCTGATGCTTGAGGAATATACTCGTATGAAAGCTTGTCTTTTTTGTTTTTCTTTGGAAAACTCCAGACATACCATGTGAATTAGAACAGACTAGCCTGCTTAAGAAAGACAAATGACCATAGTCCTAACATTGAGCAAACTGGCCATCTTGTGAGTAAGATGGCCAGACATGCTAACCAGACATGCTAACCAGACATGCACCCATGAAACACGAAAGGCATCAGATACCATGCAGTGCTACCCAAGATGTTATAGACCAGAATAAGTCCTTATCAACTAAAAATAAATAGAAATAAAAAAGGTTTCCAACTAGCATATTTGGGTGACTTGTTACAAAGCAAAAACTAGTCATTGCATTCATCCTGCAGTTCAAAACATCTTCATTGTGATTCTTTCAGATCACTTATTTTCATGCAAACAATAATGGCTTTAAATTTTAAAAGTCTGTAATTTAACAGTTTATTTTTGTTAACCAAAATAAGCACTGCTTCTGCACCTTGCCCAAATGGAGCAATTTCCAAATTTAGAAACAAGTGTGAGTAACAAGGACATGCAAGGAAGTATTTCACAGTGTTGTCTAAGACAGTTTGTAATTAACTAAAACAATAAAAAAACCCCACAAAGACAAAAAATTCTCTCCCTAATGCATAAAGTACATTTACAAATGAAAATAATGTAAAGTGAAGAGTGTGAGATGATATCAAAAGTAAAAGCAAATTACTATTCAAAGATAAAGAGAAACTATTTCTTTATTGAGAGATTCCCTAATAGCACTATATATGTGGAATATATTAAGGCGGATTTTTCCAACACAGTTTGCTAAATATTAGATGTTCGACTTTAGTTCACTTATCTAAGCCTCAATTTCCTCACTTGTGAACTTTAGCTATGTATACAGATATTTGATCTACTTCCTTTAAGTTTTATGAGGATAAAAGGAAATAATATATATAAAACACTTATCACAAAGCATATTTTTGATAAATCTAACAATATTATTAAAATATATTAATGTGTACTATGACTTTTTCTGATAAAACTCAAATTTGAAAACGTTTAAATCTTTAAAAATCAAACTAATATAACGATAATTTAATTATCATCACAATATTCAACATAAATCTTAAAAGAGTAGCCTATAGATGTGTGCTAAGGTTTATACTACTTTTTGACTTATTGATGTATTTAATTGGCAGATTTTGATTGTTTAGGAAAAAGCACAAAATTTGTAGTAAGCAAGAAGTCCATAAAAGACAGCTTACAATGAAGTAGAATAACTAATAATTAGAAATGCTGATAGTTTTCAAAATGTGCATTCAGAGGCACATGGAGCATGGGGGTGGAAATGTAATTATGTTCATTTAAAAATTTGGAACTAAATCTAGGAAATTTCTATCATAAATTCTTTTAAATCTATGGAAGAACAAACTAAAAGTAAAGTAATAAGACAGAAAATTAAGGTAACAAGGAAATGGAAGAAATTAGCAACAAAAGCTAATTTACTGACAAAGACATAAAATTAAATATGCAAATGAATTTGTAAAAAGAAAAATCAATAATGCATTAAATTTATTCAATGCCATTACTCCTCCAAGAAATCTATCCCAGAATTAATTAGAAATGAGCAAAATAAAAGAATAAATGATCGATATGAAGAGCGAGAATGCAAATACAACATGCAAAATTCATGGAATAGAGACTAGCACAAATCAAGCATAAGCAAGAAACAAAGATTTAATTTAGCTCTATTGTAAGATTGAGAAGTTCACGTACGTGTCAAAAACACACAGGTATCCTTTACAATTTAACTCTTGCTGTTTAAATATTCAATGAAATTCCTTTCAAAATTATCTCAAATTTAATTTTGGATTTAGAAACCCACACATTAATCTACATGCAGATGCTAGCAAAAATGTTAAGTTGCTTCTGAGCTGAAAGGGAAGCATGTAGATTGCACTGCAGTAGAGTTCTATAGGAATGGAGCTTATGCTTGCATGTTTTATGTTTGCTTGTATTTTTGCCATCATCATCCCCACATTATTAAGCCGTAATATCTTCTGCAAAGTAGAAGAATCTAAGAGGGTTTTTAGCAACCCATCCTTGGGAGGAAGAGCTGGAAGCAATAAATATATCTACATAAGCGAATTCATAAAAGCCATACCCTCAGCCATGCATATTGGCACAATCGTGTACATGATTGCTTCTCTGGTTGAAATATGCAAGAAAATTATAAAAGTCTTTTTGGTTCTGGCAAGCCTTACAGCTTGACTTGAGCATAATATTTAAGAGACAAAGAAAGAGAGAATCACAGTCACTGTGGATTGATTATCTTAATCACTACAAGATGTCATTGATCACTAATTGATACTACAAAAGGATTGATCATCTTCAAAATTTTGAAGAATGTGATACAAAATGGGATATGATATATGTTGAAGAAAGTGTTCCAAATATGTTTGGGAATGCTCAAGAAATGTAAGAATCATGAGTATATTAAAGATGGAAGGTGAAGTAGCTTCCAATAACTGTTAAGCTACATCAATCTCCTTAATTTAAAAAATAATAGAAAATACATAAATAAAAATAAGTAAAAAAAATAAGTAATAAAATAGTTACCTTGAAAAAAGGGGCTATCTAGTAGATTCTTGTAGAACATGAGAGAAAAGAAATGCTAGGTCATAAAGGACTCCCAAAATAAGCAAAAGTGGTAGAAATGGTGAAGGTTCTATTAAACCAAAATATCTGTTGTTGTAGAACTCTGATAAAATCCAAAAAGGACAATTTAAAAGTCCATCATCTATTGAAGGGCATTGTATTATAAAGCCTGGCTAATGAAGAGGTTTTTAAATAATTATGAAATTCTTGTTTGCAGTGCAGTGTCTGATGCAGATCTTCTTCATAGAGCCTAAATAAGTCAAAGGCTTTTAAAAGTATTTTGTGGGATGTCTGGGTAGCTCAGTTGGTTAAGCTTCTGGTTTGGTTTCAGCTCAGGTTATGATCTTATGGTTCATGGGTTTGAGCCCCACATTGCACTTCATGCTGACGGTGCAGAGCCTGCTTGGGATTCTTCCTCCTTCTCCCTGCCCCTCCCCTACTTGCTCTCTCTAAATAAATAAAGAAATAAAACTTAAAAGAGTATTTTGAAAATATTTTGTTAAATAGCTTTTTGTTGTTATTGTTGCTTGTTTGGCTTTTAATGTTCTGTGATTCATAATTGTCAAGAACAAGTCAGCTGGCCCAAACTGGAGCCTGCAAACTGAGACGTAATTATAGTTCCAGTTCTCCCAAAACTGAAATTTTAAAGCAGTCAATCAGAAATCACCTGATCATCATCAGTAGATCATCTGCCTTATAGACCCCTTCATTTTTCAAAGGAAAATAATCTTTCAAGAACGAGTCTGCCTTTTTGCCAGTACAACTCCCTCGTTCCCTCCGACTTCTGCTGATAAAAGTCTTTCTTTTACAGAAAGCTCCTTAAAGCTCCTCTTTATCGGCTAGATCAGCTACAGCCCAATTTAAATTGATTCTTGCTCAAATAAACACTTAAAATTTTAATATGCCTCAGTTTATCTTTAACAAATGGAAGGTATCTTGAGAATAATGGATACAGGCTTCTATTTTCTTAAAAGTTTCCTAACCAAGCATTTTAGCTGATGCATTAAATTAAGATAATTTTTTTATTCAGAAATAACTTTTTAGCATTTTCTAGAGATGTAAGCGTTTCAATGACAAAATTCAATATTTCCTGAATCCTATGTACACTTGAAATAAACAGAAATTCAGAGAATGGTAAGAAAGAAAGAAAGGAAGGAAGGAAGGAAGGAAGGAAGGAAGGAAGGAAGGAAGGAAGGAAGGAAGAAAGGAAGGAAGGAAGAAAGAAAAAAGGGAAAAAAAACTATGTGGCTTTAGAATTCTTAATATAATTAATGTCCAAAAGTTTATGGGGCAAATATTGAATTTTGATGGATGGCAGAAGTATAAACAGGGAATTTGATCATCCTTTTAAGCTACATAAAAAGGACAACTAACATATTCTCACTCTTCCCACTCAAATCTCTTTGTAAGAATATTGCCTGAATCTGATCAGTGTTGGACGATCTGTCCCAATTTATGAGTTTATAGGCTCTCAATTTTCCCTAATAGCAATACTTATAACTTGGGAAAAATACACTAAAAATGTAAGTCAGAAAATAATAGAAGTCAGAGGAGTTTTTCATTAAAAAACAAAAAACAAAACAAAACAAAAAACTACATGCAAAGCAGGAGACTAATGTATGAAACCATAAAGATATTTCTAATATCTTTAGAATATCAAAGTATATATCAAATATCAAAGTAAAAGCTTTTACATAAAAATACAGTAAGCAAGATGTGATATTATAATTTATAAGAAATTTATATATTTAATCATTCAGATGACCAAAATGTGTTTCTCATATATTTGGTCTTCATCCACATTTTCCATGATTTTTGGTCTCTTCAAGTCCTCAAAACACTTTAGAACCATAAAGGTGAAACGGATGTCATTTTCCTAACAAGTCCCTTCCCACCAGAAATGGGTTAATATTAATAAAGGTGACTTTTGAAAAGTAACTAAGGTTGGAGGCTGGTTGCCAGGGGAACCAACCATAAATCCAGAAATGGGACTTCCAGTCCCACCTGCTACTTTCTTCGAAGAGAAGAGGGGCTAGAGATCGAATCTCGTAAGTCCAGTGAGTTAATAAATCATGCTGACCAAATAAAGCTTACATAACAACCCGTTTGGAGAGGATCTGTGGAGCTTCCAGACTGGGGGTCCAGAATACTTTCATGTGCCACTGTGCTGGGTCCTAAACTTTGCAAAGATAGAGGCTCCTGTTTGAGATCTTGCCCTGTGAATCTGTTCATTTGGGTGTTGTTTAATATTCTTAGTAATAAGTCAGTAATCCAGTGAGGAAATGGCTTTCCTAAATTCCTTGGGACATTCTAGCAAATTAAAACCAAGAGAGGGTTTATGGAACTCTCTCATTTATTTATTTATTTTTTTAAGTTTACCTATTTTGAGAGAGAGAGTGAGGGAGGGAAAGAAGAAGGGAGGAGCAGAGGAGAAGGAGAGAGAATTCCAAGCAGGCTCTGGGCTGACGAGTGATTCAGTTGTTTGAGCAATGGACTCTGATTTCAGCTCAGATCATGATTCCAGGGTCCCAGAATCTGAGACCCTTGTCAGGTTCTGCTCTGGGGGTGGAGCCTGCTTAAGATTCTCTCTCTCTCTCTCTCTCTCTCTCTCTCTCTCTCTCTCCCCCTCTGCCCCTCTTCTGCTCACTCATGCTCTTGCTGTATAGAAAAAAAAATACAGTATCTCAAAATGTCTAGAATTGAGAATTAAAATGTAAAGTGACATTATAATATGTGTCTTAGAAATTTCACTGTTAGGAAATTATCATATTCAATATTTATAAAATTATGACAATAGAATTATAGTTCGCAAAAATGTAAGTAGTTAATTATTAAAAAATTCAGTAAAAATGTCAGTAGAGAGATAGTTAGGGAAATCACATTATAATACAAATAATAATTAATCTGGATGACTATGAACATAAGTCTCTAATGTCATGAACAAATATGTAAAGCACAAAAACAAAATTGAAAATATGCAATATGTTTTATTAATTTCAGTAAATGAATAAAGATAAACACACGTACGCATCCCAGTATGCAGAAGAAAAAGCAATGACTGAGTTTGGGAGAAAAGCATCTGGCTGAAATCTTGTATTCATGAAATATGGTATCATCACATTTAAAATTATTGAATTGCACAGCTTGTATACTGTTGTCATATCTCAAAAAATTAAAAAAGTAAATTTTAGCTAAAGACAATTGTTATTTTTACTTTTTTTCCTATTCTGTTCCTCCTATTGGTTTACAACGAAATCTGAAAATTTTAGGCAATTTTACACAATTTCTGAAGTAAAATTACTAACATTCCAAAAGTATTAAGGTGATCTTATTTACTGTAATTTATATTTTTTCTGTAATTTATATCTTAAAATAAATGAGGAACATCAAAATAGGGAAATGACAAACCTGTAAATATCAGAAACAACTAAATTACTAAAAATGTGGTTATAATAGATTGTGATTAATTGGTTTCAGTGAAATATGACTCAACATGGTACCAATACTTACAATTAACTCTTTTTCGATTCATGTTTTTCTCTCCAGTCAAACTGAAGTATGAAATTTACATATTCTCTATATTTAGTTAGTATACTGTTCAATTCT
The DNA here is from genome assembly GCA_017311185.1 of Proteles cristata cristata. NCBI lineage: Eukaryota > Metazoa > Chordata > Mammalia > Carnivora > Hyaenidae > Proteles > Proteles cristata. Next base: position 162,038 of record JAESUZ010001400.1, read on the forward strand.
ACCATAGGATTGCAAGGCAGGTATTAATTGTAAGAATTTTACTTAATTAAACAAAATAATTTAATTTTAAGACCCCAAGATTATGGGAATTACCTCTGGCAATCATCATTATTTATGTAATGTGTCATAAGAATCTTTCCTAACATAATGTGAATAAAAACCTGCATGCTGATTTGGTACTTATTTAAATAAGATATGCAACTTATAAACATATGGGAGCGCCATCTAAAGCAACTGGGATAATTAATTCATAATTATGACAAAAATAGAAATATCATAACCTGGAAGGATATTTTATCCTAGGCTAGCACAGTACATAGTTACCAGAACACTATTAAGGACGTAATGTTTACCATGTATGTGTTTTTTTTTTTTATTTTATTTTTAAGGAAAACTTTGTGAGGCATTATTGGGAAATAGACATGATTAAAACACAATTATACCTGAGGGAAGTTTCTGAGGCACACCAGAGTACTCCCTTACAAAAATTTTTCTCTATTATTAATTCATATAAATCTGTATCTAAATTATTAATTCAAAGAAAAAATAAAAATTTCAAAAACTAGAGTAACAATGGTATGATCAATAAATAAAATAAAAATTAATAACAAAACAGATAACATATATTTGAAACTATTCAGAGTTTAATTCATGACATTTTCAAGATCAATTCAGGAGATAGAGAATAAATCAAGGAAAAATTAATAAAATAAAGGAGAAGTAGATCAACTGTTCATGATTTTGGTGAGAAAATTGTAAAAGTAAGCATTTTTGTTTCACATTGAACTATGAGGTGAGAGAAAGGGGAGAGAAGGTGGAAGGTGAGCAAGGGAAAGGAAGTGGAGGAAATGGGGAAGAGTAAAGATGAAGAAATAAAACAAAAACAAAGAGAGAGACAGGGACTATTTTTTCCACAACTGTCTGTAAGGTTTGGCTACGGTTGTTTGCATATGTATGTATCGCTTACTATAAAGAGGTGAGGCACAAGTCAATGATAGGCTACAGGAAACTGGAGACCAATATAAACACAGTAATTGAAATGAATAAGATTTGAGTTTAAATTGACTTTACAAGAAAGAAAGAAAGAAAGAAAGAAAGAAAGAAAGAAAGAAAGAAAGAAGAAAAGAAAGAAAGAAAAGAAAAGAAGGAAGGAAGGAAGGAAGGAAGGAAGGAAGGAAGGAAGGAAGGAAGGAAGGAAGGGAGGAAGGAAGGGAAAGAAATTTTGATTTTACTACTTCCTATATGGACTTGTGAAGAAGGTATTGAATAAGGTTTGGTGAAGAAGGTATTGAATAAGGTTTGTTACCATAATTTTCTCATTCCTAAAGTCCTATTGCTGGGTCCACCAACACACGTAATTCATCAATGCTTTTGGTGCTTTTGGCACTGATGTCAAGGGAAAGCCCAGATACCTGTATAAGGGATCTGTGGCTTAAGCAGGTGGCATTCAGCTGCAACAGTAAAAGGTGGGGGTGGGGAATGGGCATAGAGGAGGACACTTATGGGGATGAGCACTGAGTGTTATGTGGAAACTAATTTGACAATAAACTATTTGTAAAAAAAAAAAAAAAAAGAATATTGGCAAAGGAAACAATGGAATATTCACAAAAATAAACATAATTATCCAGTCATCAAAAAAAAAAAAAAAAAGAATGGTTAAAAACCTGAAGTTCAGAAGATGTCACCCTTTTAAAGGGGAGTGGAAAGGGATAAGGGAAAAATTTATGGTGTGTCAAGAACTATTACTGCTGAGGCTTCTATGCTAAATGCAGTTTCTCAATAAATATTTTAATCAGAATTGAACTTAGTAATTTTGATCTGTCAAGAATGAATGGGAAGATAGAAATAGGTAGAGGAATGAGGAACTGGGAAATCACTTAAAATGCACTGTCATTGTTACATAATTAGTGATGAGATTCTACTTCAGACATTTGAAAAATGTGAATTTGACTATAAATTAGGTAAATTCATTGGTAGTAAAGCGCTATTATTAAAAGTTCCAGAATGGACTGGAACTTTACAAAAGATTCATCACTCAAAAAATGTGATTTCATGGTCACTATTCTACACCTTGGGAATACTATGAAAGAGAGTGATCAGTTTAGTGAATCTCTCTCTTTAATCTTCTTATTCAAAAAATTAAATTTAAATGTATTATTTGTTTTTATTATCTCAGGGAGAGAAAGGGAGTGAGTGATGGAGAGGGGCAGAGGGAGAGAGAGAGAGATAATCTTATGCAGGCTCCACACTTAGCATGGGGCCCAAGGCAGGGCTCGATCCCATAACTCTAGGATCATGACCTGAGCAGAAATCAAGAATAGGACACTCAACTGACTGAGCCATCCAGGTGTCCCTCAAAAAATTAAGTTTAAAAAGACATTCTCTAAATGTTCTGATGACACAAGCCCAGAGAGGATAACTAATATATTAAATATGACAACTTGATAAAACTTTTTTCAGAAGTCTGAATTTGAGTAAGATGCAGTTTAAAAGATTTCCACTTAGTGAGTGGAAATAAAATGGCTTAAAAAACAGTTCCTACCAACTACAATTTAAGGGATCACCATTATGATCTAACTGTCAAAACAAACACATTTTTAACCTAATAGCTAGATAGAAAGTATTTTTCTGTGTTTCGTACAGAAGAATGGAGTCAAGACATAGGCAAGTAGTACATTTTGTCCTTTTGAGAAACACAGATACAGACAGGGAGAGAAATAGCTTGGTCATGGTAACATCATTTAATAGTAAATATTTTTCACAGCATTCTAATACATGTGCTCTTCTGTCTGGTTGTTAGACTTCAACTGAAGTGTTACACAGTTCTGAGAGTCATGATTTAACAAGACATGAAGTTGGATTTCTTCCAAACAGAGGCAATATGAGAAGAGAAGAAGAGAAGTTTTGTCATAGAAGTTGTTCTAATGGCGTAGATAGGATAAAATTTAGGCAAGATAAAATTTCAAACAAATTTACATTTTTCAAATATTCACAAGTCGTCCATGACAATTAGGGCCTAGATAGTTTATCTGGAGCTCTGAAGTGTAGAGTTATTGGAAAAGAGCTGTGTGCGCAATGTCATAACAACTTTATAATAATTAGAACAGCCACCTTGAAATAAATAGCTTCAGAAGGTCACCTCCAGTATGAAGACAGTAAGACACTTAACCAGACAAATAATGAATAGCAACCTTGGGGAATGTCAAAGAATAGGCTACTGTAGATGATCTTTAACTTTCTCTTGCTGAAAATTTATGGCTCTGTAAAAATGGAATGCTGTTAAAATCAATAAAATTGATTTGTATATATCAATGTAATTGATTTATATATATAATTACTATTAATTGAAACTAACATTATTATATTTGTCTTATTTTACTCTATTTTGTAGGAGTTCTCCTTTTAAGCATAAATATAGAAGATTTTCCTGCACTTTAAAATAGCTGTTAAAGAAATTTTCTTTGGATATTAACTGAGATGCCCAGACTTTTTGCTGCTAACTTTAATATGTCTAGATAAGTTTTAACATTTGAAAGTGGGATCTCTATTGGATGAGCTATGGCAAGGCAGGCAAATTAATTATTAGCATTACATAGAAGCCAAAAGGGAAAACACTCTGGGCTCAGGTAAAAGTCAGAGTCAAGACAAGACAGAAATATCTTCCTATATCTGGCCCAGCAGGCATGGAGATCCTCAGTTGACTATTTCCAGACAAGGTGAAGTATCTCATCTGTGAAAACAGCACTTACCTGCAGGCAATCAACGACAGCCAAGTGAAGGAAACCACGGGACTCTAACTTCTCTCCCTGAAGCGGGAGAACCCCAAAGCAGCACACCTGCTCATATAATCTTTTTTTCTTTTTTTTTTTGGAACATTGGCAATGGCCCATATAGGAACAGAAATTTCTGATTTTATACTTCCGCTGTATGTGTACTAATAAATTGTGCATAACAGTGTGTGTGTGTGTGTGTGTGTGTTCAAACTAAGCCTATGTGTTTTCACATGAGTATATCTTGACAATTTGTTTTATTCTTAAATTCACATTTTGCTTTATTATCAATAATGTTAATACATGTGGTATGATTCTGATCTATTGATTAGCTGCTAAAGACTATTTCATTTTATCATGTAGCATAATGATCTGTTCTCACATTGACGGAAAAGTCTCAATTTTCCAATTTTTACTGCCACACACAGTACCACACATATCTTGGAATACATGTGCAAGAGATTCTTTAGAGAATATGCCTAACAACATAATTGCTTATGTACATAAATATTTTCAAGTTTACTAGATATTGTCAGTTCGCTCTCCCATCTTTCTTCCTTGGTAGCAGTTGCTAGGCTTTCTCAAAATGGATAGGAAATCCAGTTTGATGTTCAAACTATCAGGTTGATAAGAAACCTTGGGATTTTGTTGATGCAACAGAAAAAAATTAACTTACCATTAAGTAAAACATTTTATGTAGTTTTTAAGAAATCATTTAAAACCCTAGTCTGAAATAGTGCATGATGTTCAGATTCATTTCAATGATATTGGTTTTGAGTTTTACGAAGAATCAGCATCAAAATGTATTGAATGCTTCTTCAGTATCTAATTTGGTAATCGTAAGGGTTTAGAGCTTTACTTTTTAAATGTGTATAACAAATAATGCTAAAATATCTGAATTCTTCAACTAAATCCTACCTATTCATTCTCTATTATGATTTTCTCATATCCTACAGAAATTGAATTGCTTTAATTTTGTATATATATTATTTATATATATAGCAAATGTTTGTATAAGTCAAATGGGTCTGTCTTACTTATTTTCTTCTGTTGTCTCTGATTAGCTTCATGGCTGTACCAGTTATTATAAAGTGATTGTGTATGTTTGTTCTTTATATTATCTTCATATGTTTGAATAAAAGAATTGCTTATTATGAAGATTAGTTAAACAGCTGGATCTAATACATTTATGATAAATACCGGGATGCCTATGTGAAAGGAGTCGATATTTCTATCTTTACATCACGTTTCTTTAATGATTTTGCACTATTCAGCTTTGCCTTTTCAATTGTTGTTACTCTTTTCCACTTTTGTTTGAATTTTATTTTTTTGCTCACATATATATTTCCTTCCTTTCTGTTTATTCAGTAAATGCTGTCGCCATGCCTACAAGTTTTTATATAAAGAACTTTCTACTTTTGTTAAGGTAAAATATTTCAGTTTTAATTAGAATTTCCTTTTTTACTCAAGATTTATTTAGGAGTATATAAACTTGGTTTCTAAATACATAATACTGTTATACTTTTATTATAATTAACTGGGATTTCTAGTTAACATTTTTGCCATCAGGAAATGTGATCTGTATGATTACAGTTATTTTTATTTTTCTTCGCATTGTTTCAAAACAGCTTCAAGGTTGCACTAGCATTATAAAATCATGCACCTGTATTTTAAGTTTTTTTCCCAACTATCTTGGGAAATTTCAGAACATTTAATAATGAAATTTATTTAGAAAAAGAATCATGATTAAATGTTAAATATCTAGTTTTATTCATAAGGATGAAATGAAAATCACAGTTGACATGAATTTAAATAAATGTATGTGCCCCTTTTCTCATTGTCAGAGATAAGTAACTGGGTGGAAGTAAAATTTAATATAAAATAAATCACCTTCCCTGTAAAAATAATTTCAATAGTATTTTGAAAACACATTGGGGCGCCTGGGTGGCTTAGTCGGTTAAGCGTCCGACTTTCGCTTAGGTCATGATCTCGCGGTTCGTGGGTTCGAGCCCCGCGTCAGGCTCTGTGCTGACTGCCAGCTCAGAGCCTGGAGCTGTTTCAGTCCGTAACTCCCTCTCTCTCTGACCCTCCCTGCTCACGCTGTCTCTCTCTCCTGGAAATAAATAAAAAACATTATAAAAAAAAAAAAGAAAAGAAAACACATTAAAATTCTAGTCACTTAATTTTGTTTGCACCTGTAGTGGGGAGTTTACAAGGCAAATTCCTCATAAGGTGAAAGAAGAGGCAATTAAATCTCAAATGTTACTGCATATTTTTTATTGAATAATGGTTTCCATAGTGATATATTTAATGTTAAACTAAAATTATGTGAGAATGGAAACCATATGGAAATAATATTAAAATTTGTAGAGCACAGATACTTTTACCCAAATTTACACATGAAAGTGTGTATGTTTGTGTGTGTTGCAAATCACATGTGTTAACAGACTGTAAGAGGAAGGAAACCTGGTAAATGATGTTAATACAATTGCTCTGTCAGAGTGTAGGATATTTTTAAGTTTTTTAATCTTTTTTTAATCATTCAACTATATCCTGTGAATATCCTCCAAACTGTCATTACTGTAATTAATTATATTTGTGATGTCGACATACTTACTATGGACTGAACGTTTGTGTAGAAGTTCTGAGTCATAATGTAATGGTATTAGGAGGCTTTGGCAAGAGATCAGATTATGGGAGTAGAGCCCTCAAGCATGGATTTAGTAGTGACTTTACAAAAGCAACCTCAGAGAGGTCCCCTGCTTCTTCCACCAAGTAAGGACATGGTGAGCAGTAAACACTCTGAAACCTAGAAGAGGGTTCTCACCAGAACTCGACCATGCTGGCACCGAGATCTCAGACTCCCAGCCTCCCAAAAGGTGAGAAATAACTTCTTGTTGTTTATAGCCACCCGATCTGGGTTACTTTGTGGTAGCGCCCTGGACTGACTAAGACAACACATTTCATTGTGTAGAAATTGCATAATTTAGTCAATTTCCTAACAGGAATTTTCTTGAGGAATGATAGAATAAGTATATGTGTCTTTAGCTTTCACATTCGTCTCTCTAGGATAGATAATACAATTGAATGCTGTCCTTTACTCTTCACAATTCCATACGGTTGCTAAATAATCCACTTATTTTATAGACAGAGGACCCGAGGGACAGGAAAGTTAAATGCCTTTTGTATAGCCACATAATATTCTCTCTTTACTAGCATATCAGTGAATGGATGAATAAAGGTAATTCAGTGATCTTTTATATAGTACATGTTAATATGTTTGTTCTCTTTTTTTTCTTTCTCTCTGATGAACACAGCACAGCTCTAAGATAAGTGGCTTGTTTCATTGTAACTACTTTCTCTACCAAGTTTCCTACTGTTGTGTCACTGTCATGTGTAGGGTATACATGTGCCTCAAGTCATTGATACCCTTATCTTGAGCCTCCAGTGAGATCCTTTCAGGGAAGAAAAAAGCCTCATCTTCTAGTGTATCATTTAAATGTCATAATGTCAGTGTATCTTAGTATGAGACTGTTTAGGAAGTTATCTTAGTGATTTGGTAAATTTGCAAGATTTATATCTATGGATTAGGTCTCTGGTGAAAAGTGACACAGATGGGCAGAATCATAATTTCTTGGTCAGCCGCATTAATCTGTTTGAATCCAGAGAGTAATTTTTAAGGGATATCTCAATCAAATGCATAATATGTTATTTTCTAGGAGATTCCTAACTTTAGTAAGCAAAGTTTAGAAATGTGTAAAGCTTGAACATTACTTTTTTTCCTCTTTTCTCATTATAGGCTAAGTTAGCTACGTAGCACCTTTAATAAAGTTTTAACAGGATGATTTCAACCTTAAATTTCTTAAAATCTGCTATCTGTAAAAGTGACAGGATAGAGAATTAAAAATGAGAGAAAGAGATGGGGGCCAATATCTTAGGGAAAAACTTGTCATAAAACAATCAATTTACACTCCTTTAATAAATAATAGACTTCCTTTCATATGGTTTGATTTTGGCCTCTAAAGTCCATTATCACAAAACATTTCTTACATGTTTTTTTTTTCTTCACTGTAGATTAAAATTACAGGATGTCTTGTATGCCTGTATATGTTAAATATGCAGCAAGCCACTACCAATATCTCTTCTGGAAGCCTATAACCTTTATGCAAATTTATATATTTTTAAATAATCAAATTGAAACTCTGTTTGGAGGTAACTCTTCTTAGGGTTCACATTTCTGTGTATCTTAGAAGCAGAGACAGAGATTAATTACTTTCTGATTATCTTTTCAGGGTTACTGTATAGCAAACAGCCTTGGAAGAGACAGATGGTCTTCTGAGGGAGAAAAGAAAGAACACATTTAACTATACGGTATAAAGAACTGGATTTCCTTGCTCAGGTTTCTTCTGCTTTAATGCAACTCATTGAATTTGTAGATGTTACATTGGCCTTCTTCTCACCACCTTGTGGGAATTGGGGCTCAGAGAACTGGCATAAAAAAGTGTTGATATTCTGCAACTACTATTTTTCCGGGTGGTAAAATGCTGTGTCCCTGACACTGGTTCTCATGGCCTCCTCTGTATATGTGAGTCTGTAGCAGGCCAACTTCTCAGCTGGCAAATAAGATACACCTTAGATTTTTTGCTCATTGACAAATACTAAATAAAATGAACTTCATTTATTTTAAGAATAATCATTTAATTATATATTATACATACATGAATGCACACACAAGTTCTTTTTTCTCTCTTTTTCATGTGTTTCAGAGTATATTCAAGGGTGTAAAATAGTTGATGAATGTACTTTCTTAAAAAATGTCTATGTCAAGTGCCAAGATAAAATGCTAGTGAGAAAATCTTTAACTGAATTGTTATATAGTCACTTTGGAACTGTGATTATAGTTGTCTTTCAACACAACATGAACCTTAGAAATTCTTATAGTCCGTTATTTATTTTGTTTGACATCTAAGTGCTTTATTAATTTTTCTTAATGTTTTACTTATTTCTGAGAGAGAGAGAGAGAGAGAGAGAGACAGCATGAGCTGGGGAGACACAGCATCTGAAACAGGCTCCAGTCTCCGAGCTAGCTCTGTCAGCACTGGAGCCCTATATGGGGTTCAAACCCACAAACGGTGAGATCATGACCTGAGCCAAAGTCAGACACTTAACCAACCGAGCCACCCAGGCACGCTGACATCTAAGTGCTTTAAATAGTGCTAAAGTAATACATTTTAAACATGTAGGTACATATTCTATGCCTCTAAGTATGTTTTAGGTATAGGTTTCTTTGATCCTATAATGAAATTCCTCAGTTATAAAATCTCAGATGGAATGGTAGAAGAATGATGGAAACTAGTAGAATTTCTTTACACAGTTTGTAATATATATACAAGAAAATAGCAGAGCACAAATAAATGGAGCACAGCCAAACTAATAGCCTGAAGAATTCATTTAAGGGAGTATTTCCACCCCAGTGGTTAGTACCACAAGGAACCAAGTCAAATAGCTCTGAACTTTTCAGAAGCAATAGAGGAAAAAGCGCAAAGTTCAAATGAGAACATGTGTGATATTAACACTGAATAATTAATTTTAAGATCCTTTTCTTTCTGTATGGTTTTAAAACTTGTTACCATACCACAAAAACAACCACAGTCATCACAATATGTATGAGAGCACTGTTGATGAGAACATTACATATTTATTGTAGTGTTATTTGAAAAATAGTACCTGATTCAGCTTTCACTCAGATTTTCCTATGATACAGTATTTGGTCCACAAAAAAATGTATACTCTTCACTCGTTTGATTTAAATTATACCTATGACGAGTAAAAATATTTAGGGCTACTTGCTCTGTGTAAAGTAGAAGTAAATAGTACTATCTGCAGATGGAAATAATTTTGCTGTTTTTCCTAATCATTCATATTCATCATAATGAAAACATGTTAGGTCTGAGGATATCATGGATACCTTTAATAAATTGTTTATTTTTCCTGTGATAACATAAGCAAATAGTCCTTCTTCCAAACTTGGTGGAATACATCCTTAATTTTAAGTTCCTTAAATTACTTTTTTAATGTGGTAGGTTCTTTTGAAAATCAACACATCTATCTCTGTATATAGTTGTTCATAAATGCAAATATATGACAATGTATACATCAATCTAAATTACACTGTTTATCATTAGCTAATACATTTATATTTTTAACACAAGTGAAATGTTATACAGTGCAAGAGTTTAAGAATTAATTGAATATGAAATAAAATAATTAATGATCACACTCTGTAGATACCTTATATTAACCAGTTACTAACTTTTTTGGGGCGCCTGGGTGGCTCAGTTAGTTAAGCGTCAGACTTCCGCTCAGGTCATGATCTCACGGTTAGTGGTTTCGAGCTCTGTCAGACTGTGCTGACTGCTAGCTCAGAACCTGGATGCTGTCTTCAGATTCTGTGACTCCCTCTCTCTTTGACCCTCCCCTGCTCACGCTGTCTCTATTTCTCTTTCAAAAATAAATAAAAACATAAAAAAAATTATAAGTGATAAAATACCACAAACTCGGTGGCTTAAACAATGGAAATGTATTGTCTCACATTGGGTCTCCTAGGTGGCTCAGTTGGTTAAGCGTCTGACTTTGTCTTAGGTCGCGATCTCAAGGTTTGTGAGTTTGAGTCCCACATCGGGCTCTGTGCTGACAGCTCTCAGAGCCTGGAGCCTACTTCCCATTCTGTATCTCCATCTCTCTCTGACCCTCCCCTGCTCACTCTGACTCTCTCTCTCAGAAATAAATAAAACATTTAAAAAAATTTAATAAAAGAAAATGTATTGTCTCACACTTATGTAAAGTATAAGTCCAAAATCAAGATGTCTATAGAGTTGATTCCTTCTAAGATGTGTGAATGAAATGTCTGACCCAGGCCTTTCTCCTTAGCTTGTAGAATGCTGGATTTTCCTTACATCTCTTTATAATGTCTTCCTTCTGTGAGTAGCTCGGTGTCCAAATTTCTCTTACAGGGTGATGAGTCATGCTCGATTAAGATCCACTTTTATAACCTCATTGTAATTTGATTATCTCTATAAAGATGCTATCTTTACAGAAGGTAATATTCTGAGGTATCAGGGATTAGGTCTTCAATATACACTTTTGGTAAAGACACCATTCAACTTATAACAACTAGCTTGAATCATAAAAATTTGGAAAATCAAGGACAACTGATAGATTTCTTACAAGCTCTCATAAACTACTGTTGGAGTTACTTATGCAATTTTTATTTATGGGCAAACTGGTACTATAAAATAATGAATTACTATGATTTTTAAGACAGTGACCTAACTATACGTGCAGACTTTAACATGGTAAATTTTAATATGAGTGTAGTTCTTTATACATACATATATATCTCTATATACATCTATATGTATGTATATAGAGATACATACATATGTATATGTATGTAAATGTATCCACATATATGTAGATATATACATATGTATCTATATAGATATATACCTATGTATAAAGAACATACATATATATGTTTTTTTAATTTTAGAAGTCATAATCATTTCAAAGCCCCTACCAGATGGCTTCCCTAGTGAATTTTATCAAACATATCAAGAATAATTGATATCAGTGCTCCTTAAATTCCTCCAAAAGTATGAAAAGGACAGAACAATTCTAAATTCATTTTAGGAGACCAGCATTGCTCTGATAAAAATGTCAGAAAAAGATACTGCAAGAAAGAAAAACTACAGACCAATATCCCTGATGAACATAGGTGTAAAAAAACAACGACAAAACACTAGCAAACAGAATTTAACAGCACACTGAAAGGATTATACATCATAGTCATATGGGATTTATTTCTGCAATGGAAGGATAGTCAACATATTAAAATTCAATACATTAACAGATAAATATACATGATCATCTCAACTATGCAGAAAAAAGTATTTAACAAAAGTCAACACCACTGCATGATTTAAAAAAAAAAAAAAAACGCACAACAAACAAGATATAGAAGGAAACTACCTCTGCATAATAAAGACCTTAAAAACTTCACAAGCTAAACTTACACTCAAAAGTGAAAGACTGGGGGCGCCTGGGTGGCTTAGTCGGTTAAGCGTCCGACTTTCGCTTAGGTCATGATCTCGCGGTTCGTGGGTTCGAGCCCCGCGTCGGGCTCTGTGCTGACTGCCAGCTCAGAGCCTGGAGCCTGTTTCAGTCTGTGACTCCCTCTCTCTCTGACCCTCCCTGCTCACACACTGTCTCTCTCTCTCTCCTAGAAATAAATAAAATATTTTAAAAAAAATTTAAAAAAAAAAAAAAAAAGTGAAAGACTGAAAACTTTTCCTTTGGATCAGGAATAAGACAATGATGCCTGCTCTTACTATTTCTATTTAACACAATTCAGGATGTCCTAAGCAAGAAAAGTAAAAGTTAAGTAAACTGGAAAGAAGAAATTAAAATATCTCTGTTCAACAATGATACAATCTTATATGTATAAAATCCTAAAGATTACACACACACACACACACACACACACACACACACACACACACACACAGAGTTAAACCTAACACTAATTTAGTAAAGTTCAAAATATAAAATCACACAAGAAACCAGTTGCATTTCTATAACTAATAATAAATTATACCAAAGGAAAATTAAGAAAAAATTACATTTACAATAACATCAAAAAGAATAAAATACTTAGGAATTAACTGGGGGTTGTGGGTGAAAGACTAATACACTGAAAACTAAAACATTTCTGAAAGAAATTAAAGAAGGCATAAAGAAATAGAAAGATATCTTGTGTTTGTAAATTGAAAGACATAATATTGTCAAGATATAATACTCTCCACAGTGATCTACAGATTCAGTACAATCCCTATCAAAATCACAATTAATTTTTTTCAGGGATAGAAAAACTCATCCCCAAATTCATTCCTTGGAGTCTCTGTCCCCAAATGCATTCATATTCTGAGCTTCTATGTGTTAGAACTAGAATATCTGAATTTGAGGGAGTAACACAGTTCAGTCCATAAGAAACCTGAACCCAGAAAGTGGAGATTTTTTTCAAGTCATGGTCATTTGAAGCTCCATAATTTATTATTTTTGCTGTTCTTGCTGTCACTATTATCATTAAATCTTTTTTACAGGGTCTGAATAAAAGGTATTTGTTTATGTATGGAGGATTAGAGAGTGAGAATCATGGCTGTATATTTCATATTAGACATGTTGTATATTTTCTCTTGATTCTGTAATGAAATCGAGATTTTTTTTCAGTTTCAAACCTTAAATTTATTAAAATGATTACCCTCTTATGCTCTGAATCATTAAGAACCATAACAAATACTTACATAAAGCATACCAAAATGCCAGGCATTATTCTTAACTGTTCAGTATCCCCATTTTGTGGGTGAAAGACTTTTAGGAAGAAGTCATCTGAGAGGAAGACACGTATACATGCCTAATGTAACAGACTCAAGGCAAGTGGATTAATATTGTGTTTTCTGATACACAAAGCAGGAAAAAAGGAACTGTAAGGGAAGTAAGTCTTGTCCAGAGGAGTGAACTATTTTGATACCCATGTCTTTTGCTCCGTATGATAGTTTGAAATACAAATCTATCAGTATGATGTTATCTTTTCAAATAAGTGACGGAAGCAAGTGTCTTGGGAACCTTACTAACCACTTATCTTGGGAGATTATGTCAGGACAAGGTCTGGACCAGACTGTACTATAATTTGCAGTCAAGGAAATGATAATATCTTGGAGATATACTAATTGTTTTGTTTACTTTTTCCTTCTTTGCTCAATAAATTACTTCTTTCCCCAGTGTTAAATACCCAAATGTGAAATAATTTGTTTGATTTCAGGATTAAGTAATGATAATTTATCAGTATATCTTTTTGAGAGTTTAGCAAAGAAGATGGAGGTTGGGGCAATAGTTACCATAAAAATAGACTGTATTATTTATCTTATTTATTTATGTGTATGTTTTTATTTACACATTTAGAGAGAGAGAAAGAGAATCTTTGGCATGCTAAACATTTAGCATGAGACTGATGTGGGGCTTGATCCCATGACCCTAGGCTCATGACCTGAGCCAAAATCAAGAGTCAGACACTCAACCAACTGAGCTACCCACTGTTTTCTTTTTTTTTTTTTTTTTTTTTCAAATAGTTTATTGTCAAATTAGTTTCCACATAACACCCAGTGCTCATCCCCACAAGTGCCCTCCTCCATGCCCACCCCTCCTCCCCCCCACATCCACAGTCCTCAGTTTTTGTCAGCATTCAAGAGTCTCTCATGGTTTGCCTCTCTCCCTTTCCCCCACCATTTCCGCCCTTCTTCTCCCCCTTGGTCCTCTGTCAAGTTCCTCCTAATCCTCCTATACGTGCACACATATGATATTTGTCCTTCTCTGCCTGACTTATTTCGCTCAGCATAACACCCTCAAGGTCCATCCATGTTGCTACACATGGCCAGATTTCATTGTTTCTCATTGCCATGTAGTATTCCATGGTATAGATAAACCACATCTTCTTGATCCATTCATCTGTTGATGGACACTTAGGCTCTTTCCAGGTTTTAGCTATTGTGGAGAGTGCTGCTATGAACATTGGGGTACATGTGCTCCTATGCATCAACATTTCTGTATCCCTTGGGTAAATTCCTAGCAGTGCTATTGCTGGGTCATAGGGGAGTTCTATTGTTAGTTTCCTTAGGAACCTCCACACTGTTTTCCAGAGGGGCTGTACCAGTTTACATTCCCACCAACAGTGCAGGAGGGTGCCCGTTTCTCCACATCCTCGCCAGCATCTAGAGTTCTCTGATTTGCTCATTTTAGCCACTCTGACTGGCGTGAGGTGGTATCTCAGTGTGGTTTTGATTTGTATTTCCCTGATGAGGAGGGATGCTGAGCATCGTTTCATGTGTCTGTTGGCCATCTGGATGTCCTCTTTGGAGAAGTGTCTGTTCATATCTTCTGCCCATTTCTTCACTGGGTTGTTTGGTTTTCGGGCGTGTAGTTTGGTGAGTTCCTTGTAGATTCTGGATATCAACCCTTTATCTGATATGTCATTTGCAACTATCTTTTCCCATTCCGTTGGTTGCCTATTAATTTTCTGGGTTGTTTCCTTGGCTGTGCAGAAGCTTTTAATCTTGATGAGGTCCCAACAGTTTATTTTTGCTCTTGATTCCCTTGCTTTTGGGGATGTGTCAAGTAAGAAGTTGCTGCGGTGGAGGTCAAGGAGGTTGTTTCCTGCTTTCTCCTCTAGGGTGTTGATAGTTTCCTGTCTCACGTTCAGGTCCTTTATCCATTTTGAGTTTATTTTTGTGCATGGTGTGAGAAAAATGATCTAGTTTCATTCTTCTGCATGTTGCTGTCCAGTTCTCCCAACACCATCTGTTAAAAAGGCTGTCTTTTTTCCATTGGATATTCTTTCCTGCTTTGTCAAAGATTAGTTGGCTGTATACTTTTGGGTCCACTTCTGAGTTCTCAATTCTGTTCCATTGGTCTATGTGTCTGTTTTTGTGCCAATACCATACTGTCTTGATGATGACAGCTTTGTAGTAGAGGCTAAAGTCTGGGATGGTGATCCCTCCCGTTTTGGTTTTATTTTTCAGGATTACTTTGGCTATTCGGGGTCTTTTGTGGTTCCATACAAATTTTGGATAGTTTGTTCTAGTTTTGAGAAGTAGGCTGGTGCAATTTTGATTGGAATTGCATTGAATGTGTAGAGTGCCTTAGGTAGTAATGACATCTTAACTATATTTATTCTTCCTATCCATGAGCATGGAATGTTTTTCCACTTCTTTGTGTCTTCTTCAATTTCCTTCATAAGTTTTCTATAGTTTTCATCATACAGATCTCTTGTATCCTTGGTTAGGTTTATTCCAAGGTATTTTATGGTTTTTTGTGCAATTGTGAATGGGATCAGTTTCTTGATTTCTCTTTCTGTTGCTTCATTGTTGGTGTATAAAAATGCAACCGATTTCTGTACGTTGATTTTGTACCCTGCAACTTGGCTGAATTCTTGGATCAGTTCTAGTAGGCTTCTGGTGGAGTCTGTCGGGTTTTCTATGTAGAGTATCATGTCATCTGCGAAGAGTGAAAGTTTGACTTCCTCTTTGCCAATTCTGATGCCTTTGATTTCCTTTTGGTGTCTGATGGCTGATGCTAGGACTTCCAGCACTATGTTAAACAGCAGTGGTGAGTGGGCATCCCTGTCGTGTTCCTGATCTCAGCGGGAAAGCTCTGAGTTTTTCCCCGTTGAGGATGATGTTAGCTGAAGGCTTCTCATAGATGGCTTTGATGATGTTTAAGTAGGTTCCTTCTATCCCAACTTTCTCGAGAGTCTTTATTAAGAAGGGCTGCTGTCTTTTGTCAAATGCTTTTTCTGCATTTATTGACAGGATCATATGGTTTTTATGTTTTCTTTTATTAATATGATGTATCACATTGATTGATTTGCGAATGTTGAACCAGCCCTGTAACCCAGGAATGAATCCCACTTGATCTTGGTGGATGATTCTTTTGATATGCTGCTGGATTCGATTTGCAAGGATCTTGTTGAGAATTTTTGCATCCGTATTCATTAAGGATATTGGCCTGTAGTTCTCTTTTTTTGCTGGATCTCTGTCTGGCTTGGGAATCAGTGTGATGCAGGCTTCATAAAATGAGTCCGGGAGTTTTCCTTCGCTTTCTATTTTTTGGAATAACTTGAGAAGAATTGGGATTAATTCTGTTTTAAATGTCTGGTAGAATTCCCCAGGGAAGCCATCAGGTCCAGGGCTCTTATTTGTTGGGAGATTTTTGATCACTGATTCAATTTCTTCACTTGTTATGGGTCTGTTCAGGTTTTCTATTTCTTCCCGTGTGAATTTTGGTAGTGAGTGTGTGTTTAGGAATTTGTCCATTTCTTCTAAGTTGTCCAATTTATTGGCATATAATTTTTCATAGTATTCCCTGATAATTGCTTGTATTTCTGAGGGGTTGGTTGTAATAAGTCCATTTTCATTCATAATTTTGTCTATTTGGGTGCTCTCTCTTTTCTTTTGGATAAGTCTGGCTAGAGGTTTGTCAATTTTGTTTACTTTTTCAAAAAACCAACTCTTGGTTTCATTGATCTGTTCAATTGTTTCTTTGGTCTCTATGTTGTTTATTTCTGCTCTAATTTTACTATTTCTCTTCTTCTACTGGGTTTAGGGCGTTCTTGTTGCTCTGCCTCTAGTTCCTTTAGGTGAGCTGTTAGATTTTGGACTTGCGCTTTTTCTAATCTCTTGAAATAGGCCTGGAGAGCAATGTACTTTCCTCTTAGGACTGCCTTTGCCGCATCCCATAGATTTTGAATTGTTGTGTTTTCATTTTCATTTGTTTCCATATATTTTTAATTTCATCTCTAATTGCCTGATTGGCCCATTCATTCTTTAGAAGGGTGTTCTTTAACCTCCATGTTTTTGGAAGTTTTCCAGACTTCTTCCTGTAATGGATTTCAAGTTTCAAAGCATTGTGATCTGACAGTGTGCATGGTATGATCTCTATTCTTTTATATTTATTGAGGGCTGCTTTATGTCCCAGTATGTGATCTATCTTGGAGAATGTGCCATGCGCACTTGAGAAGAAAGTAAATTCCCTGGCCTCAGGATGTAAAGTTCTAAATATATCCGTCAGGTCCATCTGGTCCAATGTGTCTTTCAAGTCCATTATTTCTTTAGTGATTTTCTGTCTGGTTGACCTATCCATTGCTGTAAGCGGAGTATTAAAGTCCCCTGCTATTAGCACATTCTTATCTATAAGCTTGTTTCTGTTTGTGATTAATTGTTTTAGATATTTAGGTGCTCCCATATTCGGTGCGTAGACATTTATGATTGTTAGTTCTTCCTGATGGATGGACCCTGTAATTATTATGTAGTGCCCTTCTTCATCTCTTGTGATTGTCTTTAATTTAAAGTCCAGTTTGTCTGATATAAGTATCGCTACTCCGGCTTTCTTTTGATTTCCTGTAGCATGATATATATTTCTCCATCCCCTTACTTTTAATCTGAAGGTATCTTCCGTCTAAAATGAGTTTCTTGTAGACAGCATATAGATGGATTTTGTTTTTTAATCCATTCTGCTACCCTATATCTTTTGATTGGAGCATTCAGCCCATTTACATTCAGTGTTATTATTGAAATATGTGGGTTTAGAGTCTTTGTATCTTTTGTAGGGTTCATGTTTGTGGTGGTGTCTCTGGAATCTTTGTTCCTTGCAACCTTTCCTTCAGAGCATCCCCCTCAGGATTTCTTGTAGGGCTGGCTTCGTGGTGACAAATTCTTTCAATTTCTGTTTGTTTGGAAAGGTTTTATCTCTCCTTCTATTTTGAATGACAGGCTTGCTGGATAGAGGATTCTTGGCTGCATATTTTTACTGTTCATCACATTGAAGATCTCTTGCCTTTCCTTTCTGGCCTGCCACCTTTCAGTAGATAGGTCTGTCACCACTCTGATGGGTTTCCCTTTGTATGTGAGGGCCCTTTTCTCCCTAGCTGCTTTCAAAATTCTCTCTTTGTCCTTGTATTTTGCCATTTTTACGATGATATGTCGTGCAGAAGATCGATTCAAGTTACGTCTGAGAGGAGTCCTCTGAGCCTCTTGTATTTCCACATTGACTTCCTTCCCCAGGTCGGGGAAGTTCTCTGCTATAATTTGTTCCAGGACTCCTTCAGCACCTTTCCCTCTCTCTTCCTCTTCTGGGATTCCTATGATACGGATATTGTTGCGTTTGACCGTATCGCTGAGCTCTCGAATTCTTCTTTCCTGTTCCTGGATCAGTTTGTCTCTTTTTGTCAGCTTCTTGTTTTTCTATAATGGTGTCTTCTAAATCACTTATTCTCCTTTCTGCCTCTTCAAGCCGTGCATTGGAGGCCTCTAATTTATTATGGATCTCATTTATCGCATTTTTTAATTCTTCATGCCTATTTTTATTTTCCATTCTGTCTGTAGCCATAGTTTCTTTGATGTCCCCTATGTTTTTTTCAAGCCCTGCTATTAATTTCACCATTATTATTCTAAAATCTTGTTCACTTATGCTGCTGATATCTGTTTTGAGCAGTTCATTAGCTGTCATTTCTTCTTGGAGTTTCTTTGGAGGAGAGCTCTTTCGTTTCGTCATTTTAGTTAGCTTTCCGGCTCTTGTTGGTTTTAAAGACCTGTTATGCTCTCTGTTTCTATGAGCACTGCTATATCCAAGAAACTCTTTGACTTTCCAGGGCCTATCCTTTCAGAGATTGTTTTTTGAATGGTATCCCTCGGTCACTCTTGTTGGGACCTTAGTTATTTTATTTTCCTATTCATAGTGATATTTGGGACTCTTCACCTTGTGTACTCTAGCTTGTTTCTTGAGGTAGCCCTGGAAAAGAAAACAGACAGACAGACACACAGGGAGCAGGAGCACACAAACGCACAGGCTGATTCAACTAACATGCAAAGCGAGAGGGAAAAGGAAAAAGTTAATAGAAAAGACGGAGGAAGGAGGGCGAATAGGGAGCATAAAATACATAAAAGGGTCAAAAAGGGGAAAAGAAAAGGAAAAAAGAAGAAAACCAATGGACAAAGAACGGTTTAAAGCATATACCTGGATTTCCCAGCTACAGTTAAATAGCCGTGTGTATGCAGTGCTGGTTGAAGAGCATAGAGAAAAAGAGAGAATGCAGGGTGAGACAAGGCAGATTTGGAAATAGAATGAACAGGCAGAAGGGATAAGAAACTTTTTTCAAAGAGGTAAAGGGTAGAATGTGGTTGGATAGGTGAGAGAAGGATGCTGGAATTATCCAGAGAAACTATATAGTCTAATTACTCCTGAGAGAAATAGCTGAAAAAGTCGGTAGGTGTAGAATTTACATTTACAGAATGGACTTGTGATTGTTTAAGCAAGCTGGCGACCAGAGTTAATCAGGTCAGTGTTTTGGGGAAAAAAGCGAGAAAAGAGAAAAAAGAAGAAAAAAAAAGAGAAAAGAAAGGGGAAAAAGAAAAAAAAAGGGAGGAGGGCACCTCTCAGGCAGAGATGGGCGTGGCGTGATCCGATGCCTCAGGCGGGGGTTCTGCCTTGGCGATTGTGGGAAGGAGAGTGACGGTGCTCCAGTCCCTTCTTGAACCCCGCGCTGCAGCTCGCTTTTTTTTTTTTTTGGCGTGTCAACTCCCCGTTCCGGGGACGCAGCCGAAGTTGGTTGCACTCTTCAACCCAGGCCAGTTCCAATCTCCAAATCCCAGCCCGCGCCCCGCTGAAGTTGCCTTAGACACAGCTTCCCAGACAACCCCCTCGGGCAATTCCAGGCTCCCTGCTGAGCTCTGGGGGCGGAGTCAGGATCGCTGCTTTCTTCTCTGGTCGGCTCTGGTGCGCATGCGCGGGGGCTTGCCTGCAGCGTCCGCGTAGCCTGAGCCCGCTGGAGTGAGGAAAACCGGGTCTCTCTATGGCTCGTCACCCGAAACACGAACTCACAGGCAAATTTCCCAGTTTTTAGCTCTTTGCCTTCCCTCTCGAGTTCCAGCCAGCCAGGAGCGCGGACGCCTGGTGTCTGCGCGTCTCCTTCAGGCTACCCACTGTTTTCTAACATTAACTTTCATATTAGAACCTAAATCTCTCATAGCATATTACCTTCCATATAGAATCCTGGTGGATTTACTGCTTTAGATGATAACTATGAAACTCCTAGAGCTACCACAACAGAAATTGTTGTTGATATGTGTGGATTCTCTCTGTTAAATTTCAATCCACTTAATAGGTTGTAATGGACAAATATTTGATGTGGCATAATTAACTAAGGATGCTAAACTTTTTTTCCTCAAATTAAATGATTTTTGGGTAGCCTGGATGGCTCAGCTGGTTGAGTGTCTGACTCTTTGATTTTGGCTCAGGTCATGACTCCAGGGTCGTGGGATCAAGCCCTACATTGGGCTCAGCATGAAGCCTGTTTGGGATTCTCTTTTTTCTCTATCTATGCCTCTTTTTATTCTAAAATAAAAATTAAAAAAATAAAGTAAAAATTTAAATAAATTAAAATGATTTTTACTTTTTAAATGTGAATATACGTACTGTGTTACAACCTCAAAATGTGTCCTGAATTAAATTTGATAAATATTAATAGTGTTTGGGGATGATATCACATTTGATTAAGATACCTATCCAGACAAATTATGCATCCTGAGCAGAATTCTAGATGATTTCATTGATATTTGAAGAAGAGACTCTAAGTGACTCTCTGTACTTGCTATCCACCTGTTTCATTTCACTGGCAGGTTCCAGAGTTGAGATTCCTGCCTAGATTTTACATGGCACTTGAGACAACTTGCCGGGGTGCTGCACTACATATCAGCTAATTGGACCACTAATGAGCTGAGTGACTTTTTAATACCAACTGCCTGAAAACCACCCAGTGTGATCGCAGATGGCTCTTTAAGAATTAGCCACTTCAGAATGAAAATTCTTTGTTTCTTATATGTCAATAATGTAAGTACAAGATGGGGACTTAAAATTTTGCATAGCGGTCCAGAACTCTCCAGTTCAGGTAGAAATTTGACCCCTTGCTTGTGTGTGTATATTTTAAATGTCCAGATTACTGTAAGTTCACCAAAATTGTATAGACAATCTTATTATTTCTCTTTGGTAATAAGAATTATGTCTCCACTAAAGCCATAAGAGTTTTGCAATTTTATCTCTCATCCCAGTCAAAGCATAGTTTTTCAACTACACAGCTATATCTTTGATAATAGAAGTAAGGATCCACTTCTGAGAAGAATGATGCACCCAAAGAAAAACAGATTCTTCAAAAACCATTTTTATAAATGCTTTCTAGTGCCTTTACCTGATGTTTGAATTTAGGTTTATATGTCTAAATAAATATAGATTACTCAACCTGGCTTGGTTATTGGTTAGATCTCTTTAAACTCACACAAATAATATGTGGTAATAATGTTTGGTTTTTATAATAACCATTTGGTGCTTCCAACCATGGTAATCATTTTCACTGAGAACACTCTACTAATGTTGTTACTAAGAAGGTAGTCATATGCCTATTTTATTTCTAGAGCATTTCATGACAATGATACTTCTATTCATTTCACCTCGGATCAGGCCAACCTATATAATCTAAGCAGGTAATTTCTTTCCCTTAACAGTGATGATTAGGCAGATGTTAGAGAGGTTTTACTCTCTTTAGAGCAAAGAGTGCTAAAGAGATGTTACCAGGGTACTTCTGGGGGGGGAAATTCCTTCTTCTTAAGAGATTTACAGAAAGTCAGTCTCACCTTTCTATTGAATGTAAATAAAGCACATGCAGCAACAATTTTATGAAAACAGGATATTTCACACCTTATTCAGTTTTTCTTTGTTTCATAAATATTATATAATTTTCTATCTTAAGGGATTCATGAATTTTAGACAAGTTTGTTTTTAAATATAGCTCACTGCATGGATGTATGTAATTTATTTATCTATTTACATACTGACAGATGTCTTACTTGTTTCTAAGGTTTGGTAATTATGTGTAAAACTGCTAGAAACATTCCTGGGTAAATTTTTGTGTGTTTTTTGTTTTCACCTCTTTTGAGTAAATATCCAGGAGACTGATCGATGGATAGCATAGTAAGACTATTTTGTTGCGTAAAAAACTGTCAAACTATTTTTCAAAGTGGTTGTACCATTTTGCATTCCCACCAGCAGTGAATGAGAGTTTCTACTGTTCCACTTCCTTGTCAGGATCTGGTGTTGTTGCTGTTTTGGATTTTAGATATTCAGGTAGATGTCTAGTGGTATTTCAGTGTTTTAATTGCAATTACCTAATTACAGATAACCGTGCCCATCTCCTCATATGTTTTTTTGGCATCTGTATATTTTCCTTGGAGAGGTGTCTGTTAAAATCTTTTGCCAAGTTTTTAATTTTGGGCTTTTGTAGAGTTCTTTGTGTATTTTGGATATAATTCCATTATAGAATATGGGCTTTACAAATATTTTCTTTCAGACTACGGCTTATCTTTTTATCTTCTTAACAGTGTTTTTGATAGAGCAAATGTTTTTTAACTTTAAAGTAGTCAAATATTTTTTTTCTATCATTGATAGTACTGCTAGTGTTGCATCCAAAAACTCTTTGCCAATCTCAAGTCGCCTACATTTTCTCATACATTATTTTCTAGGAAGACTACTTTTGACTCTGTGGTAAGGTCTATTGTTTTCTTCTTAGTTCCAGAGCATGGCTCTTACTCTAGCTATGGTTCTCTCTTTAAAGTTTAGCTTTGCTTATAAAAAGGAAAGGCAAAGATGCACTATGATCTTATGTCTTGACTATAGTCATTTAAATTACATTTCTGGTGCAACACAAACTTTGGCTACTCAATCCTTTCCCAGACCTTCTACGTGAATTATTTTCTTCTCATGACATAGATATCCTATTATTGCATCACCAATATTATACTTTGCTTGTTTATTTAATTCACCTTATTCTTGGGGTTCCTAGGTGGCTCAGTCTATTAAGCATTAAACTTTGGCTCGAGTCATGATCGCATAGTTCGTGGAATTGAGCCTGGCATTGGGCTCTGGGCTGACAGCTAAGAGCCTGGAACCTGCTTGGGATTCTGTGTGTGTCTCTCTTTCTCTCTGCCCCGCCCCCCCTTGTACTCTCCTCTCTCAAATATAAACATTTAAAAATTTAAAATAAAATAAAATAAAAATTCACCTTCTCTACCGAATACTAAGTTTCTTGTTGGCAGGATATGCTTGTTACACTACTCCATTTTTAGTATTTTTACACAGCACAATTTTTTAAAAAATATTTATTTATTTTTAAGAGAGAAAGAGACAGAGTACTCCTGGGGAAGGAGCAAAGAGAGAGGGAGACAAAGAATCTGAAGCAGGCTCCAGGCTCTGAGCTGTCAGCACAGAGCCAGATGCAGGGCTCAAACTCACGAACCATGAGATTGTGACCTGAGCTGAAGTTGGATGCTTAACCAACTGAACCACCTAGGTGTACCTACACAGTATAATTTTTATTATTTTTTTGAATAAGGGAATCTTTGTAAAGTAGAAGATATTTTATTTCTAATTAGCAATGTTGTCTAATACTAACTGGAAAAAATGCTTGCAAATATTATCAACGGTATATCTCACAAAATGCATTTAACAGAATCTGGAAGAGTTTTATAGACTCTGTTAGAATTTGGGTTAGAAAAATAAAGGAGTTGGTAACATGTATTTTAATTTGATATAGAATTTTTGAAAATGTCTGATGAATCTCTTTTTTGCTCTCACTCTCTCTTCTTTCTTCTTTGGTAACGTTAGAGTCATTAAAGGAATATATTTTATAGTGGTATTAATAATAAGTAATTTAATCTCCATAACAGTTCTCAATATTTTCAAAGAGTTTTAACCTGAATTTACATTGATGAACTTTATATAAACAACATTCATATTCACTGTTAAGTCTTTAGCTATATAATTTAAATTCATACTTTTTTATATTAGAGATGAGTCAATTTTCCTTAAAATTTCTTCTTGGAATATTATAATCATTTTGACAAGAAGTTAATTAGTGACTTTTAATCTACCTAGTTTGATTGCCACATATTTACTTAATTTATGTTTTTATTTTTTCTTATGAAACTAATATCCTTATCATAGCAACTGTAACTAGTGTGATGTGATTTTATTCGCTTCATAATTTCTAAATTTTAGCACAGATAGTCTCCACATTTGTATTAATCATAGACATGCCATCTGAAGACTATATTTCTTGTACTTATATTAGGTCATTTAATGAATAGGATCACTGTAAAATGTCCAGCTAACAATATCTAGATTTCTTGGCCTTAACTTGTTCTTATTTAATTCTGTTAGTATGTTATATATTTTTTACACTGTCCTTGGGTGGAATTTATTTCTCATTCAATGTTTAAAGTTTCAAGGACCTTTAAAATGGCCTGATGTCAATAAGAAATGTGAAATATTTCTATATCTTAAATGCATTTCAAAATCATAGCTCATTATAAATTATTACTGTTCAGAATACAAATGAGTGTTTATTAACCATTCATATTTTTATTTTCTGTTCATTTGACTTCATTTTGTTCTATTTATATGTTAAGGCAATATTATAAGCCACCATCTAATTATGCTTTCTGGGAGTATATTTTGGATGCTTAACCTTGATATAAATTAAATGATATTTCTACAAACTTACTGTCTCTCAAAACCTATGCATGGAATAATTTGAGGAAATAATAACATACTGAGATGACTAATGCATGGTTGCCAAAAGTACTCAGATACTTAACTATAATTTATCAATGTTAGGGTGTTCTTTTGTTCTCTGTGATCAGTGTAAAATCCCAAGAAAAAAATTTTAAGGAAAATTTCATGATTCATTTTATGATAAAGAAAACAGGCTTTAAAAAAAAGGAGTGCCACCATATAAAAAATAAAATAAATGAAATTAGCTTTCAACTAGAAAGGTAGAGCCACTTGCCAAAACACTAAATCTAAATGTAGTACATGCCCTCCCACTAAATGTATTCAAGTGGATTGAATTGATCATATATATTTATCTTCAAATCTTCAGAAAGCTAGTACCTGTGTACTGATGATTTTACAATCCATACTGACCAGGCATGGAACCGTATGTAGCTACATACCCATTATTCATAAGTTGTTTATATGCTCTGTAGAGATCACAGAAGAAAACACAGTGACCTCATTTTCCAAGTTGGTCACTAATTTTCGATAACTGATATCAGGGAGGCAAGTTGATAACAATAGAAAACACAAAATATACAGAATTGAAGTGATAAATTTATTAACACATATTCAGCTCAAAAGGATTTTTCAAACATATTTGATTATATATTTTGTAAACCTAATTATTTAGTGAAACAATGAGATTAATATATGATAGCTGTCTTGGAGAATTGTTGGAAAGAGAGATACATCAATAGAAAGTCACAGGCAAAATCTGATAATGATAAAATAGAAATAATGCATGGTGATGAAAAGAGAACTGAGAAGACATGGGAAGGGAAATTTAAGAGATTTATCAGTTTGACAGGAAGTAAAATAACATAAGCCAGGCTGAAGCATTATTTATTTATAAAATGAAATATGATGCAGGAGAGTTTCATAAGCATGATAGAACAGATCGTTCAATCTAAGGGTTGGTTTTTTGAAATGATAAACAAAATGGATAAACCCCTAACCAGACTTCTCAAAAAGAGAACAGAGAAGACCCAAATAGATACAAGCATGAATGAAAGAGAAGAGATCAAAACTAACACTACAGAAATGAAAACAATTATTATAGAATACGATGAATAATTATATGCCAACACTGGACAATCTGGAAGAAACAGACAAATTCCATTTCTAGACACTCACGCACTACCAAAACTCTAAAAAGAGGAAATAGAAAATTTGACAGACCCATAACCAGTGAAGAAATTGAATAGTTTATCAAAAAGCTCCCAAAAAATAAGAGTCCTGGGTCAACTGACTTCCCAGGGGAATTCTACCAGACATTTAAATCAGAGTTAATACCTGTTCTTCTCAAACTGTTCCAAAAAATAGAAATGGAAGGAAAGTTTCCAGACTCATTCCCTAAAGACAGCATTACATTGCTTCTAAAATGAGATAAAGACCCCACTAAAAAGGAGAATTATAGGCCAATATCCTTCCTAAGCCTGGATGCACGAATTCTCAACCAGATACTAGAAAATCAAATTCAATGATTTCAATATGCAGTTCAATATTTCAACATGAAATAATAATTAATAAAAATAATAATTAAAAGAATTATTCACCATGATCAAGTGGGTTTCATTCTGGGGCTGCAAGGCTGGTTCAGTATTCACAAATCAATCAATGTGATATCATATTAATATAAGAAAGGATAAGAACCATATGACCCTGTCAATAGATGCAGAAAAGGCATTTGACAAAATGCAGCACCCTCTCTTAATAAAAACCCTCAAAAAAGTTGGGATACCTTAACATCATAAAAGCCATATATGAAAGTTTCACAGCTAATATCATCCTCAATGGGGAAATACTGACAGCTTTTCCCCTGAGATCAGGAACATGACAGGGATGTCCACTCTCGCCACTGTTATTTAACATAGTGCTGGAAGTCCTAGCCTCAGCAATCAGACAACAAAACAAAATAAAATTCATCCAGATTGACAAAGAAGAAGTTAAACTTTCACTCTTCACAGATGACATGATATTCTACAAGGAAAACCCTGAAATTTCCACCAAAAAACTGTGAGAGCTACTGATACATGATTTCAGCAAAGTTTCAGGATATAAAATCAATGCACAGAAATCAGTTCCATTTCTAGACACCAATGATGAAGCAACAGAAAGATATTGAGAAATAAATCCCATTTACAATTATACTAAAACCCATAAAATACTTAAGAATAAACCTAACCAAAGAATAAAAGATCTGTACAATGAAGACTATAGAAAGCTTATGAACGAAGTTGAAGAAGACGCAAAGAAATGGAAAACCATTCTGCACTCATGGACCAGAAAAATTAGTATTATTATAATGTCAATATTACCCAAAACAGTTTTCACATTCAATGTAATCCCAATCAAGACAGCACCAGCACCCTTCACAGAGCTAGAGCAAACAATTCTAAAATTTGTATGGAACCACAAAGAACTTGAATAGCCAAAGTAATGTTAAAAATGAAAACCAAAGCAGGAGGCGTCACGATCGCAGACTTTAACCTGTATTACAAAGTTGTGATCATTAAGACATATGGTATTGGCACAAAACAAACACGTAAATCAATGGAATACAATAGAGAACCTAGAAATGGACCCACAAATATATGGCCAGCTAATCTTTGACAAAGCAGGAATAGAGTATGTAATGGAAAAAAAGTCTCTTTAGCAAATGGTTCTGGGAGAACTGGACACTGACATGCTGAAGAATGAAACTGGACCACTTTCTTACAGCATACACAAAAATATATTCAAAATAGATGAAAGACCTAAAAGTGAGACAGGAAACCATCAAAATCCTACAGGAGAAAACAGGCAGGAACTCTTTGACCTTGGCTGCAGGAACTTCTTACTTGACATGTCTCCAGAGGCAAGGGAAATAAAATCAAAATGAACTATCGGGACCTCAGTCAAGATGAAAACCTCCTTCACAGCGAAGGAAACAATCAACAAAACTAAAAGACAACCAATGGAATGGGGAAAGATACTTGCAAATGTCACTGAATGAAGGGTTAATATCCAAAATCTATAAAGAACTTACTAAACTCACCCAAAAATCTAAATAATCCAGTGAAGAACAAAAGACATGAATATAAGACTTTTCCAAAGAAGACATCAGATGGCAAACAGGCACATGAAAATATGTGCAACATCACTCATTATCAGGAAAATACAAATCAAAACCAAAATGAGATACCAGCTCCTACAGGTCAGAATGACTAAAATTAACAACTCAGGAAACAACAGATGTTGGTGAGAATGTGAAGAAAGGGGAACCCTCTTGCACTGTTGGTGGGAATGCAAATTGGTGAAGCCACTCTGGAAAACAGTGTGGAGGTTCCTCAAAAAATTAAAAATAGAATTACCCTATGACCCAGCAATTGCACTACTAGGAATGTATTCGAAGGATACAGGAGTGCTAATTCAAAGGGGCATATGCACCCCAAAGTTTATAGCAGTGCCATCAACAATAGCCAAATTAGTCCTGGGTGGCTTAGTCAGTTAAGTGTCTGACTTCAGCTCAGGTCATTATTTCAGAGTTTGTAGGTTTGAGCCCCGGGTTGGTCTCTGCTGACAGCTCAGAGCCTGGAGCCTGCTTCAGATTCTGAGTCTCCTTCTCCCTCTGGCCCTCCCCAACTTGTGCTCAGTCTCTCTCTGTCTTTCAAAAATAAATAAATGTAAAAAAAATTAAAAAACCACAATAGCCAAATTATAGAAAGAGCCCAAATGTCCATCAATGGATGAATGGATTAAGAAGATGTGATCTCTCTCTCTCTCTCTCTCTCTTTCTCTGTCTGTCTGTCTGTCTCTATCATCTATCTTATCTTCATACAGTGGAATAGTGCTCAGTGATGAAAAAGAATGACATCTTGCCATTTGGAACAACGTGGATGGATCTGGAGGGTATTAGGCTAAGCGAAATAAGTCAGAGAAAGACAGATATATGATTTCACTTATATGTGGAATTTGAGAAACTTAACAGATGACATAGAGGAAGGGAGGGAAATATAAGAAAAACAGTAAGGATGGCAAATCACCAGAGACTCTTAAATACAGAGAACAAACTGAGGTTTGATGGATGTGGGGTTGGGTTAATGGGTGACAGGCATTAAGGAGGGCACTCTTCGGGATGATCACTGGGTGGGGTGTCATATGTAATAGATGAATCACTGAGTTCTAGAAGCCAAGACTACACTATATGTTAACTAACTTAATAATAATAATAATAATAATAATAATAATAATAATAATAAAAGAGTATGGTGTTTAGGGAGGGAATATATAAAAGAAATAGGAACAGGAAACTGAAACACTTGGAAAATAATTAGAAATAATTCTGACACAGGACAGTTAGACAATGAAATTGCTAAACATTATAGATTTCTGGACTGAACAAATCCTATTTTTGGAAAAGAAGGACAAAATTTTACAATGCAATGAATTATTCTACAGTAATTACATGTAACTATACCCAAGCCTAGAAAAATAACATATTTTAGTATTTCCCAAGACACATGCCTCTTCCAGTCACTACATTCTTTCTTCTTCTTAAAGGGGCAGAATTCTGTTTTCTGACAGTATAATATAATTTTGGCTATTTAGGGACTAAATATAAATGAGAATATATTCGGTGTTCTTGGATAGCTTGCTAAACTTAACATTTATGAAATTTAACTATATTGGTATGTAGATGTCATCTATTCATTCATGCCATTGCATTTTTCCTCAAACTTTGCATATATCTGGTGATAATAGACACTTGTGTGATTTCTAATCAGACATGCCAAAAACATTCTCGTATGTGTTTCAGTACTTAAGTGCATACATCATAATTCAGCACATCCAGGAGTGGTATTACTTTTACACTAAACGTGAGTCTGTTGAGCTTTAGTGGCTATTGCCACATCTATTGCCATAGTCAATCAAATTACACATCTACCAACAGTGAATAAATATTGACACACTTCCTCCATTCTATAACTTGGTTATAATGGTGGTATCTCATATTATCCTCAGAGTTTTTATGTTTTTATTTTGCTTACAGGTAACTTAATTTTAAAAAATATTTTGAGAATTAGCAAATTTAACTTTTTCTCTCTTCATAGCAGGGAATTGGACTAAAGTTATTTATTGAAAACACTATTCTACAACTCCACAATGACTTCTTTTCCTATCAATTAAGTAAACATGTGTGTATTAGTCAGCGTCTGTGCTCTCTGCACTAGCTCATTGGTCAGGTTTCCTTCCTGTTAATTTCTGCAGCTCGGAGATCAGTGCTGCTTTCCATTAGAGTTGGTCTTTCCAAATGCCGGTCTTGCTACTTGTGATCCTTTATATTTGCACATACATTTTGGATTGAGTAGTTCTAGTTTCACACATACACACAGAATCACATATGCAAACACATACACTTGTGGGATTTGGGCTGGGATAACACTAAAAGCTGTAAACTAATATAGGCAAAAATTAAATCTTTAAATTACTGAATATTCAAATTCATAATAAACTATTTATGTATGTCTCCTTAATTTTTCTTTAATCTCTTAGAGTTTATTAAGTTTGTTTTCTCCCCATTTCTAAATGTTTTTATTGATATTTGATACTTAGGTCCTATTCAAATCTCAAATTTTTGTGGGTTTTTTTTTGTTCCTGATTTTGTCTATATAGTTATTTGTATAATTGGTATATAATTTAAATGCCATAGTAATTTGCTAACGTGTTACTTTTTGTTAAATGAACATATTTATTTTAATAAATTTTCTGTAGATATTTATCTATACAAACATAAGATGTAATTGTAAATTCACCATGCCTGTTGCTTTACCTTTTGTAGAACAACTTTTTGAGAGATTTGGATAGAAAGAATGGAACATATTATTTTATGGGTGGAGAAAAGCAATTTATAAGTCTACTTCATTTCTACTACACTTTAATAATCAGCTAATAATTACAATACATTCCAAAATAATTGAACAGAATTGCAGAACAATTCTGAACGTTTCTCTCATCTCTTCTCATCTTTTCCAGGATTTAACATGATTAATGCAACTGACAAGGGGCAATGAATGGCTGTGACCTATGAATCCCACCATGGCTTCTGTGTCAACCCTGGTTTCTATTGACTGTCCTACTGTCTTCCTACAATTCATGACAGAAAACTTTGAGTTAGTCTCATTTTCCATGCAAAAGGAAAAGTATTAAGTTACTATCATGAAAGGCATAGGAAATCTGAAATTTGAGTGGTAATAATATGACCCTTTGCTCTACCTGAATAGTATCAGGCAGGAAAAGTAAATATCCTAATCTGTAATCAAATTATGTAAATACCTTGAAAGAGACTTTATTTACTTCAATTATTTTTAAAATTTTTTTTAATGTTTTATTTATTTCTAGGAGAGAGAGAGAGAGAGAGACAGCATGAGCTGGGGAGGGTCAGAGAGAGAGGGAGTCACAGACTCTGAAATAGCCTCCAGGCTCTGAGCTGGCAGTCAGCACAGAGCCTGATGTGGGGCTCGAACCCACGAACCACAAGATCATGACCTAAGCGAAAGTCCGATGCTTAACCGACTAAGCCACCCAGGCGCCCCTTACTTCAATTATTTTTAAAACCTTAGTATGACTCTATATTATTTTATTTTATGTAGTATAGTTTTTTTTATGTATAATAAAATACAGATGTAAATGTGAATTCCAGATCATCATCTCTGTTTAGAAATATCTTCTAGGCATAAAAAGACAAAAATAAGATTAGGGATGCTATATCTGATGGATTAAAAATGTCGGAGAACTAAATGGATATAATGATGTTGCTTTCTCCATTCTATTCTGTCAAAGATTCGTTTACCCTTTCACCAATACCAAACTGCAAGATCACTGCAGCTTTATAGTAAATCTTGAAGTCAGGTATTGGTCAGTCCTCCAATTTTGTTCTTTTTCAGTATTGTGTTGAATAATTTAGGTCTTTTTCCTTTCCACATAAACTTTAGAATCAGGTTGTTGATATTCAAAAGATAATTTGCTAAGATTTTGGAGGATAGCACATTGACTGTCTAGATCAAATAATTAATTGAGATTTTGTCATACACACATTCTATGGAAATCTGTTAATGTTCTTAGTGTTGAACCTATTACATGTAATAGGCCTTATTATGGCTACAATATTGAGGTTATAATGAATGAAATTAGTATGGCCTTAAAAACAAATAGTTATGGATTTGAATACTAAATTATTCACTCATTAGCTATGTGAGATTGGCCAGATTATTTAGATCATCCTAGCCACAGTAAAACAGGAAAATCATTACATTGTATAATTAGAGATTAAATTAATGCCATATATGTTACCTTAACTAATTAGAGCCATACTACATTGTGTGATATATTGAAGCATTTTGCTTCTTGGGGTGACAGTAAAAGTAATAGTTGTATATACAGTCAAAGCAGTGTGAGGAATATAGTGGTATAAGCAATAATAGTAGAAGTGTTGTTTTTCTGTTCAAGGAAAATTTAGTGACAAATTATTTTGAGATTTATAGCCTAATTAGATACGTTTTAAGATCTTTCTGGATAGGTATAATTCCAAAACAAATAGCAAACAGTAAAAGCTTTAAACAGAATCTTAATAAGAAGATGGAAATTCAGTTGAAATTTATGTCATCTAAACTCATTTCCTACATCAAAATCTTTAATAAAACTTCATCTATCCAAAAAACTTCCCTTAACTCACCCTCAGCTGAATAATGAATCTCTTATATGTATCTTTTATTTTATTATTTTTGGAGAGATCTCCTTACACAGATTGTATTTTAAAGTTACTCAGTAGAAATTCTTACTTAGGCATTGATAAGTCTGGCAATTCTTTGATTTATACACTTACAGTCAGGTATTGTCCCTGCTGACAGCAAATACAGTTTGCAGTGATGGCAATAGTAGAGAACTCCAGGTGATGAACTAGTAACACTTTTAGTCGTAAGTGAAAATTAATGCCTTGTTCAGGTTGTCTGGAAATGCATCTTGTGGATCTCTCCCATCCAAGAAACTACACAAAATATCTGAAGCAATGAAAGATACATGGAATCAATGAATAATACCAATAAAATGAAATTGTGTTGTGAACTGTATTACTGCTAATACTTTAAATGTTTATGAAAGGTCATACAACTATTTGCCCATTTGTCTACTTGAAAAAGTGGCATATTAAAATAAAATATGTGGGGCGCCTTGGTGGTTTAGTTGGTTAAGCTTCTGACTTTCGCTTAGGTCGTGATCTCGCGGTTCGTGGGTTCAAGCCCCGCGTCAGGCTCTGTGCTGACTGCCAGCTCAGAGCCTGAAACCTGTTTCAGAGTCTGTATCTCCCTCTCTCTCTGACCCTCCCCTGCTCTCTCTCTCTCTCTCTCTCTCTCCTAGAAATAAATAAAACATTTAAAAAAAATAAAACTTAAAGTAAAATATGTAAAGTTGCAAAACATATCATAATTCCTATGAATAAATGCTGGGAATCTTATTTGTAAAAGTAAGTAAGTAGCCTGTATAAGAAAACAAATCTAAAACTACGTAATAGATTTAATTTGAAAATATCTATCAACAGAAAATTTCTCATATAAAAAGTTTTACATCTAAATAATATTAATAATATTGCCAAACATTATATGGGTTTGCATATGTTGGTATCATCTTGTGTTTATAGAGTTTTCATGTATAATTCTGAAAGTGAATAACATGCATATCTATAATGCTCTTTTCTTAATACAATTTTATTTTATCGATTTAAACAACTTTATATACCAAAATTTGAAAATAATTAATTTAGAAATGACTATTGAGCATACATTATCAATATGATTAGATATTAATCTTGATAGCAAGGTACTTATAGCCTGCTGTAGATGAATAATAGTTGTTAAATATAACTATCATTAACCTGCTAATAATAGTAATGAAAACTTAGGTGTCCCTAATTCTTCTTGGAGAATTATTAAAATAACTAAAACTTGGAAGATGTTTACAATATTTCAGATGTTGAAAATGGGAAGGTATTTTCTAGGGTATGGTTATCATTAAAAATAAAAGAAAATAGGGGCGCCTGGGTGGCTTAGTCGGTTAAGCGTCCGACTTTCACTTAGGTCATGATCTCGCGGTTCGCGGGTTCGAGCCCCGCGTCGGGCTCTGTGCTGACTGCCAGCTCAGAGCCTGGAGCCTGTTTCAGTCTGTGACTCCCTCTCTCTCTGGCCCTCCCCTGCTTGCGCTGTCTCTCTCTCTCTCTCTCAGAAATAAATAAAACATTTTAAATAAAAAAAAAATAAATAAAAGAAAATAATAATTATCAGGAGGAGGGGGAGCAAGAAGATGAAGAAGAAAGGGAGCAAGGGAGGGAAAAGAGAAGGGGCAGGATGTCATTTATGGAATCATACAGAGTTCACAGCTTCTGGAGTATGAATCTAAGTGGAGAGATAGTATTATGCTTTATTTGAAACCAAAGATGAACATAAAGTATTAGTATAATATGCAAAATACTGAGATTTGCTCTGTCGGTCATGGATAAACACTAAATACTTTGGCGTTTGAGAGTGTGTGAGATAAGTTGTTAAGGATGAAAGGCACGGTGTTGGGACCATGGGGTATATGGTAAAGAATGTTAATTATATTCCAAAACGTGTTTCCCTTTTTTCCTGTGTACCTAGATACATTTTCTGGGTTCCTTTATAGTTGGTGTGGCTGTCTGATTAAATTCTTGCCAAAATGTGAGTGGAAGTAAAGTATGCCACTTTAGGGCTTTCTGCTTAAGACTACAAGTGTGTCTTTTTCATGTTCATTTCCTTTTTTCATTGATTGAAAACAGAAATGACCCAAAACTCACAATGTAGATAATGACAGGTCTTAAGAAATGATGGAAAGGAGTCAAGCTGACTTGCGGTCATGGGCCACCCACTTTTGCATATTAACATAAAAGGAAGAAAAACAAAATTGTCCACTATATAATTGGGTCACTTGCTACTTCTAGTGTGATCATTCATCCAACCAATATGGGGTCTAAGCATGTTAACACAGAATGAAGAGGAGAGTCCAAGCTCTGCTTTCAAGCTTCAAAGTCCAATCTAGAATATTTTGGGGATCCTCTGGGTGGTTCAGTTGCTTAAGTGTCTGACTTTGGCTCAGGTCATCATCTCACTGTTCGTGGGTTTGAACCCCGCGTGGTGCTCTGTACTGACAGCCAGCTCAGAGCCTGGAGCCTGTTTCAGATTCTGTGTCTCCCTCTCCTTCTGACCCTCCCCTGCTCATGCTGTCTGTCTCTCAGAAATAAATAAAACATTTTCAAAAATTTTAAAAAAGAATATTTTTAAAGGAGTAGAGAGAAGAAGAAAGATCTCAAAATAAATCATTACAGGACAAGGGATTAAGTGGATGTAAAAGTTAATAGATATAGGTATAAGAATAATTTCCTTTTTAAAAGTTTATTTATTTTGAAGTAGCAAGAGAGTGAGAGTGGGGAAGGGACAGAGAGAGAGGAGGAGGAGAGGGGGGGAATGAGAGAGAGAGAGAGAGAGCGAGAGAATCCCAAGCAGGCTCCACACTAACAGTTCGGAGCCTGATGCAGGGCTCCAACACACTAACTGTGAGTTCATGACCTCAGCCAAAATCTAGAGTCCTATCCTTAACCGACTGAGCCACTCAGGTGCCCCAAGAATAATTTCTACTATTGAATATTTTTGGGCCTGGCAGCACAATTTATTGAGTTAAAAGTATAGTATGTGCACTTTAATATATAAAAGCAGCATTGGGAAGAGTTTGGCTTAAATTTGAAGTGGTGTTAGTCTATTTAAGTCGAAATAAAAGTTAGATTTAATTGTGGAATTCAGGATATATTCTAAGCAGTTATTTTAAATTTGTGAATTGTGTGTAGAAATATCTGTGGTAATCGAAAGAAAGTGCTGCTAATTTCTCCTGAATACATGTAAAAAAATGAAACAAAAGGAGTCAAAGATAAAAATGCTAAATAATTATTTAAAAGTTAACAGATATAGGTATTAAGAATAATTTCCCTTTTTAAAAAGTCGATTTATTTTGAGCATTAGAGGAAGGTAAATTTCCAACCAAAAAGGTTGTTGGAAAAGAAGAACAGGAGAATGGCTTCATGGAATCCACTGGGAAAAGGCGTTTCAAATGCAGACAGTTGTCAATAGCAGGAAAACCACAGAGAAGTAAAATAAGTTTGAAAGCAAAGAGAATTATGGGGAAGTTATAATTTCTAGGTAAATTAAGTAGCTGCAGGACGAAACTATACCCTGATGTTGAATGACATTTTTCAAGGGTAGTGAGAACTAAAGTCCCTGTGAGGCAGGCAAGGGTCAACTATGAAGGAGGGTCAACTTAAATTGACTGGGAAAGTATATTCCACAATGTGCAGTATAATCCAGAAGATGGTTTCACTGATGCAGGGGGAGGGTGAAACCTGAAAATTAAAATCAGGTTATAATCAAATATTGAGAGTTAAGAAAAAGCTAGAAAGGTAAAAGTTATTAAATAAACATTTTAACAAATACTCATTAATTTATTTATTTTCACATTTAAGGTCAAAATTGTTAAATGGTTCCCATTTCCCTAAGCATCCATAAATATATTTACTATATAATGAATATATACAGGTATATTTATTATGATAACATATGAAGCTCAAAAAATATTTCTTTTGCGTAAATAACTTACTGCAGAAATGTTATGACTCAATGTATAATACACAGGAATCAAAAGAAAAGATCCACCTTCAAAACACGAAAACCTCAAGGTATCTAATCCAGGGATTTTGTAGCAACTGCTGCAAATATTATTGTAAAACTAAATTCAACACTTCTGAAATTTTGAGCTTCACCATTCCAATTTCAAAATAGAATATTTAATCTTTGCAGGTTTACAGTAATTCAGCTACTAATAACTTGCTCTTTGACCTCTTTAACTGTAGCATTTCCTGTTGTGTAATTGTAATATTTTATATTTTTTAATCTCCTGACTTTCATGTTAGATTTTGGTATTCTTCCTCATTTTCCTTGGTGTCAGGCATCGGTACACTTGTGATTTAGGCTTTGTGATTCTATTCTTAAAGCTTGTAACTAGTATTGAACTTTTCTGATTTGTGGTTAATAGAGTTCATCATGCAAGACAGTACATATAATTACTTCTGCTTCCAGTATTCTGGCCACAAAGTAATATCTGTCTCTCCATTTTCCTCTGTTCTCACCTAATTATTTATTCAATATATTTTTTAAATTTTACACTTAAGAGAATAAAAAGTATGTCAAATAGTTCACAGTATTTTCCAGGGGTTTTTTTTTTATATTTATATCTGAAGGCTTTTAAACTATCAGATTTTTCTTCAGTAGATGAGGTTATATTGTGATGAAGAAGTAAACGCTAGGTCTATTAAGACAGGTGCTATTATTTCAAAAGGTATATCCTTTATCATCCAGTACAATGATTAGTTCAACAGATAATGAATAAATGGACAAGGAAGAAGTGTGAATAAAAGAATTCATTCATCTTCTGTTCAAAGACATATAAGTCTTCCTTCTGGGCTCAGTGTTACCAGGGTTCTGTGTTGGACTATGACTTCACTGCTTTATTGGACATAATCAGCACCCAAAATATTAAATTGTGTTACTCCAACAAATAAGTGATATACCCTTTCAGGTCATTCATAGAGTTGAACATTTATTTAATACACATTCTATTTTCAATTCTAATTGGTACAGATTTGCTGAATTTTCTATATCAGGTATATTCTGAGTCATAATCTTAATTTACCTTTAGAAGCCCTCACTAGAAGAAATTGGCTAATTATTTTTTTAGTTAACTACTACGTGTATTTTAGTGGACAGAATTAAGAAAGATGCAATTACTATATATATGTATATACACACACACACACACACACACACACACACACACACACACACATATATATATACATACATAATACATATAACATATGTATGGATGCTGCATCTAGCATACTTCACACCATAGAACAGAACATCATCAATCAGTGAATACATTCTGGTATAGCCAAAGGTTACCACCATTAATCCAGCCATCTGTGGAGGTAAACAAATGGGTATACCAGTTTAGCTGGTATTAAACTTGCCCACAGCTATGTCAAAAGCATATTCTCCTGAATTTTAGTCTAAAAGCTTTGGGATTTAAAATACCAAGTTTTGTTGTTTTGTTTTTTCTATTGTCAATCTCAAAGTAATTCTTAGTGTTATGTGAGGTACAGATAAGGCTTTTGTTTTATTTTTTGTGTATATAGATATTCAAATATTCTAGCCCATGCTTTTGCACAGATGCTACTTTTCCCAGTAACATATTTGGTATTTGTGGGGCACCTGGGTGGCTCCGTCAGTCAAACATCTGACTTCAGCTCAGGTCATGATCTCATGATTCGTGGGTTTGAGCCTCACGTCAGTCTCTGTGCTGAAAGCTCAGAGCCTGGAGCCTGCTTCGGATTCTGTGTCTCCTCTCACTGCTCATCCCCTGCTCGTGCTCTGTCTCTTTCTCTCAAAAATAAATAAATATTAAAAAAAAATTTGATATTGGCAAAAAGTCAAAATAACTGTTACATTTAGATTAATATCTAGGTTTCCTATTCTGTTATGTATATTTATTTATTTTCAGATAACATCACAGTCCCATAATACCTTAGTTTTAGAGTAGGACTTGAAGTAAGATAATATAAATCACCCAAATTGGTTTTTTTCTTTCAAGAGTCCTTTGCATATTCTAAATCTCTTATATTTTCATATATTATTAAAGCTGCTAGTCAATTTCTACAAAAATATTTTTTAATTGTATGAATTTTTTTGAGAGTGGATTGAGTCTCTAGATCAAATTGGGGAAAAATCTTGAAAGTATTCTTCCAATCCATAAACATGGCATGTGTCTTTATTTAGGTCATTTTACATTTGTCTGTACAGGTTTTTGTAGTATTTCACACAGGGGACTTGACATATTTTTAAAAAATTATCCCTACCATCTTTGAGTGTGCTGATGCCATTGTAAATAGAATTATTTTTCCCTTTCTAAATGTTTCTAAAATTATATGAAATATAGTGGATTATTAGTTATTAACCTTGTATCCTGAGAACTTAATAAATTAATTACTATTGTTAGTAATTATTTCATAGATTTCTTTATACATTTTACATGTGTGTCTAAAACAGAAATAAAGGAAATAAAAATTATTTTATATCTGTACGACTTTATTTTTTTCTTGGCTTATTAAAATGTCCAGAACTTCCATGAAAATGCTCAATAAAATTGAGTAGAGTGGGAATCTTTGGCATTTCCTAATCTTAAAAATATAGCATTTAATAATTTGCCTTTAAATAGTTGTACTTTTTTGTAGACATTTTTCACCTGAATGTGCATGTTGTTTCTCACACTTAGTTTACAGAGAAATTTTCTCATGGATGGATATTAATTTCTGTCAAATGATTTTTTGCTTCTATTGCCTTAATCATAATATATCTATATTCTGTTAATGTCATTTATTTAATTAATTCAATATTAAATTCATATCATTGAAGTTGATCTTAATTGATTATCATTTATAAGCTGCTTGTATAAGTCTGGATTTGACTGAATTATTAATTTTAATGTGTTTGTGTTGGCATGTGTGTATATGTTCTAATGGGAAATTGGTCTATTAATTTTATTATTTTTATTTTATTTACTTAGGTTTCTCTAAATGTTTTGAAGTCTTTGCTCCTTTTTTTTCTCAGGGACTTCAAATAAAATCAATGCTCATATTATCTAAAATATTGAAAAAATCCATAAGTAAAAACAATCTAATCCTGGAGATTTCTTTTGTGAAGATTTGGATAAAATTTAATATATTTGATGTTTAAAGAGCTAGTCACATTTTCTGTTTCAATTTTGAAAAGCTATGTATTTCAAGGAATTTGTCTATTTCCTCTAAAATAGAGGGTGTAGAGTTATTCATATTATTATAATTATTTTAATTGCTGTAGACTCTGTAGTGGTGACTCCATGTTTATTTCTGATATGGGAAAACCTTTATTTTTATCCCATCTCATCTGGCTAGATGTTAATTATTATATTAATCCTTTCAAGAATAAACTTTTGTCTTTGAAGTTTTCTGTGTTGTTTCCCTCTCTTATATTTATTTTGGCTCTAATTTCTTAATTATTTCCCTTCTTTTTGCTGATGTTGAATTTATTTTTCCTAAAGATGAGCTTTAATTCAATTGATTTTAAAACTTTCTTAAATACTAATATTATATTCTAATATAACCTAATATTTAATTAATATGTACTAATCAAGCTACTATTAAAATAATATTCTATTGTTATATAAATATTTAAATCTATAATTTTTCTAGGTAGTATCACATTCATGACTTTGAAAGTAAGTTATTCAAATCATATAATGCTTATAACCTCTTGATGAATTGCTGTTATTTCATTAAGACATTTTCTTTTTTTTTTTTTTAATGTTTTATTTATTTCTAGGAGAGAGACAGCGTGAGCAGGGGAGGGTCAGAGAGAGAGGGAGTCACAGACTGAAACAGGCTCCAGGCTCTGAGCTGGCAGTCAGCACAGAGCCCGACGCGGGGCCCGAACCCGCGAACCGCGAGATCATGACCTAAGCGAAAGTCGGACGCTTAACCGACTAAGCCACCCAAGCGCCCCAAGACATTTTCTTTTTATACAATGTTTTATTTGCAGTCAGCCATTGGTTTCTGAGATTATTATTGCCACTTCATCCATTCTACTTACTAGTAACATGGTATAATTTTTACAGTGCATTTGTTTTTAACCTATCTCTGTATTTATATTTAAAATATATCAATAGTAGACAGTCTCTCCATTTTGAGAATCTCTGTCTTTTACTGACACCAATACCAATTTTTTTATGATTAAGATAGAGCAAAAAAGCTACATTTTACAGGTTCATCAAACTGCATTGTGAACATATAATAAAAATCATTGCATTATCTGCTTTCAGTTTTCTTGTATCATCTGTAACGACTGCTATAGTCATTCTTCAAACTTCCAGAAATTTGAGTGAATGAATTTCTTTTTTATCAGTTTTTAAGCCAGTTCTCAGTAGACATTTTTTTCCCCACAAAAGTTGGATTTACCAATCTAGTTACATCCTACAGGTTTCTTTCTCTTCTACAGCTGGTCATGTCAGCTTTGCTGTTTAAAAACTTAAAAATAAAAAGTAAAAACAATAAATGTGGAATATAGTAAGAATTAAACAAGTATTTTTTTTACTGAGCTTAGTA
The DNA here is from genome assembly GCA_017311185.1 of Proteles cristata cristata. NCBI lineage: Eukaryota > Metazoa > Chordata > Mammalia > Carnivora > Hyaenidae > Proteles > Proteles cristata. Next base: position 203,366 of record JAESUZ010001400.1, read on the forward strand.
TTTCAGTACACTAGAAATATTTGGACTCCAAAATAAGTTTTAATGTATTGTATTTTTAAGCCAATATTTGTATTATTTTTAAATAAGGAAGAAACAAAACATATTGATCAGACTGAGTAAAACTGAAATGGCAAGCATGAACAAACATTTCAATGCCCATTCTAATCTTTTATCTTATTAAAATATAATATATACTTTAATACATATGCTACATAAAAGGTAATTTCAAATTAGAGAATAATCCGTAAGTTTTTAAAGTTTATTATTCAACAAGTGTTATTTTTTAAAATTATTTCAACGTGAATTTGAGTATCTACCTGATGCCAAATACTGTGTGTGCTAGGGCCTGAATTTGTAGAAATGAACAAAAGTTCATCTTTCTTTGAAGAGCTATGAGTTTAGTGACTGTTATATATACAGTGACTTACTTAAAATGTTCTAGGTATACTGGAGTTTAAAGAAACTTCAAATTGCTTTCTTTCTTTTTTTTTTTTTTAAATGTTTTATTTATTTCTAGGAGAGAGATAGAGACAGCATGAGCAGGGGAGGGTCAGAGAGAGAGGGAATCACAGACTCTGAAACAGGCTCTAGGCTCTGAGCTGGCAGTCAGCACAGAGCCCGATGCGGGGCTCCAACCCACGAACCGCGAGATCATGACCCAAGCGAAAGTCGGACGCTTAACCGACTAGGCCACCCAGGTGCCCCAAAACTTCAAATTGCTTTCAAAATAAAGTATAAGTTGGTGCACCTAGGTGGCTCAGTTGGTTAAGTATCCGACTTAGGCTAAGGTCTTGATCTCATAGTTTGTGAGTTCAGGCCCTATGGCAGGTTCTGTGCTAACAGCAAAGAGACTTCAGCCTGCTTGTATTCTGTGTCTTCCTATCTTGCTGCCGCTCCACCACTCATGTTCTTTCTCTCTTTCTCAAATAATAAGTAAACAATAAAAATATAAATAAATAAAATAAAGTACATCTTAAATATATAATTTCTTCATTTTATTATTTTAATTTGGCTAGTCTATCATCCTTTTTAATCTTAGATATTATTAACAGTTAGTACTTGAATTTTTATAATTTTAAGATGATTTCATAAAATGATTCATGGGGTGTATGATAGAATCGCATTTATATTTAAAGGTGTAATTGGAATGATAAATAAGTAAATTCTACAGTAACAGCTACCACTATTTTAAATGGGAGTTAATAAGAAGTATCAAAAATAAAGGTTAATGGAAATCATAATGTCAAATTAACATTTCTTTCAATTACTGAACTTCATTAATGCTAATCTTTACATGATTTATGGTCATTGGAGAAAATCTAAATGGCAATTGTTAAATAAGACTTATTAGAGAAAACAGCCTTGTTCTCATTTTTTTAAATAGATGTTTTAGATATGTTCCCAGCTAAAGTACTTTAAGAGAATTTTATAAATTTCTCATATAAAACATAGCTTAAAATAACTTGCCATATAATTTCAAAATTATTTCTACTTAATTATATTTCAATAGTAAGTAGAACATACAGAATATCCTTAAAATTTATATGTAAATGCAAGATATAATTAACACTTATTTCTTTAGGAAGATAGCTGGTAAAGCTTGTTATTTGCTTCAGTGTGTATGCCCCCCATATATTAAAAATAGTTTGCCATGACAACGAGAAGAGATTAATATCCTGTAAGCCTTAGCTTATGAATAAATTTAGAACTTAAAAAATGAATATCTGCATTATCCCATGCATGACAGTGGTCACTATCTTTACCAAATAAATGTGACACTTACCAAAATAATGTGACCTTTTCTTAGTATGACTGGGGTACAGAACATCATCATAGCAAAAATTTAAAAAAAGAAAAAAAAAGACTCCTCCATGTAATATAGAAAGTGCCATTCTACTCAGAGGATATTTAGAATTTGTATAGAGGATCTAGGACTCTAACCCCTGAAGAGATTTTAATACGTTCTTCAAGTTTCCAGCATTTCTTTCAATGAATCTTGAGGTTGAAATTACCTAATCAGCTAAGTGGACAATCTGTAGTATATGCCTAATGATTTCAATCTCAAGAGATTGAATTAGCGTAGTAATTGAGGATTTAAAATACTCTCTTGTTGTGGCGCCTAGGTGGCTCAGTCAGTTAAGCATCTTACTTCGGCTCAGGTCATGATCTCACGGTTTGTGAGTCTGAGCCCCACACTGGGCTCTGTGCTGACAGCTCAGAGCCTGGAGCCTGCTTCGGATTCTGTGTCTCCCTCTCTCTCTGTCCTTCCCCCACTCATGCTCTGTCTCTGTCCGTCTCTCAAAAATAAACAAAAGTAAAAGAAAAAATACTCTCTTGTTTAAGATTTTATTTTTAGCACATATTTGTTTTTCTTTCTTCATGGCAAATAACTGGGAACCAGATGCCTTCCTTAAAACAATGATACTAAATACTAACCTCTAGCCTATTGTTATTCTATTAAGTTTTATCTTGTCTGAATGGAAAGAAGAAGAAGAAGGCCAACGTGCCTATGTTTGTAAGATGACTTCCTTACCAAAATAGCTATTCATGTTGAAAACATTACCCTGGGAATTTGGGTTGATTATAAATGTGGCTCATATGTATTGCTTGTAAAAATAATGTCTTCATAGATTTGATGAATACTAAAAACAAAACAAAACCAATAATTTACCCATTTTGAAAACCACTGCTTCCGCAACCACACCATGAAATTTCAGTAAATAAACTCACCTTGTCAAATCCCAGCATATTGTCAAAAAGAACAATTCATAGATTAGGGACATTTCACTTGGTGTGTAAGGAGACGGGTTCAGATTCTCATAATACTTGAGTCTGAGACAGTGCTCCCCGTTTACTATTTTAGGTGAGTTACTTAAATCTCATTTTACTTCCATAAAATTAAATCACTGAAGAGATAGAAGCCACAATTGTTGTAAACAATAAAGTGGTTAATACATAACCCAGTGCCCCAAGTGTCTTGAATGTTGTAAAAGCAAATTAAATAGTACCTATTATAGCATTTTGTTACATAACTTTTTTCTAACCCTGTTGTCTAAATGTGAGTACAAAAAACAAACTGGAAAGAGCTGGAATTATTCTAGATAGAGTTTAAAAAAAGAAAGAAAGGAAAACAAAAGTAGGTATCACATAACTATGTCAAAAAGCACTTAAAACCCAGAAATAAACAAATAAACATTATATTTGATCAATTATTCAATACTTATTAGTTTCACAAAAATTTTACATGATTGTAGAATTTTCCTGTTCAAATATTGATTGCACTATTTTTAAATACAGAAATATAAGCATAAATTTTTAAAATGATAAACAGTTGTTTTAAAGCTATAAAATAACATAAATTACAGAGCATTGAAACATGCTTTGGGATTCATCTGAGTCTCCTATTTGGTAGGAATGGTTTCTAGTGCAGCAAAATGAGTATTCTCATTACCTGTTAGAAGCTGTTTCTTACCAGTGGGATTTAGGTATTTTATGTTTTCTATATGCTGATTTGTTGCAGTATCTAAGTTTTCTCTAAATTTGTAATTTATATACATTTGTATAAAATTATATATAAATTTATAATAAAATTTATATAAATTATATAAATTTTTAATTTTTATAAATTTGTATAAAAGGTGATGCTTCACGTTTTTTCCCTCTTTTCTTTTTCTCTCTCTGTCTTTTCTCTCTCTCTTTTTCTTTCTCTTTCTTTTGACAAAGAAAACAGAAACTCAAAAAATAGGATGTGTTGCTTCTTGGCACAAATACAAAATGTGGCTTACATTCTCATAGTGTTTCTATAGATATGAAGGTTGCACTTTCAACAAAGTTGAAGACTCAGTGAAGGGCTTTCTCTAACGCGAGGAACAATCAATTTCACTACTTTGACTATTAACATTTAAATAGATTAACTGGAGAAGCAAATGGAAAACAAAATATTGGAAATCCTGAATGAAGAGTTCTGAGTTTATTCTTTTTTTTTGTTTCATGTGAATTGATTGGTCAGAACAGTAGCTACAAAGGCAAGTGGATTCCAGAAAAGACGTTTGTTTTTTTAACATGGAACATATTTCAACATATTTAACTGCTAGTGAGATAAATCTTCAGCAAGAGGTAGAGTTGAAAATAAAGAAGAAAGAGAACTGAGACTGTTCATTTCAACAGACAAAGAAAATGGGAAGTGAATCTCAATCACAGCAGAGAAATCACCCTTCGATCAGGAATAAAGAGTGTTATTAAAAGACTAGGAATGAAAATCAAAAGAAAGGATAGGAATAGAAGAGCCTGCTTACCCATGCTAGTATATTTGAGGAATTTAATGAAAAGATGTAATATTCTTTTTTTTTTCCAACGTAGGAAATTATATCTACTGAGACTGAGAGAGGAAGGAGGGTGTGAGCTATGAGGAGAGTGGAGAAAATTTTAAATTCTAATTGCAAGGAGAATAAGAATGTGGTTGAAGATTAGGACATTTGGGATGGAATATGAGAGAAACACAATACTATGGATTCTAATACAACAGATTTCTTACTATGTGACCTAAGGTTTTGAGACAGTAACTCAGAATCCTTTGGAGAACTAATCTTTATACGCAATGTCAGCTTTATTTCAAGAGTTGGCTTAAATGTCATCTTTAACCTCTTAATTTTTTCAAACTACCATGGAAAGAATTGATCATTCTTCTAGGTGGCATAAATGTTGGCCTATATATATATTTACCATCCAAATCACATTGTATGAAATATTTTCATGTTACTTGAGCAATGATCAGCTTTACAACCTTGTAACATGTAGCTCATTACCTGAAATAGAGCTGACCCTCATTAATGTGTAAGCTCTTGGTTAGGTTAAATGTTCTTTGAGAATAAATAGCATGGCCTTCTATATTACGCTTAATTAGCATAATGACGAAAATACAAAAGGATAAACACAAACACATGCGCGCGCACACACACACACACACACACAGAGCTAAATAGATGACATATTCTGATCCTCTAATAGATACCATTTCAGAAAAAAAACTCTTTTTATTCTGTTCAGTCATTTACTTGGCTTGGTTCATCTTAATTACTATTCACCTACCTCTCTGGAACTAATTTTTAGGTTCCAATATCTTTCCAAAATATATGATATGATATAGATATAGATATGATCTATAATTATTAAGAAGTTTAGAGTGAGGCTGGGGTTTACAGTGACATAGTCTCATGGTTTTAAAATCTTGCGTTATGCCTCAATAGTTTTGTGAAATTGGGGTATTATATAAAACCTAAATGCTTCTTAGATTTAGGTTCTTTATGTTTTAAATGTGGTTTAAAAGTGTGAGAATTAATGGCAAAATGAATATAAGGCCAAGGAATGACTCCATAGTATTCACTATGTTGTGTGACAAAATCTGTAAACACTGTGCTATGATTTCTGGTGTATTGGGTTCCAGACAGTAGTGATCAGTGTGATTTTCTAAGTTACTTAAATCTTGTGATCTTTTTTGTCTTTTTGTAACTTAAAAAATAAAAATATCACCAATATCTGTTTAATCTTAGTTCTATTCATTACTATATCCTGGCAAATGGAACACTTTCTAACATGAATTTCCTGCTATTTCTTCAATCTCAGTAAATTATTTTCTATTGTGTCTTTACTCTCTCTGCTTAATTTTCTTCTGGTTCATTTTTGAAAATCATAATTATTAAACAAATCACTGTTTTTGCTATTGTCTATCAATCTTTTTTCTTCTACTACCTGAATAGGTAAGTGCAACAAGCTTTCACTCTCCATGTTATTAATTATACTTCTCCACCATGCCATGTCTGCAATATATTATTTATAGTTAAAGTTTTATTAGGTTGTAGGGACATGTTTTCTGTTTTTAGTGTTTCCTTGCTTTTAAAATATGTAATGTGTCTATTAAAAGCCAATTTATTTTTATATAAAATATATGCTTCCTTGCTTTACTAATAGTGTAAACTACATGCATTCTGGAATCATTCTGTATATCCTATACTGTAAATTTTACACCAATCTGTTTATAGTCTCTACCTTCTGAAAAACCTCTCATGTTTTGTCTGGAGAATATTTTAAATCATAATACTATTTTTCTTATTTTGATCTTGAATCAGACAAAAGACATGCTTAAATTGTTATTTTTTGGTAACTGAAGGCTTATAAAAATTTAACTCTATTTTTGATATGGAAAACAGCTGCTATGCTAAATGTTATCAACCAGTTGGTTTTCAGTTATACTAGGCTCTGATAATTAAGAAATAATATTATGCTTTTTAAAGCAATGAATCTCTGTTTACTGGATTATTTTTCTTCAGAATGTGGCTTGAGATTTACTTTTTGGGAATCACAACTCAAAATTTTACTTTCTATTCCCAAAAAGTGGATGAATATATGTAGGCTGCAGCATCAGCTAATTTTGTTGCAAAGGTTTTACTCTCCCTTTCCTTACCTGTAGCTCACTTTGAAAGCCAGCATGCAATTAACTCTTGCCTTTCCCACCTTCTTTCCAACAGTGTTGAAATAAAGAGTTCTGATCTCTTAACGGCTTTCCAAAGACTATAAATATAAAAGCATAGCTGGGTGTGGGAGCCTGGTCTATTTTCTTGTGCAATTGTGCAGGTTCAATGCAGGAATATGTGCCCTTTCTTCTGGTTGATATAACATTAGGTCTCTGATAAATTTGTCACCAGCCACATTCATAGAGTGTTTCATAATTTGAACTATGCATTTGCCTCCAAAAATTTGTTTATTGGGTTTTATCAATATTAAACTTGATGCAAATGCTTTTCAGATGATAATACCATCATAAAATATATAATAGATGGTTGTATGTTTGTTTACTGTTAATGAATTTGCATGTGTTTACAAATGTACATGAATTTAATTATATAAATTTAAAGGAGATTTAGAAAATCACCAGAATAGTCTTCTTGAACAAAAAATATAGGATCTCCTGAAAGTAGAAGAATCTGAAAATTATAGCTCTATCATCTATTTATGTTGATTTATTTTGAAATTACAAAAACCATGTGAAATTTGGTGCCTCAATTTGAGGACATTATACTATAAAAACTTGCAAGACTATAGTCAGAAAATTTCTTCCTATGTTTTTGCCCTTGTGAATTACATATTATTGGGTCAGGTAGTTAAAATGGACAAAATCATAACATCATTCACAATGAGGTTACCCTCATTAAAGGACAATATATCCACATTTATGTATTATATTTTAAATATGTATGCTAGGTACAAAAATACGTACTCTAGTATACAGAAATTGATTTATTCCACGACACTAATTTTTAAATCAGCACTAACATCTAAAGCATTTGTTTTTAAAGTTATGATTTTTATTAATAATTATTGTATTTTCAGACATATTTATGGGCTGTAAAACTTTTGAATGATTCCCTATAAAATCATTATAAATGAATGAATAGGGGAGCCTGTGTGGCTCCATTGGTTGAGCGACTCACTTCGGCTCAGGTCGTGATCTAAGGATTCGTGGCTGGGCTCTGTGCTGATAGCTATCTCAGAGCCTGGAGCCTGTCTTTGGATTCTGTTGTCTCTCTCTCTCTCTCTGATCCTCTGTTGCTCACACTCTCTCTCTCTCTCTCAAATCTAAATAAAACATAAAAAAACTATAAATGAATGAATGAATAAATATATAAATAAATAGAGTTTTGGGTGTATATATACATATATTAAGAAACCTAATTAGTACAGAAAATCTAATACAGTAATATTTTTATTATTGAATTGTATAAACTGAGATATAAAGTATATTTTGGAGCATAAACACAATCATTTTCTGAGGTCGGGAGGATATTTCTTAAAGAATGAATATAGCTCCACTGCCCAGTTGAAAAAGATTAAGGCTGCTGGTCTTTCTGTTTTCAAAAATACGTGGAACATGCCTTGCTGAAAGCAGTAACTCCTTCTAAGAATTCCATCCTGGTTTTACATCCCTGAAATCATTTTAAAAGTTTTACTTTTGGGTGTGGTATGTTCCTATGATATTTAATATAAAGTGAGTTGTCCTTTTATTTTGTAGCAATATATCGCATTTTTAAAAATGGTTTTTGCCAGACCTTTGTGACTTTATAATGTATACCTTTTTCTTGTGTTTCCTGGAATTCAATCTGACAACAGAAGTATGTTTCAAGTAAAAAAGACAAAAGCAATTATTAATTTAATTTTAGTTTACCTCAATTCTGATTTCTCCAAAGTCTTAAAAAGATGTTAGTGTCTGTGGAATTAAAATACAAATTGATATTTAATACTTACAAATGTCTTGTGAGTACAATCATTCTTTACAGCCCAGAAAATGTGATTTGGTCAAGTCATCAGTCAAAGCCCAAGGCTAAGTCACATACTAAAATTAAATGGTGCAAAAAAAAGCAATAAAAAATCACAACATGCTTCCATTTAAATTTTTCTTTCTTAGAAGAATGCTAAAATTGGAAATATTTGTCTTCAAGTTGTTGAAGTAAGGGCAGTATGCTGGAGTCCAGCTCTGGCCAGGTCCAGGGGTCCCTGAAAGATGGACGGTGTCAGGGAGGGAGGGAGAGAGCCAGGAAACTCTGATCACCAGGCAGACATCTCTGCCCTGTCGGTTTTGGTTTCTTTATTTATAGGTCAAACATTAACATGGCATCAGAAAATGAAATTTTTACAATGGATAGTTCTCTGTGATAAGATGTTTTGGAAAATGTACAGAAACAAGTTTTACAAAAGTATTCTTGCAGAACAGCCCCAAATGTAGTGAGGTTGAATAACTAAGAAAATAACAAGGTGTTTTTAGTGAAAATCAAGATAACATACACATTTTAATAATGCTAAGATTAAGTCATAGGTTTGTAGATACTCTTATCCATCCTCATCACAGCTGCCAGTGTAAGGGAAGGTGTTTATGGAATGAAGGCCTTAGGGAAAAGGGTGCTGTACATCACCAGTTAGCAAAGGTATACGTGGTAACTTATGTTCTGCTCTTATCTGTTCCTTCTCTCTAAATTAGGCTCTTTTGTCTCTGGGCAAGACTTAATTGTCCAGTTATATTCTTTATGGCACTGGAGAGCCAACGATACCTTTAAGGAGTTTAGCTCATTTCCAATACATAGAATAGCTTCTTCGAGTGCATTTAGCTTTGTGTCTACTTTTATTATTTCTTGAATAGCTAGGGCATGAGAGACATTTTTGGTTAGCTCATTTACATGATGAGCTGTATGAACCTCTTGGACTAATGCAACAGTAGAAACAAAATTGAACATGTAAAGGTCAGTCTTTTATAAGTAAGTGTCATTAGCCTGTTCATAATTCAAGGGAAAGTATGGAGGGAAACAGGACCTTCTGGAGACACAATGTCTGTTCCCATAATCAAAAGAAGAAGTTCCCACAATAAGTTCCTTCACAAGGTGCAATCATCATACCAGGGCCAGAATAAAAGGACAAGCCACTCCCGGCACCGATCAACAAAGTACCTTGGGGGTTGGTGCTCAAGCAGAAACAATTGAGTGAGGGTAGATATGGGTTGTCATCTGATTGGCAAGAGACTGTGCAAACTTGCTTTGACCTCACCAGGAGCCCTCTTGACTAGTGGGCTCAGAATGGCTCCCAACAATACATAAAGTAAGGGAAAGTTACTGAACAAGTAGTGATGGTAATATAATACATAACATATAACAGCTGTATAAATTACCAAAATGGTGAATTGAAGTTAAATTAGGTGTATTCACATACTTTTAGAAATAGTAAATAATTTTAGCACAGTCAGTTTTCAAAGCGGATTTACTTACATTTTCATTTTACAAGTGTTCCTCTTTATTATGCTAAATACAACAAATGTTAAATGATTGCTATATCCTTATTTCAACGAAACTCTGGCATTATGGATTTTACTATATAAAGCCATATGTTCAGTAGTATAAAACAGTAAACATGCCTGAGATTTGTCGTGAAGTTTATAACCTCTATCTCAGAAAAAAATGTGAGCTATTCACCAAATTAATATTGTAGTGTATACAAACCCACATTCTGGCACTGTGGAAGAATGGGGATTTAATCTCATTAAGAGAATATGCTCAGGGGCACCTGGGTGGCTCAGTCGGTTAAGAATCCAACTTAGACTCAGGTTATGATCTTAGGGTTTGTGAGTTTGAGCCCTGCCTCAGGCTTTGCACTAACAGCTCAGATCCTTGAGCCTGCTTCAGATTCTGTGTTTCCCTCTCTCTGTCTCTCCTCCACTCACTCTCTCTCTTTCTTTAAAAAATAAATAAACATTTAAAAAATAACAAAAAAGAGGATATGCTCAGGCTCTTGGAGGAGTGGAGACTTAAAAGAGAGGAATAATGCACAGATGCTGGGCAAAAGCATCTGTTATGTTAGAAGATGGGAAACACTATGCGTGTACGCACATCCGCAATCTTTGCTGAAACACAAGAAAGTACAGACTGAGCCAGTAGGAATGAAAAGATAAAGAACAAAATGGACTAATGTTATACATCTAGTTTAATGAGTATGAAGACCATCATATCATGAGAGCAAACAAGAGATGTTTCTATAAAGAACATGATTCAATATTGTGATGTTTGGCTGCTACACCTTTTAAACCTTTCTAATCTCTCTTCCCTTTCTGCACCATGTTTGGGCAATCTATTAAGAAATCCTGGGTGCTCCGTCTTTTGGCACTAGTGGAAGATTCGAACTAAGCAAGATTTTGCTCAAGTGCGGTAGCTCACATCCCAGCCCATGCCAAAATCATAATTAAAAACCCTGAGCTAGGATCCTTTCCTAACCTTCTCAGCCTGTTTTGTATCTGCTTGAGGCTTGCTCTGCTCTTCCAAGGGACTCCAATTATGTAGATAATAAAATTTAGTTACAAGCTGGCTACAGCCATAGTTTTAGGCAATTCTCATTTAACAATGTTAGGTACCTTTTAAAAAATTCTTAAATGAAAGTAGACTGAGAATTAAGAAAAAGTAAGGTACATTGTCTTTTCCTTACAAATATAAGATATATTGTTACTGAATGAAAGCATAAGATACCTTTAACATAGCTCACAATGACAATTTTTAATTAAATTCTAGCTCCCTTTTCAATTGGATTCTGAAATAGTCAACAAGATGCAAATGGATGTCACTTCATGTTGCTTCATGATAAGATGTACTGTTCAATTTACCTATAAAGCCATAGGAACAAGGTGCACCACAGTATTGGTCATCTCAGTACTAATTTCTAATCTCTCATTATTTACTCTTATAAACAATGCAAATAATATTATATGCTATTAGAATGTTTTTAACTGAAGAGTTAATTCTCATTCTCACCCTGAGGAAATTGGGCATATATAGTAACAGAACTTGTTGCAGAATATATGTATTGGATTATAATTACAATTTCCTAGTTTTCACCTAGCTAAAAACAAAGGACATTTGTCCAGAATGAGTTAGGAAAGATAATAACATGCATGCAAATCTAAGCAATTAGAATGCTTATTTTTTAGAAAAGAAATAATATCTTATTTTCTCAGTGTATTTACAGCGTTTACCCTTTTATCCCATCAAAAGTAAAGCTCCCCATTTATGTCCACATTCATCACTATTAATGTTCTCATGGATTCTCCAATTATTTCCTCTCATTTTTATCATGAGTTTTTCTCTCTCAACTAATCACTTTTGTCAGCCTATGGGAATGTTCTGAAATGTTTCATTTTTTAAAAAGGAATACAAATGATTTGTTGGAAAAATAGGTCTCATTTTTACCATATGTTTCTCTATTAAATCACCTCAGAACTATACTATGAAGCTAAATTCAATAGTAACTCATCGAAACCTATCTTATCTAGTCTTTCCAAAGTAGTTATACAATTGAAATTTTATTCATGCTTGAAAATCTTTCTTACTTATTTTCTGAAGCAGCACTCTCTATGGGTTTCCCTCATAATCATTCTGGATACACCTCTCAGTATTCTATGTGGGCTTCCCCATCCTGGCCAGGGGTCTTTATTTTGGGTTGCCCAAGGGGATTAGTGCTATTTAGTTTTAATTATTCTTATAAGTGCAAATGACTCCTAAGTTTATCTCCAGGCCAATATTATTATTTAAAATACATAATTTTATATTTGAATGACTGCTTCATATGTCCACATGGATATAGATATATAATCATCAGTTTCAAGTGTCTAACGTTAAATGACCAATTTCTCTCTTGTCATCAACCAAGACGAACAGGATAAATTTGCCATCTTTGAACTTTATCTTTTCTTCATCTTTTACATGTACTTAGTAACGTTTCCTACATTTTGCATAAAACTCTCTAGTTTTTCATGCAAACTCCCACGGCTTTCTTCCAATACACCAATGTCTCCTTTTTTGAAGTACAAGTAAACTGGAATAATATCCATCATTTCAAGGAATTCATTTGGTTTCAAGTGATCAAAAGCCTCTTCAAAATAAAATAAGATATAATAAAATAAAATAAAATAAAATAAAATAAAATAAAATAAAATAAACCCTCCAGACCACGGGGTGCCTGGGTGGCTCAGTTGATTAAGCATCCAACTTTGGTTTTGGCTCAGGTCATGATCTCACAGTTTGTGTGATTGAGCCTTGCATGAGGCTCTGTGCTGACAGCATGGAGACTGCTTGGAATTCTCTCTCTCCTCCCTCTCTGCCCCTATTCCCACTCTTTCTCTCAAAAAAAAAAACACTAAAAAAATCTCCATACCTAAAATTAAATTAATCTGATTCCATTGCATACCAAATTATACACGGATTTCAAGTGTACCCCCGTCCCTTGAAGAAACAAAGCAAAATCATTTATGGAGATATGTCAGGCATCAAATAACCTCTGAAAGTAATATATCAATATAGTACTCAACGCTAAAATCAAAGATAAACAATTTTATGATAGGCAAAGGAATATTAACAGGAACAAAAACAGTAAGAGTCAAGAAAGCCAGACCAACAAGTAGCTCAGTGAATGGAATTGTCAGCCATATTACCAAGCAATTATGACAGACCAGAAAGATTAAGAAGATTAATTCTTAATCCAGCTAATAATATGACCTCAACATAATAAAGCAAAATTATATAGAACTAACTAGATTAATAAACAAACTCAAAGTAGTAGTAGAAGAATCTAAAACAACTATCAGCCATTGACTACATGAAAAATTCAACAGACAAAATATTAGTGTGACGTAGATGATTTTGAGGAGAAAATTTGACAACTGAAAAATATCCCTTTCTTCTAACTATAAGAAAATATTTTTTTACAAACATGGTCATGGGATATTTCAAAGCAATGCCTAACAAACTTCAGTAACTGAAATCATACAGACTACAGTTTCTTAAAAAAGATCACTTATCTAGGAATCAATAACAAAATGACTCATCATATATTTAGAAATTAAGCAGTATACTTTTAATTAAATATTACTTCTTGTAAGATAAGAATAAAGATTTCTTAAAAATATTATGAAAAGAGATATACAAATTCTTAAATAATTATGGGATAAATTTCTTCTTACTTAACTTCAAATGGATTCTCTATAGAATTAGGAGTAAAAAGATTCTCATTTGATTTTATTCAGTATTTCACAATATTTAATGGTATCAATACATCTATATGTCAATATACTTTCATCCAAACCCTTAGAATGTACAACACCAAAAATGAATCTGATAGTAAACTATAGACTTTGGGTGATTATGATATGTCAATATAGGTCCATCATGAAAAACATACCACTTTGATGGAGGATGCATGACAGAAGTCATACATGGATGGGAGCAAAGGTATATGAGAAATCTCTATACTTTCTAAATTTTGTTATAAACCTAAAACTGCTCCAAGAAAATAAAATCTTTAAAAATATATAAAATAAAATATTTAACAGATGTTGAAAGGAAAATTCGTCAAGGCATAATATAAAATCTCATCATAAATTCTTAACATGAAAATAATATTTGATGCAAGTTCATTGGCCTCACTTACTTATAAGAGACTCAGATATTTTAATTACTTCTCATATGTGTTTTAAGCACCAACTTTGTGTGCTTAATGTTTCCCTTTCCCTTCAACTTTTTTGGAATAGTGTGAGAAGAACGGTGTTAACTCTTCTTTAAATGTTCGGTAGAATTCACCTGTGAAGCTATCTGGCCCTGCTCTTTTGTTTGTTGGGAGTTTGTTCAGTACTATGGATTACTGTTTATTGAATTAACTAGAAATGCTTCTTACATCTCTAAATAGACCACATTTGAAAATGAAATTAAATAAACTAAATTTTAGAAACTTACACTATAGACTAAAACAGAATTGTGTAAAGCTAAAAGAAATTCGAGGTGTATGCATCTGAAATAAATCCCTTTTACTCATTTAAATTTAAGAACTATTTTTTTCATTTTTGTTTATAATTCTTCTGCATTCAGATTTGTTATTTTGGGAGCATAATCTTCCTCAATTTTAAATATTTACTATACTTAAGCCATAAAATGTATGTTTGATGGTTAATGAAAAACAATTATAATGCCTATAATCAATAATTATGTTTCATTTATTTGTGGATGTATTATTTTCATAACTGAAGTCAATAATTATTTTCTAAGGAATAATACCATGACAAGAATAGATTGCACTAAAAAAAATCTTCACATCTAATCTTAGAATAATTTCTATTGAGCAAAAATTGCTTAATGAAATAAATCAGCATCAATCATTCAAAATGTCACAGAAATATATGTATTTAAACTCAATAAATTACTGTATTGTCTTTTCAGAGTAATTGGTCTTATATATACACATTTTAATAACTATAGTATGCATTGATATTAATTTTTGTAAATAATTCAATTCCAGAAAAAATGCTTCTTTTTCATATGTAGCCACTTTTCATACAAATGGGAAATTAACTGAAATACTACTTTAGTTATAAATGAAATGCAATTATGTCTGATACTTTTATAATTAATGTCTAATTTTGTAAGTGCTAGTGCTCTCTCTATTTAGCAAAGTTTCAACTACACAGAGCAAAGGACACTCCCTCAAAATTTGTTGTATAATTTATTCCCATATTACTTGGTATAAGAGAACTAGAAAATGTATATTGATAGATTGATTTTGGGGTGATGGATGGAGTGACTTGAGAGTTTATAAGGCCATGTTTTGAGTCTCTTTCCCTTCCTTCTGAAATATTGTCCATATGCTTTGTGTTACCTTGCTTTATTTCTCAAGACATCATCGCCCTGATAATTTTTGCTAATGTAATTTTTCTAACACCAGCTTTCAGGAATAATGTGTAAGGAGTCACTAAACATTCCCATGATACTTATTGTCATTTATCTCAGAGTTTTATGGAGATGATTGGGGATTCCTCATTTACTTATTCATTTCTGCTTTCAGATAATGAGCTAAGGTCAAAAGGAATTATGAACTCAATGTTTGGAAGCTATTAACTTTAAGATTACGAAAATGTTTTTCCACTTGGTAGAAGTAGAATTCATTTTTTACCTTTCTTTATCTCTCTCTTTCTTCCCTCTCTCCCTTCCCTTTCTTCCTTCCCTTCTTCCTTCCAATTTGTATTAATTTCTTTGGCTTATAGAAGAATTACCACAAACATAGTGCCTTAAAAAATAGAAATTAATTATGTTATATAAAATTCTATATATTAGAAATCTGGCACAGTTTTCACTGGGCTAAAATCAAAGCATTGGCAGGACTCCATTACTTTTCAGAATCTCTAGAGAAACTGAATTTCCAGGCCTTTCCTAGTTTCTAGAGGCCATCTACCCTCCTTGGAAGTGGCCCACTTCCTCTATCTTCAAAAACAAAGATAACAATAATCTCTCTTCCTACTTCTTACAGATATCTCCTTGACTCTCACTTCATCTGGGAAAGCTTCTCTGTTTTTAAGGACTCCTGTGATTAGGTTGGAAGGGCCAGGACAATCCAAGGTAATCTCCCTCTCTCAAAGTACTTAATTGCATCTGTAATGTCTCTATAGTCATGTAAATTAGCAAATTCATAGGATATGGACACTTTTCAGAGACTGTTATTCATCCCACCACATTGTTAAGCACCTTTGATTGAAGATGTATAGTACATAAATATTACCTAGCAAAGGTCACTTGGTTAGTATAATAATAATAAATTAAAGACAGGGTTTTATATCAGTTTTAGCCATACTGTCAACCAATATCTATATATTATTGAAAGATATCATAAAATTTTTTCCCATAAACTCTCTAAAGGAATGTTTTATACATTACTCCTTTGGCTATGTGTATCATAAATTTTGAATTTGAATGGTAGATCATTTGTGTGTATTCACACAAATCTTTTGGAAATGGCTAGATTTTTGAGTAATGGTTCATATCTTAGAAAATATGAGGGAAATATTTAAATTGTATATCATAACACTAACATTATTGGAAATAATTGGAATTATATTTTCGGTAGGATTTAATGGCTATATATTCTAGCTAAGTAGGAGAATATTGAGGGAAATAACTTGTGGTAAGAAAAAAAATCAGTTAAATTTTTTTCATTTTTCAGTTATAAGACCTAAGGTTTTAATTAACCTTTTAACCTGAATGCTAAAATTATATGTTCTGTTAAATAGAAATGATATGGTTAACTTTTAGAGTGTTTGTGTGTGTGTGTGTGTGTGTGTGTGTGTGTGTGTGTGTGTGTGGATTTGAATTAACCAACACAGAGTAAATATTCGATAAATATATGAAACAAGAAAATTAACAATAAATTCCTTATGTAGTGTGTTTCTTTTAACATTGCATTATTTTGTGTATCCTGTGCAATAATTAAATCTCAAAAGCACAGTAAAAAATTGATTTTATTAAAATAGTATTTAATATCACAGTAGTTCCCTAGGCATATCCTTATTCTTTGATTCTATTTATCACCCACTTACAGTCATATATACCTCACCAAAATGCCAAATATGATATGTTAAATGTCTAGCATTTCAACTATTTCCAAAATTAAAGATAAATACATTTCCATAATCAATATTCAAATTAATTGAGAAATATATGAAAACACTATATAAAATTATATGTGATATCATGCTTTATTTTAAATTATGCCATCTTATAATTACATCATTTTGATTAATCTATTCCCACATTATTAAATGCCTAGTCTGTTTCAAATTTTATACTATGAGAAATTGTGGGTCACTGAACATCCCTTTTCTAGGGATGCAGTTTCTAAGTCACTTACAATTTTACCGAGTATGTCAAAATGCGCTCCAAACAACTGAATTAACCCACAGTCCCACCAGCAATTTTCAGGATCCTCCTCCATACACTATATCAACCCCTCGCAAAATAAATAAATAAATAAATGAAAATATCTGATATGTAAAACAACCATTTCATTTCATTTCATTGCTGTTTCTTAGTGAGATTAGGTACTCCTTTTATAAATTTACTGGCCATTGAATTTATTCTCCTGTGAAATAATCTGTGAAAAATGTTAGCCTAACCTAAATTAGGTTGGAAACCTAACTTAATCACATCAATTGTCCCCAGGCGCAGTGGTATTGCTCTATTTTTATTTCTCTGAAATAACTCTTTAATAAGAAGTATGACCCCGTTTTTGGTATATAGCTTTTAAGCCTCACACTCCATCTTCCGGTCTGTCCTACATCCGGGTAAGTGGGTAAGAATGTTGAATGCTCCTTCCTGTGGCACCAGTGGAAGATTCTAGCGTCATCAGCTCTCAGGTACACAGGGAAATCCTCACCCAGCCTCACCACTAATCACTGCAAAATATCCTGAGCCATGTGAGACTTGCTTAAGAGGCTTCCTTCATGTCTCCAGAGAAATGGAGTATGTCAGTGACAAATACTTCATACCTTCCCGATGTGTGTGTGGCATCATCAGTGTCCACATCTGAACCAAATTTTGCATGTGAGGGCCTTCCTTTTGCTTCTGCAGAAGCTGCTACATTTCCATAAGCTGCTGTATCCTGTCTAATTACCATTTCTTACCACCTTCCCCATTAACCTCTACTTGTTTTGGTCTCTCCTATATCCTTTATATTTTCTGTTTTTCTGAAGCACTGGAATTTATGTTTATGATCAGGGCCCTGCTTTTGCCAATATTTGAAATATTTTAAGAATTATTGAAGCTCAGTGGAAAGCAGTTAGGTCATCGAGGGTGCTCCATGTCCCACCTGGGTCAGAAGTCCTCTGGTGGACTTTGTACAATTCTTATTTCTAATTCATGTATACATGTCTTTTGTTTCTGATAGCGATAGCTCTATTTTTAAAAATGGAGAAAATATTTAGAAATATTGCTAACTAGAATTTAAATAAAAATTTGAAAATAAAAAAAAAGAAGTAGAAGTGAGCTCAGATTTGTTAAAATTTCAATATTGTATATCAAGAACTCCAGAAATTGGTTTTAGTGATGCTTCTACTTGTATGGTTATATTATTTTGTCAACACTACTAATTTCAAAAACCTAAAGTGAGTTGTGGAAGACAGCTAACTTGTGGAATTGTCAGCCAAATATATATTTGAGTAATAATCATGAATTTGAGGAAACTGTGACTTATTCTTTTACCTATACTTATGAAATGACAATAAGTTTAGATATATAAAATATTATTTTAATGATAAGTTATTATTAAATGTCTACTGGATGGGGGCACCTGGGTGGCTCAGTCAGTGAATTCAGCTCTGGTCATGATCTTATGGTTTGTGAGTCCCAGTCCTATGCTGGGCTCTGCCCTGACAGTGTAGAGCTGGCATGGATTCTCTCTTTCCCTCTCTCTCTGCCCCTCCCCAGCTTTCTCTCTCTCTTTCTCTCTCAAAATAAATAACTAAACTTAAAAAAAAAGTATCTCCTGGATGTCATACATTTTAATGGAACTTTTACTTACCAAACAAATTTTCTAATATCTAGAATTTCAACGATATTTCCCTCCCACTGAACTTTTAATAGTAATAACATTTGTAAAATATGACCACAAAACTCCTTGATAAATCATTTTCCTTTTATGTTATACTTTCAAATATTAGATTAACCATTTCTCCTTTTTGAGGTCAAACTCACCACCCCAAGATCAAGAGTCACATGCTCTAAGTCTCTGTCAAGACAATCAGGCACTCCCTTCCTCTGTTTTGTACACAAACCATTTCTGAGAAGATTTCATATCTATTTCTTTACTCACTGCTTTGGAAATATTACCTGCACAATATCTCCTGTGCCAATATTTTCATCTGATTAGTAAAAGTCAACCTCAATTGCTTCATTGGTAAAAATTTATAGAATATTTGTCAATACTTGCCAGGCTCAACCTTCAGATGATGTTTGCAGAGGATCCTTGCCGAGACTGTTGGTGATAAAGACACCTGCATATCAGGTTTTGATGTTTATTATGCAAAAAATCAATGTGAAATGATGTGAGTGACGATGACCATCTCTTAAAATTTTAAGAATCTCTTCTCAATTGTCAAACAATCCACATGGAGGAAAGGAAGCTGTGAGCTCAGTCTCAATGCAGAGTTATAACTGACTCTTCATACAAAAAAAAGGTATTTGTTAAAATCTATTTAGTGTAAGAAGCATCCTGTAATTTCTAAAATGTGGAAATATAAGAGATTTAAAAAAACAAATGCAACTGAAAATATAGCAATAGAATAATAATTTGCATATATACAGTTTTTTCTCCTAAGGCAGTACATGCTTATATTGCAGTACATAGACCACATAACCCCCTAGGGAAATGACTATGTTTGGCATCATCACACTAGGAATAGAATATAAAAAGAAATGGATACTGAATAATGACTTCAAATTCCTTTTGCTTACTTTCTTCTTAAACTATTGATAATGTATCTCTATTATTATGTCATTACTATAATACTTTAATATATTTAAATTATTTGAAACAATTCCTTAACCAAAATTTGAGAGGTTATTTGCTATGTGGGAAATACATTACATAGTAGCAAAATAAATGAAAAATATGTTCCATTTACAAATAAATTTAAGTAGAATGTTAATGGATATTTTAAGATTTCATTTTGAAATTTTGGCCATCTTAACCTAATGATCCATAATTCATTGTTAATGTCCATATAATTCAAGTAGTAGATCAAGACATATAGTGATATTATATGTATTCTCCCCTAAAAGAGAATATATGTCTAAATTTCTGCTTCTCAAATTCCCAGTGAAAGTATTAACTTATTAAATGTTAATACAAATATATTTATTAATTTAATGTATATATTTATATCAATAAGATAAATAATTGTTGAAATATGCTCCATTATGATCCAGAATCTCCAATTACAGGGGAAGGCTTAATATATGTAAGAAATGATAATGTAATACTTATGATATTTTCCTTATTCCTGGATTACTACTAAATTTTATAAAACAAGAAGCCAATTTAAGAAAGTATTTACATAATTAGGTTTAAAGCATGTCCCAAATGAATGATAGATAAATATATGTTCTATATTAGCTTACCAGGGCTTTCATACAACAGAGTCCAGACTGGGTGACTTAAACAACAAGAATTTATGGTTTCACAATTTTGGAGAATTAAAGTTCAAGTCCAGTGTCAGTAGAGTTGGCTTCTTTTGAGGCCTTTCTCCATCACTTATAGATGGCATTTTTCTCCAGTGTCTTCCTATAGTCTTTCCTCTGAGCATGTCTTATGTCCCTATCTTATAGAGACACCTGTCATATCAGATTAAGGCCCACACTATTGACTTTATGCCAATTTAATTACCTGTTTAAAGACACTAGCTCCAAATATACTCACATCCTGAAGTACTGGGGTTGAGGATTTCAACAGATGAATTATGAGGGGTTACAATTCAGCTCATAACTTATACATATATACTTTCAAATTCTTTCTCAAAAGAGCACCATAATTAAAATTATAATAAAAATAAACACTGATGGGAGACTGGGTGGATCAGTAGGTTAAATATCTGATTCTTGATTTCAGCTCAGGTCATGATCTCACAGTTTCTTAGATCGAGCCCATCTAGTGCTCTACGCTGACAGCTAGAATCTGCTTGGGATTCTCTCTCTCCTTCTCTTTCTGCTCTTCCCCCACCTTCGAAATAGATAATTTTTAAAAAATGGTATCAATTTATATCCCTTGTAACCATGTTAATTTATCCAAAGCTATCTTTTGCTAGCTAAGTACCACTCGTGAGTCTTTGAGGGTATCTGAATCATCAGTTTCTTCCATAGTTTTAAAATGTTTTACTCTGTCAATTATTGCCCTTTTTAATATCTTCTCTGAAATAAAACCTAGGTATTAGTTCGTTTGAAACTCTGGTCAGAAACACTATAAAATCATATAAAAGATTTGAAGGAAAAAAATTTTAAATGGGTTATTGAGTACAAGATGTCTAATTCCAAGTTGTGAAAAATACCCCTAAGGCCTTAAATCAAAGAATCTCTTATGAGATGAGTCTAATAATTCTCAATCCAGAGTACATTAGTTTGATTGATTTTCCATATTTTACTTATTTTATTATTTTAAATTATGTTTAAACATTTGTATGGTACCTTTCCAAGACCCTAGCAAAATCTATAAATATGTTTACATGATCATTTCTTCAATAACATTTTCAAGGTACCCTCTTTAGCATTATTTTTTTTTTAAAAGGCTTACTGCCACCAACACTACCATCAGAAACACCACCACCACAACCACCACCACTAATTGTATAAGCTTTAAGCCTCATGAAACAAAGATCTGCCAATAAAATACATTTTACATGCAGAAATATCAGAGAAAATGCACATTGTCATTTCTTTCAGTATTGTGACTGTAATAAATCCCTTTCATTTTTATCAGGCACTGACTGATTTGGATTCGTGCTGGAAAATTTTAAACAATTCTGTCTGTCAAGGTAATACTTCTAAAA
Organism: Proteles cristata cristata; assembly: GCA_017311185.1. Classification (NCBI taxonomy): domain Eukaryota; kingdom Metazoa; phylum Chordata; class Mammalia; order Carnivora; family Hyaenidae; genus Proteles; species Proteles cristata. Next base: position 225,300 of record JAESUZ010001400.1, read on the forward strand.
TAAGGCTAAGTCATTCAGGATGTGCAGAATTTAGGATGATTGGAAGTAGGAGGGAAAATCTGGACTGGATTGTCACCAGATACTAATAAGCCTGTGTAAAATCCAAATAAGTAAATATGGATAATATTTAAGATGATCTATATGGTCAATTAATGCTCTGCCCTCTCATAAGACTTTTCATTATCTTACACCCATGTGTAGATAATTGTTAGAGGATCGTATCTCCAAGTTCTAGTTTTAGAAAACAGTCAACAATTTTGTCATATGGGTATAAGAGGGAAAACATGTCACTTTCATAGACCTTTAGTTGTCCTCCAACTATATTTACCAGAGGAAGAACTTTGATATGGATTGACATTATATTACTAATAAATATTAGAACTATTTATTTTTAATATTATATTTTAATGTTTATTTATTTTTGAGAGACAGAGCATGAGCAGGAAAGGAGCACAGTAAAAGAGGGAGATACAGAATTTGGAGCCAACTCTAGACTCTGAGCTTGGCTGATGCAGGGCTCGAACCCACGAACTGTGAGATCATTACCTGAGCCAAAATTGGACACCCAACTGACTGAGCCACCCAGGCACCACAAAACTATTTATTTTTCTCGTACTTTTCACCCATATTTCTCCAGTGATTGACTGACTAAAACCACGTGTAATGGGAGTGATGTACACACTGAACCAGTAAGAAAAATTAATAAAAATGTAACTCACTTCATTTTATAGGAAAATTATTTAAATGTTCATAAATTATTAACAACCTGATTTTAACAACACAGTAATGACTATTCCTAATGAATAGGTGTGTTGACATATGTAGCATACATATTATATATTACCATATGGATAAAATAATATTATCTGTGTTTCCAGATTTAATGACCATCCTCCATGTTTCATCAGTACAACAGATGTTCTGTGATGACATGATTGATCAGTGTCTGTTAAAGTAAGTTCTCCACATGCTGTTCCAGCTCATTTAATCTTGAGAAAAATGTTTTGGTCATTCCTATTTTATGTGTCTCGGCAAAAATAGCCCTTCCAGGGATGATCAGAAACTGGAATACCTCCAAATTTGACTCATAAAATATTATATTTCAAAATATCCTATAAGTAGTCATTAGAAAAGTATTCCCTAAACTCTTTCCTTAGCCAGATGAATAATGTGAAGTTCCATTAATCACTGGTAATTATATTAAATAAATAAAAGAGAATATTAAAATACATTTTAAATGTTTATTTGTTGCAGAGAGAGAGTGTGTGTGAGGAGGAGAGAGACAGAAGAGAGGGAGGGAGAGAATCCCAAGCAAGCTCTGTTTTCTCAGCAGGGCTCCATCCCACAAATTGTGAGATTATGACCCAAGCCAAAATCAAGAGTCAAATGCTTACATGACTGAGCCACCCAGGCACCCCATGAGAATATTCAAATAATTTTACATAGGCTTTTTACTTTCTAAACATCTATTAAAATTAGTTTTTACCACTGAGGACATTCAAATAAGCAAGCTCTTTTTTTTTTTTTTTTTAATGTTTTATTTTTTTCTGAGAGAGGGAGAGAGCGTGAGCAGGAGAATGTCAGAGAGGGAGATACAGAATCTGAAGCAGGCTCCAGGCTCTGAGCTAACTGTCAGCACAGAGCCCAATGCGGGACTCAAAATCAAGAACCGTGAGATCATGACCTGGGCTGAAGTTGGATGCTTAACCGACTGAGTCACTCAGGCACCCCCAGGCAAGCTCTTTAAACACTGATTACATTGGTCTGTCCATAGAACTCATCTTCTTTCAACACTAAAACACTATATACATTTTTTTTAATTTCCCACTTTGTTTCTCTGACATTATATTTTTGTCCTCTCCGGCAGCATTTACCCTCCCTAATTTGTAGTAAACTTGTTTTCTATCTAATAAAAATTAAAAACTGTCACTTTAAATATTACTAAAAGCCAAAGGTATAAAGTGAAAATACAAGAAAAATAGACAAAGCAAACTTTAAAAATCTAATTTTGTTTGAGGAAACGGTGGAAGTTTCTTAAACTTAGAGATATTCACTCACTGCTTAAAATTAAAAATGCATTATATTCATTTCCTAGTAACTGATACTATCACCTATCACTTCCTATATATCATAGACTCTTAGTGTACTTAATAAAGTTCTTTGAAAATAAATGTGAAATTTACTTGTTATAGAAACAATTTTAATACTTAATATAAATTTTGCTCCATTTATCTGAGTGCCATTAATAATTAATTATATGTTGGCATAGTTTGCTTTTCCTCAATGAAAAAAGTTGTAATTTGAATTACTGTTATTCCATCATAGTTAATGTTTTGATTTTGATTTATTCTGTATATTAAAACAGCTTAACAATATGTACAATTCATTTTAAATGATAAGTTAATATACTTCAAAAATATATACAAATAATATATTAGAACTATTATATTTGAATACACAATTTATATACATATTTACTTTTAATAAACATTTTAATGCTTTCAAAGTGTATCTTACTTATAGCTATTTCAAAGAAATTAATTTAGTTACATAAACAATTAGCATTTTTCTCCGTTTTGCAGATCCTACAACACAGATCTACCCTCCAGTGTGTGTTCTGCAAAGCGTTTTGGGTCTGTGGGCAGCCAAGAGTAAAAACTAAAGAGAACCCTGGTCATTTACCGCCCATGTTTTCTTCTTTCAGCCTATTTAACTTTCCATTAGCTCACTCAACCTCCTGAGAAGTTATCAGTTAAGTTAAATGGAAATAGAGACTTTTAAATGTTGAATTCGGTTTATATATTCTTGTTTGAGCCCTTAAAAGCTTTGTTAGGGAAATATGAACTGAAACTAAATATTCAGTGGTTCTCCTGATATTTGGATAAAAGGGCCTACATTAAGTTCAACAGAACCAGAACAATTATCTTAGAGGCTTATTTTCTTGGGGTGGGGATATGAAAAATAAATAACTTTATAAAGGTATAAAAGATGTATTGATCAGCTGAGACATCATGTTTTAACAATCTCTTAACTGTGTTGCTCAGAACACTTTTGAGTTAATTGTTGAATTTTCCAGTTAAGAAACATTATGCATTAGTCTACAGCAATGCAATTTCTTTAATATTTCAAAATAAATTTTTAATTATGTAGTGCATGCACTGAAGAAAATTCCAAGTTAGAGGATGAAGTATCATATGTGAAATGTAAATTAATGTAGCTCATTTAGCATATGAAATAAGTTCCACTTATAAGAACAAATGTCTATAAACGATTTTGTGAGCTTACACAAATTTGGCCAATCATTTGTTCAATTGCTGGAAGAAACAATGACTATACAAGAGACTCATTCAGCTGGGAGTCACTTTCTTGGTGCCTGTTGATCAGTGCCCATTCTGTACACATTAAATTATGTGAATGTTATCTTGAATATAAAACATATCAAACGTTACTCTTTAAGATTGCATATTTATCAAATGTACATGAATATTTATTGAAAACAAAAAATGTGCATAGTTCATGATTACTAACACACATGTTTCCAACCCTTTACTAGTTAAGTTGAAATGAATTTACCTAAGTGGCCGTATTTACTAATTGAAATGTAGTTCAAGCTAAGTTTCCAGATTCACATTATCAAGCACAAGAGCATAACCATCATATGACACCGACAGGAACAAGACGATAAAGATGAATATTGCAACGTTGCACCATCAATGAGAGAAGGAAACAGAAAATTTTCATTCTATTCCATTTTACTTTTCTCTCCTGCTTTCATCCCACAGGATAGGCCTCTCGTGGCTTTGGGAAATATCAAGCATTAAAAAAAATTGACCATACCTTTAACCATCTTAATAATGACTCCTTAAAATTCTCCTCTATATCTTCTCCCAGGAGCATGTTCTGTGATATCATTTAAAAGACAGCCTCCCACCATGCCAGAAAACAGTATCGCACATATAGCTTAAATGTTGCATGGAATAGATTTGCATTGACAGTATTTCTGTACATATTTTCTAGAATTAATTCAATCCATCCATTTTTCAAATCCGATTTCATTTTTTCTGAAGAATCGATTTGTTTTCATATCTAACAGTCATGACACAATGTGCGTTTGATGGGGGTAGAGGTAAGAAAGAAACAGAGAAGGTACATTGTGGGGTTAGAGCTGATTTAGACCTAATGGACATTTGACATCCAGAGGTAGCAAGAAGGCTACCGTATCCTGAGGAATGGGAAACAGGAACACCAAGAAGTAAAATGTGTCAGATGTAAATAAAATTAGGTTAAATTTCAGAAAAAAAATAATGTATTCAAAACTGCAGTCAACCATGGCCTTACCTCTCCCTTCTTCCCAAAGGTGCTAAATAGGGCTTTTCTTTTATTCTTAAATTCTTATTGATGCTTGAGAGTACTGCAGCAGTCTTGGAAGTGAAATGCTTGGAAGTGGGAACATGAGAAAACAAATTAGAATAACCTTGATAACAAAGGTGAATTCTGATCTCGCTATAAAGGCAGTATCATAAGTTTATCATAAGCTCATGTTCTATCTATCTGAATTTCAGACTAACTGATTCTGCTCAGGTTTTCCAGCTATTTTATTCAGGCTCAGAAGAAAGAGATAGTGTGGAAAATTGTCTAGTTGTGAGTCTAGAATTAAAACAACAGTATCTGGTCTTAGCAGAAAGTGATCCCACTTAAGAGTATTAAATATGTGTTTGTGGGTAAGAACTCATTAAAGACTCGATGTCTTGGAGGGAGTAGGTAGAATAACATCATGCCCAGAAGAATTCAGTTAATGAAGTGCCAAGCTCTAAAACCCACAACAGCTGGAGGCTATCTATCACAAAAGTTTCATTTGCTGCAGGGGCTCTTAGAATCACTGAATCTCAAAATGAACCCAACATCAGGGAACTAAATGGTAGTTTCTGCTTCAGAAAGCTGGGAAATATATTTTGGCGTTTCTTATTTTTTCTGTAATAAATTATATCTGTGATTTCGAATAAAACACTCTACATATGTAGGAATATATTTGGATAAAAAAGTAATTTTCCTGAGGTGAATATTTTAAACACATGGATTCATAAGAGAAGTTCACTACCATGTTTGGACATCAAGGTTTCTAAAATAAGATACAGAAATAGCTGTTCCAACTGTAGGTGTTTGCTACTTAAATGAAAACACACATGCTCTCGCAAACATGAGAAGTATATAAAAACCAAAAAAAATTAATACTGGTGTTTTGTAAATGTAAGGACTGAAGATATAAGAAAAGATACAGATAGCATATGAAAACCGTGTTCCTCATCCAAATCTTTGCAAATACCGGTAGACGTAGGGGACAGGGAGAAAATAACAAGTAAGATGTCCAGGAAGAGAAAAATCATAAGGGTTATGAAATACAGAAGTCATGAGGTCCTTGTTCCAGGGAGAAAACAACAGTTCAAGACTTATGTGAGAAGTACCACAGCAAAAGGGTCAGGTTTTGAAGGTGTTAAAAGATATACTAGGTCACATTAGAATATATAACAATTTATTTGAGGAAACATCAGTTTGAATCTAGAGGTGCCGGATGAAAAGTGGTTGGGAGCCCTCCATCACTGGAACTAGGAAGGAGGCTTTTATAGAGAAGATGGAAGCAAAGCAAGGACATTTTTCGATTGTCTATAACTAAAGCATTTGCTTTATTTTAAAAAGCCTAGTCAGCTATTTGTGATCGATTGCTCATTTTCTTAGATATAAGTGCATTGACTCTGGCTGAGCTTTTGGTTTACCTGTGCAGCCTACCAGAATGTCAGAACCATCTCAGTCTAATGAACAACTTGTTTAAGTTCTCTAAAGAAGGGCTTCTCCAGCCCAAGAAGGATGGTCAATGGCTGGCAACACTCAGAATACAGAGGAAACTCCTAGGGCGAGAAATTCCAGATCATTCCCTGATGTGCTCCACCAACCAGGACAGGACACTCGGTCTTCAAAATCACAGCTGGTAGGCCATGTCCAGATATTGCAACAATAAAGCAGAATGGACTTGATGTCTTGCAAAGTAATAATACTCAGAGTTAAAATAAAGACAGAAACAAAGGTGTACAGTTTGAAAGAGTACAGTTGAAGAACACCTTGTGATAGAAGAGATGGAACTGAAATTTTTTCATAAAATGCAACAAAAATGGTGACACATTATGCTCATGATAATAGACCAAGTGAAAATAGTCGATAATTTTGAACATGATCAAAACTCTTTGTAAATATATAAGAACTACCTTTAATTGTAAAAAAAAATTCTACCAGAAACATATATTAATCACTAAACGTGTTATTATATCATTGGCAGTGTTCCTTTAAATGTCAGGAACAGGATGTTATCTAGTATTTAATGTCACAACTATGTTAAGAAATATACTATATATATAGTAATTAGTAGATGCTGTAGAGAATAACAATACATAAAATCTAAAGCTCAGAAAAAACATTTTTGCTTGCATTAGGGGAAGAGTCCCATATTCCTCTAACATATTTGCTAATATATTATCAATGGAGGTAATTTGCGTGGTAGGACGTTGAGTGAGGTAATTCATGAGGAGCTCAATTTTTCTATAAAGAAAGTTATGGAATCTGAGAGTACTGAGGAACAGCACACTGACTCCATCAAAGTTCAACCCACTCAATAAATTAGAATTATATTCATATATTTTGATATATAGTAATTATCAGAGTCTTCTCATTAAAAAGAAAGAGCACAGGGGCACTTGGGTGGCTCAGTGGGTTAAGAGTCTGACTCTTAATTTTGGCTCAGGTCGTGGTCTCAGGGTTGTTAGATTGAGCCCCACATGGGTTCTGCACTGGACATGGAGCCTACTTAAGATTTTCTCTCTCCCTCTGCCCTTTCCCTACTCATGCTGCTAGCATGCGCACGTTCTCTCTGTCTCTCTCTCTTAAAAAAAAAAGAAAGAAAAAAAAAAGAAAACAAAAAAGAAAAAAGAAAAAGCACAGTTTTTCTTACACATTTTATTATATTTTTATACTAAATCAAATCTGTCTTCTTTCTGTATGTCAGGTAGAGAACAGAGAATACTTATTTATTGTGTTTAATCTTACTTTGATATATGAGCTATAAATGCCTCATGGTGTTTAGATATTTAAGTTATATACTATCAGGCTAAATGTATGCTGGCTCAAATCCAACGTCCTTTCCTCATCTTTCCATAGTTGCTGTATAGTTCATGATGATCTCACCCTCATTTTAATGGCTTTAGTAATTTTTGAAAGTAGCTTTTCCTATTACTGTTTACATGTATTGTTGTGGTTCCTTTATATAAGAGCAATAGAACAATCCATGATCAAGCCTCTACCCTTTATTTCAGTGATGTTTTCCTTTTCTTAAAATTAACACATAATTAAATGTTCACTTTGATGTCGTCTTTTTTTATTTTCCAACTTTGACTTATAATTCACAACATATTTTCCTAGGTGGAATCAATGATGTGAATTTACTAACTTTACAGATTTGAGGGGACCAAAGTTCTTTTAAGAGTACAAGTAATCAAATAGCGATAATATTTTTAAAAGAACTCTAATTCTAATGTATATCTCAATTTTCTTTTCTTTTTTTTAAATGTTTTTTAAAAATTTTATTTCTGAGAGAGAGAGACAGCATGAGCAGGGGAGGGTCAGAGAGAGAGGGAGACACAGAATCTGAAGCAGGCTCCAGGCTCTGAGCTGTCAGCACAGAGCCCGACAGGGGACTCAAACCCACAAACCGCAAGATCATGACCTGAGCTGAAGACAGACACTCAACCATCTGAGCCACTCAGGTGCCCCTCAATTTTATTTTCTAATCAAAAGTAAACTAGAATGTAAAACTGCCATTCTTAATCATTTAGACATAATAACCTTGAATATTAGTAATATATATATATATATGCATGTATAGATGGATAATATATGGATATAGATAGATAATAAGTAGATAGGTCTATACATAGTATAGAATGAAAGGTACAGATATAGCTATATAATTAAAGATGTCTTCCTTTGTTCCATTAACATCGATGTTTATATCATAATGTACAACACTGTATTTCCTAGCATATTGTTTTTGAGAACTTTGAGTAAGTCCAATAACTTTTACTCTTCTTTTCTGTTTGATTTATTAATAACCCACAAGATAATAAAACATAATTGGCTCATAGCCTCAAAATGTCATTGTGTGAAGTTGACATTTGGGAATATGCATGACTGGTCGTTTTATATGTAGGACCCAACTAGGTACACAGAATGGAAGAGAGAATCAGAGGGAAAAGAAGCAGAAAGGGAAGGGAAGAACAAGTAGTTGCATGAGTTTTGCTGACAAAATCACCCATCAGATACGTCGCCCATTCCCACACGGTGGGACTGAATATGGGAGCAGATAGTAGAAAAGGCTTTAGTGGCTCCTGAGGCTCCATTCACATGAGCGAATAGTAAGAACGCCCTGACAATATGCTCTTGTCCCTTACATGGAAGTAAGCAAGGACGGTTAAAGAAAAACAAATCAGATACATTTCCAGTCATGTTAATGAATTTTTCTCTATATAGAAAAAATAACTTGGAGCCAATGAACATTTTACAGCAGGAGAATATTTATAAGGTGATATTCAACCTGCTTCCCATCAAGTGCAAGATAAATTATAAAACTCTTCCCAAAGGCAGCAAATTATAAACTTTGATAGTGCATTTATAACAGGGTTCTATTTTGTATTATAAAAAAATTAGAGTCATTAAATTCCAGAAATATGTGTGAGTTTGTGAGGCGTGATGCTAGCACAAATACCTCAAGCTAGAGTTGGTGAAAATATTCTGAAATTTCAACAACAAGTTTGAAAAACTCATGTAATTTTTTATGTTTTGTTCTTTTTTTTTTTAGTATAGTTGATGCACAATGTTGTATTAGTTTTGTGTGTATAACATAGTGATTTGACAAGTTTATACATTGTGCTATGCTCACCTCATGTGGCCTCTTTAAAATTCACATGCAAAACACTGATGTTTTCAAAACATATAGCAGAGATTTGGTACAGATAGCATAGAATTTAAAAACAAAACAGAGAGAGAAATTTGAGTAGATAACAGACATGTACCTCACCCACATCTGACAAATAATTTTCCCTCATTCTTTAACAAGATACTATGCTATAAGGAGTTAATTTTTTTGCCTGTACTTATTACATACATATCTGTCATGTGTATATGCTGTAGGCGATTTTTTTCTAAACTTTTCTTACTTCATTATAATATTGTGGGATTATTCTTAAAAGTTTCAGTTTGAACACTAATTGGATATCATTAAAGAGAAATTCTTAATTTAGAGGTCTCAAATATTTTGACAGGTACACTCAATACACTGGAGCTAGCACTGTGTGGGTTAAGTAACTAAAATGGAATCACCATGGGCTCTATCTGTCATATATTTGAGGGGAAGAGGAGGTAGGAGCGTGTTTCATAAGGTCTTTGTTGTGGAAAGTGATGTTTGTCCACATTTTGAGACAATGCTGGCCTCATAGAATGAATTAGGAAATGTTCCTTATTCCTCATTTTTATTTTTGAAAAAGTTTGAGAGGGATTGGTCTTAATCTTTAAATATTTGGTAAAATTAATTAGCAAAGCCATTAGATACAGGGTTTTTCTTATTTGGAGAATTTTGGCTGCTTAGTCAATCTCCCTACTAAGTCTATTCAGATTTTCTATCATGATTTAGTCTTAGTAGGTTTTATATTCTAGGAATTTGTCCATTTAAATTAGGTTATCTGGGGCGCCTGGGTGGCTCAGTCAGTTAAACGTCTGACTTTGGCTCAGGTCAGATCTCACTGTTCCTGGATTTGAGCCCCACATCAAGCTCTGTGCTGACAGCTCAGAGCCTGGAGCCTGTTTCGGATTCTGTGTCTCCCTCTCTCTCTCTGCCCCTCCCCCACTCATACTCTGCTTCTCTCTGTCTCAAAAATAAATAAACTATAAAAAAACTTAAATTAGGTTACCCAATATTTTGGTATACAGTTGTCTATGGCATTCTTTTATAATCCACTTTATTTCTTTGGAATGAATAGTGATTTGCTCACTTTCTTCTATGGCTTTATTAATTTTTATTTTCTCTATATAAACAATCAAGGTAAAGGTTGGTCAACGTAGATGATCTTCCTGAGGAACTCACTTCTGCTTTTTTTATTTTGTCTATTGTTTTTCTATTCTATATTTAATTTATCTCCTTTCTACTCTTTATTATGTCCTTATGTTAGATTGAGTTGGTTCTTTAATTCCTTAAGTTAAATGTAATCAAGTTACTTCAGATATTATTTTTAATATAAGCATGAAATAGCTAATATAGTATATATAAAATAAAATAACTACAAATTTTCCCCTTAGCATTGATTTTTGTCTTTCACACAAAGTAGATCCAAATATATAGACATTAAGACAATCCTCACTTTCATTAGCAAATAGGGAAATACACATGTAAACTATAATGTAAACTGCAAACACATATAAACTGCTATTCAGACACTATATTTGTACTTACAGGAAGTCTAACATGCCAGGATATGGTTTTAAAAAAAAATTGGGGGAAGTGCATGCCTATTCTCTAATGTGACAGTAACATTTTTAAGTTCATAGCATCATTTTTTTTTATAAGCTAACTTGGAAACAACACATGCACATTAATGAATGATTTGATTTATCAATTGTAGTTAAGCTATTCAACAATAAAAATAATGGATTATAGCAATAAGAGTATAGATTAAACTCATAAATGTAATATTGAACAAAAAGAGCCAGTCACAGAGGAAAGTTAAAATTTAAAAGACAAAGTTAAGAGTGGAGGGGATCAATCATGATTGAAATGATGCAAGTTTCTTTGTATTAGATGACTTCTAATTGGACTTCGTATCATATCAAAAACCTCTTAAACCGCTTGGCCGTCACAATGACAGTAGATAAATCCTTTTTTTCATAGATACTGTGTTAGCTGCAAGTCTCTCTATATAAAGCAGTGTATCTCTATGATAAGGTGAATACTTTTATGCTAAATTAGAAAATATGATTTCTCCTGATGGTTCTAATTACTCATGTTGTGTACAGAAATCCAAGATACATTTGCCTTTTGACATTTTTATTTATGTGCAAACAGTTTCTAAGTTTCTATGGATTGATTTTTTTAGCTGAGTTTACAAAAAAACTTATACTTTGATATTTTCAGAGGTCAAAAAAGCAATGAAAAAATGAAAACCAGGAACTGCCTGCACTAAGTGACATCACAAAGCTTTACCCCAATAATTACTAATGGAAAATGTTGCAACTGCCAATTCCACAATGACCTACTTCACAGAATTGAAAGAGATTTGAGACTTTCAGAAGAAGATGATGTCATTTTTCTTAAAAGAAGTTCTACTCTATTTCAAACCACAAAGGAGTGTAAAGCCTGTTGGGGAGGAAGAATTTTCTTTATCCTTCAAGATCCTTCTAGCTGGACTTAGAATCACATTGACATGAGACAGATTAGTAGGAAGGTGAAAGGAGATGTTTGGAAAACAAAGGTTGCCCATTTGAGGGTGGCCTGTCCTTGACCCCTACAAGGCCAAGATGGGCTACTTTAGCATGAACATTATTTTTAATTAAAAGACATCCAAGGCCAGCAGATTCAGAAAAAGCTCTTTATCTACCTCTCAACTGCCTGCTTGTCCCAGGAAGAGAGCTAGTAACAGACATTTCTCTTTACTTAAGAAACTTATTCGCAAAATAGGGCAACTTTTGTTTTCCAAACATTTGTGCTTTCTGAAAATGTGAATTCACGTTGTTTGATAACTGATCATTTCAAAGTCATTAACTCAGCAAATATTTCTTTACTCATACTGTTTTGTTTTATGTAGAACTCTAATTAGCTATGTGGTGGGCCTTTTCCTGTCAAAGTTCAATGTTTCTACACACATCTTTCATGTTAATTTTCTCCACCATACATGCTTGCAGTAGAGAGCATTCAGATCAAATTTTTACCTTGGTTTTTAGCAATTTCACTGTTATTTTCATTTTATTCTTCATATTTTTGTTATAAATTATATTTTTAATTCATTGTTTTAATGTATTCCTGCTCTTGGCTCATGTTTTTATTCATTCTTGCATTAAATCATATTATATATCTTATCTATTTCATATATTAGACATGAAATTCCTGATATCTTGTTTTGTATTATTTTCTGTTGCTTGTTGTTAGCATCCACTTTCACTTAGCATAATATCTTTCCTTGAGTGTTTTAATGGTTTTCTTTGTCTTTCTTTTTGAGAACTTAAATTTGTTGGTACTCTACAGTATATGCCTTAAACATCAGGTGTAGGGGCCCCCAGGTGGCCCAGTCATTTAAGCATCTGACTACTGATTTTGGCTCAGGCCACGATCTCATGGTTTGTGGGTTTGAGCCCAACATCAGGCTTTGCACTGACAGTGCACAGCCTGCTTAGGATTCTCTGTCTCTCACTCTCTCTGCCCTTCCCCTGCTTGCATATGCACTCTCTTCCTCTCTATATAAATAAACTTAAAATATCAAGTGTATGCATGTGTATGCTTGTGTGTGTGTTTGTGTGTGTGTGTGCACGTGTGTGTTATGGTCCATGAAAATAGCAGAATATGGGGTCACAAACCTTGCGAGGCTATCCAAGCTTATTGGAAGGCTATTTCCCTTCAGGGAATTTATTTTTTCTTTATAAAGAATTAAGTCTGAGATAAACATTTAAATATTTTATGGATACAGTGCTTTGTGAAAAATGTTTTTTCTATTTTCCCCATGTTCTGTATTACATGTGTATGAGGTACAGTCTTTAATTTGATTCCCCAAATTTAGCCCTAATCATCTTCCTTCACTAAGATTCTAAGACACTTCTGTTCATAGAGATGTCTGTATATATTGCAGATTCAGAGCTCTCTTACCTTCATAGATCTATGTTCCAGGCTTGCTCTTGGCCTTATATAATTTTTATTAATTTATTTAAGACAATTTACTCAGAAATATTTTAAGTTAATAATATGCATAGACATTAAAATATTTGTGGTGTGAAGATTTCACAATACTGCTAAAATCAGAGTTCAACAGTTTCCTTAAATTCAATCAGAAATTTAGACACACAGTTCTTATAACCAAGGTGAGAAAACAAACACCAACTATCTCATGAAATCAATTCCTTTATAAACTCAAGATACAAAATATTAATATTTGCCTTGATACTGATACCTTTCTAGGACAGAGTACACTGCCATAAAAAATTGAATGTACTCAAAATTTTTTTACACATGGAGTTTTTAATTTGTAACATGAAAAAGAATAAAAGTTCAATGAAACTATGAATATTTTCATAACATTCATAACACACATGTGACAGTATATTTGAAATTGCATTTGAAGTTCTTTCAAGATAAATATTCTTAAAAATTAGTAGGGAATAGTCCTGAAATCAGAAGTTTTAGCACCCTACAGTTAATAAACACATTCTGGATGTGCTCTTTCTCTTGAGAGCAAATTGGAATACTTAATAATTTTTGGAAGCTAATTGCACTCTCATTTAGTTTAATGAACATTTTCAGGGACAATATTATGATTCATGTTTCTCTGGGAAAGAGCAGCTTGATACTTATGAAGTGTTGAGTTGTTCTGTGCATGACATGTGGCTACTCTGGGAATTTTTTTAAACAATTAGCTCAGTTTTACATTGCCAATTATTTCTTAAAAGTATCTATTCCTGTGTTGAGAATGTGCTGTTAATACTTGGAATAATGAAGCTGGTCTTCAACAGCACTGTGACTATTCTAGAGAGAATTTTACTTGAATGTATCAGTCCCATTCTTTTTGTTTACTAGCAAGATTTCTGCTGGAAATAATCATCTAGCCGTATGACCATTGAGTGGAGGGAGAAGGAGGAGGGAGAACTTCTCTAAAACTCTCTAGACAGCATTTTTTCATTTTGTGTTTATAGGTTTCAAAAGAATTATTTGTAAAGATATTGGATTTAATGCATGTGAATTATCATTAATATTCAGATTTTAGTAGAGGCAAATCAAGTGTGTGCCCAATAGAATAACAGCAGTATAAAGTAAAATGTTACCGGTTTCACTGTCAATAAAGGATGTTGGTGAGCATGGCTTGTAGCTATTTCCAAAACTGCAAAATCTAAATTAGAAAAATACCTCCGCACTTCTCTGCATCTGTGCCCCTCCTCGTTCCTCTAGCTCCTCTCTCAGGTTTTGTATTGTCAGTTTGCATTTTTCTCCTCTGACAGCTCTGCACCCCTTTCCACCTAAGTTATCAGGGACTGCCTACTGCACATGGCTTCTGGCAGTGGTTTGCAGCACTGGTTGCTGCATGTCTTTACCTCCTCCTTTGCATGGGTTCTGGAAACTAATATTTCCTGAATGAACGAAACAAAGCCCATAAGGCCAAATGCCATGTTGGAGAGGTCCGCAAGGCAAGGAATAAAGAGCTATTTTTAGTCAATATCTTGCAAAGAACTGAGACCCTCAGTCCGATGTCCGTGAGGACCTAATGCTGCCAACAAGCACAGGAATAGGATTATCATGTGGTTTGGAGGAGAAGAATCAAAAAGAAAGATGAATTTGCAGACAGAAATATTGTGGAGACACCTCCTTTGTCTCTTTCTACTAGTTTAGGAACTTTTATAAGATAGATGCTAAAATGTCTGGATCCATTGTGAGTTATATTTAACTAAAACATTTGAAATCTATAATAGATTGATAGTATGATATAGAAAAATATAAACTAACAAAACTGGTTGAAATTTGAAGCTTAAACTAGTACAATATATAAATTCAAACAGTGGGTGTATATATCTCAATGAGAAAGACATCAATCATAAGTAATATTAAAAGTTTTCTCCAACCGGTAAGAAATTAAAAGTTCTCTTACTATATTCACTAACTTGTTCAAAAGCAGAGAAATTTAGTTCATAAAATAAAATAACAATAATGTCAAACAACCGAAATATTGCACAATATGCACATCCCAATTGTGAGTATAAGCACACATGCAAAATTCTTAAAGAAAAAGTTAACAGATCGTATACAACTGGACAATAAGAAAAAAACAAAGTCATGATTCATTTAGTGTTTTCAGGAATACAAATGAATAGCCGTAAGATATTCTATTGACATTTTATGTTTTAACAACATTTTTAAAAAGAGAATATTTACTACATCATCTATATATTTTACCCCAATAAGTTTCAGTATTTATCATTATTTACTGATAAACAATAAAACAGGTATGTCTATAAATATAAATTTAGTTAGCATATCATATCTATATCTATATAATATATATAAAGTTAGTTATGTTTGGTAGAGGGTTTGGTAAGAAAATGGGAGGAAAGGTATATTGTTCCATCTGAATGATGTACACCATCCTTGGGAATGTTTTAAAAATGTGGGAGTGTGTTGGTTTGCAACCTCACGAGCTTTCAGAGTGACATCTAAAACTGGACCCCTCTCAGAGTGACATCTAAAACTGTGGAGGCAAGGGAAGACTAAAGAAAGAGGCACACCAGACCGGATTGGTAGGTGACAATTTTAATAAGCAAGGGAGCTGACATAGAAGACTAGTCTTGGCTGGCTGTAAGACAAATCTATCTTCACGCCTGCCTGCCAGAATATTAAAAGGTTTTGTTTTTGTTTTTGTTTTTTATAGAGGCCTTAACTAGGTTCAGTCACATATTTAGTTCAGATGTTCTCAAATATCCTCTACTCTTTCAAGGCTATGTCCTTGAAAATAGCTCCAGCTATGGAAATGGTGAGCTGAATGTGCATTCCAGGGACAGAGGAGGGGGTGAGGAGACTCTGATTGCCTAGGCCCAGGTCAGAGGTCTACGGACAGTCATGTCCTTTCAATGATCTCCTCCAATAGTGACAGAAGCTTTAATATCCTTTCCCACAGTTTTCTGTCCACTCCATTGCACCATGTAATAATCTTGCAGGTAGACGTGCAAAGAGATCCCAAAATCTGACCGATGAACCATAGTCCCCATACATTTACCCTTACTGTACATGCTCACCTAGAAAAAACTTAACAACCTCTACTATGTTTACTTAGAAATAGATTTTTGAAAATCTTTATACATTTTAAAACCTGAGTATATGTTTGCTTAGTGATCCACAACATTCTTTTAAAATGTTATTTACTTATACCATTGTAATAACATCAATAACTATAAAATATGATTATATATCAAGAATAATATTTTTTATTTCATATAACCAGACTATCCTGTACACAATTTCAAACACCTTAAAAGTGAGGTGATGTTTTCATTTTTTTAAAAGAAAAGACAAACACCTTTAGTACTACAAATATATTTCCTCTGACAATTATGTTCTAAAAACAATAGATGAATTTTTGATTGTGTTGTTCTTATTACACAAATATACTTTATTAAGTAAACTTTAATCTCTGTGCTCAAAATATCTTAAAATCATATACTTTTGCTTTAAAAGCCTTCTTTACTTTCTTTTACATATTTGGAGTTACAGGTTTTTTCCTGACAACTATTTTTTTAAAGAGAACATACTATATAGGGGTTAGATCAATTAATTCTGTTATCCAAAATTTAGTGGAAGGTATATTATGCATACATAAGCATAGAGCTAAGAATATAGAGATGTCTGTAAAATAATCCCCGCTATTGAAAAGCTAATAGAATAGGGGCAAATAGGGGCCCCTGGGTGGCTTAGTCGGTCAAGCGTCCGACTTTCGCTTGGGTCATGATCCCGCGGTTCGTGGGTTCGAGCCCCGCGTCGGGCTCTGTGCTGACTGCCAGCTCAGAGTCTGGAGTCTGTTTCGGATTCTGTGACTCCCTCTCTCTCAGACCCTCCCCTGCTCACGCTGTCTCTCTATTCTAGAAATAAATAAAACTTTAAAAAAAAAAAAAGAATAGGGGCAAATAAAGATAAAAGTAAACATGGCACAATTGAGCAGTTTATGCCACAAGATACAAAAATTTTAAACTACTTATAAAATTATATTTATAAAAGTAAAATAAATAAATAAATAAATAAATAAATATATGGATATTGGAATGGATATAGATATATAATCATGTAATAACAAATGCAATAATAAACGTAAAACTGTACCATTGTCACTTTTATGTAATATGTATGATTGGGTGTGGTAGAGCTTAGCCTCTAATAACAGATGCTCCTGACTTCTCATAAGTCTGTCTCTCATTCTAGTCTCATCTGCATTATTACATAGCATACTTTTGTACTATGATAATATAATATTGAAAAAAAAAATATTGAACTAACCGTTTTGTTGGAAAGCTCTAAAGACAACAGCAGTGGATAAAGTAAAAAGTCATACAAAAATATTAAGCTTGGTTTAATAAGGTATTATCATAAAAGGAATATTTTATAATGATTTAGTTCATTTTTTAATATAATCAAGTGCATACTAAATTTCTTTTTTTTTTGTACCCCATTGACCAAACATAGCCAGCTTATTTTTGCTCTTACATATCTATTTCTTTACTCCTGCCATAAAAAAAATTTGAGCACAAAAGTGATTAACATAAAGCTGAATTTTATAGATACCGCAGACGGAAGGGGGCAAGATGGCAGAGAAGTAAGGAGCTCCTTACTTGCACTCGCGCCCATACATCACACAGAAAAGATCTGAAGCCATTGGAAACCTTACAAAACCTGAGAGACTGGGAGAAAAAGGACGCAGAATCCACCGAGAGAGCCTTCTAAAGTGAGTGCGAATCGGGGAAGGTAAAATCGGGCCGGGATCGGAGCCTCCAGGGTGGGAGGCGATTCCCCTCTACCCTCTATGGGAGTGAGAGGGGAAAAAGAGAGAGCCCGAAACAGAAAAACCTCCGCACGGTGCATAGAAAGACCATACTTGCCAAATACCTGCACACCAGGTCCCCTCTCGCCAACTGGTCCTGGGGGAGGCTGAGCACACAAACTGCTTCTTTGTGCCGCTTCTGGAGGTTCGATTTCAGAGCGGTGGTGCGCCTGCTGCCATTGTAGCTCCAGGGCAGCTGGGACCCCTGAAAGAGCCGCGCTGACACCGGGCGTCCGCGCTCCTGGCTGGCTGGAACTCGAGAGGGAAGGCAAAGAGCTAAAAACTGGGAAATTTGCCTGTGAGTTCGTGTTTCGGGTGACGAGCCATAGAGGGACCCGGTTTTCCTCACTCCAGCGGGCTCAGGCTACGCAGACCTGGCAGGCAAGCCCCCGCGCATGCGCGGCAGGCCGACCCAGAGAAGGAAGCAGCGATTCTGACTCCGCCCCCAGAGCTCAGCAGGGAGCCTGGAATAGCCCGAGGGGGTTGTCTGGGACACTGTGTCTAAGGCAACTTCAGCGGGGCGCGGACTGGGATTTGGAGATTGGAACTGGCCTGGGTTGAAGAGTGCAACCAACTTCAGCTGCGTCCCCGGAACGGGGAGTTGACACGCCAAAAAAAAAAAAAAAAAGCGAGCTGCAGCGCGGGGTTCAAGAAGGGACTGGAGCACCGTCACTCTCCTCCCCACAATCGCCAAGGCAGAACCCCCGCCTGAGGCATCGGATCACGCCATGCCCATCCCTGCCTGAGAGGTGCCCTCCTCCATTTTTTTTTCTCTTTCTTTTTTCCTTTTTTTTCCCCTTTTTTTGTTTTTTCCTTTTTTCTTCTTTCTTTTTTTCTTCCTTTTCTCTTTTTTTCTTCTTCTTTCTCTTTTCTCGCTTTTTTCCCCAAAACACTGACCTGATTAACACTGGTCGCCAGCTTGCTTGAACAATCACAACAAGTCCATTCTGTAAATGTAAATTCTACACCTACCGACTTTTTCAGCTATTTCTCTCAGGAGTAATTAGACTATATAGTTTCTCTGGATAATTCCAGCATCCTTCTCTCACCTATCCAACCATATTCTACCCTTTACCTCCTTGAAAAAAGCTTCTTATCCCTTCTGCCTGTTTATTCTATTTCCAAATCTGCCTCGTCTCGCCCAGCCTTCTCTCTTTTTCTCTATGCTCTACAACCAGCACTGCATACACACGGCTATTTAACTGTAGCTGGGAAATCCAGGTATATGCTTTAAACCGTTCTTTGTCCATCGGTTTTCTTTTTTCCTTTTCTTTTCTCCTTTTTGACCCTTTTATGTATTTTATGCTCCCTATTATTCGCCCTCCCTCCTCCGTCTTTTCTATTAACTTTTTCGTTTTCCCTCTCGCTTTGCATGTTAGTTGAATCAGCCTGTGCATTTGTGTACTCCTGCTCCCTGTGTGTTTGTCTGTCTGTTTTCTTTTCCAGGGCTACCTCAAGAAACAAGCTAGAGTACACAAGGTGAAGAGTCCCAAATATCACTATGAATAGGAAAATAAAATAACTAAGGTCCCAACAAGAGTGACTGAGGGATACCATTCAAAAAACAATCTCTGAAAGGATAGGCACTGGAAAGTCAAAGAGTCTTCTTGGATATAGCAGTGCTCATAGAAACAGAGAGCATAACAGGTCTTTAAAACCAACAAGAGCCGGAAAGCTAACTAAAATGATGAAACGAAAGAGCTCTCCTCCAAAGAAACTCCAAGAAGAAATGACAGCTAATGAACTGCTCAAAACAGATATCAGCAGCATAAGTGAACAAGACTTTAGAATAATAATGGTAAAATTAATAGCAGGGCTTGAAAAAAACATAGGGGACATCAAAGAAACTATGGCTACAGACAGAATGGAAAATAAAAATAGGCATGAAGAATTAAAAAATGCGATAAATGAGACACATAATAAATTAGAGGCCTCCAATGCACGGATGGAGAGGCAGAAAGGAGAATAAGTGATTTAGAAGACACCATTATAGAAAAACAAGAAGCTGACAAAAAAAGAGACAAACTGATCCAGGAACAGGAAAGAAGAATTCGAGAGCTCAGCGACACAGTCAAACGCAACAATATCTGTATCATAGGAATCCCAGAAGAGGAAGAGAGAGGGAAAGGTGCTGAAGGAGTCCTGGAACAAATTATAGCAGAGAACTTTCCCGACCTGGGGAAGGAAGTCAATGTGGAAATACAAGAGGCTCAGAGGACTCCCCTCAGACGTAACTTGAATCGATCTTCTGCACGACATATCATCGTAAAAATGGCAAAATACAAGGACAAAGAGAGAATTTTGAAAGCAGCTAGGGAGAAAAGGGCCCTCACATACAAAGGGAAACCTATCAGAGTGGTGACAGACCTATCTACTGAAACGTGGCAGGCCAGAAAGGAATGGCAAGAGATCTTCAATGTGATGAACAGCAAAAATATGCAGCCAAGAATCCTCTATCTAGCAAGCCTGTCATTCAAAATAGAAGGAGAGATAAAAACCTTTCAAACAAACAGAAATTGAAAGAATTTGTCACCACGAAGCCAGCCCTACAAGAAATCCTGAGGGGGATGCTCTGAAGGAAAGGTTGCAAGGAACAAAGATTCCAGAGACACCACCACAAACATGAACCCTACAAAAGATACAAAGACTCTAAACCCACAGATTTCAATAATAACACTGAATGTAAATGGGCTGAATGCTCCAATCAAAAGACATAGGGTAGCAGAATGGATTAACAAACAAAATCCATCTATATGCTGTCTACAAGAAACTCATTTTAAACGGGAAGATACCTTCAGATTAAAAGTAAGGGGATGGAGAAATATATATCATGCTACAGGAAATCAAAAGAAAGCCGGAGTAGCGATACTTATATCAGACAAACTGGACTTTAAATTAAAGACAATCACAAGAGATGAAGAAGGGCACTACATAATAATTACAGGGTCCATCCATCAGGAAGAACTAACAATCATAAATGTCTACGCACCAAATATGGGAGTACCTAAATATCTAAAACAATTAATCACAAACAGAAACAAGCTTCTAGATAAGAATGTGCTAATAGCAGGAGACTTTAATACTCCGCTTACAGCAATGGATAGGTCAACCAGACAGAAAATCACTAAAGAAATAATGGACTTGAAAGATATATTGGACCAGATGGACCTGACGGATATATTTAGAACTTTACATCCTGAGGCCAGGGAATTTACTTTCTTCTCACGTGCGCATGGCACATTCTCCAAGATAGATCACATACTGGGACATAAAGCAGCCCTCAAGAAATATAAAAGAATAGAGATCATACCATTTACACTGTCAGATCACAATGCTTTGAAACTTGAAATCAATTACAGGAAGAAGTCTGGAAAACTTCCAAAAACATGGAGGTTAAAGAACACCCTTCTAAAGAATGAATGGGCCAATCAGGCAATTAGAGATGAAATTAAAAAATATATGGAAACAAATGAAAATGAAAACACAACAATTCAAAATCTATGGGATGCGGCAAAGGCAGTCCTAAGAGGAAAGCACATTGCTCTCCAGGCCTATTTCAAGAGATTAGAAAAAGTGCAAGTCCAAAATCTAACAGCTCACCTAAAGGAACTAGAGGCAGAGCAACAAGAATGCCCTAAACCCAGTAGAAGAAGAGAAATAGTAAAAATTAGAGCAGAAATAAACAACATAGAGACCAAAGAAACAATTGAACAGATCCATGAAACCAAGAGTTGGTTTTTTGAAAAAGTAAACAAAATTGAGAAACCTCTAGGCAGACTTATCCAAACGAAAAGAGAGCACCCAAATAGACAAAATTATGAAAGAAAATGGACTTACTACAACCAACCCCTCAGAAATATAAGCAATTATCAGGGAATACTATGAAAAATTATATGCCAACAAACTGGACAACTTAGAAGAAATGGACACATTCGTAAACACACACTCACTACCAAAATTCACACGGGAAGAAATAGAAAACCTAAACAGACCCATAACAAGTGAAGAAATTGAATCAGTGATCAAAAATCTCCCAACAAATAAGAGCCCTGGACCTGATGGCTTCCCTGGGGAATTCTACCAGACATTTAAAACAGAATGAATCCCAATTCTTCTCAAGCTATTCCAAAACATAGAAAGCGAAGGAAAACTCCCAGACTCATTTAATGAAGCCAGCATCACACTGATTCCCAAACCAGACAGAGATCCAGCAAAAAAAGAGAACTACAGGCCAATATCCTTGATGAATACGGATGCAAAAATTCTCAACAAGATCCTTGCAAATCGAATCCAGCAGCATATAAAAAGAATCATCCACCAAGATCAAGTGGGATTCATTCCTGGGTTCCAGGGCTGGTTCAATATTCGCAAATCAATCAATGTGATACATCATATCAATAAAAGTAAAGATAAAAACCATATGATCCTGTCAATAGATGCAGAAAAAGCATTTGACAAAATACAGAACCCCGTCTTAATAAAGACTCTCGAGAAAGTTGGGATAGAAGGAACCTACTTAAACATCATCAAAGCCATCTATGAGATGCCTTCAGCTAACATCATCCTCAATGGGGAAAAACTCAGAGCTTTCCCCCTAAGATCAGGAACACGACAGGGATGCCCACTCTCACCACTGCTGTTTAACATAGTGCTGGAAGTCCTAGCATCAGCCATCAGACACCAAAAGGAAATCAAAGGCATCAGAATTGGCAAAGAGGAAGTCAAACTTTCACTCTTCGCAGATGACATGATACTCTACAGCGAAAACCCGACAGACTCCACCAGAAGCCTACTAGAACTGATCCAAGAATTCAGCCAAGTTGCAGGGTACAAAATCAATGTACAGAAATCGGTTGCATTTTTATACACCAACAATGAAGCAACAGAAAGAGAAATCAAGAAACTGATCCCATTCACAATTGCACAAAAAACCATAAAATACCTCGGAATAAACCTAACCAAGGAAACAAGAGATCTGTATGATGAAAACTATAGAAAACTTATGAAGGAAATTGAAGAAGACACAAAGAAATGGAAAAACATTCCATGCTCATGGATAGGAAGAATAAATATAGTTAAGATGTCATTACTACCTAAGGCACTCTACACATTCAATGCAATTCCAATCAAAATTGCACCAGCATACTTCTCAAAACTAGAACAAACTATCCAAAAATTTGTATGGAACCACAAAAGACCCCGAATAGCCAAAGTAATCCTGAAAAATAAAACCAAAACGGGAGGGATCACCATCCCAGACTTTAGCCTCTACTACAAAGCTGTCATCATCAAGACAGTATGGTATTGGCACAAAAACAGACACATAGACCAATGGAACAGAATTCAGAACTCAGAAGTGGACCCAAAAGAATACAGCCAGCTAATCTTTGACAAAGCAGGAAAGAATATCCGATTGAAAAAAGACAGCCTTTTTAACAGATGGTGTTGGGAGAACCGGACAGCAACATGTAGAAGAATGAAACTAGATCATTTTCTCACACCATGCACAAAAATAAACTCAAAATGGATAAAGGACCTGAACGTGAGACAGGAATCTATCAACACCCTAGAGGAGAAAGAAGGAAACAACCTCCTTGACCTCCACCGCAGCAACTTCTTACTTGACACATCCCCAAAAGCAAGGGAATCAAGAGTAAAAATAAACTGTTGGGACCTCCTCAAGATTAAAAGCTTCTGCACAGCCAAGGAAACAACCCAGAAAATTAATAGGCAACCAACGGAATGGGAAAAGATAGTTGCAAATGACATATCAGATAAAGGGTTGATATCCAGAATCTACAAGGAACTCACCAAACTACACGCCCGAAAAACAAACAACCTAGTGAAGAAATGGGCAGAAGATATGAACAGACACTTCTCCAAAGAGGACATCCAGATGGCCAACAGACACATGAAACGATGCTCAGCATCGCTCCTCATCAGGGAAATACAAATCAAAACCACACTGAGATACCACCTCACGCCAGTCAGAGTGGCTAAAATGAGCCAATCAGAGAACTCTAGATGCTGTCGAGGATGTGGAGAAACGGGCACCCTCCTCCACTGTTGGTGGGAATGTAAACGGGTACAGCCCCTCTGGAAAACAGTGTGGAGGTTCCTCAGGAAACTAACAATAGAACTCCCCTATGACCCAGCAATAGCACTGCTAGGAATTTACCCAAGGGATACAGAAATGCTGAGGCATAGGAGCACCTGTACCCCAATGTTCATAGCAGCACTCTCCACAATAGCTAAAACCTGGAAAGAACCTAAGTGTCCATCAACAGATGAATGGATCAAGAAGATGTGGTTTATCTATACCATGGAATACTACATGGCAATGAGAAACAATGAAATCTGGCCATGTGTAACAACATGGATCGACCTTGAGGGTGTTATGCTGAGCGAAATAAGTCAGGCAGAGAAGGACAAATACCATATGTGTGCACGTATAGGAGGATTAGGAGGAACTTAACAGAGGACCAAGGGGGAAAAGAAGGGCGGAAATGGTGGGGGAAAGGGAGAGAGGCAAACCATGAGAGACTCTTGAATGCTGACAAAACCTGAGGACTGGTGGATGTGGTGGGGAGGAGGGGTGGGCATGGAGGAGGACACTTGTGGGGATGAGTACTGGGTGTTATGTGGAAACTAATTTGACAATAAACTATTTGTAAAAAAAAAAAAGCTGAATTTTATAACAATCAAAAGAACGTTTAGAATTTGTAATGTATGAAGAGAATGGGAACAAAAGAAATATATTTTATTTAAACCATAATGTTGTACTGAATCTTGTACTGAATTCTGAAGTCCATAATCTATAAGCTAACGAGGCAAGCTCCCTAGAAAATGACCCATGAACAGTAATGTACAAAACAGGTGCCATATAAACCACAACTTCTCTTCCGTTGTGGATGTAACACCATGAGCCTCATGCAGGGGTCTAGTCTGTAATTCTAGGCCAGATGGTCTGAGTTTGACATGGAGAGAAATGATCTGGGGAACCACTCTCAGAATGCTGGACTGTCCAGGCTTTTTCTTACACTGTTGATTGTCTATCTACTTGTTCTTACTAGTGAAGTTTGACTTTTTGTAAGAGCTCAGATCTGTGTGTTTGGTTTAACAATTCAATCCTTTGTGTTAGTTCTATCATATATTTATTTAGCCTGTTTTCAAATTGTGTGTAAATAGAATTGAACAATACAGTTACATTTGTAAAATAATTCTTGCCTTGACATTATCTTTATGACATTCATCCATTGGAGTCTATTTTTCTATGCTTGAGCCAATACTATTACTCTATGATTGACTTCCAC
The DNA here is from genome assembly GCA_017311185.1 of Proteles cristata cristata. Classification (NCBI taxonomy): domain Eukaryota; kingdom Metazoa; phylum Chordata; class Mammalia; order Carnivora; family Hyaenidae; genus Proteles; species Proteles cristata. Next base: position 250,480 of record JAESUZ010001400.1, read on the forward strand.
TTTACATATATTTGTGTATACGTACATTCTAAGGGAGAAAGAGAGAGAGAAAGCTTTTCGGCTTCATTCTTTAAATTCCTTGTTATTTTTTTATCTTTTATGCTTCCACATAAATACTAGAAATTTCTCATTAATATCCATAACAAACACACTGAGACTTTTACTGATTACAGCGAAGCTACAGATCAATTGATGACACCTTAACAATACCGTCTACAAGTCATGAGTATGGTACTCCCTTCCACTTATTTAAGGCTTCTTTAATGCCTTACATATATATGGAAAATTTATTCTTGTGTTTTTGATGCTATTTAAATGGTAGTATTTATTTTATTTTCTGGGTTTTTTTTTGTTGTGGTTACTGTTGTTGCATACAGAGAAATAGAAGTCTGTTATATTGATTTGGAATTCTGCAAACTTGCTAACAACAATCAACAATTTGATGTAAACCAGTATTACTTGAATATATACATTACAAATTATTTGAAGTTTCTTGTTTTACATTATCTGGGGTCAATTCTGCTGATTTTATAAGAGGTGCGAAGTAGAAATAGATATTATCAAGTTACCTTACTTGACCAAAAGTTAATCTAAAATTAAATGTCTTCACATTTAAAAATGAAATACAATTTTTAAGGGAAAAAACAACTTGTGTTGTGTGTTATTTTACAAAGTAGAGGAAATAACTATTTTTAGTCAATTAGATTGTTTAGAGTGTTAAATTAAGATGTATATATACAGCTCTTAGAATGTACCAAGAACTGTAATTTTGCTGATACATTTTTAACAATATTTAATTCTGTAGGCATGATTATGAAGTGAGCAATATTCAGAGAAAAATAAAAACTTAGAAGGAACTAAAGTAAAATATTAAAGGGTCCCCATTGAAAGTATGGCTATTTATTTTATTGTATACCTTCTCCCTTTTATTTTTTTGTAAGTGCCTGTACCACTTACCATTTGTTACAAGTGGTTACTTTTTTTTATTTTTGCAAAATGTATATGATAAAATGGGAAATAGAAGCATTTTCCTACTTTAGCTAACACAAGATAGAATCGCCAACATGAGAGCTAACATTCTTTTTAGCATCGTTGGCTTTATTTTTTTTTTCTTATCTATAAAACCCTTTGACAAAAATATACCTTCCTGTCAACACTGCCGTTCCGTCAGCTAATTGATGTCAGCCAATACTGATGTTTTTTAGTTGGTCATTTATTGGCTTTATTATTTAAACTCATATGGATTATTGGAACAAGAGAGTACACTAAGTTGTATTATTTTCATAGTTTTTTTTTCAAACTAGATGTGAAAGAAATGACCACTACTTAACAAATGGGTAGCATTGGTTAGTGATGCAAACTTGAACATTTCCCTCATCACTGCGGGGGAAAATCCTTTCATTGTGCTGAAGCTGATGGGGTCTGGTGTTTCTGAGCTTCTGCTCTAGAGAACAGGAGACCATGTGGATTCGATGCAAGCCTTGCACTTTCTACCTCTGTAACCTTATGAAAGGAACAGTACTTGCATAAGGATTTATCATTTTTGTGAAACAAAATAGCGATGACCACATAGATTATTTAAAAGTTTCAAAGAAGGAAAGAATGTGGCACATTGGTACCTGATAAATGTTCAGTAAATGTAACCTTAACCAATGTCATTATGTTTCAAATAAGACAAATAGATTTGTTTCTAATCTAGCATTCGGATGAAGGTTTACCTAACATTGCCATGATTTCACTAATTGATAAATACCTTAAAATATAAAAGTGTGTTAATTAGCTGGTTTATATTTCTTTGTTATTTTCTGGCTATATATCTTAGACAATATAACAGATATTGATGTTTTACATTATCTTTAGACACCACAGAAAAAGCCATGATAAGTAATACATTTGATTTTCTTTTTGGATTTAATAATGGAGACAGGACTGTGATTAACAATGGGATTTCAGTTTAATTCTGATTACGGAGAACAGTTTCATTTATTGATAATTCAAGATAATTTCAAATTAATTATTTATAACAATTTTCAGGGTACTTAACAATTGTTGAAGAAAATAGTATACTATCATGTTTCAATAAGATGTGGAGGTACAATAATATTTTCAAAGCTGATCTTAGAAAAATCTCAGTTGGGGTGGCCTATATTTGTAGCCTTTAGTGTTACAATTTAAGGCATCCAGAGAAAAATATGTTAATATTCCCCTAAAGTTACATTTTGTAGTTATCACCTTATTCATCCAACTTAATACCATCATCATTTTCAATAGGATGTAACTTCAATATATTAGTGTTTTTATGAATTCAGCATCATTCAGTTAATCTCTGTATCACAGCATAGAGATAAATTTTTTTCTATCTTCTTATATTCACCAAATTTTATTTTCTCATGAAGATTCAAATTGCTTAGTAAGGAACTGGTGTATCTGAAATATGCAAACATCTTTCTGAACAAATATTTTAGGTCTTTGACGAATTAAAACATCAGTAGGCAAGTAGTAAGTGCTATCTTTAAGGAAAAGAGAACCACCTTTTTTGTGCGTGTTAGCCTTCTTTTTTCTTTGCTAGTGAATGAATTGCAAAGTTCATTTAAATATTTTGTTTCATATAAAAGGAATGCCTAATTAATATAATTGTCTAAAAATAAAAAAGTGAGGGGGCAGTGATTAAAAAATTCATTCACCTCTAGTGCAATTTCCAAATGTTATTTCCAATAGAATTTGAACATTAAATCCTGGGTTTGCTTTCAACAAGTTTATTATGGAAGTGTTTCATATGCCTTAAAATGCATGCCTGAGGCATAATTATACAATACTGTTCATTTTTACGGTCATGAGTGTGCATCTACACTGTAGGGGAAAAGATCAATGAAAATATTTTAGGAAGACAACCTATAACATAGGCTTTGCATATTGTTTAAAATGAAGCTGTCCCTCTTATGAAATACCTTTACTGTAGTAAGGAGGAATCCATTGTTTTGTCAGCCCTGTGTCCTCCTCCCAAGATGATTATAACTCTCTCTCTCTCTCTCTCTCTCTCTCTCTCTCTCTCTCTCTCTCTCTCTCTCTCTCTCTCACACACACACACACACACACACACACACACACACACACACATACACACACACTGATGAGAAGGAAATTTCCCCACCTCTCAAGTCTCACCTTGCAAAATATACCTCCTTCAGTTTGGATTGCATCTCCCATGACTAGACTGAAACATCTTTCCCACCCCTTTGCCTATATGCAGTGCTGAAAGTAGAGAAGCAATCTTTAGAGTTATGCTGATAGGGATAATCTTCTTCATGATGTGCTGAACTCAGAAGTATCCTTGGTGTCCCTGGGGTTGCATTTGGAAAGATGTAAATCGGTTTCCTAACACTACATTTTGCAATGTGTAAATTAATAACTTGACATTTCACAGATGTTTTAAAGGCTGTACTTTAAAGAATGAAATATCAATCACAAATATACATCTACCCAGAAATGTCAAATCCCACCCAAATGAATCCCATGGCAAATTAGCAGCAGGTCACATTGTTCTGCTGTCTTTCACCTGTGATGCATTTCCTTCTTTTCCAGGTTAAGAACTCCCCTGGAGAGGCTTAAACCTACTTCCTACCTCATATAAAAGATGGGTGGTGAGCTGCTTTAATAACAGAACATAGTATCCAAATGCTAAACCTATTTATAAGCAGCAGTGCCATACAGTAAAAAGAGAAATTAAAATAGGAGTCAAAATACCTGGATTAAACTCCCAAGCCTGTGCTCAAGAGTTCTTCAGGTCTCTCACAGCCTCAGTTCTACATCTGTAAATTGGCCTTAACTATTTCAGAGGATTATCTAAAATTACCTTGCTCATCTCACAGAAGCTTACACAGTTAGAATGAGATAATAAATATTCCATTTTAATTTAAAATAGAACTTTGGAGAATTACAAGAGACTAATAATATTCTAAGGAATAATGTTTCCTCTCATTATATTTGCTTCCATCACAATGTGTACCTTGCTTGTCAAGTCAAAAGGCGGTGGTGATTTGTCCCACCTAAGGAATAATTTAGTAAAATAAACTGTCATTCAATGATTGAGTCCATGGGCAAGAGCTGCTCAATTATATTTCATGTCTAAAGGACTTCTATCATCTTTTCATTAATTTTCAAAATATAGTTCAAACTGTCTCTCATATAACATTTATGATTCCTAAGTAGTGATTAACCCTTGGAATTCTATAGAATATTTCTGTACTTTTGCTGTATGGATAGGGTGCATATTGTATTACAATGAGTTAATGCATTAAATTTGTTTCTTCCTAACAGGTTGCAAAATACATGAAGATGAGAGGAGCATTTTATTAACTTCTATGTACCCTTGGCATTGAGCAGTCATCTGTATACATAGGGCTCAAACAAAACATACTGAGTGATTGAATAAAACATAGATTGATTATACATAATCTCTATTATCTATTTCTTGGGAGGATACCTTGATCTTCAATTTAAGAAATTTAGCAATAATGACCCAAAGCAATAGTGAATCCCAGTCAACACTGGAATCAACCAATAATTTTTGGTGTTGTGTGTTTTTTTAATTTTTTTAAAGAGTCATCAATATAAATGATATTCTTGAAATATATTCCACCATATATTAGTGTATTCATTTGAATGAATTGAAATTGATTTTTTAAGAGCAAATATATGTCTTGAAAAAGTTATGCATTGAAGAACTATTACTGTAAGTAAAGTTTTGTCCAAGCCATGTGATACATTAAATTTATCATTTAAAGTTTTAGTACTTGTGCTAAAGTGTAATGAATTTACCAAAACATGTGAAAAGTTCAAGAAATACAATAAGTGCAATTGTGTTCATATTTGTCAGTTGCTTTAAATTGGACTCAATTAAATATACTGGGTTTACTCTTACTGTTCCATAAATTATTTTGATTTAATTCTGTTTTGTATTATATGAAACAAGCTACTCACAAATTAAAACAAAAAAGTATTATCTTTCTTATGTGATATTCAAGAAACCCATACTGTAAGAAAGTAATAACAAAAAATTATGTTTGTAAACTGGGGTAGCAAATCAATTATAGGTCACTCAAAGAAACTATTAAACCTTAAGATTCATGAGAAAATAAACCTGCAGAAATTATAAAAGTGCCTTCAGGATACCTAGTTCTATATTCATATATTTTTTTAAATGATGTTATAAAATGAATCTAAGATCTCTGGCCTTCCTCTCTATCTTTATAAGTAAAGCCACAGAGGATGACTTCTTTTGTTAATGTCTTCACAGTAGAAATAATGCTATGTTTCTTATCCTGGAATGAAATTATTTACATAATTCTTTACATAATTATCTCCACACTAATTCAAAATAAAATCTTGTTTTAGATTTTTCACACTAATATAAAACCAATTTTCAAGATACATTGATTAAATGTAAGATTTCTGGATACACAGTAAGACTTTGCTGATGTTCCTGTGAAGATTCAAATACAGAAAATGGCTGGAATGCCACAATTAAATGCAAAACCAAGTTTTCAATGACTATGAAGTCATCACTTGCCAAAAATAAAAGATTAACTCTTGCAAAGGCATAATTTCTAAATATATTTGCTTAACTTTAAAATTAGCATGCACATCCTAACTCATATGCATACATTTTTTTCTCACTAACCATAAGGCTGTTAAGTCACCTGACATACTCTGAATGATACTATAACTGGATGAACTCTTTTGGGGCTAGGAGAGGGGAATAGTTTTTTCCACAATCACTATTTCCTCCTACATACCACGCTGCTTTTTCAGTAACGGAATATAATTGTTTCTGGTCCTAGCTACAAATATTTAAAGGAAGAAAATAAAAAACAAACTCCAGGGATATGTCCATAGTTTCTAGACCTGTTTTATCTTATCTTGAATTTTTTTCTAAATTTGATAATATTGGATGAGGAAAGCTATGTCTGGCCTAATTCACCTTCAAAGTTAGAAGATGCTGGAAAAGTGGAAACTATTAATATCTTGCTGAAAATTGTGACTATCTATCAAAAGTCTTACAATATACATAATCATTTTCCAAAAAGCCTATATTTAGAAATTTATTTATGAAAAATAAAATATAACTTCTATATCTCAATTGATGTACAACGTAGAATACTTAAATGAAAAAAAGAAACACAGTTTAAATATATTAAGATGTAATTAAAATATAGTTATGGCATTTACAAATTTGAAATTCTTACAATGTACTATAAAGTTAAAAATATGAGGGGCGCCTGGGTGGCTTAGTCGGTTAAGCGTCCGACTTTCGCTTAGGTCATGATCTCGCGGTTCGTGGGTTTGAGCCCCGCGTCGGGCTCTGTGCTGACTGCCAGCTCAGAGCCTGGAGCCTGTTTCAGAGTCTGTGACTCCCTCTCTCTCTGACCCTCCCCTGCTCACGCTGTCTCTCTCTCTCTCCTAAAAATAAAATAAAAACATTAAAAAAAATTTTAAAAAAAAGTTAAAAATATGAGAATAATAGTGATAGGGATTAAGGATCACACTTGTTGAGCATTCGGTATTGTACAACAGTGACTAATCACTACATTCTACACCTGAAACTAATATTATACCATATGTTAACTAATTGGAATTTAAATAAAAACAAAAAAAGAATATTATATACTTATTAATAAAAATAGAACAAAAGATAGCAGAAAGACTAGCAGATGTTCTTAAGTACAAATATTGGTAAAGGAATTATCTCTTTACTTATTGTACCTTATTTATTTTAGAAAATTAAACTGAAAATAGAATTCACTTTTAGAGAAGAGTATATACAGAGAGAGAGATAAAAAGAGAGGAAATAGGCAAAATAGGGTTGAAAAATATGGTGACTATTTCGTTTTACAGTTTTATACTGTCATGCTTTTTATATTTTTTCAGAAACAATAGTAATATAATAATCACTTGTTCTCTGCTGGTCTCACTACTACTTCTATCACTGGTGCAACTTGCACTATTGTTGCCCTTGGTTTACTGTTAATGTGAATTAGTTTATTCAATATTACCTTCTCTCCATTAGATCATTTTCCAACTCATTTTACTCTTACAATAACCCTATGGTTCTGATACTGATGATGAAATTAAGGACTTGTTTTGAACCTTTAACTAAACTGCCAATCTTGCCCAGTGAATAAGTAGAGAACTAGGATTAAAATCCGTATTTGTCTTATTCTAAAGACTAGAATATGGCAAAAAGCATACAATTAATACTCGGAGTATATTCAGAACAAAATATTATAATTGCCAGTTTTTAAATATTTTGGATTGGTAAGCCTCTTTTTTCACTAATACAATAATCTTGATTTGGCTTAACATTAATATCTGAAAAGTAATTATTTAAATTATATTGTTCCAGTTTAGTCATTTGGTGGAAAGGATATATGATTTTATTAATAAAAAAGTTTAAAATGTATTTACTTATATGTTATCATTTAGTCAAAATGAGTAAACAAATATGTATTTTCATATAGGTTTTATTTTTGTTTTTTAAGCACATGGCTGACTTACCCACTAGTTGTCCACATGTTTGATGCAAAATCACCCAAATGTTATAAGAAAAGAACACAGAGGTTTGGTAAATACAGGAATTATTCTGGCCCCTCACCTTGGGGAATTATTAATTTAGTGAGGGTAGGTGATATTTACATTATTCTAAAAGAATTTTAAAGATATGCAAAAGTTAATTTACTTATTTTGTTTTCCTCCACGTAAAGTCAATCTCAAATTGGTTTTACAAAGATTCCATATATACGTTTATTTTTAAAATGTTTATTTATTTTGAAAGAGAGAGAGATAAATCACAGGGAAGGGGCAGAAAGGGAGAGAGTATCCCAAACAAGCTCCTATATTACCTATTCAACCCATATCCCAGACATTCTCGAATTCTTCCCAAGTCATTCTAATTAATCATAACGGACACTTTGTTGATATTTTTCAGACTATTTTTTCTTAGTATATCAAGAAACTTCTGATTTTCCTTTCTGAAAATTTGTCCTTTCTGTTCTCTTCAATACCTATATCCCATAACTACCTAATGTTTGTAAAAAATATTTTCACTTAAATGTTGCTGATGTCTGATCCAAGGAAGGCCCAATTTTCTGCCATATCCAAAAGGGATGGTGATCCTGTTCTCAGGGTTAAAATCCGAAAATAAACCCTGTTTTAGTAACAGTGTTAATAAAATAAACAGAGGTGGTTGCAGCAATGTGAGTATGGTAAATTCAATAAATATAACCTACATAAATAAAAATTTGGGGGATTCCCAAAGATTTTTGAAAATGCGAAGAGGTCCTAAGAGAAGTGAAAGTATAGTGAACATGTTCCTTTATAGAGCAGAAGTTATGAAATATCCACTGAAACAGTAAGCCCCAGCCATAGGTGATGATCACTTATATGATTGATATTGTGGGGATTGGGGATTGACTAGTTGATGAATTTCACCTTTAAAATAACTGAAATGTCATCTCCAGCTTCAACTGAGCCAATATCCAACACGTATCCTTCTGTTTGCCACCATCGGTCACTTCTATCATGTAGGACAAGCCACGTGAGTCTTTAACCAATAATGAGAAATTGGGAAGAAGACTTGGTTGATGCCACTGCCTCCATTTTCCTAAGAGTCTCACTTTAAAACATGGTATTTGAACTGCTTATTCAGAGGTTGATGGCTACCCTCTTTATTCAATCCTGTTATACCTGCTCTATTTATCTAGCTAGTCCACATGTTATAAAAATATGAAACTAGAACAATGTTTTTTCAGTAGCTTTAATTCACAACTTTCTGAATTTTTTGAGTTGAGTTGTAAGAAGGAAATATGGTGCCCTGCTTTTATGATTCTTAGCTCTGTGTAAGCTTTGGGTATACTCTGTGCCTACTACAGAACCCGCACTGGCTCTTCATACAATGAATAAGATACCGAGAACATACATTATCACCTTTTTAAAAATCCTGGCTTTGAACATTCCTTAAATGTACAAGACACAGCCCAACTTCTACCAGTCAGGAATCCACTTTACCTTTTTTCCTTCCTTCAATTAAAAAAAAAAATCCCAAGAATCTTTAATATTGCTCTCGAACAACACATTGTGAGTTTTCTTAGCCACAAAGAGTTAAGGATTTTGGGAACTTTTGTTGTGGCATTGTGATATTGAGCTGTATATCTTTGTCTATCCACCTGTCTTTGTAATAGGATTCTCTATTTTTCTACCCACAAGCATAACCCTCATTTTATGCAAACTTAGTTTTATCTTTAAAGGCCATAGGAACTTCCATCAATCATTCTTGCTCCTAATTTTCCAAACAGTAAAGCCTGACGGTTTCTCCTCCTCTGGTTTGTTATCACCATACACTCTTGAAATCTTTAATGAGTTGTTTCTCTAAATCTGAACTTGTTTCATGAAACAAAACATTTTATGTTGCAGCTGAGTAGCAACTCCCCTTATTAAATAAAACTAGTGATCTTCTGCAATAAATAATAGTTTAAGCAAATTTTCATAAAGTGGAAGTAATAGACAGTAGAGGGGTAGGCTATTCATTCAGCAAGGTGTCCTTAGAAAAGCAGCCAATGTTTTCATCCTACACGTCTTCCTTATAAACAGTTTTAATAATCTTATTGGTAGGAACAAAGCATTTAGACTCTTTCTACAAAATATATGGCTTGTATTTTTAAAAGGATAATCTGTAGATTTACAAAATACACTTAAAGAATACTTTGAGGTCAATGGGTCTGTTTCATGACAAGCAAGAACCTCCTATACATTTGCCTTGTTTTTGTGAATTTGATTCTGTTTTGTTGTTTTTTTTTTGTTCTATTTGTTTGTTTTTTACCTTTCCTATAGCAATAGAGTCCACAACATTTCAGTAAGGATGTTTTCTATTGCCACAAACAGACCAATTTGAGTTTAATGCTGGCCTAGCCAAGACACAGTTATATTCTCTTGCCCATAAAACATTTTCAGTCCCCCAAAGCTCTTGAGGCTCACCTAAATATATTTCCCTGGAAGCAATAACACAAGGCAAAAGATTCCACCCCCCCCCCAAAAAAACCACATTTATTTTTATATCAGCAATCAATTTAATGTAAACATCTAAGTATTTTTCTTATTAGCTATTTTTATTTATACTTGGGATAATAAGAGCTTATTGTAACCATCTTATTGATCTTCATTGAAAAATATATGCACAAGTTATGATTAAAACCAATAATATCTCTCTTAAGCAAACTATCCATTCTTCCTGTCTGACATTGCAATGTGTATACAAAGGTCTTCTCCTTTTATTTGTATTTTCATTAACAGATGGCCCAGACCTGCAACGACCACATGATCCTCTCCACTGTTGCTTCCTTGCTTTCTTACAAAAGGTAGTGACTGATGCCCCATCCTTTGTCCCTTGCATTTAGAAAACCTCTCACATGCTCTGTTCATTTCTGCCTCCCAGAGCCACCAATTTCCTTTTGATGCCTTCTGTCCTCCCCCCCAAACCTCTAAATAAATTCGGTACTAGCAGCATCACAAGAAAGAAAGAAAGAAAGAAAGAAAGAAAGAAAGAAAGAAAGGGAGGGAGGGAGGGAGGGAGGGAGGGAGGGAGGGAGGGAGGGAGGAAGGAAGGAAGGAAGGAAGGAAGGAAGGAAGAAAGAAAGAAAGAAAGAAAGAAAGAAAGAAAGAAAGAAAGAAAGAAAAAAGAGAGATAGGGTTGGGAAATTCTAAAAAATTAAAAAAAAAATCCAGCCTTTTACTGAGACATCACTCTTCCAATAGAGTCTTTTGAACAGACTAACAGTTGACCAGTTGAGTTGATCACCTAGAATTGTTCAAAGGAAGAGAAATTTTAAAGCAGAGAGGTAAGAATTGCCAGAAAACCTCCACAGCTGAATTTGCAGGAATACAAGAGGCTTATTTTTTGCAAATACTGTGTAGAATTGGTTTTTGAGGACTAGAATCAGCAAAAAAAAAAAAAAAAAAAAAAAAAGGAAATAAAATTACAAAGTCTTGAGTTAAAATAAGTTAGGTTTCAGATAATAATATATGTTATAATCCATGTATACCAGAAACATTTGTATTTGGGTAAATTCTATTTTTTGTATTTTAAACGAAATGATTTAAGACAAATATCAAAATCAAATATAGAATAGTATTTATAAAGTCATATTTAATGCAAGTCATCTCATCTTAGAAGTTCAAGTTATAACAGTTAAGGCTGTCAGATACATAATTATTCAGCTCAGACCCAAATGGAGTTCAACTGCTTGAGATTCAAGAGAGGGGAAAGAGAGACTGTAAAGGATAATAATGGCTCACAAAATTTTGTTATATTTTCCCTCATACCTTATCAGTCTTTAAAAATATTTTAATGATGTCCAATGAAAATAACTACACATCTATAGCCACCCTAGCCCCTCAGGAAGTGGAATGTATATTCATCTCTAATGTCCTTTTATGATTCTATCTCTTAAATCATCTACCTTCCATATGTACATACTCAAAAGAACTTTTTCTTCCCTTTCTTCTCCCTACATTATGACACACTAGATGAGGGTCTTTTCTGTTCCTAAATTCCCTGCAACACTTTCTTTTATCCCTTTCTTATCACCAGTCTCTCCCCCAAATCTCCATAAATTGCAGCTTTTAAAGGCATGAACATCAGTGTTATACTTTTCCTGTAAAAGTTCTTCAATTACATCCTACAAAAACAAAAAACCATGAGAAAAAAAAAAAAAAAGACAAAAACGACAATGTGAAATACTCCAGGGGCTCAGTGATCAATCCTTCAAATTCAAATGGGGTTTAGAAGACTAAAAGAGGCATAATTTGGAAAGGCTCCAATCATGAAACTTGTCGGTTTTTAAGGATAATCCTGACCATATTCTAGGTATACTAAAAAATTACTCACTGTTTATATGGAATTATTTCTGCAGTCCAGAGCACTGAAAAAGCATTTAAGGAGGTATTGACTATTTGAGATTTAGCTCTCAGCCAACACACCAAGTTACAGTTTCCCTCCAACCTAATATTTGCAGTACCTAAAAGGTCTTGATGCTCATCCAAAAAGTCTTTTTTGAAGGCAATAGCACTGAGTAAGCAGTCCTTTACATGGTGTCAGATACTTACTTTGGTTCAGGAGTTAGTGGAAAATTGCTTTTACAAACAAAAGAAATGCAGAGTAAAGCGTTGGAGAAGATTGTTATAAATGAGCTTTCTGAACATTTTTTAAAAGATCTTTTTAATAAGACTTTATTTTTCAATGAGGTCATTTTAGGGTACATGCTAGTACTTGTGTTTGACTATATTCTAACTCTCAATATCAAATCTATATAACCCATAGTGTGTCAAAACTTTTTGAGGTCTTTTTTAATGTACTGCTGGTTGCCAAGAACAAAAGTATAAGATAAGAACTAACATATGGAAAAATCAGCCACACAGCCAGATGTATCATTGAGCAATGCTTATTTCTCTGGTTCAATACCTACTTTACCTGTATTCTTCTTGATATTTCCAGAATAGCAAAGATGTAATTTTTGGCTAGTTCCCTTAAACAGTGGTCAATTACAGAGTACCTCTGACCTATTCACTGATCCCATTCTATGCAGTTTCTAGAAATTGAGTGCACAGACCTGTGATTTTCACTTTTGGACACATCTCTAGAAAGATAAGCAAGAAGAAAAGAAATAGGAGATAGAAGGAAAGAACATAAAAGTTAAAATGTTAGATAAATACATATACATTTTATATTTTTAAGTGCTCTGAGACCTTGGTACAAATAAATTTGAAAGTTTATGGGAACATGAAATATAGAAAAAAGTTTTAAGTAACTCAAGAGAAAATATTAAGGATTAAGAACCCTTAAAATTAAGCTATAATTGAGCCTTCCTCTGCTGACATGAAACCAATTGTCTTTAAACACACACACACACACACACACACACACACACTATAAAATATGGGAAAGTCCTACCAAAATTTTATAGCCTATACAAATTGTTTTTGTGAATAGGAAAAGAGGAGTGATAATCTAAACTATTTTATTTTTCAAAAACATACTGGAATAATGAAATAAAAAAAAACAAAAGTATATACTAAGATAAAAATATACAGCCTTGTCATAGTTGATGTTGTATGTAATACACTGGCCAGTAAATTCAGTAATATTTACTGAATATATTTGCCTACATATGGAATCTATAAAAAAGAATAACAATTGAAAGAAATTATCCATCATTCATATTTTCTGGATACAGGACCAACATATAATTCAAAAGCACTCATCAAACCAAAAATAATCATTTAGAAAACATGATATATAATTTTAAAAGAATCCTACTTACACTGGCAAGAAAATTAAAGAATATTTTTAATTATAATTTGTGAGAAAAATTTATAAAACTGCAAACATAAGTTACCAAAATAACTGTAAAGTAAAATTAATCTAAGTATTTTTAATGAAAACTAAAACAACAACAGCAAAAATAACAACAACAAAAATAAATGATGGCTAAAATATATTCACGAAATTAACCATAAATGAAAGCCTGGAAAAAGATATCAGCCATATGTGTCAATTCCATTCCTAAATGTTGGCTTTGAGCCATTCAAAACCTCCAGTCAATCATGCCCCACTATCCAACCCTAATGCCAGTTATTCCCATCTGGAAAATAGAAGGTGCCATCACAGCAGACATGGAATCCAGAGCTATTTTAATCCCATATCCATTCCTTGTTTTCCGACATCTTTTACTGTGATTTACCTTTGGAAAGTATTGGATAGGGGGTTTCTTATGTTCCATAGTCATTTTTCAAATCTCTTACTTTATACAATGATTTTAATTAAAGTCCAAGTCTTTTCAGGTGAGTCATTTATATCTTGTATACCTTGCTGTGATTTAAATATTTTTATGATAATACCACTCTTTTTTCCAAAATACAAAAGACATTGACCTTTTTATTATGATGAAGTATATATTTATTTCCCTTGCATAATTACTTCTTTTGATATCTACTTTGTATGATATTAATATAGCCACACCAGATTCCTAACATTAGTTTCTGCACAATACATGTATTTTCATTCACGTTGTAGAAAACAAAAACAAATCTATTTTTTTCTATTCTCATATTAGGAAACAACTGGTGGATAGGCTAGGCTGACAGAGATTCAAACAGTTTGAAACTAATAAAGACCAAAGATTTAAACTGCTGGGCAAGGTCACGCCTAGTTAGAAAAGTCATTTGAGCAGATGGGTATGAATGTGATATGAAGGAGGTCCGAAAGAAGGAGAGAAAAGCATAAAGAGCAAGAAAGAGACCAGGTTTTGCATGTTATACAACGACATGGGAGGGTACATAATCTTCACCTGGGGGCACTGAATAAAGCTGGTGAAAGAATATGTTCCCTCCACAATGAGTGAAAATTGGCAAGATGAATGAATCATGGACAGAAGTAGGAGTACCAAAAGAAAATGAAAGAACATTTTGTGCAAAACATAGGGTAAAAAGAAATAAAAAGCCATTCAGGAAATATACACATTTGATTTGTGTGAATAATAGATGACTTGTGGTGACAAATGGAAAACACAAGGGTAGAAAGGTAAGCAGGAGACATTATTCAGGGCCGTATAGCCTCTGTTAAAGATTTGGAACTTCATTAAAACAGGCAAAGGGGAACCCTTGAAGATTTGTCTTAAGTAGAGTAAAACAATATAATTTACACTTTAAATTATTTATTTGATGTGTTATTTTGGAAAATGGATTAGATAGAATTAAGACCCAGTTATATGAAAATAATTAGTAGGAGGTAGCAGTGATTCAGATAAGAAACAGTGTTGGCCTAAAGTGGGAAAGTGACATTAGAAACAGAAAAATGAGAATTGACTCAGAGGAAATATACAAGAGAATGATGGGAGGACTTTGGCATCATTTGGATAGAAAAGAAAAGGAGTTGGAAGGTAAATGCTAAATCCTCTCTTGAGAGCAATTAATTGCATGCTATTCATATTCGATAAGAGCAAACTGACTGAGAGGGCACAAGATTAATGAGTTTTCTATATTGGACATGTTGAGCCAACATGGTCTCTGTGAGCCAACCAAACAAAAATATACAGTAGAATGATGAGTAATCGGGTCAAAAGTGAACACCATGTCAAAAGTGACACTGATTTGGATGATGGAAGCTCAGTTTACAAGTTGGAGGTGAATGTCAAAAAAGGCTAATAAAAGGGTAAATGAAAAGAGACCACAAGTAAAATTCAGGACAAAAACTGATCCAAGGAAAACTGGAAGGGATGGGTTGGAAAAATAAACAAAGATTGTTAAAAAGAATACAAGTAATACAAATGCTTAATGATGACAGCAGTGACGGAAAAAGATAAGTATGACTGAGTGGGAAAACGCTATGTTTAAAAGCAGTATGGTAGATTACACAAGAACATAAATACTTCATTGTGCCACCTCTTAGAGATGGAGTTGAACTTTTTTTCCCTTGATTTTGGATTTGCTCAAAGTACCTACTTGACAAATACATGATAATGGGGTAACATTCTTGGACTTCCAAAGCAAAGCCATGAAAAGCCTTGTAGCCTGTACCACAGCTACCAAGATTCCTAATCCAGCAGGGAAGAAGTTCACTTATCTTGTAGGTGATATCATGTGGAGAAGTGCTAACTTTACAAAGAGAGAGAGAGAGAAAGAGATGCTCAACCTTCCGGCTTTGCTCCAAGGCTCCTGGCATATGGGCAAAGATATCTTGGAAACCACTCCATGCCCAGCCCAGTTGCCGCCTAAATTCCACTGAGATACCCATGTCAATGTCACGTGAGACAGAAAAAACTGTGCTGGCTAGGCCTTAACCAAATCTATAACTCATAAAATAATAATATATAATAAAACGGTTGTTTTAATTCACTAAATTTGGATATACTTTCTAAATGCAATACTAAATAATGTGAACGTATATTAGAAGCAGAGGGGTGCTTTAATGACAGCCTATATAATATGTAGCATTGGCTTTGCTACCTGGAGTCAGATGGAAAGTATAAGCACATAGAGGGGACTGTTAGTGATTCTGGAGAAAATGTGTCCCTTATTATGTATTGGCAAAAGTATTAATTAAACTGAAGTCCTCATGGTAATATGCTAAATAAGAAATATGGTGAATTGACAGGTAGATTTAGCTAAATGGAATTCCAAGTTGGATGCTAAATGTGACAATGAATTCCATTTTCCTGCTTGTGCTAAGGTACAGATAAAAAATAAGGAGCCAAGAAAGAACTTTCAGCATTCAAGCATAATTTAGGAGGAATCTAAAGAAGCCAGAACTTAAAAATAAAGTGGTTTCTCATACCTAGTTTTTCCAAGGAAAGAGAAAAAAAAAGTTATCACTTAAGGAATGGATTCAGGGCAAATGTTCAATATCCAGGAGACTACCGGTAAAGCAGATAAAAGGCTAACGATATCAAGAAATGTGAGCATAAGATCTTTTCTTTTGTTTAAATTTTAGAACAGTTTAAGGGTAGAAGGGGCATTAGGTGTATTAAGACACATATATCCTTTTACCTAGACAAAGACATCTAAGAATCCTAAAGACACAGTCCATAGCTCTGTGATGTTCAAGTGCAGGTACAGGAAGATCTTTCTTTCAAAGAAGAGACAATGGGGCTTTGTCTAATAAAGCAGATTATAATTTGGTACATGAGAAAGTATTTTACCACCTTGGCTTGAAAGACAAAGAAAAATAATAAAGTGAAGAAAGAAAGAAAGAAAGAAAGAAAGAAAGAAAGAAAGAAAGAAAGAAAGAAAGAAGGAACGAACATGTACTCCCAAACTTCTAAAGGCAGGAAGGAGGCTGAGAAGTCTACTCAGTTGTGAACACCAAGGTGCCATTTATTATTTAAAAGGAAAATGGAACCCAAATGTAGAGCCAAGAGGGAAGACATTTCCAGGAAGCAGAACTTGGCCTTAAAGAAGAAACTGGTGGCAAATGTAGCTTTTATAGCTGCTTTTCATCAATTCAGTGTATTATTTCCTTTGTCACCCACTCTTTAGTTGACTGCTAAGACAAAATATTTTCAGGATTTTTTCTTAATTCATTTTTTGATTGCTCTCAGCTTTCTTTGATCTATCAAAATTTGCATTTCTCCTAAACTTCATAGTATTCCACTATACCAGGTTTGATAATCTCATCTATTCTCCTGGCTTCACATATGCCAGAATATTGATGAATACCAAATTTAAAACACAAATTGTCTCCTAATGTCTCAACTCTTTTATCCAAATATTTGTGTGATGTCTACCATTGGATGTATAATAGATTTCTCGAACACACCATACCTAAAATTGAATTCCTATTCCCCCTCAAACCTCTTCCCATAAAATCTGCCAATGTATTTGATGGCAGTACCAAACTCCCCATTATTCAATATAACATTTTGAGATTATCATTTACTGTTGTTTTCCTCTCTGATCCACATTCAACCCAGCAAAAATTCTATTCCCTTTATCTTTGAAAATATACCCAAAAATAAAATAAAATATATCCACCCCTTCCTCCACTGGATTCTTCATATTCAATTAAGTTATACTCAAAGTACATCTTCCAGAACTCTTTTCCTCTAAGATTCAGGGTTACATTACCCTTGAAGAGGTTCTTATGTAAGATTTGCAAGTAAAAGTGAAGCAGTGGACATTGTTGTCTGAGGACAGGGTAATTAATCGTGGTGACAGACAAGAACATAGGGGCTGGTAGGTTTAGCTCTTCCTAGCACTCCTCAATGCCACATCCAGTTCTTGCAGATTTTGGCACTGTGCATCCCAATCCCATCATCAGACACTTAGTGGTGGACCCCCAAATATCCATTGTGGTTTACTCTACCAGTCATCGCTCTTGGGCCCCACTAGAGGCTATTTCGCTTCTCAAATTGACTTACTGGTGACTCTCCCCAAGCCTTCAAACCTCCTTTAGAATTTCTACTTTGTGATTGTCTCCAACAATTACTTAAGGCCTCATATATACACTATGAACATGAACTATATATATTATATATCATGTATTACATATTATATTCTGTATTGTATATTAGTTCTGTTTCCCTGGATAACCTTAACTAGACTGTGGTACCAAGAGTGATTCTAGAGAAACAGATTTTTTTTTTTTACAAATAGTTTATTGTCAAGTTGGTTCCCATATAACACCCGGTGCTCATCCCCACAAGTGTTCTCCTCCCTGCCCATCACCCCCTCCCCCCCCCACACCCATCAGTCCTCAGTTTGTTCTCAGCATTCAAGAGCCTCTCATGGTTTGCCTCTCTCCCTTTCCCCCACCATTTCTCCCCTTCTTCTCCCCCATGGTCCTCAGTTAAGTTCCTCCTGATCCTCCTATACGTGCAAACATATCTCTATCTTTCTCTGCCTGACTTATTTCGCTAAGCATAACACCCTCAAGGTCCATCCATGTTGCTACACATGGCCAGAGTTCATTCTTTCTCATTGCCATGTAGTATTCCATGGTATAGATAAACCACATCTTCTTGATCCATTCATCTGTTGATGGACACTTAGGCTCTTTCCATGTTTTAGCTATTGTGGAGAGTGCTGCTATGAACATTGGGGTACATGTGCCCCTATGCATCAGCATCCTTGTATCCCTTGGGTAAATTCCTAGCAGTGCTATTCCTGGGTCCTAGGGGAGTTCTATTGTTAATTTCCTGAGGAATCTCCACACTGTTTTCCAGAGGGGCTGTACCAGTTTACATTCCCACCAACAGTGTAGGAGGGTGCCCGTTTCTCCACATCCTTGCCAGCATCTAGTGTTAGAGAAACAGATTTTTAAAGAGCTTTACTGAGGTAAACATTGATATACAAAATGCTGCATATATTTAATGTACAAAAAGTTTATGAGTTTTGGCATATGCATACACATATAATACACAGCCATCAGTTGTAAAAGTTTCTTTGTGTAAAGAAACTGAATTTTAAGAATGAATTTTCAAAATCAGATATAAGGTTTCTGGAATTGGCTCTCTGTTATGATTATATTTTGAAAAATAATGATTCTATTTCCAGTATTATAAAGAACAGCAGTTATCCATGCTAAGATCTGGCAATTTGATATGCAAAATCTCGCTATATATTAAGTGTAACATATATTCATATAAACTCATATATTCTACATGTAGAATATAAGGAATTGATACATGTAATTATGGAGTCTGACACGTCCAAGTTCAAAGATATGTAGTCAGCCAGCTAGAGACCCAAGAGAGCTGATGTATAGTTCTAGTCATAGTAGACAAACCTGATATCAGGAGAAATGAAGGTGTAAATTCCATTCCAAAAGCTGGCGATCTGGAGACCCAAGAGCTGTTCTTTCAGTGTAGTCTGAAGGGTGGAGGAGATCAGTGTCCCAGATCTTTAAGGAGGAGTTCTTTCTTACTCAGTCTTTTGGTCTATTTAATTCTTCAATTGTTTGGATAAGGTACATCCACATTATAAGGACAATTTATTTTGTTCAGTCTACTGATTCAAATGTTAATCTCATCCAGAAACGCCCTCGCAGACACACTCAGAATAGTGTATGAACAAATGTCTGGGCACTATTTTTCCAGTCAAAGTAACACAGAAAATTTACCATCACATATGGAAAAGCAGAAGGGCCCAGAATAGTCATATGATAATAAAGAAAAAGAACAAAGCCTGAGGATTGACACTACCTGACTTTGAGACTGGTATAGAAATATTAAAATCGACACATTGTGCTATCAGTAAAAGAAAGCCTGAATAGATCTATGAGACAGTATAGAGAGTACAGAAATACAGCCACACAGATATACTCAACTTATCTTTCACAAAGGAATAAAGGCAATTCAATGAGAAAGAGTAGTCTTTTCAACAAATAGTACTGGAAAAACTGGATCCATTAGAAAAAATGGAAAGATGCTGATGGTATACCTTTTATAAAAATTAACTCTAATGGATTATAACTTTAAATGCAAAATCCCAAAACAGAAAACTTCCAGAAGATAATATAGGGGAAAATTTAGGGGAACTTAGGTTTGTCAATGAGCTTTAGATATACCACTAAAAGCAAGATCCAGGAAAGAAAAATATATATAAACTGGACTTCATTAAATTGAAAACTTCTGTGAAGGACATTGTTAAAAGAATGAATGGCAAGCCATATACTGGGAGACAATATTTGTCAAACACATATCTGATACAGGACTTGTATCTTTTTTTTTTTTCTTCTCTTGTGATAAGAACTCATAGGATTTACTCTCTTAACAACATTCCTGCATATCATACAACAGTGTTAGCTATAGTCATCATGTTGCACATTATGTCTCTCATACTTATCTTATAACTGGAAGTTTGTACCTTTTGATCATTCCTTCCTACGATTTTCCCTTCTCTCATCCTCCACTCTGGTAAATCAGTCTGATCTTTTTTTTTCCTATGAGTTCAGTTTTGATTTAGATTTCAAATTTGAATGAGATGATACCGTATTTGTCTTTCTCTGTCTGACTTATTTCACGTTGCAAAATGCTAAAGTCCACTCATGTTGTAAACGGTAGAGTTTCCTTGTTTTTTTGTTTTTTTTTCAATGCTTGAATAATATTCTAGCATGTGGGGTGTGTGTGATAACTTCTTTAGCCATTCATCCATCCATGGACATTTAAGTTGTTTCCATATCTTGGTTATTGTAAATAATGCTATTATCAAGATAGAGGTGCTGATATTTTTTCAAGTTATTGTTTTGGGCATATTCCCAGAAGTAGAATTGCTGGATTATATGGAAATTTAATTTTTAGTTTTTTGAAGGTCCTACATACTGCTTTCTATAGTGGCTATACCAATTTACAATCTCACCAACAACACACAAGAGTTCCCTTTTCCCCACATCTATACCGGCATTTGTTATTACTTGTCTTTTCTATAGTGGACATTCTAACAGGCATTAGATGATATATCATTTTGGTTTTAATTTGCATTTCCTTAATATTAGCTTCTTTTTATGTGCCTCATTGGCTTTTTGTGTACCTTCTTTGAAGAAATGTCCATTCAGGCACGACTTACATCAATATCCAAGAATTCACAAAATTCAACAATAAGAAAACAACCAATTTAAAATTAGGAAAAGACCTGAACAGGCACTTTTCCACGAGGATATGCCAACTACAAATAAGCACAAAAGAAGATGTTCAATACCATTAGGGAATTGCAAATTAAAACAGCAATGCAATTTCCCTACATACCCGGTAGAACGGCTAAAATCCCAAACATTGGGAGCACCAAATGTCGATCAGAGCGCCAAGCAAGAGGAACTCTACATTCATTACTTGTGAGAAAGCAAAATCCTACAGGCACTTTGGAAGATGGTGGCAGTTCATTAAAAAGCTTAGCGTAGTCTTGCCTTTCAATGCAGCAATCATGCTGCTAGGTATTGAATTGAAAACATGTCCACATAAAAACCCGCACACAAATATTTGTAGCAGCTTTGTGCATAATTTCCTTAAAAATGAAAGCAACCAAGCATTTTTTTCATTTGATGAATGTATAAACAAACTATGGTCCATCTATACAATAGACCATTATTGAGAGATAAAAATAAATGAGGTCTCAAGCCATGGAGAAACATGGGAGAACCTTGATTGCATGTTCTGAAGCGAAACGAGTCTTTGATTCCAATTATACTTTCTAGAGAAGGCAAATCGCTAGCTAATAAAAAGATCAGTGGTTGCCGGGGGTGGGGCTGAGAAAGGATAAATAGGTGAAGGGTGAAAAAATAAGAGCACAGAGGACTTTTAGAGCAGTGAAACTATTCCGTATAATATAGTGAAAACATGTCATACATTTATTAAAACCTACAGAACTGCACAACACAGAGACTGTATCTTAAAGTAGAGACTTTAGTTAATAATTATGTACCAGTATTGGTTTATCAATGCAAAACATGAACCAGAGTAATGCAAGATGATAATAATAAGGGAAATTGAGTCGAGGAGACAAATGAGTACTCTCTGTATTACCTGCTCAATTTTCTCTAAACTTAAAATTGCTTTAAAATTAGTCTTACTTCAAATAAAGTCTTAATTTTTAACTTAGTAATTCATAAATTAGTTTTCTGTCAAATAGAAATATTTCTCTGAAAGTATAAGGGAAAGAATGGCTGAGTACTAAGAATATTGTAGCAAAAATTTTTTAAAAAGTGAGCATCCAAACACACCCCCACCCAAACATACAGACATTTTTAATCATATATCTTATTTAATGATGATGATATATATGTGGCAGTATTTTTAAAGCACGTTTAGGAATAATTGGCTGAATATTAAGAACAGTTCATTAAGAAATCGGTGTCTCATATAACTAGAAAACAAAAATTCATGTGCATGTGTGTCTTTGGCTTATAATTAGATGTAATTATGTTGTGGCAGTCAGCATGGCCAAACAAAATATGTATGAACAATACACCCTGTAAAGTGTTCATGATAAGTTACATCCTATATATATAAAATATATATACAAATATATTTTTGTAAGATCAACTTTAATCAAATATATAGATTTATATAAGTAATGTCCATTTTCAACTATTTTAGTATGTATTTAATCTTTAGGTAGGCAAATACTGACAATATAATAAAATATTTATAACTAAAACTGGTTTATAATTAAAACTGGTATTTTTTGAAAATTCAAACGTTAGTCACATTATAATTTTTATTACAATTTTGGTGTAATTAGATAACAGTTAATCTGAGGAGATAAGCAAAGAAGGGTTTGTGGGTTAAAAGCTGAAAGAAAAAAATAATGGAATAGGAAATTTTCCCTACCAAATAATAAATATATATTGTAGGCCAGTTTAAATGTTTCTTATGGATTCATTTTGGAAAAGACATAAAAAAATATTTTACATATTTTAGTTAAATAATTATAAATGAAAATGTTATTTATAGTGCATATGCACTTTGATTACCTATGAATCAAGTTTCCCCTCATTAAAACTGATGTTTCCAACTAACTATTTGATTGAGAAACTTATTTTATACATATTTTGGTTGGAACATTGTGAGCACAACATATTTCTACCTCTAGAAATTTCAAGTTTAAATGCAGAAAAAGGAATTTTCAAATATTTGAATGTTAATTACTGAGGATTTGATGATATTTTAAAAAACCAGTCATTTAGTAGTGAAACTTCTGAAGGAATAATGTTTCCCTCAACGTCTTCTATTTCTTAGAGATGAATACCCTGGGGGAAACCTAGCTGATATAATTAGCAGATAGTTGATGATAAAGCAATTATATAAAAGGTCATTTGCCTTACCTCTGAACAAAAAAATTACCATCCCTGTTAGTCTATTAGTTGGTGGAATAATTTGTTTTATAAATGTTTCCATTCATGCTGAAAATCAGCATAACTCTCATAGTGGAATGCCCTGGTTGAACCTGGGATACACGAATTGTAACACCTAGTGCTATGGTTGCACTTTAAACTGATATGTTGTCACTTCAAATTACTTTGCATTGGCATCTGTGGTTATTTAGAATTACAAGTTAATTTGGATGACTTCCAGAGCAAATAAATAAGTGCAAAACTGTCTCAATGCATTTATTGTGCTTGAATGATTGAAGGACTTTTTTTTGTGGCTGTAATGTTCCAGAATAATTTTATCTAACAGCAGGAGGTGGCTAGACTTCCAAACAAACTGTTCTTTTATTGTAAATTATATGACATCAACATGAAAAAGGATATTTAATTTTAATTACAATAATAATAAATAGAACATAACTACAGCATCTTGCAAAAAGTTCTATGCATAACATAATGAAAATAAGAACTATAATAGTGAAATATAAGTGGCAGTATTGATAGAAAAACTTAATAAAATAAATAGAACATATTAAGGATTTTGAATTATTCATAATAATGAAATCATGCTTGAATGAACGGGATATGGGCTATTCGAAAATACTGAACAAAAGTAATGTGATCCTAAAACAGTCATTTTATTGTGGAAATTAAACAATGTTTCCTATGAGAATTTACCAAATCAGTGCCATCTAAGGAACCATGGACAAAATGAGGAACTTCCATTATGCCTATGGCCATAGCGATGCTCTCTGCAATCCATTACTATAAGAGTTACCCTTACTTCTACATCCTTATATTAAAGTTGTTCCTCCAGCTATGAAACATGGATGCTGTAACATGGTTTTGCCTTGTCCCTGAGACATGTCTTTTCTCCATCTATGTATTCATGCGGGGAAATTCCATCAAGTTCCATGCTTTAATCTACACGAATGAATTTACATCTACCGCCCTGGTCTCCCAGGTAATTATGTCTCTCTGTCTAGCTCTGCCTCTCTCTCTCTCCAAATATATGTATTTACATGAGTATTATATTTATATATATGAAAATTAAAATAATACTTTTACCTTAGGTATTATATATGACTGTTTCCAATTAATAAATGAAATTGAGACATCGCTAAAAAATAATAGCAGTAGAAATAAAAGTAACAGTTGAAATATATAAGAACCAGTATTACAAGGGTACCATTAAATCAGAAACTACTTCAGGTCTTTAGAAAGATAAATGAAGGTATACTAGTAATAAAGTGCATGAGTTGTTATCAGCCTTGCCTTAAATCTTATTTAAATTGACTTTATAATACAAATTGTTTCAGAATGAAACTATTAGACTTAAAATTTTCCCAGTTCTAACATTCATGGAAAAATTAGCTCTTATATGAAACAAGCTTCTGCAGAGTATAGTAAAGGTACATTTATTCCCTCTACAATAAATGGAAGGGAAATTATAGACCAGCCTCATTCACAAATTTGTGTGTAATTTTTAAAAACTGTTTACAAACAAAATCCAGTAATATTTTAAAAATTATAATACATATTGGCAAAGTGATTTTATCAAAGAAATTCAAAATCTACAATATTAGAAAACCAAATAATTTAGTTAATTTGCAGAATTAAGTAGAAAACTCCAGATGGTATGTTTATAATTCCTTCTACACAAGAAGAGCATAGATTTCTTTATTCTGTTTAAGTTATTGTCTTTATTTTGTTTAAATAATGTATCATGATTTCCAAATGTGCCTGGAACATAGTAGGTCCTTGGTAACATTATTAAAGTGAATACTTGCAGGAAAAAAAAATGATAGTACAACTTCTATTCATTATTAAAAAGAGAAAAAATAAAATAAACTCTTGCTAAACTAGAAATGAGAGGGAAACTTCCTTAAAATGTGAAAGAGTAACTTAAAGAAAAATAATAGTCATATTGCTAACAGTATGCTAATTGCTGAAATACAAAAAACAATATTTGTAAAGCTAGTGGCTATAAAATCAACATAAAAGTAATTTTATTGGGGGGAGCCTGAGTGGCTTAGTCGTTTATGCATCCGACTTTGGCTCAGGTCATGATCTCACAGTCTGTGAGTTCAGGCCCTGCGTTGGGCTCTGTGCTGACAGCTCAGAGCTGGAGCCTGCTTCAGATTCTGTGTCTCCCTCTCTCTCTCTCCCTCCCCAGATCACTCTCTGTTTTTTTCTCTCAAAATAAAATAAAGACATAAAAAAATTATTGGGGTTCCTGGGTGGCTTAATTGGTTAAGTGACTGACTCTTGATTTCAGTTCAGGTCATGATGTCATGATCAGATGGAGCCCCTCATCTGGCTCTTTGCTGAACATGGAGGCTGCTTGAGATTCTCTCAATCCCTGTATCTCTCTCTGCCCCTCCTCTGCTCATACATTCTCCCTCAAGATAAATAAATAACCTTAAATATTTTGGAAACAATACTTATTAATAAGTGAACAAAGAGAAATATGACTTTATATAATGTCTTCAATTGGATAAAACTATAAAATACATGACTATAAATGGCAATTTGAAATAATTTTATATTTTACACATAAAATTATAAAATGTTATTGAAAGGTTAAAAATTCTAAGTAAATGAAGGCTATATTATGTTCTTTGATTGTAACACTTATAGATAAAGCTATCTATTTTCCAATATTTCATCTTATGTAATGAAATTTCTCTCATTTTAGAAAATTTTCACAACCTGATTTAAAAATGTGTATGAAAGGCAAATAGTCCCAGAATTACATGGTAGTTCTGAAAAAAAAAATGACATGTAGAATAAGCTTTTTTATGCTAAAAATGTATATTATAAACTTACAAGAAGTAAGATATTGCAGTAAATGATCAAGACTAGAAAATTTTATGTATAAAATAGACCCACGACCACATGAAACTTCACTCTGGCAGAGGTGTTCTGTCACATCAGTGGTAAAATGGAGGACTACTCAGCAATGTAACCATAAAAATGACTATCACTTTGGGGAAAAAAAAAAAGCATTTGAATCTGAAACTTTCCATAAACAAAATTTATGTCCAGTGAAATAAGAAACTAAATACCTAAAATCCCTAGCAAATCGATGAAGAAAAATCATGTACCTGGTTGAAATAACGGACAAAAACATCATCATCAGACAGTTCACAAAAGAAGGAATCATGTGATGGCAGGAAAACATACAGAGGAATGATGGAAACTGTTAATGATTAATGCATGCAAGTCACAGATATCTTACGTGCATTCGACTGGCAGAGATTAATGCCAAGTGTTAGGAAACATGTCTCTCACAGGGTCTCTCAGTCAGTGCTGGTGAAATTGGACTTCATTCAACTACATTAGAAAACATGTTTATATTACAGTTTTACATGGGAAGATATTTTTTAGTAACAGTCATGCCATTCCAAGTTTTTCATGCCAAAGTCTTTGAAATTCACCTGCCATCTCTCTCTTGCTCTCAAGACGATGGTGACTGACCACCCAGTATCTTCAGGACTGAGAGCAGTCTCCAGATGTGATACTTTCCATAACATCCCTGGAAAAAATCCAAGGCAAATCAAGAGGTCAGTCTCCCCAACTCATACCTCATACCCAAGCTGGTATCCAAAAAACCAGTTTGCTTCAACTCCACAATGTTCAGATAGTATTCTTGATACCAGTTCTACCATGACAAACCAACTCATTTCTAGTGTCTGTCATCTTTTCGAGGTAAGAAATTAGTCTCCAACAACAAACAATGGCTTGAAGCCCAGTTTCAACCACTCCTGGTATTATTATCAGAGCTAGTTACCATATGCAGACACCAGAGTTTATACATATAAAAATATTGTGAAACGTGGGCCGCAGAGATGTCATGGACCCCAGTGGGTAACTACTGGAGTCCAGCTCCCTCTCAGGTTCTTCTGTAATACCTGCAGTTACTGTCCACATCAGAGTGGGAATAAAGAAAACAGGCTCTCTGAGGTGTCCAGTAGTGAAAACAACGTGAAGTTCTGCCTTTACTATATTTAGGCCATATTTTGTCTCTTGCCCATATCTGAGATTAACAGTAAGGTCTGATGTGGCAATCAAAGGCCAACTTCAAATGTGTACAGACACTTCCTTCATTGAAGGAATTTCCAGTACTTTGAGCACAGGTGAGGAAACAGAACCCAGAAATTGTTGGTAAAAATGTTTCCCAATAAATACTTAAGTTAGAAATTTAAAAAAAAAAAAAAAAAAAGGAAACTGGGGCGCCTGGGTGGCTTAGTCGGTTAAGCGTCCGACTTTCGCTTAGGTCACGATCTCGCGGTTCGTGGGTTCGAGCCCCGCGTCGGGCTCTGTGCTGACTGCCAGCTCGGAGCCTGAAGCCTGTTTCAGTCTGTGACTCCCTCTCTCTCTGACCCTCCCCTGCTCACGCTGTCTCTCTCTCTCTCCTAGAAATAAATAAAAAAAAATTAAAAATAAAAAAATAAAAAAAAGGAAACTGCTGAAAACAGAAGGGTGTTACTTTTTAAATATCTAGGTGCATTACATTGTCTAATTTGCTATAAGCATTTTTCTAATCTTCTGTTTATAAGGTTCAAGTCGATGCAATGCAGTAATTTTATTTTGAGAAAATTGATGCTATTTCTACTATCTTTTAGATAGTAAATGATACTATCAAAAAAAAAAAAAAAACCCAAAGGCTTTTAAGAATACATTCAAGAACATTTTACTTTAAATGATATAAATAAGTTAACCTATTTGACTTACAATGATCTCTAAACATTAGACATTGAATACATATGAAACAAAAACAGTAAGATGCTTTATTTCTGTTGTTTGAATGTATGCATGAAAGTTTTCTCAAGACGCAAAGGCACAAATGAAGCATCATTTCATCCATGATTATTAAAGATATGAGAGATAACACTGTATTCTAGATATAGTGTTCTATTTTATGCAGGTCATATCTAGTATCTATCAATCAGTTAGGTGTTAGTACAAGGAAAATCTCTTGAACTGGATGGGATTTTTATTCTTCCTTCAAAAGAAAATCAAGAATCTACTTAGTGTCTTTTATTTGAAGCTTTTAAAAACATGTTTTCTGACAGGATGACTTTGGCCTATTTTATTAATATTTAAGCATTTACTGTGAGATAATGGTTCTTCAAAGCCAGTGACCAGTAACAGTTTGTGTGCTCCTGTTACTGGTATCCACTGGCATTTTTAAAAAATAGGCTTGCTAATTGTACTTTCTCCAGGGCTCTCTGGGAAGACATAGCTGTCTTTGATGCACTAGTGTGTCACCTTGACAGAGCTTTCAAAACTATGAGAAACCCCAAATGACTTTGTAGAAAATACTATATAAAAACATTGATATTCAGTGATTACCTTCGTAAGACAAGCACATTAATCATACCTTTCATGGGAATATTCTAGTTTAAATACTGGGCAGAAAAACTGTTTATTTGGCATGCTTTCTTTTGGTTAGGTATTTCTTTCTTGAGTATAAAGGCAATGTAAGGACCATAGTTTACTTTCCCATTGTATATTCCTTGGGAAATGATAAACAGAAGACAAGGGCAAAAATTAATTTGGAAAGAAGGAAGGATGCCATCCTTGAGAAACAGCCAGCTAAGGATGCTAGGTGCAATGTATACTGAGCTGGATGTGTTAGAAAAGACAAATGGGGCATCTTAAAATTCTGACTCTCATTAAATAGCAGAGTGGGTGTGTGGAAAAGATCTTATCAAGGTCTCATTAATATTGCCAAACTTGGAATGAGGGCAGATGGAGTATAGGCAAATAGCACAAGAAGATATTCTGCATAATGAGACGGGTCCTTCCTTCCTAAGAGAGTGGTCACAAGCTGAAAGGCAAAGCTGTCAAGAGCCCTCATGAATAAGTCAGCAACAGAAACAACTGGCAATACTGTCAAAAACATATTAGAAATTTTAAAGACAGAATAATACTGAATTAGCAGAAAAATACATTTATTTTAGACTAAATTTGTAAAGAAAAATGCTATAATCGAATTTCTCAAAATATTCCCAGAAGAAAAAATTCAGGCAAGTAATGATGAAGAAAGAAAATGGAAAAGAAAAACTTTAACAACAGTAAAGATAATGGGAAGATGATCTCTGAAATAAAAAAATTAAAAGTTGATTGCTTATTAGTGAAAATTGATTTACTAAAGAGGAGCTATATTCTTAGAGTGGTTCTCAAGGAAATATTTAACATGTTTAACTGTGAGATAACATGGAGTGCCTGGGTGGCTCAGTCAGTTAAGCATCTGACTTCAGCTTAGGTCATGATCTCCCGGTCTGTGGGTTTGAGCCCCATGTCAGGCTCTGTGCTGACAGCTCTGTGTCTCCCTCTCTCTGCCCCTTCCCTGTTCATGCTCTCTCTCTGTCTCTCAAAAATAAAATTAAACGTTAAAAAAAAGTTTTTTAACTGTGAGATAACAGACGTAGTCCCATAGAAGTCAGCAATAAGATATTTTATTTACAGGATTTAAAAAATCCTGACAAATGAAATGGCATAATAATAGAAGGATTTTTTTAAAAAGCAGAAATTACTGTTATTGCCTATGCATGAAATTTTTGTCCTGGAAAACACAAGAGGTTACATGCAATAGAAGTAAGAAGTTCTGTAAGATGAATGGTAATGTATCCATATGGAAATAGAGATAATTGTGTGATACACATATGCAGCTAGTAGTTACATCGTTAAAACATATGTTTTAATTGATTAAATATCAATAAAAATATTAAAACCTTCATAATGGATTTATTTTCTAAATGCACAGGATCTGTACAAAAAATGAAAAATGATTTAGATGTGACATGGAAGAGGAGGCTTTTGTATTGGGACACTAAAACTTTGTAGGTCAAAAATTTTCTCAAAATTAGTTTATAAAGGAAATGCATCAATTATGAAAAAGTTAGCATTTCAGTTAATTGTGAAATGCAATAAATATGAATGGCTAACTATTTGGAAAGGTAATTTTTTTTAGATTTTTAAACTTACCTCATTTTTCCATGTATTTTAAATGTATTAAGTACAATGAAAATGTAAAATTGACAAATGGCTAGAAAGAGCTATTAGTGATCATTTCTTTAACTGGAAAGCCTTTTGAGAAAACAAATGTAGAAATCATTGCTAATGCTAAGTTTACACACTTTGCTTATTAATAAATTTAAACATTTCAACTAATTATTTATACTTGTTTTTCTTCTTTCATGCCCTTTGTTTATTTTTCTATTTAGAACTTCAACTATTCTAATTGATTCACAATACCTCTTTAATAGCAACATTAACTTTTAGTTCTTCATACAATGTTTTATTGTATGAATAAAAAATGTTATTTATATTATATTCCATCTCTATTTCCCCTGGTTTTGTTTTCTACATTGACTTTATGGTTAAATCTCCCATCATTCTTATAGATTGATTTTGCCACATGAACAGAATTTGCCACATCAGAATTCATGATTAGGGAAGCACCAGTCTCTTTTCTGTGTGTTTGATGGATTGGATTCCAAACTTTGCAGAAGTCTGTATTTCAGTGATAGACGTACTGGGCCATAGTCAGTTTCCTTTGAGTTTTGCAGGGTCCCTACTTTTTCTGGGATATAAGTCTGCATAGGGTCAGTTTAACACAAGTAAAACTTGACATCTTAATCCAGTTCCAAGAACCCAAATGGAAGCATCTAAACATTACAGTCCATTAACAACTCTTACCACTTCAAATTATAAATTTTTGAGACTTGCCACTGGCAACATGGTAGAGGAAGTTTAATGTATTTGCTTCATGAGTTGTGAACTTAGTTAGTCTGAACTGCATTGCAAAAAAGTCCTTACCTTTTATGTTTTAGTTTGGGTGGGCAACAATAAAGATTCTCATATGAGATTATGATGGCAGGAATGCCGTCTTCCATATTAGTTTTGATATTCACTGGTCATGACAAGGCCATAAGGAGCTGTTTTATGTATATACC
Source organism: Proteles cristata cristata (assembly GCA_017311185.1). NCBI lineage: Eukaryota > Metazoa > Chordata > Mammalia > Carnivora > Hyaenidae > Proteles > Proteles cristata. The sequence continues at coordinate 281,854 of JAESUZ010001400.1, forward strand.
AACTGCCCATCAGTCATAGATTGAGAGCTTTTCCTGGAGATATCAATTTTCCTTTAGCTTTGGCCTGTACTTTGCTTGAGCCCAAGTGAAGTGTGTTGTACCACCAGAGTAGGCCTTCAATATGCATTGGAATAATATGCCATTCAAATAGTACCTCCACCATCACAACCCCTGACTCCTGGGTTACTTGCATACCACTGAAAACAAAGAGATCACTGCATGGGATGACTGTACTCAACATTAAGCAAGTGACTTAGCTTTCCAGAAAGTGGTGAATGCTCGGTTGATACAATTGGTCTATGATTTGGTTACCTTGGGGCTGAACTGATCCTTCACTCTGTGGAAATGAAGTTCTATGGAATAGCAAACACATTTTTGTGTTATTTTATAAATGAAAAGAAATTATTTTAAGTGAATGATATCTATTATCCCAATACTAAATAATTTGTGTTCTGATATGTACAGTTTTGTGTAAAGACATCTGCAGTTGAACAGTCAATGCTTCAGATTCAATGTGTGTATAATCAGATTCTCAGATTCAGAGAAGTAGTCAGCCAGCAAAAACTCAGAGGACTAGCTATCAGATTGGCTACTTTACTCTCTTAGTCTCAGAAGAAAAGGATATAATTAATAAGTCTTCTTCATCTATTGACTCAATATTCGGTATGCTTCCTCATTTTCCCCACTATCACACGTGTGCAAGCCTTCAGTAATTTCACAGTGAGCTCCTCATACATGTGTGTGTGATTCAATCAGTACTTCTGATTCAACATTCTGTTACCCCTTCCTAAACAACTTACCCCAATGTCATTAATAACAATAACAAAACTCTATCCAAGGTAATGTTAATCCTTCCATCTCCTATTCCTAGAAGTTTTGCTGAGATAGTACTCAGAGTCAATGAACAGCAATCTAGATGGGAAGCTGTGTTGCCTCAAGTGGACTTTCACACTTCCAACATGAATTATTGATCTCTAATCTCTTGATTTACTTCTAAAAACTATCATGAGTATTTAGGCGAGATATTTACCTCTCTGTACCAATTGCCATGTTAGTAAAATAAATGGCCAGATAGAACACACGCTAGATTAGCATGAGAAACAGCATGCATCATGGAAACTTACAAATAGGAAAACAGTAGCAGGTATGTTGGTACCTTACTGCTCTATCACATTGTAATCAACATTAGGGCCTAGGTACATCCTGAACCTCAGGCTCCATGACCCCGGCTTTTAGACTGCAGGACTTTTATGTTAAACAATTAAATAGTGTCCCTTCTCTTAGAGTAATTGGAGGTAGAGGTAGGATAGTAATATGAAGTAACAGAAATTTAGTTCCAGCTTTACGCTGCCAGTCTATTATATACAGATTGAAGTTGGGGTGGGGGGTGAAGTGACAGAATTGGGTAGGGTGAACTAGCCTTCCCCTGGCTCTCATATGAATCTGTTTTGTGGCCAAATGATTAGTCCCTTATTATTTCCTTAAAATTGATTACAAATATCACAAAATATCTATTAAAGGACTTGAATCAAAATACCCCTGGTGTTTTCACCATTGCTGTATAAATATTTAAATGAATGAATTTTATTTTTAAGACCAAAATCCATTAATTATTTTTGCTTAAATTGATTTTAAAATTAATACTTTGGTAGATACACTGGTCCTTTCTGGGTTAATCTCTTACAAGGCATAAATTGCCCAGGATAGAGTGTGACTCTCATAGTCCTCAATAAACAAATGGAGAAAAGAGGTATGCACACTTTATAAATAAAGGTAAAGCAAATAAGTTTCTCAGCTGATCTTTTAAAGTTTTACTTCAAAGTTTACTGACAAGACTAGTCATTAAAATGCAATCATGAAAGAATATCACTGATATAAATCAAGTGATTTTCCCCTTATTCTTTCTTTTCCTCTGTCTCTCCATGCTTAAACATCATTTTGAAGGGGTTCGAGACAGTCCCCTACCAGAATGTGCCACTTTGGCAAGTGGATTATTTGGAGTTGAAGGTTCAAAAGAAACTTTTGTCCTCCCTTAACCACACAGAAGAATCTAAATAATAAGGAATATTAAAAGGGATAAATTTTATCTGAATGACCCAGTTGTGTGACAGGGAAAACATCTAATTGCCAAATACCTGCATTTCTTATCAACCTATGAAGTGCATTCCTTTCCTCTGAAGTTCCAGACCCCACCCTTTCTTCTTTGTACAGAAGGATCTATAAACTTCATTTTGCCTGACTGTCTTTGGAATGTCCATGTCCCATATGCACACCTGTCAAATTTTATTTTCTCCTGTTAATCGTCTTATGTCAATTTGATTCTTAGTCCAACTAGAGGGACCTTTGAGGGAATGGGAATTCTTGCCTTTTGACAATTCTCATTGTTTTTGCTTTGGTTCTTCACCACTACCCCTTTATACCAACTGCTCCTCAAACTCCCATTTTAATTATTAAATTAACTGTAAAATTTCCCCATTATATATGGGAAGGCATCTATAAAGGAAAAAGAAAACAATTTTTTCCTTTGATAAGGAATCTTAGAGACTACACTTGAGATAGTGTTTCAACTGAACCCTATAAACTTGTTGACAGGTTAAAATCTTCTTTAGGCATCACAAGGGAGGAAAAGTAATTTTCCCTTTACTGTTGTAGGTTCTCAGTTGAGACCTCATATGATTAAAAAAAATAAAAAATAAAGAGATTAACAAGAGAGAAGCAAAGAAGTTTGTCCACATGTAAGTGTATGCCTCTAATATACACAAAAGATACAATGGAAAACTAAGCCATTTCCCAAGTCTGCCCAGCCCATCCCCTCAAACACATCTTAGGTAAAGGCAAAAGATTCTGGGTAGAGGGGAAAGCCAAGTTTTCAGGCAAGACACAGTAAACAAAGATAAGGTTGTTATGTACATTTAGGTCATTGCCTTACCCATTGGTAAGAGTTTCTAGAGATTTAGGCACCCTCCTCTTCTTAGTTCAAAGAGAACTGCAAATGGAGATTTCCCCTATAAAGGTAAATGTCCCTTACAAAAGGGTACTTCTACTTGATTTTCAGTTTCTCCTGTGTTTGCTACTTCTTTTTTTTTTTTTAATAGTTTATTGTCAAGTTGGTTTCCATATAACACCCAGTGCTCATCCCCACAAACTACGTCTTAAAAATAACCACTACAATGAAATCGTTATGCCAAAGAAACATATTTTAGAGTGGCAAATTCCACTCCCCTTCAGCACAATATGCTAAAATTCATGCCAACAGATATATGATTTTATTGTATGTCATCAAGTGATTTAAATCAAGTGGTTTAAATTGACCAGTGATATAATTGGGTGTATATTCCACAGGATTTGGGGTCTATTTAATATTTTAACACAAACATTTTTGTGGTTTTTTTTAATGTTTTATTTATTTCTAGGAGAGAGAGAGACAGAGCGAGCAGGGGAGGGTCAGAGAGAGAGAGGGAGACACAGAATCTGAAGCAGGCTCCAGGCTCCGAGCAGGCAGTCAGCACAGAGCCCCACGCGGGGCTCGAATCCACGAACCGCGAGATCATGACCTAAGCGGAAGTCGGACGCTTAACCGACTAAGCCACCCAGGCGCCCCCAAACATTTTTGTTTCTATTTTGAAACAGTAACAACTAATATATATGACCCTAAATTGAAGAAAAATCGCTGAAAGGTTATTTTTTGTTTCTTGGTTAAGATAAGAACTGTCAATAATGTTAATCGAATTCATTCACAATAAATGAAGGAAAAAATAAATTGGTCAAAAAACCCACAATAGACCAATCCACATATTTATATAGACCTTGATAAAGATTATATGTAATAAAAATCTATTGCTTTTGATAAAAGAGTTAAATATATAAAGGACAATAGAAGCTAAATGTTTGGGCATTCACTTAGCTAAGTTCCCAGAGAAGCAAAATGAGAATAGTTTTGGGGTTTTTTTGTTTGTTTGTTTGTTTGTTTGTTTGTTTTTGTTTTTGTTTTTAATGGAAGAAATTTTGGTTTACGAAGAGACTATTATTTCAAATTAGACTTCCTAGCAGAGACCTGTCTTTAAGTTTTAAGATGTACAATTTGTACGTAAATACATTTGAAGTTTTAATAGCCCAGAGATCTTAAAAGTATTCATAAGTGAAATATAGTTTCCTTTGCGACTATCTATCTCCTTCAATATGTCTTACTTTATGAGCTTTTATAAGACAGAGTTTTGCATACTCCGTTATCAAATGAGAATAGACATATTTGGCAATAGTTTCAAAAAACCCCAAATACTTTAAAAAATACCCTTTCCTACATTCAAATGAAAGAAGTTAACATGAGTATCAACTTATAAAAAGATACAGGGAGATTTTCAATCACAAGTTTTTTAATCTTTTTTTTCTAGAGCCTGGCAACTTGGTTTATGGCTCATGGACGGGCAGGATGAGTTTCCCCTGAGGGTAGAAGGAATCACAAGCCCTAAAGCCCCACTCCAGACTTACTGAGTCAACACCTGCAAGTCATGTGTATGGGTATTAAGGTTCAGAGCATCTTTCTGGAGAATTCTATACTTAAACCTCTATTTCTTATTCTGTCAATCTGGGGCAGGATTTCAACTCTACCATATTCAACAATGAGGAGATACTTGATACAAACTTCTCTACCTAACCAAATATTTTATTGTTTGTTTCCTGGTCAAGATCAAAAATCATTCTCAATGGGTGGTCTTTTATAAGTCATCTATGGGTTAATTGAAAAGCTTAACAATGGAAAGTTTTCATTATGCTCCTGGAGGGATGCAGTATAGACTCTGACTATAAATCAGAGCAAAATAGAGTGTTTCTGGGAATTTTACTTACATGAGTCATTAAAATTCATTTTCAGGTTTCAGCCAGTTTGATTCTTGCTTTCTGTGAATTAAAACTAAGGAGACCACACAACTTCTCATTCAAATTGGTACATTGTTTGAGAGCAAGAAGGATAGACCATCTTAGACTCCTGGAACAACAGACATAAACCAAGATTTCCTGGACAGCCTGAGATATATGGTCATCTTTCACTTAATTGAAATTCTTAACTAAGAAATATCATTCTTAGTTACAATTTCAATCATAGGTAAGCTGAATGAGTCTCTAATTATCATTTTAGATTTTAGTGACAACTATTATCTTTCTGATACTTATTTACTATAAGCATCCATATAACTACAGCATGTGGGACAGAAGTATTTATTTCAAGAATTGAAAATAATGAATTACAGAAGTGAAGGTTATTTCTATATAGTATATGTCATATTACATATATGTATATATGTGTATTACATATCTGGAGAAAAAACTCAAAAGTATTTCTATAAATCCCTTCAAAGTGTCTAAAGTGATTTACAAAAAAAGTAATTTAAATGAAAACTAATCAGACTTCTATTTAAAAGAGAGAAAGATCATTTTAACATATACAGCAGTAGATTCAAATTGGATTTATTACTAACTTAAAAATATTTCTTTTTTTTTAGTTCAGGATCTTAGAGAATAGGATAGTTTGACTGAAGTAAATTTTCATTAGGTAATTCTAAATTAAGTACCTTTACTACTTTTTACTACTTTCTAATTTCAATGTATCCTTTGCCTATGATATTTCTATTAAATATTATATAAAGACTGGATCTTCAAAAATGTTTCTGAAAGCCATAATTTTTAACTTTGGCTGTATATGATAATTACTTATAGACATTTGTATTTGATGTCAGGGCCACACTCCCATGATTTCATTCATTAGCTTTGGGTACTTCTTACATGTGAACATTCCACATGTGAATCTAATGGGAAGAGTTTAGAAGCGATCTGTTAAAATTTGAAATGCAAGAAAATGAACATAACTAAAGCCATAACTCTTATCTCTTCTAATCACCCTCAAAATGCCCATGAAAAACAGAAATAAATATAAAGTTATGGTAACATCAACAGATGATATAAAAATAAGTAATTTACAGATTCTGGAAGTAATTTTCAATTACTTTTTCAATTACAATTTTTAATAAAGTCAGTGGAGCCAGAAATGAAAACACTTATACTTGATCTGACAAATATAAGTCAGGTTCATACACACAGAGAACAGATTGATGGTTGCCAGAGATGGAGTGGGGGTGGGCAGTATGGGTGAAGGTGATTAAAAGGTACAGACTTTAGTTATAAGATAAATAAGTTACAGAGATGTAATGTATATCATGGTGATTGTATTAATACTGTATTGCATTTTGGGGGGTTGCTAAGAGAATAGGTCTAAAAGTCTCCATCACAAGAACAAAGATTTTTGTGTAAATAATTTTAGTGACAGATGTTAGCCAGACTTATTGTGTTAATCTTTTTGCATATATTACACACGTATCAAATCCTGATTTTGTACTCTTGAAACTAATACAATGTTACATGTAAATTATACCTCAGTAAAATAAAATAAGTTTAAAAAAGAAATCCATGTATACCACAAAGCCACAGTTTTTTCATTGATAAATTAATTGGAGTTGGATTTCCTCATTTTAGATTTACTTCTTCCTCCGTCCTTATTTTTGTAAATTATTTAATTTGAAACACATTAATAGCCTACTAACTGTCCAAAGCAAAAGAAGTATCCACCATGAGGGTTTCAACTTTTAACACTTTTTTGTCTTTTATAAAAATCCTACCCATTGCTATATTTGAAAGAAAGCTGTGTATACGTACATCTCCAAATTATTGACCTGACTTCCAGTCCAAAATCATGACACTCCATATCTTTTTAACTCTTTAATTTATACTATAGCTACACGTTTCACAAGCACTTCAAACTAAGATGTCAAAAATGAGGGGCGCCTGGGTGGCTTAGTCGTTAAGCGTCTGACTTTCGCTTAGGTCATGATCTCGCGGTTCGTGGGTTCGAGCCCCGCGTCGGGCTCTGTGCTGACTGTTAGCTCAGAGCCTAGAGCCTGTTTCCGTCTGTGACTCCCTCTCTCTCTGACCCTCCCCTGTTCACGCTGTCTCTCTCTCTCCTAGAAATAAATAAAAAAACATTTTTTTTAAAAAAAAGGTCAAAAATGAAAGCCAATATCTTATTAACCCAACCCTTCTTTCATCTAAATTGCCTTTCTGTTCAATTAATTTGGTTTTATTCATTTATTAAGATAGCCAATCATTAATCTAAGATATATAAAATATTAAGCATTTCTAAGTATCAGGTGCCACCACAAGTTCATTGAACCAGAATTGATTCTCAGATATACCTTGATATGTTATGTTTATAGGTCTCCAAACACACCATTGTCTCTTCCTATAATTTATTTTCTTACTTTCAGACCTAATAAGATTGCCTATCAATATTTTAGAATTTAATTACTACCATATTTTCTGTGGTATCTTTATCACTTTCTCTCACAGCCAAAAATAACCCTATTCTTATCCAGGTTCTGACTACACAATGGGCCCCTCTCTTCTGGTCTTCATCCTATGGTATCACTAAGTGTTGTCAATAATTCTTCATTACACATCTGTGTTTCCTCCCTGACTGCTGAGTCTTTAAAGTCAGGACATTTGTATTGCTTAAATGAAATGTATATGGCTCTCCTGGCCTCATATTAGGAAACAAACAATATGAATAAACTGAAAAGCATATCAAAAACAAATCTCATAATTACTGTATATTCAGAAGTAAAAGTTAAATCAAGTTGTATACAACCTGAGCATTTTTCTTAAGACAAATGAGACATGTAATGATTGATTTTACACAAATCCCACCAATCTGTTCTATTGTAAAAGGAGACAGAGAAAGTCTCTCATCAGAAAACAAAACAGAGTAAAATTGGGTCTAGGAAGCAACATGTTCATTAGTTTGTAGTAGTTGCTTCCAAATCTTTTCTATACTTTTTCCTAACTGCCCTCCATATGCCTCTTTTCTTCCTTGGCATGTCTCCAGCTTTCATCTTGTTTTTAAATTTCTATATTATTTTTATAGAAAAATATATGTATGAAAGACACTCTTCCTCAAAACTTGTCCTTTGCTCACTCTTTTAAAAATATTTTTGTGTAAAATATTTTCAAGTACCACATTCAATGTAGTACATAAACTGAATTAACCGTTACTATCATAATGATCATAATTGACTTATGATGATTATTTCCATGTTAGTGTTAATAATTACCATCTTTGTGGCATACCATGCACATCATTTAATACAAAAATATCTAAATATAACTTTAAGATATTTTCTAATTTTCTTTACATTGTAAAAAGAAACTCTTTAGCAAAAAGTTTGTGCAGTTTATCACTAGGAGCAAATGAATCTTAAAAATGAACCTAACATATGAAGAGATATTTTTATATCAGCTTTGTTTAAGATAATTGCACACAGTTTACATTCTGATTTTTACTGTATTATATTTAGGTTTAAAATATCTGGCTTCAATGACATCTATGACTTAACCATTAAAATGTATTATTACATTTATCATTTTGTATTATCTGTCTCTGGTTATCTGGTGATGATATACTTAGTAAATTGGAATAAGTAAGCAAAACTGTTTAATCTTCATTCTTCCATTCTTTTATCACTAGGTCTGTGTAAAAATTATGGGTATTTCTGTTGTTCTCTTTTCATCTTGAGATTTTCTGATGTCTTTGTCTTGTTTGAGCTCAGCTGCCGGCAACCTGGCTGTCATTTACCAGCCTGGTCACTTGGCTAATGATGTTTCACAGGCATTTCCATTGGTGTCACATAGTCTGAGGTTGTATGTTACAGCTTCTGCCAGCCATTCCTGCAGGTCATGTCCTGCTGTTATCCAACCTTTGCAAATACTCAGGCTTGTAGAATCACACGGGAACAAACAATGCTGACAGACTGGCAGTGTCCCAAGTCCTTGTTGGTAAAAAGCCTGTCTTGCCATTTGGTCTCTCTCTTAGGGCTGACAGGAGTTCCAAATCATCCTGCATTTTTTGGCCCCCAATCCACTATCTTCCTTCACAGAAACCTTCCTTGAAAAATGTTTCCTTAAACAATAGCAGTTGGCAATTGTATGTCAGATGAACATGCAAACATAATGTTAAGAGGAATTATTTTTAACCTTTTTTTGAATTATTTCAAACTTCACAAAAATTAGAAGCATAAAGATTTCCCACATAGTCCTCAAAGACATTGACTACATGTTAATATTTTGACACATTTGCACCATATTCTGTGTGTGCATGCACATGTGTGTAATAGACATTTTATATGGAAGGAGGCTTTCAGCTACTCAGCTTCCCAAAGTTGAGGCTAAAACTATATGCCTTGTATGTGTGTATACACACACACACACACACACACACACACACACACACACACATACTCTCTCATATAGCAAAAAATACACCTATGTTTATATATTATGTATATGTAAAATACACACACATAATTTTTTGAGAATATGTATCAGAAACATGACTTTTAGTCCAAATACTTCACTGTGTTTTTCTTAGAACAAAAATACTCATGTAAGCACATTGAAATTATTAAATTTAGCAAAGTTAAAATGCATTCAAAGATATTTATATGCTTAAGTACTATTATTCAGTTCTGCCAATTGTCCAGTGCCAGTTTCCAAATGTTTGCTCCCCTCAACCCCACAGTAGTTAAGGACTATACAACATATTTACTATTTGTATCCCTTTCTTTAGTCTCCTTCAATCTGGAATGGTTCTTTTACATTTTATTATTTTACATTTTATTATTTTTTTATGATATGGACAATTTATGAATAATATAGAGGACAACCCAATTGTTTTTTATTTGGTAGAACATCACTAAACTTTTTAGTTGTTTACTGTTTATATGTTTGGTTTTTTTTGTTTTTCCAGCTGCCTTCCCAAGATTAGATTCATTTACCTTTTTTTTTTCTTGGCAAAAGTGATATTGTGTTTAACTGTCATATACTTAATAATCAAGGATGTTTAAAATATTCCCATTAGGGGGGCCTGAATGTCTCAGTCAGTTAAGCCTCCAACTCTTGATTTCCTTTCAGCCCATGATCTCATTGTCATGAGATTGAGCCCCATGTTGGGATCTGCACCAAACATGGAGTCTGCTTGGGATCCTCTCTCTCTTCCTTCCTTGCTCTCTCTGCCCCTCCCCTGCTCATGCTCTTTCTCTCTCTCAAAATACATACATACATACATACATACATACATATTAAAGAAGTATTCTGTCTAGAAATTCTAACTAAATAACTTCATTATCCACTAAATCTTTTGGATTTATACCCAGAAGTGATTGTTGGATCATATGATAGTTCTACTTTCATTTTATTTTTTGAGGAGTCACGATATTGGTTTCCATAATGGCTGCATTATTTTATATCCTCACCAAGATCATACAAAGGTCCTAATCTCTGAATTCTCAGTAACACTTGTTACTCTAAAAAAAATAATAACCATTCTGACAAGTGTCAAGTGATATCTCATTGTGGTTTTGATTTTCATTTCCTTAATATTACACACCTTTTTATCTACCTATTGGCCATTTGTATGTCCTTGTAGAGATGTATATTCAAGTCCTTTACCCATTTTGTAATCAGGTTATTTGTTATTTGTTTTTATTTTGTTTTTGTTTTTTGCTATTGAGTTTTATGAGCTCCTTATTTATTTTACATACTTACCTAATATTAGATACACAGTTTGCAAACACTTTCTCTCGATTGGTAGGTTGTCTTTTTATTCTGTTGTTTCCTTTGCCTTGTAAAAGGTTTGTTGCCATTGGAGAACTGAGAATTCTCCAAGTAGCAATTTAGATCATCACCTTTGGTCACACACATTGAAATGCCTATTGAAAAACTAGTTTGGGCAGACTGAGTAGCTACCATGTCAGATGTTACCATGCCAGATAGAGGTCATATAGGATAGGAGGATGTCAGAGATGAGTTTGTAGGTTTTAACTACCCTAGAGATATTTTTAAAATAAATGACCAAAAAAAAAAAGGTTTTAATTCTTGCCTAAAGACATGGTCAGGAAGACAGAGAATTTTTATAAATACTTTAAAAAACTCTAATTTCAGGGGCACCTGGGTGGATCAGTGGTTAAGTGTCCAACTTCAGTTCAGGTCATGATCTCACAGTTAGTGAGTTAGAGCTCTGCCATCGGCTCTGTGCCAACAGCTCAGAGCCAGAAGCCTGCTTTGGATTCTGTGTTTTCCCCTATCTCTCTGCCCCTCCTCTGCTTACGCTCTGTCTCCCTCTCTCTCTCTCAAAAATAAATAAACATTAAAAAACAAACAAACAAAAACCTCTAATTTCATAAATTACTAACACTTCTGCATTAAGCCTGTCTGTATTTACTGAGTTACAACTGAGGTTGTATTTGTAACCCATCAAATTCATTAATTGAAATATAAGGCATTTTTTTCCCTTTGTGTAAGTATGGGATTCTGAAAAGTAGAATTGTAATACTTGAAATTATTTTGTTGACTCTACCTATATTTAGGCTCCAAAAACTCATTAAACCATTGGGTTAGTTCGATCTTTACCTGTCTGATGAAATTGTCCCTGCCTTGCCTGAAGAGCCTATAATGATATTGTCAGAAGTAGTTTCCCTGCAAAGGAACAGCAATTCTCTTTGTATTCCATGCCTGTCACCCTCATTGCTTCCAGACATGTAATTAGTATCAGATCTTTACCTGCTTCTAGAGTCATTTGCAAAGCAGAAGGCTTATATAGTAATAATAATAATAAACAATAAATAATAATTGCCAAGTTGTGCTAATATGTTTTGGTTAAGCTATGGGGATTACATGTGGAGAATATTTCTTAGGGCATTAAAACCAATGATAGAAGCATATAATTTTACTTCAGTTTGATTTTATCAGTACGGTAAAACTTTTCAGATATTGTGAATTCAAGTAAAACTTGAGTAGCTTGAGTTGAATTGATTTTTTTTAGCTCAATAAAATCTTTACTTAAAGATCATATATTTTGAATGACGTTGCAATATCCAAAATCTGTGATGTCAAAAAAAAAAAAAGGAAACTAAAAACCAATAAAGTCAATATCAACTCAAAGGTCCACTGCCATGTTATCTGATAGGACGATTAGAAAACTTCCTTTACCACAACGCTTAGAAACACATACTAGTGGCTCTCATTTGGAAAGAGGGGATAAAGAAAACCAAATACTAGATGCAAGTTTTTGTCTATGTTGCATTTTTAAGATAAAAAGTAAAATAAAAATCTTAATAGGGTGGTACTTTCACTGATATACTTACTAAATATAAGCTAATAAATGTATAAAAGGAAGTATTTATATAAGTCAATGATAAGTATGTGAAGAACCAATGATTATGATTTGTTAAGAGAAGAAAAGAAATAAATTTATTAATAAGAAAAGCAAAATCATCATTAAAAAGTTAGGAATGGATGTTCTGTATGGTCTAAAAATGAATGTGGATGGCTTTGAATTTAAAATGAAATTTCTGATAACAATGGGACAATAGGATCTTAGGGCAATTTAAGGCCAAATGTTGTATTTAACCACCAGCAGCATGATGTACATTATTGTTATAATAGACAGAAGGTAGATACTTATGGTCAGGATATTTTCACAAAGGAACCATTGGGTATTATTAAATGATTAAGAGAAATTTCACTTTTAAGAACTTGGAAAGCATATTAAAGCATGACTGTTTATTTAATTAAAACAAATTCTATTTATGGGAAGGCCTGAATTGAGTCATCATGATCAAAACTGATGTCCCATCAATCAATTCCCATGCCTGAGTTAAAACAGAGATTTAAAGTCAAGTAATCAAAGGAAGAAGGGTCATTTTTGAAAGGACCCTTACCATCACAAGAATATTAGTCATTTCTACAAAGGCCTGATGCCGTTTATTTGAGAAGTATGCCATCAGGGAAAGAGAATTGTTCATGATATTGGAATAAGAGGACGTTGCTTTTGAGATAATTCTAGTGTCCAAACAAATGCTTACTACTGTCCAAACAAATGCGGTCCAATATTCAGTATAAGGATTTATAAAAATCATAAGTAGATGGATTTGGGTGAAAACCTATCCCTATAGATCCAATGATTTCATTTATTGCTTGTTTTCTTAGATCTAAAACATTAGCTTAAATAGACATACTTAGAACCTGGTTGGCAAAGGTTTAAGGTACTCTAGTTTTCTTGGGTTATAGACGTGCCATTCTCAATTCTCACTGTTGAAGCAGTTCAACTCCTCTTGATATTCAGGTCAGTTATCTCAGTCTGTACAATAATATATTTATTTTTCTGCTGACTTACTGTTAAAAGGAGTACCAAATGGCACAATGTAGGTCCCTATGTCAGGTTCAACGTCTAATTCAGACTCTAGGATCCTTTTATTTGAGCATACCATAGTGTTCTGAATACAGGAAGAAACAAAAATGCCAGGTGTTACATTAGGTGTTGGATTTAAAATCAATGTCTCTGGTCTGAACATAAGGTATTTTGACAACTCTGATATGAATATAATCATATTTCAGTTTTTCAAAGAAAATGTTTTTTCGGATTCCTAATATGTGAATTGTGAAGATTAATTTTCTAAGTTCTCATGAGTTGTTGTTTTTCATTTTTCTTTTTTTAAAAAAAATTTTGGAAAAGGTAAAAAAGGATGAATCAAAACATCCTTCTCTAGACCATAATGAAATCTTTTTATTTTTGAAGGTTATCAGAAATCTGTTATTTTATGTATTTATTTTAATAAATGTTAGCATTCATATTTTTATAGGTTTACCATATTTTTCTTTCCTCATTTTTATAGTTTGGTTTCCATTCTCAATCCTTATATATCTACTTATCTTTTCCCTCTTATTTATTGCTTATATTGTTGAAATATATCTATAAAGTTTGTATAATATTTTTTAAAAATTGTTCTACTTGATGTCTATGGTCTATTATGTATTTTCTTATATTTTCCTGTTGTCTTGCTATTGTTTCTTATTTTCTGTTATCTCCCACTTTCTTTTTTTGTTTGTATTTTTTAAATATTAATTTAATTCTGAGACAGAGAGAACCAGCAAAAAAGAGGCAGAGCAGGAGGGGGACAGAGGATCTGAAGCCGGTTCTGTTCTGACAGCAATACAGCAGCGACTCCAAAGCGGGGCTTGAACTCATGAACTGTGAGATCCTGACCTGAATGTAAGTCAAATTCTCAACCAACTGAGCCATCCAGGCACCCTTGTTATCTTCTATTTTGAAGAGTATAAGTATAATGACTGAAATTCATGTATTAGTGTTAAACATAACCCATATCATTATTTTATGCATTTGTGTGTTAATTGTTAACAATTCAGTCTCCATTATTCCATTCTTTGTCTCCTTGGATGCTGGTCACTTTTTCTTACAAGATACAAAGTCAGAAGTCAAGTTGGTTGATGGGTTTTGTTCCTGTATCAGTTTCTAGTGTCTAACAAAATGCCATGTGTTGGCCCAAGATGGGATTTGTACGTTCTCTGACTACCTAAATTGTGTAAAATCTAAATATATCATGTAAATTAAAAGTTATAACATAAAATCTGCCCTGGAAATAGGATTCTTTACATCTCTATAAATGCTCTATGTAGCACATTTTAAACTAGAATCTGTGATTCTTCCACATGGCAATTTGGAATGTAGAAAATAAAGAGACTAACAGGGGAAACATTCTTGATAGGACAAAATGAGTAAGTTGTGCAGAGAATGAACAGCATAACAGTTCTCCGTTCAGTAATGTCTTTACACCTCTCAAGTATTGATATGATGTGGATTAAGAATTCATGGGGCGTCTGGGTGGCTCAGTCAGTTGAGCTTCCTTCCAACTTCATCTCAGGTCAGGATCTTGTGCCATAAGTTTGAGCACCCCACTGCGCTCTGTGCTGACAGGTCAGAGGTCGGAGACTGCTTTGGACTCTGTGTCTCCCTCTCTCTTTATCCCTCCTCCTGCTTGCACTCTGTCTCTCTTTTTCTCTCCCCAAAACAAGTAAACATTTAAAATAAGTATTAAAAAAAAGAATTCTGGGGCGCCTAGGTGGCTCAGTCAGTTAAGCGTCCAACTTCGACTCAGATAATGATCTCATGGTTTGTGGGTTCGAGCCCCACATTGGGCTCAGTGCTGACAGCTAGCTCAGAGTCTGGAGACTGTTTCAGATTCTGTATCTCCCTCTCTCTCTGACCCTACCCTGCTCATGGCCTCTCTCTCTCTCTCTCTGTCTCTCAGAAATAAATAAAACATTAAAAAATTAAGTGAAAATAAGAATCCATACTTGTGTTTCCTGTGATGTTGTTTGTTGGATTGGTGGGACCCAACAGTATCTACCAATCCAGGTGATTCATTCTGGGAAATAAACATTTCTTCCACATTTGTTAATAACTTGATTACCAGACTTAATTTTCAGTATTGTTGCACAAGTTCACCTGTTTTCATCTTCACGTGCATTTTAGTCACCATTTAGGAAAGACTTGCATCAGAGCTAAAATGCCAGGTGACATTTTAAAACTGAAATCTCCCTGATAAAAACAAAAAATAGTGATGGGCACCTGGGTGGCCCAGTGAGTTGAGCATCCAATTCTTGATTTTGTCTTGGGCCATGATCCCAGGGTCATAGGATTGAGCCTCATGTGGGGCTTGTGCTGAGGGTGGAGCCTGCTTAGAATTTTCTCTCTCTGCCCCTCTCCCCCACTCTCTCTCTCAAAAAAGTGAAAATAAAAACATAAAAATAAATAAAATAAAATAAAACCAAACAAAATATAGAACAAACAAAATAAAACAAAATTTCCTAGTTCAGTATAACTCAGTTCACATCAGTTCAGGTTAACAAATTATATTCAGTAAATGTTCATTGTTCTGCAAGTCTTACACAAGTCAGGGAGTGTTTTGGTATCAATTTTAACATCAGATATATATTTATATACACACAACCTAACAGGATAGAAAAGAATATCATATAATCAGATACATATTATTTACTTGTCATTACTACTTTTACTTTCTGGATTTTTTTTCTTTTCTTTCCCTTTTTATTTGTTTTTGTTTTTTGTTTGTTTGTTTTTGTTTTACTGGCAAAGTCCATTGTCATTTTCTTTACCCGTAATGCTTCTTCTCAAAGACTTTTTTCTCATAAATTTGCAGAGTAAGTCATGGGCTGCTTGACACAATTCCTTAACACAAGCTACTTAGATTTTTAACTCAAAGCAGATACAATAGAGACACCTGTTCCCAGGAGTTAGAAATGAGAACACAAAAGCTGCCACTAATAATATACACTTCAAGAGATAATGCAGGGATGTGACTGTTATAAAGCTGGTAATGAAGCAAATCAAGAAAAAGAAGCAATGGGAACAGACCTGGGAACAGCAATGGGAAACAGTGGTTTCAGAGAGACAGAAATAAGGGAACACTTTTGGTATCTGAAGTACCACCAGTTCCTTGACTCCATCAAAATGCCAGGCTGAACTAATGACCTTGGGTTCTCTGTGATGCTTCTGTAACAGTTCCACATATTTTTTATTTGTCTTAAGCTCATCTGAGTGACTTTTGGTTCCTGGTAAACAAAGTAACTTAGAGAAAGGTAGCAATCATATTTTTTTGTATTTTCTTTATATAAATAGTATGCTAAAAAAATCATATTCTGATTCCTCTGTATTTCTCATTGGCTTCAATGGCTAATAATTGTTGTTCTCACTCATCTCTCATAACCTTCTGTGATGGTCAAATAATACTCCCATTATGTAGTGTTGGCTACTTCAAAATGTCATTCTTGTATGCAAAGGTTTTGTTATAAAACGTTCACTGTTTAATTTTCTAAATAATACTAGAAACATAGTCTGTTTCCATAAAACCAATTTCTCAAATGAAGCAAAGGAGCCTCAAAAAGTAACCTGACCCATGACAAAATAAATATCTTTTTGTTTTAACTTGTTTTCACCTTAATATTAATATTTATATTGAAATGAAAATTTTCAATAAATTTTTGCAGCTTAAACTACCATTGGAAAAATCAGCAAAATTCTGCTCAATAAATATTTTTAAGGTGAAAAAAAATGAGATCTTACTGTTCTTGTCTGAGGATTATGAATAAGTTTTCATTTATATATGTCGGGTAATAATAGTAGATGAGACTATAAGCATATATGGATGGAAAAGGAGAAAATGGGGGTGCTTGGGTGGCTCAGTCGGTTAAGCATCCGACTTCAGCTCAGGTCATGATCTCACGGTTTGTGGGTTCAAGCCCCGTGTCGGGCTCTGTGCTGACAGCTAGCTCAGAGCCTGGAGCCTGCTTCAGATTCTGTGTCTCCCTCTCTCTCTGACCCTCCCCTGCTCACGCTGTCTCTCTGTCTCTCTCTCAGAAATAAATAAAACATTAAAAAAATTTTAAAAAAAAGAAAATGAGAAAATGAAGCAGAATGAAGGTTAAGGGTTGACTGTGGTTGCACTGCCTATACTTCATGCAATTATTACATATTACATTTTATCTCTAGAAATGGCAGGCATGTTCATTTCTTTCAACCTTAAGCTATCATTTTAACAGTTGAATAAACTGAGCTTTAGGAAATATGATTTACTTTTTAAATATCACAGAACTGGTTATTAACAGAACATCGTTTCATTATCCTTTGTCCAGGGCTTTTCAACTTTGTATTTCTATTGTAACCTACAAAAAAGAATCATAATTCTGCTTTCCACATTTTCTGCTCACACTCTCTCAATCTATCCCTTATTTTAGGGACTCACGACTTATAATTCTTAGGTAATAAGAAAAAACACAATTTTGACTTGTGATTCATCATGCAGTATATGCAAATTAAAATATTCTATCATATTTGTATTGGTGGTTGTTTTGTTATTAACATAAAATCAGGAAAATATGTCTATAACATTTAACATTATTGAAATGCCAAACATTATGATAATAGAAAAGATAAGTATGTATTGCTATGTGATAATAGCTGAATATGTTTAGAATTGCAAGGAGCAGAAACCATAGAAGCATAAATATCAAATTGTTCAGTTCCTATAAATCTATTGCCTTTTTGCAAGCATCAAATCAATGTATTTCTTTTTTCAAATCTACTAATTTATGGTAATCTGTACTGCTAGCAGGCTTTTGAATATTTTTGCATATTAAATGTCTTTGGATAAGGCGAGGTTTTTATCAGTAAGGGTACATTTTTTTCCTTAATAACAATAATAAAATACATTTTCCCTAGCAAATACAGTTTAAAATATTTCTTAAGAGATTATCCTTCAAGAGGGAAATAACTTCAATGTTCAAAAGAAAAAAAATCAGTGAAAGCCAGCTTATTCACATCATTGAAGATAGCCCATGGTATAAAAGAAAGAAGTATATCATCTCCTCATTTCAAGAGTAATGTTGTTTTTCACTTAATACAGAAGCTATAGGGGCGTGCCTAAGTGGCTCAGTCGGTTAGGCGTCTGACTTCAGCTCAGGTCATGATCCCGCGGTTTGTGGGTTTGAGCCCCTCATCAGGTCTGTGCTCGCAGTTCAGAGCCTGGAGCCTGTTTCAGATTCTGTGTATCTCTCTCTCTCTGCCTCTCCCACTTTCTGTCTCAGTCTCAAAAATAAATAAACTATAAAATTTTTTTTAAAAATACAGAAGCTATATAAATTTCCAAAGTCTGTGACTCTGGCAGAATAAAACAAGGAATAGATCCATGGTATTTCCTTACTGTTAAAATACATGTAATACTTCACTCTTTAGGGTTTCTCAAAATGTCTTGTTGATTCCCAAGATCTCAGCTTATTTCCTGCTCAGCCAAATGCAAAATTCAGTTTGCCATTCTCTGGTGGAAATCCTGACTGTGGCAGAATTAAAGAATAACACGCAAGGAAAAGATCTGCATTGGCTATATAGATGAACAGTGAATATGATTGATAAGAGAGAGATAGAGAGAGAGATAGAGAGATAGATAGGTGATAGATAGATGATAGATAGATAGATAGATAGATAGATAGATAGATAGATAGATAGACATAAATTACTAGAGTATAGAGATAACTAAAGCCCACGCAGTTTTTTAAAGATTTTCAAAGTATAAAATAAATATGATGTGAGCAGCTCAAGAGATCTTTACATAGACCTTCTGATGTAGAAAATTATTTCTTAAGAAACAAACTACTTCATTTCAGGTGTCTCCAATATCCACTTGATGTAATATAGTATATAAAGTTCTCCTTATAATCACAAAATAGTGTCAAATCACAAGAGGATTTCTATTGCTAGATTATCATTTTCAAACAAACAAATTATTTAATAAGAACCCACAATGGTTTCACAGTATAGCAGGCATTATGGAGAGGAAAAAAATATATGACTCAGTCACTAATTATTAAGCAGTAATAATGCAGTTACAAAAGAAAAAATAAAGAAAAATAAATATATTCCAAGGAGTCAGGAATAGTCCTGGTTTTTCCACGCGTATGATAAGTGAAGACAAAAGAGACAAAGTCTTTGAAGACTATATTTACACAAATATTCAGCTTCATATTGTTCCCATGAAATCTTTCAGGAAATATGAAAGATAATTGGTCACTATGGACACATAAGTTATGACAATCATGATATTTTGTAATGAGTGAGCATGAGTTTTATTTTTTGTTTTTTAATTTTTTAATTTTTAATTTTTTAATGTTTTATTTATTTCTAGGAGAGAGAGAGAGAGACAGCGTGAACAGGGGAGGGTCAGAGTGAGAGGGAGTCACAGACTGAAACAGGCTCCAGGCTCTGAGCTGGCAGTCAGCACAGAGCCCGACGCGGGGCTCGAACCCACGAACCTCGAGATCATGACCCAAGCGAAAGTCGGACGCTTAACCGACTAAGCCACCCAGGCGCCCCTGTTTTTTATTTTTTAATGTTTTTTAAATAATTTATTTATTTCTGAGAGAGAGAGAGAGAAACAGCATGAGCAGGGGAGGGTCAGATAGAGAGGGAGACAAAGAATCCGAAGCAGGCTCCAGGCTCTGAGCCTGACTGGGGGCTCGAACCCACGAACTGTGAGATCATGACCTAAGCCGAAGTCGACCGCTTAACCAAGTGACCCAGGTGCCCCTACTGAGCATGAGTTTTAAAGAAAATGTCTTATTTCAAGTTAAATTTTAATTTAAAGGACTAAAAGTACACAGATCTCATCTTGTGGATAGCTTTTATTTGTGGTTTTTAATTTTCAAGAAATTTGTATTTTTAGATTACTGTAACATTTTGTTTAGTTTTGACTATTACTTAAAACCCTGATTTTTAACTTTGAAGAAAATTTATAGAAACAGATCTCTATGTGGTGAGTATTCTAGCTCAATTACTTTATTGAGTCCTCAGAATTTTCCTAAAGTTATACCCATTTTGTACCTTGCTGATGTAAAGCCATTTAAGAGGATAGAAGGAGATTTAGTGAAATGATGGTGGAAGATGTGGTAGATGGAGAGATGAAATCAGCCAGAATGACCATATTAAGGAAACATGGTGTTGAACACTTCAGTAGGAAATTCCAAAATCATTCATCCACTCCTCTCAAAAGAGTTAGCATTTCTTATCTTCTGCACAAAGGGAAGAGAAAGAACAGAAAAAGTTTAATGTAACCAAGAGGCACTAGCCTCTTTTCTCCCTATCCTTGTATGAACCCAAATGACCTAGAAGATGAGAAAGAAAGACACGTATGTATGTGCCAAATGCAGACAATGTACCCTCCTCTCAAAGCTAAGAAACTGAGAGAGAGACTAAAATAAAAGACCACACTCCCTACTCATACCAATTCACTGTTTTGGGAAGGGTATCATATCTAAATTTAATTTTGATTTGAGTTTATAAGTAGAATCAATAGTTTTTCTGTAATAACCAGGACATCTAAAATCATATTTTCCTAAAATATTGGTCAGATATGCTCCAAGGAAGGAAAAATACTTGTAGCAGAGTGAGCATGAGTGGGAAAAAAATAAAATATTTTTATTCTTGTTTTGTATCTAACCCAAAGTTGAGGCTGTTTAATAAATTGTTATATAATTATTTCCAAAAAAACTCAGTGAATGATTTTCTGCTTTAAATCTACAAATATTTGAAGTGCAGTGATTTATGTGCCTTCTTTGAACTAGGTTTTAAAAATATTCTATTTCTTCATAAATCATTTATGAAGGTCCCATAGATGTTTAGTACAAAAAGTATTCAATTACAAGTTGGAAAATCAGTGTTCTTTCTAACCATGGTTCTGACAATAAGTAGCTGTGTGGTCTTTGACGAGATTCAACCTCCTTTATTTTCTATTTCTAGATCTTAAAAAATATAGATATTTGGTGTAAGAAATGTTCATTGGTAACATTTTATAATTCAAAAAAATTCTCTAATGGATACTTAATGATAGTGGAGAAATAAAAACACTAGGTAATTATGAAACTAATGGTCACTGATTTTAAATATGCAGTTTTATCAATTTTTACAAATATGGTCAGAAAATACAGTTGTCCAAGAATTTATGAAATTTCAAACAGATTACTAAATATTTTAGTGGGTTAATATATGAATAATGCCTCTGTAGCTACAGAAAGAAGAAAGATAAATATAAAGCATAATTCTCTCCCATAAAAAAAAGAGCTCATAACCCCATAAGCATAACTGATGAGTCCAAAAAATCTATTTTAATTCAATAAGATAGTATAAGTCATATCAACAAGCAGTACAGTATTACTGCAAAATAGGTCATACAACAAAGAATAAATAAAAGAATTCACATATAAAATAAGATGGAGTAATCATGAAAAGCATCAGAGGAGGCAAAGGATATGAGGATTTTGTTAAGGACAAGTGATAATTTGATATAGACAAAGATGAGTGTGAATTAAAGCATTATAGGTATAAAAGCATGAAGCCTGAAAGCCCGAGTTATGCTAAGTGATTTTTTTTTTTTTACAATTTAAAAACTTGGACAGCTCTGGTTCCTGCTATGATGGAAAGTAGGTATTAGGACTTCCTCTATGTCATAAATAAAGATAACACTAAACACATATACAAAACAAATGTTTTCAGGCCTGAGACAATGAACATTCCAGGTCTATGATCCATTCGATAGGAAACCGTATAAGCTGAGGTACATACACGCTGGTTTCCTACCTCATATACTATTTCATACAACAGGACAGGGAATTTGAACCCTAGCATAGACCACTAATCTCAATGGCAGAAGAAACATCTACCAGAGTTCGGGAATCTGAAGACGGATAAAACTTGCGTGTCAGGGTCTGAAGAGAGAAGAGCAAACAGAAGAGTACTAAAAATCTGCATAGACATTTCCATAACTGTGTGGCCACACACATAGCTGTTCACGTACAAAGTGAACTGAAGTGCTTGGAAGAAAACAGCTGCTGGAGGGTCCTGAACCAAACATAGCAGCTCCCTTACTCTGAACATGGGAGTCTCAAGCATCCGGTGTTCAGAGATCTCACTAATAGCTCAAGGAAACCGATAAGGGTGCAACAAAGCTCTGCCTTCAAAGTGAGCTAAGCATGCCCCAGAATAAGAACTACACGTACATGTTATTTCGTCGCTAAATAAAGTATTTTAACAAAGTTGTGACTTTTAAAAAATACAGATCATTCCTTCAAACTTTAGCAATAATTTAGACGTTGATCAACCTTCATCTCTTCTGAAATACTTGAGTATAGTATATAAATATTTGAAAATCCTCACTTTGTTTCATGTTCAGATATTTTAGCCAAAGATGAAATGTTGCTCAGAAGAAAAAAAAATCATTTTTATCTTTTGCCTTAAGAGTTTTGTTACAAATGTGCTTTACTAAATCTACATATGTAATATAGTCATCTTTCCCTTATCTTTCTGTTATCTCTATACTATTTTAGTAATTTATTGACATTCTGGTTTTTGCTATGGTATAAACTCAGTTAATTTTTCTTGGTTGAGAAATATTATTTTCTGTAAGTCTAGAATTTTGAAACCCACAATAGTCAACAAAGCTATCGAAGATTTTCCCTAAAACAAATGCTATCTTTAAGAGTGTTCGTTTCTTGGGGCGCCTGGGTGGCTCAGTCAGTTGAGGGTCCGACTTCAGCTCAGGTCATGATCTCACCGTTAGTGGGTTCGAGCCCCGCGTCGGGCTCTGTGCTGACAGCTCAGAGCCTGGAGCCTGCTTCAGATTCTGTGTCTCCCACTCTCTCTGACTCTCCTCTGCTCATGCTGTCTCTCTCTCAGAAATTAAAAAAAAAAAAAAAAAAAAGAGTGTTCGTTTCTCTCAACTTACACCAATAAGAGATCTTCTTAATAAGGCAACTGAATGCTGACATTCATAGATAGTTTCAGACTCAGTGTGACACATTTTTAAAGCAGAGTCCCCATGGGCTTTGAGCACATATCCAGATATTGTTATATCCTTCATTGTTATTTCCTCAGTGATATCCAGAATACTTTTAACCTAGGAGGAATCAATAAATATTAATTATGAAAAGGAATTTGCAGAATTTTCAGTTTCATGGCTACCTGCTTCTAATGTTTTTGTTGCTTTCCCCTTTCATGGCTGAAACATGAATCTACTTAGATGTTTATAAATGTCTTAACAGTTTTGGTAAATCTACTTCTTTATTGGGTAGGGAAATCTAGTTCATTATTTTTGAATCTACTACTGAATTTATGTTTTAAGTGTTTTTCTCTGCTGACATACTTACTTTTATTTGTAAAATGTATTTATATAGGTAACATGTTTCTTCATTCAAGCACACATTTGCCTTGGTTATATAAAAGTATTAGAATGAACACAATATAATCTAAAAGAAAGGTGTAAGCCATGTTTGGGAAAATATGGTCACATCTTAGTAGTTAATGATTCAAATCCTGTGCCTACAAGATTATATTATAGCTTAACTTTTTGTTAAATCAGTTTAAATCAGTTAATGACTCAACACATGTAAACACAAAGTGGAAATAAGATGAATGATGTCTTGTTTATTCCATTTAAAACTTCAGCTGTGGATTTTCACATTTTCATGACAGATAAAGTATGTTCAATAGTTTACGTGGTATTTTGTGTGAAAACCTTAACAGGTATACTGCATAGCTAAATATTTCTTTAAAAAATTTTGATCACATTGTTTACTTCTACTTTGTAGCCTTTTAAGAGAAAAATATACTTAATTCAGATTTAATTCTTCTTTCAGCAGTAGGTTAGATACCGTCGTTTTACCTATAATATACTTGGTTATTTTGCATGTGCTTTGACATATTGCATCTAACATTTTGAAGACACCATACACTTAGAATTATTATTTTTTATTTCTCCTCATTTTTGCCATAACCCTCAATAACATTAGATTTACCAGGTTATAACTAAATATATTTGACTTACTTTCTTTATTGCCAATGATATGAACTTGTAGAATTTCTACATACCAGTGTTCCAAACCATAGATGAGTCAACACTCTGGGTTTGCCTGTATTAGCCTCTGGATCTGTTCTTAAATTATAATTATTAGCAGCTTATATATTTATCCCTGTGTTTGCAAAATCGATGTGTGTCCTTATTAACATAACTGGTCTTATATCAGTCAATAAAACTTAAACCTTTAACAGAATTTCCTTTACCCTCCATCTATTACCAACCCTCACACTTATTATCAGTAAGTAAATTTAAGGAATTATAAATTGCTAACTCATTAATTCTTCCACACTTCAATACTACTTCTCTAAAAAGTTTTCTGAGAATAAGAATTACATGCAAGTTAAGGAGTGTGTGCAGTTTTATCGTGTTATGAAGCTGTGTGAGCCTGCATTTAGGAATTCTCAACAGCAATTCCCTTTTCCTGTCTTCTCAAATTGTGACCCATTTTATTCTGTCTATGTGAACATAATTCAAACTAAGTAAAATCTTGCTTCCTTATGATAAAGATATACATCTATTTTTGATGGCAAAATAAACACGATACTTCATGCTAGTAGTTTAATTGAAATTGGAATATGATATGATTACCTAGAATTGCATATGAATAAATTTGGGGCATAATGAATAAATTTGGGGTATAACTGCAGGGAACAGTATGTTTTCTGCCAATATCAAATTTAAGTACCAAAAATGGATGCAAAAAAATGATGTAAAATTTGAGTCTTTTCTATATCTTGTTTTTCCCTACCAGAATATCAGCAATTTTTTCTTACTGATCTTTGTATAATCAGCATGGAGCACAGAACTTGAACCTAAGCAACATGAAAAAGAGTGAATATTTATTAAACATTGGATAGGGTAATGATTAGGGAAACTGGCAGTGACTTAACTTAGATGTAGGATTTAAGAAAATTACTGAGTACTTCTTTGTGTTAAATTTGTCACCTGTAAAATGACAATAATAAAAGAACTTTCATCAAACAGTTGAGAGGGAATTTAGGGAAATGACCCAAGTGAATTATTGAGTAGAGGATTAATATATCAAAATTTCTCAAACTATACCTGATATAATTATTCTGCAGCTGATAAAATACTAGAAAATTTACATGTACCTTTCTTTACTCCTTATAACAAATCTCTGCAAAGTAAATAAATAAAGTAGATGTACACCTAATATGATAAAAGAACCAGAAATTAACCAGAGAAGGCTATCCCCTAAGCCATGACTGTTATAACTATATTTCATCTCTGTATAGTGTAACTGACAGATTAAATGATTAAATAGATACAAAGTTATAAGATTCTTCATGTTGAAATCTAGAATCCATTTGTACCAACAACACATATTTATTTAATGCCCACTTCATGTTAAGCATAAGGTTAAGGAAGGCAAATTTAACTGTAATTTATTCTAGAAGAGGCAAATCCATAAAAATAAAGCTGTCAACCACAGTTTTCCCCTTCCCTATGGTCTTGGTGATGAAGGAGACATAAAAGCCAAAGAGATATCAATATATAAGCTTTATGAATGGCCATCTAGCAAGAACAGAATTTGAGAATGAAGCTGGGACTATTACTTTCCACTTCAAAACCAAACCACTGGCTTAGTTGTAGATGGATAGGTAAGATAATGGTGGATCTCCTCCAAGTATTTCCAGAAGGATCTCTCCCCGGTGGAGGCATAGCAGGGCCAGAGCAGTTACTGTATAAAGGTTTAAAGAAGAAAAAACAACAAAACAAAACACTCTAGGGGAAATATCACTCTAAAGATGGTAAATACCAAGGAAGTTGTATATCTCTCCTACCTTGGGAAAGTGAAAATGGAGGATGCACGGGGAAAACAGATATGAGTTCCCTAATGATACTTTCAGTGAGAAGTGTGGTAACATCTGAAGCCTCTTCTATGGAAGTGTGAACAAAAATAATAATATTCATTGTTAACTGTAAGCTAAAACTTATGTATTATTTTTTCCACTTGTTTTTTGCCCCCCAAAATCAGATATGATGTATATATGTTACACCAATCAGGAGGGTCATTCATGATTCAGGGAGTTGACTTGGTTGGTGGCTTCAGTTGCTATAAACCTGATTCCTGGATGGTGACGTTGCTTTTTCCCTATAACCAGCAAATAGTCTGTGAATTAACTTTAGCATGCTGTGAAGAGTGATTTCCTCACTAGTATTTGACTTAAATTTTTAAAGTACTTATTCATGTTAATTTCCTAAATCACTTTTTCATTAGTTTTTGCAATATGGTGATTTTGTTAATTCGATTTTGCTTCTGCATTCATTAGCTGATAATACTCTGCAATGAAAAAGTTAGTCTAAAACCTTAGTCTTTAGTAATTGTAAGCATAAAAGTAAGCCAAATAAACAACTGAAAACATTCTTAAGTATATTTGATGGTAAAAAAATTATTTGGACATTTCAAACTTAAAAAAAATACCTATTTGCTGTTGCTAGCCATTTTCTCAAATTCATTCTTTTAGATTATCTAAATTTAATACATGTTCTTTGTGTAATAGATACTATAGATTTATATATATAATCACAATAAAATCCATTGATGACTTCATATTGCTCACACAAACAGCCATATTTATATTTATAAGTCAGGCAGTCTAAGTCTTGAGACAAGATGTATTTTGAAACATTCCAAGTAACATTTTAAAGGATCAATCTTAAAATGCTATAGATCTTCAAATAATTATGCCTTAAAATCCTGCTGTGATTAATTATCTCCAGGGAGTGTATTTATTCTTTTAGAAGCATCTGGAGAAAATAATTAGAAAGGAAAAAATAACTTTCTGAAACCTACTTTTTATCAAAATTATTTTGACAGAATCAGGCTACCTACAGACTCAATTCACCTGAAAGGCAATGATATAACATTTATGTCAACTGTAATATAAGCAAATAATCAGCAGTGAAGCTTGGAAGAGTTACAGGAAAATATAATTTTTGGTGTATGATTTCCTTACATCAATTAATGCAAAACTTTCTTAATACATAAGAAAAATTGAAGTGATACTGAAAGTTGGCAATATTAAAGATATGTTTGCATATTTAATGAGATATGACAATAGTGTTTCAATCCAACATTTTAAGCTTCTGCAGGTTAAGACTATCAAAAATCACTACTTATCTTTTTGAGGCATATAATGTAATCCTGTTAGCATTATATAAATTTAGCCCATTTGTATAGAATTTACACATATTACCTGATAGTTCAACTATACTTTAATCATATTTTTAAAACTGTCGTTGGGGCGCCTGGGTGGCTTAGTCCGTTAAGCATCCGAATTTCGCTTAGGTCATGATCTTGGGGTTCGTGGGTTCGAGCCCCGCGTCGGGCTCTGTGCTGACTGCCAGCTCAGAGCTTGGAGCCGGTTTCAGAGTCTGTGACTCCCTTTCTCTTTGACCCTCCCCTCCTCACACTGTCTCTCTCTCTATCCTAGAAATACATAAAAAATATTTTTTAAAAATACCTTTGGCCATATAATTTTTAAAAATGAGCTACTTTCTAATTTAACAACTACAATCTAATAAATATTAATTAGATATCACTATCCCCCCCAAAAAAAGTGCCACAAAGGCTACAAAAGTAAATTAAAGTATGGCAATAAAGTTGTCAATCCATAAAACATAAGTGGATCCCACACATCTCCAGTAAAAGAGGTATATCAGTAATGAATATTCTTATAACCAAAATATATGAAAAATAAACAAATTATACTAATTACAGACAAGTTTCTCAATGTTGGAGTGATCCAAATGATAATAGATTAGTGCTGAAGACATCAATATCAATTCCGTCTACTATACGTGATATTGATACCTGAAAAATATTTATGGATATGTATATTTCACAGGTTAGCTTACACACGTATATTTCCTTGTGTAGGAGACCTAGAAGCGATGACACCCCAGAGCAAACACATCCAGTCCACAGAATTTTGTTTCAGATATCATTCCCTGGTGAAACAAACCAGGACTTTCAGAAAAAAATGGCTGATTCCAGGACTGTAGCAAGCAA
This sequence comes from Proteles cristata cristata, assembly GCA_017311185.1. Lineage (NCBI taxonomy): Eukaryota > Metazoa > Chordata > Mammalia > Carnivora > Hyaenidae > Proteles > Proteles cristata. Next base: position 310,267 of record JAESUZ010001400.1, read on the forward strand.
TATACAGTATAAGCTTGGAGAATGTTTTAGTGACATAAATTAAGAAAATATTTACCAAAGGGACAAAGAAACCAAGAAAAAGTTGCAAATGGCCAAAGCTGGACAATTTGAGCAACAAAATAAGCTGGTGTTGGACTATAACCCAAAGTACAAAGTCAATATGTATGAACCTATACTGATATAAGTAAATAATTGATAAATAAGTAATATGGATGAATGCACACATCTCCTGTGTAGAATAATTTCAAATAATTTATGGGAAGTGGCTCTTAACTTCCCTCTCATTAAGGGTTGGCTGCACACAGTGACTTCTTTCCAAAGTGTATTCTATTGTATGGGAGAAATAAAAGAATAACTTTAGAAAGGGAAAATCCTAATTAATTCAGTCAGGTGAGATAGAGATTAACATCCACAGCAATATGTCTTATTGATGGTGCACACTTTTTTTTTTTTAGTTTATTTATTTTGAGAGAGATAGAGAGCGAGCAGGGAAGAAACAGAGAGAGAGAGCGGGAGACAGAATCCCAAGAAGTCTCTGCACTGACAGTGAAGCCCAGGCGGGCTTGAACTCACAAAGTGAGAGATCACGACCTGAGCTGAAACCAAGAGACCCACGCTTAAGCAACTGAGCCATTCAGGTGCCCCGACTGTGTATACTTTTGATATAATATAATAATAAAGGCATTATTATTCTGTGCTTTTTTTCTCAGTAACCCATAAACCCAGTTTCATCATGAGAAAAAGCCTAGACTAATTTGTTTCAGCTACAGTATGCAAAATACCTATGCGGTACTCCTCAAAATGTCAAAGTCATTGAAAACAAAGAAAGTCTTAGACACTGTCACATCCAAGAGGGGTCTAAGGAGACATGATGCCTAACTGTAATTTGGAACATTCTGGAATCCTGACACAGCAAAATGACATTAGAAAATAATTTAAAAATCTGAAAAAGTATGGACTTCAGCTAATAATTCTCAAACAGGGTGTCATGCACTAGTTATTGATTTCCAACAACGTGGAAAGTATCAAAGCTCATCCCTGTGGCAACCACCAGGAATAAAAGTCTAAACACTGCTGCCCATTGCATCTTGGTATCAGAGTCATCAAGGAAAACACAGCATAATCAAACACTGACTAGAACAAGGCTTTATTATATAGAGAAGAGACAGAGCAAGACCAGATTCAATGGGGGGCATAGGTCCCCTGGGACCAGTGATCTCTCTTGTACCTGATTCATGGCAATGAGTCTATGTGCACCTCTCCCTTGCTGCAGTGGAAGAATCCTAATCCCTTTCTGTGGCACCTAAAAATATTGAAACCTGGGGGAATATTTGATGGCCACTGATATTTTTGTTTTAGCAGAAGGAAAGAATATGCCTTGAGCCTGAAATAGAAAAGATATTCCCATACCAGGTGATAAGCCCAGCTTATCTTAACTCTTGGAAAGGAAGTATGCCAAGGCCAAAGGATCATTTTGATGCACCCAAGTGAAGGTTGAAAAACTGCATGCATGAGACTGCTTTCTCCAATAATAATAATATATCAGTATTGGTTCACTGTAACAAATATGTCATACTAGTATAAACCATCAATATATAAGAAATTGGGTTTGGCGTATACAGGAGCCCTCTGTGTATTCAGACTGGCCATCACCCTAAATTACTTAATTCTTAAAATGAATCTTTCTCTTCCTCTGTGTGTATGTAATCTCCAGCCTAATTATATCTTAATATCAATGTATATGTCTATCTACCTACCTGCCTACCTATCTTTCATCTATCCATACCCATATGCCTATGTTTCCTATTGTCTTATTTTTTCTGTTTTTCTGGAGAACCTTTTCTGATACAAAAAGTACTAACATTGTTATTCTCTAATTTGCTGTGGTGTGTGCATTTTATGGGATATTCCAGTTCTGCAATCCTTGTATCCTTGAGAACCAGGATTCACGGTGTGGAAAAAAGGAGACACAGATTAAATGTAGAAGTGTTTTTGTGTAAGCCCTGTAGTTTAGTATTTCAGTTGAAACTATATGAACACACAAAAGTGTGTGTGTGTGTGTGTGTGTGTGTGTGTGTGTGTGTGTGTGTGTTATATTTTCCTATGCATAACCACTGAGAGTAACTAAAATGTTGAGCAACCTAGTAGCAATGAGCATTCCTAGTGATCAAATTCTGGTCATAACATGACATCTCATACTTTAAAAAAGTAATGCTTTGTAGAGAAATGAAAAATTCTAGTTCTGGGCAAAACTAAATGTATAAGATTAGCCTGAGTTTCCTGTTAAATCAGATATCAAAAAGCTATTAATGTTTACTGAGATACTGTCAAAAGCTGGAAAACCAGCTTGAAAGGTTTCTGCTGTCAAAGAGCACCATTTGAGCCCATTAAGAATAAAATTTGCAATACATTAAAATCTCTCAAATGTGTTCAAATTTATCAGTTTATAATGATATTGAAATATTTTTAAATCTCTATAGAAAAATAGTCAACCTTTTCAGTATTTTCAAATATAAAGAATAAAACAAACAAACAAATAAAATAACGATACCATCTTTTCTTTGATATATATCACTGCATAACCGAAGAATAAAAACAGAGAGGCGATTATTCATAAAATTATTCCATACATAAATAAAAATACATGATAAGATTAGAATATTACAAGTTGTCAACCAACAAATTAATGGATCTAGCAATGAACATCAATGTCTACTAGTACTGTGTTCACTTCATTAAAATTCATTAAACTGTTTTTTATTTTGTATATTTTCCTGTATCTATGTATTGTTAATAATAAAAGGGTTAACACTAAAAAGTATAGTACTGTATTAGTGATTATATCAATTGTCTCATCAATTCATTCAAAATTGACTTATTCAAAGGAGATACTTTCTACCTTCACATAATTTCAAGACAGAGATACTTTATGCCCCTCTAATCATTTGAGTTTTATTAGGGAATGTTCCACTAAACATTTTTGAAATCTTCATTTGCATTTATAAAATTTTAAAGCATACTTCTTGCTCTTAACTATTAATTTAACCCTTTTCTATAACTCAGAGTAATTTCTAGGTTCACTTTTTATGCATTGACTGAGTATTAAATTATTCACAATAAATACTATTTCTATGACAGAACATTTTGGTTTGGACTTATCTGTTACCCTTAATTCCTTTTTGGAAATGTCTCCTATGTGCCCACTTGTGCAGGCTACATGAGCACAAAGTGCCTCCTTCTGTGGAACCAGGGTTAAGACATATTATCCACATTTAGCCACAGCAAGAATGATATCCTATTATACAGAGTGTTTTTCTTGGTGGAACATCATATAACATAGCATTAATAAATGTGTATAGAACTAGTTCCTTGCCACAGTCAGGAATAGACATATTGCCTACTGTGTAAGCAAAGCACATGATGATTGTATGATAACGCTAAAATAGAAGCTCTCTTATTCTGCTAGTTTGATACCTAGGATGATTTAGGATTGGGTCTGAGGGCAGAAATTCTGTCATCACTTGATGCTGGAGAAAAGCCATTATGAACAGAAACATGAGATAAAGAAAAAGTACACTGTTTCTGATGATAGTGTTTGACACCCAGATTAAGACCTAACTGATGACAGTTCTTGGCTTTTCATTTAAATAATACGGTAATTGCCTTTTTTACATAAGTCAATTTGAGCTGGATTTTGTGACAATTACACTATTATATTTTCCATGTTCCATTAAAGTAATGGCATGTCCAAATAACGTAATTGTTTGCTATGACAGTTGTCCTTGAATGTGTTCGAACATATCAGAGAAAATTGATTAAAAAAAAGGTTTACTTAAAATATTTTGACAAACACTGTAGTAAATAAATAAAATTTGACAAGATCACTGTTACATTTAAAATCCTACATCTTTGTTCATTTCTTTTAAAAGGCTTATTGGTTGGGGTGCCTGGGTGGCTTAGTCGTTTAAGCATCTGACTTTGGCTCAGGTCACAATCTTATGGTTCATGAGTTCGAGCCCCACATCGGGCTATGTGCTGACAACTCATAGCCTGGAGCCTGTTTCAGATTCTGTGTTTCCCCCTCTCTCTGCTCCTCCCCCAGTCACTCTGTGTCTCTCTCTGTCTCTCAAAAATAAAGAAATGTTAAAAAATTTAAGATAAAGTAAAAGGCTTATTGGGGCACCTGGGAGACTCAGTCAGTTAAGCATCTGACTCTTAATTTCAGCTCGGGTCATGATCTCAGTTGTGAGATCGGGCTCCATGCTGAGTATGGAGCCTGCTTGAGATTCTCTCTTTCCCTCTCTCTCTGCCCCTCCCACTACTTAAAATAAATAAATAAACATCCAAATAAAATAAAATAAAATAAAATAATAAAATAAAATAAAATAAAATAAAATAAAAGGCTTATTGTCTCTACTATGTGAAGTATATGATCCATGTTGGACAAATTTAAGACTGAAGGGATATAATAGGAAGAGATACACAGTTCAAGAAGATAATATTTGCCTCAGGAACTTTATGATCTCACACACACACACACGAGTTTTATGAAAATGTTAGGTTTGAAATTGTTACTTGTTTACTTCTTTCCTTTGACTATCTTTCCTCTTACTCTTCTACTACTATTCTGAATACAACCTAAAACCCAATCTCTATGCAAACTGTCTGGGTGTGGAACCCAGACTTTGACTGGGCTCCCTAGAAGCAGAGCAAGAGCTGGAAACTCCTTCAAATGCTTTAGAGGGACTTTCTCAGAAGACAGGGAGTGAATGAAATAGAATAGATCAAGGGTGGACAAACTAAGCAAAATTTAGTTCTTAGCTGGGGATTGGTTAGCCTGAATCACTTGGAAGTTTTGGAGCACAATTTGTACCACAGACTTACTCCTCCTTAAAAGCAAGGGGGACGAGATGTGCACCCTCTGTGATACTCAGTCACTAGACGAGAATGTCTGCTCCCAGTAGTAGAGGAATGTGTAGCTTCCGAGGGGGGTGGGGGAGAGGCCCTGGGCAAGGTACAAGGGCCAATTCACTGGAGTAAAGGTAGCTATGAGATGCTATTAGCCCACACTTGTAGCAATTGGGGACAAGATATCTTCATCAAAGTATATCCAGCAAGGCACCATCAGTGTCCAAATACCCATGTCCATGCACGTTAACAGCCGCAGGCATGCTGTTTCTCCCACCCAGCCTGCCAATCAAAGCCTGTTGTGCCAGAGAGAGATGGGCACTGCTAATTTGTTGCTTACACAGCACTTTGACTAAGTGGTTTTTTTTTTAATGTTTTTATTTATTTCTGAAAGAGAGAGAGAGAGACAATGTGAGTGGGGGAGGGTCAGAGAGAGAGGGAGACACAGAATCCGAAACAGGCTCCAGGCTCTGAGCTAGCTGTGAGCACAGAGTCCCACGCGGGGCTCGAACCAACGAACTGTGAGATCATGACCTGAGCCAAAGTCAGATGCTCAACCGAGCCACCCAGACGCCCCATAAGTCTTTATGATCACTTATCAGAGTATAATATAATAGCTTGCTTACAAGTGTGTCTTCTCCAGTCTGAGAATTAATTAAAGATAGTAATTAAGTCTGTAATCTCTGTTTCCCCAATGCCCAACACAGTGATGTAATCACATGTTGTTATTGATTGCACATATCTTAATTTTTAATTGTTTGAAGTTGCGGCAGAAATGACAAGGACAAAGCTGAAATTTTGGATACATAGACCAATTAATATAGAATGCTCTTAGACGTGACACTCACAGAGTAAGTAAACCATTGAACACAAAGGTGACCTGGAAGTTCCTTTAACTCTCAGTTTATTAATGTGAAAAACAAGGATGATAAATATTGCTACAGGCCTGTTTCTAGGACTAATTGAGATAATGTGTATAATTGATAAAGATGTATGTAATGTACAATGAGTTGTCAATAGTAAGTACTGATCATCTACCAGGTATTATTTAGATTGCATTTCTGATCCTTTTGCTTAACACCATCAATGATTATGAGAAAATTTTAATGTCACAGTCTCACGCTGAAATTTAATGCTTTATGTATTTTTTCTTTCATAGTTTATTGTGAAGTTGGATTCCATGTAACACCCAGTGCTCATCCCAACAAGTGCCCTACTCCATGCCCATCACCCCTTTTCCTCTCTCCCCGCCCCCCACATCACCCCTCAGTTTGTTCTCAGCATTCGAGACTCTCTCATGGTTTGCCTCCCTCCCTCTCCCCAACTATTTTTTCCCTTCTCCCCCATGGTCCTCTGTTAAGGTTATCCTAATCCTCCTATAAGTGGAAGCATATGGTATCTGTCTTTCTCTGCCTGACTTATTTCACTCAGCATAACACCCTCAAGTTCCATCCACGTTGCTACACATGGCCAGATTTCATTGTTTCTCATTGCCATGTAGTATTCCATTGTATAGATAAACCACGTCTTCATGATCCATTTTTCAGTTGATGGACACTTAGGCTCTTTCCATGATTTGGCTATTGTTGAGAGTGCTGCTATGAACATTGGGGTACATGTGCCCCTATGCATCAGCACTCCTGTATGCCTTGGGTAAATTCCTAGCAGTGCTATTGCTGGGTCATAGGGAAGTTCTATTGTGAATTTTTTGAGGAACCTCCACACTGTTTTCCAGAGGGGCTGCACTGGTTTATATTCCCACCAAGTGTAGGAGGGTGCTCATTTCGCCACATCCTCGCCACCATCTAGAGTTTCCTGATTTGTTCATTTTAGCCACTCTGACTGGCATAACATATTTTTAAAGAGTAAACAGAGGAAGGAGAAAGGATATTTTCTGTATCTGTGCTTTATTAGATATTTGAATTTGTGGTACATGACAGAATATATCATACATATTGTTTTTTCCTGCAGCTACTGGTATCCTTTAGATATCTACATATGCTCTCATTGCTGAGGCTAGAATTTGTCTTGGCTGAGGTCAGTTTAATACATTAATGTCATCATGTTATGGGTCCCAAAAGGAGAATTTCTCACTTTAATTTCAAATAGCTCTCTCAGTTTATAAAAGATATGACAGAAAACATGAAAAATAACAAAGATATAACTCCTGCAGCTTTCTTAATTAATTTGATTTCTTTAATCAATTATTCCACAAGATTATGTTCACTACAGCAACTGTTCACTCTGCTAGAGGATTGGCAAAGAGCATCCCATTGTTGCTGGGATGGGTTTTGATTGTTGTTTGTTATAACCTAAAAATGTGTTTTCAAGAAATAAAGGCTCCTGATCTTGAATTACGTCAAGAATATTTCAAGATATTGATTATTAGAATATATTGTCTCTCTTCTGAAATCTTTACTAAGTAATATTGTTAGAAATTGAAATATCTAATCAAAGATAAAAGGATTATATTACAATTTGTTTTTATGCCTACTCTCAACTGCTTTATTTTTTTTTAGCTTTATTCTTTCTTTGTAACTTCATATTAATCAAAATTTGATAATATGTGGATGAAAGATTTGATTGATATGTGGAATTCTGAGAATGTAAGGACTGCTCTAATTTTTTGTTTTTACTAAAGATTTGAATGAATTAAAAATAGAATAAAAATGTGTTGGATTGAAGTATGGTTGGTTGGTTGGTCTAAAATACTGTAATGTGTGTTTGTGTACATACACTCTATCAAAGTGCAGAAATCTAGAAAGACCACCAACAACGGAGCTTGGACAAAAATATGTGTCTTCATATTAGGTCTCTATATCTTACCTTCTCTTGGTTATTATTGCATATCTAGTATATAGAGAACTTGGCTCTTAGAAGTAGCTCATTGATTGCTTGTCGACTGATTGACTCACAGATTGATCTAATACAATATGTTTTCATGTAAATAAAAATGGAAATATAGACAAACCATACACTGGTTTGTTAATCTGTTAGTCTATTCAGATTTCCATAACCCATAGTCTAATGCCTTTGTGAAACATATCAATTTTTGTTTTGGCCTTTAGTAAATTTCAAGTTTAATTGTGCATGGCAATTTTTTTTTGTTTATTCATTCATTTATTTACTCAATATGGTGACAAATACCTAGTGAATCATTATTATTTGTCTGATGCTGTGATAAATACTGAAAGATTACATAATTCTAAATATTTACAACAAAAATAGAAGACTATCAAACATTAACAGGTAACATATACAAATTGAAAACTAATACAGATAATTCAGGTCTACTAACTGATGACTCCCATTACATGTTCATATTTGCCACAGTATTCATATCAAAAATGGGTTAGAGAAGACAGAACCACAATGTCACAAACTTTCTAATCCTACCTTCAAAACTCAACTGGGAGCAGAGTGGATGTTGTAGAATAGATTTCGAGAGCTCCTTTCTTTCTTGTATCTCACCTATATAATTCAATTAAATTAAGCACTCTAAAACAACAGGTATTGAAAGATGTTTTTAAAGGCCCAGTCATTACATTTGCATACATTTAAAATACTGAATTCAATTTTGGTCCATCCTCTAAATTCTACCTCTCAAGTCTCAGGGTTTATATTGTATATCTATCCTATTTTGCTTCTGAGTACTTTTTATTTCCCAGGTCCTGTTCTGGGATCTATAAAGTTTTTGCTCTCAGGCAACTTGTGTTTTAATTGGAAAGATAAAATAAATCTAAAATTAAACCAATCTGAGGCCAGAATGAGTGCTGTAGAGAAAAATGCAGGAAACAGGCAATACATTACATGATAGTAGAAAGGTTACTTTATACTGTTGGGAGGGATGGCTTGATAAGGCACCAACATTTAAGGAAAGTCCTAAATGATATGAGTGGAGGCATTGCTTGCTAGGAACATAACGTGTATAACCCTTAAAGTGGAAATTAACTTGGAATAAAACAGACACGGGACAAATGCCTCATTGCGCAAAAGAAGGGAGCCTTAGGCAGCACAGGGAACAGGAACAATAAAGTTATCTTGGCTGTTGCTGGACCACCATTTATTTGTCTTTTATAAACGAGGCAAGCCCTAAAATCATTTAATACTCTTCCCCTTTCTTTGTCAACCCCAGTAGTTTCCCCCTTAAATAACAAGCCTGTTCCTAAATAGCCCAAATTTGGGGCTTCTTTTCTCACTGGTCCAATTAGTCCTAAGACCTAGTCAGAGAAGAGACATGGGAAGTCTAAAGGTACTCTTAGATCAAGAAACTACTCTTTCTTAGGGATTTAAAATTTAGTAATGCATAAATCAGTGCTTCTCTGGACAGATAATTTATAATGATATATTTACATTTATATTGATCCTAATCAATATAAACCTATGTGTAAACAGCTCAGTTTAAAATAAAAAGCCATACCCCTCTGAGCCCTACAATAAGATAATGTAGATTTCACTTTCCTTTTTCAAGAAGGAGAAATTGTTAAATGTTCTTTAGGGAAATTTTCTAAGCTTATGCTGCTCATTATTTTCATCTTCCAAGTGAGATGGTCACAATGAAACTTCAGATAATATTCTTTGGGATGCAGAAGAGCACTTCCATCCTTCTGTCCACTCTCCCATTAGAGAGTTGTTAGTTAATTATTGAAAATAGAGTCCTTAATTTGCATACTCACAAACCAGAGAATCTTTGACAATCCTATGATTCAGTCTTTGCTCTTGAAAGACATCCACAAAACATTCATGGCCATGATACTGATAGTATGAGTAAATACAAATAGAAAAAAAAAAAAAAAAGAAATCCAGTTGGAAATAAAGGAAGAGACCCCCAACACTATCCTCACTTCCCTTTTCTCACTTACTTTAGAATTTTTACAAATGTAAGTTCTTTCTTTATGAAATATATATAAATCTATTTAAAAGTAAAATCAGCCTCTTCTCAGTTTTAGACCCAAGAATGTCTTTTTAAGGACCTGGGAACCATCTCTTTGAAATATAATCACAGAAGCAAATAGCCTCCCTGTCTACCACTTTCTATGGGAAAGTAAATGCCTAACATTAGTGGGTGCCTTCCTCTAAACTGTGAAACTACCTTCTGTCATAAAGATAAAAGAAGTTGGGTCACCTGGGTAGCTCAGTTGGTTGAGGGTCTGACTCAATATTTGGACTAAGCTCATGATCTCACAGTAGTGAGATAAAGCCACACATCTGGCTCCTTGCTGGACATGGAGATTGCTTAGGATTCTCTCTTGACCTCTACCTCTGACTCTACCCCTTCTTTCTCCCTTTGAAAAAGAGAGGGAGAGAGAGAGAGAGAAAGAGAGAGAGAAGTCTGTTCGTACTCTGGATAAAGCCACTTAGCTAAGAGAGATTCACTCTTATTACCAGGTAGAGTTCAATTACACCAGGTCCTATTATTTACATTAGATTTATATTGAGTACACACACATATGTGAAAAATTGTATCTGCTTGGCTACAAAACGGTATGATTTCCTTCAGTGTCTGCAATCTCTTATTGCATTGCTTATGATGCATATAACATTATGGTTTAATGCTTATGCAACAACAAAACTGCTTTCTCTCTCTTCTGACTTGATGGTGAAGTTTTCCGGGTTGGTAGAAGACTTCGGATTTCCTTATATTTCCCCAGCAAGTCATAGACCAGATATCTGGAGCCAGGGCTAAGACTGAGAAGTGCTGTGGTGTTTGATTGGGAACATCAAACAAGGAGCTGACAGACATTCAAAGGAAAAGAAAATCATCAAGTTGAGGAAAGGTATTATAAGAGTGTGAATCCGAAGGTGCCGACTGAGAAATGAATCAGAGATGCAATGATGGATTCCAAACTGTGATTTGAAGACTGCACAGAAGTATCTGTGGCAGGAGAATAATGGCTTCAGCGGTGACAAAGAGTGTCGATACTGCTCAGGACACGGTTGAGGCTTTTCTGGGATATTGCTCCTAAGTGAAAGCAGAATCCTTCTTATTAAATTTTTTTTTCCAGGAATAAAGGCCTTTATGCACATACACTTTTTACAGTATGCAGGGAGAGAGTTTTCAAAATTCCAAGATAGGATCCCAAAGAACTCTTTGTTAAGTAAAAAATATTTGAGTAGATCATTTTATTTTATTTTTTCAAATTGAACAAATAAAGATAAATTTAGTCAGTGAAAATAGATTTGAAAGCTTATAGTATTCTTTCTTTTCCCTGAATTTATGCCAGCAAAGAGAAGGCAAGTAAGTATGTGGACATTCTGAACATGTAATCAGTCGTTTTCTTGGCATTTCTCCTTTGCTCTAAGGGGCTTAAGATGGAAGTCCCCATAAATTGATAACCTTAAGGGACTTCCACAAAATTAATGTATATTTTTGGGAGGGAAAGCAATTATTACTGACTTTTATGTCAGAAGAATAGACTTGTGTTCCAGGTTTCTACGGATGGGTTTATAAATTCTAAAGGAATATTCTGAAACTATAATACCTCAATTGGCTGTCTATCCTTATTGGCAAAGGAACCACACAATGCAGCCAAAGTCTGGGAAGATCAACAGAAACAGAGAGAACAAGCAAGTCAAAAATAAATAGGATTTGTTGTCTTACAACAGGGAGAATTTGTGCCTCACTGACTGATGTTCCCTGATGTATGAGCGACACAAAGTCCGAGGTGTGTGTGCTTGCATGTATGTGCTTGTGTGTGTGTGTGTGTGTGTGTGTGTGTGTTTCTTTCCTTCATTAGTAAGAATTAAGCTATAGTTATCCTTATTCAGAATAGTTCTTCAGGACTGGGATTTCCTGAGGTTTGCAATTAAAAGTATGACAGGAGATACAATTTGAATAGAAAACGTAACTTTTTAATTTTTGTGTGTGTATATGCCTATGTATATAGTATTTATTTTCTTAGAAGTCAAATAATTCAAAGTTGCACTTAATCCAAGCTCATTACAATTATTTCTATATCTGTCTTGCATGCTAAAGAAACAATTTAAATTTCCATTCTTATTTCTAACATCTCATGAAGTAAAAAAAATAATAATAATTCAGATTGCTCTAAATGACTTTGACTTTCTCATAATGTGAATATCTTGTATGTATGTTCAATTACCTTATTTTGCATAAATATGACATAATTAAACTTTATTGTTTGTAATTTACACCATGGTTAATCATAGCTGAAAGGCCATGCTTGCATTCCACACAGTGCTTTAAAATAAAATGCCTTTCTAAATGAACAAATGTTCGGTATTAATAATTGCACTTGGAAGTGCTTTTATCCAAAACTACTTGTCTGATTATTCTAGAAATAGTCAATGTCAGTAAGTGGCATTTTAACAGATAAATTACTTTCTATAATAGCAAACCATTTACTTAGTGGAATAGAGAAGATTTGGGAAAGTAACTCACTGTCAATAAATACAACTTTTGCATGTAAATTTGTGTATTACTGAAAAAAAACCTTGCCATGCTTTTTCCTTTTAAATATTGACTGCTTTCGATTTATATCTCAACATTTTCAAAACATGAAAGTATTTATTAGCAAACAGCTGCACATCTGAAGCAGTTAAAATAAGTAAATAATGTAGATGATGATCACATTTCATTGAGGTGTAAATTTGTCATTTGGCAATTTATCTATCCATTATGGAAAAGATACCATAATAAAGAAAATAATGTTATTTATTATCTGGAATATGTTAAAAATCTGTAGCAAACTCAGTCTTAAAGGTATCATGATACTCATTAAAACACAAATTTATTTTCTTTAGGCAAGTGGTCAACTCAGTTGCCACGAAGGAAAGACAAAGGTCCTGTAACCACGGCTTCCCTGCACTGACCCTGCACTGACCAGAGTTTGCAGAGAGCAGGCCCTCAGGCTACAGCAGCACTGGGCTCTCACCTTGCGAGCTAAGGAAGGGAGAGTTAGAAAAAACAAAAACAAAAACCACACAGGCACTAATTTTAAGCAAAGATAATTGAGTGCTGGTAATTGGCTAAACATAACAGAGAATTGGAAGGAAAAAGGAAACACTGAAGTATCTACAGGGAACCCTGGGGTTGTCAGAAAGGAAGGGTCTGCAACGGCCAGATCTAGAAGGAGGGAGGAAGAGCCCTGGGACCATAAGATTGGGACCCAGACCTCTGAGAAGAGAAGCTGGGTGGTGTGGGTGCCTCTGAAGGGGTGTGAAGAGGATAGTTCTGGCTGGGCACCAGGAGGCTGAGCCTGGAACCAGCAGCTGCTTCCAAGGTAAAAGATTATTGCTATGGCCACACTGACAAAAGCCCAAAGCAGAAAGGGCTGGGGCCTCCCTTGTCCCCTCCTCCTCTCTTCTAGTCCCCGTCTCTTGTTCCTACTTCAAAACATGACAAAGCCAGCAGATAGAGGAAATAACAGCCTGGTCCGGTCTAGTATCTAGTATTGGAAGGGAACATTTAAAAGGGTGGGTCTGAAAGAAAGATCAGATCACTTAATTAGCTCTACTTGGACCTTCCATGAGAATAGATCACCAGAGGGAGTTCCATGCTATAGTTTCAATGTTATATTTTTTTGGAATTGGGAAAGGTTTTAAATTGGGCTTACCTATTCCACTCACCCACTTGAATGATCCCACTCACCGCCTTGGGCTATGGCGAGTCATCTGGCTAAATTGAAATACACAGACCCAGTTGAATGCTAACAAAGGCAATCCTAAAGCAGTGAGTGGATTCATCAAGACAGGATTAATTAGCACCAAGAGAAGCAAATGTCAAACACAGGCTGACAACCTGGGAAGGAAGGAAGGAAGGAAGGAAGGAGGGAAGGAGGGAAGGAGGGAAGGAAGGAAGGAGGGAAGGAGGGAAGGAGGGAAGGAGGGAAGGAGGGAGGGAGGGAGGGAAGGAAGGAAGGAAAGGCAAAAAGCACGTGGTGGGGAATAACTAAATCTACCCAATAAGCTGAATGGGCTTGGCAGTGGACTCATCTTTTGACCATAAAAAAAAGATGCTGTAGGGGCGCCTGGGTGGCTGAGTCAGTTAAGCGTCCGACTTTCGCTTAGGTCATGATCTCGCGGTTCGTGGGTTCGAGCCCCGCGTCGGGCTCTGTGCTGACTGCCAGCTCAGAGCCTGGAGCCTGTTTCAGTCTGTGACTCCCTCTCTCTGTCTGACCCTCCCCTGCTCACGCTGTCTCACTCTCTCTCCTAGAAATAAATAAAACATTAAAAAAAAAAAAAAGATTCTGTAGCCCTCTTGACACCTTAATTTCAGTCTTGTAAAACCCAGAGCAGAAAGATACTGACTGAATGTTGTTTTAAGCCACTAAATTGGTAGTGATTTGTTAGGGCAGCCATAGAAACCTAATACAGAGGGCCATCAAGGGTGGTACATTTGCCCAAAACTGGCTGCTTCTTATCACTTTGGAAAAGTTCTAAATTCTGAGAAAAGGAAGAGAAACTTCTACTGCAGTTAGCAGTGCACCAGGCACTCTTGAATTGCAACCAGAATGTCCCTTCAGAATGAAAAGCTGAACAGGTCAGGCCCCAGTATGCTTCTCTTCTGGGCATGGGACATTCTCACAGCCAGTAGTGAATCCATCCTAGTAAAAAGAAGACCAGGGAGAAAACCCATTTCCCAGTTACTCTGAGCGAGAATACTGACTGTATGTATTCTCTAACTTATGTACACCAGAAACTAACAAACAAATAAATAACAGTTGTGTGCTTGCAGACAACTCTGGGTGGGCCTGCTTGGAAAGAAAGATCAGAATCTATTATTAGAGATAGGTAGTACTTTGATAAATAAATCTTCCTTTGAGCAGTATGAAAAGGCATTACTTTTGGCCAACTGATGGCAGCTACAGTTATTTTTGGGGTCCTGGATTTTTTTTTTTTTGTAATTTTTAATGTTTATTTATTTTTGAAAGAGACAGAGAGAGAGAGAGAGAGCAAATGGAGGAGGGACAGAGAGAGAGATGGAGACACAGAATCCAAAGCAGGCTCCAGGCTCCCAGCTGGTAGCACAGATCCTGACATGGTGCTTGAACTCACACCATGAAATCATCACCTGAGCCAATGTCGGATGCTCAACTGACTGGATTATTTTTTGGATTGTAATTGGCGGTCATTTAATAAATACTATATTTGTTAGGTACATGTGATGTTTGATATGGACACTGGGTGTACAACAAGCCCAGTACAACCATGCAGACTTTCTAGCTGGACACGTTCCATGACCTACCACTAACAGGTTTCATAACTATATTTGTTGTACATTGCCAGGTTCCTGCTATACTTAAAAAAAAAAAAAAAAAAAGCTTTTCCAGATTATGTAGTTGAAATAAGACAAGAGAAAGTGTTTAGTCTTCTCACAAAAGATGTAATAAATGCAGCGGTCCTTTGTGAAACTATTTCATTAAAGTGGACATCACTGAAGCGTGGATCTCCTCTGTGGAATATCAAAGTTGAAACAGTGAAATAGCCACTGCTGCACCAGCAAGGGCTGATGTCATAACTGGGACTGAACAGACTGCTGCCATTATGGTACCTGGTATGAAGCCAAGGCTCTGCCAGCACTTTTTGTGTGTGTGCTCTTCCAAAAAAAGATCAGGATCAATTGGCTTCCATGTAGCAAGTCCTGTGATATATCTGAACACTCCTTTCACAAAGTTATTTGAGTTATTCTGCAATATTTCATCAGTGGATCAGACATGTTTTAACACAATATGAGCTACTGAGCTACTGAGGGGTGGTGAAATGTTCCTTTGCATTGAAGATATTATGGTGATGACTCCCACTGAGGAAATTGCTCACCCTGCAGCGATTAAAGGTGGTCAGGCCGTGAATGAGGAGGAAATGCAGAGCTCTGATGTGCCAATGTTCCTTATTGTGACTTGGACTTGGCACATCCTAGAAGGGGCCAACCCAGGTCCCTAAGGCCTTGGTCAATTTCAAGAAGAGGTGGCAATGCACTCATGAGTCACAGAACAAGTACCGCTCATTACATGACCTAAAGTACTGGTATAAAACAACCTTTCCTATGAAACTTGTCACCTACCTAGAGGAATGCTACAGCAATTTGCTATGATGATAATAAATTTCTTATTGTACATAGCACTGGATATGCTTCATGGTGGGTAAAAATTTAGATCCAGCTCTTAGATGTGAAACATACCATCTTGAGGATTGTTGAAATACATATTGACATAGATGTATGGAGCATCACCAGTAATGGCTATGGCTCTCAGATGAGGCCATGGGGACACCACAGTAGTGATGAGTAAATACATAGTGATACAATGTACATGTAACTTTAACTCCCCCTCACTTTCTCTCCTCACTCCATCTCTTTATCTATCCGTCTACATCAATCTCTCTCTCCCTCCTTCCCTCTTTCCAACCCTCCCTCACTCCCTACCTATCCATCTATCCATGTATCTAACTAATGAACTAACTTATACTCTCACACAAAGAGCAACCCCATTTAAAGGAAAGGGTCTGGAGTGAATCAGCATATATGTAGATCATTTCTACTATAGGTTGGTGAATTTGTGCTCAAAATTATTACAGTAATTGAATTATCACAAAGAACTATAAAATTTGTCCTATTTGTCACCCATGCAGGGGAGTTCTATAGGAACCATTTTCAGCTGTTTGTAAGTTACACACACTCATTCCCACACTACCTGGTCTGAGTTCTCAGGTTTCAGGGATGTGGAACTACAGGATATTTAGAAGATATAGTGAACTTTCCCTTTTGTTCCTTTTTCATGCAAAACTTAATTAAATCCTAATAGTCTAACTTTTATAACAGCTCCTGACACAGTCAGTACTTCTCCATAAGATCTGGGAATAAACCAGGACTTCTTTCTAATGCCCTGGTGTCATTCTTCTCCGTCAAAGAGCTACCAGATATATGCATACTTGACTACACTCTCAAGTAGCACTCAACCTATATGCCCATCAAAGGGAGTATCTTGCCTAGACAGATATTGATGTTATCTTAAGTTAAACTGTGGTGCTTTGTGCTTCCAGGGCTTGATTTCATCTATAGATGGCAGGTCCTTCCCTGCCTCTCCTTTGGATCTGAATGAGATTAATGCTCCAGAAATATGGTAAAATCTTTTTGATATGGACCAAAAGACCAAGCAGTCATTAGTGGCATCTCCTTTCACTCTCTGTTGCTAGCACATGGCCTTCCTGAAGCTGTCAGGGACACAGGCTTTCACAATGCAACCATTCCTCCTTTGGTGGGTAGTTATAAAGACCATTGTGTGATCTGAGATTCAAGGGACACTTGATGGGAAGATTGTTGATCAGACAGCCTAGTTCTTTATTGTGAAGCAGACGAGCATTAGTTCTTTGTCCAGATTGTATTAGCCCTGGACTCTTTATGGCTCTCCAGGAAAGAGTATTTGAAGTATCCAAATATTTATACTAATTTTCAGTCAATACCTTAGCCTAAATTGAGCTCTCAGTGCAATCTCTGGAGGAGCAGTTCAGATGACTCCAGACATTCCAATCTTAGCCTTGGTGAGGTAGATTTTATAATATGTTTGCAATCTATCAGATTCTGCATATCCCCTTCGGCCCTCCCCGCAGATGTTGAAGCTCCTGTGAAAGTCCAAGTGACTATGGTTAAGATTGGTTCACATTTAAAGGAAAGTATCTGGAAAGAATCAGCATGTGTACCCATATTTAATTCTCAGACTGCGCTCAGTTTATATTTCATAAGAATTTAAGAGCTGACCACAGAGTAAAGAAGAGAAAGTCCTTGAAATGAATGGTTCTGCACCTTCATTCCCTTTCCATCCATGTAGTCTGGCACAGAACTGCCTACCAGCACCGAACTAGATGTTAGATTAACAACCAAAGTTCTGGCTGAGATCAGCAAGATTGATATGAATCTCTTGTGCTGAGCTATGGATTTGTTTTCTAGGCCTGAGGTCTCTTGCCATATCTCTTGTAAAAAAAAAACAAGAAAAGGTTCCCTACTCTATTTTAGGATAGTCTACACCTATAGTAAGCTATTCCCAGGCAGGATATCCTGTACTAGAATGAGTCTGCTGTCCCAAAAACTGTATAGCCCAAGGGACATTGTGTGTTCGCATTTGTCATTGATAAGTCGTTTAACACTTTTCCATAAGTGATTTGGGTCAATGTGATAACAATTATACAAATCCCCATGATTGTGAGGTAAGACATGGCAGTATATTCTTATTTTCCATTTAGATTACGAATATTTTGAATACTAAAGTAGAATTTTATATCTCCTATAATCTAGGAATGTCCATGCATAAACTGTTTGTAATAGGCATTTCTGGATGAAAATTCTAAATTCATGTGAGTCTTTATTTAAATTTTCAAAAAAATTAAATCTTGTCTCTCCAACTTGATTGTATGTACTATTGAAACAGAGATATTGTTTACACCTTAATAATTTCCTTGAATCAACTATCTCAAATTTAAAGATAGTAGAGTGGCTCAGTTGATTAAGGATCTAGCTTTTGATTTCAACTCAGGTCATGATCTAAGAGTCTGTGAATTTGAGCTCTGCGTTGAGCTCTCTGAGCTGACAGTGCAGAGCCTGCACTCTTTCTCTCTCCTCTCTTTATCTTCCCTCCCCTCTACCCTCTCTCTCTCAATACAAATAAATAAACTTTAAAAAAATAAAAATAGTAGATAATAAATTTATGTTAGTTGACAGGTTTACAGATTTACCTGTATTTTGAGCATATTAAGTATATTAATGGTAGATTTTTATTATTCTGAACAATGTATTTATTTGGGAATATATGACATATATCCCTCACATGTACATACATGCAATATATACATATATTCCTTATACAAACAAATGGAATGTACATTGACAATGCAATAAAAAAAATATCTCATATCACTCATCCAGAGTCCCTGTGTCTTCCTATTACCATTATTTTTGCTTGTGTCCACACTTATTCCAGTATAAACTATATAGTATTCATAAATATTATTTTATACAAATAATAACATATAGGCACATTTTCTTTCTGCACTTCTCTCACTTATTACTGACATACAGCTTTGATTCTGAACTAGTACATATAAAGTTTTGAGTTGCTTCACTCTACTTTTACTGGGTATGAAATATCTGTTTTGTATTTCTCATGAGTGTTTGTGTATATGTGGAAGTGAACTAAATAGACAAAATTCCCACTACCATGAAACTAGAAATCTAGTTAGGAGAGACAGTCACCTATAAATACATAATAATAAATATATAGCATATTTGATGGTAATAAGTGATATTCAGAAAAAAACAGAAAGGTAAAAGGAGTGTTAAGATATGGTGGCAGGGAAGGGAGAGTAGTTTGTTAGTTTCCATCAGAGAACTACTAAAGGTCTCAGTGAGAAGATCACATTTGGCAGAGGTCCAAAAGGGATGAAGAAGTGAGTTGTGTTGCCTTCGAAAGGCTTGCATCTTAGAGAATGAGAAATGTAGGTATGAAGTGCTAAAATGTCCCAACTGCAGCTAGGAGAGGGGAAAGCTGAGACACAGTGCAGGAGAGGATTCTGGTACTGTCTCTCTCTCTCTCTCTCTCTCTCTCCTAGAAATAAATAAAACATTAAAAAAAAATTAAAAAAAAAAAAAGGGGGTGCCTGGGTGGCTTAGTCGGTTAAGCGTCCGACTTTCGCTTAGGTCATGATCTCGCGGTTCGTGGGTTCGAGCGCGTCGGGCTCTGTGCTGACTGCCAGCTCAGAGCCTGGAGCCTGTTTCAGTCTGTGACTCCCTCTCTCTCTGACCCTCCCTGCTCACGCTGTCTCTCTCTCTCTCTCTCTCTCTCTCTCCTAGAAATAAATAAAACATTAAAAAAAAAATTAAAAAAAAAAAAGGAGAGGATTCTGGTAGATCAAGTCTAAGAATATACTGGGTCCAGCTCAGTTAGCAGATATTGGCTTTTCCACTGAGAGATAAGAGGAGTCATGGAATCTTGAGTAGGTTTACAGAAGAAAAATATACTGATCTGACTTCACATTCACAGGGACACTGTGTGTTCTATGTTAAGAAGAGGTAATAAAAGGCTGAGGAGAGAGGCAGAAAGAGTAGGTGGAGGCAACTTTAGAAGTCCCAGAAGAGGAATGATGGTGGCTTTATAGACTAGTATCAATGGAGATAGGGACACATGGTCATTATCTGTATGTATTTTGCAATTAAAACCAACAAGAAATAATGATGGATGGGATGTGGTAAGTGAGAAATTAAAAAAAAAAAAAAAGTCAAGGATGAACCCACAATTTCCACCCAAAGTAATGGGAAGGATGGAATTGTGAGGGAGATAAGAAACTTTATTTAGGGTCTGTGAGGTTAGTATGACTCCCAGTTACTCATATAAACTAGGTAAAAATGGTAGTGAAAACATGAGTGTGGTAAGGAAGAATACATACAAAGTGAATAAAGTAAGTCAGCTGTGGTTTAGGGCATAGTAGAAGGAATGAGCTAAAAAGACAAGAGTGATTGGAAAAGGGAAAGAATTGAAATGGAGATTATTAAGTTTACAGCTATTGGCAATGAACAGTTTGACTAAGTCATCTCTGTGGTAGCTGATATTGTGTCAAGTGTAACATCAATGGAGGAGACAAGTCCAAAAACTGGAAGAGAGGCCCCTGGAGGAATCATTTTGAAATCAACAATACTTATGAAATATTAGTATAAAATTAACAACTTAGTTGAATAATACAGCCCTATCTATAGCTAAAAATGCAACTGATTTATAGAGAGAATACAGATATGTATTGAATTCTAAATATAAATAGGCAAATTTACTGTAGTTTTCAGAGTGCCGTTTTACGAAAATTAAAGTATAAGGATGTCTTACTTATTTTTAATTTTTTTTCCCTTTCAAGATGTCATTTTCACATTTTGGCATTATGCAAGCATGTACTTGTCATTTCTGTCTGAAGAACAGCAGTTCTGATTTCCTCATGGTAATCAACCATAGTCTTGCAGTATCTGAGATTTTTTTTTAAGTTGTTCAAATGAGGCATTTTGCTTTTACTGATGTCCATCAGATAACACAGCATCCCATCTTTCAGGACTGCTTCCCATCAATGGGCAGTTTAAGGATCTCCATTGTATTGTCATTGCCCAAACTTTTATGCATCATTCATTTTACTCCTTTTATTATTAAATTTGAAATACTCTGATTAAACTCCTCTATAGTGATCATTTAAATGCATCCTATTTGTACACATGTATGCGCATATGAACGTGCACACAAAAATTGTGCCTACCCACACCTCCCTTCTCCAGTTTTAATATGTTGTTCCTTTGTGATAAGGATCCTATCCCTTTCTATCAAGTTATGGTATCCACTTTTCTATTGCTTCTGTGACAAATTAACACATTCTTAGAAGCTTGAAACAACACATATTTATTACCTCACAGTTCTGTAACTTAGAAGTCCTATTTGGCTCATTGGTTCTACGGGCTTCTCCACTCAAAGCTGTAAGAGATGAAAACTGAAACAGTGTCCATATCTGCTCACTGGGCTCTTAATAGGAGACTCTGGAAAGAATCCGAGTCCATTGACTCAGATTATTGCCAAAATCCAGTGCCTTGAGGGGTATTACTGAGAGCTCCATTATGTCGCTGGCTGTCAGCTGGGGTTAACTTCTGTTCCTGAATGCCTTTCTGGTCACTGCTTGGGGTCCTCTGCACCTGGAATCTTTCTGAATTCCACTTTTGCTGTATTTCTTCTGCTCCAAACTGGAGAAAGTTCTCTGGGCCTCTGATAAGATTGGACCCACCTGGACAACCCAGAACAAGCTCTCTATTTTTAGATTTATAACCCAAATTACCTCTGTAAAGTCCCTTTTTGTGATATAATGTCATCCATTCCCAGGCTCCAGGGATTAAGAAATGGACATTTTTGGGCACCATCTCCTTCACAACCACTTTCAGCTTCATCTTTGGTATTTCATGTTTGATTAGTAACTTCTGCACTCTTCACCAACTCCATTGTGAAAGCCATCATGATTAGCTTGAATCTAACTGAACTTGAAACACTTACCTTTATATATATATATATATATTTTTTTTTCTTCCTTTCCTAGTCTTCATGCTATTAACCTCTTCTCTGTCTATTCCTGCACTGCTCATCCTAATAATTTTCATTGGCCATAGGAATTGTTCCTTCTTACAAAACATTTGCAAAACATACAAGGAAGTCCAGAATCCACATTTCATTGTTTTAAGTCAGTGATCCTGCAGACATTTTCTGTGCCAGACATTCTCAATACTTCGGGTAACATCATCACTCTTTTTCAATTCTAAACTAAATACATTCATATTCCCTTAACCGCTTTCCGAAGTGTGATTTACAGAAAAGTTGCAGAGTGTGGCACAGATGTGTAGGACCCAGAGAAGAATTATAGGCCACGCTGCTCTGCATGTGGGACCTGGGGGCAAACGGCAGATCTTTCCATGCTTTTAATAAGGCCTCCCACAGAGGTCACTGTGAGGACTAAATCGGAAATGCAGATTAAGAAAACTTTACAACCTAAAAATTACCAAGAGCATTTTCAATAGTTACATTACCTCTTTACTAGAGACACTAAACCCAGATTCCATCCAGTTTGATAGATTTGAAATGCAAATACCATTTTTCAATTATAGATAACCCATATTTTTAAAAATATTTAGACAACAAAAGACAAGTAGTATTAACATGAGGCAACCATCCTTAGTATTTTGATAAGTGCCCATGTATATAGATATACATGTTTATGAACATGTACATACTTATGAATATATACATGAATATATAAATATACACACATATACATGTGTATATTGGTATGTATTTATTTATATTATATATTTAAATATACACATACATATATACATAGCATACATATTTCTATTTCCATTCAGCATAATCATGATTTTTAAAATTAATAGCTATTGTGGCAATATTCTTTAACAATACATCCTGAGATAAGATGCTATACTTATCAGGTGAAGCCTTATGCCTAACTGTAACTATTTTGTAGAAATGCACTTTTAGGAGCAATGTACATTTTTTTAAATGTTTTTATTTATTTTGGGGAGAGAAAGAGTAAGAGAGTGAGGGAGGGGCAGAGAGAGGGAGAGGCAGAGGAACTGAAGCAGACTCCCCGCTGGTAGCAGAGGGCCCAATGTGGGAATCAAACTCACAAATGTGAAATCATGACCTGAGTCAAAGCTGGCCACTTAACCTACTGAGCCACTCAGGGGCTCCTGTACATCTTAAAGCTGTAAATGAATTTCTAACATCTTTTTGATGATCTCACTTTAGGAGTCTAGGAAAGAAGATATTATTTTAGTTTGTTTATTAGCTGTGAGACCTCCAAGTGAGAAAGGGCAGCATATTTCTAAAAGAACCAAGTGTCATGACCACAAGAATATTGGTCTTTAGTGTGATTAAATATTATCTCATCACACTCCTCATCACACTCCTCGATAATAAATGTCATCACACTCCTCAATAATAAGTACACCCTTCATTATAATTAGCAGATCCTCTGAGTAAAGAAACTTTTAGAAATTATTCTCCATTTAAAAAAATAATTTATCTTATTTGAAAAACAAATCATGAAAGAAAATTTACTAATTACCAAAATGAATCCAAGAAGATAGTGAAAGAATATTAGTAAGAATTCTGTCACTACAAAATTATCACAATTTGGTGACTGTAATTTCAGATTCTCTCTCCCTCCCTTCCTCCATCTCCCTCTGCCCCACCCTCTCCTTCTACCTCTCTCCGCCTATCAACTTAGCTTCTGTTGTCACATTTCCATGTCTGTCTCTGACTCTCCTATTTCCCCTCTGTAAGGACCCTTGTGATACATTAGGCCAGCCATGTAATTTGGAACCTTTCCATCTCAAGATCCTTAACTAAATTATTAATCACTGTTTCAATGTCCGTTTAGCTGTATAAGATAAAATAGCCACAGGGTCTGGGGATTAGGATGTAGACATATTGAGAGGACCACGAAGGCCATTGTTCTCTCTATCACAGGGTCTGCACAAGAATAATCTGTAAAGATGGCATTTTATGTCATAGTGATCAATAGCACAATCTCTAGAGTCAGAGTTCACATCTACTGTTACCATTTAATAACTATATTAATTTTGGTTATATATATAGGCTATATATGAGCTTCAATTTCCTCCCTGTTCTCATTTATAAACTTTTAAAAAAGAATTTCAGAAACATAATATAATACCTTCATCATAGCAAAGTATTGTTATTATTAACCAGGAACTGAACTATTCCTATTCTGGTAATTGTATTTAAGAATATTTAATTTATACCACCTACATGGGTGTGTTAAAAAAGAAGAATTTTCAGCATTTTCCTCCCAGGTATCAACCATTAATTATTTGGAGTTAATTTATTAACTGAAATATTTGGCATTGGTGCCCTAAAGAATGTTCACAGGATTCACACAAAATGAACAAAGGCAACAACAATGTCTCTCTTATGTTCTCCCTTTTGTAAACTTTTATTTTTGCTAAATGATACATTACATATAGGTGAGAATGTATTTTCTTTTTTATTCCAGGTCAGTTTTGAGAATAAAAGTGAAGATTATTAAAAGTATGCTGAAAAAAGAGATGCAAACCAAAATATATTGTTACTTTAATTAAATAAAAATAAAATAATATTTAATGATGTCATTCATCCTGTCAATATTCAATTTTCCATGCATATTAAATCACATCCTGAAAAAGAAAAAGTTTAACTATAGGCTTCTTTTGTAATGGCTGTATATTTGAGAGATTTTTTAAAAACATTTTATTTATTTCTGAGAGAGAGAGTCAGCATGAGCAGGGGAGGGTCAGAGAGAAGGGAGGCAGAATTTGACACAGTCTCCAGGTTCTGAGCTGGCTCTCAGCACAGAGACCGACATGAGGCTCCAGCCCACGAACTGTGAGATCATGACCTGAGCCGAAGTCGGCTGCCCAACCGACTGAGCTACCCAGGCGCCCCTATTTGAGGGATTTTTATATTTGCCAAGATGTCTAATGTACAATGTAATGTTAATTGACAATCCTATGCTTTCCACCACATTCGTTATTCAAGATACTTCCACGGAGCTCTTGTCACTTTTGATCTTGTGTATCATAATATTCAACCCTGAAATTTATTTTTATTAAGAGAATTAAATAGTAGTGTTTCTGTATCCCTGTGATATGTATAAATAGGACACAAAAGTATTGATCTTGCCAAGAAATTGAAAAAGGCTGTCCATTGTGTATTATAATAATGGGGATATTTTGAATCTCAAATGGCCATCAGTTTTTATTCACAATATGGTAGCAGAATCAAAGATGCTAAAAGTGTCCTAGGTATAGGACGTAATGAATAATGTTTTCCAGTGATTCTTGTGGTAACTCTAGTTTATGCACATGTGAACTTTGCCTGACTGTATTAAGATAAAGAAAATGTCTTAGTCTAAACAAATTTGAAGAAAACATAATCTCAACAATTTAAAACATAAGGAAAATAGATGCTATTTATTGGGCCTCTTTCAAAGACCAACATTTGTCAATTATTTTCTTCTCCAAATTTGTATATATTGTATATAAATATAATTAAATTTGAGGGCACATACACAACACAGATATTTTAGATAGTAATTTAAAAATTATAACAGTAAAAATTTGGCATTAATCTAAAAAGTTTTCCTTGAAAATACATACAGCTGTTAAATGCTGAGCTGGATGTTTTTGAACAAGCATAACAAACTTTAAAAATATCATAGGGACTATTTTTTTCCACTGAAACATAATTGTTCATGTCTCTGACAGGTAGTCTCTGAGTTTTCCATGGGCTAAAGCTATGCTTTAAGGCTTATGTGTCCAATAAACAAGCACAATGCTGAAATCATAAAGGTTTATACATAATAAATAAATGAATGTTAGTATCTATAATTATTCTGCTTAAGCAAACCTTAGGCTATGCTGTTTGCGGGACAGTGGTCTAAGCCAGGGATTTTTGATGTGGGCTCAGAGCTCCAGCAAAAACAGTTTTCTGAACTGAATCTAAATGCTCTTGGAAAGATGTGAGGATGTAATTTGCTTAGGTGTTGAGATTCAAATCCGCATTTTATAAGGCATTTTGAAAATTTACATATAAAATCCTCAAATAAATCTGCCATTACATTATCATTCCCAATTTAGAAGTCACTTGAAGAAACACATTTCCATGATTTCTCCTATAAATCCAAAGACTGCAGTTATACATCAAGATTTTTATCCTTTGAGAACAGTATCTAGGAGACAAGTCCATTTTTATTAAAAGAGAAATCAATACAATAGTTAAAGACTGTATGACATTTAATTAGCAATAATGCCAATTTGTATATGCTGTATAGTAAATATAACAGATCACCTGCTTTTTTTTTTCTTTTTTTCTTTTTACAAATAGTTTATTGTCAAATTAGTTTCCACATAACACTCAGTGCTCATCCCCACAAGTGTCCTCCTCCATGCCCATCCCCCCTCCCCCCACATCCATCAGTCCTCAGTTTTTGTCAGCATTCAAGAGTCTCTCATGGTTTGCCTCTCTCCCTTTCCCCCACCATTTCCCCCTTCTTCTCCCCCTTTTCCTCCGTCAAGTTCCTCCTAATCCTCCTATACGTGCACACATATGATATTTGTCCTTCTCTGCCTGACTTATTTCGCTCAGCATAACACACTCAAGGTCCATCCATGTTGCTGCACATGGCCAGATTTCATTGTTTCTCATTGCCATGTAGTATTCCATGGTATAGATAAACCACATCTTCTTTTTTTTTTATTGTCACTTTGGATTTATTTTTTAAATTTTATATATATATATATTTTTTACAAATAGTTTATTGTCAAATTAGTTTCCACATAACACTCAGTGCTCATCCCCACAAGTGGCCTCCTCCATGCCCATCCCTCCTACCCCCCAAATCCATCAGTCCTCAGTTTTTGTCAGCATTCAAGAGTCTCTCATGGTTTGCCTCTCTCCCTTTTCCCCACCATTTCCCCCTTCTTCTCCCCCTTGTTCCTCCGTCAAGTTCCTCCTAATCCTCCTATACGTGCAAACATATGATATTTGTCCTTCTCTGCCTGACTTATTTCGCTCAGCATAACACCCTCAAGGTCCATCCATGTTGCTACACATGGCCAGATTTCATTGTTTCTCATTGCCATGTAGTATTCCATGGTATAGATAAACCACATCTTCTTGATCCATTCATCTGTTGATGGACACTTAGGCTCTTTCTATGTTTTAGCTATTGTGGAGAGTGCTGCTATGAACATTGGGTTACATGTGCTCCTATGCATCAGCATTTCTGTATCCCTTGGGTAAATTCCTAGCAGTGCTATTGCTGGGTGATAGGGGAGTTCTATTGTCAGTTTCCTTAGGAACCTCCCCACTGTTTTCCAGAGGGGCTGTACCAGTTTACATTCCCACCAACAGTGTAGGAGGGTGCCCGTTTCTCCACATCCTCGCCAGCATCTCAAGTTCTCTGATTTGCTCATTTTAGCCACTCTGACTGGCGTGAGGTGGTATCTCACTGTGGTTTTGATTTGTATTTCCCTGATGAGAAGGGATGCTGAGCATCGTGTCATGTGTCTGTTGGCCATCTAGTTGTCCTCTTTGGAGAAGTGTCTGTTCATATCTTCTGCCCATTTCTTCACTGGGTTGTTTGTTTTTCGGGCGTGTAGTTTGGTGAGTTCCTTATAGATTCTGAATATTAACCCTTTATCTGATATGTCATTTGCAACTATCTTTTCCCATTCCGTTGGCTGCCTATTAGTTTTCTGGGTTGTTTCCTTGGCTGTGCAGAAGCTTTTAATCTTGATGAGGTCCCAATCATTTATTTTTGCTCTTGATTCCCTTGCTTTTGGGGATGTGTCAAGTAAGAAGTTGCTGCGGTGGAGGTCAAGGAGGTTGTTTCCTGCTTTCTCCTCTCGGGTGTTGATAGTTTCCTGTCTCACGTTCAGGTTCTTTATCCATTTGGAGTTTATTTTTGTGCGTGGTGTGAGAAAATGATCTAGTTTCGTTCTTCTGCATGTTGCTGTCCAGTTCTCCCAACACCATCTGTTAAAAAGGCTGTCTTTTTTCCATTGGATATTCTTTCCTGCTTTGTCAAAGATGAGTTGGCTGTATACTTTTGGGTCCACTTCTGAGTTCTCAATTCTGTTCCATTGGTCTATAGTCTGTTTTTGTGCCAATACCATACTGTCTTGATGATGACAGCTTTGTAGCAGAGGTTAAAGTCTGGGATGGTGATACCTCCCGTTTTGGTTTTATTCTTCAGTATTACTTTGGCTATTCGGAGTCTTTTGTGGTTCCATACAAATTTTAGGATAGTTTGCTCTAGCTTTGAGGAGTATGCTGGTGCAATTTTGACTGGAATTGCATTGAATGTGTAGATTGCTTTGGGTAGTAATGACATCTTAACTATATTTATTCTTCCTATCCATGAGCATGGAATGTTTTTCCATTTCTTTGTGTCTTCTTCAATTTCCTTCATAAGTTTTCTATAGTTTTCCTCATACAGATCTCTTGTATCCTTGGTTAGGTTTATTCTGAGGTATTTTATGGTTTTTTGTGCAATTGTGAATGGGATCAGTTTCTTGATTTCTCTTTCTGTTGCTTCATTGTTGGTGTATAAAAATGCAACTGATTTCTGTACGTTGATTTTGTACCCTGCAACTTGGCTGAATTCTTGGATCAGTTCTAGTAGGCTTCTGGTGGAGTCTGTCGGGTTTTCGATGTAGAGTATCATGTCATCTGCGAAGAGTGAAAGTTTGACTTCCTCTTTGCCAATTCTGATGCCTTTGATTTCCTTTTGGTGTCTGATGGCTGATGCTAGGACTTCCAGCACTATGTTAAGCAACAGTGGTGAGAGTGGACATCCCTGTCGTGTTCCTGATCTCAGGGGGAAAGCTCTCAGTTTTTCCCTGTTGAGGATGATGTTAGCTGAAGGCTTCTCATAGATGGCTTTGATGATGTTTAAGTAGGTTCCTTCTATCCCAACTTTCTCTAGAGTCTTTACTAAGAAGGATGCTGTATTTTGTCAAATGCTTTTTCTGCATCTATGGACAGGATCATATGGTTTTTATGTTTTCTTTTATTGATATAATGTATCACATTGATTGATTTACGAATGTTGAACCAGCCCTGTAACCCAGGAATGAATCCCACTTGATCTTGGTGTATGATTCTTTTGATATGCTTCCTGATTCGATTTGCAAGGATCTTGTTGAGGATTTTTGCATCCGTATTCATCTAGGATATTGGCCTGTAGTTCTCTTTTTCTGCTGGATCTCTGTCTGGCTTGGGAATCAGAGTGATGCTGGCTTCATAAAATGAGTCTGGGAGTTTTCCTTCGATTTCTATTTTTTGGAATAGCTTGAGAAGAATTGGGATTAATTCTGTTTTAAATGTCTGGTAGAGCTCCCCAGGGAAGCCATCAGGTCCAGAGCTCTTATTTGTTGGGAGATTTTTGATCACTGATTCAATTTCTTCACTCTTTATGGGTCTGTTCAGGTTTTCTATTTCTTCCCATGTGAATTTTGGTAGTGAGTGTGCGTTTAGGAATGTGTCCATTTCTTCTAAGTTGTCCAGTTTGTTGGCATATAATTTTTCATAGTATTCCCTGATAATTGCTTGTATTTCTGAGGGGTTGGTTGTAGTAAGTCCATTTTCATTCATAATTTTGTCTATTTGGGTGCTCTCTCTTTTCTTTTGGATAAGTCTGGCTAGAGGTTTCTCAATTTTGTTTACTTTTTCAAAAAACCAACTCTTGGTTTCATGGATCTGTTCAATTTTTCCTTTGGTTTCTATGTTGTTTATTTCTGCTCTAATTTTTATGATTTCTCTTCTTCTACTGGGTTTAGGGCATTCTTGTTGCTCTGCCTCTAGTTCCTTTAGGTGAGCTGTTAGATTTTGGACTTGCGCTTTTTCTAATCTCTTGAAATAGGCCTGGAGAGCAATGTACTTTCCTCTTATGACTGCCTTTGCCACATCCCATAGATTTTAATTAGTGTGTCTTCATTTTCAATTGTTTCCATATATTTTTTAATTTCTTCTCTAATTGTCTGATTGGCCCATTCATTCTTTAGTAGGGTGTTCTTTAACCTCCATGTTTTTGGAGGTTTTCCAGACTTCTTTCTGTAATTGATTTCAAGTATCAAAGCATTATGATCTGACATTGTGCATGGTATGATCTCTATTCTTTTATATTTATTGAGGGCTGCTTTATGTCCCAGTATGTGATCTATCTTGGAGAATGTGCCATGTGTGCTGCTATATCCAAGAAGACTCTTTGACTTTCCAGGGCCTATCCTTTCAGAGAGTGTTTTTTGAATGGTATCTCTTGGTCTCTCTTGTTGGGACCTTGGTTATTTTATTTTCCTATTCGTAGTGATATTTGGGACTCTCCACCTTGTGTACTCTGGCTTGTTTCTTGAGGTGGCCCTGGAAAAGAAAACAGACAGACAAACACACAGGGAGCAGGAGCACACAAGTGCACAGGCTAATTCAACTAACATGCAAACCGAGAGGGAAAATGAAAAAGTTAAAAGACGGAGGAGGAAGGGCGAATAATATGGAGTGTAAAATACATAAAAGAGTCAAAAAAGGGAAAAGAAAAGGAAAAAAGAAGAAAACCGATGGACAAATAAGGATTTAAAGCGTATACCTGGATTTCCCAGCTACAGTTAAATAGCCGTGTGTATGCAGTGCTGGTTGAAAAGTCTAGAGAAAGAGAGAGAAGGCAAGGCGGGATGAGGGAAAATTGGAAATAGAATG
This sequence comes from Proteles cristata cristata, assembly GCA_017311185.1. NCBI lineage: Eukaryota > Metazoa > Chordata > Mammalia > Carnivora > Hyaenidae > Proteles > Proteles cristata. The sequence continues at coordinate 340,968 of JAESUZ010001400.1, forward strand.
AACAGGCAGAAGGCATAAGAATCTTTTGTCAAAGAGGTAAAGGGTAGAATATGGTTGGATAGGTGAGAGAAGGGTGCTGGAATTATCCAGAGAAACTATACAGTCTAATTACTCCTGAGAGAAAGAGATGAAAATGTCAGTAGGTGTAGAATTTACATTTACAGAATGGACTCATTGTGATTGTTTAAGCAAGCTGTTGACCAGAGTTAATTGGGTCAGTGTTCTGGGGAAAAAAGAGAGAAAAGAGAAAGAAGAAGAAAAAAAGAAAGAGAAAAAAAAATATGGGGAAAAAAAGGGAAAAAGAGCGAAAAAAAAAAGGGAGGAGGGCACCTCTCAGGCAGGGATGGGCATCGCGATCCAATGCCTCAGGCGGGAGCTCTGCCTTGGCGGTTGTGGGGAGGAGAGTGACGGTGCTCCAGTCCCTTCTTGAACCAAGCGCTGCACCTCACTTTTTTGGGCATGTAAACTCCCCATACCGGGGACGCAGCCGAAGTTGGTTGCACTCTTAAACCCAGGCCAGTTCCAATCTGCAAATCCCAGTCCGCGCGCCCCGCTGAAATTGCCTTAGACACAGCTTCCCAGGCAACCCCCTCGGGGCAATTCCAGGCCCCCTGCCGAGCTCTGGGGGCGGAGTCAGGATCGCTGCTTCCTTCTCTGGGTCGGTCCGGCGTGCATGCGTGGGGCCTTGCCTGCAGGGTGCGCTGAGCCCGCTGGAGTGAGGAAAACCAGGTCCCTCTATGGCTCATCACCCGAAACACGAACTCACAGGCAAATTTCCCAGTTTTTAGCTCTCTGCCTTCCCTCTCGAGTTCCAGCCAGCCAGGAGCACGGATGCCCGGTGTCTGCGCGTCTCTTTCTGGGACCCCAGCCGCCCGGGAGCTACAATGGCGGCAGGCGCGCCACCACTCTGAAGTCCAGCCGCCAGGAGCGGCACAAAGAAGCAGTTTGTGTGCTCAGCCTCCCCCAGGACCAGTTGTCGCGAGGGGACCTGGTGTGCAGGTATTTGGCAAGTACGGTCTTTCTATGCACCGAGCGGAGGTTTTTCTGTCTCGGACTCTCTCCTTTTCCCCTCTCACTCCCCGCAGAGGGTAGAGGGGGATCGCCTCCCACCCTGGAGGCTCCGATCCCAGCCCGATTTTACCTTCCACGGTTCGCACTCACGTTAGAAGGCTTTCTCAGTGGATACTGCGTCCTTTTTCTCCCAGTCTCTCAGGTTTTGTAAGGTTTCCAGTGGCTTCAGATCTTTTCTGTGTGATGTATGGGCACGAGTGCAAGTACGGAGCTCCTTACTTCTCTGCCATCTTGCCCCCAGAGCGGTCACCTGCTTTTTAAAACCTTAATTCTATTTTTAAGAGATGCCACTAAACATAGCCTTGGTTTATAATTTTCCTTCCTCATTTCTCCCTTTGTTTTAATATGTCTAGCAATCTCCCCAGCATAAACACAGGAGAAACATATGTATTTTTTTTTTATCTTGTGTTTGTTTTTTGTTACCTGTCATCTCCCTTGATTGACATCTTTGACTTAACTCTTTCTCTTACACCAATATACCAATTATGGTTGCCTCTAACTCAAAATACACCCACATCCTGTCAGTTCTCATTCCTTTCACTGCTAGTATTATATGGTTCAAGCCAACAACATTCCTAGTCTACACTACTTCCAAAGCCTTCTCACTGGTCTTCTTCCTTTTGCAAGTCTCCCTAGAGTCAGCTCTCTACAAAGCAGCCAGGGTGATTTCTTAAAACATCACATGGTAATATATATGTATCTGCCAAAACTATATAATGGCTACTCATCTCACTTAAAGTAAAATCAGAAGTCTTACTATGCCCCCAGAGTCATTTCATGATTTAGCCCCACCCAATTTTTTAGAATGCTTTGAAATAATCCAGATTTATGATGACTAATCTGCTTTCTACACCTCTTGGCAGCAGAACTAGGTCCTAGTCTCCTAAGAACCACCCCATAAAGGTCATTATACAGGCATGAGAACATTACATTCTCCATAAAGTGGGAGACGTGACATTGGGTACAAAATCTTCTCCACTGTATCTCTTGTGCAGTGGGTGTGACCACATGACCTCCACTGAAATGTGTCTTACCTCCTGGCAGAGTCCTTAAGAGTGCCTAGGAATTCTTCTTCAATCTCTTTCCTCTTCTCATAGTTGGCATGAAAGGGCAACAAGGAACACTGATCTCACATTAAGAAATACTATATAAGTATGAGATGATGTCTCATTGTGCTGGAGATAAATTTTTTTCTACAACTTTACCCAAACTTTTGTTTTCCTTTGCCTGTTATTTGTCATTTCTATTTCCAGCCTTAATTTGTTAATTTTATTACATCTTCTTATCAGTAACATAGTAGTAGTCTTTTTACTATAGTCTGAGAATAATTTTTAGAGGGTGATTTTATTTATTTCAACTTTTCATAAGAATTGTTACAGTTAATAATTTAAACTTATTTACCATTAGATATACACTGTATTTCCTATGTATTCTCCTTATTTACATTTTTATTTATTTTTGGTTTCTTGAATTTCTTATTCATTAAGGTATTTCTTAAATGTGTAATGTCTACCTATTTGCCATAGCATTATTGTTACCTTTTTCTATATTGAAGGGTAGCAGAAGGTCCCAACCCAAAATATGTCTATAGGAATTAGGAACATGCCACCTCAAAATATGCCACTTTGATATATTGATTATTTTGAGTTCTAGGTACCTGAAATACAGAAAATACAATGAGAACCTCTCTCTAAATTCCCCTTTTCTGCTTAAAGACAGGTCCCACAAAAGAAACTCAATTGTCATCAATACCTTCCCAGGAATTTCATCAACCAGAGAAAGTTGACTCTACACAGAGAAGCAATCTAAAAGTTTATACCACATCTAGACAATCTTTTCTATAAACTGTCATGTCTTTTACCTATTCTACTAAAGGGCCATTCATCTTTCATAAAAGTTACTTACTCTCCCCCAAAAGGCCTACATCTCCTCTTCCCTTTCTCTATGAAAATGGCATTTAAGCCTGAATTCTGAAGTATGTCATTTTCCTCTCTGTATCTCTCATGTATACATGAGGGGTACATGTGAGCAATCTCATCTGCTTTTCTCTTGTTAATCAGTCCTTTATTATAGAGTTCTCAGCCAAGACTCAGAAGGGTAGAGGGAAAATCATTTTTCCTCCCTTTCAATATTGACACACAATTTTCTACTAATATCTGAAATGAAAATGTTGTTATTTTAAAGATGCACTGTTTCTTCCTCTGCACTGTCCTTTATCTTTTTTGGAATGAGGGTCATTTAAACTGTGGCCATTATTTGGGATACATGTACTTGTCTATTTCCTCTTTCCATCAATGAGACACTGAAATTACTTTACATACCCTGCTCTGTTTCTAAGCTTTAGGTTTTGCTAAGATTTCTTACTTTTAGGTCTAGACCACGTTTGGTAATTTTTTTTCCTCTAAAGGACCAAAAGATAAATATTTCTGGGGTGGAGGGGCATACTGTCCCGGTCACCACCATGCACATCTGCTGTAGTAGGCGTGAAAGCAGCCATTGACAATATATAAATGAAGGGGCATTGCTGGGAGCCGCACCGGCCTCTCTGGATGGCAGTCAACAGCAAGGAAGTGACAATGTTTGTAGTTCCTGCCATGAGAAATGAAAACTGGTATCTCCTTCTGCTACTATTGGCTCATGTTGGATATAAGCCTACTGGTATTGACTAGGCCTCACAATATTCCATATCAGACCCATATTCTGAATACAGATACCTCATAAGGAAAAACATATTCCTGCCTTTACAAAAGAGATTTTAGATGAAAGCTCTGGGCGATTGTCAAAGGCTCTTCCTACGGGCCTTGCAGATCTGAGACTTAGGGGGTTAAGAACACCAGAATTACAATTAAGCCTGGCCCCGAGACCAAGGGCCTATTTTGGGGTTAAGAGCAAAAGTGTATAGTTACCACATACATCTTTGCTAATTGGTGAAACATAACAGTCCCTTCCTCAAGGCCTGCTTTCCACAAACACCCTCTCTCACACTGGCAGCTGGGATGAGGACAGATAACAGTAGCTAAAACATAACCCAGGAGCAAAAGACTGACCCATTCAGGGCCCCCATGTTAGGCTCCACAAACAAACCAATTCAGAAACATTCATCCTCTTGAGAGCCAGACAAAATACTCATAACTTATCTCTATACAATTTGACCTATATGCTATCCTATTTTTCACTAAGAACATTCTGTTATTTCCTTGGTCAGAATAATTCTACTATTGTTATCACAAAAGGCCTCCCATTGTAAGAAATTCCTTTCTACGACTTCATCTTGTTGCTGAACCTTTAAATAAAGACACAAAAACCGACAGGACAGAGATGCCTGCCTGGTGATCAGAAAGAATCTCGGGGCTCTCTCTCTCTCTCTCCCTCTCTCTCTCTCTCACCGACACCATCCATCCTTCAGGGACCCCTGGACCTGCTGGAGCCGGCTCAGCCTCCGGCATAGTGGCGCCTGAACAGGGACCTGAAGGTAATCTCTTTAAACTATGTTGTTTTCATTGCATTAGTCGGGACGGTTAGGATTCCACCGTAGGGTGCCGTGGACCCCCCTGCATAAGATAAGTAGGGTTAGTTGGTGGATATTCAAAGAACTGTTTTTGAGAAGTTATGGGCCATAAAGAGTCTAAGGAAAGGAGACTCTTTATAGATGTTATATGGAATGTGCTTACAAAAAAAGGGAATGTTAACTCTCCCCATTCCTCTTTCTAGTTAGATGTGAGGGCTTCTCACTCATTCATTTCCCAGATTAATGGCTATAATTGGAGCCAGCTGTGGCTGGTCTACCTCGGGACGGGGACTTTAAGGAATATTCCCAAGCAGCTGCTAAAACTCCTTTTGTTTCAGGAAAGTTTCTTATCTTCTCCAGACTGACACGGACTGCCTAAAATCTACTGACATAAAACAAAACAAAACAAAAGAAACCTGAAGTCCACCCCTCCCTCTGAGCTCACAAAATTTAAAACTGATAATTCTCTTTCTCTGCCTTCTGCTGTCACCTTGCCTCTTCTGCCTTCCTCTCTTCCTCCTGTTTCTAAATAGAATGCATGAAACAACAGGAAAACAGGGTAGATCTTTAAATATGCAAACGATATCTTCCCTAAGCCCACCCCAAATAAACCCAGGATATCTGGTTTATTCGAAGAATGGGGGGTCACTCACCCCTTTCAAAGACTTACAGGTGTAATTCAGATATATAACCAAAGGATTCAGCTCTTAAAGTTTCAGGCATCACCCCATGGACCCATTGCTCTGGAGTTAAGTAGGCCAACTCAGAAGAACTGTCAGCCTGGTGAGGTAATCCAGATCCAGTCAACCAGCTTAAACTGACACTCAAAAGGACACTGACCCCTGAGATCTCCAGCCCTGCTCCAGCCACACCAGGGATGCTGGCTGATCTATGGACGGCAGAAGCTTGAGGAATCACCGGTCTGATAAGATAAACTGTCCTTACTCTTTGTTCAGAAAAGTTGGGGGAACAACAAAAAATTCCTCTTTATACTCACCTTCCTCTTATGTTCTGTTGGTATTAATTGTCTCTAATCTAGACCCAATTTGTAAGAGCAACACACCTTCAATGGAAGATTCTCTTAAACTAACCCTTTCTTAGTATGATGATTGTGAGTTACAGGTCTTACAGGAGATCAATTATGCTCTCACATGCCAAATATTGGGCATTGCCGGGAGCCACACTGGCCTCTCTGGGTGGCAGTCACAGCAAGGAAATGGCAGTGTTTGCACAGCTACTGCCATGAGAAATGAAGACTGGTATCTCCTGCTACTACTGGCTCATGTTGTGCTGGCATTGACCAGGCCTCACAATATTCCATATCAGACCAATATTCTGAACACAAATACCTCATAAGGAAAAACATATTCCTGCCTTTACAAGAGAGATTTTAGATGAAAGCTCTATGGATGATTATCAAAAGGCTCTTCCTAAGGGCCTTGCAGATCCAAGACTTAGGGGGTTAAGAACACAAGAATTGCAACTGAGCCTGGTCCCGAGACAAAGAGCCCAATTTAGAGTTAAGGTACAGATAAGGGCAGAACTTAAGTTAATACTTACACCTTCTCCTAATTGGTGATGTATGGCAGTCCCTTCCCCAAGGCCTACTTTTTACAAACACCCTCCCTTACAGGTGGCTAGGATGAGGACAGATAAGAGTAGCTAAAGCATTACCCACAAACAAAAGGCTGACACATTTAGGGCCTCCATGGTGTTCACACATTCAGCATCAAATAGGTTTCCACAAACAACTTATTAACCAACTCAGAAACATTCATTTGAGAGCCAGACAGAATGACTCTTAGCCCATCTATACACTTAACCTATGACCTAGCCTTAGCGTTATTAACTTAGAACAAATATGTATCCTGTCTTTTACTAAGAATACCCTGCTAAATCTTTAGTTATAAGATTTACTTAACCTCACTATAATTGGAATAGTTCTGCAAGAATATTCCTATAAAACCTGCTTCTGTACACTTTCCAAAGCATCTTATCACAGAGTTATCCATTGTAAAAATTCCTTTTTCTGATGTCATGTTATCATTTAACCTATAAAGAAAGACACCAAAACCGACAGGACAGAGATGACTGCCTGGGGATCAGAAAGAATCACAGGGCTCTCTCACTCTCTCTCTCGCCAACACCGTCCATCCTTCAGGGACCGCTGGACCAGCTGGAGCCGGCTCGGCCTCCAGCAGGGCATTACTGCACTGATTGTCATCATAGGGTCTGTGGCTGCTTCCACTGTCTCCCTTGTCCAAGAAGTACATACAGCCCAACACATTGACCAATTAACTAGAAATGTCTCTTTTGCATTGGCCACTCAAAAAAAAAAATTAACAGGATATTGGACACTAAGGTTAAGTACTGTTTATCGGAAATGAATTAAGTTTTTTAAAATCTCTTGTGTAAAGGCAGGAATATGCTTTTCCTTATGAGGTATCTGTATTCAGAATATGGGTCTGATATGGAATATTGTGAGGCCTGGTCAATACCAGTAGGCTTATATCCAACATGAGCCAATAATAGCAGAAGGAGATACCAGTTTTCATTTCTCATGGCAGGAACTGCAAACATTGTCACTTCCTTGCTGTGACTGCCATCCAGAGAGGCTGGTGCGGCTCCCAGCAGGGCATAGCATAGTTTCAATAAAATGTTACTTCTAATGACAAGCAGTGTGCAAGATTAGTTTGCTGACTCCTGGTCCAGATTAGTAATGAAATTTTCCCTATAGTGTATCAGTTCATTTTCAAGACCTCTTTTTTAGAATTGAAATCACACATTCCCTGTCTCTCTGTTTCCCTCTGGATTTATCATGAGGGTCTTCCCAGTCACTGTTTCTGCATCTCCTTCTGGAAGTTTCAATCCTGGAATGTTTATATGGTTTCAATCCTATATCAAATATTTTCCTCAGTTAAGATAAGATGTAGGGGCACCTGGGCAGCTCAGTTGGTTAGGCATCCAGCTGTGACTCAGGTAATGATCTTGTGGTTCGTGAGTTCGAGATCCTTGTCCAGTTCTCTGCAGACAGTTGGGAGCCTGAAGCCTGCTTCATATTCTGTGTGTCTCTCTCTCTGACACTCACCCCCCACAGCCCCCATTCATGCTCTGACTCTCTCTCTCTCTCTAAAATAAACGTTAAAAAAATAAGAATAGTTATTCTCAAATAAATAAATAAAAGATAAAGTATAATATGTCACTGGATTTTTCTGGAGTATGAAAATACTTTTACTTTTTGTCAGTTGAAACATAGGTAGCTATATAGAAAGATTGATTTGGGACTTTTTTCTCTCCAGATTCCTTCCACCTGACTTTTATCTTTCAGTCAGGCCACTGACATGTCCAATGCTGTTCTGACTTTTTTCCCCCTCATAAGTAACATTTTCTTGATGATGGTTTGCAAGAAATTTCTCTTTAACCTTAGAATTCAATATTTTTATCAACATATGTCTTTTTTGATGAATCCTAAGCAAAACTAGAAAGTTCTTTCAAAATAGACCAGGTTTTCACAATGGAAAATTATTTTGTGTTACTTATGACACCATACTTCTTCACTGTATTTATTTTTTCCCCTTTTAGAATATCACTCACAATATGGGTCCACAGTGTATATCCCCTAATTCTCTTATCTTTTTATCACCATCTCCAACTCAGGAATTTTACTCAGTGCTTCAAGATTCTTTCCCCATTTGATTTTTGCAGCCACCAAAAAGCCTTAATTTTTGTACTCATGAGAACAATTATATATTTAAAATATTATTTCTAGGTTTTACAATTAATTTGGATGTTCTTATATATTTTACTATTTTTTTAAGTTCATTTATTCATTTTGAGAGAAACAGAAGCATGTGCAGGGGAAGGGCTGAGAGGGAGGGAGAGAAAGAATCCCAAGTAGGCTCCACGCTGCCAGCATGGAGCCCAACGCAGGGTGTGAAACCACCGTCTGTGAGATCATGATCCGAGAGCTGGAGGCTCAGCTGACTGAGGTGAGTGTGCTTATAGATTCGTATTATTATTATTATTATTTCTTGTTCAAAATGTCTTTAGCGTCTTGTATATGTTCTAACTGGAAGCCAACTGTTTCCTGATTCCTGTCTGTCTTTCTTGTTATGCTGAACAACATTATCCAAGTTAAGGAAGCGTAAATTAGCCTCTCAAAGTCTGCCTGTCAGGATGAGTGGGTTCCCACTGTGCACCTACATTCTCAATGGTCAGAGTTTTCTCATATACAAATATGCTTCTGGAGGGAGGCAAGTTTTCATTACCTTGGTTGTAGGAAGAGTTTCATCATGTATATCTATGTCAACACTTTAAATTGTACTCTTTGGACATGTATCATTTGTATTACACATAAAATAAAGGAGTTGTGTTTTCTTTTCTTTTTTTTTTTTCAAAAATTATAGTTACAGCATCTGTTATGCAAATAGTAAATGGTGGAGATGCCAGTAGTGACTAAGGGACCTGTCCTGGCAGTGCTGAGGTTTACACATGGCCCAGAGTGCTGTTCAGCAACAGTTAAGTCTATACTCAGTTGTTCACACTTGCCATTGATACTCAGAATATCAGCACAGGCAATTTCTTTAGCAGGGAACTAGCTGACAGATGTATGGCATGAAGAGTGCCTCTGAAGTGTGTGTGTGTGTGTGTGTTTGTGTGTGTGTGTAGCCCAGTTTATGTAAAAGTACCCAGAGCATTTGAGAATGCCCTGTTACTCTTATCTTTGTGAGAGTTGTTGACTCAGTGCATTTACCATTTTATCTCCAAGACCAAAAATCTCTAGTCTCAGTTCCTGCACAGACACACCCCTGCCTAATATCTCCGCCTGCCTCCCTATCATATTATCAAGGTCTTAGGGAGACCTAAGGGTCACCTTAGGGAGAGGATTTTCTAGTTAACATTTTGATTAATTAAATTTAATTTTTGTCTCTTCCTGAAGGTTGTATGAATATTAATTAGCTGACTTGCATTTTTAACCCCAATACTACAATGCTTTGCATATACAAGTAGAAAAGCACTCCCATATTCAAAATAAGAATAGTAGTGCCTGCCTTATCAGTCCTCAAGAATTGTTATATAAAACAAAACTGAGATTTAAAACAATAGTGATTTCAAAACTTTAAAATAAAATTAAATACTAGCAGAAATTTATTTTATTTTCTTAATTTATTTATTTCAAGAGAGAGGGAAAGAACAAGTGGGGGAGGGGCAGAGAGAGATGGAGAGAGAGAATTACAAGGAGGCTCCGGACTGTCAGCGTGAAGCCTGCCACAGGGCTGGAACTCATAAACCATGAGATCCTGACCTGAACTGAAACCAAGAGTCGGATGTTTAACCAACTGAGGCACCCAGATGCCCCACAAGCAGGAATTCATATAGATATAATAAGTTATCGATGTAATAAGCAACGTAAGGCTAGATTGTACAACACAAAACTACTATGTGCATTTTGTTTGTAGTAATTTATTGGCATAGAATATGCTTTTCTCAGGAAATGACACTTCTAAATAGTATGTCTTGAATAACTGAAGATATTAAAGATATTATTAAGGGAATGCTATATAATATATAAAAACTGAATTTTAAAAGGTACTTCAAAAAGACGAGAAGAAAGGAAAATTTTGGAGGCTCGGGAATACTTTTTAAAATCTTGTTAATGCTGTTTTAATCTTTTCAAGTCAGGAGAACAGCACATGTAGTTTTAAATTACATTCATTTTCCAGAAACAGGTAATACCTATCATCTTAACTCTTTCTTGCCTGTTGAGACATGTCATACTGCTTTTTAACAGTAAAGCAAAGAGATCTGTCCATAGCTATCAATTTTTATCCCATAAGTATTCACAAAGGAAAATATATTTTTCTAAGAACTCACAGATTAGTCCTGAATCGAACTGCCATTTCCTACAGGCCCTATGAAATTTTATGGTTTTAAAAAATGAAGCAATTTCAACCACTGGAAGGAAAATCATGTACCTCTCTGAATCTTCTAAGGTGAAAGTACATCGTCTCTTTAAAGAGTTTGTTATCCTTTTCACAGAAAAATAAACGTTTTGTGTTAGGATGATGTTGAGGACACAGTGCTGGCACACCTGCAAGAGATCAGAGACAGAAAATGCTTTTACTTTTATTTCTATGTTCTGAGGTAAAGAATATGGTTTCAATCCAGTGTTTTCCTTCACATATTAAAGGCAATCATGTACTTTCTTCACCCCTTTTTAATATCCCTAAAATGTTTGAATGAACCAAAATGTTGGCCAGATTAAGAAAAATAAAATGTACTTTCAGTTACCTAAAAGGGAGAATGTTGGTATGAAACAGAATGTTGTGAGATTCCAAATGCAAACTCTCTTCAAAGTGCCTGCTGTGCCGATACCTATTACATTTTATCCAACATGGTTCCATTGAACCATGAATTTTATAGAAAATATATCTATATATCTGTGTCTACCCATCAATATCTGTCTATTATCTTTCTCTCTCTCTCTCTATCTCTCTCTCTCTCTCTCTCACCTGTCCAAATAATATTTCAATGATTTTCATGATTTTGCTTTCCTTTTAATTTATTTTTTCTCCTTTCTTTTCAGGAAAAAATTATATCTATATAATGTACTTTTGGAAACATCACAAATGCACACATGAGCAGAGGAGGTGTATAGACAGAGAATCTCAGGCAGGCTCCTCGCTGTGGACAAAGAGCCCCATACATGAGATCAGGACTTCAGCCAAAACAATCAAGAGTAGGAGGCTTAACTGACTGAGCCACCCAATGTTCCACATTTTAAAAGATTTAAATTGTCTTCTAGTATCTTGATTCCTACCAAACTAGATTATTCATGTCCTTCACAACTTTTCTCCAATTCTTTCAAATGTTTGGGGGAATTAAGACCATAAATCTCCAAGGACAGAACAGTTTGAAAGAAGTGATATCATAAAATAATAAAAGAGTCTCCAGAAGATATTTAGAGACAGAATTGATGTGAACTGTATATAAACTGCTGTCACCAATGAACTTGCCTCCTGGCTATGGATTTTCATACATATCATGTTTTTTGCAAACTTTTGAGTTGTCACTCAACTGAATATACGTGTGTGTGTGTGTGTGTATACATATATATATATGGATATATATATATGGATATCCATATATATATGTAAGTATGTGTGTGAACATGCCATACATATGTGGATGTACACATGCATAACCATAATGGCAACAAAAGAAGGTTTTGTGATATTTAAAGATTTTGAAAAAGCATTGTTAAACATTTTATTTTGAATGATGTCGAAACTCATCATCAGATTTCCTATAGAAGAGCCTCCAGGGTAGGGTATACTGGTATGGAAGCTCTACTAAATACAGCTTAACACTACTTCTGTACAGTCAATAAAAAGTGTGTATCTTTACTATAAAGACCCGTTGTGTCAACTCGATGTTGTCCCTATCAAAAGTGTCAACATTTTCTTATTGACAAGGTACAGGAAAACGGGAGCTGAAGAGTCACTTTTGATTGCACCTCTATCTTGTGAAGATGCTTCATGCTTCCAAATTCCATACGTAAGAGTTTGCTGGAGCAACATAAATGTCTTATACAAAAGTTTTGCCCTACACCAAAACAAAAACTAAAGATAAAATTGCCTTTGAACCCAATATTTTAGGTACCTTGTGTGATTTTCATTCTTTACACTAAAGAGTCACAAAAATAAATTTTACACTAAATTAAATCTTACCTTAGAAGTGCCAGGACTCTCATTTAGCACTAGGGCCATGGAATAAGTTTGGTACAACCCAATTACAAGGGACTCTGCACTATCTTTTTCTCTAATCTTTTAATAGCATCTCATGAAAACACTTTTCTAAAGCAACTTTTATTTCTTGTTTATATGTTCCCTAAGTTGAGAGTTATTAAATTTCCATTTAACAAACAAAAATATGGTCATTGGCACGCATTACAACACAGCACGGTGATATATCTTGGAACTTGGTGAGTTCGATCATCTGCCATTCAGTTTACCTATCTTCCCTGTATTCTGAGTTTTTTGTTTTGTTCTATTTTGTTTCCATTTTTTTATTGGTGGGTTTTAAACTTAATATTAGGGGACTTGTGCATTACATCCCACCGGTTTCTTTTTCCCCCTGTTGAATAGGAACTATTTGCATTTTGCACACATATTTACAACTAATGCTGTAATTTGCATATTCCATTTTTCTTTTGTTTACAAATAAATACTAGCTAAACACCTTTGATCGTTATAAACATTAACCCATTAAATATGTATCTTTGAAAAAATTTTTGTAAAGGAGTTGACATATTATTGCTTTAGAAGGGGAGGGTGGTGCTCGGGTGCTCTTGGTGGAGCTAACCGTTTCCTCTCACCATCACAGGCTCCTGGCTGTGCAGGATGGTGCTGGCTCTGCGAACGCCAGCCGTGCGCAGAGATGGGCGGTACTTGCTCTTGCAGATCACGTGCTTGATGTGGCTGAAGCGTTCAGGGGCATTCTCGTGGATGGTGGTTTATACTTAGGAGGTGGCGTGTTTTGCTGGCCTGATTTCTGCCTCATGACCACCACTACACCTTTACATAGGGCCCATCACTCCATGCTCACAGTCTTGCTATGAATCAGCTCGTTTTAGCGGAAGGAGTTGGGAGCCTTCAGACTATCGGGTGTGGTGCTGAATGTCTGCTTGTTCCTCTTGACTCAGAAGCTGGGGAAGTTCTTCCGGACAAACTATTGATGCACGAACATGGCAGCACCTCCTCTCACGAAGTACGTAGGAGATGGAAAGACTGGGTCTGTTTTTTAAGTAAGAGGCAAAATAGAACTTGAGCTTGAAGTAATCTTCAAAATCATATAATCTCTGTTCCACATATTTTATTTCATGGTGTCCTAAAGCTAGGGTATTTTAGATGAAAGAGTTCCAATAAAGGTAGCCATTGAGGAAAGGATTTTGCATTCAAGTAGGTTAAAACACTGAGTAAACCATTTGATATCTTCTGATTTTCTTATTCTATCATTAAGAAACTTGAAGACTCCTGAGTTTTGTAAATCATTGGTCGCTGTCTCATTTAGAGCCACTTACTAGCAGAAGTTTTTGTCACAAAAATAATGAAAGAACGGTTATTAATATTCTTATGTAGAGTAAATTGAGTATTGACATATTATCTAGTTCCCAGCAAGCAGGTATATTTAATTTTTTGAAGAAATGATCATTTTATTTCAATTTGACTTTTATATGTATATAACCAAGCATTTATGTGCATAATTGTTGCAAAAGGCAAAATATAAATCCACTGAAACAAACACATTTTTCACCTTTACTATTTGGAGTCAAATTGAAAATTTCTTGGTGCATTATAGATGTACATTATATGCAGGTTGATATTCAGGGTTTAGGCAATAGCAACTAGGAGGTGGTCCTTAAATGTGCACAATGTAAGCTGTCCCTTTGCAATAAAATAACATTAATCTTACATAAAGGATAATGTCAAAACCTGAACCCGTAGCAAGAATGAGGGAGAATTGTATAAACGCAACTGTGATTTCTTGCTATCTACTTTTCTAATTTTTGTCAAACACATATTCCGTTGACTGTGGTCATCCATATATCCATACTTCATTTTTAAAGATTTTTCAGTCATAATTATGTGAGTTTGTGTGTGTACCATAATTGCTACAAAAGAAGCTACCAACCATAATTTAAAAGATTTTGTATGAAGCGCTTTTAAACATAGTTCAAAAAATATTTGGCTGTCATGACTGGTTATTACAACACAAATCATGTGTTGGCCTATAGCCGTTGAAATCCCTAGCTGCTGAATGTCCTAGAAATTAAATTATATTTTTCTTTTTCTGCACTCTACAGAATTTGAGTCTGATCTCTGAGGTTAAATCACTTTTTTGACCTCAAAGATCTTTCAAGAAGTATTCATAAGAAGCTGTCTCTGGAGCCTTCCACTTTAAGGTAACAAATGATCTTAACTGTGTAGCTAGTGGGAGAAAAAAGGCAAGAAAAGGTTTAGCTGATAGAATTTAAGCTCACATGAAATAGATTCCTTTTATCAAATGTTTGTGTTTTATTCATTTCATTGATAACAATTGCATAATTTCTTACCAAAATAAAATAATGGTCCATACACTTTAATACCTTGGAAAGATATGTGATTATACTTGAAGTAGTAACCTTTAGCTGGTAGGAGAAATGTCTCTTCCTTAGTTTCATAAAAAGAGGTTTCCTTTCACCACCCATGAGCTTGATTCTGAGTAGTTACTTGTCTGGATAAAGATGATTTGGGTTCTCGGGTAAGTGTGCAACAGTGTTAACATGTTTAAATTAGAACTAGTTTTTCACAAGTGCTGCATGTAGGGTAAATTTGCCTCTTTATCTTTTTTTTTCCCCTAGATACATGTGGTAAGTGTAATGTTGTTAAAAAGATTTGTTCTGCAAACCTAATTTTCCAAGACTTAGACTAGAAGTAGGATTATATTTTTTCTATCACACTAGATAATTTTAAACCTAATTTAATCAGTAATGTAGGTGATATTAGGGTTCTCTATTAGTTTTCTTCTTATTTTTAATTAATTCTGTATTTGGTTAGGGAAGTAATCTACTTACTTTTTAATGGGTCCAATCACAAATACTTATCATCATAATAATAAAGTATTTACTTGATTCTTCATAAGCTTTATGATAAATTTTAAATGTTTTTGGCTTTGTTTTTTTAAAGAGAGAGTGAGTGTGGGCAGGGTGAGGTAGAGGGAGAGAAAATCTTAAACAAGCTTCGTGCCCAGGACAGAGCTGGATGCAGGGCTCAATCTCACTATCATGAGATCATGACCTGAGCCAAAATCAAGAGTCATACGCTTAGCTAACTGAGCCACCCAGATGTCTATAGTCAGTTTTAAATTACATAAACCTATTCTCATTTACTCTTAAAAACACTGGGTGAAACATTTGCTGAACTTTTATTTTCTTAGGAAAAGGTAAATTTCATAATAGTTTCAGTCATTTCTATTCTTTTTTTCCTTTTTACACATAATGGCTGTTCTCTTTGTAGATTTATACAAGAATAAAACTCATGGAAAGTTCTAAGAGGATTCTGGGACTCAGTTCACACACTGTAAAAGAACATGAAGTTAGTAGATACACCAATGGTTAAGTAAAGTTTCTGGTACAAATATGACCCACATGTGTAAATGTAAGTAAGTATATAATAAGTATATATGAACACTTATGAACTGTGATGATAGAGTAACAAATATGATAAAAAATCTACCATGAAAGTCTAAAAGCTTCCCAAATCCATTTGCTTAAAGAGGATTCAGGTGGAGTAGTTGACTGTTTGTACCAAAGGGGCTATCAAATCCCTTTGACATTTAAAATTAAGAAGTTAGGGTTCAAATGATTAGGAGAAAAATAAATAATAAATAATGACAGTAATTGTTTTATTAAATGCTGACTTTGACTATATAGAGCACAAAACAACATTACTACTAATAATAAAATTTTTTAAAAATTAGAAATAAAAAAATGAGCTGTCAAAGCAGGCTCTGTCTCTTGAGGGTAGCATGGTTCTTTCTTACTGACTCGCATTCAGTTGGACTTACACATCCATTTGTCAAGCATTGGCCTTCCAAAAGTATGGATGAACCTAATCATTTTATCATAATTCAGAATACATCACTGAGGCTCAATGTTTCTTCCAAAAAGAACACCACAGTTTTGGCTTTTCTGCTTTCCCCAATGTGTGTAAATCTATCAGATTAGGGCCTTGTATTAGACTCTCCATTATGAAAGAGTGAAAAAAAAAAAAAGGAGACAAAAACCTTGTCAGCATGCCATCTGTAGGGATGGTGTTTGTTCTCTCCATGTCCCCAGGCAGTCACAAGGCCTCAGTGAGTTTTGGACATGTGGTGCAGGTAGGCAGTTATTTGTCTTTGTGCTGTTGCTGTTCAGTTTTTTGGCTGTGAGACACCAATTTGGACTGCTTATGTGGAAAGCAGAAATTTTGTTTCTGGAAATCAGGTCTTGACATTGATATCTAATTTATCACCTATTTGGAGAAATCCAGAATTTTACCTTATAGATAGATTTTATAGTTTACCCCTGTATTGATCATGACTAATAGAAACCAAAATAAGACTAAAGGCCCATAGCTGTTTTGCTCATTATGTAAAGCTAAGAAGGTATTCGTTGGAGTTTCTTCATTCTTGTTTAACACGGTTTATCATAATCAAAATCTTTATACCAGGAAAACACTGACTTAACAGATACCAAAACTATTTAAGTAACATAGAAATCAATGCCCTTATTGAAAAATTATATCTAGGGGCTCCTGGATGTCTCAGTCAGTTAAGTGAATGACTGATTTCGGCTCAGGTCATAATCTCACAGTTCTTGAGTTGGAGCCCTGTGTTGGGCTCTGCACTGATAATGTGAAGCCTGCTTTGGATTCTCTCTCCCTCTCTCTTTGCCCCTCCCCAGTCCCTTTCTCTCTTTCAAAATAAATAAACTTAAAACAAGGAAAAATGTATTTAAATCTATATGAATTAGAAGAGGATATTAAAATGAAAGACTGAAGTGAAGCACAATAAATGGTTTGAGGTGATGCACTAGAGACTATAAGAAGTATTCCAATTAAAAATTTTTTTTCTTTATTATTAAAGCTCCTGAGGCTATGCTGGGTTACAATTTTTCAGCTTCCCTTGCTGTTAGACATAGTCATATAAAGAGGTTCTAGTAAATGATATGAATGAAAAACTGGAATGTGTCAAGTTGGGAAAGAGGTCATAAAGGAAGGAAATATGTTCTTTTCCTTCCTTTATTCTCCTCACTGGTGGATTTCCAGATGCTCACTCCCAGGAGTCTTCATGTGGTTAGAAGGCCAAAGTGCAATGTGGAGGTTTTATACTGGCAGTCATTTCTAGATTCAGGATTTTTATGGTCAAGGTCAATGAGAGCTGTATTATGTTGATGATGGAATTGAGAGCTGGAAGAAACCTAGATCTTTGGTGAATCATAGAAATTGACTAGTGACCTTGTGACATTTTACAAGAGCTATGCCACTGGCCCTAAACTACCATTTAATGCTTCTGGCACATTGCAATACTTACTAAATTTTCTCTCAGCTATGGGCCCTTTATAAACCCTCCAACAAATCTCTCTCTCTCTCTCTCTCTCTCTCCCCCCCTTTCCTCCCACTCCCCTCATCATCAGTCCAGAGTTCTTTAGCCCTGCTGCAATTTAGGGCTGTCTTTATTTTATTCCTTCTACCCTTTCTGAAATCCTTCATCCAAGATTATATGGTTGAGGAAATGATCTGGACATTTTTGAAAATACCTTCCAGCAATTCTTTTTGCCACCTTATATTACTTAAAGGGTTAATTTATTTCTGGAAACTAATTTAAAAAGCTAATTTTGGTGAATTTATTGTCTGCTGGTATTAGCCAAATATATATTAGCTCCTAGATAGCATTATAACATTTAAGTCGACCTTCTGTTCATTAAAAGTAAAGGTCAAATTAATAGTGTGAACATTTCAGGCAACGTGGGTCATCTGTAGCAAAAAAAGAGTTCTATTCCAGCATGAAGGTAACTGCCCCCTCTTCCTTGTGTCAGTGTGTATCTACCATGAAGCAGGTGCACACTAATAACTACACAATGTTAAATATCTTGCAAAAACATACGTCATTTGCCTCTCACCTCAGAAACAGATACCATTATTCTGCAAGCATTGAATTCTCATACTTCATATATACACTGCTGACTGGTACTAAGTGAAAAGTCAAAGAGAACAGGTCCCCGTCTGACAGCCCGGATGATAGGAGAAATAGTCAGTTTACTGTGACAAAGTAGGCAGTTCTAACATAAATAGCTCCTAGCTATGCTTTGGAAGGAATATTTTCCTTAAATGACTCTGTGGAAACCTCTGTGACAAGCTGTTATATCTTTTACAAATCTGCCAGCTACTTTTTATGAGCTTCAGTAGCTCTTTATGACTATAATAAAAGGCAAGTAGCAGCCACGTGTGTATCCAATGGTCCCCAAAGCAGGCATCCTTATGCAGAAAATGTAATGAGATCTTTGGATGTTCTTTCCCTTCTGCTGGCTGGTTGCTATCTCGACTCTTCTTTCCAAACTATTCCATTGTTACTTTAATAAAAACAGTATGTGTGAACTATGTTTGACAGTTCTCATTACAGGTAATTGATCTAATAATTGTCAAAATAATATGTCGACTATCAAAAAAAACATATAAGTTAGAATTTTCAATAATCTAAATAGTGTCATTATACTCCTGGAAATAAATTTACTTAAAATGTATGTATTCACAGTGCAATAAAATTGTTTTTTCAAGCATTAATTTGAGATAGTAATAGGTTTAAAAAGGCATAGTTAAAATAACACCATGTGTGTAAAAATATCTACTCATGTTTTAAGTTATTAAAATAAATTCACAAATTTTTACCTTCCTCTAATGCTGTGTCTAATCGATGACTTCATAGAATTTTAATCTCTCAGAATATTTACCAAATTAAACTCTGACATTAAAAAGGTCAATGAAAACTATGCCAAAAATGTGTTAATGTGCTTCATAGTCACTACTTGCCATTTATAGTATATATAAAAATATTATTTATAAATATATATATTAATTTTAAGTAGACTCCATGTCCAACACGTGTCTTGAACTCACAACCCTGAAATCAAGAGTCACAAGCCAAGTGTCCCAAATATGTGATTTAAATTAACACAGAGACCCTATATCTACTAGGTATGAATTTCAAAAACTGGAGGGGTAATTTTTTAAATTTGTCTGAGTTTAATGGATAAATGAATTTATACCTATTTTATGACCTTAATTTAGTAATTTTTTATTTTCTGATCTTCTTTAAGATCAATTATGCTGACATGTAGG
This sequence comes from Proteles cristata cristata, assembly GCA_017311185.1. Classification (NCBI taxonomy): domain Eukaryota; kingdom Metazoa; phylum Chordata; class Mammalia; order Carnivora; family Hyaenidae; genus Proteles; species Proteles cristata. Next base: position 360,465 of record JAESUZ010001400.1, read on the forward strand.
AACTTTTGATGTGAATTTTGAACTCTGTCCTTATCCCTAAGTAGTTTTATGTGTTAACTTTATATCCTTTCCTCTCAATTTCCTGTTTAATTCTATTTTTCCATGTGTTTTAGTTTACTGTTTTTGAAAGTTATAGTAAACATAGAATGATGCATTTTTAGGGGCTCTGGGTTGCTCAGTCTGTTACGCATCTGGTTTTGGCTCAGGTCATGATCTCTCAGTTTGCAGGTTTGAGCCCTGTTTTGGGCTTTCTGCTGGAAGGATAGAGCTTGCTTCGCTTCCTATCCTTATCTGCCCCTCTCTCGCTGCCCCTCCCCACGCTGCCCCCACCCACACACTGTCTCTCAAAAACAAACATTTTTTAAAAATTCTAGAATTATGCATTTTTATAAGTCATTATAAGTTTTTTTCTGGATGTGATATTATAAAGCAAACAAACATGTAAGCATTCAGTGCCTCTTACACAAGACTTTTTCTTTCTTTTTGTTCCAGGTCAGCCCTGTGGTTTTTATTTCTCTTTCTACACATGTCTACATTTTTTCATAAAATAAAATCTAAACATAATAGTTGACATGCAAGTACCTCTATGACACTCTAGGCCCCTTTGTTAGTACTACAAGATTGATGTTAACTTTGTTTTTCAACATCACTAAACTGTTTTTTTAACCCCCACTGTTTAAGTGAAATTTTGCCTCCCTGTTGCACGCTCAAACTATAATGCATTATCCACTTACCTTCATCTTCCAGTGTTCGACCTTAGGATACCACCTTTTCCACTAAAGACTTTCTTGACCTCCTCTTGAGTACATTTTCTTGAGTACATTGAGTATCTTTCTGCAATGCTCTTGCCTCTCTGTGATCAGTTCTACATTAGCCGAAACTTAGATGTTGACCTCCACAGCTGATCTCATCACCATTGCCTAAAATAGGTTTGGGTGGTTTTTTGTTTGTTTGTTTTCATTCTTGTTTTGTTTGTTTGTTTTTCACCTTCCTGCCTTTTCTCTACGTGCTATCTCTATTAAGGTGTTCCCATTCTCCATGCTTTCCTGGACCCTAATTTTCATTCGGGTCTCATCTTGTCCATAAACATTCCTTGATATTTAAGATTTTTCTGAACTTTCATTCCTCTGAATCACTATAGTCCTTACTGATGCACCAACTGGTGTTTTTGCACATACTACATGTTATTGCTTTTAAGTATTATTAATTACTCAAAAAACACTTCCTGAATTTTTAACTAGTGTGAAACTTTAAAGCACTGGTTCTTAATCAGAAACTTCAAAGCACCAATTCTTGATCATAGCTGATCTGTGGATGTTCATCAGAAGATCTATGAACTTTTAAAAAAAGAAAGTGTCTATGTGTACATATTTATAAAGATATAAATAAAAGAAATAAATGAAAAGTGAAATATGCTATGCTCCTATGGATAGAGAGATTCCAGTTGGGAAGCCATTCTTCATTGGTCTCTCATGTTTCTGCATGTTTTCCATGAAGTCACAACTCATTTTTCTTTTTCTGGAATGTCTTTGCAAGGAAGTTTGTATCATCAACAGCCTTGGTAGATACAGATACAGTGAGAGAGAGTTTTTTGCTGTCCAGTGCAATAAAGATAATGTCAGTCCTTGGCAAAGGCTAGCCAGGCTTATTGTTCAGTAAAAACTATGTGCTTCTTAGACCACCATTTGTAAAATTGTGGAAAGTTAACTTGATAGCTTACATGAAGAATAAAGTTTCAGACCTCTCATAGTTCTTGACAATTTCATTACATAAGGATATAATTTTCCATGAATTTATATGTAGATCCAATATAATCTTAATCATATCATAAATGATTTTTTGTTGAGCTCAACAAATGTGTTCACGTATAATATAATTAATATACTTATATTATTTACATGCATATAAAAAAGAAGAATAGGCAAGGCATTTTTGAAGAAAAAAATGGAAGCAGGTAATCTACAAGTTGTCATAACTTTTCATACAGTCAGTGTGATTAAGATAGCGTATAATTGGTGCTGGCATTGGAAAACAGACATTAGAACTGAAAAGAGAGCCCTTAAAATAGATTCATACTTGAATGGACACTTGATACGTCCTGGCAGATAAATAAGGAAAGAACAGACATTTCAATAAATGGAGAGAGTACAACTTCACACCAAATTAAAAAAAGGAATTGTTGTCTTACACTATATCATTTCTAAAATTCAATTCCAGGTTACTAAATACATGAAGTTGAATGGAAAGATACTTAAAATTATCAGGCACTTAATAGAGCTAATATTATCATTAACTTCTTTGGAGTTGGGAAGGATTTTTTAATAGCATATAAAGTATAAAACAAAGAAAAAGATTTATAAATATATGACAATGAAGATTTTGTTCAACAAAAAACACTACTCAGAGGTTAAAAGCACAACTCACCAAATACAAAGTATTTGAAATTTCTATTTATGTATACAGTCGAGCAACAAATAATGAAACTGAAACCAAACATATGTACACAAATATTTACTTTTAAACAAATATTTTATAATGTATTATTATTTTCAAATGATAAAAATTTGAAAAATTTGTAGGAATGTTGATCAGACCTTAATAGTGGGACATTAGCTACAGAGCTTGCCAAAAGTAAATCACAACTATATTATGAACAATTTTTATTAATAAAATAAAATTTAACATATAATAGGGAAAAAGAAAAAATGAACTGAAGGCACGTAATATGTTACAGCTATAAGGAAATTGAATTATACCTACTCAATTATAAGGCAATTGAATAATAATTTATTTATACAAAATTTATATTAATACAACAGCAGCACATTAAAAACCTTCACCACAAAGAAAATTGCAAGCTGTTATGATTTCCCCATGAAACCCCTAAAAATGCTAAGGAAAAAGTGAGATATAAATTCTTATGAATTCTTGCAGTGTGTAGAAAAACGGGGAATATATCACAAATACATTAATTAGGCTTGTGTAGCCTTTAACACCAATAATGGACATGACATTACAGGAAAACAAATCAGAAGCAAGTCTAATTCAAGAACATAAATGTAAATCTTAAGCAAAATTTTAGCAAACTGATAAAAAAGGATACATCATAGCCTAGTTGGTTTAATCCTAGTAATACTGGATTGATTTTTATATTACAAAATCAATTATTGTAATACATCTCAGATACAGCGTGGGAAGAAATACGTCTGTCACATAAAATGCAGAAATAGCTTTTGATTAACTGTAATATATATTCATGAATAAAAATACTCATAGAAAATTAGAAATAAAAGTGAACTTTGATAACCTGAAAATAAATATTTCCAAAAGCTAACAACAAACATCATATTAATTGTGAAATATAACTTTTTCTTTGAGATCAGCAGAGAACCAGAATGCCATCAATGACATTTCTATTTGACAATGGGCTAGAAGTTTTGGCCAGCATCTCAAATGCTCAACAGCTTATTCATTATCATTATACTACAGACACACCACTCAAACACACACACACACACACACACACACACACACACACGTATGTATATGGCAAATAATAGCATTTATGTGTGGCTCATTACTTTACCTGTATGAACTTGCCGATTAAAAGAGCATTTGATATTTTCCTTCAAACATATGTTTATGAAATACATCCATGCCGTGTAGAGCTATATTTGAGTCAGTTCCATTGATACAAAGTATTACCTTACTATATCCCAATTTGTTTTCCATGCTACTGGTGCTGGGAACTTAAATAATTTTCAGTTCCAGGTTTTTATTAATAATACCTTTATAAACATTTCTGACACCTTGGCACATATGTGCAGGAGAGCTAGACTTACTTCAGGTACCTATCCTTTTAAAAAATTTTTAAATATTTCTTTAATGCTTATTTTTGGAGAGAGAGAGACAGAGAGAGAGAGAGAATGAGCAGGGGAGGGGTAGAGAGAGAGACATACATACAGAATCCGAAGCAGGCTCCAGGCTCCCAGCTGTCAGCACAGAGCCCGACGCAGAGCTCAAACTCACAAACCACGAGATCATGACTTAAGTCAAAGTCGGACTCTTAAACGACTGAGTCACCCAGGCGCCCCAAGTATCTATCTTTAATTGAAGTGCTGAGTCATACCGTATGTGGACTGTCAACATTGCCAATCAGTTTTCCAAAGTCACTGTGCCATTTTACACTCTACAGTAAAGTGGGAGAGTTTCATTGCTCTCATGGTAGAACTCACGGTATTTGTTATACTCAGATTTAAAAATATATATATATCAGCCTTGAATCCCATTTGAAGTATTTCTTGCCATTGAATAGGCCTTTTTTAAAGTATCTATTGAAAGTTTGCTCATTTTTCTTTTTTCTTGTCATTTTTTAAAATTCCATGTTGTATTCATCCACATATATGTATATATGATAGGGTTATACATATGTACATATGCATATATGTATATATGAAGAAGTTGAAAACACAACCCATGTACATATGCAACATAAAATCAAATATATATAAATATTAAGTGTTCTTCATGAGGTTCGTATCCTTTAGATTCTTACAGAATCTCACAGCAAATTTTTATTTGCTTGTTTTCCAGGTTACAAAGATTAATAAAATTTCCCAATATTATGTTTCTGTCTATATATCTTTATCATTCTCTTTTATGTTTATATATTGAGGCAGTATTAATAGGTTCATATGAATCGAAAATCACAATATACTTCATTTCTAAAAAGAACTCTCTTTATGTCCACTTTTACTGTTTAATGTGAAATCTCATTCGTCTATTGATAATATAACTACAGCATTTTCATTCTTACATTTTGAATGTATATATATGATGTCATTTGTAATTGAAAAATAATTGTATTTATTTTAGTTGACTCTCCCTTTTATCTCTTAACTGGACATTTAGAGTATTTTAATATAGTTACTGATATTTTTTATGTCAAACCTACTAGTATTTTGTGGTTTTTACTTTTGTATATTCTTTCTTTTTTAAAATTATTTTTAATTTTTTAATTGTTTATTCATTTTTGAGAGACAGAATGTGAATGGCAGAAGGGCAGAGAGAGAGGAGACATAGAATCTGAATCAGGCTCCAGGCCCTGAGGCTGTAGCCACTGAGCACAATGTGGGGCTGGAACTCACAAACCATACTTCAGACTTCAGACTGGAGCTGAAGTCGGATGCTTACTGACTGGGCCAGTCAGGCATCCCTATATTCCATCTTTTTTTTATACCTTTTATGTTATTTTAATTTTTATTTTTTAATGTTTATTAATTTATTTTGAAAGAGAGAAAGAAAATGAATGAGTGGGGGAGGGTCAGAGAGAGAATTCCAAGCATGCTCCTTGCTGTCAGTGAAGAGCCCAGGGTGGGTTGTGGCTCCATCCTACAAAACATGAGATCATGACCTGAGCCCAAATCAAGAGTTGGACACTTACCCGACTGAGCCACCCAGGTGCTCCTTATGCTATTCTCATAATTTGACTCTTTATCACCATATTTTTCTAGCTGTTTGTAAGTAGCCTAGCCAAGTGTTGTAGAAGGACCCAAGTCCTGAGCTAATCCAAATTTATAGAGAAAAAATTAGTTACTCATTACCAAGGTTCAGGGCAAGAGGAAATGGGGATTTACTGCTTCATGGGTATAGATTTTCTGTTTGGGGGCTAAAAAATTTTGGAAATAGATAGCATTGACTGTTGCACAACATTGTGAATTAGTGCCATTATAATTAATGTCAATGAATTATTACTTAAAATAGGTTAAAATGGAAAATTGTATTATAGTTTATCAGGATAGGAATTATAAAGTATAGAACTGTAATTTAACTTTTTTATTAATTTTTATTTGTAGAACTTCTTACAACCTGCATTATATTTTATATGTTTTCCTACTCTCCTAAGATAGCATAGACATTGAAATTCTTCCCCAAATATAGTGTCAAAGCTGTTTTATAGTGTGGTGTAAAATTCCAAAGACCATGCTATCCTTTGTTTTGATCATTTAAGAAATGACATAAACTCTTGGTTATAATCTGATTTTCTTAACTAGTTACTGATGTTAAGCAAGAAAACTGTATCAATGGGGGTTTGCTGATGGTGGAATTAAGGCGTCTTCCTCCACTGAGGTTTATGGGAATTCATGTTAATAATGCCAGCACTGAATGGTGTAGTCATTCTGGGATAAGGAACAAAATGTATGGCTTGCAGCGTTTTGGACCATCCAGAGAAGTGGATTTGAAGCTGTCATGATACACAGGATTCAATTTCTAGTTCTGTTTCACAATGACTTTTTTCTCTTTCTCTGCTCAGTATCAACACAACTTTCCTTTCAGATTCTTCTGAGTAAAGGAGTAGGATGGTTTACTTCTAGCTCACCTTGAGGTTATTGCCATTTGGTGTTTGAACTTGAATAGAAATCTCCTACTAGCAACCCCAGCTAGGAATTCTAGGGCATTCCTGGAATTTTTATTTCTATCTTGTTCTGTTATTTAGTAAATATCCTCTAGGAGTAAACAGTTTGGTGGCTCACTTTCCTCCCTAGAGTCTCAAAGACTTATGGTTATTATCTTTGGTCAGATAATTCTTTATCATTTGACATAAGTTGCACATTTATAAGAAGATTAAAAACCAATTTCTTCCAGTTTTACTTCTTAAATCCAGTCAGGTGATTGACCCAAATAACCAAACACCGTATTACTGGAAAGTTCCTAATTTTTTCTTTTTAAAACCATGTTCCGTTTTTCCATTTGATATAGGCATATACATATTCATATGTATACATGTACATATGTACCTATACAATTATGTATGTGTGTATATGTATACATATATATATATATATATACATGTGCGTAATTATATTTACCACATATTTTAATTTCATCCTTATACTATTTACATAAGGATATTCCCTGTCTGTGGATTCCAACTGAGCTTTGGAAATAGTTGCATTTATGTCTGTGTTTGATGTGTGTGCACTTCCTTCACACTAAAACTCACTTTCCTACCACCCAATCCTTATATTCTTGCTTGTTGAACATTATTGCAGAGACAGAGGCAGACTTGTAATGTTTGCAGTGCCAACTGGGTTTTTGGAATTTTTGAAGGTTTTAACCATGTTACTTTGATTATATTTCATTTCATGCATGTTTAATAGCATACATGTGTTTCCTCTATAATTACTTTTCAAAAATGTGCATCCTATTTCTTTCTTACCATATGATATGTAAATTATATTTATAACTAGGTCATTTATAGCCAATGATATCATGGTATAAATGAACAATTTAAATTCAACATTAAAATTAGGAACCATCCATTGAAATATTTACAGATGAAATGATAAGATGCTTCCGAATAACATGGTGGTGGACAGAAGTATTGAGAAAACAAGTTTGGCTGTGAATTGCTAATTGATGAAGCTGAATGATAGGTGCATGGGGATTTTAATCATTCTGTTTTTGTATATGTTTGAAATTTCTCCTAATAGAAAATAAAAAGAAAGAAAGAAGGAAGGAAGGAAGGAAGGATGGGAAGAAGGAAGGAAGGAAGGAAGAGAAAAAAGGAAAGACAGGAGGAGGGGGGCGGGCAGCTTTTAGGTATCAACGGTATTTGCCATACTTTAGTTTGTCTAACTAGTTTGTTATAGGATATAGGTTACTTGCTAGTTTTTCAAATGATAAAAATGCTATACATCTTCCTGCATGTATCTTTGCATGTATCTTTCCGTACTAGTAACCTCCTAAATAAAGGTGGGATTATTGAGTCAAAGGACAAACTTAATACCTAAAGTCCAACTACCTTCCAAAGAGTTCTGCCCAACTACACTTTCAAATGGATTAAAGAATTCTTTAAAATTAATCCTGAAAATGATTAATATTTTTATTGAGATAATGTATACCTTTAAATTAGTTTTAGGAAAATTGACATCCTATACTACAGAATCTTCCTATCTAAAAACAGCATATTTCTCCCTTTTGCCTTCTTTTGTCTCAATAACTTTATAGTTTTCTTCAAAATGATTTTTGTCTATTGATTTTGTAACTGGCTGCATCACTCATTTCTCTTATTTCTAAAAGATGGTCAGTGTATTTTCTTGGGTTTTCAATGTCTACATCGGTCATGGCCACAGTGGGGAAAAGTAAAGCGGTATTTGACACGGAGATCTAGGAAAACCCAAATCCTCTTCTTGACCTTCTTTCCTCTGAAGTCGTCAAGAAAAGTACACACACACACACACACCTACACACACACACACACACACACACACACACACACACTGACCAAACCAAAACCAAATCCAACCAAAACGAAAAACCAAAGCGATGCAGATGATCTGTATTATCAACTGATGATTTGCCCTAAGCTCTAATGTTGAGATTAGCAAATTAGTCCACACCATTATACTATGAATGCTTACATGATTCAGATAAAAAGCAGACTATGAAATCTGGCCTGTTTATATCTTCCCTAGAATCCCATCCTCAATCTTGGTGCTTGCCCCTGCAATGCAGGAAATGGCCAATCCAGAACAGACCACTTGCCCAGGAGAAGGTTGTGCAAGAACAAAAAGTATTTGCTCCAAAGCATGGGGCAGTTATACTATATCACCGGGCTTGCCTTTCACACATAAGGAATGAAAAGCCACAAATGGAGTTAATATGTAGGCTATCTCCAACAGAAGTCTCTAATATTTATTTCCTTGAGACTTATAAAAAGAGTCACAAGAGCCATTCCCAGTGGGTTCATTGGACAGTGTACTATCAGAACACAGTACCAACTCCATTCTCTCAGGAGGGCATCCATGAAATGCCTTTGAACTTGATCAATCCAAAACTGGAGTGGAGCAAGAGGGTAGGCAATAGGAGTTGTATGCATCCCTTCGCCACCAAATCTAATTGCATCGTTTATAAATATTTTCTGCATCCTTTCCAGTCGTATATTCTTTACTTTCTTATAGAAGTGCATTAGCTAGTACTTCAAGAAGAGCATTTGAGCATGAAGCATATATTTATTCCCATATTTCATGGATATGCTATTAGAATTCCATGATTAAACATGAAACTAGCTTGAAGTATGTGTATATAGGCATTTGATACAATTTCTTTTATCAAAACTGATTACTGACTATTGGACATGCTCTCAGCAACAATTAAAAGGTTCCTATTTCTTTGACCTATTATTACGGAGAATTACATTATTAATATTTCCTCAACCGTAAATCAAAAATGTCTGCAATACAGAGCACCTGAGTGTCTCAGTCAGTTAAGCGACCAACTCTTGATATTGGCTCAGGTGGTGATCTTGCATGAACATGGAGTCGCACATTGGGATGGACTATATTTCATGTATACATGAAATATGGACTATATTTCATATATACAAGGACTATATAGTCCATGTAAATATGGACTATAAAATATGGACTATATTTCATGTATACATAAAATACGGACTACATTTCATGTATACATAAAATATGGACTACATTTCATATATACATAAAATATGGACTACATTTCATGTATACATAAAATATGGACTACATTTCATGTATACATAAAATATGGACTATATTTCATGTATATGTAAAATATGGACTATATTTCATGTATACGTAAAATGTGGACTATATTTCATGTATACGTAAAATATGGACTATATTTCATGTATACGTAAAATATGGACTATATATCATGTATACATGAAATATATATATATATATATTCTCACTCTATGTGTTGCACTCCAGATGATTTGCTGATATCTATATCCACTTAACTGATTTTCCATCTTTAATAAATCTGCTTTTCATTTTATTCATTGAATTACTTTCCATGATCATTTTTTTTTCATTTTTAAAAGACAAGCTTTTCCTTTATCAGATTTGATTTCTATCACTTGCACATAGTGTCAATCTCTATTTTCCTTAAAGTATTTTAAGTACACATATTTTATCTTATTTGCTTTACAGTTCTAGTTCTGAAGACTTTGGAGCCTAATTCTGCTGTTTCTACCCCTAATCTTATTCTATGAGAATTTCATGAGGTCTGGGCCAAGACTGTTTCAATCCAAACAATGTTTACTTTTTTAATGCTAAATATCAGGATTATTACAATCTGGAATGTTTTATATTTAGTTTACTTGGTTAAGGGTTAATTGAATATGCAAGTAGTAAATTTTGGTTAGTGAATGATAGTAATGTGCACATTTCTCTAATGGGTTGTATTGATTTTCAAAGGTCATAAGAGTTGGAGATGAGTTAATTTTTTCTTTTCTTCTCTGCCCAAAGGGAATAGTTTAGAAAAGATGTATCTTGAATTCAAACTCAAAATTCCCTTAAGTGGGTTGTTTCAAGGACTTAAGCTAGAAGGTTGGTTAGGAAAACAGGAATTCCAATTTAGTCCTTACACCAAGTTATTTTTCTGTATATAATCATTCTCAAGGTATAGAGTATGTATGTTGGCTATACACCAACTGACATTGTTTTCTGGAATCTCAGTTGGGACAAAATTCAGTCAGGCCGAGGGAATGATAAATATCTGTCCCCTTTCACATCTCAATAATGAAAATGACAGATAAACATCAAGAGTTTCCTTGAGACACATAGAGAGGGGTAAGCAAAGTTTCTTCTGGCTGTATTGGGGCTACCAAAAGTGAAAAATGACCTTTATCAATATTCAGATGGAAAGTTCTTTTTGTAAAGAACTTATGTCTGATTTTAGCCTTGGAGTAAACAACTATACTGGAAATCTCTCTGACTGGGTGGTAGTATGATGTTTAAAACACATCACCGGTATTTTGTATCCTTTTTAAAAATTATTATCTGTATGAATCTTTGCAACATATACTGTTGATAGTTAGTCTTGAAGCATGAATCTCTGGGTAAATGCATTCCCAGGAAACTGACCATGGGCTATCTTGAGCTCCAGTTCATCCTACCTGTTATCCCTTAGTGATTGACTAGTGTCCTTAGCACATCTTCTGTTCAGGCACAAAGCCAGAGGGAGTTTATTGAAGAGTTAGAGAGCACTGGGGCGCCTGGGTGGCTCAGTCAGTTGAGCGTCCTACTTCGGCTCGGGTCATGATCTCACAGTTTGTGGGTTCAAGTCCCGTGTCAGGATTTATGCTGGCAGCTAGCTCAGAGCCTGGAGTCTGTTTCAGATTCTGTGTCTCCCTTTCTCTCTGACCTCCCCTGCTCACGCTGTCTCTCTCTTTCTCAGAAATAAATAAAAACATTTAAAAAAAAATAGAGAGCAGATGTGTGTGTGTGTGTGTGTGTGTGTGTGTGTGTGTGTGTGTGTGTGTGTGTGACTGTTTATTTGTTTTAAGCAAAAGTGGTAACCAAAATCAGAGACCGCTACCTTGACAAGGGTTTTAATTTCTGGAAGGACCCATTGAAACCCAGGTGGCTTGCTCCTTGATTGGGATTTTCACTGTGTATAATAACCAAGTCCCTTAAAGAACTTGAATCCTTTCTCTATAATGCTGGTGTCTTTCATTTATTGACTCTGAGAGATGTGCCTGATAATTTGCTCTCTACTAAATTTTCTACATTTCCTACCTAGGAACTTTGATTTCAGAAACTACATGAGCTGTTCTGGGAACAATGTCAATTTTTGCTGTGGACTCTGGGTATGAAAACATCTACTTTTTGTCCTTTATACATGAATCAAGATTTTTGGCCAACTGATGATACCCTTTATGTCTAGGGTTTTATGAATTTGTTCGTTTTTTCCAGGTATTTACTGGGGAGCAATTTACTTTGAATGGGAGAGTAGTCAGTATATTTAATTTGCTATTGTAAACAAAAAACCCACAATAAACTGACTTCAGTAGATTTCTCTGAACTTGTTAATTTTTCCCCAATTTTGTCCATTCTTTGAACAGAGAAAACTCATTCCTAGTTCAATAAATTTGTATTATCTGTTCTATATAACTAGTTTAATCTTTTCTACCATTTTGATTTGAATGGTTCCTTCTCATTATGAAGGCTTTACCTTAAATTACATCTCTCCTGTCTATCTTTCCATGTTCATTCTGTCAATGTAAACATGTATAACTTTGTTGGTGCAACAACCATTATCTAAAATTATTTTTAATTGTTGCATGCCATTTCTTTCCTCCTCCCACCGTTATGAAATTTACTAAACATATTTACCTTGTCTGGCTTGGTCATCATTTCATACCTACCTAGAGCTATTTAAAGCATATAGTCAGCATTAAAATCATTATTTGATGAATGAATAATTGAATATAATTTCACAGATTTGTTTCGGGAGGTAGATATCAGAGTAACTATAAATCTTAGCTGCGCTAGATGTAATTATTTAATTATTATTAATGACATCACTTTTCATTTTCTCATTATTGACACAGAGTATTTTGCATACTGACAAATTTGAACCTGACATGTTCTATTTTCTTTCTTTTGTTTTCTATTCTCTTTCCTTGGGGAGAGCATTAAGGCCATGCTAAGGGTCTGGCTGACTGTGAATAAGAGTGGAATATAAATTCTAATACTTACATGGTATAGGAATGCTTTTTTAAATCAGTATCATATGGATTAAAAATGTGTTTGGGATTTTCTAAAATTTTTATGTTGTTAATGTTCTCAAAAAGCATTAAAACATGTTGCAACAAATAATCAAAATGGCAATGCATTAATTGACATTTTGGATATAATAATGGGGTTATTTCTTTTCCATAAGAACTAAACATAAACACATCTATTGCAGAAGAAACTGGGCATCAATCTTAGTCAAACCAGGATTAAAAATTTTATAAGGGCAGACTTTTATACTTTAGTATTTTGTGGAATTTAAAGCATAGTTTTATGTTGTTTTCATTATTTCATGATATTTTATATGGTTCATTATGGTCATTTTACAACCTCCTATGGTGGTTGTGTGTTCTTGGTTTTAAGTAGATTCTACTACGACCATTTGCAGACCATTTTGAGGGCAAAATGAAGTTTGCACAACAAGTATCCAGAGCATTTTAGGGCCACAGGGAGCAATTTTATGAAGGTGAGAGCAGGGCTCCTTTAGTATGTTTCTTTCCCAAGAGATGACTGCATCCTTAGATGATGACTTCATTAGGGTTAAGAGTGAAATCCAAAGTAAGTTTTAATAAAACAGAAGCTATTTTTCTCTCATGTAACTGAAAGGCAGAGATTGACAGAAGTTCCTCAGCACTCAAGAACGTAAGTTCCTTCCAGTTCATCAACTTGACATCTCTGAGCTTGATTATCATGATCTAGGATGGCTGCTAAGGATTCTATTATTTCATTTGCATGCCAGGGAATAGGTGGAAAAAGGGAAACAACCAAGGGGTCATGTGTGATACCAAATGTTTTTAATGAGCACATGACACTTCCATCTATCCCAGTGATTAGAACTTGGCCACATGGTTACACTGTCAAGAGAGAAAGACTGAAAAATCTGTCTGCACACCAGGTAGTCATTTACCATTTTTAAAAGGAGGGGCATTATAAAGGAAAAGAGGGAGAAAATAATTTAGGGTAGTCAACAAGCAGTCTCAACCACAGTTAATAGAGCACATGGTTTCGCAGAACAATAGGTTGAGGGAAATTGGCAAGGAGCCCCATTTTGGCCATCTGAATTTTCTTTCCTTGAGTTATAAAGCTAAGACCTTCACCTTCTTGAGACATTTCTGGGAGTGGAAGAAAATCTGTTTCTTTCTTTTTAACACCTTTTGATCTTTTTTATGGAATAGCTAATCAAACTGATAAATATGGTATTCATTGAATCATGTATTATTAATGCATACAAAAACTGTTATTAAAGCAAAATACTAACACTACTTAGCTTGCTTTATGAAGTAGTAAGAGCAACAGGGTCATTTTCCCTAATTTTTCTCCCTAAATTATAAACACAATAGGAAAGGAACCCACTTGCAACCTTCAGATACAATATTCGGAGGACAGGAAGAAAAACTGGTATGTAAGATTTCCAAAGTTCACTTAAGTTATAAGGGAAAATTCTGAAGGTTGCCAACCACTTTTAATTCTGGATTCATTTCAGTTATTGGTCATTTGCAGTTTTGAATAAACAGGAATTTTAAAACATACACAAAATAAATTATTGGTGTAATTCAAACAAAAGTCATACACCATTTAATTTCAAAATGAATATGTGGAGTTTTATAAAAAAGAAGCATAAGCAATTAAGAGAATAAAATCTGAAAGCAATGAAAAAGCATATTTATGTTAATTTGCTGCTGTTCAATTCCATAATCGTCATAGCATAACCACTAAAAATTTTATGACCAGTTTTCTAAACTAAAGATTATATCTTAAAATTACATTTCATGAAAAAAAGTTGTGTTATATGCATAAATCCAAGCTCATATTTACAAATGAGTGTCTTATGCATGAAAATGGGCAATGCTGTGTGGCTTCTTGCTGACCGTCCCTGCAGTAATTCACACTCTCCAGCTTCTACAATACAGCTGTGAAGTCAGTAGGGAGTCATTCAATTCTTTGTGATTTTACATATCTGTCAGTTAAGTCTGAGCATCAAATGGAAAATTGTACACAGAGGGACATTACTGGGATTTGTGACTTTCCCTGGAGGATGTTGGATCTGTACACCAACAAAAGATCCGTAAAAGATCCTTTCTGTCCATAAGAAATGGATATTCTTTTTCCACCTATGCTTATGCGATGCCAGCCCTAAGAATTTTCAAAGCAGAAGGAGGTCCTATAGTCATGAATAAATGAAAATGGATCTTGCAAAGTAACTTGACATTTTCTTTTAAAAAGATAGAAATTTCTGAATCAGCATGGAATCACAATGGTTACTGCTCCTTAATTTGAAAAGTTTTACATGGCCACAACCAGGGGAAATTAAATATAGGTTAAACATTTTTTACATCCATATGAGTGGCAGGTTTGAAAATGAGCCAAGTCTGTCAGAAACTTGGGGGCATGCAAAACACACAAATATATTTCATGACCACATAAAAGTATTTGCTGTTAGTGTGATCTTTGAAGTGTCATTTTAATTCAGAGAGAATAGCTATGGTATTTGTTATTCTTATCATTTAAAAGCTTCCTATCGTATATACTGTGAAATTTTGTTTTCTGTATAATTATGAAAAAATATTGATTATCTATGCTACCATTTGAACACTTCCAGATTGTAATCTACTGGAAGTTTATAGGATGCCTTGTTTCCAATATATAAGCTTGAACTTTTTAAAATTTATTTTGATATTTGAATTCCTTTTACCTATTTGACTCATTTCATATTTTCACTTCTTAGCATCATGCTACAGAAAAGACCACTGGATGGAAAATTTTGATTCTAGGCTTCTACTTAGAAAATTTAGGGTTTACTTTCTAAGGTCAATTTACCTCATAAGATCAACTTATTCACCTGGATTTTAAGAGTAATGACACACCTACTAGCATAGCTGTAAATAGTAAATGACAAAATATGTATGTGTATATACATATATATTTACCCTATTGATGAGTAAACTGCTACAACTGCTGGAGTTCTCCCCTTCTTTAGCTAATATTCACAGAATTTATGTTATTATATTGGAGGCTTCTCCATGATTAGATTATATCACATACATAGACATGACATCAATTGCCCTTTACTCCAAAATAAATAACCCATCTATAAAAATGCAAGATTTCTATAATTTTAAGAAATTCTTGATGAAGACACACCCAAATATTTAAAAAAATAAAACATTTATGTATGATACTTACTGGAGTTCTTAGAACACAAAAACAACTTCTAATAATGAAGAGTGTTTTCTGGAATTCTGTATTATTTAGCCATTGCTACTGAAGATGACTTGAACAATTGCAAAGATTGCTAATAGCATGGCTAATTTGAAACTAGGTGGTGGACAGATTTGATCAATTATCTCCCATGAAAATGACTGGGACATGCTCCAATTTGATGTAATATTAATTGCAGTTATAAACTCAGATAAAGGCAATGGGCATACATACCAGTATCTCTAGTCACACTTTCTAATTAAAAACTTGACCTACTCTGGAATCTCTTGAACTCTATAACTGCATAAACTTCTAGTTTCAAACTCAGACCATCCCTGTTGCTCACAAATAGATCTTCCTATATATTGAGCACCAAGATTTAGCAAAGCTAAGTAGTTGTGTCTAATACTTGCTCCAAGGTTTGTAAGGATATTTGACCTAAATCTTTGAATTTAGCCTATGATGTCACATTAAGGTTGGAAGAACAGATTTTGACCCTTCAGTCAATTTGTTTCAAATACTATGATTTTAACTAGGGGGATAAATTCAGCCACTGTTAAAGTATTTCTGCTCTAAATTATGATTCTCTTAATTATATTTTGTTTTATCTAGATTCTGATACTTTTTTAAAAAATCATCTTGGTATTTTTTAATGTGGTATGGTATCAGTGTGACCACTCTATCCTACAAATTTTGATAGTGGGCTTTCAAGTCCTCAGCAGAAATCCTGTCAGATGTGTTTTTTTTTTTTTAACCTTTTTCTTTAAATTCCCTGAATCTTGTTTCTACCTGTCAGCCTCATGGTAGTACTAGGGTCAGTTAGGTCCCTAGTAGTAGTAGTTACTACTAGATTCTTAGTAGTTAGTTACTACTTCCTGAAAATGTCATTCTTATAACAAAGGTACATAAATATCCTAAGACTGTGGAGTCCTTATCACAGCATTTATAACAGTCTCCTTCAATAATATAGATTTAGATGTGCCCATGTGGCCATCACAAAGGCAGTCTTGGGACATCTGTACTTTGGAAGGTAAGTTTCATTTGTAAGATGATAAGAGTGTGCGGCTGTTACCCCTTTGAAAATAAGTCTGCCAATTCCCTGTGTTCCCTCAGGATAGCTAATCAGCTGTCATTCAACCAGAAAGCATCTGTTCTCAAAAAACTGTAGCTATGTAGAGGTCAAATCTCAAGCCAAGTAACCTAATTCATTTAGCAGTATCTAGAATTATCAATGGTATTCCATGATCATTAATCCTAAGAATCTATCTCAATAATTGTTCAACAGGCTTCTGCAAGTATTCCTCTGAAGTGTCCTAACTATTTAACAGAATACACTCAAGATCCAGTGAGCACATGTCCTTGATCCCCAATTACCTGAATAATTTAAAAAAGTAATCAGTGGTCATAACCGAGTTACTTTTTGAGTAAATATAACATCTGCTCATGGGGATATAACATATGTTTTTGTTCTATTACTCATGTCTCTTAGGGATCTGGTTTTTACCAGTTCTACTAAGGACAGCCAGAGGAAATTTTTTTTTTCTGAATCTCCCTTTTGTTATGTGCTACATATTTATCTACTTACCATTTCTCGTAGATCTGTTTCCTCCAAATTCCATTGATAAGATTTGTCACTCATAATTTGCTCCACAGCTCTTATCATTTTCTATGAAAGATGAGAAGGAAGTCATCTTGGCTTCAAGTTCTCATTATTTTCCCATTCCCTTCTTCTTCTTGCCCCCCAAAATGCATTAGCTATTATATTGTATGATTCTTAAAGGAAATCTGGGGCACATCTGAGATAATACATAGTCGAATTGCTAAATATGATTCGCAGGAATCATTTTGGAACTTATCTTACTTTGCTTTCATCTCACAAGTAATAGAGATGCAATGGCAGAATGGGAAGAGGTTCAGGACCACCACCAACAGATTGAAAGGGCTTCCATATATAACTAGAAAATTGTATAGCAAAACTCAATTTTGCCTACAAATCCAATGAGAGTAATTGGGATTGGAATGATTTTCAATATTTTGAATAGATTAGTTGGCTTGAGTCCAGGCTCACTGCTCTGATTAAGGAAATGGTTATAACAAATGTTTTTATTCCCATGAACCATTTTTTTGACAGTTTTCTGGCCAGTATGTTAACTTGATAGTTTTATACCATAAGCTGAATGATATAGCTAATGGTAGTCCATTTGAAAGACTATGGGCAGTTTGTTACTAGACATGGTCAAATTTTTCTCATTGGGCAAAGACATCAGATAATTATAAGGCCATAATACTAATCATATTTTATGTGGCCTTAGAGTGGTATTAAATCAGGGAGAAAGCATATCAAAAATTTTCTTTGTAGGGCTCCTGGGTGACTCATTCGGGTAAGCATTCAACTCTTGATTTTGGCTCAGGTCATGATGTCACAGTTTATGAGATCAAGCCCTGCATTAGACTCTGCATTGACAGTGTGGAGACTGCTTGGGATTTTGTCTCCTTCCTTCTCTGTTCTTCCCCCACTTGCTCTTTCTATCTTTCTCAAAATAAACTTTAAAAAAAGTTTCCTTGAAAAGTAGTAGTATAGTGAGAAACTTCTAATAAGGCAAAGTTGGCAAAAGGGATCACCATATACACAAGCAAATTGCTTAACTTCCCATGGGACCACTTATAGGGCCGGCCACAAATCTCCCTGCCCCCGTTACGGTCTGAACTTTATATTTTGTTTTCAGAGCAAAAACCTGCTCATTTAACCAATGAAAGTGTATTGACAATCACACTTTTTGGAAATCAGATGGAATGGGACCTACCGGTGGAATGAATAAGCAGAATAAGTTGGACTGACAGCACTCAGGCAGACCCATAATAAACAAGGATTAGAATCTGTTCTAACCCAACTGGGACTCTAAGACTTAACCCGCTAGCTAGAAGGCTAAGTTGAAGACTGCCTTGAGCTGTGATCTCAACATATACAGGTTTCACCTGGGAATCTCCAGCTTCTTTCCTGGGGTATTATGTGTGGTTTTGGATTGTACCTCTGTTATGGACGCCAAGTACTAACTTCTCCCACACCCTTCCCTGAAGCATGATGACTTATTCCTTAGGGATGATCACAGGAGAGATTCAATTGTTGAAAGAAACACCATTAATAGATCATGTATTACTAAGATGATTGCCAAGATCTTTACAAGGGCTACCCTTGGTTAATTGTGAGAGTTTTGTATAGAGATTACTGATTTACTGCTGTGCCCCCTATCTTTACAACAGAAGTCATCCAAGTAGAGTTTTACTTCTGACTTTAAATGAAATGATAAATGACACCGCTTTGGCCATGAGAATAGTTAGCTCATAATCAGCTTAGTTTATAAGATTGTCATGGAAGAAAGAACTGTCTTAGACTTCCTCACTATCAAGGCAAGGCAGAATCTCTCCAATTGTTAATATATATTGCTGTACGTAGATTAATGCCTTCAGCCCCATGGTAAGGTCAACAGAAACAGGGAGAAAGGTATCTGGCTTTCTAAGATAAACCCATATGATCTAAAAAGGGGATTTGTTCACAAATTTGGTCTGAGATCTCTGAATGCATGATTGAAGTCAATAATGCAGGGTGATCTGCTTTTGAGACCTCTTGGTAGTAGACTTAATTAAATGCTTTATTGGACAAACTGAAATGATTTTGTTCCATCTCTGCCATATAAATTAGAGCAGCCAAAAACTGATATACTCCTGGAAAATTCTCCAGAAGCCAAGACAGTATAGCAACAAAAGGGAAGTTTGGGAGAGAAAATTCTACACTGCCCTCTCTCATGTCTGCATGTTTTACAAGTAAGGAACCAACAGCTTTCTTGCTCTGCAGAGGCTATTCGAGAACATTTGTAGAGTGAACTGTCTTGAAAGGTAGCATTTCCCTCAGTAATCAGGGGGAACATTCGCTTATAGCCTTGGAGATAGAGATAATGTAACCCTTTGGGGCAAAGGTTAGGGACGCTTACATTCATAATAAAATATTCTGATTCCCAACGATCAGATCTTCTCTTCTCTAAAACAAACCCCTTGGCAAGGAAATGTGTCATCTGGCTGTCCTTCTGTCACTGTAGGAACTTGGGCTCAGGGAATAAATTGCTGAGAGTAATAAACTTCCCTTTGTCTGACCAAGGAGCCTCTTTTCTACTAGCATCCAAGAAATTATGTTTGCAAATATATTTGTTGCAAATAGAGTAAAATTCTAATTCTTTAGAAACATTTACAACTAAAAATTCCAGCAAATGATCCAGAGAAAATCAGCAGCCCTGTTCCCACCACCACACTGCGTGATCTTAACTACCTGGATTAGTAAGACAGGGGGCACCTGGGTGGCTCAGTGGGTTAAGGGTCTGACTTCAGCTCAGGTCATGATCTCATGGTTCATAGGTTCGAACCCCGTGTCAGGCTCGTTCTGACAGCCAGCTCAGAGCCTGGAGCCTGTTTCAAATTCTGTATCTCCCTCTCTCTCTGACCCTCCTCTGCTCATGCTGTCTCTCTCTCTCAGAAATAAATAAAATATTTAAAAAAAAAAAAAAAGACTGACTACTTACTACTGACTACAGCTACCATTAAGCTCTCATCTATAGGCCTTGGGTAAAGAAACTAATGGGATTACTAAGTTTATGGTACATCACAGCCATCGATAGTGTTAGAAATGTGCTCAAACCCTCACCCAGGAAGGACTACTGATATTGTAAATAGTGTGGAACAAAATGCCTTTAAAGGTTAGAATTGCTAACAGGTAGAGGACGTGATCATTTATGGGAACACCACAATGTCAGAGCAGGACCTTTCTGGACAGTTATCTTTATTATCAGGTGGCACTGACGACACAAATTAAAAAGAGAATTCAACTTCTCTATAGAACAGCTGGTTGGCATTAGGCAGAGAAAGGAATAACTCCATGTTATTATCTAAAAAATTGATGAGTAGTGATAATGTATCAGATGAAGTCACTGTCTATAAAAGCATGTTCTAGACATCTGGAACATGGATATGCTCACAAGCTATTACAATGTAGAATTACTCATCAATGACATCTAGTTTCCACCCAGTCTTGGAGAATGTGTAATTAATGGCTAAAGGTCATTTCTGCTGGGAAGAAATAAGAATCATATTGTAATTTTAACTGAAGTTTAATGTATGAAATAATATTTTAGATCACTCTGCAATATGTATGTATTATAACAAAAGGGTTAAGGTTCAACGCTAGAACTAAATGAAAATAAAATTTATATAGACAATGATTCATAGGATGAAAAAGATTTCTGGAAGCTCATTTGAAACTTGTAATTAATATCTACCTATGAGAATTATTGGCCACAAAAAAATTTTAATATAGAAAAGTTGCATAACTTAGGACAATCTTACAAATGTTCAAACAATTTTGGATAGTGAAAACAAAGTAATTGAACTTGAAATGAACTGTTAAAAGACCTCAGAAATACTATGGCTGCCATCAACATTCTTAGTAGCAGTAATTCATGATGCCCATTTATACTTCAAATCCAGATGGTGATTAGGGTGTTAAGAGGCTTATTCTTTTGAATGCAAAATTGCAGAGACTGTTTTTTTTTTTTTTTTTGATGTAGCAACTCATTTTATTTTATTTATTTATTTATTTATTTATTTATTTATTTCAAATAGTTTATTGTCAAGTTGGTTTCCATATAACACCCGGTGCTCATCCCCACAAGTGCCCTCCTCCATGCCCATCTCTACCCTCCCCCACACACACCATGAGTCCTCAGTTTGTTCTCAGCATTCAAGAGTCTCTCATGGTTTGCCTCTCTCCCTCTATTTTCATATTATGCCCTGTTGAGTCATACTCAAGAATCACAGGGGCAATCTATTGCAATCCAGATACACATACTACCAACAGTTAATTTGTTCACTTCCCTTTATTTGAATACCTTTATAGACAGGAATTCCTCAGAATATTCAATCTGCTTGCATATCATCTAAATCCCAGGTATATTGTGACAATTTCAAATTTGTCAACTGCCTGTTCATGTAGCCACTTGTATTTTTATTTATTTATTTATTTTTTCATTTTATTTAATTTATTTATTTTTTTACAAAAAGTTTATTGTCAAATTAGTTTCCACATAACACTCAGTGCTCATCCCCACAAGTGCCCTCCTCCATGCCCATCACCCCTCCCCCCACATCCATCAGTCCTCAGTTTTTGTCAGCATTCAAGAGTCTCTCATGGTTTGCCTCTCTCCCTTTCCCCCACCATTTCCCCTCTTCTTCTCCCCCTTGTTCCTCAGTTACATTCCTCCTAATCCTCCTATACGTGCACACATATGATATTTGTCCTTCTCTGCCTGACTTATTTCGCTCAGCATAACACCCTCAAGGTCCATCCATGTTGCTACACATGGCCAGATTTCGTTGTTTCTCATTGCCATGTGGTATTCCATGGTATAGATAAACCACATCTTCTTGATCCATTCATCTGTTGATGGACACTTAGGCTCTTTCAGGTTTTAGCTATTGTGGAGAGTGCTGCTATGAACATTGGGGTCCATGTGCTCCTATGCCTCAACATTTCTGTATCCCTTGGGTAAATTCCTAGCAGTGCTATTGCTGGGTCATAGGGGAGTTCTATTGTTAGTTTCTGAGGAACCTCCACACTGTTTTCCAGAGGGGCTGTACCAGTTTACATTCCCACCAACAGTGTAGGAGGGTGCCCGTTTCTCCACATCCTCGCCAGCATCTAGAGTTCTCTGATTGGCTCATTTTAGCCACTCTGACTGGCGTGAGGTGGTATCTCAGTGTGGTTTTGATT
This sequence comes from Proteles cristata cristata, assembly GCA_017311185.1. Classification (NCBI taxonomy): domain Eukaryota; kingdom Metazoa; phylum Chordata; class Mammalia; order Carnivora; family Hyaenidae; genus Proteles; species Proteles cristata. The sequence goes on from JAESUZ010001400.1 coordinate 383,043, forward strand.
TGTATTCCCCTGATGAGGAGGGATGCTGAGCATCGTTTCACGTGTTTGTTGGCCATTTGGATGTCCTCTTTGGAGAAGTGTCTGTTCATATCTTCTGCCCATTTCTTCACTGGGTTGTTTTTTTTTTTCTGGTGTGGAGTTTGGTGAGTTCCTTATAGAATTTGGATATCAACCCTTTATCTGATATGTCATTTGCAACTATCTTTTCCCATTCTGTTGGTTGCCTATTAGTTTTGTGGGTTGTTTCCTTTGCTTTAAAGGGAAAAAAAAAAAAAGCTTTGTAGAAGCTTTTAATCTTGATGAGGTCCCAATCGTTTATTTTTGCTCTTGATTACCTTTTTTTGGGGGATGTGTCAAGTAAGAAGTTGCTGCAGTGGAGGTCACGGAGGTTGTTTCCTGCTTTTTCCTCTAGAGTTTTGATAGTTTCCTGTCTCACGTTCAGGTCCTTTATCCATTTGAGTTTATTTTTGTGTATGGTGTGAGAAAATGATCTAGTTTCATTCTTCTGCAGAGACTGTTTTAAGACAAATCATAAAAAGATAAATGAGATGGGTATGTCAAGGATAGATTGGCAGAAGTCAGAGGGTGTACTGAGAAGAAAAGAATTACTCAGAGATCTACAATTTATTCTGGTTAAATATCTGAAAATATGCTAGTGAGGGGAGCCTGGATGGCTCAGACCTCCCGCAGGTCATGATCTCAAGGTTCCATTTGTGAGTTCAAGTCTGTGAAGGACTCTGTTGTCAGTGCAGGGCTTAATTGGATCAATCTCCTTCTCTTTCTGGCCCTACCCAACTTCAGCATGTGCACGCTCTCTCTCTTAGAATAAATAAACTTTAAAAATATGCTAATGACAAATATTTAACAAATTCATTGATGGTGTTTATTAGCAGAATGTGTCTGGTTTGGCTAGGACTGTTGATAAATTACATGCAAACCTATAATCCATTGTTGGGGTTGGTGCATAACTCCCTGGAATATGTCACAGAAGCTATTGACATATAAGCTGGATATGTCCCATTATGAAAATAATTACTTCTTATGTAATTGGTGATGACATATATCACTTAAAAACTCACATAATATATCCTGAACTCAGTATTTCCTAATGAGGTAGTTTAAAAATGGGAAACTAGGTCTATAGTCTAGACATATTGCTGCTTCACCTGGTGCCTCATGACTACTTCTGTCTTTGAAATTATAATTAAAATGTGATATTGTGGAAGATCTCAGATTTTTGTATGTGATTTGATGATCCGAAATGTCATATTATCTCAGTGTATAATCTATTGAAAGGTAGTATACACTCTACGTGAATGGTATAAGCTTTAAATGGGAAATTTTTCTTTTGTTGGGTAAATCAGTAACCTAATTTATTCTTGAAAACCTATTTTATTATAATATACTAAAAAATGACTCCTACTTGTACGTGAATAAGTCTGATTTTTTAAAAAAAGAGAAGGGATACTTTTTCCTATGCCAACAGTTTTAAAATGGATGTCTTCCATTTTGCTTATCGTTAAACAGAAAATTGGCACTTGATAAAGAAGTTGTATTTACTTTTCTTGAAAGAATTTCTATTTGAATTTCATTGAATTACTGGAAGCAGCACAGCATTTTCAAGTGTAAAAATAAAACATTAAAATCCTCTTCTTTATGTGTTTAACCTGCCAGCTATAGAATTTGGTTCTTTGTTTGATCTGATTGTTAACTACTGTTTATCCATGAAAGTTGATTAACCTAATTTTTCTTTTCTTGGGAATCACTTGTTTTAGATTAGACAATCCGAATGCAACCAACAAGTCACTAAGAATATTGAACACACTGTGATTGGCACAAGCTCCTTCCAGATCTTTGTGTTATGATTAAAACATTGAAGAAAAAAGGGAGAAGGAAGAGTAGAAGAAAAAAGATGAAGAAAACCAAGAAGCTAAAAAGCACACAATCTTTAGCTTTCATATATATCCTGCAAACTAGAATCGTGAAGTTTTATCTTACATCCTCTTTTTATATGTGATTCCTGGGATACCTGAGCCTTACAGCACATTTCAGGAGGTTGGGTTATTTTTCCCTAGACTCTGAATTCCGAGCCAGAACAATTTCATATTGCATAAAACTGCCACCTAGGGCTCCAGCCTCTTCCTTTCATGTCCTTTTCCCAGCCAGCGGCTCACATTTTCTGCTTTGCTCCTCTCTCCAGATACCTTGGCTGTCATTATTGATTCATGCTTTAGATTCAGAGTATGGTCCCCCCCCCACCCCATTCTCTAACAAGATTGTGTTTCTCTCAGTGAACTGGAGCCTAACTGTAAGATGGAGCCTTAGAGTAAAATTATTATTATTATTTTGTCCAAGCCTAGGGACAAGGAAGGAAAAATGGAAGATTCAAATATTTCTTCCCATTCGTACATATTCAGTTTCTTGACCAAAGAATAACAAGTTTTTGTTTTGCTTTGTTTTGGTGTGGAAGTGTTTTGTTTTATTTTTTGTTTTATTTATTTATTTGTTTGGTTTGGTTTGGATTTTTGGCGTGAGAAGCTATCATAAATAAATAATCATGAGGAAAATATGTTAGCTAAAACACCAGATTACATGCTCATTTCTTGGAACAAGTAAGGAATAGAAAAAGCTGTAAAACAGAATTTCTGAATCTCCCTTATCAGCTTCTAGCCACAGAAACAATTATACCATTTAATATAATGATTTCCTATGATTTTGTCTATCTGAAGAGCCTTCCTGGAAGTACCTGCAATTTTCCTAGAGCCTCGTGATTAGGCTCGCCTGGGTCTTTACCGTATTTTATTACTCTGGATCACATGATGTGTGGAACACTCATCCCCCATCTTCACTGTGTTGTGTGTTCCTTGAGATCAGTGAGTCTTTTAACTCATAGAGGATCAACATTTGTGGTTTGATTAAATAATTAAAACTCTTTTGAGTGCTTAACAAGTAGTTAATATTTAAGTAAATTCTATCCCCAATGTGGGGCTCAGATTTCTAACCCCAAGATAAAACCATCACAACTGAGACAGCCAGGCACCCCTCTTTTCATAAATATTATCATAAGGGGAAACCCAGCTGCCACAAGACATCTTAGAGGTTGGTTGGGATCCCAAGAATTTAGGCCTATGAGTAAATTAATAAATCAGGTCTTGGTAAATTAGTGAGTACAAAAGCAGGGGGTTGTGAACAAATCTTACATACCATAGTACCTTCTTATCCATGGTTTTGTTTTTCCACTAAATCAGCTGCCCGCAGGCAACTGCAATCTAGAAGCAGATAATCCTCCTTATGATGAACCATCAGAAGGTCAATAGTAACCTAATGCCAGGTCACAATGCCTATGTCATTCACCTCACTTCATCTCATTATGTAGCCATTTCATCATCTCACATCTTTACCAGAATAAGGGTGAATAAAATACAATAGAGAGACAGACCCCATAATTTTTATCATAATATATTATTATGATTGTCCTATTTTATTACCTATTGTTCCTAATATTTTACTGTGCTTACCTTATAAATTAAACTTTATCATAGGTATGTATATGTAGGGAAAAAAGCATAGTATATACAGTATTCAGATATCTAATGATGGTCTGGAAAAGATCTGCTGCAAATAATGAGTCTCTATTGACCTATTATGTGTCCAACACTTCATATAAGCTCACTGAAGTAATTTAGCTTTATAAAGTAGTCGTTTTATTATTAGCAATGAATGAATTCACTCACAGAGAGTTAAGCTTAAAATTGCATTTTAAGTCTTTAAATTCCCTCCTAGTATATCCAGTTGTGATTGGAAATAAAGTTGGAGAACAAATTCACTAATAGAAATGTATATTGAGCAGTTAAGTATCTTTAAGGAAAATTATTACGATCAATGAAGCAGGACTTCAACATGATTAAAATTGTGGGTTAAATTGTAAAGATTTTATTGGCAAAAATACTGAAGTAAAACCATAATCTGCACCACTATTTAAAAAATGAACAAAAATCCAAGTGCTATCCATCTATAAACAAAGCAAGAAACACTTTGCTTCTTTTGGGTTGTGTCAGTGACCCCAAGTGCTCCAATGAAATAGTTCATGAGTCCTGAGTGAATAACTTGGGACTTCATCACGCCATACTCCCATGGAGCTCTTCTTATATTTCTTAAGATACATTTTTGAAGACATGTATTTTTATTCTTAATTTATTAATACTTTAACATGGATATAGCTGGTTATTTACAACAACTTCTGTAGAAGGATCATTACTCCTGCAATTTCTAAAACTCAGGTAAGTGGCAAGAGAGAAGTTAATACGTTACACTGTGTCCTTATGCCTCCCTCACATCTATGTGTCTGGTTTGCATTCTTAATACTAAATGCCCCGCATCGCCATTGACAAGTGTTTAAATATAAACAACAGTCACTGCAAACCATATATTCACTGTCTTCCACATTTTGTCAGTTCAAACAATTTCCTCAGCACGAGAGCCATGAAATAAGCCACTAAAATGTGCAGCTCTTCTTTTAAAAAAAAAACAAAAACAAAAAAACCCAACTATGGTTAAAAGTAATTTCAGGTTGTAAATTATATTAAAATTAGATGTAAGGAGGTATATAAATTTATGAGGCCCAGTTAGCTTTATGCAAATTTAAAGTATTGTAGGCACAGAATTAAATCTACATTGGACACAGATGAGTTAATTGTCTTTATCCTCACTCCAGAATGATACTAAAATAAGAGCATTTTCAAAAAAAAAATCCATAAAGCACAGTAACTATGCCATCCATTAATTCTTTCTAATGTATTTTTTATATGTAATTCAGAAAGAAAGAAAATTACCCCACAAAAAGGATTGAAAATGTGTGGTCTGTGACCAAAAACGTTCTATAAGTGCGTGGATAAATCAAAACACATGTTGAAACTGTAAAAGTGAAATGTCCCCATTATTGGTAACTATAAGATGAAATCAAAAGAATGGACAATAATATATGTTAGTGAGAGACAGGAGAGGGAAATTCTTAGATATAGTATTGTGAGAATATTTATTTGTTTCCAAAGAAGGTGGATAAATGTATTCATTTTAAACCTTTAGTGAAATAGATATGATAATTTCAATAATAGCCACTTAAAGGGTAAAAATAGAAGATATTAAGAAAATCATGTAATGAACATGAAATCTGCATAACAAGAAAAATAACAATAAAATAACTTGGAACTTAAAAAACTATGGGAGAAATAAATCCTAGTATGTAATTTTTCCATATTAATAAAAATGCAAAATTACTTCATAATAATAATGCAAATAATCCTGATGTAGATTATGGGATGCCACCCAAATGGTATTTAGAAGAATATTTATACTTTTAAAAGCTTCTATAAGAAAGAAAATTTTATTTGCACTTAAGTGATTACATTTGAAAAACAAATAGGCTAAAATAGAAATGAAATAGAAACCTGATTTAAATAGCAAGAAAAAGACATAAAGAAAGAAGGAAATTGTAAGTAAATTTGTAATTTGTAATTATTGAAAATAACTGAAGTGGAAGATGATACACAATGGAGGTGATAAACAAGCCAAAATTTTGAAACAAAATGAGGCACCAGTGATTGTGAACAGCAATTTTATAATGTCATTGTCACATTATTTTTTGCTGATATTCCTTTGGACTCATATTTGTCAATAACATTTCATGTTCCTTCATCACCACGCTGTGATAGATATGTAGTCCATCATTTGTAATACTCTTCTCTTTGACCTTCTGAGTTGAAGTAGTGAAAACAGTATCATTTTCTGCCCACATACCAAAAATCAGTATATTTCCTTGAAGGAAGAGATCTGAGATGGAGTTGAATCCAGACACCATCCACTTTGGTTACGAGAGGTAAAGACCAAACTATTTTATCAGGCATTAGGATGTAAGTGGTCTAAATCTAAACTGATAATTGAGATATTGGGTTTTGCTTTCTAAAAAGAGACAGATTAAAGAATAAACTGGGGGAAAATGTGAGGGAAAAAGAAAGGGCAAGTATATTTACTGCATTGCCGGTAGCTGAGACCCACGGTACAGTTAGTTCTGACTCCTAAGTTTTTAGCATGATGTCAACTCAGTAATTCACAGTATGAGGATTCTGAAGCAAATATAGCCAACATTGGAGACCTTGCTTTTCCATATGAAATACCATTAGAGAATAGGAACCTGGTTTTGATTTTTGGTATGTTTTGACTTGGTCTCACATTAATGACTCAGATTTAGAAGGCTTCTCTTTTTAAGATTTCCAAAAAAGAATGCTTGACAAGTTAGACAGCAAGCATGTATCTCATTAGCTTCTGGCAAATGTCAGATTTATTTACACCTTCAGAGAGTTAATGATGCATTTCTGGATGATTTCTTATAAGTAACTATTTTCTATCTAATTTTAGAACACCTTGAAAGTTCTGTTATTTGTGACTTGTGAAAATTTAATCTTCTAATAGTTTCAGAAAACAAATACTCTCCATGAATGTGTAGAAAGTAATATATGAATATATCTGTGAGCACATGGAGAGTAATGTATAGTATTACTCGATCTACTCTACTCTATATACAAGAGTATATAAAGAATATACTTTTATACTTTTTACCATATAATCAATCTAGAGTATAATCTATACTTCCTATTTTATGTATATACTCTGTGCTGTATACACTATTACATGTATATAATATTTTTCTGACAGTTGGAGGAAATATCCATGTAAGACCTCATATGACAATGTAAGCCTGCCTCTTCTTAGAACTGTGATTAATATCATACTTCTTAAGCATGTGAGAAACTGTGTTACAAAAAGGCAATATTGTAAGTTACTCTTTTCCACACAATCCATCTGTCACTTCTTCAATCTAATTAAAGTAAAATAAGCAGACTTTTTTTTTTACCATTACAATTCTGTTTAGCCATTCCCTTTAAAAGAATAGCAATCAACCCATATTTTCTAAGTGGTTTTAATAGGATAAAGACTAAACTGCTGGAAAACAAACAAGCAAACAAAAGACCATGTCTTAAGTTTGACTTTTGCACATGGAACAATTTAAAAGTCCAAACAGCCTATGCAGGTGAGGCTTTGCTCTGTGATTTTTCTTCTATGGATTCATTTTCTGCTCATGTAATTCTCCACCATCCTCACAGATGTTGCCTTCCTCGGCATGGTTCACGATGAACTTCTGCCACATCAACATTTCAGTCCCTAGGCAGGAGGCAGGAAAGAGAGAGGAGGAACAGGGTAAGACTTTTTAAATACTTCTTATTTCAGTTAATATTTTATTGATGAGAATGTGTGTACAGAAGCAAATATATATGTAAATGTGGGAATGAGAAAGGTAGTTCACAGCTGTGCAGCCATGTGCCCAGAAAGAAGGGAATGGAAGGGGGGGAGGGGAGGAGACAGCTATCAGATTGCCAGAGTCCTTTCAGTGGCCACCACATATCTGAGCACACACTTTTTCTAACAAATTGAACTCATTCTCTAACTGAAGGACAAAGCCCAACGTCCTATCCTATGGCCACATTCAGCTCCAAGCCCGTAATCTGTGCCAAAAGGACAACCCTATCCATTATGTCCGGTTGTGGCTTCTAATACCTGGCAACTTACAAACTAATAGAAAAATTATCTTCCCTCCAAATCATCCTCACCTTCTACACACACATTTGCCCCCAGTATTTCTGGGGACAGAACCATGATTACAAATGGAGGCTTACCTAACATGTACCTAAATATTAAAAAATTATAAATCAAGAGAATGGACTCTTAAATAACTCATCCATCCACTTTGAGAAATTCAGAATTCTCAGACTTATTTTCCCATCTCTGAATGTGGCAACACAGAGATAAATGCCCCCACCTCCTTTTTTGCCCTTCCTTCTTTTCACACCCTTCCTTTATGGTCAATTGTATGACACCTCAGCCTGCAAGTCCAATGTGCCCTCAAAGCTCCTCTGAGGAGCTGCCCATTAACCAGTTCATGGGCTTAAGCTAAGGCCAGCAGTGGAGCAGACAACTCTCGGGAAGATGATATGAATAAAAAGCCTGTGAAAAACCTGGAGGTCAATATGGACCTGTTTAGACAGGGCCTCCTGGAGTCTCAGGTACTGGGAGCATGGCGCAGAAGTAGAACGTGGGCTCCAGCTGAGCATCAATGCCACTTGGCCTGTAGAACTTCACCTTGATGGGGCGCCTGGGTGGCTTAGTCGGTTAAGCGTCCGACTTTCGCTTGGGTCATGATCTCGCAGTTCGTGGGTTCAAGCCCCGCGTCGGGCTCTGTGCTGACTGCCAGCTCAGAGCCTGGAGCCTGTTTCAGCCTGTGACTCCCTCTCTCTCTGACCCTCCCCTGCTCACGCTGTCTGTCTCTCTCTCTCTCCTAAAAATAAAAAAAATAAAAAAAAAAGAACTTCACCCTGATGGTGGAGGCGAGGCTGAGAAATCAAGGATCAGGCATGCCAATGCAGGCAGCCAAAGGCAGAGCTTCCTCTTGCCTGAATCCGAAGTTGATAAAGAGAATAATATATAATAATAATAATAATATATGAGGTAAGACAGGAACAAACAAATGCTACTGAACAAAAGAGCCCATATAGAAAATAGAATGAGAAACATGTCCATCAGTCTGTGATGATGCTGGAATTCTGGGCAGAAATGATAAACGCAGTTTTTGTTGAATGTTGTATAAGTTCATTGGTGAGATTCATTCGGATCTGTGAGAAGAGCCATCTTGACTTCAGTTGTCCTTGGCATTTGACTCTGATTTCTGGTAGTTCCATAACCTTCTTCTTCCATAAACTTCTGTGGCCAGATGTGAAGAAATTTGATATTCTCCTTGGAGATGCAGTTTCATAAACCATTTCTAGCACTTGCAATTCTAGGAGGCTAAAAAGTGTTTTAGAGAGAAACAATCAGATTTTTATAGGCCAGACTTATAATTTCTTTGTAATTATTCTCTCAAAAGTTATTAGACTTCTCGTCTATTTATTTCCCCTCACTACAGTATTTGAGGAACAAAGCCTGATGTAGGATTTCATTTCGTGTGACCATTTCTCTCTAACTTTGAGAAATGAAGGTAACTTGAAGAGCTTGTGATACAATAGGCTGGGGTAAAAGGCAACACTCATTCTTTTATAATTACCCCAAGCTTAGGTAATCCTTCTTGCCTGAAAAATCATAAAAGAGGTCTTGATGAATGTTCTGAATAACATTTTTATTTTCCTGGTTTTGAGGGATACAAAATGAGGTGGATTTTTCAACTCTGCAAAACCTTGTATTTTTGGCCTTTCTTCTTCTTTTGAAAGTAAGTAAAATCTTGTTAGAGGTAATTTTTTTTATTGTAGTAATTTGCATAAAGTAGCAAGAATCAGGCACTATACATTTACATTATGGCTCTTTACAACCATTCCCCCAGAGGCTGGGGATCAAAGAGGTGCAATAGCCACATATTCTGCTTTACAAGTCATCCAAGATGATGAGTTAACCAGTTATGACAGCATAATGAGGGTCACTACCTTTTCAATCTATATGGGTCCAGCTTGCCGAACCACCAATGCAATGCCATGTATTTCAGGTTTTGGTTACACAGAAACCTACTTGGAATTGTAATGTCTGTTTTATTTTAACTGAAGTTTAGGCAATAGCGAGAAGCACTCAAATATAAGAACATAAGTATAAGAACGACAATCTCTAGTCTCGCCAGCAGCTACTTACAACCATGTGCCTAGGAAGACTGAGCAAGCGTATTTTGGAATAACTGGCATAGTATTTTAACTTTAAAAATGGAAACGCCTTTATCACTGCAAAAAGTACTCTACAAAGGTCAGTAATGGTCACTTAATGATTAAAATCAATAATTACCTTTTGCCCAAATCCCCTTTCCCTGAACTAATTTCCTACTCTTTAATTCTTCTTTCTTATAACAGGACTGGATTGGACAATAGCCCTCATATCTTGAACATCTATTCTCTTTTAGTTCATCATAGATTCAACTCTTTTAATTTTCCTCTCTTTTTTATAGTTTTTGCCCTCCTTTTTGCAAGCTTGAGATTGTTTTTTGCTTAATTCTCTTACTGTATGTTCTATAGTCAATCTTTAATATTTATCTCTATGGCCTATATTTAGTTTTAAATCTCTACTCCCCGTTTCAGATTGTATACAAGATATCTCTACATAAGATCCCCATTTTCTCAGTTCAATTTTCCACTTTTCCTCCAGTATCAATTAACGAACACTATCTACTCTTTCTCGTCCAGACTCTGTATCATTTCTCATACTATCTCCTTCTTCATTTTGCATAAAATCTTTGTGTTACTATTTCTTTTTGTCAACATCAAACATTCCATGTTTATGTCAAATGCCCATAATAAAATGTCCATAGAAACTCAGTCACATATGAAAGTTACATAATTTCAGCTTGCATACAACTCTATAGCTTCTTATGGGACTTATCCATTAACCAAAGTTCTTGTCCTTACTCTCCTCTTCAGAGGTCATCATCGCATAACTTGTAATGCAGAATACTAGGATTTGTCTGACGTCATTCCAGACACCCACTATTTTGCAACTCATGCCCCTCTTCCTTGTTTCCATGTCTATGGCGAGCAAGCCTTCTCAGAGCAAATGCTTTCTGAGTGTTCTCAAAGTGATGCAGGTGTCTCTGAGAAGACGCCAGTGGAGACACCGAGGTGGTCAGTTCACTTTCCCATCTATCCCTGCAATCTTAATGTGCACAACAGCAACGTGTAAGTTTTCATCTGTCCAAATTGTGCAGTGGCTTCATCTGGGAAAATTAAGTTATAAGAGAAAGAATTTAGAATTGTCCTAAATTACATGTATAGATCATAAAAATGCATACAAATAGACTGAACCATTAAATAGATTCCTGGTGCTGTCACACCCCAGTTTCAAGACTTGCGTTCCTTTCCTTGGGTTCCCTCTCTTATGTCCAGTTTGTGCACTCTCTCTGAGGTGATGAGTCATTACTGGTTTGATTTTGTCTCTTTATTAGACTATTTTGTTTAATTCGATGACTACATTTTTGTTTAAAGATTTTTTCATTTTACAGAGTTTTTGGCATTTGTGCTTTTTTATGTGATACTTTTTCTCACAGTTTGTAGTACACTTTTCACTTTAAACATTTTATTTTCTCAATATATTGATTTATTTTTTTAGGGAGAGAGTGAATGGGGAAGAAGAGCAGAGGGAGAGAGAGAGAAAGAGAGAGAATGCTAAGCAGGCTCCATGCCCAGCATGGAGCCCAATTCAGAGCTCACTTCCATGACCCTAGGATCATGACCTGAGCTGAAATCAAGAGTTGGATGCTCAATCAAGTCACCCAGATGCCACTCACTTTGAACATTTTAAATATGCTTATTTTAAAATTTCTTTCATATTCTTTATTATCTCTAGTTCTTTGTAAATTATTTATTGTTTATTATTGTTTTCTGTTTCATCTGAGAGCCCTGGAATGAAAAGCCAGAGGCTTCCTATAAAATATTTTATTTATATATTGCAATCCAGATAGTTCGTCTACATTCTGACCACTTTTTAAAATTAATTTTTGATCTTGGGTGCCAGGGTGGCTCAGTCGATTAAGTGACCAACTCTTGATTTTAGCTCAGGCCATGATTTCACAGTTCATGGGTTCAAGTCCTGTGTCTGGTTCTGTGCTGGCAGTGTGGAGCCTGCTTGGGATTCTCTCTCTTCCTCTGTTTCTGCCTTTCCCCTCTTCTCTCTCTCTGTCTCAAAAAATAAATAAATAAACTTTTAAAAATTTAAAAATAAGGGGTGCCTGGGTGGCTTAGTCAGTTGGGTGACCGACCTCAGCTCAGGTCATGATCTGATAGTTTGTAAGTTCAAGCCCCATATCAGTCTCTGTGGTGACAGCTCAAGAGCCTGAAGCCTGCTTCAGATTCTGTGTCTCCCTCTCTCTCTGCCCCCTCACCCACTCTGTCTCTCTCTCAAAAAAAAAAAAAACATTTTTTAAAAGTTCAAAAATAAGATTAATTTTTTATTTACTGTTATAAATTCATTCTTGATTAATAAGCATCTTGTTTCCTCACTTCATAGCTGAGCCACTGGGATAAATATTTATAGTCTCATGTCAAAGATAAGCCAGCATTTCCTCAATGTTGATCTAATGCAAGATGCTCAATTTCATCTCCCTGTGAGATATGCTGAATGTGAAGGTCCAGGACATGACCAATTTTCTGACTGGACTTATGTGCATATCAGCTTTTGATACCCCCTGATATGTTGGCCTTAATTCTCACTCACGGTTCTACTTCATCTGTTTTTCTCCTTGTAACTGAATTGATTGCTTTCTTCTTTTGATTAATTACATATTCTTAAAACAGTAACTAGAATTTTTTAAAAATTTACTTATTTATTTTAAGAGAGAGAAAAGAAGTGAGAGAGAGAGAGAGTGGTAGAGACAGGGAGAGAGAATCCCAAGCAGGTTTCGCATTGATAATGCAAAGCCAGACATGGGGCTTGAACTCAAAAACCATGAGACCATGACCTGAGCCAAAACCAAGAGTTAGATGCTTAACCTACTGAAGTAACCAGGCTCCCCGAATATTTATATGTTTTAATACAAGGAACTATTCTCATTAGTTCAGTCCACTACCTTCACAAGAATGTCCTCCTTTCCAACTGAGTGCATTGTTTTTCAAACATACAGCCATTAATCTTGATTCTTTAAGAAGAATTAGAACTTTTACCCACATAGCTTTATTTTACGTCAGGCTCTAGGTCCTTGCTTTCGTTAGCATATTTCAGCAAATCTGAAATAGACACTCAAGATAGCATCTTATGAGCTCTACTAGCTCTAGGCTGGACTTGGTACTTAAAGATACATGCAAAACCTTAGGAGAGCATTCCAAGTTCCATCTCTTGAAAGATTTCTCTGTCAGCATGATAGCTCAAGTGCTTCCTGACATTTTTCCAGATTAGATAACAACTAAGACAATAGTCATATATACAGTATCAGAGCAGAAATACTCAGTCTCAGATTCACTGTCATATAAAATCACAATGACAGAAATATTTTCCTGCCTGTCCAAAGTTCCTGCAATGGGCACATGCCGTAAGTTTAAAATCATTAAAATGACAAAGATCTGTTCTTTCTTTATTAATGTTTTCATGCTATGTCTCTGCATAGGCGTCCTGAATTTTTTTTTTTAACCCACCAATTGGTTAACAAAAACTTGAGATTTTCAAGTTAACCACTTATTTCATTCTGGATCAAACCGAAATCTAGAAATGTAGAAATCAACATTTTTATTAATTCTGATCTTGTGTGTAAATTTGGGGATTTTGTCTTAACCAAGCTACTAGATTATAAGTTTTTAAATATAAAGAGAAGTTTTCTGACACTATGTCTTCTGGATGTTTAAATTTTTTTAAATCAGTTAATTAAATTTTAATTATAGTAATGTTAGTTTAGAGCCACATGAACTCCATCAGGCTGAGAATTCAAGCCCACAAAATGTCTTTTGGTGTGAAAAGTTCAGAGACTTTCATTTGGAAACCAGACATATTCTCACTGTCTATTTATCTATATATTACATAGTTGGTCTAAGAATAATTACTTTTCCCTACAAAAGTCTAAAAACTTAGTAGTAGTACATAGTATCATATTTGCATTCTTTCTTTACTGAGAAATAAAGAAAATAATTACATAAAGAATTGGTGTCAGATGTTCTTTTTAAGAACCCATGCATATAGTTGAAGAAAAAAATTCCATTGGCTTAAAAAGAACACTCTTGAAATTCTTTTTTTTTACAAATAGTTTATTGTCAAATTAGTTTCCACATAACACCCAGTGCTCATCCCCACAAGTGTCCTCCTCCATGCCCACCCCTCCTCCCCCCCACATCCACCAGTCCTCAGTTTTTGTCAGCATTCAAGAGTCTCTCATGGTTGGCCTCTCTCCCTTTCCCCCACCATTTCCGCCCTTCTTCTCCCCCTTGGTCCTCTGTTAAGTTCCTCCTAATCCTCCTATACGTGCACACATATGATATTTGTCCTTCTCTGCCTGACTTATTTCGCTCAGCATAACACCCTCAAGGTCGATCCATGTTGCTACACATGGCCAGATTTCATTTTCTCATTGCCATGTAGTATTCCATGGTATAGAAAAACCACATCTTCTTGATCCATTCATCTGTTGATGGACACTTAGGCTCTTTCCATGTTTTAGCCATTGTGGAGAGTGCTGCTATGAATATTGGGGTACATGTGCTCCTATGCATCAGCATTTCTGCATCCCTTGGGTAAATTCCTAGCAGTGCTATTGCTGGGTCATAGGGGAGTTCTATTGTTAGTTTCCTGAGGAACCTCCACACTGTTTTCCAGAGGGGCTGAGCCCGTTTACATTCCCACCAACAGTGTAGGAGGGTGCCCGTTTCTCCACATCCTCGCCAGCATCTAGAGTTCTCTGATTGGCTCATTTTAGCCACTCTGACTGGCGTGAGGTGGTATCTCAGTGTGGTTTTGATTTGTATTTCCCTGATGAGGAGCAATGCTGAGCATCATTTCACATGTCTGTTGGCCATCTGGATGTCCTCTTTGGAGAAGTGTCTGTTCATATCTTCTGCCCATTTCTTCATTGGGTTGTGTGTTTTTCAGGCGTGTAGTTTGGTGAGTTCCTTGTAGATTCTGGATATCAACCCTTTATCTGATATGTCATTTGCAACTATCTTTTCCCATTCGGTTGGTTGCCTATTAATTTTCTGGGTTGTTTCCTTGGCTGTGCAGAAGCTTTTAATCTTGAGGAGGTCCCAACAGTTTATTTTTGCTCTTGATTCCCTTGCTTTTGGGGATGTGTCAAGTAAGAAGTTGCTGCGGTGGAGGTCAAGGAGGTTGTTTCCTGCTTTCTCCTCTCGGGTGTTGATAGTTTCCTGTCTCACGTTCAGGTCCTTTATCCATTTGAGTTTATTTTTGTACCTGGTGTGAGAAAATGATCTAGTTTCATTCTTCTGCATGTTGCTGTCCAGTTCTCCCAACACCATCTGTTAAAAAGGCTGTCTTTTTTCCATCGGATATTCTTTCCTGCATTGTCAAAGATTAGTTGGCTGTATACTTTTGGGTCCACTTCTGAGTTCTGAATTCTGTTCCATTGGTCTATGTGTCTGTTTTTGTGCCAATACTATACTGTCTTGATGATGACAGCTTTGTAGTAGAGGCTAAAGTCTGGGATGGTGATCCCTCCCGTTTTGGTTTTATTTTTCAGGATTACTTTGGCTATTCGGGGTCTTTTGTGGTTCCATACAAATTTTTGGATAGTTTGTTCTAGTTTTGAGAAGTATGCTGGTGCAATTTTGATTGGAATTGCATTGAATGTGTAGAGTGCCTTAGGTAGTAATGACATCTTAACTATATTTATTCTTCCTATCCATGAGCATGGGATGTTTTTCCATTTTTCGTGTCTTCCTCAATTTCCTTCATAAGTTTTCTATAGTTTTCATCATACAGATCTCTTGTATCCTTGGTTAGGTTTATTCCGAGGTATTTTATTGTTTTTTGTGCAATTGTGAATGGGATCAGTTTCTTGATTCCTCTTTCTGTTGCTTCATTGTTGGTGTATAAAAATGCAACTGAGGGGCGCCTGGGTGGCTTAGTCGGTTGAGCGTCTGACTTTCGCTTAGGTCATGATCTCATGGTTCGTGGGTTCGAGCCCCGCGTCGGGCTCTGTGCTGACAGCCAGCTCAGAGCCTGTAGCCTGTTTCAGTCTGTGACTCCCTCTCTCTCTGACCCTCCCCTGCTCACGCTGTCTCTCTCTCTCTCCTAGAAATAAAAAAAAAATTAGAAAAAAAAATGCAACCGATTTCTGTACATTGATTTTGTACCCTGCAACTTGGCTGAATTCTTGGATCAGTTCTAGTAGGCTTCTGGTGGAGTGTGTCGGGTTTTCTATGTAGAGTATCATGTCATCTGGGAAGAGTGAAAGTTTGACTTCCTCTTTGCCAATTCTGATGCCTTTGATTTCCTTTTGGTGTCTGATGGCTGATGCTAGGACTTCCAGCACTATGTTAAACACCAGTGGTGAGAGTGGGCATCCCTGTCGTGTTCCGGATCTCAGGGGGAAAGCTCTGAGTTTTTCCCCGTTGAGGATGATGTTCGCTGAAGGCTTCTCATAGATGGCTTTGATGATGTTTAAGTAGGTTCCTTCTATCCCAACTTTCTCTAGAGTCTTTATTAAGAAGGGATACTGTATTTTGTCAAATGCTTTTTCTGCATCTATTCACAGGATCATATGGTTTTTATCTTTTCTTTTATTGATATGATGGATCACATTGATTGATTTGCGAATATTGAACCAGCCATGTAACCCAGGAATGAATCCCACTTGATCTTCATGGATGATTCTTTTTATATGATGCTGGATTCGATTTGCAAGGATCTTGTTGAGAATTTTTGCATCCATATCCATCAAGGATATTGGCCTGTAGTTCTCTTTTTTTGCTGGATCTCTGTCTGGTTTGGGAATCAGTGTGATGCTGGCTTCATAAAATGAGTCCGGGAGTTTTCCTTCGCTTTCTATTTTTTGGAATAACTTGAGAAGAATTGGGATTAATTCTGTTTTAAATGTCTGGTAGAATTCCCCAGGGAAGCCATCAGGTCCAGGGCTCTTATTTGTTGGGAGATTTTTGATCACTGATTCAATTTCTTCACTCGTTATGGGTCTGTTTAGGTTTTCTATTTCTTCCCGTGTGAAGTTTGGTAGTGAGTGTGTGTTTATGAATGTGTCCATTTCTTCTAAGTTGTCCAATTTGTTGGCATATAATTTTTCATAGTATTCCCTGATAATTGCTTGTATTTCTGAGGGGTTGGTTGTAGTAAGTCCATTTTCATTCATAATTTTGTCTATTTGGGTGCTCTCTCTTTTCGTTTGGATAAGTCTGGCTAGAGGTTTCTCAATTTTGTTTACTTTTTCAAAATACCAACTCTTGGTTTCATGGATCTGTTCAATTGTTCCTTTGGTCTCTATGTTGTTTATTTCTGCTCTAATTTTTACTATTTCTCTTCTTCTACTGGGTTTAGGGCGTTCTTGTTGCTCTGCCTCTAGTTCCTTTAGGTGAGCTGTTAGATTTTGGACTTGCGCTTTTTCTAATCTCTTGAAATAGGCCTGGAGAGCAATGTACTTTCCTCTTAGCACTGCCTTTGCCGCATCCCATAGATTTTGAATTGTTGTGTTTTCATTTTCATTTGTTTCCATATATTTTTTAATTTCATCTCTAATTGCCTGATTGGCCCATTCATTCTTTAGAAGGGTGTTCTTTAACCTCCATGTTTTTGGAAGTTTTCCAGACTTCTTCCTGTAATTGATTTCAAGTTTCAAAGCATTGTGATCTGACATTGTGCATGGTATGATCTCTATTCTTTTACATTTATTGAGGGCTGCTTTATGTCCCAGTATGTGATCTATCTTGGAGAATGTGCCATGCGCACTTGAGAAGAAAGTAAATTCCCTGGCCTCAGGATGTAAAGTTCTAAATATATCCGTCAGGTCCATCTGGTCCAATGTGTCTTTCAAGTCCATTATTTCTTTAGTGATTTTCTGTCTGGTTGACCTATCCATTGCTGTAAGCGGAGTATTAAAGTCCCCTTCTATTAGCACATTCTTATCTAGAAGCTTGTTTCTGTTTGTGATTCATTGTTTTAGATATTTAGGTGCTCCCGTATTCGGTGCGTAGACATTTATGATTGTTAGTTCTTCCTGATGGATGGACCCTGTAATTATTATGTAGTGCCCTTCTTCATCTCTTGTGATTGTCTTTAATTTAAAGTCCAGTTTGTCCGATATAAGTATCGCTACTCCGGCTTTCTTTTGATTTCCTGTAGCATGATATATATTTCTCCATCCCCTTACTTTTAATCTGAAGGTATCTTCCCGTCTAAAATGAGTTTCTTGTAGACAGCATATACATGGATTTTGTTTTTTAATCCATTCTGCTACCCTATGTCTTTTGATTGGTGCATTCAGCCCATTTACATTCAGTGCTATTATTGAAATATGTGGGTTTAGAGTCTTTGTATCTTCTGTAGGGTTCATGTTTGTGGTGGTGTCTCTGGAATCTTTGTTCCTTGCAACCTTTCCTTCAGAGCGTCCCCCTCAGGATTTCTTGTAGGGCTGGCTTCGTGGTGACAAATTCTTTCAATTTCTGTTTGTTTGGAAAGGTTTTTATCTCTCCTTCTATTTTGAATGACAGGCTCGCTGGATAGAGGATTCTTGGCTGCATATTTTTACTGTTCATCACATTGAAGATATCTTGCCATTCCTTTCTGGCCTGCCACGTTTCAGTAGATAGGTCTGTCACCACTCTGATGGGTTTCCCTTTGTATGTGAGGGCCCTTTTCTCCCTAGCTGCTTTCAAAATTCTCTCTTTGTCCTTGTATTTTGCCATTTTTACAATGATATGTCGTGCAGAAGATCGATTCAAGTTACGTCTGAGGGGAGTCCTCTGAGCCTCTTGTATTTCCACATTGACTTCCTTCCCCAGGTCGGGGAAGTTCTCTGCTATAATTTGTTCCAGGACTCCTTCAGCACCTTTCCCTCTCTCTTCCTCTTCTGGGATTCCTATGATACGGATATTGTTGCGTTTGACTGTGTCGCTGAGCTCTCGAATTCTTCTTTCCTGTTCCTGGATCAGTTTGTCTCTTTTTTTGTCAGTTTCTTGTTTTTCTATAATGGTGTCTTCTAAATCACTTATTCTCCTTTCTGCCTCTTCAAGCCGTGCATTGGAGGCCTCTAATTTATTATGTATCTCATTTGTCGCATTTTTTAATTCTTCATGCCTATTTTTATTTTCCATTCTGTCTATAACCATAGTTTCTTTGATGTCCCCTATGTTTTTTTCAAGCCTTGCTATTAATTTTACCATTATTATTCTAAAATCTTGTTCACTTATGCTGCTGATATCTGTTTTGAGCAGTTCATTAGCTGTCATTTCTTCTTGGAGTTTCTTTGGAGGAGAGCTCTTTGTTTCGTCATTTTAGTTAGCTTTCTGGCTCTTGTTGGTTTTAAAGACCTGTTATGCTCTCTGTTTCTATGAGCACTGCTATATCCAAGAAGACTCTTTGACTTTCCAGGGCCTATCCTTTCAGAGATTGTTTTTTGAATGGTATCCCTCAGTCACTGTTGTTGGGACCTTAGTTATTTTATTTTCCTATTCATAGTGATATTTGGGACTCTTCACCTTGTGTACTCTAGCTTGTTTCTTGAGGTAGCCCTGGAAAAGAAAACAGACAGACAAACACACAGGGAGCAGGAGTACACAAACGCACAGGCTGATTCAACTAACATGCAAAGCGAGAGGGAAAACGAAAAAGTTAATAGAAAAGACGGAGGAGGGAGGGCGAATAATAGGGAGCATAAAATACATAAAAGGGTCAAAAAGGAGAAAAGAAAAGGAAAAAAGAAGGAAACCAATGGACAAAGAACGGTTTAAAGCATATACCTGGATTTTCCAGCCTCAGTTAAATAGCCGTGTGTATGCAGTGCTGGTTGAAGAGCATAGAGAAAAAGAGAGAAGGCAGGGCGAGACGAGGCAGATTTGGAAATAGAATGAACAGGCAGAAGGGATAAGAAGCTTTTTTCAAAGAGGTAAAGGGTAGAATATGGTTGAATAGGTGAGAGAAGGATGCTGGAATTATCCAGAGAAACTATATAGTCTAATTACTCCTGAGAGAAATAGCTGAAAAAGTCGGTAGGTGTAGAATTTACATTTACAGAATGGACTTGTTGTGATTGTTTAAGCAAGCTGGCGACCAGAGTTAATCAGGTCAGTGTTTTGGGGAAAAAAGCGAGAAAAGAGAAAGAAGAAGAAAAAAAGAGAAAAGAAAAGGAAAAAAAAAGAAAGAAGAAAAAAAAGGAAAAAAAAAGGAAAAAAAGAGAAAAAAAAAAGGGAGGAGGGCACCTCTCAGGCAGGGATGGGCGTGGCGTGATCCGATGCCTCAGGCGGGGGTTCTGCCTTGGCGATTGTGGGGAGGAGAGTGACGGTGCTCCAGTCCCTTCTTGAACCCCGCGCTGCAGCTCGCTTTTTTTTTTTTTTGGCATGTCAACTCCCCGTTCCGGGGACGCAGCCGAAGTTGGTTGCACTCTTCAACCCAGGCCAGTTCCAATCTCCAAATCCCAGTCCGCGCCCCGCTGAAGTTGCCTTAGACACAGCTTCCCAGACAACCCCCTCGGGCTATTCCAGGCTCCCTGCTGAGCTCTGGGGGCGGAGTCAGGATCGCTGCTTCCTTCTCTGGGTCGGGCTGGCGCGCATGCGCAGGGGCTTGCCTGCCGGGTCCGCGTAGCCTGAGCCCGCTGGAGTGAGGAAAACCGGGTCCCTCTATGGCTCGTCACCCGAAACACAAACTCACAGGCAAATTTCCCAGTTTTTAGCTCTTTGCCTTCCCTCTCGAGTTCCAGCCAGCCAGGAGCGCGGACGCCCGGTGTCTGCGCGGCTCTTTCAGGGATCCCAGCCGCCCTGGAGCTACAATGGCGGCAGGCGCGCCGCCGCCGCTTTAAAACCCAACCTCCAGGAGCGGCACAAAGAAGCAGTTTGTGTGCTCAGCCTCCCCCAGGACCAGTTGGCGCGAGGAGACCTGGTGTGCAGGTATTTGGCAAGTACGGTCTTTCTATGCACCGAGCGGAGGTTTTTCCCCCACGAGCGGAGGTTTTTCTGTCTCAGACTCTCTCCTTTTCCCCTCTCACTCCCTGTAGAGGGTAGAGGGGGATCGCCTCCCACCCTGGAGTCTCCGATCCCGGCCCGATTTTACCTTCCCCGGTTCGCACTCACGTTAGAAGGCTTTCACAGTGGATTCTGCATCCTTTTTCTCCCAGTCTCTCAGGTTTTGTAAGGTTTCCAATGGCTTCAGATCTTTTCTGTGTGATGTATGGGCGCGAGTGCAAGTACGGAGCTCCTTACTTCTCCGCCATCTTGCCCCCTCCCACCTCCTTTTTTTTACACTCTTGAAATTTTTATGCCTTACATTAGTTTTGGTATAAATTCATGAAAATCAATCATACATAGAGAAATAGTCATCATTCTTTACTTCAGTAAAAATGTAATATCTAAATGGAATAAACAGCTAATAGGCAGAGAAACTATATAGATATTTTTCCAAAGAAAACATACAAATGGCTGACAGGGTTGAGGGAAATTGGTGAAGATATTCAAGAGATAAAAACTTGCAGTTGTAAGATAAATAAATTCTGAGGTGAGGCACCTGGGTGGCTCAGTCTGTTAAGCGTCTGACTTTGGCTCTGGTCATGATCTCAAGGTTAGTGGGTTTGAACCCCATGGTGAACTTTGTGCTGACAGCTGGGAGCCTGGAGTCTGCTTCGGATTCTGTATCTCCTCTCTCTGACCCTCCCCTACTTGCTTTCTCCATCTCTTTCTCAAAAATAAATAAACATTAAAAAAAGTAAGATAAATTCTTGGAAAGTAATGTACAACATGGTGACTGCAGTTAAAATTGCATTATATATTTCAAAGTTGCTAAAAGACTACATCTTAAAACTTCTCAAAACAGGAAGAAAAATAGCTATATGTGGTTAATTAAACCTTTTATGGTAATCATTTCACATTATATACATATATCAGATTATTATGTTTGTACACATTGGATTAATACAACATCATTTGTCAGTTGTATCTCAATAAAACTTTGGAGAAAAGCATAAATAAACTCTAAAATCCCAAATTGGTAATATTAAGTTTGATTGGTAAAGAAAGTATGTGCCAAATATTTCCATTGTAAATTTAAGTTTTTGTTCCTTTTGTCATTATTAATTTGTAATATAATAATTTCAGACTTTTTGAATACCCCAACATTTATTGTCTAGTGATTTCTCACTAACTTATGGTTTTTGCATGAGTCAGTTATTACCATAATGATCATTAAATGGTGATTTTCTATTTCTATTATTATTTCTTCTAAATGTTTAATTAGTATTCTTTTTTTAAAAAAATGTTTTATTTATTTCTGAGAGAGAGAGAAGCAGCGTGAGCAGTGGAGGGTCAGAGAGAGAGAGAGAGAGAGAGAGACTCAGAATTAGAAGCAGGCTTTAGGTTCTGAGCTAGCTGTCAGCACAGAGCCTGACGCGGGGCTTGAACCCAAGAACCATGAGATCATGACCTGAGCCGAAGTCGGCCACTTAACCGACTAAGCCACCCAGGTGCCCCTAATTAGTATTCTTATATTAATAAGACACTATCCCCCTCTAATATTTTTAATATTAAGTCAATATTGTGCTAAGTGATTAAATGTACTTTAACATAATTATATGTTCATTTACATAAAAGTTTTGAATTGTCTACAAAAGTGTTCTGTTTTAGTAAGTATACTTAATCCATCATTTTACCATGTTCCTCCTAGATGGGATCTCTTTGTATGAAGAATATTTAGCAGCTGCTTGAATATTTGTAAATCAGAAAGTTTGAGCCACCATGGAAATTCCACGAAATTTTACATTAGTGCAAATATAAATCTGCAAATATCTAGAAAGTCATTAGCATGAGTGTATACTTTTTTAAATAATAATTTGGAAGAACATTGAAATGGTAATTGGTGGAACTTCCTGTTATTGAATGAAATAAATCCTTCAGCTGTATTGAAATGAAAAAGTGATATCAGATATAATTTATTGAACTTGAACAATTACTATCTGACACAGAGCCAATACCTCAGATATACTGCAGGTCATTTCCAGACCACTCCAATTAAAGCATACATTACAATAATGCAAGTCAAAGGAATTTTTTGGTTTTCCAGTACATATGAAAGTTATGTTTACACTATACTGTAGTCTGTTCTATGTGTAATAGCATTATGTCTAAAAATGTACCCCCCTTACTTAAACAATATGTTATTGCTGAAAAATGCTAACTATCATCCAAACTTTCAGTGAGTTCTAATCACTGATCACAAATCATCATAACAAATATAACAATAATGAAAACGTTTAAAGTATTACGAGAATTACCAAAATGTGACACAATGACATAAATCAAGCAAACGTTAGAAAACTGGTGCTGATAGACTTGCTTGATGCAGAATTTCCACAGACCTTCAACTTGTAAAACAGGCAGTATCTGTAAAGTGCTCTAAAGGAGGTATGCCCGTAGAGATGAAACAGAAGAGGCACACATGTTGGGGAAACCGTAGACTTCAAGAATTAGACTCATTTTCCTTTGGCTCAACTAAATGCAACAAAGGATGTTTAGTTATTTCCTTACACATTCCCGTTCCAATTAATTTTTGAGCTGCATGCATGTTCCTTCTCTCACAATGTGCACTATACTACGTTTGTAGAGAGGCTCTCCAAGAGACATGAAGACTGTCCTAGAAACACTGCATATCCAATAAATGCTAGGTAGCCTAGCAGCCTGCCTTGTGAATGACCTTTGTGTTCTCTTGGGCCACTTCCACGTTATTACCAGAGACGTCACAAAATACTAGCCTAGATCACTTTGAGTTTGGTTGAGGACTACTACAGAGCTTTTTTTTTTTTTTTATGTTTTTTATTTATTTCTGAGAGAGAGAGACAGTGCGAGCAGGGGAGGGGCAGAGAGAGAGAAAGGGAGACACAGAATCAGAAACAGTTCCAGGTTCTGAACTGTCCGCACAGAGCCCGATGCGGGTCTCGAACCCACGAACCATGTGATCATGACCTGAGCTGAAGTCGGACGCTTATCCGACTGAGCCACCCAGGGGCCCCTACAGAGCTTTATAATATCTTTAAAGTTACATCAATAAAGGTAATGTTTGATACAGGTTATAAAGATACCCTTTTATCAGGAAAGGAACTTTTAACTCATGATTTGCAAAGCGCTTTGTTTCTGTTTTATTTTTATTCATGAATGGGTGCTGAATTTTTATCAAATATTTTAATGCAATAACTGAGATTAATTTATCATTTTTTAAATGTACAAACACACTGTGATACTTCCTGATACTGAGTTCTATTTTATTGCTGGAACCAAATTTAAATGTGTTATATTTTATATACATACATTGTAGGTTTCCATTTGGTAAGAGCGTATTCACACTTTCTGCATTAATGTTCATAAATGAGTTTGCTCTACAATTTTATTTTCTTGTAATATTCTTGTCTGGTTTTATAATTGAGGTTATACAGGTCTAATAAAATGTGCTGGGGAATCCTTCCTCTTTTTCTATTCTCTGAACAGCTTTTGTAAGATGAGAATTGTTTGTTTCTTCAAAGTCTTGTTAAAAAATTTCCAAAACTATTGGCTGTCATTTTTTTTTTCCTAAAACTTTTTGTAGGAAGAATTTTTGGCCACTGATTCATATTTTATACAAAGAGTTACGTATTTCATTTGTATTACTTGAGGATATATTTCCTAAAATATGCATATTACTTTTTTTCTAATATATTGTCCTTAATGTTTTTATTGTCTTAAAAGTTTTAGACATCTACTACTAACTTAATCATTCTATTTTCTAAAGTCAATTTGCCTTCTTTGTGCTTTTTCTTTTTTCCTAGTTTGCCTTGATAAATCATCCTGTAAGTTTACTCTTCTAAAGAATCAACTTTTGACATTATTATCTCTACAGTCCCCTCCCCGTGAGATGTAACATGTCTGTTTAACTAATGTCTGATTCTTGTTCTTTTCTTTCTCCTACTTTCCTTTTTATTCTGTATATGTTTCCTATATTTTGAATTGATATTATATTCATGTACTAGTACCAACAACATAATAATTCATTTCATGAATATTTGATATAATAACCAAGTGCAGGCCTTATTTGACATGTGGTGATACAGTGTTTTTGAAAAAAGCAAAGAACACTAAAACATTAAACATACGAGTTCTATTTTAGTCAGTGTTGTAGTGAATTATAAATCAGTGTTATAAAGGAGAAAATAATTAGTGGAGAGGAAAGATGCATAGGATACTTTGTTTAGGCAGAAAGGTCAAGGAATTCTTTGAAGAGATGTAATTAGTTCGCTGGTTGTCATAAGGATTGAAAGGAAGAGGCAGGTCCTCTAGGCACTGGGAACAGTAGAGCCATCATGAGCCAGAAGATGAGATTCAAATCTACAGCAGAGTTAATGTAGGAGAAAGTGGCTCCAAAAGAAGATGGAGAAATAGGCAGAAGATAGATTTTGTAGGACAAGGCAAGGAGTTTAGATTTTGTAATAAAGCAATACAAAGCCATTGAACAGTTTAAGCAAGAAAGCTAAACATAACCTACCTTACATTCTGAGAAAATCATGTTTCCTCTTCTGCAGAGAATAAAGAGGGGAGGAGAAATCATAGGAATAGAAACACAAACAGAAGGCTGGTGCCATTATGTAGGTGAGACAAGCGGTGGATTGAACTAAAGCGATATCAATAGGAATATGGTTACAAAGACAAATTTTAGTAAGATTTTGAAAATATTATTGATGGGACAATACCCATATTTTTACAAAGCTGGACTCAGTGGTGTGCAGTGTCTACAAAAATTTTTCTCTTCTCATTCTTCGTTTTTAAATATTTTGTACGATCTTGACTTTTTGCCCCTGGCTAGTATATTTAGATACATATCATTCTTGGTTACTTCCGGTATTAGAAAACCCATTTTTAGATACTGAAAAAAAGCCTAGCCTTATAAGATTAGTGTCAAAAATATGGCCTATTATCCCATGTAAGCACATCACCTTCTTTGGTTTGAGTCTGGCTGGAGAATGTTGCAGGGCATCAGTGAAATGGTGCACAATCACTTCCTGTCACTGCTTTTCTCCCTTGACTATGCTGCCTCTGGCTGCCTCTAGCTGTTTGACAGCAACCTAGAGAAGCCCAAAAATTTGGGCTCAGAAAGTATACGGGAAAAAAAAAAAAAGCATCTGTCAGGAACAGATAGGCTGGCTTGAATCCTTGTATCCCGCCACTCCTTCTGACCTCATCGAATCTCTTGGAACTCCCTGAGTCAGTCTTGAAGTAAGGAAAAACCTACACCTTTCCAGAAAGCAAATGGAGGTAAAAAGCCTAAGACTGACAATCTTTTTCAAGTCTATGACATCCTTCTCTCATTCCACTGGATCTTTCATCTTCTCTACAGAAACTTAGATGTATGTGAGGTGATCAGGATGGCAGAGCTGGGTGTGAACACCTTTAGCAATACTGAGTATGCATTTCCTTTACCATCTTTTTGCTTTTCTTGTTTTAAAAACAATGTTCATCCTTTAGCACTTATCTTCTCAGTGTAGAGAACCAATAAAATTATCAGAAATAGCTGAAAAGCTATTTAGTATTATCATTCAATCCTCAAATTAACTCTATAATTTAGGTTTATTTTTTTCTATTTTGCATATGGGGAAATTGACACACAGGAAATGTAGTAAGGAAGGATAAAATCAGATTATCCTGCCTTTCTAACAAGAAGATAACTCAGAATTGTACAAACTTGGATTGAAATTCTAATGTAATATCACTGAAATATGAAGACTTATCTTGAAAAATATGTTCTGCTTGCTTTAAAATCATGTGTTCTCAAAGTGAATTCTTCTTTTGCTATACACATTCCTCTTTACAAAGAAAAAATTTGAACCAATTATTTCTTTTTTTACTTATAATTGAATCTAGTCTTCTTTGAAAATGTACAACTGTTCCTGACTTTAGGAATGTCCTTTTTCATACTCTTATTTGTATTTTCTTCTAAGTAGAATCTAAGGGAAGAAATATTTCCTGAGGCCTTGATAAATGTGTTTAATGATAACCAACTATAATTGAATTTTATCTTATACTCAGAGAGGGGAAATTATAGTTTAATAATTGTCTGATTAAACATTGGAATTATTCTCCAGAGAAAATAAAGCATAAAGGAGTGATCTTTTATAGAGGTTATCTGTAGCCAAAGTACGTAGTATTGCTTTCTGTTTTCTTATTTGAAGAGGGGCTGGCATTTCATTCTAAAAGGCTGTCTGATGGCCAATCTAAGGGGGAAAAAGAGAAAAAAAAGTAAATCCAGCCATTATACATTCTTTGTTCACAAGAACTCAATGTTCTGATCTGAAATACTCACCACCCACTCTCACATGTCACCAGAAGGAAAGCGTCTGCTGCGCTCCTAGAGAAATACTTGTTCGGCTAACCAACAATCATATTTTTTCAGAAACCATAAAAAAAAGAAAAATAGAATTTATACCCTATTTGAACACATGTATCTTATTTTCATTCATCATTGTCTTATTTTAAACTGTGACTTTGGGGGCTCTTCAAGGTATTGTGCTTTGTATCCCTCATGTGATGCACTAAAAGCTGGTGGCTTAATATTTGATATTAAGAATATTTCCTTTTCTCAGATGAGGATTTAAAGATTCTCATATATGCAAAACTAGAGGAAGTCGTATAATAGGAACCAGCAAAGACTTACTGTCAGAAACTCTGTAAAATATCCGGCCCTGCTCTTAGCTACCAAGAATACTTTAGGAGCAGGAAGTCTTTTAGAGCTGTAATGTTTTCATTTGTAAAATGGAGAAAGGAATAGTTATCTCTTGGGTTTACTATGGGTATAAAATGATAGCACTTTTACAATTGCTCTGCAAACTATAAAGAATTTGGCATTATTAAAATATTTTAAGAAAGTAAATTACATAATTTTTGATGTTTTGTTAACTATTTCTGGATACTGAAGTACCATTTTGTGTCCTAAATCAACAGTTTACTAAATGGTACTTTAGTGGTCTGTTTCCAGGGAATAACTTTCCCATGGGTATTATCCAGTTGCATATAATGAAATGTGATATATAATCGAGCATTACACATTTAACTTATCATTTGGGAAATTGGAATTGTCAGTCCCTGAGAAAATAATTAAAACCCATGCTTCCACAGAAATATATTGAAATTCATTTTTTGAGTAAAGATACATGTGGGAGAGGAAAAAATAGATAAAATTGCTTTCTCTTTTTTTTTTTTTTATGTACAGGAATAAAATCTAATTCCTGGAAGAATATAATGTAATGTGTAAGGAACAACACAACTGTTGATGCTGGAAAATGTTATTTCAGCTGCAATTAGAAAATAAGAACATTCTGAAAAATGCTCTGAAAACTATGTGTTCTATGAATAACAACAAAAGAAAGACTATTTGAAAGTATGATATTTAATGAATTACTAATTAAAGGACGCTCTGCCTTCTGAGGCTCCATCAGTTTTAGAGTTCCAACCAAAGGTGGGTCTCTGAATAACCCAACATGTTTATATT
This sequence comes from Proteles cristata cristata, assembly GCA_017311185.1. Classification (NCBI taxonomy): domain Eukaryota; kingdom Metazoa; phylum Chordata; class Mammalia; order Carnivora; family Hyaenidae; genus Proteles; species Proteles cristata. The sequence continues at coordinate 411,267 of JAESUZ010001400.1, forward strand.
CTTTTATAACTCCCAAAACGAATAGTCTTTCTCCTAGGACCATGGACAGCACAAGAGTGATGAGGCCATGGTGAGTTAAAACAAGTCTGACCTCTTTAATTCTACGGAAACATAATTAGGCATGGCTTAAAAAAGTGGGTTGGGTTTCCCCTTGGTCTTCAGTAAACTAATTTACATTACAAAAGCATAAGTAAACTTAGATATAAAACAAATAAATTTATTTTGTGTCACATAAGTAATTGATTTGACAACTAAATTAATTTAGCAAAGAAGGAGTTTTCAAACTCTTGCTTGTTTTAAACATTGACTATTGCTAAATTGAATCAAACTATTCATTTCCTTTGCTTATTTGTGGCTCTTAAAATTTTTAACTTTTTTATTTGTGAGAGATGGAGAGAGAGAGAGAACAGTAGAGGTGCAGAGGGAGAGAAAACAGAGGAGGGGCAGAGGGAAAGAGAGAGAGAGAGAGAGAGAGAGCCCCAAGTCATGGGGCCCAAGTCATGGGCCCCAAGCCCCATGCTCAGCTTGGACCCTGACAAAGGCCTCTATCTCACAACCCTAGGATCATGACTTGAACAAATATCAAGAGTCAGATGCTCGACCAACTGAGCCACCCAGGTGCCCCTCTTTGTTTTTAATGTACATTTAATGTTTCAGACCAAGTAACTTTCACTCAGATTATTCATCAATATTCAGACAAACAAAATGGGCTCATTCTTTGTGTTGTACATTCTATGGGTTTGGACAAATGTAAAATGGCCTATATTTACCATTAGAGTAGCATATAGAGTATCTTTTTAAAAAAGTTTTTAAATGTTTATTTATTTTTTAAGGAGAGAGAGACCACATGAAAGGGATAGGGGCAGAGAGAAGGGGACACAGAATCTGAAGCATAGTCCAGGGTCTGAGCCATCAGCACAGAGCCTGATGCAAGGTTCGAACCCACTGTGAGATCATAGCCTGACCCATGTCAGAAACTTAACCAACTGAGAAACCCAGGTGCCCCTAGAGTATCCTCACTGCCCTAAAAATCCTCTGTTTGCTGCCTTTACATCCCTTCCTTCCTCAACCCAGAGCAAATACTCATTTTTACACTGTCCCCATAGCCTTGTCTTTCCCAGAATGTCATGTTATTGGAATCATAATGTACATAACCTTTCCAGATTGGCTTTTTTCACATAGAAATATGCTTTTAAGGCTTCTCCAGGCCTTTGCATGGCTTGATAGAACATTACTTTTTAGCACTAAATAATATTTCTTTGTCCAAATTACCACAGTTCATTGATCCCTTCGTTTTATGAAAGACATTTCTCTTGTTTCCATTTTTAATAACTATGAATAAAGCTGCTAAAGTCATCCATGTGCAGGTTTTTGTTTGAACATCAGTTTTCAACTACTTTGGGTAAACACCAAGGAGTGATTGGTAGATGGGTAGGTAAAAGGTCTGTTTAATTTTATAGGAATAGTCTACCACTCTGAATTTTATTTCTCTGTGTTCTTTACAAGTTTTTTTTATTTCCCTTCCATTTATTTTTGAATAAATAGTATAATGATTTGTAATGATAAATTTTCTGGCGATATAAAGCTGGAATAAAAATATGGGTAACAAGAAAATAAGTCTTCCAAATAGTCTTTAGGCTAATCTAGTAAGTGTGGGATCTCTGAAACATTAAGTTCTCAAGTGTATGAATTCTCATTTAGGATCTTAGAAGGAATGAGTTACTTCTCTCTCTTTAATTTCACTAACTGACTCACTATAAATATCTGAGTTCTTCTCCCAAAATAAAGCACATGTGTCCTGAATTTTTCACTTTAAGCAAAAGGTGTCACATTGATATTACTCCATTTGATCTTAGTTCCCAATTATTTTTGACCATGTTGGTAATACCAAAGGTCTAATTATGGATTTTGTTTCCTATATTCATATGACAAAATAACTCATGACTATAAAAACATTATAAGATAGTGTAGGTATAATTTGGGCTTATCACCTGTCAGCTATGTTGTCTTGAGCAGAAAAATAGTACCTACTTCAAAAGATTTTTTGAGGTGGCAATTAAGTTAATACTTGTCTAGATTGCTTAGAACAGTAGAGCACCTAAAAGAATAAAGGAAAATTAACTAGCATCATTTTTTTGGCCTTTTTTAGTTATTGTTTTTGCATTTCCTAATAATATACCAATTTTAAATTTGTTTTGGAGCTTAGAGTTGCTGTGGGTTGAATTGTGATCCCTTCCAAATATGTACAAGTCTTAACTCTCAATACCTGTGAATGTGGCCCTATTTGGGAATAAGGTTTTGCAGATTTAATCAAATTAAAATAAAGTCATTACAGTGAGATTTATTCCAATATTACTTATATCTTTATGAAAAAGGGGAAATTTAGACTCTACAGAGAGAATGTCATATGAAAACACAGAGGCACACAAACACAAAGGGAAAACATCTATGTGAAGTTGGGGAAGAGACTAGAGTTATACTGCCATAGCCATGAAATTCTTAAGGCTAATGAAAGCTGGAAGAGGAAAGGAAATACCTTCCCCTGAGAGGTTTCAGAGGGAGCATGTTCCTGCCAACATCTTGATTTCAGATTTCTAAGGCTTCAAAAATGTGAAAGATTAAATTTCTATCATCTCGATCCACTCAGTTTGTAGAACTTTATCATGAAATCTCTCGGAAAGGAGTAAAATAGCCTTGCCACTGAATATTGCTCACCTGTCTCTGAACTTTGCTTCACCTGAACCATTTGTATTCCAAATCGTCTAACAAGGAAGAAAAACATGACCCTTCTACCTATGTAACAAATCTTTCTTTTGACTTAGCCTTTTACATTTTCATAGTGCCCAGACCCATTATGTAATTTGATAAATGTGTTTTTAGAAGCTATATCATGGCCCACAAAGACGCCTTCCTTAGTAGACTGCATGTCTCTTTACTGTGCCTCTGTCTCTGGTGCCGAAAGGTGCACCTAGAATATATCTATTTCCGTGGTGAGCTCCCCTACCACCATCATATTCTCAAGAGGTTTAGAGATAATAAATATATTTTTATATCTTTATTTTATTTTGAGAGACAGAGACAGAGAGTGAGTGGGGAAAGGACAGAGAGAGAGAGAGGGAGACAGAATCTGAAGCAGGCTCCAGGCTCTGAGCTGACAGCACGAGCCCGACATGGGGCTCAAACCCACAAACTGTGAGATCATGACCTGAGCCGAAGTTGGACACTTAACCAACTGAGCCACCCAGGTGCCCCTAGAGATAATAAAGACTGAATCTCACCACTTGTTTTAATCTCATAACTGGGAACTAAATGTCAGCAACAGGTTTCTCAGCCCTTGAACTGCCAAGAAGTTCCATTGGCCATTATTCAAAGAGAATCTGATTTGATTTATTTTGGTATGCAGAATTCTCAGTGTTGTCCCTCTGAAGGTCCCTAACTGTTTCCCACCAAATGCTTTCTACTACAAACTTATTAAGGTTCTAACAAATAATAAATGAACAATAAACTTAATTCCATATTTTTGATCATTCTGCTCCACTTACTTTTATTACAAATACTCAAATTCATGCCTGCTGATATTTCATCTGATTAATCCTAACCAGGATCATATTTCACATTTTATAGTACTCTAATTTCTACTTTCATTGTGACCTACAATCTGGAAATCTCTGCATTTGGACATGGCCATCAAGTCTTCCCACTCTCAATTATATAAAGCATATCTGCCCCTGTAAGGGTTAATTCATTTCCACCAACTGCAATGATTTTCCACTAGTGCTATGAAGGGAGAGTGGTCCTGATACATGCTCTTGTAGGTTAAGAGTTGGCTCCCTGAGAGAGGAATAGAGATGATGGGCTAGAGTTTCACTAGTGGCTTCTCTTCCTTTCCTGTAGTCAGCACCACAGGTAGAGCTTACAGACTCTGATCTTCCCTGTGAGCCCCAAAGAAGAGCAAGAGAGCACCCCTCCGGTCAACTGGGCCTAAGTGGCTTCTCATTTGTCTGCTGGCCAACTTTTATCAATTTAACTTTTGAAAGCTATATCTTCTTAATGGCTTATATGGTCTTGAAAGATCAGTCCCAGGTAAGCAAAATCTTGGCCTTGTCTTTCTCTCTCCAGGTTTCAGATTACTCCATTACACCGTAATTTCAGTTTTCTAATATTTTCAGGAAAAAATACCAAATCTTTCAGTTTGTTCAGCCTTTGGTAAATTGTCAGAGCATCAGTGGTATTCTTTCTAGCTCACTGTTCTTCAAGCTGAAACCTCGAAGTTGTCTGGATTATTTTAGAAAACTATGTGCAATCTGTTTCTTTAAGAATTCTTCTTATACACTATTCTATATGTACCTATTAACATCATAGGTAGTCATTTGTTTTCTTTTCCAATGCCTATGCCATAGCATAATTAATAGCCTTTTCCTCTACTTTTAAAAACAATATTATTTTAATCATTTGAGGAAAACTAGTACTCTTCTTTCACCCAAGAGCCTCGGAGAAGCATTTTTGGTTTGTTTTTGTTTTTTAATTAAGCCAACATAGATGATTATTAGGGTAAGATTGAATAGTAGGGGAGGAATTTAATTTCTTTATTCTTTTAAGCCAGGTATTATTGTCATTGTGCATTTGTATTTTCTTCTAGATTTGAAGGAAGACTTTAGCTGCCTCCATTTTGAGCTCAAACTTTCTAGATGAGTTTTTCTTTCCAGCTTGTCCCTTGGCCTGGGTGGAAGACCCTGATGGAAACTGGAACTCCCCACTCAAGCAATAAGAACTCCCCTACATCCAGCAAGACCTTACCCATATTGCCTCCAAGGCAGGGATCATTTGCCTTTCCGTGTCCACTTGCACATACTCACCCACCTTTGCCCCACATTTTGCTTACCTGAACCTGGAAATCTTTTTGATACTTTGGAGACAATCTTTGAGACACTAGTCTGCTGTCTTCCCAGGGTTGACCTCACTGAAATAAATGCCTTTCTGGCTTCACCACTACTCCTTTCTCCACCTTTGGATTTTGTCAGTGGTCAGCGGCTTGATGTGGTCTGTTTGGGACCCTGAGCCAGGTGCTCTTGCATACCTGCTACAGATTTAAACTCCTCTGAGAAAAGGCAATTATTCTATTTTTAATATCTTTACTATGCAGTGTCTTCTACTAATTAAGTATTAAATAGTTATTAGGTTTATTTAGTTTGAGTACTTATGAATCTCTATCAAGACCAAAAGTCCCAATAATAACTACTGATAAGGATATTCATTTTACTTTTTCTGACTATCTTTCTTTTTTCTTTGTGTGAACATCTACAAGATGGATAGGTTAAACATGTGTAAAACTCAAGTAAATTGTACAGATTGAGTATAATAGATGAATTGCAAGCATGAAATAATCCAGTATTCAGTAATACTTATGGCATATTAAAATGTGGCTATCACTACAAGGACATCTAGTACAAAATAAGAAAATAAAAAAATTATCTAATCTACTTCAACTTTTCTTAATATCCTCTCAAGAAATTATTAAAGTTAGCTACACAGGCATTGTCAGATAGAAAATTTTACAATGTGGGTCTCGGTGAGGCCAAATAATCCTACTTGAAGCACAGTGAAGAGATTGCAATCAACCAAAAGGCACCTTAAGTTCAGGCTGAAAATTAATGAGGGCAAAAAGGCTAATAATAAATAAAAGAAAAGAATAAAGGGGCAGATAGAATGAAAAGAAGCAAATTTCATTTCATTTCTATCAGGGTCAGCCTTCATCTTGTTCTCCTAGCATTCTACTTCCTTTCTTGCTCAAAACATAAATAAGGAAACAGATTTGAGAGAATCATAAACAGGGGTGCCTGGGTGGCTCATTCAGTTAAGGGTCTGACTTTGGCTCAAGTCATGGTCTAATGGTTTATGAGATCAAGCCCCACATTGAACTGTGCACTGACAGTGCAGAGCCTGCTTTGGATCCTCTGTCTCCTTCTCTCTCTGCCCCTCCTCCACTTACTCTCTCTCTCTCTTAAAAATAAATAAACATTTAAAAAAATCACAGACTGATTTTATGGTTTGAAAAGCCCTGTGGTGATGGTATATCCAGTAATGGAGGTGGGCAGGGGCAAAAATGATCACAGAAAAAATTATATTTAGTGAAATAATGTTGATATTATTATAAGTGTTAAAATTATGTTGCCTAATGAAGCCACCTTTCATGGCATTCTAAGATCAGATTTGTTTCCTCCATACTGATTCCCTTTCTTAGGGAATCATTTTCTTAGTATTCACTTTCCTCCCAAGCTCTTTCTTTATATGAAAATGATTGAGACAAATAATTTTCCTACATAGAAGTAAGGCCAATAAGTATTCCTGGTCTGGAAGATTTCTCAGCTGTTTCTTGCTGACTTCTCTACCTTTTGTCATGTTGGTTGCCTACAATTTTTATTTTTAAAATTTTTAAAATGTTCATTTATTTCGAGAGAAACAGAGCAGGATGAGCAGAGGAGGGGCAGAGAGAGAGGGAGAGAGGAGAGAATCCCAAGCAGGCTCCATGCTCAGTGCAGCCCCAGATTCGGGGCTCCATTTCACGACCAGAAGATCATGACCTGAGCCTAAATCAAGAGTCAGATGCTTAACTGACTGAGCTACCCTGGTGTCCCTACAATTTATATTTTTGTATCTATTAGAAAAATTTCTCTTAGGCAATGTATAACATCACATACTCTTTACATGACCCAGAATTGTTTGCATGATTAAACATCAGGTTTAGGTAAGGAGAAGTGAGAAATTTTTAAAGTCCTAGATTAAAGAAAAAATTACAGTCATTAGAACAGTAGTAGCCTCAAAACAAAGAAATTGGAAGAAAATTACACCTATAGTATGACTGAAAAACTTCACTTGAAAACTCTTTTTTTAATGTTTATTTATTTATTTATTTATTTATTTCACTGCTTATTTTTTTTTTTTACAAGTAGTTTATTGTCAGGTTGGTTTCCATCTAACACCCAGTGCTCATCCCAAGTGCCCTCCTCCATGCCCATCTCCCCCCTCTCTCTCCACACCCATCAGTCCTCTGTTCTCAGTATTCAAGAGTCTCTCATTGCTTGCCTCTCTCCCTCTCCCCCACTATTTCCCCCCCTTCTCCTCCTCCATAGTCCTCAGTTAAGTTCCTCCTAATCCTCCCATACGTGTAAACATATGGTATTTGTCCTCTGCCTGACTTATTTCGCTCAGCATAACACTCTGAAGGTCCATTCACGTTGCTACACATGGCCAGATTTCATTGTTTCTCATTGCCATGTAGTATTCCATGGTATAGAAAAACCACATCTTCTTGATCCATTCATCTGTTGATGGACACTTAGGCTCTTTCCATGTTTTGGCTATTATTGAGAGTGCTGCTATGAACATTGGGGTCCAGCATCAGCACTCCTGTGTCCCTTGGGTAAATTCCTAGCAGTGCTATTGCTGGGTCTTAGGGGAGTTCTATTGTTAATTTTTTGAGGAACCTCCACACTGTTTTCCAGAGGGGCTGCACCAGTTTACATTCCCACCAACAGTGTAGGAGGGTGCCCTTTTCTCTACATCCTCGCCAGCATCTAGAGTCCCCTTACTTGTACATTAAGGAGGGTCTGGTGAAGAAGTATCAATTCAAATGCAAAGAAGATAATCCCACATGTGAAAACACAAAAGAGTAGCCACCCAAGGATTAAATAAAAGTGAATCCATCTGGTTTCAGCATGAGAACCAAAAGAAAACTCTTTTCTTTGTAGTCATGCTCATATTTCCCTACTTTCTTTTAACTATAAAAATCCTATGGTGATGGTCATTTAATTGTTTAGGTGCCCAAACATCATAGCACTTGGTCTTACTTAGAGTACTTTGTTGCCCTTATCTGATATCACCTTGCTGCACAGTTGGTCAAACAAAAGACACACCATGAGATAAGATAGCCTTTAGGATGAAGGGCCTCTGTTAATCAGTGCTTGCCTCCTTCTCTTAAAGCTTGTGGTCTACTATACTATCCTACCTAGAGAGCCTTTGTGATTAGGCAGATCTCTTGAAACCAAGATAGTGACACAGGCCCGAGTATCACCATTCTTCTCCAGCAGATATAACCAAGCTTTTAACTGCCCTAAATTCCCCAGAGGCAACTTCTGAATTCTTAATCATGTTTTCACTCCTGTCTGGTTCTGAATCCTTCCTCTCCTAGAAAGCTAATTTTGCTGAAACTCTCGCAAATAAGTTTTATGTTATGGTTCAAAATCTGTAAATATGTAGTATCCCATATTGGCATGGTTATTGCCCAGTGAAATGTGGTACATTTTCAACATGATTATGGATATTAGTTTTGAAAACATGTTTTACTGGATTGAAGAAAATGGCCCCATCAACTTCTATCAATAAAATAAGAATGGAACACAGCAAGTAGATCTAATTTTTAACTGTACCTCTCCCTTACTACTCATGCCTAGGCATTAGCACTATGCTTTCACAGTTTAGCTTTCCCAAATCTATCTATGTAGATTTAATTATCACTGTACCTCTTCTAGACAACATTAAACTGCATCTTTAAAAAGGCTATTCCTCTTCCTGAAATTCTCTTTCCAATCTCTCAACATATGCCAAAGTACGTTTTTTCTTTATTTTTTTTCAACATATGTTTCCTTCCTTTCCTGAACTCCTGTATTAAATAATGTTGGTGGGACGATTTTGCTGTTCAAATCATTGTACAGAGTGATGGTATAGGGTTGCCATTATTTTGTTTTTATTTAAAAGATATGGAAAGTAGCAACCAAGATTAGTAAATACCATTTCTTCAGCAAACATTCATTCATTCAAATTAAATCCTCCATATTTTGTTGATGAGTTGTTGTTGATGTAACAAGTATATTGTGTTTTTTACTTCAATTTTTTTGTGGCTGCATACACTTCACATTCACATTATGTTCCCAACTAAAGATCTATAGAGTACTGGAAACCAGGATCAGGGCTCAGATTTGCTTCTCACATCTGCATGTAATGAATTTGCTTGTTCTTAATAAACATTTTTCTGGTCGACTGAAGAGAAGCTTTAATATAATCTGGCACATAAACTTGAGAATCACTTAGTGTTTTGGTTATTTCCCTAACATTTGAGTAAAAGTCATTTCATTGTATTTGTTACTACATGTATATCAGGTGCTTCTCATATTCCAGACAATGGGCTTTGTATAGAGAATAGAAATATGAGTAAGCTAGGGCTCCTGCTTTTGGGACTTCATGGTCTAGTGAAACGAGAGAGCATGAATAAAAATATTCACAGTGCTGTGAAGTAAGTGCCAATTAGTGTTTCTAAGGTGCCATGGGAGGCCATGGAGAAGACGCCTGTACCTGACGGCCTCAAGGCCTCCTCTCAAGGGGCAACTAAAGCAATCCTTTCCAGCATAAGTAACTCGGAACCTCAGATTTCTTAAAACTTGTGTGAAACCAAAATCTTAGCCTTATGTTTCTTACTCCCTGACATTTTTTTTCCATGCCTAATAGGTTAGTTACTTGGGAAACATTAGATTCAGAATAAATATTTTAAAAAATAATAAATATTTTGTGACTACAGGCTTATACAAATAAAACATAAAATGCCTGAAAGACCCGATATTTTCCAAATACTACACTCATCTCTAAACAGAATGTCCATAGACATAACATGCTTCATAATTGTTATGTATCCTTTAGGTACAGAAATAATTATGGTTTGATAATAGGATACTGCCCAGGAGCAATTTAGAGTGTTACATACATACTATTTGGTATGTATACCGTAATCCCTTTTTTTGCGTTACATATGAAAATAGAAATAACATAAATAAATGTTTAAATAATATAATTAAAAGGAGTAAATTAAATTTCTTTTATATTATACATGTATCAATCGAATATTGTATATGTGGTTTATATATGTACATGGATATATTACACATAAATATATATGTATGTGTGTATATATATTGCACTTTGAAATCCATAGGGCCCAAAGGGACTCAGAAGATAAAAATTTGTGTTCTATGAGTGAGCACCATCTGCCCAAATAGAACTTCTTTGAATTCTCTTCAAAAATGACAACTCTTGCCACATCATTTTCCTGCTAGTTCACAGCTGTCAGTTTCAAATGCAGGATCAATTGCAGGACGGCCCATATAGCATCGTGAGCAAAAATGAGCAAGGGAACTGTTACAGACAGCAAAGCTGCAGGTGTTTAAAAAATTGATTTGTAAGCCAACAGTGGGCTACTTTAGGGGAACACATACAGAAGCTGATGATAAACCGACGCCTCTGTTTACCTGAGAAACACAGACACACTCAGGGAAACGTATTTTACTTCAGTTTAGTGGCTTTAGCGTGAAGCTTGCGTATGAATGACAAAAGGTGACTTTATACAGCTGCTCACAGTGTTTCCTGACCATCTTTCTTGCCATTGTCATATTTGCATTGGCCCAACATTTACTGGAGATAAGAAAATGCATCAACTTTTATTTGATATTTTATATTTTTACTTTAATATTTTATCTAAATAAAGTATCTCAGGTGTTAGAAAAATGATCAAATAAAACTACTATTCTATTAGTAAAGATTAATTAATGTTATAGCATTTCATTCGAAAATATGTCCTTTGAATTAGACTCCTAACATCCTTACTCTGAAATTGTATTAATCTAAGAAACATTTGTATTTCCTTTGCTGTCCTCAGCAGTGACAAATTGTAGAAAACTATCTCCAGTAGCCTTTGCCTGTACATAAATTATCTAGATAAAATACTGGAGTTTTTCTCCTTAAGTAATGGAATTTGAAGACTTCATTTGCTTTTAGCAAGTTACAGCTGCAACTTTTCTTTAAAAAAGAAAAAAAAAGCAGAACTAACTCCTTGGGTCCCTTAAAAAATTAATCTTGAGAATTCGATTTCTTTTACCTCCTAATGTCTTAAATTTCAATCATCTCTTTCATTTTTACAGGACAAGAACAGCAGTTTTCCTTAAATTGCTAAGTTCTATCTAGTTCAATACATTTTCTACCTTGGGCTTTTCCTGAGCATCCTATGATTACTAAGTTGTAAAAAGAATAAAAAGAGACTTTTACCTCCCGGCTGGGGGAAAACAATAAGTCCCTGCACTCTGGCTTGTTGTCAACCCTTCGCAAGGCGGCTGCAACCTGACATCTTCCATAGAGGTCTAAGGTCAAGCAAACAACACCTTATTCCCTTTCCACACTGCATCATACCTAGACTTAAAATTTATCTTAAATGTTATCTAAATAATTCCAACAAAATACATGATAACCCAGGGGGAAAAAAAGAAAAAAACATTTGTTTCTTGGGGGGCTGTTGGTATTCCTTAAAGTTTTTCTTTAAATAGGTAATGATAAGGCAAAGTATGAGTTGGAAGTAGAATTAAAAAGTTCTTTGCAAGTTATCTACATCAAAACATATCTACAAACTGCAATACATTATTGAGCAGCAACTTGTCCTTATTTTACTGTTACTGCAAATAGAGTTAACGCAGCTTAGGATGTGACAGAGGAAATCCAATGTGCAAGCCAAACTGCTCAGACCTAGTGTAGCATCCAGTATAGAACAGCTTGGTCCATGTATGGTATTAGGAAAGCATGTGGTAACCTCCCGTCAGATAATGCATCATGCTTGTAACCGTATGTGAAACTCTGTGATAATTTCTTCTTATCTGTCTACCAACTAGACAGTAAAACCTGTTGTAGAGTGATCAACATTTTATCAGTACAATTCCTCATAGTATAAGGGACACAGACAACAAATATTTTTTCAATGCATAACAGAGTCCTCAAGAATTTGATCAGTTTACTAAGGGATCTAAAATTTTTGCCATATCGGAAAATATCAGAGATATCTAGTTATATGTTTGGAAAAAGTAAGGGAAAAGATAAGAAAGAATCCATAGCAGTTTGTAAATGTTTCAAGTTATATCACATAAAAGAAAAAATGGGCCTGTTTCAGTCTCTTCGGGTGGGTAGAACTGTGATGAAAGACTAGAAGTTTCAAGAAGATAAGCTTTAAGTAAACATGAAGGAAGAGTTTCTTGAAAAGTAGGAGAGTTTACAATATAATAAGCCGCCAAGTGATGTATATCAAGCTTCCTATCAGAGACTTACACAGAGAAAGTGTAGCTACTAGTTCATACCGAAGACGATTTCCAGATTAGTTGCAAATCTGGATTGTATTATTTCTAAGATCATCTATAGCACGGAGATCTTATGAATGGTTGATACATCATCTTATTGCAAACAAGAAAAGGAAGTAATATAATTCACCAAACTTCTAAAATAATTAACTGACATATTCAATGAACTGAATATTTTTAGAGAGTATACTGAAATTAAAAGTATTTTTTTATGATTTACTTAAAATAATTATAGAGTTGAAAAGACTTCACAGCAATAAAAATCAATTAGTAAATCCAACTGTAATTACATGTTTAGTTAAAATGAGGACTTTCACCTTGATGGTATTCAAATTTAGTAGTGAGTCACAAATCTTTTGAGTGCATTCTCTCTCCTATGTCTCAGACAAGGGTCCTGAACTCAGTCAACATTTTCTCCCACAATGGCTCCCTGCCTAATGCATTTTCTAATTGGTTCTTTTCATCCACTTATTCTTTTTTTTTTTTTAATGTTTTATTTATTTCTAGGAGAGAGAGAGAGACAGCGTGAGCAGGGGAGGGTCAGAGAGAGAGGGAGTCACAGACTGAAACAGGCTCCAGGCTCTGAGCTGGCAGTCAGCACAGAGCCCGACGCGGGGCTCGAACCCACGAACCGCGAGATCATGACCCAAGCGAAAGTCGGACGCTTAACCGACTAAGCCACCCAGGCGCCCCGACATCCACTTATTCTTTTAAACTGGTGACATTCACAGACTACATCATTGGCCCTTATATTTGAATAAAAATAATTGACTAAAACGTTTGTGTGTGCAGCTGTACAGAAGAAGGTGCTAGAGCCTCTTACCATTCTGACACACCCTTCTGGAGCTCAGATTTCCAAGATATCTTGCCCTGCCTCTGCCCCCTCAGACTTACAATGTGACAGAGATTTGTTTCAAACTGACAACCTAATTTCAGAGGAATGATGATAAACTATGCTTTTCCTATTTCCAAATCAACTCATTTTTTTCATCCGAGTGCATATATGTTTGGTGGTAGTGGTGGTAATTGTGAGCTTGAGGTCAATCATATGGCTGTTGGACAAACGGGTTGGTACCCTTGCCTCAAAGGCACAGTGTCTGTGCTGCTGAACTTGAGCACTGTGATATGACTAATTTTCAACAATATGTGAACAGAAGTGGCCTCTGTCAGCTAAAGCAGACATTGAAAAAGCCAGAACATGGATCCTATGTCCTGCCGCCACAAACTTGCAGTGTTCTAAACCAAGGGTACTTCATTAGCCTTGCACCCAAAGTGAAGACATCATACAACTATTACTGAGAGTAGTCAACCTGAAATTGGCACCAAGAGAAAATTGTCCCATCTCATCGTGAGCCACTGAGACTCAAAGGCTGTTTCGTACCACATGTCCTCCTCTCTGTTGATTCATACAAAGGTATAAAGTTGGAGACCTTTTTATCCCACAAGTATGACAACAATTATAAATGAATTGGGTGTGGCACAGAAAACAATGTGAAAGGAAAGTGGGCAGGAAATTCTATTGGAAAATTCTGAAAGGGACGTCCCAGGGTAAGTCCAAATGATTTCAACTTCAGTGAATTCAAGTAGAGTCAGAAGTAATTTGCAAGCAGCTTAAGGTAAAATGTGTAATCACCTTGAACGGAAAATAGGAACTTTATTTGCTAATTTATGCGGTTTAAGCACCAAATGGATTTTGAGAAGAGGACACGCTGTTGTACATAAAGATGTTAGGATGAGGATTTTTGTCTTCAGGAACAGAAAGGAAGTGACAGCTTTTAAAGACAGGAACAGGAAGAAATAGCAAAATTTTGAAATGTGTTGGATGAACAGCCTGGATGTGGGAGAAAATAAAAAGAGTAAGGTTTGTCAGTGATGCCAAGGTAAAGTGATTGAAAAATGAATATGCCACCAAATGGCAAGAGGAAGGAAAAAAAACACAGATAGGGAAAGACAGATGAATGCACGGAGAAAGGATGGCAGATAACTTTTGCTTGTGTGCAAGCACTTGATATAATGAGTTCTGTGAAGTAATTAACATATAGTCAGTCCATGGTGTTCCTTCTCTCCTTGGTATCTAGAAAAGAAGGAAAGGTCTCTTTGGCCCTTATATTTGAATAAAAATAATTGACTAAAACGTTTGTGTGTGCAGCTGTACAGAAGAAGGTGCTAGAGCCTCTTTGAAAGTATTTATATAATTAGTTGTGCAATCAAAATAGCATAGCATTTGAAATAATTCCATGTACATCTAGTTTATGGGATAGTAGAAATATTTTTAAAAGTGATGAAATATTAAGAAAATATCCATCTTTACTATTTCTAGGGACATCATTTCTCTACCATCAGTAGGAATGTGGTAAACTGAAGGTTTTTAGACAATAATCTGAATTTATCTGCATAATTCCTCATGTGAATATGATGGTTTACATTTTTATTTGAAGTTAAACATGAATGTTGCTTCAGCCAAGAGAATAATAGCCAGAGGAGCAAAATAATAACTAGAAGGTGGAATAAGAGAAAGTCTAGAATATCTTTTTATGATCATGATTTCATGACTCTAATACATAAAAAATTCAGTACTGAAATATAATTAATAGGATTCAAATAGATAAATGGTTGAATAAATAATGGATAAATCTTGGATAAATTTTACTACATATCAGGAATTTCACTCTGCATTTTACATTCATGCTCTAACTTAATCTTTGTAAGAGACATATGCAAAACACAATGTACTGGTTACAGGTTTGAGCTCTAGAATCAACTCTTCATGACTGTTTTAATGCTCTGCTATTTGCAACTTGGGGAACGCTATGCCTGGACTATTTATATTTATTTCATCTTTTATCTTTGGAAATCTCTATAAATGGGAGAGGGATGGTTCAAAGCCCTTAAGTTCTTATAAGAATGAAGTAGCTAATGCAGAGATAATCTGACACACAATTAATATTAGCTACTATTATGGTCCCCACTTATCAAAAATGATGATTTGAGGTTCAGAGAAGTAACCTGTAACCTTCTTTGTCTGAAAGCGCATAACTAGTATATTTTTCACATTCAGACTCCAATCCAGATCTATGGCCTCTAAAAAACAAACCCCTCATTATTCTTATCCCATTTATGTAATCCTGATCTTGAATAGTTGGTTTCTATTTTATGCATCCTCATTACAGTTCATTTGGAACTTTGCAATCCATGAGTGCTAATAAAGAACGGCTAACCAAAAAAAAAAAAGGCCTCTCTCTACTTCCTGAAAGATTAAAATGACTGTTAAAAAAAATGAATATCTGCAATATGTCTATTTTCAATAAGTACATATATCATCCCATATACAGAAATAAATGCATATTGTGGGCAATAGAATCTTTATACTAACCTATAGTCTCATGATCAAAGTTCAAGTTTTGAGAACTGAGATCTATGTACCAATTTAATGCAAAGCAATATATGTTTTTAAAATAAGTTTGAAATAAATTGTGAATTACCTGAATGTTGACTTGAGAAAACGATCTAATCAAGAATGGATGTACTTAACAAACTTGTGAACATAAAATGAAAATAGCTGTTCTGATCCTGAATGGAAATATTCTTCTGATTTCCCAAAATGATGTACAGAATCCCTGCAGTTTAAATAAAGATGGTTTAGAAAACAAATATTGATCAATCTTTTCAGTTCATTTCCAGCAAATCCTATGAGTTGTTCTTTCATGTGTATATTAATATGAATGTTTATTAATTAAACATATAATATATATAATTTATATTTCTACATATATGATAAATATTCATATGTAAGTATAATTTTTACTTATTTTGTAATTGTTTACCTCACATAAAATCCATATACTGGATTAAAGTTTGTATGACTAACTCATTTATTTTAAAATAGAGCCAATACTGAGCTGATACTGCAGAGCCTACTTGTGATTCTCTCTCCCAGTCTCTGCCCCTCCCTCATCCATGTGTGTGCTCTTTCTCTCTCCCTCTTTCTCTCTCTCTCTCCCTCTCTTTTTGTCTCAAAATAAATAAAACTTTAAAAACTTTAAAAAATACAACAGGGCCAATATTATAATAATGGTGACAATGTCTGAATTTCATTAATTTTCAGTCTAGTTTAAATAAGTTTTAAATTTGTCATTTCTTTTATATTGCATTTACTCTAGGATAATTTTTTTGCAATAGTTTTATGATATGGTTTTGTTTCCAATCCAAATGATTAAATATGTCTGGTTTTGAAAGCCTTAAATTTTTTCTATTTATTGTTTGGTGTTATAAACAGGAAGAAAGAATAGTGAGTCATATTATTTGCTTGGAGAACTATATGGAGTAATATATATATATTATATGTACATACATATATATAACTCTAATTTAATATTATCAAAAATGCAAATATTCAAAGCTTCCAATTATTTTTATATGTGTTAAGGGTAAATTAGTCTTATTAAAGGATTCCTCTGAAAATAAACATTTTCAAGATGGTATGCCTTAGATTTCTATTTAAACTAATAAAAAGACTACACACACAATTTTTTTCCAATATTAAATAAAGAATGCAACATGTAGGTATAGTAGTTAAAAAAACCCAGAATTGAAAAATATATTAAATGTATTCTTTTCCACATTCATATTCAAACATGTATACTATGCATTGGTGACCAAAGTGAAAATCATAGGATCATGTCTTCATATAAAGATTTGAGGGGCTTCTGGGTGGCTCAGTTGATTAAGTGTCCGACATCTGCTCAGTTCCTGATGTCACGGTTCCTGGGTTTGAACCCTGGGTCAGGCTCTGTGCTGACGGCTGGAGCCTGCTTCAGATTCTGTGTCTCCCTGTCTTGCTGTTCCTCTCCCACTCATGCCCTCTCTCTGTCTCTCAAAAATGAATAAAGGTTAAAAAAATGTACATAATTAAAGATTTGATATACGTAACCTGATACTATTTCTAATAACATACAAATGATGTACAAAGAACTCTATTACTGTTATTCATATTAATAACTTAGAGGAAATCCTCTAGGATTTTAATTTTGATGGAGAAGAAAGGTATTTGTTAACATTATTTAATCATTTCATAAAGTCAAAATGGAGGTAGTTGAGGACACTGGAAAATAATTAGTTTGTGTTTTTTTCAATGCCTATGTCAACATGCCTGAAATTAAAAAAAAAAAAATCACAGTTATATAGTTTGTGTGTCCTAAAAGAATACACTATTTATGCACTTGAAGTTATGTCCACCACTTTTGATACCTACTGATTTAGCAGAAAAATAACGAATTTCTGCAATTCTAGGGAGTTTCTGCTTGAAATACAAGGATAAAACCAGCTGGTTTAACTAGTAATCCCAGATGTTGGTCAGTATCAAGTATACTGGGGAACTGTATAATCACACACACGCACACACACTCACACACACACTCACACACACACACTTGTATGAACACATAGGAAATGTGTGTATATCATTAAATTAATCTGTTAAAGAATATACAGTTGTATTTATTTTCTTTATTATAACAAGTTCTTATTTCAAATTGTTCTTTTACTTTTTTCTCCCCCATCTTGAATCTTGTTAGAATTACACAGCACCTAAAAGATTTATTTGAAATTTGTCAAGACCAGGAAAAAATTTTCTCCTCTCTTCCTCTGTCTTTCTTGTGTCACTTTAAGTCCATTTTCATTATGAGATACAGGGAATAGGCCTCCAAAGAATTTAGAAGTATTAATAGGTGACAAAATGATTGCACTAAGTGCTCTGGCCCTCATGCTTTGCTGCTATGCGTAGGCAATGTTGCATAAGCAGAAGGGTAAGAAATACATGATCCAGTTACTGGTACCATAGTAGTTTAGTCCAATACCATTTTTGCACACATAAAATTTCTTAAGCTCCATGATAAATGGTGATCAATAAAGATAAATAAGGTACAATACTTTCCCTTTAAAAAGTCAAATGCTATACTAAGATTTCAACCATGTTTTGTTAAATTTTGAGGTAAACCATAAAACTTTAGAAGAGTAGGAAATGAAATTTTACCATATTGAAGTCACTAATATAGAGAGAGACTTGTTACACATCACCTATCATTACTCTTACAGCTACAATGAGGATAAAAGCCACAAACTAAAGAAGAGAAAGGAGTCTTTATGATCCTTCCACCAAACCTGAGCTGCAGACCCAAAACATCTTGGTCCATGAAATAAATAAACCTCTGACTTATAGGCTTATTTCAGCTATTTTTTTTTTTTTTCGTTTTGGTCAGGTTTCTCTGTTAGATGAAGCAAAATGCAACCTTAATTGATTGATAGATACTGATACAGATATCCATTCTGATACATAAAAATAGTACTCATCTGCTGTTATTACCATGTAGAAAAATAAATGGTGTATAAATACTTCAGTTACTTTTTTGATTAACCTTGTTACCTGGCAACAAATCTTTTGGTAACAAACATTTTTGCCTGCTTAGTTCTTTTATACATTTTGTAGGCTATAGATTATGTAAGCAATTTCATACCAAAGCATCACTTGTCTTTTATGTAGAAAATGACAATACATTGAGCTATTTAACAAATTACTGTCATGTGTGTGTTTGTGTGTGTGTGTGTGATTACAATTTGATATATGCAACACAAAAAAAACCCTATTTGGTTGCTAAACTACTTTGCAAATATTGATAAATAATGCTTCTATACAAATTTAAATCAATCTTTAATAATTGATACATCATGGGTAAACATTTGTTTGAGTTAAATGTACTGATTATTTTAACTCTTACATTTATGGTTAACAGCCCTTTATTGACTTATGACCAGTTAATAGAAATAAGTTCTCTATATTCCAAAAGATAATAAACAAACCAATATGAAGTAGTAGAAGATAAACTAAAATTTAAAATTTTACTATAATTAATAATAATAAATAAAAATACATATTATAAAGACAAGAATCTTGTTTAGTTTTTATAATCAAAATTATTCTATTTGCCTATGAATCACATTGCTTATTAATCTTATAGACAAATTTTACTGAAATTATTTTAAGCTTTTACTGTGGACATTTGACTGAGCTGAAGGAGTCCTTGATAATAAATGAAAGCATATATTTGGCAAACGTTCAGCATTTTCTTGAATTGGATAAGAAAGGAAACATTAGCGATGTACAATGGTCTTCCAATTTAATGAGATAGCTAGAAAAATGATCTTATAACATGCAATTTACTATGGAACATCACATGTATACATATTATATGACTTGTATCTTGAAACCTATAAAATATAACAACAAACTTGTATTGCTACTAAAAAGTATACTTGCAACAATTATTTTGCAATAATGAAACCATGAAATGTTTTAGATATGTGAAAAATTCCTTTATGAAAATCCAGTGAACAATTTTACAAAAATTATATTCAAATATTTTTTGTATCAACCAACCACTTATATTAAAAATCATGCATTATTTTGGCCAATATATAGTTAGCAAATCATCAAATCACTTAACTGAATATCAACTAAAACACATCAAGAGAGCATACTTCCCTTGGAATGATATGCAAGAGTATAAAAAAGGACAAGGCTATTATCACTCAATCATTTAATAGGAGTCACAACGGATAAAAAGAAAGCCAGTACTTAAACACTGACATCAATTCATTATCGCCAGCTCACTAGCTAGTCAATTCCCCAATCTCCTCCTCAGTCATGGCTAAAGATCTTGGAAAAGGAAGTGCCTCCTAGAAAGTGGAGCCAAAGATTAAATATTATTGAACTAACAAACTGCTTTTAAACATGAAAAAAGAAGCCTCAGCTAGTACAGTCTTTAAACACAGTGTAGAAGGAACTGGAAATATCCCAGCAGCAACGTTTCATAGTTGTGAGAGACCACTGTGTACTCTGAGGCTCGACTCTTTATACTTTCACCTGTTAAAATCTTCCATTTATTCCACCCATCTTGCCACTATTATGTTTAGTGTAGCTTTAGTCCATAGGTGTCTGGGGGAAAAGGAAAGGGGAGGGGAGAGGGGAAGGGAAGGAAGGGGAGAGGAAGGAGGGCAGGGAGAGGAGAAGAGAGGAAAAGAAAGGAAAGGAAAAGAAAGGGAAAGGAAAGGAAAAGAAGGGAAAGGAAAGGAAAGGAAAGGAAAGGAAAGGAAAGGAAAGGAAAGGAAAGGAAAGGAAAGGAAAGGAAAGGAAAGGAGGAAAGGAAAGGAAAGGAAAAGGAAAGGAAAAAGGAAAAAGGAAAGGGAAAAGAGGAAAGGAAGGAAAGGAAAGAGGAAAGGAAAGGAAAGGAAAGGAAAGGAAAGGAAAGGAAAGGAAAGGAAAGGAAAAGGAAAGGAAAAGGAAAGGAAAGGAAAGGAAAGGAAAGGAAAGGAAAGGAAAGGAAAGGAAAAAGGAAAGGAAAGGAAAGGAAAAAGGAAAGGAAAGGAAAGGAAAGGAAAGGAAAGGAAAGGAAAGGAAAGGAAAGGAAAGAAAAGGAAAAGAAGAAAGAAAGCTAAATTCACCACAGATCCCGAAAGTCCAGCCCTCTGCTGTAAATAGACCAGCCTTTTAGTGTGCCATGGCAAATGTCTCTAAATTTTGCATACACAAGGAACATGGATGTTCTGAGCAAGAGGTTAGACTGTGACAGAGTGAATTTCTCTTCCACAATTATCTATTCTCCTCCGTCTTCCGGAAGAATCTGTTTTCCTGAGAGTATCATTTTCCATTTAACCGGGTAATTCGATTTGCTCATTCAAGTGTGTATAGAAGTGATATGAGCGGAAATTATAAATGAAGTTTGCAGTTTGAGCTGAGATCTTGTGTTCCTCAGATTTACCATAAAATCCGCATGTTCCATGCGGCTTTGACCCCTTATGTTGAAGCACACTTGAAAAGGACTTGACTCCTACACACAGTCAGGTTAACTGGCACCAAAGCCTGAGCAGCTCAGCCAAGTGCAATTAGATCACAGTCTGGAGCAAAACCTCTCCAAGGAAACTGCTGTACGCAGTAAGCAAGAAGGGGGAAATGTTTACATTAAAAACCACCGATGTTTGGCGTGATTTGTCATGCAGCATTATTATTTAATCTAAGAAAGATTATTTTTCTTCCATGAAGTGTAATATATTCAATTGTGAAACAAAGGGTAATGCCTAAGAACTCCTTGATAAAACTCTTTTATGTCCTCCTATCTTTACTTATCTCTTTTGTGGGGGCATAATATTCCCCTTAAAGAATATGCTGTGGGGGCGCCTGGGTGGCTTAGTCGGTTAAGCTTCCGACTTTCGCTTAGGTCATGATCTCAAGGTTCGTGGGTTCGAGCCCCGCGTCGGGCTCTGTGCTGACTGCCAGCTCAGAGCCTGGAGCCTGTTTCAGAGTCTGTATCTCCTCTCTCTCTGACCCTCCCCTGCTCACGCTGTCTCTCTCTCTCTCCTAGAAATAAATAAAAATATTTAAAAAAAAAAAAAAGAATATACTGTGATGGAAAATATATTATTATCACTTTAATGGATGAATTTGTTATTCAAAATCATGTTTATTGATTTCATCTAAGTTATAGCATCATTAGTATTATATGAAAATTGTTAGTTTAAGTTTGTGGACCACAGTAAAATTACTGTGCAAAATGTACTTACCATAGCTTATTTGTGATGCAAAAGTATGGATCCTACAATTTAACAGAGCATTGTAACAGATGGAGATTGTGGTAGAATTATTTTTAGAATTGGCTTACAGTGTTCATTTTTGGAAATATTAGATACTGTTATAACTTCCATCTGCAAAAAATTTTTTATCAGAATAGAAATTGTTTTATTTCTTATGGAAATAGGTCCTAACTTACTTCATGTGAAAGGGTCCATCAACACAATATTCTCATTTATATCCCATCTAAATTTTGCACTGGTTGCATTTAGATCTCATACCTAAAATATATTAAAATGATATCTCAAATAAATAAGTTTTCTTCTTAAAACATAAGTTGAGATAAGGCTCATCGGGTGGTAGCACTGCGTTGAGACTTCCTGTTTCCATTAGGATTGGCTGAGGAGCCTGAGCAGAAAACTGCTTTCCAGGGAGACGATCAGCCTGGCATTGGAAGGACTCACGCAAGCACAGCTGGTAACTTGGAGGAGGGTCTTAGCACCCCCTCCTCACACCTACCATATTTTTTTTATATAAAACACTGATATTTTCTTCTTCTTATATACACTGTGGATAGAAGTATGTTCTAAAACAGTGTTATTTTTTCTAATCTGAAGCACAGGGTGCCAGTGCTGAAGACTCTATTTTTTTTATTATTTATTTTTGAGGGGAGAGGGGCATAAAGAGGGGGAATAGAGGATCCAAAGCAGTCTCTGCTGCAGCAGCGAAGCCGATGTGGGGTTCAAACTCACGAGCTGTGAGATCATGACCAGAGCTGAAGTTGAACACTCAACCAACTGAGCCACCCAGGGGTCCCTGGAAACTCCACTTTACCTCTGTGCTATTCCCTTTACTTTCAGATCTTAGATGCTGCCTTTCTGATAAAGAAATTCTATTGCCTCTAATTAGTGTAAAGTTTGGAGAGTCAAAGGCAGAGGAAATAGAAATAGTGGCTGACATGACATTCCAGTAAGGTTGGAGTTAAACTGCACATAGGAAGAAGTAAATAATATGTTTTGCAGCTAGGTTTTGGAGCACCTAAAGATCCATGCTAAATACTATTGTTTTACTGGCATGGGGAAAAATGTCAGTCTTTTGCAAGGGAAGAAAATCATCAGAATTGTGCATTGGGGAAATATATCTTTTGACAGAATAAGTGATACATTTGTGAATAAAGACTGGATGTAATGCAACAAGGTAGGAATTGATCACTATATAGGAGAAACTGAAGAAAGCTTAGTGGAATTGGTAGGGCAAAAGAGGAGTAATATAAATTATGCAATTTGATTGATTCTAAGAACTTGTCATCAAGAGTAGAAGAGAGGAGAAATAATTTTGAATGAAACTGTGATGCTCGGGTAGCTTATTTCATCCAAAGAATACAAGAGGTTGGGAGGTAGTCACAAAAAAATTGGTGCTGAACAATTTCTTTATTTGTATATTTCTCAAACATCTATAATACAAATGAATTATATTGTCAGGTGAAATGTTCATACACTGATTTCTTAAATACTACTTTAAGTTCATAAAGACTAAAGCAACTTTTACAATTGTGATTTCAAATTAAATTATACATCTTCAAATTAAGTGGTTAGATTAAAAGTTTTCTTTAAAATTATGTTTAAATAGAATTTGATGTATTAATGTTATGTTCTCATTTGAAACTTTAATACTCTTGAAGTAAATCCATTTCAAGGACCAACATCTATGTGTGGAAGAAAGGGATGGCTAAGAGATCCCCCCCCCTCCTCCATTTATAGCCATGGTAAGGCTTATTTCACTAATAGCAGAAGACATGCATCAAATAATGAATGACAAGCTACATAGATTTTTGTTTTATACATTGAGTGTTTGGCTTGTTGATTGGGTTTGGGTTTGGTTCTCTTTGGTTTTTGCCAAATGAATCTTCTTTCTATATTTGGCAGGTGAAAAAAAATCTTTTCACTATTTCATATTATCCTAATGATCATCTGATTATTGTAAAAAGCTGGGGGAGAAAACTACTAAAATAAAATCTGTATAGTTAGTGTATACTATATATCTGTATTATACATATATATATATATATATATATATATATATATATATATATATATATATATATATATTTAAAAAGGAATTGATATGTTCATGAGAAGGTGGATGGATGAATGGGTGGATGGGAGAGTTAGATATTTCTCAGTGAAACGATTATAATCAAAGATCTTGTTATCTACTTCTCATTATCTAAGCCTGCAAATGATTTGGGTACTTCAAATTGACCATGCTTTAAAATGAGTGCATTATATTATAATCACTAGTGATTGGTTTATAAATCTGATAGCCCAAAGGCTGACCAGTATGTCCTAAATCAATGAATGACCTTGCCTTTTGTTTCCAAAGAAGAGCTCTGACAGAAAATGCATGAAAGGGATAAATGTAAATCTGAAATCTTTATTCCTACAGTTTCCTTCTTGTGGCTTTGTCCTCTACTGAAAGTCTGTGCTCCTTTAAATTCTACTGGTATTACCTTAATTTGAGAGTACTATCTATTCCCTAAATAATCATTGGCTGATGTATTAATTGGTACTGGGAAAGTTTATGGAAAATAGACCCACAAAGTAGGAATCTGACATTGGACTGCTTGCATATTAAGGATTCCAGGGATAACTTCCTTGACAGAGAAAAATGAGAAATGGATAATCCATTGTGTTTAGTGATATTATAGTTGGTCTGATATCACTACTTTGGATAGGAAGTAGCAAAAAGGGAAAGAGAGGCATTAGGAGATCAAATGTATCCAGTATTTAATTGTTAGGGCAACCAGTAGTCATCTTTTCTAGCTACCGTCAGACAAGTGGGAGTATTTGTGGATCAATGAAATCTTGGATTTATAAATCTGTATTCCTTAAATCTATGAAAAAACTCAGCCCTGGATTCTTCTTTTAAGGCTGGTTTCAAATGATCTTTCCACTAAAAATGCTGTATCACTTGGTGTTCCAGTGGCAAATAGATGTCATAGTACTTCTGAACCTCCTGGAATTATAAACATCCTGAAAATACATCCCTGTGTATGTGAAGTCATCCATAGTCATCTGACATCCCTAGAAATTATACATTAGAAAAAAAGAAGTGTTAAAAGTTTTGCATAGAATTTGTCCTTACCCAAGTAGGATAGAAGAGGTAAAATCATGCTGTCAATCTTCTTGTACCAAAACAAAGACAGGAAAATTGTGTACCTCATACTTTTGAGGACCTGGGAGAACTGTGGTAGCAAAGAATACTAGAGTAACTAATACTCTAGTAGTAGAGCATTACCAGAGTTTTATTAGAATATTAGAGTATACTCGAGAGAGAGATATGAACCCTTCCTAAATGAGCTTAATCATCACGTACTCATAAGCCAACTCCCGAACATACAAATTTATAAACATTTTATTAAACTTGTTTCTCACTTATCCTCCTTCCACAGCGTGAAAATAGCAGTCACTACATCCTTTTATTTCAACATAAATCACTAAAATTAACAATTCATTGAAAATAAAAGTGATACCTCTAACATGTTAAAAAAATAAATGACGTTCCTCCTTTTAATGTCATCAAATATCCAATGTTCACAATTCCAATTGGCTCATACTATTTGGTTGGCTTATTTAATTGGCTTGTTGAAATGCAATAAAGTATACAAGTTGCACTTGAATAATATGTCTCACCTCATCTTGGTCGATGTGTTTCTCGCTCTCTTGCCTTATTATATAAATTTCACTAGATCCCTTCCCTACTTTAAAAATCTCCAAAGTTTGGGGCACCTGGGTGGCTTAGTTGGCTAAGCTTCCGACTTTCGCTTAGGTGATGATCTCGCGGTTCGTGGGTTCGAGCCCCGCGTCGGGCTCTGTGCTGACTGCCAGCTCAGAGCCTGGAGCCTGTGACTCCTTCTCTCTCTGACCCTCTCCTGCTCACGCTGCCTCTCTCTCTCTCTCTCTCTCTCCTAGAAATAAATAAACAACATTAAAAAAATTAAAAAAAAAATCTCCAAAGTTTGTCATTGTAAGTAGAATACAATCCAAACTTGTACTCATAGTGTGCAAGAAACAAATCTTTTGATCTGAACTTGCACTCTCCAACGCCTCATTATAGCTAGCCACAACAAATTTTTTTTTCATTTTTTCATCTTTCTTTCTTTCTTCCTTTTTTTTTTTTTAAATTAGAACAACACAGCTTTAAAGTATTAGAGTTCTAGAGGTCAGAAATCTGACATCAGTTTCACTAGACAAGAGCAACTTGTTGGCAGGGCCATTTCCTTGGACAGGCGGTGAGAGAATAATCCATTTCCTTACATTTTCACTTCTCTTGGCTGCCTGTATTCCTTGGCTTGTGGCCCCTTCCCTCTCCTCCTCCTCCCTCATCACTCCAATCTCTCTATAGTCGCACTGCCTTATCATTATCTCTAGTCAGATCTCATTCTTCCTCCCTCTTGTAAGAACAATTGTGATTACATTTAAGGCTTTCCTTTCCGCACTCTGTCCTGAGCCTCATTACCTGTTCTATCTAGAATGTTCTCTTGTTGTGCCCAATTCACGAGTCCCCAGAGACCATCAAGGAGCTGACACTGATGCAAGTACAAAAGGGTCTTTATTACAAGCTCGAGCAGGTGCTCACCCATCTACCGGTGCATCGGCAGCAAGGTGAAGCCTTGAATAATAGCGAGCAGGGTTTTTAACGGGTCAGGGATGGGGGTGTTACAGTGCACACATTGTATATATAGCATCGTCACATAAGCACCAATCATAATCGTACAGCACCCATGGTAACAGTTTTGACTATTCAGTATTTGTGAGGTGTTTGTTATTTTTGGCGGGGACCCAATCATGACCTTTGAGAATCCTCTGAAAATGACTAATTATGAGGTGAGCTCAAAGGGCTTATGTGGGGTTTAAGCAAGTGGTGAGTAATTGGCTACTTTGTACAAAGTAACTATCTGCAATTCCCAGCCTTGACTCAGACCAATAGGAATGTTTTTTTGATTAGCTGACCTGAGGGCGGTCCGAGGATGGCTTCAGCCTTGAGCAGTCTGAGGCTTTTCTTGGAACTGGGGCCACGTGCAGCCCGAGGTTGCTCTTAATGGAGGCCTTAATCTCAAAATGACATTACTTAGGCTCTTCACTCTCTCCCAGATAATTAGGGTGCATGTATGGCTCTTTCTCATCACTCAGGCCTCATCCCAAATATCACTTCACTAAAGAAGCTACATCTCCTTCTCATTTTTATAACATCATTTTAACTATCATTGTATCTATTTTGATTTTCTGGACTTTTTAATCTATATATATGTTAATTAGATTTCTTCTCTGTCTCTTCCAATGAAAATATAAATACAGAGCAGGAGACTTCTTTGCTTGGTTCCCCACTGTTTTGACAGCTACAGGAGCAGTGCCTTTCACACAGTAACCTCTCAATAAATGCTAGTTGAATGAATGAATAAGTTAATTAATGCATGGAAACAATATTCTTTTGTGTTTTCTGAGAAACTTAACACTATTGATAATGTGGCTTATACAGGACAGGAGTTGTATCTCCCAGTGTAACAACTTACAAAAAGTAAGAATTCACATATTTATATCACTGAGACATTTATAACATACAGATTTAGTACACTATTATACATTTTTGGTCAACTTTTTATTTTTGGGGTCAACTTCCTACATTTAAAAAATATTTAAACAACAAGATGCTTCTTGGCTTAAAATCAAATTATATAAAGTGAAACAATGAACTAAGGCTACTTCCAATTCTTTATAAATTCATTGTTAATAATATATGTTACTTTAAATAGCTTCTATATTTGATATTACAATGAGAATGCAACACATATATTAAAATTACTTTCAAAAAGTTCTTAAGAAGTATTTTTCAAATTACATTCAACTATAAAATGACTTCAATAAATAATCCAACTGTAATTTTCAAACTTTCTATCAAAAAATAAATTTCTTTTGAGTAAGAAATAGAAAGACTTATTAAAAAGTTAAAAAGACTTATTAAAAAGTTCCCAAGTGAGGGGCGCCTGGGTGGCTTAGTTGGTTGAACGTCCGACTTTCGCTTAGGTCATGATCTCAAGGTTTGTGGGTTCGAGCCCCACGTCGGGCTCTGTGCTGACTGCCAGCTCAGAGCCTGGAGCCTGTTTCAGTCCGTAACTCCCTCTCTCTCTGACCCTCCCCTGCTCACGCTGTCTCTCTCTCTCTCTCCTAGAAATAAATAAAACATTAAAAAAATTTAAAAAAATATTACAAAAAAAGTTCCCAAGTGATTTGTTAAGGATGCATTATTTCAAATAATACCTTCAAGAGAAAGGAGGAAAATGTGCTCCCTGTTCTTTACATCTCACTGAGTGCTAAATATTCCAGAGGGAGAAATGACTTCAGAAATTTCATTTATGTTAAACTGAGTGATTAAAAAGTAACTGATAGTAATTTTTTTATATATATAATGTTTTAATTATACATTATATACATGTATATATATATACATATGTTTGTAGAAGTGCATCATTGTTGTTTAACTTAAAATAACATCTTGAGAATCCAGTATAGATTAATGAGTATAGAATAGAATTCTAGGACTTACAGATTAGTTAAGGGCTAAATTCAGGCTATACTTTTTCAGTAATGTGTGAATCTGGGCAAGATCTTGCTTAACCTGTCTGCACTCCACTTTCCTCTCTGTAAGTGGGGAATAATTATACCGTTTACCTCACTGTATTGTCTTGGGGATTAAATGTGTAATTGTAGAGAAAATGCTAAGAATGGTGCCAGGCATGTAGAAAACTCTGTGTAAATGGCAACTGTTATACTACTCATAGTTGCCAGTAAGTGTTACCATTCACAGCAGCATCCTACTTCAGGTAATAACAAATGCTAGGGAGGAAAAGAAAGGAGTGTAGAGAATAAAGAATGCTGAGGGGACGATATTTTCAATATTTTTTGGTTATTAAGGAAACCTCTTTGAAACCCTTTAAGATTTCTATTAAATTGAGATAGAGCTAAAATCAATATATTAATATTGATCAAAAATGTTTTAGACAAACTATTTAAACAATAATATAGTTTTTAATTATAATAAATATATAATAATGCACTTGTATGTTTATTTGTGATGCTTTTCATATTAAAATTTATAACTTACAGATTTGCATTTGAATATCACCTCTCCCAATTGGTAGCTCTAAGATATCTAAGATATGAAACCTGAATCAAATTATATATTAAAATATCCATCTGACAGGGTTGTGGTAAAGTATAAATAGCTACTCCAAATTGACAAACATTACCTGATTAATATCAAAGAAAATTTGACAATTATTTTTATATACATACACATACATTTTTATCTGTTTAATGTTTTGTGTATCTAAATTGTTAAATACACTCTATCACAGTGTATATTATTAATATTTTAATATATAACGGAAAATTTTAATAATTCAACCAAGTTATTATGATATTGCAACAAGTTAAATCAACTTGATACTTGATACCTGGGAGTTTTGCTATTTTAAAAGGGACATATAAACAGCAAATATCTATTCTGTGATCAAAAAAGTCATTTATCAGTAGGCTTCTGTGTTTTATCCCATTTGTGTTCTCAGATCTTTTAGGTTCATGAATACACTGAATTGTCCGTTCTTAATCCAAATGTGAAGAGGAAATGTTGCTGTTGTCATTTAAATGCCTATGTCATCATAAATGTGCAGTGGATAGGATTTTTAGATACGGCTTTTGAGATCATATATAAGCAATGGGTTTCATTTTTAACATTATCAGTGTTATTTTTATCTTAACAGCACTGAGAATTAGATGAAATGTGACAGATAAAATCTACAAATTTGCATAAGTATTTTTCATGAACTTGTTTAAGCATGAACTAATGATTGAGAATTTATATTATTCTGAAAAAGAAGTGATAGAAGATATATAGAAATAAAGTAATGAAAACAGTTAAGCACATTCTAAAAGTGGTCTAATTCTGCTTTTTGGCCAATCTAATAAAATAATGGAATTTATTCATATTGCTATACTATTGAGCAGAAATAGCCTGATAACATGAAAATAAAATTGTATGATTCCAATAGAACACTCAAAATAGACATAAAAGCATAAAATTATTCAAAAAACCAATTATCATCATATTCCATTATGGACTATTAGGCCTCCAGAGTTCCATTAGAAATGCACTTATTTTACTTGCTAATTTTATTTTTGAGCTTCTGAAATCTCATTTTGAACTTCAAATTCACATTAAACAGACATCTCAGCATACATTACTTTCCCCCAGCGGGTAACATTGGAAGAATGAGAAGATCCCAAAGAAGAAGAAGAAAAAACACCCAATTTTACCACATTCTAATTGGGTAATACTCTTGAATATCTGGGGACTTTGTATAACAATTAGAATCTTAAATTTATATGGGACTTTTTGTCAACTCATGTTCTAGTCTTCTGCCACTATAATATGCTGTGAACACCTTGTGCTTAGTTATCTGAATCTCTCCCAAAGTTTGTTTATGTGATGTTTTCTCTGGCTTGGTGTGCCCTGCATGTAACTTCTTGCTCAAGGGAATACTCCCTACTTCATAGCAAATTAAATCTGCATTACTCCTCAGGCTTTCCACCTTGCAAATCTTGCACCCATTCTCACTTTGTGTTTTTATTATTTACCAAGTAAAATTCTCCTCAAAGAGGCCATTTTTCTTACTAAGGCCCATTTGTAATAATTTTTGTTCTACTCTTCCCCCTGCATTATTTAAACTTTTTTTTTTTTTTTTTGTACTTAGCTGAACCACTTTCCTATCCTTCTTAGGCCCCTATTTTATGTGAAGATGGGTTCTCTTAGGATTATCCATTCCCTAACAGAAGAGTAGAGGAGCCAAAAAGTAAATATGTATCTGAAGAATGTATCCATCGGTAAGAAATCCTAAGTGAAATCATTAAATACGAATTATATTACAGTCATGGAAATAGACCAAATTTCACCCAGTTTTATAGCTACAATTTGTGATGTTTTCTAATACTTTTAATCTTTTATTTATTTAATCATTTATTCATTTAATCATTCATTTAAAATTATTCACTCAGTTATTCACTAAAATTACTCAACAGTAATTTATCTATTATATTCGGGCATATATGTATAGTTTTTGTTTGTTTTTCAGCTGCTTAAAAGTTGGGAAAATATTCCTTAATGCAGTAACTGTGCTGTAGTACAGAAGGATGCTTTTGGGCCCTGCTATTTTTACTCTGTTGGTTGAACTCCACCCTTTTAGCTCAGAAGCAGTTCTACCGTTGTTTTCATTCTGAAGAGATTGCTGAACACAGTCATGGAGGCAAGTGTCCCATCTCGGAAGTCAGAGCTTAAGCAAAAAATGAGGAGAGCGTTCACACTTGGGGCTAACATGGCGTGGATGCCAGGACTTGATGGGGTGTGGAAAGTTCCAAGTTGGGGGAAGACTTGGTCAAGGCAGAAGAGCCCAAACAGGCTGAAGGAGATCCCGGTGGAAATGTGGGAACCCAAGCAGTGTGAGAAGGTTACACAGAGAGGTCTGCATTGGCAGAACCAAAGCAAAATAAAGAAGGTTCCCAGGTATAGAGGGTATAGAGACAGATGCTGGGGGTGGGGGAGGGTGTGTCTTGTCAAAGCCAGGCTGGGTGAGAAGGACTTCTGTGCGCTCTGGCATATGTGAGGCATGGGATGTCATCTCATTGGGGATGTGGTGTCAGAGTCCAAACGTGGACAGGAAGGCGTCCATGTGAGCAGACAGAACAGAAAGGCTGAAAGACGCCCACACATACTGAAACGTGATATATGGCAGAGTGGATACTGACGGTCAGTGGGGAAAGGACTATTTAACAAATGATTCTGGGAAGACTGGCTTTTTCTATGAAAGTGAAATGAAATGGAATTCTTATCACATATAGTAGTCAAATTGATTTAACTCTCAAGTGAAATAATACAGATTAACAGGAATTAGTGAATATGATTTGATAAATAATATGCATCATATAGAATCTGAAGTATCCTTTAGAATTAATATTGGTGATAATACAAATTACCCTTTAGACATTCCTGTTTCTCTGGAAGGATAAACGATTATTTAATAAGACTAAAACAATTTTCTTTAAAATAAAAAATTGATAAACAGAGCTATAATAATTTAGGAAGTGTGCTCCTAAAAGCACACATGAAAAATTGTGAGAGAAAAAAGAGTGGAGCACAAATTAGGAAATAGTATTTCAACAAAATTGTTTAGTGAAGAATTAAACCCTGAAATATGTAAAGACCTCCTATAATTGTTTAAGAGAATGGAGAAACAGCCAAGTAAAAACATAATCAAAATCTTCCAAACATTTTACAGAAGAGAAAACACGAGTGTCCTGTGAATACATATATGTGAAGGAAAAAGCAGTAAATGTTTCCCATAAAATTCAAGAGAAAGTTTGATTCTAGAAAGGACAGAGGGAAATGTTGGTCTTGTTGGAAAGGAAGTCTCTAAATTACTTTTAATATTTATTTCTTAATTCAGTATTTTAAGCATTCAATACATGCTTAGTTCAATATTTTTACTTATGCTAATATATGTGTATATGTATGTATTAAGAAATGATAGTAAGAATAGTGTGTATATGTATGCCTATACAAATTATATGTGTGTGTCATATATAAATATACTGTAAAAGAAAACTTAAAAGCACAATTGGGTTTTTTAAATGTTTATTGATTTTTAAGAGAGAGAAAGACAGAGCGTGAGCAGGACAGGGGCAGTGAAAGAGGGAGACACAGAACCTGAAGCAGGCTCCAGGCTCTGAGCTGTCAGCACAGAGCCCTATGTGGGGCTCAAACTCACGAACCATGAAATCATGACCTGAGCCAAAGTCAGGTGCTTAACCAACTGAGCCACCCAGTGGCTCTAAAACCACAATTATTTAAGTTCCTATATGAATTCCTTGAATACAATATTCATATGAGTTAATACAACATGACATTTGACTCTTTTTGGAAGTAATTTATTTTTGAACCATTTTATTAAAGTATGATTGATGTATAAAAAGCTGTACATATTTAACGCACACAACTCACTGAGTTTAGGGATAAGTACACACCCATGATATCATCATCACCATCTCCTCGCCCTCTTTATTATTATTTGTGTGTGTATGGCAAGAACACTTGATTTGAGGTCTACCTTCTTAGTAAATATTAAATATACCATTCAGAGTTATCAACTTAGAGGCACTCTGATGTATAGTAATTTCACATGGTTTCACAATTTAGAAATTGCAGGATTCCACACTGTCACTAGTCAAGCAACTTAAGCAACTTGGAGTATATTATTAACCAGTTCCATAAAAGGAATGCCTTTTTGACTAAATACCACTGTATAATTTGATAAGGTTAGGAAAGGCTAGTCATAAGTTATTTAATAATAAAGTAGGCCAATCCTAATTTGTTAATGATAGATGGTCTGTCAGCAATTATTTTTAGCCCAAAACCCATTTTGTTGCTTAGGAACCCTGGTTAATTTAGGAAAAGTGGTTAAATAAATGATAAAGTTCACATAATCAGGCACTAGAAAACAGGGAGTGAAAAAAATTGATTTTTTGACAAGTAGTAATTCACGATGGATTATAGCAAATTTGGTAAGCAAGGAAACAACCTTATATTAAAAATAAGCACTGGAAGTTACATTGAAAAAATTATCAGAGCAGAAAAAAAAATTTCAAATCAGCCCCCAGTCTAGTTTTTTGTACATTCCTAAAATACATGTATTTTGATAACATTGCTAATTGATGAGCGTTAAGGTATAGCACTAAACATTTCTATTTGGTATTTCATCTCATTCTTAAGCAGGAAACGTGAGATTAGAGGATTTTTATGTACATTACATTCAAATTTTCTCCTGAAAGAACTAATAAAAATGTTATAGGTTGTAGAAATTAATTTATGGATGATTCTGAAGGCAGAAAAGCTCTAAATTAACCTTGCTTGAAGGAGAACTCAATGTTCTTATTCATTAAGGCCCCCAGCTGTGCTCAAGTATAGTGCAGTAGATGTTCCTGTTCTTTCAGAGGGGGACTCCCAGTCCAAACTGCTTTTCAAAGTTCTTTATTTATTTATTATTCCTTTCCTCAAAGGAAAAGAGCATATGGGTAGTTGCTATAAAGTATTTTTCTCTTGATAACATCTAACTGATAATATTCAGAAATGATCATCAATAATCTTCAGTTATATAATGTTCCTCCCAAAGCTAGAGGACAATATAGCATCAATGAAATCAAGACAGCTACCTCAGATATAATGCATGAGAGCTTTTCATTTGACTTTTGTCATTTAAATTTTCTCCTTGGTAGATAAGGCTAACTCCCTATCCCACCAAGGAACATGTTTTTTGTTTTTGTTTTTTTTTGTTTTTTAAAGTCACCATCAGAAAATAGTGTTTAATATAATAGAACTTGATATGGATTTCTTTTTTCTTTAATGCTATGTATTCGTTTTTGAGGGGAAGAGAGGGCACACGTGCAAAGGAAAGAAAAAGAGGGAGACAGAGAATCCCAAGCAGGCTCCACTCCATCAGCGCAGAGACTGACAGCAGACTCACACCCACAAGCTGTGAGATCATAACCTGAGCCAAAACCAAGAGTTGGAGGCTTACCTGACTGAGCCACCCTGGTGCCCCAATATGTATTTCTACCTTTGGGTTTCTATTATACATAGGTTAATGAAATCCAGACTGTGGTTTAAAGTATTTTCTTGTCTTTGTGGTAAGAAAAACATAGAAGAAAATCTAAACTATGATGAAGATAGGAATTTACAAAAGTTTCTCAGTGGAGAAAGAGTAACCCTGTTATTTTACTTCATTAATTTATTTAAAAATTATGTATTTATATATAACTTACAGCCTTATGGGCTGTGAATATAAAGCAGTAAACAGTATATATAGGATTCTTATCATCTAAGACACATACTCTGGTCAGCATGACACGGGTGAGCATAAGTTGAGTCTCATTTATGAAACAGAATTTTAAAAGTTGAGTCTCATGTATGCAACAGAATTTAAAAATTTTTAAATTTTAAAAAGTTCTGAGTCACTAATTTATATAGAAATATATCACTTAGGAAATCACCATACTTGATAGGTAATGTCGCCATGATTACGACAAAAAAGTAAGCAAGCAAATATTCAATTGCAAATTAAAATATGAGATATAAGTAAATGAATAGGATAACATATTAGGAAAAAATTAAGAAAATTAAGACTGAGAGATGAGATAAAGTAATCCTGGAAAGATAACTTTAAAACCCATTCTTTAATTTTAACATCTTTAGGAACATATAACTGACATAAATGAACTGCACATATCTAATGTATTCACTGCTATGAGTTTGGATATATGCAAACACAAGGATAGAAAACCGCCAGTAAGGAACAATCTCGTGTGAAGGCCTTAAGACAGGAAGGTTTACATTTGAGAAAATGTAAAGTGACCAGGCCAACTAGAACTAATGGGCAAGAAGAATGAGAAAATTGTAGGCTCTAACAGACAGGGTCATTTAATTAAGTTTCAGTTTTAATCAACATACTCTTAGAAGTCACTGGAAATTTTTACGTGGAGTGATAGTGGAGTGATGCCTTCCTTTTCTTTTCTTTTTTTTTTTTTTTTAAGGTAATCCTGTGTATCATGCAGAGTGGATTGGAAAGTACATGAGAAAACGGATGACACGTTAGGGGCGACAGCAGAAATCAAAGTAACAGTGACTGCCTTATACAAGTTTAATAGCGTAGACATGTAGAGAAGTGAATAGATACAATCACAAATGCATACAACTTCTCTAGGAATGGCAGAGAAATGGAGAACATGGAACCGAGCACAATCTCAGTGTTTTGGCTTGGATTGTGGTATCATGTACAAAGAGGTAGGGACAATTGATGATGTTAAAGGTCCTCATGTTGAATGGTTGAGAAAAGTAGTAAATATCTTCTAGAAATGCACCTATTTGTTCCATGCTGTTAACAAAAGTGGTTTCTGTGGAGGACTGTGGCAGAGGTGATGGACGGAGGAGAAGGAGAGGTAAGGAGCTCTTAAGCTGATCCTGAGAAACAGAAACAACTTAGTAGTCGAAGGAGTATTTGGAGCTGAGGGAAGTGTTTTTAGTTGTTTTTTCCCTCCCAGGTTAGTGTGTGATGAGGGAGACAGGATCCTGATGATGATTATAATGGTGGTGACGGTGATGGTAATGTGATGACTATGATTATGTATTTGTTCACATACTGAGATGGCAGTTTCTCTCATTTAAGTTAAAAAACAACATATAATCTGTATCAAACCCTCATTTTCTACCTCTTGAGAGATTCTTGTCCTTCATATCCTTCACCTCCACTAAATAATTACCAGCAACTGTTCAAAAATTAACGAGAATTGTATTTTTAAATATTTTAGAGCTATTTAGGAAGTTAATGAGTATAGCTTTTATATAGTTCTCTGGTCCTATTTTATATTTAATTGCAAGTCCCTGTAATTCAGCAATAATCATTTGAAATTTGAAATGTCAGTGTCACTGGCATTAAAAATGTGTTTCATCCATGAGATAGAATTTAAAATATATTCTGCTTACAGGACTAGAAAATAAAAGTGTGGTCCACAGGAAATCACCAGTGTTGACAGGTAATTTCACTTTAATTACAACTGTTTTTCTTATTTAGCTAATATCATGCTTACCTAGAAAAATAGCTGGCAGAATATGTATCTTCTATAAGCAAAGAATTGAATCTTTTGTTTTGAGGTACAATTTGTCTAAATGAGAGACCATCTGTTCAAATTGAATGAAATATAATATGGCAAATAAGGACAGTCTTGGAATCATCATGCTGTGCATTCACATAGCACTAGGATTAAGTTCAAATTCAAGATCCAAAAACTGGCTTATTGGCAATTTTCTTTATAACCAGGAGATACTGGTCCATGTTACACCCTTATCTATCTGATCTTTTGTGATGTCTCAGTATCACTATTTGTGAGTCTTGTTAAACGTTAAATAGCAATACTGAATTAGCAGCATGGTCACAGATTGGAACTTTCTTCTCACATGTTTGCATATGTATTTATTATGGAACTCTTCATTTCAGTTGTTGTTAATGGCTTTCTATTTTCCCTTTCCGTTTTGTTTTCTAGTCTAAAAAATAGCTGTAAATATGTATTTTGAAGTTGAATATGGACCAAAGCTACCTTACTGTAACCCTCAGTTTGATTATACTTTAGCAAGAATCTTCGTGTTCGTAGGCGCTGACATCCCTTTTCTAGAACACTTAATTTAGAAAACTTCTAAGTTTAAATTCATTTCCTGTATGGCTGAGATATAATTCATCTCCCAATTTTTTGCTAGTTTTATAACCCTAGAACACCTTTTCAATGGATCAGAGGACTATGTCTTTGAATACAATCATCAGGAAAAATAGCACCCATGTTTCCCAGTTTCTGTGGGAGGTTCGGAGCCCAAATTCCATAAACTCTTACAGGGAACATGGTTTGCTCTGATCACATTGACCAACTTCCTCCAATACTCTTCCACCAGCTCTCTCCAGTTCTTAGAAATTCTCCTTCCCTCTATTTTGGTGCAGTTGAGTTTATTTTCTTTCCCATGTTTTAATAGTCTCACCTCTATTACAGTAGTCTTAAATAAAGTCTTCCTTGTCTGTTTAACCCTGTCTGGTGTAAATTTTCTTTGACAATATAAATAACCTTTAGTCTCTATTGACATTATTTTCGGGAAACTCATTTGTTTGAGACAATATGCTTTTTTTTTTTTCATATCACAGAATACCTAGAATCTCTTTTTTTTCTAATTTA
The DNA here is from genome assembly GCA_017311185.1 of Proteles cristata cristata. Classification (NCBI taxonomy): domain Eukaryota; kingdom Metazoa; phylum Chordata; class Mammalia; order Carnivora; family Hyaenidae; genus Proteles; species Proteles cristata. The sequence goes on from JAESUZ010001400.1 coordinate 448,922, forward strand.
GTTTTATTTTTCCTAAAACAAAGAAAAATTATACTATCCTTAAAAGCATATAGTGTATTTATATTTGACTTTTATGAAAAGTAGTATTTATTATTGAAAATAATAGAGAAATTAATTAATGCAATTTAAAACAATGCATAAAATAATGAATAAATAATTGAAATGCTAAGTAAATAAATACACAAATGAATTTAATTAAATGGAGTTCTGTACCACAGCACACTTTTTTAAAATTTATTTATTTCTGAGAGAGAGAGAGAGAGCAGGGGAGGGTCAGAGAGAGAGGAAGTCACAGAATCCGAAGACAGGCTCCAGGCTCCAAGCTAGCTGTCAGCACAAAGCCCGACGCAGGGCTTGAATCCACAAACCGTGAGATCATGACCTGAGCAGAAGTCGGATGCTTCACTGACTGAGCCACCCAGGCGCCCCCAGCACACTTCTTAAGTAACTAAATTTAATACTTTATTCTCCTATTTCTTTCCCCACCAAACTCCCTTTCTCTGTTTCTCTGTTTCTCCTTTTCGCTCTCTCCCTCTTTCTCTTTACTAGAATGTAAACACTACTGGACTTTTAGGCCTTGAGGACCAGGATTATAGCCTACATTTTGTAACTCTTCTGATATGGAGTAAATATCTAACAGCTGAATCATTGTGGAAATGAACTATTAGCTATTGAAGTCAAATGTAGTTATTTCCTTTGCTGGCATTATATTTTTCTTACAAACAAAACAAGTTAGGTTACCCAGTTTTGAATCACAGAAAGTATCAGTAAAACTAGGTATTAACCTTTTAAATTCTAAAGTAGCAAGTAATATCTTAGTAGTTTAAGAATATTTTTAATAATAATAACTCACGTTAAAATAGTGTGCAGTATCTGCCAATCACTCTTCTAACTGCTGTGCATTAATTAAATCCATCTCCACAACAAACCTAAGAATTGATAGTATTATTATCCCATTTTACAGATAAAGAATGTAAACTTCAGAGCCTGGTATGCCTTGTTCAATTTTACACAGTTAGGAAGTGACAGGGCAAGAACTTGAACTGAGACCCTCTGTTTGTTTCAAAGTCAATTCTTTTATCTAATTTTGGATGATAGTATTGAAAACTGAGGTCTTTAAATTTACTTCTCTCAAGGCATTAAACCATTTACCATGACCCTAAATCCACTGAAAATAACAAATAGAACTTTTCTTTAGTTGGGAAAGCAGGAAGAGTTGCCAGCACAAATAGGAAACATCACAACACACTGAGCCCACCCGACTGAAGGAAAGTACACAAAGGCCACCAAACACTCCTCTTGTGTGAAAATCACAACAGCCTCAGGGAAGATACATAGAGGACAAATTGTCCAAGTGCCACTGTCCACCCCTAATGTTGTTGGTGTGCTTGTTAGGGTCAATGTGTGAACACACAACACAGAATCCCCTTCACTGCTGTGGATCAAAAATAGCACAACCCCAGCTCTACAACTGACTTTCTCATTCCCTGCTCAGCAATACCCAAATGTAGGCCAGACTGGCCCATTAGGTCTTAAAACAGAGGCTTTCCAAATAAAGTATTGGTTCCAGGACAGCAGCTTCCCCAAAAGCAAAGGGTAGGAGAAAACAAAAACAAAAACAAAAACAAAAATTTCCTCTGCATGTAAATAGAGTTTTCCTGCTGGGAAGCATCAAACTCCCAATCACTAGATTGTTGAGGAAATTTACATCCAGTTGTAATTCAGCTTAATATCTAAGAGCATAATTCTAAAGCAGTCTGATGAATAAGCAAGTTGAAGCTGCCTATGTAAAATCTAGGTCTCTTGTCCAAGTTGAATAAATAAATAAAAGCTTAAAGCAAATGAATGATGCATGTGGTAGAGATTCCAAAAACAATGATAGACAAAAGAATCAGCTTTTTTTGGGCTTTATGTTTGTTCTTTATTTTTGAATGCATAACCTTAACAAAGGTATCAGAAATCTACCTTTCAGCATTTGCTTTTACCATCAATCAGTTGCAATGTGCTCTCCTTTAAGCATATTTTTCAGTAGATAAGAGAATTAAATAGTGAGCCTGTTCACTGTGTATTTGGTACTTGTGTTTGGCTAAAAATTGGCCTGTTGACTTAATTTATAAAAAGCTTCTTAAAATTTCATATTTATGATACCTGTGGGTAATGTCTGACTAAACCAACTATTGTAAACAAAGGATCTTGCTGAATAGGTTACATTTTTATCAACAGCATTGTCAAAGCAAGGCCCTGGGACAGGCCACATGAGTAAAATCACTTATTTCCTTCTTACTTTTCCTTGAGAATGTCATCAGAGTAACCCAAGTTGCTTTTGTTTTAGATTTATAAGTATCCCGATGCTATCTGGAAAACAAATTAGTTATTTTTAATAGCACAGTGTTTTAAACAGTTTTTCTACGTTTCTACTTTTCTAGAATACTGTTTTCTCTTATTACTGTTATAGGAATTTGATATGAAAATTTTCACGATTTATTACTTTTTAAAATTTTTTAATAATTGAATATTGGGAAAAAGGTTAAAATACAGTAATGATTCAAATTTTCAAAAATAACTTATGCAAAGGAATGAAAACACAATTCCAAAAGTATAGGCAATATATTATGTAGTCTTAGCCTCAACACTAGAGATAAATACAATGTAAAGTTCAAATATGAGTACTTTAAAGGTCCATAATATGTTGGTTGTATAACTTCCCATGAAGTCAATAAAATTTGTCATGACTTTCTTAAAAAAATTTTTAATATTTAATTATATTTTTTTAGGGTCTATGCATTGGTACTTTTATTTTTTACAAATAGTTTACTGTCATTATTTTCGACATAACACCCAGTGCTCATCCCCACGAGTGCCCTCCTCCATGCTCATTCCCCTTCCCCCCTACATCCATCAGTTCAGTTTTTATCAGCATTCAAGAGTCTCTGATGGTTTAGCTCTCTCCCTTTCCCCCACCATTTACCCCATTCTTCTCTCCCTTGTTCCTCCGTCAAGTTTCCCCTAATCCTCCTATACGTGCAAACATATGGTATTTGTCCTTCTCTGCCTGACTTATTTCACTCAGCATAACACCCTCAAGGTCCATCCATGTTGCTACACATGGCCAGATTTCATTCTTTCTCATTGCCATGTAGTATTCCATCATATAGATAAACCACATCTTCTTGATCCATTCATCTGTTGATGGACACTTAGGCTCTTTCCATGTTTTGGCTATTGTGGAGAGTGCTGCTATGAACATTGGGGTACATGTGCTCCTATGCATCAGCATTTCTATATCCCCTGGGTAAATTCCTAGCAGTGTTACTGCTGGGTCATAGGGGAATTCTATTGTTAATTTTTTGAGGAACCTCCACACTGTTTTCCAGAGGGGCTGTACCAGTTTACATTCCCACCAACAGTGTAGGAGGGTGCCTGTTTCTCCACATCCTCGCCACCATCTCGTGTTCTCTGATTTGACATTTTAGCCACTCTGAATGGTGTGAGGTGGTATCTCAGTGTGGTGTTGATTTGTATTTCTCTGATGAGGAGGGATGCTGAGCATCGTTTCATATGTTTGTTGGCCATCTGGATGTCCTCTTTGGAGAAGTGTCTGTTCATATCTTCTGCCCATTTCTTTACTGGGTTGTTTGTTTTTTGGGTGTGGAGTTTGGTGAGTTCCTTATAAATTCTGGATATCAACCCTTTATCTGATATGTCGTTTGCAACTATCTTTTCCCATTCCGTTGGTTGCCTATTAGTTTTGTGGATTGTTTCCTTTGCTGTGCAGAAGGTTTTAATCTTGATGAGGTCCCAATCATTTATTTTTGCTCTTGATTCTTTTGCTTTGAGGAATGTGTCAAGTAAGAGGTTGCTGTGGTGGAGGTCAAAGAGGTTGTTTCCTGCTTTCTCCTCTAGGGTTTTGATGGTTTCCTGTCTCACATTCAGGTCCTTTATCCATTTGGAGTTTATTTTTGTGTACGGTGTGAGAAATTGATCTAGTTTCATTCTTCTGCATGTTGCTGTCCAATTCTCCCAACACCATCTGTTAAAAAGGCTGTCTTCTTTCCATTGGATATTCTTTCCTGCTTTGTCAAAAATCAGTTGGCTGTATACTTTTGGGTCCACTTCTGAGTTCTCAATTCTGTTCCATTGGTCTATGTATCTGTTTGTGTGCCAATACCATACTGTCTTGATGATGACAGCTTTGTAGTAGAGGCTAAAGTCTGGGATGGTGATCCCTCCCGTTTTGGTTTTATTCTTTAGTATTACTTTGGCTATTCTGAGTCTTTTGTGGTTCCATACAAATTTTAGGATAGTTTGCTCTAGCTTTGAGGAGTAAGCTGGGGCAATTTTGATTGGAATTGCGTTGAATGTGTAGATAGCTTTGGGTAGTAATGACATCTTAACTGTATTTATTCTTCCTATCCATGAGCATGAAATGTTTTTCCATTTATTTGTGTCTTCTTCAATTTCCTTCATAAATTTTCTGTAGTTTTCATCATACAGATCTTTTGTATACTTGGTTAGGTTTATTCCTAGGTATTTTATGGTTTTTTGTGCAATTGTGAATGGGATCAGCTTCTTGATTTCTCTTTCTGTTGCTTCATTGTTGGTGTATAAAAGTGCAACCAATTTCTGTACGTTGATTTTGTACCCTGCAACTTAGCTAAATTCTTGGATCAGTTTCAGTAGGCTTTTGGTGGAGTCTGTTGGGTTTTCTATGTAGAGTATCATGTCGTCTGCAAAAAGTGATAGTTTGACTTCCTCTTTGCCAATTCTGATGACCTTTATTTCCTTTTGGTGTCTGATGGCTGATGCTAGGACTTCCAGCACTATGTTAAACAGCAGTGGTGAGAGTGGACATCCCTGTCGTGTTCCTGATCTCAGGGGGAAAGCTCTCAGTTTTTCCCCGTTGAGGATGATGTTAGCTGAAGTCTTGTCATAGATGGCTTTGATGATGTTTAAGTAAGTTCCTTCTATCCCAACTTCCTCTAAAGTCTTTATTAAGAAGGGATGCTGTATTTTGTCAAATGCTTTTTCTGCTTCTATCGACAGGATCATATGGGTTTTATCTTTTCTTTTGTTGATGTGATGTATCACATTGATTGATTTGTGAATGTTGAACCAGCCCTGTAACCCAGGAATGAATCCCACTTGATCTTGGTGGATAATTCTTTTTATGTGCTGTTGAATTCGATTTGCAAGTCTCTTGTTGAGAATATTTGCATCCGTATTCATCAAGGATATTGGCCTGTAGTTCTCTTTTTTTGCTGGGTCTCTGTCTGGCTTGGGAATCAGAGTGATGTTGACTTCATAAAATGAGTCTGGGAGTTTTCCTTCACTTTCCATTTTTTGGAATAGCTTGAGGAGAATGGGTATTAATTCTGTTTTAAACGTCTGGTAGAATTCCCTGGGGAAGCCATCTGGTCCTGGGCTCTTATTTGTTGGGAGATTTTTGATCACTGATTCAATTTCTTCACTAGTTATGGGTCTGTTCAAACTTCCTACCTCTTCCCGTGTGAATTTTGGTAGTGGGTGTGGGTTTAGGAATTTGTCCATTTCTTCTAAGTTGTCCAGTGTGTTGGCATATAGTTTTTCATAGTATTCCCTGATAATTGCTTGTATTTCTGAGGGGTTGTTTGTAATAATTCCATTTTCATTCATGATTTTGTCTATTTGGGTGCTCTCTCTTTTCTTTTTGAGAAGCCTAGCTAGAGGTTTGTCAATTTTGTTTACTTTTTCAAAAAAACAACTCTTGGTTTCATGGATCTGTTCAATTGTTTCTTTGGTCTTTATGTTGTTTATTTCTGCTCTGATTTTTACTATTTCTCTTCTACTGGGTTTAGGGCGTTCTTGTTGCTCTGCCTCTAGTTCCTTTAGGTGAGCTGTTAGATTTTGGACTTGTGCTTTTTCTAGTTTCTTGAAATAGGCCTGGAGAGCAATGTACTTTCCTCTTAGGACTGCCTTTGCCGCATCCCATAGATTTGGGATTGTTGTGTTTTCATTTTCGTTTGTTTCCATATATATTTTAATTTCATCCCTAATTGCCTGATTGGCCCATTCATTCTTTAGTAGGGTGGTCTTAACTTCCATGTTTTTGGGGGTTTTCCAGGCTTCTTTCCGTGATTGATTTCAAGTTTCAAAGCATTATGATCTGACAGTGTGCATGGTATGATCTCTATTCTTTTATATTTATTGAGGGCTGCTTTATGTCCCAGTATGTGATCTATCTTGGAGAATGTGCCATGTACACTTTAGAAGAAAGTGAATTCCTTGGCCTCAGGATATAAAGTTCTAAATATATCTGTCAGATCCATCTGGTCCAAAGTGTCTTTCAAGTCCATTATTTCTTTAGTGATTTTCTGTCTGGTTGACCTATCCATTGCTGTAAGTGGAGTATTTAAGTCCCCTGCTATTAGCACATTCTTATCTATGAGCTTGTTTCTCTTTGTGATTAATTGTTTTATATATTTAGGAGCTCTCATATTCGGTGCATAGACATGTATGATTGTTAGTTCTTCCTGATGGATAGACCCTGTAACTATTATGTAATGCTCTTCTTCATCTCTTGTTATTGTCTTTAATTTAAAGTCCAGTTCGTCTGATATAAGTATAGCTAATCCGGCTTTCTTTTGATTTCCAGTAACATGATATATATTTCTCCATCCCCTTACTTTTAATCTAAAGGTATCTTCAGGTCTAAAATGAGTTTCTTGTAGACAGTATATAGATGGATTTTGTTTTTTTTATCCATTTTACTACTCTATGTCTTTTGATTGGAGCATTCAGCCCATTTACATTCAGTGTTATTACTGAGATATGTGGGTTTAGAGTCTTTGTATCTTTTGTAGGCTTCATGTTTGTGGTGATGTGTCTGGTATCTTTGTTCCTTGCAACCTTTCCTTCAGAGCGTCCCCCTCAGGATTTCTTGTAGGGCTGGCTTAGTGGTGACAAATTCTTTCAATTTCTGTTTATTTGGAAAGGTTTTTATCTCTGCTTCTATTTTGAATGACAGGCTTGCTGGGTAGAGGATTCTTGGCTGCATATTTTTTCTGTTCATCACATTGAAGATCTCCTGCCATTCCTTTCTGGCCTGCCAAGTTTCAGTAGACAGGTCTGTCACCACTCTGATGGGTTTCCCTTTGTATGTGAGGGCCCTTTTCTCCCTAGCTGCTTTCAAAATTCTCTCTTTGTCCTTATATTTTGCCATTTTTACTATGATATGCCTGCAGAAGGTCGATTCAGATTATGTCTGAGGGAAGTCCTCTGAGCCTCTTGTATTTCAATGTTTACTTCTTTTCCCAGGTCGGGGAAGTTCTCTGCTATAATTTGTTCCAGGACTCCTTCAGCACCTTTCCCTCTCTCTTCCTCTTCTGGGATTCCTATGATACCGATATTGTTGCGTTTGACCGTGTTCGCTGAGCTCTCGAACTCTTCTTTCCTGTTCCTGGATCAGTTTGTCTCTTTTTTTGTCAGCTTCTTGTTTTTCTAGAATGGTGTCTTCTAAATCACTTATCCTCCTTTCTGCCTCTTCAATCCGTGCATTGGAGGCCTCTAATTTATTATGTATCTCATTTATCGCATTTTTTAATTCTTCATGCCTATTTTTATTTTCCATTCTGTCTGTAGCCATAGTTTCTTTGATGTCCCCTATGTTTTTTTCAAGCCCAGCTATTAATTTTACCATTGTTATTCTAAAATCTTGTTCAGCTATGCTGCTGATATCTGTTTTGAGCAGTTCATTAGCTGTCATTTCTTCTTGGAGTTTCTTTGGAGGAGAGCTCTTTCATTTCGTCATTTTAGTTAGCTTTCTGGCTCTTGTTGGTTTTAAAGACCTGTTATCTCTCTGTTTCTATGAGTGCTGCTATATCCAAGAAGACTCTTTGACTGTCCAGGGCCTATGTTTTCAGAGAGTGTTTCTTGAAAGGTATCTTTTGGTCTCTCTTGTTGGGACCTTGGTTATTTTATTTTCCTATTCGTAGTGATATTTGGGACTCTTCACCTTGTGTACTCTGGCTTGTTTCTTGAGGTAGCCCTGGAAAAGAAAACAGACAGACAAACACGCAGGGAACAGGAGCACACAAACCCACAGGCTAATTCAACTAACATGCAAAGCAAGAGGGAAAACGAAAAAGTTAATAGAAAAGACGGAGGAGGGAGGGCGAATAATAGGGAGCATAAAATACATAAAAGGGTCAAAAAGGAGAGAAGAAAATGAAAAAAGAAGAACCAATGGACGAAGAACGGTTTAAAGCATATAACCGGATTTCCCAGCTACAGTTAAACAGCCGTGTGTATGCAGTGCTGGTTGAAGAGCATAGAGAAGGAGAGAGAAGACCGGGTGGGATGAGGCAGAATTGGAAATAGAATGAACAGGCAGAAGGGATAAGAAGCGTTTTTCAAAGATGTAAAGGGTAGAATATGGTTGGATAGGTGAGAGAAGGATGCTGGAATTATCCAGAGAAACTATATAGTCTAATTACTCCTGAGAGAAAGAGATGAAAAGGTCGGGAGGTGTAGAATTTACATCTACAGAATGGACTCAATTTGATTGTTTAAGTACGCTGGTGACCAGAGGTAATCTGGTCAGCGTTCTGTGGAAAAAAAGAAAAGGAAAAAAAGCAAAAAGAAAAAACAAAAAAACAAAAAAAACCCCAAAAAACAAAAAAACAAAAACAACACACACACACACACACACACACAAAGTGGGAAGGGAGGAGGGCAGCTCTCAGGCAGGGATGGCAGTGGTGTGATCCATTGCGTCAGGCGGCAGTTCTGCCTGGAGGTTGCAGGGAGGAGAGTGGCGGCGCTCCACCTCGCTTTTATAGGCGTGTAAACTTCCTGGGCCAGGGGCTCAGGCAATGTTTGTTGCGCTTTTCAACCCAGGCCAGTCCCAGCCTCCAAATCCTAGGCCAAGCACCGGGCTGAAATTGCCTCAAGCGATTCCCTGGCTTTCCCCTCAGGGCGATTCCAATCTTCAAGGCTAGCTCTGGGGGGTGGAGCCAGAAGCCACTGACGCTCCTTTCTCCTCGGGTGGGGCTGGGGGTCCTGGGTGGGGCTGGGGTCCTGGGTGGGGCTGGGGGGCCTGGGCGGGGCAGGGGGCTTTGTCTGCTGGTGCGCTGAGCCCGCTGGGGTGAGGAAATCAAGTTCCCTCTGTGTCTCAGTCACCCAAAACACGAACTCGAGGTCACATCTGCCAGTGTTTAGCGCCTTGCCTTCCCTCTAGAGCTCCAGCCAGCTAGGAGCATGGCCGCCGGTGCCTGAGCGCCTCCTCTGGGGTCCAAGCCCGCCTCGAGGGTAATGGCTACAGCCGCGCAGCCTCTCCCAGCCAGCCAGGAGCCCGCACAAAGAAGCAAATCGAGAGCGCATCCCCTCCTGGGCGACTTGGAGCTTGGAGGGGCCTGATGAGCAGGTATTTTGTGCTCAAAGATTTTCTACACCCTGAGCGGAGGTTTTTCCACTGAGTGGAGGTTTTTCTGTTTTTGGACTCTTTTTCCCCTCTCACTCCCCACAGAGGGGGTGGCCCGTCTCTCCAGTCTCCAATCCAGGCCCGATTTTTACTTCCCCAGTTCGCACTCACGTTAGAAGGCTTTCTCAGTGGAGTCTGCGTCCTTTCTCTCCCAATCTCTTGGGTGTGGTACGGTTTCCTATGGCTTCAGGTCTTTTCCATGTGATGCCTGGGTGCGAATGCAGGTACGGAGCTCTCTACTTCTCCGCCATCTTGCCCCTCCCCCCTAATGTTTAATTATTTATGAGAAAGAGAGTGACAATGTGCATGAGTGGGGGAGGGTTAGAGATGGAGACACAGATACTGAAACAGGCTCCAGGCTCTGAACGTCAGCACAGAGCCCCATGCGGAGCTTAAACCCACATACTCCAAGATCGTGGCCTGAGCGAAAGTCAGACCCTTTATCGATGGAGCACACCCAGGAGCCCCCAAGTTTTTCATGACTTTAAAATAAAAATTAGTTTTATTTTCAATGTAAACTCTTTGTCAAAATATAACAAAATAAATGAGTGTTCATTGTGCAATGAATTGTCAAAGTTAACACAATTGTATAACATTCAAATCTAGATATAGAACATTATTAACACCCCAAAGTTGTTTTTGTGCACCATTTCAGTAGTAAAACACCCATACCGAACTCGAACATCAATTTTACTTCATTTCAACTTAATGTGAACGTTATCTGAATTGGAATACTTTAGTATATGACTTACCTTGTTCAGATTATCTTTCAGAGATTCTTCTATGTTGATTCCTCTAGTCTGTGTTCTCATCATTCATTGTGCACTATAATTATATAAGAAACCACTTCTATTGAAAACAGGCATTTTTTTTTGCATTGTTTCAACTTCTGAATATTATGTATACAGCTGTATTGAATGCCTTGTATATATCTTTTGTTGAATATATGTTAGACAGACATGAACGGGTATCATCTCATGATTTGCATTTCCTTGATGAGAATGAAGTTGAAAGTTTTTATATGTCTATTGGTCATTCCAAAACCCTCTTTTATGAAATGCCTTGGTAAGATTTTTGTCTATTTTTCTGTTAGCTTACCTGATTCTTTTTAATTGATTCTTTTTTCATAGATGCCATTGTTCTGGGGAAATTCCCTACTTTTTTCCCCCTTTATTTTCTTTAACATATTTATCAAAGTATTTTAAAGTTTTTGTCAGGAATTCCAATACGTTGATCACTGCAGATTAGAGTTTACTATGCATTTGTTTTTCATTTTGATCATATGGTTGGGTCCATTTTAATGATAAATATTGTGTTTTAAAAGTCTCCACATGATGAGCTTCCTTGACAGATAATTACACCTTCCCTCTACTGGGCAGATGGAGTAGAGGCTAACCATCTTAATGCAAAGAGGCCTGTGTTTAATCCACATGGGAACCCAGGACAGTTGTCTACATTTGATGTGTACTTGATCATTTTATTTTATTTAGTTATTTTTTAATGTTTATTTTTGAGAAAGAGAGAGAGAGAGAAAGAGATAGTGTGAGAAGGGGAGGGACAGAGTGAAAGACACACAGAATCCAAAGCAGGCTCCAGGCTGTCAGCAGTCCACAGAGTCCACACAGGACTCAAACTCACGAACGGCGAGGTTATGACCTGAGCTGCAGTCAGACGCTTAATCGACTGAGCCACTCAAATACCCCTTAATCACCTAGGATTTTAAACTCTCTAGCATCTATGAGGGCCCCTTCTGTGGTTGATACCCAATTCTAGAATTTTCTCACAAGACTGAGAAAATGCTGCCTGAATTTAAAACTCAGCTTAGAGTTTTAGATTCCTTCCCTGTAAAAGCCCAGGTTGGCACAAGCCCTGCATGCTGGAGCCCATGTTCCCAGCACGTGCTCTCTGTCCACAGCCAATAGCTTCCTGCTAGCACAAGGGTCCATCTCTGAGTTCGTGCCTAGAAAACAGTGAGATCTTCCAGAATAAAAGTGGTTGTGGCTGTCAGCTCACCTCCTGGAGGTTCTTTCATCCTTAGGGTTTTAGACACCACCCCGCCCCCTCCAACACCCAATCTCACTGACATTGCAAATTTCTGATACTTTTAAAGAGATGATTTCCCTATTTTAATCAGCATTTTAAATTTTCTTTGGCTGGAGTGCTGACCTGATGTAAAGCATTTCATTCTGTAGAGAAGCAGAAACTCTTAATCACAATGGATTTTTTAAAAAAAATATGTATATTTATGTAGGTATATGTTCATATATGTTCAAAGGTAGATGTGAATTAAGATGTTTTGAACTAATGAAAATTACATGCGAACCTAACATTTGGGTTTTGAGACTTTAAGAATAGAGGAAAATGGACATATGTACATCATAGCTATACTTAGACTTCTTCCATGTGCAAGTTTGAAATAGTCTATAATCTATAGTTAATAAATACCCACTATGTAGCATGCACTCCTACAGATTTTGCTTGACTTTTGCAATAAGACAATGGATATCTTTCTATCATATTCCTTTATAATTTCATCAGGCAATTCCTATTACTGGGAAAATATCTAAAAATAAGGATGAAAGTTACTTGATTTATCCTACCTAGGGAAGGAAAAGAGAAGTAAGAATCTAGAATCATAAAGGCAGACTGAAATGGGAATGTGTATAGATGAAGTAGGAGAAAGAGAAGGAAAAGTAAATAAACCTAAAGAATGAGAAAATGGATTTAGCTAAAATTTTTAAAATAAGAAAGAAAGTGTCTGTATGCAATTAATTGTTCTTCTTTGTCATTAAATAAACATTATGGGGGCACTTGGGTGGCTCAGTTGGCTAAGCGTCCAACTTCAGCTCAGGTCATGATCTTGTGGTTGGTGGGTTTGAGATCCACATCAGGTTCTGTGCAGACAGCTCAGAGCCTGGAGCTTGCTTCACATTCGGTGTTTCCCTCTTTCTACCCTTCCCCACACTCACACTTTGTCTGTCTGTCTGTCTGTCTGTCTGTCTGTCTCTCTCTCTCAGGTAAACGCTAATTTATTTTTTTTTTAAAGAAATAAACTTTATGGAGTTATAAGATTTGATTTTCATGTTGACTGGAAACTGGCGACGAACAATCTTGTGGGTTATTTTCATTCCAAATTTTAATTTAAAGCTCTGGTTTATCCTTTACTTAAACTTTCTTACACCTTTATTTTTTCTTTTCTTTTCTTTTTTTTTTAATATTTTATTTATTTCTAGGATAGAGAGAGACAGCGTGAACAGGGGAGGGTCAGAGAGAGAGGGAGACACAGACTCTGAAACAGGCTCCAGGCTCTGAACTGGCAGTCAGCACAGAGCCGGACGCGGGGCTCGAACCCACGAACCGCGAGATCATGACCCGAGCGAAAGCCGGACGCCTAACCCACTAAGCCACCCGGGCGCCCCACCTTTATTTTTTCTGATGCAACTTGCTTGATATGCTGCCTTTCCTAGTTTTGTTTCATTTTTCAAAAATTAGAGCATTCTTAGGTTTCACGTGCTACTTATCTCTTCTGACTGATCATTAATAAAGATATTATTGAACACTTTCTGGGAATTATTTTAGGCTGCAAGGCAAGTTAAGTATGTCTTACATTATCTTATAAATTGCTATCCATACAATTCTCACAGTCTGGTTGATTCCCCACCGTCACCATTTGATTTTGATAGTTTCTCTAAGTGAATACTGTCTATGTATTTATAGCAAGCTTTAGGCTGTGAGAGTTAGAAACAAGATTCCTTGTTCTTCCTAATCAAAATGTTCTTAGGCAAATGTTAAAGCTTATTGCCTTTGCCTTACAATCTATCAGTTATTTCTTTTCACTTGTTAGAGTAGACATCAAGGTCTACTCTTACGTAGACCTTGATACATACTTAAAGTCATGTATCTGAACGAATGCCTGCTCAGCAGGAATAGTTTGATGTACGCAGATCACCTACATATTAAAATTATCAATATATATCTATAAATGTAATATACTTGAATTGAAACTTGAACATAAATGTCATATTTTAAACTTACACCTAAGAAACATAGCTATTTGAAATATGCTCGATTTTAGTATAATGTTAATTTCAATAAACCCATGATAATATTAGTTATTAATATTATTAACATGTTATTATTGTTATGCATGATTGTTGTTGATGATAATAGAAATATCCAAGAGCTATTCACATAATATTTTATCGAAAACACCTACTTTTACACATGACAAGAGGAACTATCGATTTTACTAATATTTTCATAAGGAAAACTGTGAAAGAAAATGTATATCCTAATTCAGTCAATTTCCTTCTCATTTTTTTTTCTTTACAGGTACTATAGAATAAGTAAATATAGGAAATTTCTTGACCTAAGAAGTCCCAAACTTTGTATTGTAACACAAAATGTGTGCTATCACTAACAAAACAACTGTTTCTTGGATTTCCAGTTATTCTTCATTCACAGATATAGTTTACAAGATAAAAGAGAGTGAGTTTTTGTATAATAGTATTTGTAATTTTATGTTCCACCTGTGGGAAGAAATCTTACTAGAATCATTAATGGTAAAGCATATATCTTTACTAGTAAAACAAACATAGTCTCCAAACCCAAAAATTCCTGAATATTGAGTTCCCAAATCTGTTTTAAAAGATTTTCCTGATATAAGAATAAACTTTCCTTGCCATAGTAAGAACGATTTTTTACAGCTAAAGTTGTATTATGAGTCATTAGGATGAATCTAGAATCTGTCTAATAAAGTTCTTACACACAGAAACAACACTTACATCTGTATATGTAATACTCAGTTTTAATTTTTAACAAACAATTCTAATTTTTCCCTGAAGGGAAACAGAATTTCAGAAATAAGACAAAACTATTTGGTATGCTTTTCCATTTTTTATTGGCTCTTGCAGTGCAGAACATTTAGTTTATGACTCAAAGTAGAAATTCCTGATTGTTTTGTAAAGCTGTCCTTTAGATATTTGTCACAGGACTAACCCAACCTTAATGCTTCAACAGGTTGAACAACAAATTAACAAATTAACAAGTTCCAATTAATTCTTAAACTACCCTAGTGTAGTGAATTGAGTAGCATCCCCCTGAAATTCATGGGCATGAACCTCAGAATGTGATCTTTTTTGGAAATAGGGGGCTTGCATATGTAATTAGTTAAGAAGTTTGAGATTTAATCATCTTGAATTTAGAGGGAGCCCCAAGTCCCAAGCCCGGTATCCTTATAAGAAGGGGGGTGGGGGGGAACACAGAGCTACAGGGAGGGGAGAACGCTAGGTAACAAGGGAGACAGAGATTGAAGTTATGCTACCACAAGCCAAGGGATGCCTGGGGCTAACAGAACTTGGAATAGGCTCGAAGGATTCTTCCACAGAGACTTCAGAGAGAGTATGGTGTACACCTTGATTTTAGATTTCTTGCCTCTGGACTTGTAATAGCACAAATTTCTGTTGTGTTAAGTCATCCAATTTGCTATCCATTGTTATAGCAGCCCTAGGAAACTAACACCTGGTGTGGAGTGCTTTGAAGGGTAGCGTTACGAGACGCCCTCTGGAGAGTTGTTTTATTAGTGTTACTATAGCAACTTACTGAGCCTGTGTATAACAGAGGAAGGAACCGGTCATGGACAAAAAACGAAAAAAAACATAGACTGCTAGTAGATGTCAGAGCTAATACAAGTGGGAACAAGAAAAAAGTTATAGAATTGTACAATCACGTATTCAACCGTGAATATTAGTAAAATAAGTATTTCTAAGAACCTAGTTTATGCCAGACAATGTGCTAGGTACTAAGGATATAGCAGACATTAAAAAAAAAAAAGTCCCTGCTCTTAAGGTGCCTTCAATTTATTGAAATAAGAAGAAGAAGAATATGTATTTTATACATGTTATTTACTGCTATGAAAACAATACACACAAAGTTTTATTAGAATATATAAAAGTCCCTTATGGCAACCAAAACAATGGTTCTCAACTTTAACTACATTGAAATCACTTAGAAAGCCTTTAAAAATTATATAAGCTTCTCTCCCTCCTCAGAGATGCTGATTTAATTCATGTGTTTTTGTTTGCCTGTTTGCTTTTCTTTTGGTTTTAAATATCCCTAGTTGCTTTCAATGACAAAACTCTGAAATTCTCTTGGAGTGCAGGTTTTTTGGGTTAATGCTCTTCTTACCTCATGGTAATAAGGTGAGAAAATGGATGCTGTTCCCTCAGGATACAGGATAGATTGTGCTGGACATGCGACACAATGTCTCATGGCTGCTCCCACGGTCAGTCTGGCAGGGGATGGCCCAGGGGCTCCTGGTGGCTGCACCCACAGAGAACTCAGCTCTGTGATCCGGAGTAGCCTGTCCTTTCACATTCGGAGGAGACCGATTCAAATCCTAACCTATTTAATGGTGGGAATCCTAGTTTTCCACTCCCATTAAGTATCCAGGAGAAGTTACTTGTCTTTTTAACAGTCACACCAGGGTCCAGGCTCTTGGCTTAGGTTCTCTTGGTCTCTTAATGTTTTCACTCTTTCTGAAACAATGTGGCCCCCATGTCCATTGTGTTCAATGGAAAATACAGAGCTCAGTTTCCTATAATGCCCATGGTTAGATGGTTAGGACCAAGACAAAAGGCAAAGGGTGAGAGAATTGGAGGACACAAAGAAAACAAAAGTCCCCCACACTATGTCCTAAACTCCTTAAGGGAGAAAAGAAGAAAGAAGAGACGGAGGAACACTGACCAAGATCGGCGATTCTTCAACAAGAGTGTCAAAACACTGAGAGTAGAATCTGGAGGTGTTAAAAGGAGTGAATGGGAATAAAATGGATACAACCACACAGCTTCACTAAAAATAACATGTTAAACAGGAAAACCATACAGCAGAGAAAACAGTAGGACGAAACAGGTACATTTTCAATGTTGCTTGACACTTGGAATATTTGAAGATCTCTTGAGTTGAGGAAGACATTTAATTATTTCTCTACTATCAATTTATCTACTTATAAGAAAGCATTGATAATACCTGGCTTCCTTACTGTACAGAATAATGGAAGGATAAATTGAAATAAATAAATGACAGGAGAGACCTGCATGATTGTATAGAATGCTTTTCTAAAGCTATGATTATCTACATTATTAATAACTAGGTCTATTATAATTAAGCTTTGAAATCATTTGGGATAAAATGTTACATTTTTCTCTCCATTAAGCTTTCGCCAAAACAAAAACGAATTGAAATCCAATTTGTTTTAGTTAGATATGTGTTCTTGGCCTGCCCCATATCTCTTCAAAGACCAGAACGTTCGTGATATATCTTGGTCCAAGACACCATCAGTTCTCTGCTGGACCACTCAGTGTCCTACTAACTGATCTCTGTGCTTCTTTGCCCATCTGCAAGTTACTCTCCACAGAGTAGTCAGAGTGATCTTTTAAAAATATAATTTGAATTATGTCACTCCTCTGCTCAACATCTCCAAAGGCTCTACATTTCACTTAAAATAAAAGTCAAGGTCAAAAATGATGTAAAGTTTCTGCCCTCATCTTCTCACTGCCCAGTTCTAACCACACTAGGCTGCATGCTATTCCTCTAACAAGTCATGGAGGTTCCTGTCTTAGGCCCGGAAGGAGAGCTCCTAGCCTAGACATCTTCGTAGGTAATCCCACACTCCACACAAGGCTTGCTCTAGCCTCAGTTTCCAGTGAATCATGCCCTCGGCACTGTATTTAAAGTACCAACTCTGCTATATCCCAGATCCCAGCAGTATCAAGCCCTTTTCTTCTACTCTAGCCACTACCATTAATGCAAAGTATGTCTCACTTCCTAAAACAGTACGTAATGTACTCATTTTTATGTGTATTGCTTATATTCTGATTTCCTTTGCTCCATGAGAACAGAAATCTTTGTTTCTTTTTTCACTGATGTACTTATAGCAGGATATCTGGCTCATTGTTGGTGTTCATTAAACACTGACTGCCGGTTGGGGCACCTGGGTGGCTTAGTCGGTTAAGCGTCCGACTTTCACTTAGGTCATGATCTCGGTTCGTGGGTTCGAGCCCCGCGTCCGGCTCTGTGCTGACTGCCAGCTCAGAGCCTGGAGCCTGTTTCAGTCTATGACTCCCTCTCTCTCTGACCCTCCCCTGCTCACGCTGTCTCTCTCTCTCTCTCCCAATAAATAAAAAAACATTAAAAAAAAATTTAAACACTGACTGCCGGTGGTCTTTGACCTGCTAGTGGATAGCAGTATATCCTATTTGTGGAGAGTGGTTTATCCCACCAACTGCTCCCACCACTCTCCAGTGGTAAAAGTAGCAGAACTGAGTTAGCTGAAGAAAATAGAACAGGGAATTTCTCCTCCTTAATTCATAATTCATATGGTGGCCATATTTGCCACTTGGTTTTTTTTATTTTCAGCATCCATTTGTGCATGAGACATGAGAACAAGGCTTGATGCTGAAGGTAGGTGTATATTCCCACTGTATGGAGGGAACCTCCCAGAAAATGAAAGCAACACAGACAGATGCAAGCTGAGGTCCTGAGAGAAGACAAGAGGGGTACGGTTCCCCAATAATATGTTTGTAATGTCTGAGTGTAACCTTGCCCTAGTCTAATTCAACCACTTTTCAAAATCACTTTTATGAACTAATAAATCCCCACTTAAAAAAAAATCGTTTTGGGACGCCTGGGTGGCTTGGTCGGTTAAGCGTCTGACTTTCGCTTAGGTCATGATCTCGCGGTTCGTGGGTTCGAGCTCGCGTCGGGCTCTGTGCTGACTGCCAGCTCAAAGCCTGGAGCTTGTTTCGGAGTCCGTGACTCCCTCTCTCTCTGACCCTCCCCTGCTCATGCTGTCTCTCTCTCTCTCTCCTGGAAATAAATAAAAATTAAAAAAAAAATTAAAAAAAAAAACGTTTTAATGTGCATTTATTTTAGAGAGAGAGAAAGAAAGAGAGCGTGAGTGAGGGAGGGGCAGAGAGAGAGAGTGAGAGATACAAGATTGGAAGCAGGCTCCAGGCATTGAGCTGGACACAGAGCTGGACGTGGGGCTTGAACTCACGAACCATGAGATTACAACCTGAGCAGAAGTTGGACGCTTAACCGACTGAGCCACCCAGGTGCCCCTAAATCCCCACTTTCTACTCACCACAATTTAATTGATGCTTCTGACAGTTACAACCCCCCGAATCTCTGTTTCTGTAGAGAGCAGGCAAGCCTTAGAGATTTGTTGTTACTTTTTTTTCATAGTGGTTCCAGTCATCAGTCATGATGTATCTAGTTTATTTTTCCAAAATGCACATATTGATTGTGATAAATCACGTCTGATTGATTCCATATTCCCTGCACATTTTAGGATGACCCAAAGGCTCATTAAAATAATTTAGATACTTCAAAATCACAATTTCTTCTTGATCTGGAACATTTTCAAGCTCCGGCTTCTAATCTCATTTACATCCCTTTGATCACCATCAACTTTTCCTGATCATTTTCACTTAGAAAGCTCAGCTTACCTCCCCTCATTTTATATATCTAAACATGCCTGTGGCCATTTTTTCCCAGTACTTTGAAAAGTATGCTTTTTCCTCAACTTTGACTCCTTTTAAATTCACATTTTGTTTGCTCTGAAGTAACACAGAGAGATCTCAACTTCCTATTTTCTAAATTGTGCAGGAGCTTTTTGTTCGAATCCGTATTACGCTAAATCTCATGCTTGCCTTCTCATTTATCTCCGATTTCCTTTTAGCTCCCAATCCATTTCATGATCCAGTTTAAAATGCCTATCTCTCTGAAACATACAGAGAGATGTGCAATCTCATTTAATTTCACTCCCTATTCATCTGCCCCTTTGCACAACGCTACAAGGATTGCTTATAGGAGAACATTGTCTGCCACCTCTAATGATAACTTCCAGGATCTTCTGTTTAATCAGCATTCTTTGTCACTTAAGATTTAGTGTGAAACAGCATTTTCTTTGTTTCTTTAAATACTCCCTTACACCCTGTTTTATTTACAGGCTTTTTTTATAAATTAAAAACTCTGAACCATGCTAGGTTCTACAATTGCACAGTTGTAATATTGACAATTTGTTAGTACACTTGCATTTTAAAAATCTATACTACTTACTTTCATAATTCTCCATATTAACAACAGAGAAGACTTTGGTATTAATCAAAGTATCATTTTCACTCTTTAGTCAATATTATTCATGTGCCTCTATCTTAGTGTCTTTGATAGTTCTAACTACATTAATTCATAAAAAATCAGCATGTCTCTAGATTGCTATTGTTTCCATAGTTTTAGAAATATACTGCCATTTGTGTATTCATTTTCTGTAAAATATGTATACATTTATAAGATTGCTCTAGAGTAAAAAAGAGAAAGTTAAGTAGTAAAAATGGGAAATTGTTACAAGCTTAAAACCATACACATAGTTATAAAAGTATTCCTGTTAACCAAACATATTTTTCCTATTAAATGTCAACCCTGAGAGAACCTATCTTCTAGAATGAACTGTAACAGATTTGATGTTGAGAGGTCTGGTTCTAGTACGGGAAACAGCACATCCTAGTCTCACCTCATAGTGAAGGGATGTCACTACAATAAGAAATGGATGAGGGGAAAAAGTGAGAAGCATTTAGAAGCCAACCTCCCCTACTACTACCACTCAATTCTCCTTGAAACAGTAACACAGATTACTATGAAACTGAATGATTCCTTGAATAATTGAACATTAGGTACTACTGTAAAGTAAATAACTTGAAAGCTGAATGCTGAAACCTCTGATTCTTCTACATCTCTGTTCTTTCAGAATGCTGGAAGCTATAGATCACTCTCTGAGCAAGAGTTTGGAACATTCTTCTATGCAAACATCGATCAGTTGAGAAGAAAGACTCAAATATGTTAGAATGAGAAATTACCCATTAAGCACTCCACTCAGATCAGTTGAGAGTAAATTCCAAACTTATAGTGCTTCAATCTGTGTTCAGAATTTAATGTCTGTTTTTTTAAAAATATTTTTATTCTTAAATTAAAGATGAAATTCATAACAACTTAGATATCTGAAAACCTCTAACCTGACAGAAAAAGAGTAAAATCAACAGAAAAGGAGCCTATTGATGAAACTAGAAATTATCCAGGAATTTAAAATATGTTGTAAATATCTTCAGAAATGTAAGAAAAGATAGTGCAACCCAGATATCATAACATAAGAAATATTTCAAGAACTAAAGAAAAAACACTTTGGGGATTTAGAACATGATAACAGAAATGAAAAAAATAGAAGCATTAATCATAAAGTTGAAATATTAAAATTGAAGACAAAAAAGATGAAGAATATGAAATTATAAAATTATACTAGAGGATTCGACCAGATCAATCTTGCATCTGGGACTTAGCAGTTCCAAAGAAAGGATTACATGAAATAGAATAGAGAAATTCATAAACAAATTTCCACAAACAAAAGAATACACATTGCCAGATTGAAAGCTGTTACTAAGTGATAACCAAAGTTGATAAAAATAAACCAACACAGATTTCAATCAAAAAGCACAAGCCTGTGGAATATCACACCACTACGCAAAATGAGAAGATTTAAGAAGGTTCCTGAGAAAAATACTAAAGGTCACATAGAAGGATCAGCTCCGGATGACCTGAGATTTCTCAATAGTAACTGGAAGCAAGAAGTCAGTGAAGCAATATCTAAAATACTCTGATGGAAAATGATTTCAAACCAGAAAAAAACATTATACCCAGGAAATGATTTGTGAGGGTAGAAGGAGAATATTTTCAGACATGGAAGATCTCAGCAAATTTTTCTCCCTAGGAGCAATTTTAAATGTTTTTGGAAGATGTGTTCTTCAAGTAAGAGTGTAAACCAAGAAAGAAAGAATTAGCATAAGGGAAATAGATTAGGAATAACAGAAAAGTGGGTAAAATTCCCCAGAGGATGGTAAATTGAGAGCCCAGCCTGAGCTTTTTGTCCCAAATATGGAGGACAATGGAGAATTCAGACTGGACAAGTATGACTCAGAAATGGTTGGTTTGAATACTGTAAAGATATTCCGTGCTATTATACCATATCCCGAGGACCAAATGCTCAGCTCAGCAAGGCCAGGATATGTTTTTGCATGTTGCTTGTGTTGACTATGCATTGACAAAGTCTCAATCTCTCTCTTTACACCTACTGCCTTAGCTATCTGGAGATCACTTATCACACAGAAGTGTTTGTTTTTTCCTTCTCCTGAGAACCGAAGGTAGGCCATGGTGACGTTAGAGGCAAAAATATATAAGGAAATTAATTTTCATTGATTATGTGCTTTCATGCATGAAAAGGATGAAAAAATGACCCAATCTGTAGTCTTTCCCAGTGGTCTGAGCATGGTAAGCCCCCATTTTTGACAAACTATATATATATATAGTTTGTCATATATATATATATGGCTACATTGATTTTTCTAGAATGTCATTACTTTCCCTTCCATCCCCAGAAACACCCATCATTCCTTTGAAATTCAGGTGAACTGCTGTCTTTTACAAGCATCCTTGTCACATAGGCATGAAAGTCGGATGAGGCACCTCTAGGAGTTCTGTGCTCCTGTGCAAACTTCTATCCTGTGCTCATGGCATCCTGATATAATTGTCCGCAGCTCCCACCAAACAGAGCTCCCTAATGCGGTCAGATCATCTTGTTCTTTGTAATTTTCTCTCTATTGTCACTTATTAGCTTATTTCAACAGATATATATTTGTTACTTCCTGTGTTTCAGGCTCTCTTCCAGTTGTTTTTTTTTTTTTTAAATGTTTTATTTGTTGTGAGAAATGTATCCAAGGATTTTTTAAAAAATACAAACAGTACTTTTCAATGTCCTTTCTTTCTATTTCCCATCTAATTGGTTTCAGTTCAAATCCTCGTCCTATATCTGGAGCTGGAGGTCAATTGATATATTCTGTTTCTAGCCCCAAACACTGGACCATTAATCCATTCTGCATTCCCTTGTGTATGTCCAACTGTGTACGGAAAAAAATAGATGAAATACTTTAAATTCCAGAGTGTATCACTTGCTTTTGACTCCAAACCAGCACACCTGGATTTACTAGTAGATTCTGAAGATCCTATTTCATACTCTCTTCTAGTCCTTTGACCAGTCTTTTGCTGGGAGTTACAGTCTTCAAATAAATGTGTACAGTTCTTACATATTGATAAGCATATGAATAAACTTGAGGTCTTGTTAAAATGCAGATTCTGAATTAGTAGACCCAGGAAAGAGCCTACATTCTGAATTCTAACTAACTCCAGGTGATACTCGAGCTGACAGTCTGCATGCAAGAGCTTAAGTAATAAGGGGCTGCTGTAGAGATCAGGGGTTTGAGGCACAATAGTGGTGGTGGTGATGCTGGTGGAGAGGGTAACCCCAGATTTCTCCAAAGGTAAATTCTTAGTACTGGAGCAACAGAACTTTATATTCTGGTGCTAAAAATGTGGATTTCTTAGCCAATAGAGAAAAACATTGAGAAAAGGATTATATGTCTCAATAGTTTTAAACAAATGGAAATATTCTTTCATAATAAGAACATGATTAGTGTTAGCCCCCTTTAGTTGAGCACTTGGTTTATGCTTAGTGAGCCCTATGCCTTGTATATTTCAAGTACTTTATATGTATTTCTGATTTGATTCTATTAATACATTTCTTTTACAGATAAGGAACCTGAGGGTTGAAGATGTAGGTAACTCACCTCAAAATCAATAAGTTAATAAGTGATGATCCTTTGTCTTGAATCTTGTAAGTCTCACTACCGTGCTGATGCTCCTAAACCTCTTCTACAGATTACAGAATTTAGAGTCAAAATTTGAATTGGGCTATGAGAGAAGAGAGCCTTAAAGCAACCATATAAGCCAAATAATTACAACTTTGAGTAATTCTAATAATTGGTTGTTAATTGATTTTAGGTTTTGCTATGTTCTTCTGTTTTTTTTGAAGGTCCTTACCGTTTTTAAATAGGAAGTTCAAGCTGGATATTTCAGAGATGCCAGCCATATGGCATTAAAGCAGAAGTCTTATGAATTATTTGGAAGTTTCTTTTGATCTCGGATGTGAAAACAGCATGATCTCATTTTGTGTCAATCCTCTGGATTTATTTTAGAAGCATAGCCTATTGAGAATAACTTTTGTTTTCTTGGTTCCTAAATGTCAGCTTTAAAAGGCCCTAAAATTTTTAATACTTGACACTCAATGAAATAAGGAACTCTGATTTTCACTCTTGCAAAAATTAGACAATTCAAAATGGAAGGATACATTTAATTTTTTGTGAAACATATTTCCTCAGAGGAAGCAAAAACATTTTATTCTGCAACAATAATTACATGGAACCCCTGAAAGAAAATGTTGCCCTATTGTATCCTCAGCTGGTGAGACATTTCCCGAGGTATCATATTCTACTGGAAGCACACACTTTTAAAGGGTCACTCGAAAACTAAAGAACCTCCAGAGAAACGTGTCAAAGATGACAAGAGGATTAGAAAGCTGTCATGTTAAAAGTATTTAAAAGCATACACAATATTTACAGTGAAGAAATCCATGAGACAGGAAGCTGTATTCAATTTTCTGAAGAGCTATTTAATGTGTGGAAGAATTCATTGTTTTCTGTGACTTCAGAATGACAGGATAGGAGGCCATGCCCCAAAGCTGCAGGTGTCTAATTTATGACTATTTAGGAAAGGCAGAGACACCCCCCGAAAGAAGCTGCCTAAAGCATTCACACAAAGTCATTGAGTCATTGATTCTTTTCCTCCTGCTTGGACCTTTTTCAGAGGTGTTCTCTTTGCAGGCACTAGTGTCAACATGATAAGCAAACTTCATTGAGATTTTCATCCAATACAAAAGTGAGGGTAGGGTGTAGATAGAATTGAGGAAATATAGTAATATGGTAAAAAGTGCAGAGTACCTGGTGAAGAGTAAAAAGTGAAGAGATGCCAGCCTTAGAAGGTCTGATTCGTGAACCAGAGCTAAAATATGAGAAGCTACTAGTGCAAAGCTTAAGATGACCCAAATAAACAGACTATAAAATAAAGACCAGCTTGGAATTTCAGAGGAATTAAGAGACCAAGGATGAATTTTAATAAATGAGAGGGAAAGAAATATATGTTCAGGCCTGAGACACAGATGACGGCCTATCTTAGAGCTTTTACGATAAGATAAACTCTTAGAATACCCTCGCTAATTCATAACCTATAAACATCCAAAATTTCATCCTCCATATTAAAATTATTCTTTGGGGTATGTTGCAATGTTTACATTATGTAAGTAAGGTTGAGTAAAATTAATTGTCCACAACAACGTCAAATTTAAACGAAATTTAAGATCCCTGGGGTAGATTGTATTTCCAAGATGGTGGCAACCAAATCTTCACCCCAGTGTGACCTTGGCGTATGGGCTCTACACATCCACTTTTTGAATCTCTGTACTGCCAGGAAAGTACCACCATATAACTTTCAAAGCTAATTCATTTTAGAAGATACATCTTCAGCCAGGCTCTCTTAGGATACTCATTCTTGAAACTCAGTCACCATAGTGTGAGGAGAACTAGGCAGGGTGGAGGTATGAGAGAGAAGTCTTTGAGATATTGCAGCCCTAATCACCACCTGACTGGTAACACAAGCAAGACCCTAAGAACCACCCAACTGAGACCAATCTCCTTCCAGGACCATGAAAGAGAAGACAATTACCATTGTTTTAATCCACTAATTCTGTGGTGATTTTTCTTTAATGTAGAAATAACAGGAATAACCCACACTAATTCCTTACAAAAGTAATAATGAGTAATATCTAATTTAGCCCTGTGATGTGTATTAGGACCCAGATACTTTTTTTTTTTTTTTTTTTTGTGGCTCAAAAGCAAAACCATTTCCAAAAATTGTTTTCTAAATTGCTTCAGAAATTTATATAATTTCAATACTCATTTCCCTTGTCAATAGTCTTCTTTTAAACTTTGTCATTATTTTTTGGGACTTCCTTTTTCCTTTGTTTGAAGCAAATTTGCATTAGGTATTTGTTGCACATGTTTGGTATCACTATGTAACTCAAGTGGATTCTCCTGTAGTCATCTGCAGTTGTATCCTATAATCCAGAGCTATTGATTACTTTATCCTGGTTTATGTTCTATGCTTTTCTTTTGTATTGATTCTTCCCTTTTTACTGCTAATATGCTCTGATATGATTTAGATTTCTTCATTCCTTTCTTCTTCCCTACTCTGAATTGCCATGTTACATATTCTCAAGAATTTCAAATTGTAAATATGAACAAAATGAAAATATAAATGGAATGTTTCTAACTCATTAAATGTAAGTTATAAAATAGTGTTTTATATTCAAAGTATTTGAAAACTAATTTAAAAAGCAATACAAATGACTCAAAGCAAATAACATCCTTAGTTTATGGTAAAAATAAGAGTCTCCTATAGGGTGACTGAAATCTTTGAGGCCAAAAAGATTTAATATCCTGTGGCATTTCTAAAACAATGTTGCAATTACTTAGCTATGCATTTTAAAAACTATGCAAATATAGAACATTGAGACCATATTGTGCTTTCTCTTCCTCCTGGAAGACATAATAGTTAATCATAATGTATCTGTGACTCTAAATATATTTTCTCTCCAATATAAGAACATACAGAGAAAGATAGGAGACTAAAAATCACACAAGAGAATTATAATCTGCTATTCTCTATAGACTCGCCCTCAGGAAAATAGATTTAGAATCTTGATAAGGCCACAAGACTAGAATGAAGCCCACCTAAACTTTAAGGATAAGTACTCTTTCTGTAGCTAGAAGACTAGCATTCATATATGCCTGAAGTAAAATGGACTTAAGGTTAGAGGTAATGAATACTGAAATCTAATTAGAGAAGTTCAGATAAAAAATATGAAAATATTCTGCCACATTACATTTCTCTACATCAATGGTTCTCAACCTTTTCTTGGATCAAATGAAGGCAGTTTTCAAATACTAATGCCTGATGCTCTCCCCCTTAACATCCCCTCCCCCAAAGATTCTGCTTCAACTGGTCTACATTGAGCCTCAGCATCAGTATTTTTAAAAACCACTTCTGGTGCTTTTAATTTGTAGCCAGAGCTAAGAATTTCAATTTCACATTGTCAGTGTCCCCAGTACATGACACATTAATCTGGGGTGCTACATTTGTTTTGAAAATATAGGGGAATAAGTTCTATTTATAAGTTAAGAAAACTCTGTTTAGCAGGTCACAGATCTTTCTTCCATTCCCTCCCTTGCTGTGACTTCACAATGGATAAAGTATATTTCCTCAGAGCATTGATTTTGGGCTCTGATTGATGGGTACAATAAATACCACATGGGCAGAGGTTTTATACGTGTCTGTGTGGTTTAGCATAGCTTCTTGTCTCCTGTCATTCACCTTGAGAAGACGCTGCCATGGTCACATCCTGTTTCGTCCCCCAGGTCCCAGAAAGAATGATACTTGAAGTGACTAGACTCGCATCTAACTGATCCTGTGAGTTGTGAGTGAGAAATACATGGTTATTGGCTTTTTTTTTTTTTTGAGAGAGAGAGACAGAGAGAAAGAGAGAGCACGAACAGGGATGGGGCAAAAGCAAAGAGAGAGAGAGAGAGAAAGAGAATCTTAAGCAGTTTCCATGCCTAGTGCAGAGCCTGACACAGGGTTTGATCCTACAAATGTGAGATCATGACCTGAGCCAAAGTCAAGAGTGCAATGCTTGACCAACCGAGCCACCCAGGCACCCCCAAATTTGGCTTTAAAAAATGTAGCATTATCATAGCAGTAGCAGACCAACACAAACTTAAACAGTGTTCTTAACTCAAGATTCCTAAAACTGTATTAATAATGTCTTTATTATGAATTCTTCAAGAGAGGCCAATATCATGCAATTTTGCAGACTTCTATTTCAGGAATTTTTTGTTTCAGGAATTATCTTAACTCATTTTCAGCAGAAAATACTATGGAAAAATGCAAAATACATAATAAACAGTAACTAAAATACTGGATGGCACCCTATTGGAGTCATAGATGATCATGTTGTCAACTAAAATTTTACCAGTTGGAGAGAAGGCTTCTATCACCTCATTATAAATAAAGATGTAATAACTAGAAAAGCAAGGGAAAGCTGAATATTTGGTAGACTGAAGGCATCCAAACATTGTGGGGGCCAGATCTAGGGTTTATAATTATAACTGTGGGGGTGGGGCACCTGGGTGGCTCAGTCGGTTAAGCATCTGACTTCAGCTCAGGTCATGATCTCACAGTTCATGGATTCGAGCCCTGTGTTGGGCTCTGCGCTGACAGCTAGCTCAGAGCCTGGGGCCTGTCTTCACATTCTGTATCTCCCTCTCTCTCTGACCCTCTCCTGTTCACACTGTTTCTTTCTCTCTCAAAAATAAAAATAAAACATTAATAAAAAATATATTTTATATATTAATAAATACATTTATTTATTTATTAAAAGATATATTATATAAATATTTTATTATTATATATAATATAAATAAATATATATAAAATATATATTTTATTAATGTTTTATTTTTATTAACATTTAATTGCTAATTTATTATCATTTAATTATTTTATTATTTATTTTTATTAGCATTTATATATATATAACTATAACTACCAAGATGAATAAAGATAAAAATCTAAGTTTTGAAAACAATTGTATTGAGAAATAAGTTCCTCACATATCAAATAATTCATATATCATATAACATATATCACATAATCCATCCCCTTTCAGATATGATTCAAGGATATCATAGTAAATTTACCAAGTTATGTAACCATCACCCTAAATCAGGCTTAGAACACTTTCATCATGTGAATAAATCCTTATGCATACTTACTGCTGATTTCCTCTACCCTGTTTCACGCAATCACTAATCTACTTTCAGTCATTAAATATTTGACACTTCTAGACATTTAAAATAAATAGAGTAAATGATATGTGCTTTCTTCTATATGGCTTTTTTAACTGCACATAATGTTTCTGATGTTCACCCATATTGTAGCATATATCCATAGTTTGTTACCTCATAGTTGAATATCGTTTTAATGTATGATTTAACACATTTTGCTTACAATGCAACAATGGTGGATAATTGGTTATTTTCACTCACTGACTACTGTGAATAATGCCAGTAAGAACATTTCTGTGCAAGTCTTGGTCTGGATGTATCTTTCTATTACTCTTAGGTAGATCTCTAGGAGTAAAATTTCTGGAGAGAAGTAATCTAACTTTATGGAGTTTTTGCCCATTGGAAAGGACAAACACTAGAAACAGACAATGGAATGGTAATGGCTGGATAGCGGTATATGATACATCCGTGGAAGAAGAACCACAGGTTCCAAAAAGTAACAGTTGAGTTGAACACATAAGTGTAAATAAAATATCATTAAAGAAGCAAGTAGACAGGGTTTTCCAAATCAGTGATGACAGAAAGAGTAAGGTATTATTTGTGAGGGATACCTGAGTGACTCAGTTAGTTAAGTGTCTGATTTCGGCTCAGGGCATGATCTCACAGCTCATGGGTTCAAGCCCCGCATCGGGCTCTGTGCTGACAGCTCAGATTCTATGTCACCTTCTCTCTCTGCTCCTCCCCTGCTCATGCTTGTTCTTGGTCTCAAAAACAAAAAAACATAAATTTTGTTTTTAATTTTTTCATGTTTTATTTATTTTTGAGAGACAGATAGAGACAGCATGATCAGAGGAGGGTTAGAGAGAGAGGGAGACACAGAATACGAAGACAGGCTCCAGGCTCTGAGCTAGCTGTCAACACAGAGCCTGACATGGGGCTCAAACCCACAAACCATGAGATCATGACCTGAGCTGAAGTCAGACGCTTAACCGACTGAGCCACCCAGGTGCCCCCAAAAAAATTTTATAAAAAGGTATTATTTGTAAACAACTTGACAAATACTTCAAAAGAAGGAAAGAGATACTGAGACATGAGGAAATGGAGGTAAGCCCTCTGTTCAGGGTCACACAGTGAAACTGGCCCCTGAGTAGTGCAATCTGACACAGGCTGCATCTATTGCAAAGGAGCAATTTCTGTTTTTAAGCACAAAGGTACTAGTAGGTGAGCCTGCTGTCTGCTTGGGGTAAGTTATTAAAATTGTCTATTGAGAGCTAAGGGATATATTTAAAAAATTTTTTTTAATGTTTTTTATTTATTTCTAGGAGAGAGAGAGAGAGACAGCGTGAGCAGGGGTGGGTCAGAGAGAGAGGGAGTCACAGACTGAAACAGGCTCCAGGCTCTGAGCTGGCGTCAGCACAGAGCCCGACGCGGGGCTCGAACCCACGAACCGCGAGATCATGACCTAAGCGAAAGTCGGATGCTTAACTGGCTAAGCCACCCAGAGGCCCCAAAACTTTTGTACAAGCACATTCTAGATGTAGCTGTGAATGGAAGTACTTATATGTCATTGACTGAAAGGTCTTTCACTATTCTGGTTTAGAGCTTTCCACATTAATTCATTCTAATAGTACATAGAAAATGAGTAGGCTCACATGATGAAATAAGGTAAGCATGTTGCTTCTGGCTTGAGGCACTACAGAAGTCACGGTCCCCTTGCTGGGGCCCTGAGAGGGGAGGACATAGGGACATGAAGAAGAGGGATCTTTACCAGTAGGTTTTAAAAAGCATATCTTAGCTATTGAGCAGCATAGTAGGTTGGAGTAGCCTGGCCTCAGGCAAGAAAACAAGTTTGAAGTTGTCAGAACATGAGAAAAGAGGTCGAATCAAGAGATTGAATCTCTAATCCAGGAAAGACATGCTGAGGGCCTATGCTGGACAGCAACTGTAGGAAAGAAAAAGAAAGGCTTAATTTAAGAACCATTTAGGAAACAAAAATTGGTGTGGATACTGAAGAAAGAAAGAATCTAGAATGACTCCTAGTTTGTTTACTTGGTAGCTGAGTTTATGAGCGATACTTTCACTAAGATACAAAAAGGAGGAGAAAACTGAAATGTGATAGGATATTTTGGATGATAAATGTTATTACAACCCATAGGAAAGAACAAATTTGCATGTTATGACCTAATATGAACTATTAATAATTTCATATGCAATTGCAACTGAGGAATTTTAAAACAACAGAATTTGATTCATGGACAAGCATTAGCTAGAGGGCCAAATAGGAGTTTTCTACCTTCATCGTCATCATCATCTGCCCTCATACTATCTATAGAATATTGACTCTGACAACCACCCATGGACAAGAACACCTTTGTAAGACTGCAATTCCAGTGAAGAAATTCTGGCCCACCTCCACTAGAGTATAAAAATCTGAGAATAGATTCATTAAAGAGCATAAAAAGCACAGTTTCACTTTATCTACACTCACTGTGGCAGCACAGCTCAAGTCCAAGAGATACTCCTAAGGCCAGAATTTTTCCCATGGGGAAAATTGAGCATAATGAGTGCCTGACTCCCCCAGCTGTATGGGACACTGCCCAAAAGACCTACAGTTTTGGTGCCCCACAAGAATATTAATGTGATGGGCATGGGCTGAGAGTTTGGAAAAAGCTGGGAGCACAGTAACCAGGACTCAGGATTCATTAAAGGACTGTGGATCTTACTAACTGCTGTGCAAACTCCATCAGGAAGTCTGCCCAGAAGAGCTTGGAACACTTTGCCTGCAAACCTTCCCCAAATGGCCACGAGCACACCTTCACCCACCTCCCCAACAGCTGGTCTTCTGCACTGGCTTCCATGGACAGAGCAAGCCTTTACAGATAGCTCCTAAGCATTCACAGAAATCCAATCCAACTCTGCAGGATTAGAAGAAACCAAAAATGTCCAAAAATTCGGTAAGAATGAGGAATGGTGAAAATTCACAAAACATTTTGCTGTGTCCTAAAATCTTCCTCTAACCAAATTCATACTGTTTTATTGTATGGCTTAGCAAAAAAAAGAAAAAGGAAAGAAAAAATGCCTTGCAGTTAACAAGACCCATCTTTTAAAGAGAACAGTCACAATGGATCTTTACAGCATTATTCTAAAGATCATCTGGAAGAAGCAAGTGGAAATAGTCAAAATTATTTTTGAAAAATAGGTGCTCTTAAGGACGACTACCAGCTCTCACTAGTTATTCAAATACATGTAATCGAATAATGCTTTTGAAAAGTAAATGATTTCTTTCTGTCTCAGGCATGGGTATGACAGGGGAGTTATTAAACTTGTCTACAAGTCTCTGTCTTTGAATTTCTAAAGACCAAAACTATCCATTTCCAGAAGTAAGAGCTCATATAAAAGCAATGTTTGTGCAGCAGATAACAATAGATTATACTCTTTAATCCATCCCTTATCCTCATGCGTTTGGAGCTACGTAAATCCCTTGAACATAGCAACTGCTCTGGGGAATGAGAGAAGAAATCCTAAATTCACTGAATACTTTAGCCTGGAAAAAATTGGAGATTAAAGTAGAAATCCAGTTTGGAAAAACATGAGGTAGTATAGAAAGAAATAATTAGTGGTGAAAGCAATTTATTTTTACACTGGAGACTCTCATTTTCTGATTCAAACAGTGCCGGTGCTATCATTAAAAGGTTGGCTGGTTTGTCTTCTTCCTTGAAGGTGGCACTTCTCCCTAGCTCACTTCCATCCCATGTGTAGAAACTTAGACCCGTTTTGGAAAGTTGTACATCATTCTTCACCTTGCTTTACCCAAAACTCGGCTAACCATAGTGTTGAGTGAAACAAGCCAGACACAAAAGAATGCATGCCATATGATCCTATTATTAAAAATTCAAAAAACATTCAAGACCGGACTACAGGGTTAGAAGTCAACATAAATCAGTGAGGTAGAGGCAGGAAGTGGGTAGCAATTGGAAAAAGGCATAAAGAAGTTTCTGGACTGTCAGCAATATTCTATTACCTGATATGTTGTAGTTACACAGGTGATTTTTGTTATAGTGTTTTCTGAACTGTACATACATAGTTTGTTTTTTCAAATTTATGTATGTTATTTCAAGTAAAAGTAAAAGAATATGAAAATGCAGGTAAATTATAGAACATAATATTTATATATTTTATAATGTTTATAATGTATGTATTTATATATTTCTACAAACATGAGTTTGAGAGTTAAGACTTATATGTGCCACACGTAACATATGGCTGCAATGATTTATCCTCACTCAACCATATATCCCTTGTTAAATAACTGTAATATTAAGTAATACTTAGTGAACACTTTCCTCTAAGGGAAGTATTCTAAGAACATTACACATACCCGCCCATTTAAAGCTCACAACAACCGAATGAGGTTGGAAGTACTATCCCCTTAATAGATTAAGAAATTGGGGTGCCTGGGTGGCTTAGTCAATTGAGCATCTGATTCTTGATTTCAGCTCAGGTCATGATCTCAAGGTCTTGAGATCGAGCCCACATCTGGCTCTGCGCTGAGTGTGGAGCCTTCTTGAGATTCTCTCTGTCTGTCTTTCTCTCTCTCTCTCTCTCTTTCCCTCTGCCCCTCCCCTGCTCATGCACGCACATGTGAACACATGCTCCCTCTTGTTCTCTCTCTCAAAAAAAAAAAAATAGATTAGGAAATCAAGATTCAGTGACATTATATAACTTTGAGGTTGAAAACCTAATCAGCGTCCCAGTCACAACTGATATACTGGCAGTTTGCCTCAAGGTTAAATCTGTTTTAACCACTATATTGTCCCTTTAAGTACATCTCCTAATCATCTCTATAGAAGCTGAGAAAAAGAAAGAAAGTAAATATTTTTTGTCTTAATTCTCATGGCTAATTCTAATTCAGAGGGAAGCTGAGTAGTTGACTTAAGAAGCAAAAATGTCTTGGGGCGCCTGGGTGGCTTAGTCGGTTAAGCATTCGACTTTCGCTTGGGTCATGATCTCGCGGTTCGTGGGTTCGAGCCCCACGTCGGGCTCTATGCTGACTGCCAGCTCAGAGCCTGGAGCCTGTTTCAGTCTGTGACTCCCTCTCTCTCTGACCCTCCCTGCTCACGCTGTCTCTCTCTCTCTCTCTCTCTCTCTCTCTCCTAGAAATAAAATAAAACATTTAAAAAAAAAAAAAAAAAAAGAAGCAAAAATGTCTTGCTCTGGACTAGAAAAGTCTTGCCAACCACAGAGAGTGTAGATGGCAGGAACTCAATATTTCTCTCTCGCTGTGATATAAAAAAAGAAAAGGACCTGGAGAGTGAGCAAATTGTCTAGAACAACACAAACTCAAAGAAAGGCCTGGTAAAGTATTCTGGCTGAAGCTCAAGAAGAACCACTGAAAAAGGAACCCCCAAATTCACCCTTCCCACATAGTTTTAAGGATGTGGTTATCAAAATTTCAAGAGGATAATTTTTATATTTTTCAAAGTATGACAGTATGCAGAAAATGTCAGGAAAATCCCAAACTAATTTCACGGTCCTAGCAGACCACTAAGCAAGATATATTATCAAAAATAAATGAATAAGTGAAGAAATAAATGAATAGATAAATAAATAAATAACAATATTTGCAGTAAACATACACATACATATACACACACACAGAGAGTTCACAAGGCACCCCCAGTACTCACAAAAGAATAGTTCTTTATAATAAACAACACCATAAACAACTTAAAATATGAGTAAGTACAGACTTGGTGGAAGTGCTTCAGTACACGACATAAAGGATTAATGTGGATTAAATATAATAGGCAGCTACAAATCACTTCAAAGAAAATTAAAGCACAATTGAAATGAGACAAATATATGCATAGAAATTTAAAGATATATAAATTGAATTAATGACGTGTAAAGGTATTCAATCTCAGAGTAACCAGAGTAATTACATTTAAAATCATAATGATGATATTTGCAAAAATATAAAAGATTGATGGCATCCATGTTGTCAAGAGTGGGGAAAGGGAATTCCATTCAGATGTTGGAAAGAGGATAAGCTCTTCTAGCCTCCAGAGGATGGTTTGGGAGTATGAAAAAAATTAAAACCTTGTGAACCCTTAGACACAGCATTTCCACTCTTAGAAATATAGCCCACAGAATTATGACTTCGTGCACTAAAATATATGGTGTGCACTCAGGAAGTCAGTCCACCATTACTCACAGGGCACTGTGGCATCTTATACAGGCCTTGAGTTTTAAGAGAAACACATGAGGTGAGTATTAAATAACAAGAGTATTATTGGTGAAAAATCTCAAGGCAAGTTTCATTTAAAGGTTTACATAACATCTCTCAGTCAGTCCTGCAAATGCTATACTTTTCCTTTAGCTTTTGACAAATAGGTTTTCATCCAATTGATCACCAAATGAAGTAGTGCTCTGGAATTTAAAACCCTGGTGATACTAACCAGGGTTAGTTATCTACAAACATTAGAATCCCACTCATCATGATGGCAAGATTCTTACCATTAGAAGGATACTAGCAGGACTAGAAGTAGAATTGAGACCAGATGAGGTAATGAACAACCCACATGAAAATTCGTATTCACCTCTAAACATATGCAAATTAATTAGATGGTATTCAGCTTTACCTGTAATATTTAAATCAACTTCTCCATCATTAGCCATTTCTTTTGTGTTCAAGCAGCCTTCACCCCATGTGTAACTAAATATTAAAAAATGAAAATTCTCTAAATAAAAGTATGATTAAGCTATGGTACATCAATATCACTAAAAAAGATGGAGCAGTTAAAAGTAGACCTATGCAACTATACATACTGAAAAAGAAAGTTTTCCTCATCATGTTATTTACATACTAAAATTAATTTCAGTTCAATATATAGAGTACAATACCTTTTTTATAAACACAAGTTCCAAAGCCCAAAATCAAATAGCCAGTCTTTAAAAGCTTCACAGATGGTCTGGAATGGTGATGTATCTGATGGAAACTGAGATTTGGACAGGTTCACTGTCACATTTTTCTCAAAATAACTCTATATTCAGCTTTTCTGCATTCACTCATTCCTTTGGTAATCTCATCTCAGTTCATTAGTTTAGGTTTTTGGGTTTTTTTTAATGCTCTCTTATTTTTGAGAAAGAGAAAGAGACAGAGTAAATGGATGAGGGAAAGAGAGCATGGGAGAAACAGAATCTGAAGCAGGATCCAGGCTCTGAGCTGTCCTCACAGAGCCCAACTCAGGGCTGACACCCACAAACCGTGAGATTATGATCTGAGTCAAAGTCAGACTCTTACCCGACTGAACCACCCAGTGTCCCTGCAGTTCATCAGTTTAAATATTAAGCATTGAAATTTTCAAGTGCATATCTCCAATATAGCCCTCTAGCCTTAGCAATAGACTTCTATACCTAAATATGCAATTGAGACCTCCTACTTGGCTGATTGACTAGCCTTTCAAACAATGTGTCAGAAAACAAGCTCTGAGTTTTCCCTTCAAATCTTGCTCTCTGTAGTCTTCCCCATGCCAACGTCTTTCAATTTCAAAGGAGAAAAAAATTTGTAAACCTCCTTGGCTTATCTCTTTCCCTTTCTCCATCCACCTGGTCAACGATTCTTATTGGTACTTGTTAGAATGACTTTAAAGAACTACAGATTTCTTGACTTTGCTTCCCTCTGCAACTGGAGTGTGCTTCTCTATTTCTTCTCCCTACTTCATACAAGACAGATTCCTTTCAGTTCTTGAAACTCACTTATCCTTATTTTCAGGACTCTCAACTAATCATACTTTAAGATCGTAATGTCTTCCTTTACACCAAAATTGTTTGAGTAGCCACTCTCAAAGCAATCTATGATTTACACAGAAGACATTTTCACTTCAGTTGTTCAGTCATACCTATGACCTGGAGAGTGTTATGCTAAGTGAAATCAATCAAAGACAAATACATATCATCTAACTTATATGTGGAGATTAAAAACAATAACAACAACAACCACCACCACAAACAAAACCAAGTTCAAAGATACAGAGAATAGATTGGTGGTGGAAGCAGAGAGTCTCTAAGGGTAGAAAGTAGGGCATGAGAGAAATAGGTGGTCTTGGAGGTAGGAGGTCTCTAAAGGTAGAGAGTAGAACGTCGGAGAAAGAGGTGGAAGGTGTCAAAAAATAAAACTTCTAGTTATAGGGGCGACTGGGTGGCTCAGTCAGTTGGGCGTCCGACTTTGGCTCAGGTCATGATCCCACGGTTCCTGGGTTCGAGCCCCATGTTGGGCTCTGCTCTGACAGCTAGCTCAGAGTCTGGAGCCTGCTTCAGATTCTGTGCCTCCCTCTCTCTCTGACCCTCCCCTGCTCATGCTGTCTCACTCTCTCTCAGAAATAAATTTTAAAAAAATTAAAAAATAATAAGTTAAAAATATTTATAAAAAAACTTCTAGTTATAAAATAATTAAGTCATTGGGATGCAATGTACATCATGGCTATAGTTAATACTGCAGTGCATATTTGACAGTTGCTAAGAGTAAATCTTGAAAGTCCTCATTAGGAGAAAAAAAATTGTAACTGTGTGGTGATGGATGTTAACTGGACTTATGTGGTGATGATTTTGTTATGTATACAAATATTAAATACTTATGTTGTACACTTGAAACCAATAGGATATTATACATCGATTATACTTCAATAAAAACAATAAATAAATAAGAAAAACAAAAACAAATGTATTAATACAAGGAATCTGAAATCTCTGAACCAATGCTTTGATTTTCTTTTTAGAAAAATGGGGCAAAAAAAAAAGAAAAAGAAAAAGAAAAATGTTAATAATAACAGTACCTTGGTCAATAAATTGCATTAATTAATAATTCAACATAGAATGTTTTGATCAGTGCTTGGTAATAGTAATTATTCAGTAAATAACTAAAATAATAATATATATACACATAATATATACACATGCCTTGCTCCACTATAAATCCTAACGCAGTGAAGATATCATCAGTTTTATGGATGACTATTTGCAGTATTTATAGTTAGATTTCAATATGTAGCTTCTTAAATGAATAAGCTAATGTGTCACAGGTATATATGACTATGTCTATAGGTAGATAGATATTGGGTAGGAAGGTTGGTAGATCGATACTTAGCTAGCTAGCTAGATCGATCGATGTAGTCTGTTATGCTTCCTAACCTACTATGTAATTTACCTACTTTACATTTTTTTAATGAAATACTCCTCTCCCTCCTGAAGTATATTAGATTCACACGGACACTGAGTTCAGGGTGTTTTCATCAAAAATAAATTCAAGCAACCAAAGCAAGAATATATTCAGCACAAATAAAAATTTATTGAATGCACAAGAGCTCAACTGAATTGCATTACTTCAAGGTTTTTAACAATGGCATCTTTTAATACTCTGTCCTTTGCAACTAAAAGCATACTTTTTTTCAATTATAGAACTCCTAAATATTATAACACTCAAAACCCAAAACAAATGCCCTGTGTACATGACAACCTGTCCAATGTACTTAACTGTTAAATAATAATCCTTTCTGAATTCCTACAATAATTTATTTGCTTCTTAAATGGGACCTTCACATTCACCATATTTCTATACAGGATAAGGATATAAAAATAATTGTTAGCTAAAAGGGCTTAGAGCAAAACTGGGGAACGAGGATCAGAAAATAACTGAAAAAGAAGAGCTGAGTATGGAACACAGTAACAGGATAGTGAAAGTAGAGTCAGGAATGAAAGATCAGGACACATGTAAAGAAAGGATGCCAAAGTCCGAAGGCTCGTGCGCCAACCTGAATAGAAGGTAGTGGAAAAAATCAGATAACTGGTTTTCTCCCTGAATTTTTCTCTCCTTCTTTCATAGAAATATACTTATCTAGACATCTGACTGACCAACTAAAACCTGCATTTCCTCAGTTTACTTTTTGGCTAAGTGTGCACATGTGCCTTAAGCTTGGGCCAATAGTATGAATGGGTATGTTACATGCTACAGCATTATCTACAGCTCCAACTTAACCTCTTTAACCATTTTCCCCTTCTCATGTGTGCTGGAATGGAGTTGTGGAAGCAACCGTTTTGACCAGGTACACAATGATAGAAATATAGAGCTATTGGACAATAGTTCCCTGGAGGAAAATAATCTGATTCCTGAATATCTTTGTGGAGTAAAGCTGCCTAAGAGCCTGGACTGGCAGGACTATTCTATTAGACAAAAATCTATTTTACTTATTTAAGTTACTAAATCTGGGGGGTCTTTTTGCTGCAGAGAGGAAGCAGGAAGCTGTGCTTTAACTTATATAGGTGGTGACACCCCAAATTTGAAAATGCAGTGGAATCCGTAACTATACATGGGAGATTCAAAGAAAATGAGAGAAAGGTCTTTTACTCATCTGGGCTCAGAGCAAATGGTTTTACAAAGGAAACTTCAATTTAGCCAACATAGTTTGGCAACTTAAAACTTACCATATGTTCAGATATCTTTTTTAAATTTTTTAAAAAATTAATTTATTATTGAGAGACAGGAAGAGACAGAGCATGACTATACAGATTTATCTTCTTCCTCTTTTCAGAAACACTAAAACTGTTTTCCCTAATAAAGGTTGTAAAAACTAATTCAAATGTATAATTCCCCAAAATTCTTTAAGTTAGTGCTAAAGTCAACATTCTACCTATCCAGCTGGGAACAGTATTGATGAAGAACACAATGGATTATCTTTCTTTTCCAGATTCATGTAAATCTGTTTTATAGCACTTTTGATCATTTATTCAGTCTCTCAACGTCTTTGACAAAGGGAAAGTGGGCATGCCTAAGTCTTCCCTTTACCAGTGCATAGCATAAAACTATCATACAGTAACCATTACTACTTATAATGAGAACAATACACAGTGAGAACCACACATAAGAATTATTATAAATATTATATACTGTACTATATAGTTCTTACATTCCTTTTCCATATGAAGCTGGATTTTTAAAACTTTTTTTTTATATATTTTTTTATTTCTAGGAGAGAGAGAGAGAGAGACAGCGTGAGCAGGGGAGGGTCAGAGAGGGAGGGAGCCACAGACTCTGAAACAGGCTCCAGGCTCTGAGCTGGCAGTCAGCACAGAGCCCGACGCGGGGCTCGAACCCACGAACCGTGAGATCATGACCTAAGCGAAAGTCGGACGCTTGACCGACTAAGCCACCCAGGAGCCCCAAGGCTGGATTTTTAAATACTGAACAGGATCAATGTTCAATGTATTTTGTAGTCAATTTCATATTTAATAATGACCTATTTACTTCATGAATATTTTAAAGAATATTATTATAATATATAATAATTTATACTGACTTTTCTTTATTGAAGACTTTTTTATTGAACCAAACTTGTTAGTACTGTCTATTTTGCAGGATAACAGACTTAACAAACTCCTAGGGAATATTGCAGTGACAACCTGTGGCAGTAGAATCATTTGTTTCTGAGTCTTCTTCTAAGCTTCTTTTTCGCTCTTATGTGACTTCTGGACACACGAGTGAACAGAAAACAAACCAGGCTTTGCACCTGTTGGCCTAAGGCTCACTTCAAGCCCTTGTGTTTTCTAGATAACTCCTTTTCTATACAAGTATATTATAATTATAACAAGAGTTTATTTTAAAATAACATATTTTAACCCCACATGCATTATATAAATATGATGTTTGGGGTGCCTGGGTGGCTCAGTCGGTTATGTGTCTGACTCATCATTTCAGCTCAGGTCATGATATCATAGGGTTTGTGCATTGTCAGTGCAGAGACTGCTTGGGATTCTCTCTCCTCCATCTCTCAGCTCTCTCTATGCTCCCCCCACCCCTTTCTCTCTCTCTCAAAATAAATACATAATACATAAACTTTAAAGAAGAGAAAAATATGCTTTAATATTTCTTTACTTCTCAGATAAAGCAAATTCATAAAAACATACATCTTGCAATGTTTCAATATGTAAAGTATA
The DNA here is from genome assembly GCA_017311185.1 of Proteles cristata cristata. Classification (NCBI taxonomy): domain Eukaryota; kingdom Metazoa; phylum Chordata; class Mammalia; order Carnivora; family Hyaenidae; genus Proteles; species Proteles cristata. Next base: position 489,263 of record JAESUZ010001400.1, read on the forward strand.
CAGTTATATTTAAAAATGTTTCCAGGCACCTGGTGGCTCAGTCAGTTAAGCATCTGACTTCGTCTCAGGTTATGATCTCATGGTTTGTGGGTTTGAGCCCCAGGTCAGGCTCTGTGCGGACATCCCAGAGTCTGGAGCCTGCTTCGGATCTGTGTCTCCCTTTCTCTCTGCCTCTCCCCTGCTCACGCTCTGTCTCTCCCTGTCCCTCAAAATTGAATAAATGTTAAAAAAAATTTTAATGTTTCAAAGATAGGCCCATTTATCTCATTCTGAAATCAACAAGCTTATCTATGTGGAATATAATGTTATATTTGAGGGCAACCAACTATAACTGCCATTTAGGCATTATATATGACTTGCTACTGTAGCTATAATAACATTTTCATTTTTGATCAAAACTCCCAGAAGCCTCATGACAACTAATATTAAAGCCATTGAAGCAAAAGTTTATATAACTTTGAAATGGATTTTAATAAATCATTAGGGATTTTCTATTACTTTATCTAAAGATCTAACATCTTCTGAAGGACTTAGTTTTCTCTAATCCTAAAGTTAGAGACCTTTCCTATGTATTTATTTTTTTTCTGTACTCCTTCAGAAAGGACAGAGTTAGCCTTACATTCCATCTGAAACAACCTTCCCTTTCCCAACCCAAATATCCTATCCCCACAGAGTCAGACAATAATATATGCTGAGGATCACACACAACTGGCTTTTTTTTATTCCAGGAACTTTATACAGGAGACAAAGCAACGCTGAGTCACTCAGCTATGCAAGATTGACCTGTTAAGTTATCGGTCTATGAAATCCCCATATTGGGGAGGCTTTGACTTGCCACATGCTAAAATCAGGCAGCCATGTACAGAAACAAGACAAGAATATATGCACACAGAGAAAGGTGAGAATCCAAGACCTTAAGAAAAGACAGGTGGTTTTCCAGGCTTTGAAAAGCCTAAATATACCTTCTAAAATTAAATTCCATTTTATTTACCTCTATTCTTAGAAGAAATTTGTTTCTTTCAGATTGTACCTAAATATATGTACTTTAAAACTCATATTTTAAAAATAAGTTTCAATTTTTAAATGAAGAAAATTGGATTTTTTTATTTAGGAAGACATCAAATTTATGTCCTGGTTTTGGGCTGCAAAACAAACAGAGCACCAAGCAGGAAGGAGTTAGAACATTCTAACAAGGGGAAAGAATTTTCCAGTGTTAAAATAGGAATTCTTCCAATTTTGGACATGCATTTATTTTCTAGCTGCAACTCCAAGGTTTGAATTTTGACTCTGATCTTAAATATCATAAAGATGGGGATAAATTAGTTAGTGTCCCCTAATCAACAATCTCTAAATATTTTACAAGTGTCAATTAGGTGCAAATCATGGCATTATATACATTGACAAAGAAACAACATTATTTTCATTTTCAAGAAGCTTACGCCTTAAATAAATAGCAACTATATAAATATCAAATAGTAATACGAGAAAATGGAAAGTCACAAATACATACAGCAATGGTCCTCAGACTTCTCTATCTTGGAAAATCTTACAGTCTTCATTTTATCGAGGACCCCAAGGAACTTTCTTTATTGTGAATTATATTTATTGATATTGCTGTGTTAGAAATTAAAACCGAGAAACTTAAAAATATTTACTCATAAAATATCTTGAATGAATGACATACTATAAACAAATAATTTCTACCATAAACTTGAAAACAATTCTCCTAATTTAGTGAGTTCTCTCCTCTTTTTCTCTTATACTCTGCAAATATGAGAGTAAAAGAAGATAAATAATTTAATGAACAGTTTCTCAAGCTTGAACCTATAGGCCCCTTTTTACATTTAAAAAAAAATCCTAGGTGATCTCTATATCAATTTAAATTACATTATGGTATTAATTAAATACTTGAAAACATAAATCTTGGGATAAACTTCAAGGTATTCTTGGGATTTGTAACTATAAAATTAAAGGGAACTTACAAATTAAGTACAAGCATAATTACAAAACCCATGAAGTTAAAATTAACAGTATAAATTTAGGGTAGCAAATCATGTTATGTTGCTACCAGTAAATTTCCTACCTTGATCTGAATGTGGGATGACTTCTATGGTAAAATTCTTTGAGTTTCACAAGTGTGATCAACCCTGACCAATGCAATGAATCAATTTCTCTTTTTTCTCACTGTAAGGTGCCATCAGATTTTTGTTTTTGTAGTGCTCTGTGACTACAATTTGACCTTCTCATGGGACAAACATGTTGCATTTGTGACTTTTCTATCTCACATTTTTAAATTAACTTGTCATTATTGAAGTGCTACTCAGAGACAATGAAATCGTAAAGCTAAAGGCTACCATGGCATTAAATAATAGACCCGTACTTGGTTACATAAATGATACTGAATATGCTTATATAAAGTTATGATTAAATTAGTTTTAAAATAAAAAGATATAATTAAAACAAAAAGTTTAGTAAAGAACTTGTAGGACCTAAAATACGTATATAGATCTTTCTGTGTCTATAGTAACAAGTTGGAGAAACACTATACAGAAGGAACAACACAATTTCATACGATACAAACTCAGTTGTTAGAAACCATTTTAGTTTTACCAGAGAACATTTGTAATTTGATTAATTAGAAATCTTATGAGGCACCTGCATGGCTCAGTCAGTTGAGTATCCGACACTTGATTTTGGCTGAGGTCATGATCTCATGGTTCATGGGATAGAGCCCTGCATTGAGCTCCATGTGGACAGAGCAGAGCATCCTTGGAATTCTCTCACTCTCTCTCTCTCTCTTTCTCTTTCTCTCACTCCCAACCCCTGCTTACACACATACACTCTCTCCCAAAATAAATAAACTTAAATATCTGAACCCACTTTTTTTTTTTCAGAAGAGAATGGTAAAATAGTTGTTTGGAACTCAAAAGTTTATAAGACAATATAACTTATTTCATAATTTAGCTGAAAACTTTGTATTTTCATAAAGATAATAGAAATTACTTCAACAAAGTCACTACTTTATTTTCAGTATATGAATATAAATTATGTAAATTACTTCATAGCAGTTTCTCTGAGTATTGCAATAATAATAATTAAACAACAGCTCAAGAGTAATATCTGATTGGGTATTTTTTAAATTAATGTTGAATGCAGGTGCTGGAGGAAAAGTAGATTTAATGATTGAAGTAGGAGGTTCAGAACTTTGAGGAAATACGAAAAGGGACTTGTTACAGTTGGGGCTCTAAAATACTCACCTTATTGGCGCGCCTGGGTGGCTTAGTCGGTTAAGCATTCGACTTTCGCTTAGGTCATGATCTTGCGGTTCGTGGGTTCGAGCCCCGCGTCGGGCCCTGTGCTGACTGCCAGCTCAGAGCCTGGAGCCTGTTTCAGTCTGTGACTCCCTCTCTTTCTGACCCTCCCTTCCTCATGCTGTCTCTCTCTCTCCTAGAAATAAATAAAACATTAAAAAAATTAAAAATAAAATAAAATACTCACCTTACTAGTTCTTGATTAGTCCCATATTACTTAGAAACTCATTTTTCCTTAATGGTAATATCTCCTTAGCACTAGTCTGCAGCTTATTATCTATTATTGAGTTCCTATTTTAACCAAAGAAGAGAAATGGTGCCATTTTTCATTAGTCATTTTCTCATATCGCTAAGGAAAATTTACTCTTTTGGGCATCTCAAATATTTCTGTTTACATGATGGGTATTTTTCCCCGAATGTCAAAAGCAAAACAGGTTTACTGTAAAAATGGCAGATAATATAGTTTAATGGAATTTTACCATTTATGAATTGCAGTATCTCAATTGTACTATTATACTTCAAGTCATTCCAAGATGAAATAACTATTCAGTGTTTTTTTTTTTCTTTGATCAAAATGTCAATGTGTTTCATGTAAGGGTTTTTGTTTTTGTTTTGTTTTGTTTTTTCCTGTGTGAGTGTAGTTTATACTTCCACAGGTAATGGAATTCCATAGGTCATTAAAGAAAATTTTTAAGATTTATTCATTTTTGAGAGACAGAGAGAGAGTGCAAGTGGAGAAAGGGAGAGAGAGACACACACAGAATCTGAAGCAGGCTCCAGGCTCTGAGGTGTCAGCACAGAGCCCAATACAGGACTTAAATCCACGAACTGAGATCATGACCTGAACTGAAGTAAGATGCTTAAGCAGCCGAGCCACCCAGGCGACCCGATTTTTTAAACTTTGTAAACATAAAGTCACATTTGTAGCAATAATCCATTTTTTACTGGGTTTTGCTCCAAGGAACCTTAGGAAGTATACACTTTTGTAAATTTCCTGGTTTGTTTGTTTTGTTTTAACTCAGGAGACATTTTTGGGTTCTCATATTGGGTATGTTCAAGAAGCTACCTTTCAAAATCTTATGTGTTTGTCTACACAGCAGCTTCTGAGTAGGACTACATCCGATGGATTCTGTTATTGCATCTCTTGGCATCTACCATGTTGTTAAGGTAAAATTATAATTTTAGGGATAAGTCACTGCTTATTCTAGACACAGTCACCACTTGCATTAAGTGTAGTCATATATACAAGTTAGTCTTATCACCATGGCTACTTCGGACAATGTTGAAGTTTACCTGAATCCTGTACTCCTAGAAAATAGTGAAGGTTTAAAAATCTCTCCAATTTTCGTGTTTTAGGAAATGACTCACTGGAAATAACCACTCTTTCTCATGTGACTTAGATAAAATTTATAGATGTTCCCTTCCCCACCCCCATTCATGTATGAGTAGGCCGGACAGAGACATTCTAAATTCTTATTCTTTGTCCCGTAAATAATTACCTGGTGAGCAGACCCATCCTTGGTTGATGGGTCTCAACCCATAGGCATTAGACTCCTATGTCTTAACCTTCCTCAAAAACTATTTTTTTTTTTGGGGGGGGGGGGCCGGAAACAGAGGTGGAAGAATTGGAAAGGAATTCAACTTTTAAAAAATGTATTTAGTATGTTTTTTTTCCAGCATTTAATGATGTACTTTCCTAGAGATGGGGGCACCAATATAATTCAGTAAATTGTAGTCCTTGAAAGTTTTATATCCAAACAGCTACTGTAAGTGAGTAAATGGCACTCTGAAAGGAAGGAGAAACATATTTAAAGGTAAAGGAATAAAAGATTTTTCTGTTTTTTTTCACTGCCATAGCTACAATATGTCCAAATCTGAGATATATTCCGCATTCAATATGTATTTATTGAATAAAATAAGGAAGGTGGTATATAAAATAATAATATAATATGCTTCAAAAAAGGACATCAATTCTAAGTTGAAAATCTGAATATATACCACTCTATTTCATAAAAGGAAAGAGAAAGAGAAGCTGTGTTTGTTTTAGATTAAAAGAAGCTTAAAATCCAAAACAGGTGCACGTAAGTGGCTCAGCCAGTTAGCCCACTCTTGACTTTGGCTCAGGTCATGATCTTCAAGTTGGTGAGATCAAGCCCTATGCTGTCAGCGCCAAGCCTACTTGGGATTCTTTCTCTCCCCCTGTCCCTCTGCTCCTCTCCAGCTCATGCTCTCTTTCTCTCTCCCTCAAAATAAATAAATAAATATTTTAAAAAATAAAAATAAAAAATGAAAGCCAAAACATCTAAATGCAATCATGTATGGTCTTTGATTGACTCCATGTGTTAACATATCAGCTATAAAAGACACTTCTGGAAAACATAGAATTGGCATTACATAATATCAGGTAATCTGTCTCAATTTGTTAGCAGTGATATGGTATTATGGTAAAATAGGAGAAATTTTTGCAGCAAAGATGCATACTTGAGGCATTTGGGAATGAAATGTCAAGGTATTTGTAATTTATTTGATGATATAAATATATACATAATACAATAATACAATGTAAATATACATTATAAATATATGTTTTCCCAAAATATGTTCAAACTGCCTTAATCAACTAATCATTTTGTATCTGTTTCATGGTTTTATCTACTTGTAACAAAGATGAAAAGATACAGATGAATAAAGTGCTAATATATTCAATCAATGCAACTTTTCTGAAAAACTTGCTTACCAAATGGCCTATTTTTCTTTAAGTGAGTTTTTAAAGTGCAGCTGGCTATTCATGGTGTGCAGGTCAAACTCGGCACCCGTTGTTGCATATTTTAATTAAGGGGATGAATTTAGTTTACTATCTTATCTTTTGGCTTTTAAGTATTATAAATGTGTCTTTTTAAAGTGAAGGTACACTCAACCAACCAGTAAATTGTAACATACAAAATGGATACATCTTTTAAACATTTCAACCACATGTAATTGAGTGCAATGTAATTTTTAAAAAGTTAGTTGTAGGGGCACCTGGGTGGCTCAGCTTAAACAGCCAACTTTGGCTCAGGTCATGATCTCGTGGTTGATGTGTTTGAGCCCCGGATCGGGCTCTGTGCTGACAGCTTGGAGCCTGGAGCCTACTCCAGATTCTGTGTCTCCTTCTCTCTCTGCCCCGTGCTCATTTCTCCCCCTGCCCTTTCTCTTAAAAATGAGTAAACAGTTAAAAAAATCAGTTCATAAGTGAACATGAAATCTCTTTGAAACTTATTTAAATACATCTATATTTTGATGAATGCCCCTTCACTAGCTATCATAATATATCAAATGCTAAGTTTATACATATATTTTCACATACGCCATACAAAAATCTATAAATATAGAGACAAAATGAAATGAAAAGTGGAAGTAATGATTGAGCTAAGTTGGGAACTGCTGTTACTTTTAAGGTAAATATTTAAAAGTTTTGAATCATGCAGATTGGCTCTTTTCTTTGAGAGGTATCAGCAGTGAATAGTCATCTAAGCCATATTCATTATGGAACCCTATCTGAAAAGATTTGTAGTATTGTCAAAGAGCTTTCTGGAAATAGTACTCATTAAATAGCATTCTAAGAAAGAACTACGACGGCATAACCAAATGAATATTATTCTCAGTTTACTGTTGGCATATATTTAACTAGACTACTCATAAATTCTCAGAGGATATGAAGTAGATCAGAGGAAATATAAATGATAATTCAAAGAAGTTAATCTTATTTTATATTATCCTCCAAATTTCATAGAAACTATTTTTTTTCAACATGTTACCTCTGATTTGCAAACCTATCCTTTGAAAAAGGTTCAGGTGCATTCAAGCAGTTATAAATGTTCTCAGGTTATTTTACATCCTAGCCTAGAAAACTGCATCCCACTAGACTAGTCATTCACTTGAATAATAAATTCTTTAAGGGACATTTGTAAGAAAAAGAGCCAGGATGAGTGTTATTCTCTTCTGTAACATTATTCATATTTTGCAGAAGTGAACTTTTGGCTTTCTTTTGGTCAATTTTATTACACTTTAGGCAAGTTGCATTGAATCCCATGCTTCACACCCTTGATTTGTGAAGAGAGACAGAGAATTCACTTCAGGAGAGAAAAGCACATAAATCTTGATGAAATCTCAATGTGAAAGAAATAGCTAAAAAATAAAAAATAGGTGTACCAGAATCCAGCTTTATTTTACTATAATCTGCATGTGTATCTTTTTTTAATCTGTGAGAAATGTATTTGGGAGTATCTTAAAATAAAATTTTTAAACAACATTTGCTATAAATAATTATTTCCTCAGAAGAAAACAAAAATAGGCTACAACAATCCTGCCAGTCTTATGTCAAGCCAGTCTAGGGAACGAGTTGACTTTGTGTTGTTTATTAATTATTAAAACTCATACTTTTTTCAGCAACATTAGTAAACCATGAAAAAAAGAAAAATGACACTGAGAGAAATTCAGGGTGTGCGGTTATTATACTTATGACTGAGCTTCAGCCTAACCTATTATTCAGCTGTAGTGGCAGGGAAGGAACAAATGACTTGGTGATATCAGACTTCACTTGCCTTTTAAACCTCAAGCGCCTTCAAAATCCATCTTTCTCTCCTATTCATACCTAAATCCCACTTGCCACAAATCCGTATCTCCCACAGCTCCGATTCTTCAGGACATGCTTCTTTTTCTCATATCCAGTGAAACAATGACAAATTTGGAATGAAAAAGAAGGCTTTTTTTTATGGATGCTCCCATTTGCTGCCACATAAGCAAATTCAGATAACATGGACACCACGTATTTTTGCATCCCAACAGATTGTAAATACTGTTCTTCTACTTATGTATGTTATGCTTAAATATGTCACTAAATTTATATTACACTCTGTTAGATATCTAGATTTTGTGAATCACAATCCTTATTCTTTAGGTTTGCTGAAACATTTACATCCGCATGTTATTTCACCATTGAAATCATATTTGGCTCCTACATAAAATCTATGAATCTTCAACCATCTGTTTTCTAAAGCCATAGAATTAAAAAAAAAAAAAGATCGCCATCAGATATAGACAGATAATGTCCAGGTTATATTACCGATGGTGGCTTTGATCCAAGGTTCAGTGGCTTCATGAGTTGGGTTAGTCTGTGTAAAGCTTTCAGAACTCCCTTTACCTAAACCACTGGAAAGCTTAAGGGCAACACTAAAGCAGAAGTAATGTGTTTCTTGGCCTTTTTCCCACAGTCCTTTGCTCTAATCATGGTTCTTCGAATACTATGACTCTAATGGTGGAGACAGCAAAGAGCTGTTCCTGAGACAAATTCACCATAGACAAAAGGGAAAAAAGTAATGCATGCATAAGGCTAAAAGCTTCGAACTGAGTCACGTGTTTTGAATCTTCTTAGACATGGCTCCTTGCCTGTGGTATTATACAGCCAGAAGTGTGTTCTGAAAGAAGTTCACAGAGAAAGAACTCCGAGAAACATACCTAATAATTATGAACCAAATTTTTGAAGAGTTACAATTTTATACAGAGCACAAAAATTATATTATAGGAAGGATTGGCATTTAGCAACAACAACAAAAATGTTGCAAGTTTTTAAAGCCATTAGTGGCTTGACTTCTCTTTTAGAGCAGTTTGGTCTGAGTTCTGTGGCAGGTTGTTGTTTTCCACCATGACTGCAGTGCTGTGCCCTATTCTGCACACTCTTCTTACAATGTGACCTAGCCAACCGTCCTATGAAGAGGTGGAATCTGTGTTCCTTTCTCTTGAAGCTTGGTGGTTTTATGTCTATGCAGAAACGATGATATGTGACTTCCAAGACTAAGTCGTAAAAGTCCGCATTTTGTAAAGCAAACGTGCTGTGACAAAACCCAAACCAGCCCTTAGGGAGAGCTCACATCGAAGAGGCACTGACACTGAAGGAAGACAGATAGAGCCAGCCCTCAATGGCCCACATGCTGTCCAGCTCCTCACCTCTGACTGCAAGTGTATGAGAAATGCCAAGTTCAATCAGCCACCATTACCCCCTTAGAGTCTCACAATGATCTCAAGTTAGAATAAAGCTTACCTCAGCAAGATTTGTGGTTGTGGTTTCTACTTAATGGAGTAAACGTCAATGAAATTTACAGAAAACCCACAGAATTGTTCTGGTAGAAGCACAATCAGGTTGGACTGAAGGAACAGAGACAGTGCAAACTAAAAACAGGTATTTGAACTCCTGAACCCTTATGGGCAGGAAGCAGGCCACTCAGGTGCAAATATCAACCACACTTTATGGGAAGAGAAGGACGTTTCAGGGGGCAGAACCAACATCCCCAAAAGAGAAGCCACAAGCCATAAGGACTCATTCCAAAGAAGCAGCAATGTGACTCAATCAGTAACGTAGCAACATTTTGCCAACGAGATTTAAAGCTTACTGTGAACAAATGACTGCTCTGTGTCTCCTATCCACCTCATCCCCTTTATTTTTTTTAAATTTTTTTAAAATATTTTTATTTATTTTTAGGAGAGAGAGAGCGTGAGCAGGGGAGGGTCAGAGAGAGAGGGAGTCAAAGACTGAAACAGGCTCCAGGCTCTGAGCCGGCAGTCAGCACAGAGCCCCATGTGGGGCTTGAACCCACGGACCGAGAGATCATGACCTAAGCAAAAGTCGGACGCTTAACCGACTAAGCCACCCAGGCACCCCAAAAAATATGGAACGCTTCACGAATTTGCGTGTCATCCTTGCTCATCCCCTTTATTAACTATTGCTGTTATCCCATCATGTCCCACCACTGAATGCTGGGCATGTGGGAGGTAGATAATCTGCCCCTATGTTCCCTACAGTTTGATGTCAGGGATTGCTGTATTTGAGGAGAAGTAATCAAGGAAGAGCACTAAGGAGCCTCATCCACAGCTATACATGATTTAGATGAAGAGATCTTATTCCTTGATCTTGTTCCTGATGCTGTAATGAGATGAAATCTTTGGGACATTTTGGACAGGATGAATATATATTGCATATGGGAAGAACATAAACAAACAGTGGCTAAAAGGGAAAATGGGGCCCCAAAATTGCTGTAATTGAGAAGTAGTCTATACCTCTCCCTGAAATCTAGGCTCTATACACAATAACCAATAGTATGTGGTGGAAATGATATATACCTGTTTTCTGGTTCTTCCTCTACCATGTTTTGAAGGAGCCCAAGCAGCCAGCTGGGAGATCAGTCTGGAGGAATTTACATGGAGAAGGTCAGAAGCCCCTTGTGTCATTTCTAGCTAAGTTTCCTGCTAATTGTCACCATTAACTTGCACCCATATAAAAGATCATTTTTACAGTGGATCCTCCAGCTTCCACTCGAGCTGCCTCAAATGATGTCAAATAGAGCAAAGACCAGCTGTCTTGTAACCAGTACCAACACTGTTGTTGCTTTATGCCAGTAAGCCTCAGGTGGTATGTGAGAGGACAGCTAATTATACATCTTTGCTTTCAACCCTCCAAGAATCTCCAGATGAATTAGGAAAACAAGCCACGACCTCAGATTACTTACCAGAGCCAAGTAAGCCCTCTTTGACTAGAATTCTGGCCACATGTCCAACCCCATATATTTCCACATTTACCATCTCTCACTATTTTGTAGGTCCAAGAGGTTCTTCTATGGTCTTCAATCAATCCAATACCCTTTCAACTCAAGGCCTTCGTTCTTGTGTTTTTATTTTTATTTGTTTGCTTTTTTTTGGTTTTGTTTTGTTTTCTTGGATAGACTTTCCCTAATTTATGTGGATCCTTCTCACATTTTAGCTTGAATACCACCTCCTCAGAAAAGACTTACCCAATCATTCTGGTGAAACTTGTTCCCCCTACAATTCCTTCCTCCTACAGTGCTCAATTTTATTCTTTTATAGCGCTTATTACTATTGAACTGAACTAGATTAGTTTATGCGCTTATTATCTGTCTCTACTACTAGATTTTAACACCATGAGCTACAGACATAGTCTTCCATTCTCTGCAGATACTCCAAAGCTATAGGTGACACATCTTAAGTATTGATATATCTGAAATGGATGCTGATTGAAAGGAAAACATAATGTATATATTTTTTTCTCACTTACTTGTCACCTTTTCCTGTCACTTCATGACACTAATAACTTACGCAGATTTAACAGTAAAATAAGGATATTCTACAATTTTCCATTGTGACTACATGGTTCCACACTGACTAAGGCCCCAAAATTGTATTAATTAAGGGAACGGTGAGTTGGGCTCTACTATGTATATAATATTTAGATATAACTTAAATTGGGTAGAGTACATATAAAATAATTTCTTTGCTTTTTTCTGTGCTTTTAAGAAAATTAAAACTAGGTACCTCTAAATATACAATAATCAGGACACTGGGATAAGCATAAGATAGGGATCAATGGAACTAAACAGAGACCAAAACTATATACTTTTCATAAGCTTGTCTGTTTATGACTTTTAGATAATTGGGTAAATAAATATTTTTTCTGAATATAGACTTGAATAAAATGGACTATATTTGGCCTTCTCCTTACTTGCCAAATGATTCTGAACAAATTGTAGATATTTATCTCCGATTACTGCATTAGTCTCTCTCATCAGTTGAGTCCAGGACTTGGCCTTCTCACAAGATACCTAAACTCATGGTAATTTTTCTATTTCCTCCTTACAAGCTGCTGCGCATTCCTTTAAGACCATCTGGATTCAGAACAACTTAATTAGAACAAAATTTCACCCTGGACCATATGTAAATAAAGATGTTAATTTTCATTGCTGTTTTAGCTAAGATTGAATGAGCACATATATTGCAAAAACTATGCAAGGTGTTTGGAAACACCTTAACAGTATTAATAAAATTAATATCCTTTCTCCATGAGATGCTGGAATATAAGTGAACAAACTAAAGCATAGTGAGGTTAAGTACTGAATCTCAGACAAAAAACAAATTTAAATGTGACGGAATAGGAATTTCTGAATTTTATTTTTATAGATCTAAGTTATTTATTAATCTGACATGGCTCCATTTAATCTTCTTCAGGATATCTCCACTTGCATGCCTGACAGCCAAAAAACCCAAAAATTAACGTACAAACTTGGCTTCATTTTCTATCTCTCAAAAGAAAAATGTCCCTCAAAATAAAAAATCTGTCCCTTTCTCGTATTTCACATGAGGTGAGTACCCATTGCCATTGCTAGAAATCTGGACGTTCTTCTTCTCTCATATTCAAATCTTCTATCAAATTATATTGATTTTATCTTCTTAATAGTTCCTTAATCAATACACTCAAAAGCATTCCCAGATCTATCTTAATTTCAAACCCCTGTTCTTATTTGTAGAAATTACATACTCTGTATTTCTTTATTTCCCTGGTGTTTGATCTATTTGAGACCATGTTAAAACTATAATATTCCTAATAATCAAATCTGATTATGCCAACAGAGCGAAATAAAATATTTCAAGGATTCTCTACATTGCATTAAATTGGTAATTCATTTTTATACCCTTTGTCTCTCTACTAGAATGTGAACTCTTTGAAGGCAAACTAGATCTTTAATCTCCTAGCCTAGTGTCTGATACTAACAAATTCTTTTTTAATGTTTATTAAAACTATATTTTAAATGAAGAAGTTAATGACTATAACTTGTTTTTTGTAAATAGGGTAGAATTTGAAAGGAGAAATCTGCCTTATACTTTCACTCTATTTTAATTATTTTTTGGTAGTATTAGAGTAAATTACACTTAAAATGAAAAGTCCATATGAATTTGAAATTATTATCTTTAATGTGTAAGGATTGATTTCTTAACTAATTATATTTGTAAACTGAGAGCATATCAGGTGATAAAGTTACCCTCGAACTGAAAATCTTACTATTGTTTCAATGTTAAAAATCAGTAATAATATTTATTAAACATTACTATGATAATCGTCATTATCAAAATAAGCTGGGGAAGAGAGCTATGCTTACAAAAACTCAGAAAAAAATAGAAACACAAGAGCTATAAAAATCTGTCAGAAAGAAAAAAAAAAGGAAAAAAAATCAGTCAGAAAAGACATTGAGTCTTTAAAAATAAACTGAATATTTTATTAATTTAAGAAAACCCAACTGGTTTCACTTATTTCAAAGAATTGGAAGAAAAAAATGTTATCTCAATTGTAAAATAAACATTTTAATTGCCGACTTGCTTTTTATTAACATAGATCTGAAAAGAGGCAATGATTTCTTGCTTTGGTTTGTTTTGTTTGCTTTTCTATTTTTGTGGTTTCTTCTTTGCATCGTCCTTCCTATCTTCCTTCTGTTCTTTAAGAAAATATTTTATCCAAGTATTTCATTATATTAATGGAAACATTTACATGATAAGTAGTTATTTGATCAATAAAAGAAAAATTAATTTATCTGCTTTGATCATTATCACAAATTTTAAATTATTGAAAACCAACCCAGTGAACATTGAAGTTTTTCATATACTTAGCAAACTTTAATTGTATTGTAATAAGCTTAGCATAATAAAAAATAAATTTAGTTGTACAAATTTAGGAAATATAAGAAAATGAAATAATGTCAATTTTAGTAGCATTATTGAGACTAACAAATTAAGACTAACAAAATGTTTTAGAAATTAAACTTAATTTCTTGTATATAATAAAATGCATAAATTAATAAAATAATAACATTATTTTATATAAAATATTCAATATTAGATAATGCAAATAACTCTCTGAAAAGGGCTATATATAAAATGATATGCAAAAGGAGCTAAAATCTATTAACAGAGTATTAATTAAGTAAACCTAATTAAAATAGGTTGCCTGTGAATATGTCCCATCACCTAATTTAAGTATTTTTAAATGTCATCAAAGAGTCTTTTTAAAATACTTATTCAATGTTTAATCTCAATTAGAATCAGCATATACAACACATCAGTTTTTCATATTTGAGAGGGTTATTAGTAATAGCTTTCCCATATCCTTAATTTTATACAATTGTTACCAAGGTAATGACTAACTTCATTTTATTCCACCTTAGTTATCCTTTCAAATTTACATTCTTCTTTATAAAGATTAAGAAGAAAAAGCAAATGAGAAATTATTATTTAAAAATACTGTGAAGATTAATGCTTGTGATAAAAGCATTATATGAATTGTAGACTCCAGAGATAATATCAACATTGTCTTAAATCTCTGTACCACTAATTGGATGATTTGATCATGTGGTAATTTTTAAACTTCCATATGTATGTATGTAGTTTATATAAGTGATCTATCTGTATGTACATACATGTCCATTTTCTTAAGTTTTTTAATCTTTTTAATTTATTTTTGAGAGAGAGAGAGAGTACAAGCAAGGGAGGAACAGAGAGAGAGGGACACACAGAATCCAAACCAGGCTCCAGGCTCTGAGCTGTCAGCACAGAGCCCAACATGGGGCTTGACCTCATGAACCATGAGATCATGACCTGAGCCAAAGTCAGATGCTTAACCAACTGAGCCACCCAGTGCCCCTCTACACGGCCATTTTGAAGAAGTATGTGGTTCTTTGCTTTATCTCTAAGTGAGAAATAAGGGAACTTCAAAATTCCTAAATTTGTTGGTTTGTTCTACAATATTTTAAAAAATTATGTCAAATGTATAAAAATCCTGACGGGCATAGGATCTCCTCTTGCTATCCTATGAGACCACAAAGTTGCAATTAGACTTGTCAGAAAAAAAAAAAAAAATCCCTGAGTCTTAAAGCGTCAATGAAGTTAGACAGGAGACAAAAAGGGACAAATATTTATGGGCAGAAGTAAGAAAGCAGGAACATGAAAAGTGCATTTACAGTATTCAGTACACTGGTTTGATGGGTTCATATATATGAGTAGCTGAAAGTAATTACAGATATTAATGACAGATTATATAGGGTTCCCAATTTCAGAAAATATTTGGAATTTATCCATTACTCTTACTAGATATAACAGGGTTTTTGATCCCAAAGTCACATGATCAAAATTATGCTTTGAGAGATTCATCTGTAAATACCATATTGGATACATTGAGAAAAGTTTGAAGGCAAATAAGTCAGATAAAGTTTACTATAATTCTCTGGATGAAAGGTCATGGGACCCTTGAGACAGGTTGTGGCAGTAGTAATAGAAAGGAAAGGACAGATTTGAGGCATTGTGTAAAATAAATTGAGTGAGCTTTGTGAACAATTGAAAACAGAAGTATAAAGAAAAGTCACGTGTATCCATGATGTTACACTGGGATGTGTTAAAGGAAGGGAAGGCAGCTCCTCATAATATCCATTAACTTTCACAAGTCATCTGAGGTTCTAAGGGTAAAAATACTCCTAATAATAATATAACATTAATTTACATTTTCAATTTTTTATAGAATGTGAAAGAAAAAAGCTGGTGAAATTTGTATTAACTTTTATTTATTTTAATTTTTTAAATATTTATTTTTGAGAGAGAAAATGTGAGTGGGGGAAGGGCAGAGAGAGAGAGACAGAGGATCCAAAGAGGGCTCCCAGATGACAGCAGCGAGCCTGATGTGGGATTTGAATTCACAAGCCGTGAGATCATGACCTGAGCCAAAGTTGGACACTCAAATGACTGAGTTACCCAGGAGCCCCATAACTTTTTTATTTTTTAATAATAATATATAAAATAGTTGCTATGGAAAACTAAGAAAAAATTACATATGCTCCTTTTTCCTCTGATGTCATCAAGGCACTCTCTGTAATACCCTCATCCACATGAATTTTGTAGCATCACAGACAGGGACTGAGGCTGAATATCTGGGATTAGTGCTAATAAGAATACGACAATTATAATTGCAAGGACTTTATAGCATGGGAAATGTGGAATTCTCTTAAAGATATACAAAGCTTGAGATAATGGGATACAGAAATATCCAGGAGGTACCTGAGTGACTCAGTTGGTTAAGTATCCAACTCTTGGTTTCAGCTCAGGTCATGATCTATTGGTTCCTGGATCGAGCCCCACACCAGGCTTTGTGCCGGGTCTGGAACCTGCTTAAGATCCTTTCTCTCTCTCTCTCTCTCTCTCTCTCTCTCTCTCTCTCTCTCCCCTCTGCTCTCCCCCACTTGTGTTCTTTCTCTCTCTCTCAAAACAAATAAATAAAAAGGGAAAAGAAATATCCAAGAGGCAGCTAGAAATGCAGGACTGAAGCTCAAAGTGAAATTAGAGGAGATTTAAGCAATTAATGAAAGGGTTAAATGGATGACTTGAATTCAGGGCACAGAAATAGACAAGAGATGATGCATGGAATAAAGTACAACAAGGCAAAGCATAAAAACTGGTCAGAGGAGCATGAAGAAACGAATTTTGGTTTAAAATACCATAAGCTCCCAAGAACACAATTTCAAAATGGGGAGATACAGATCAATGTCAAATGCTGCAATGTCAAGGAAAATGGTGAGGGCACTCGCCATGCCCTATGTTCAACAGATATTACTAAATATGTTGCATAAATGAGATCTCTTGATGAGTTTTGAGAATAGTTGCAATAAAGGAGGACAGAAATTCGATTTCAGATTTTAGACAAAATCATGCAGTAAAACACAAGTCCTCAAGGTCAAGGATGTGATTGATGTGTCTTGCATTTTAACTATAGTATCACACTTTTTTAGTGTCTGGAAGTTATGGAGGGTAATGAATAATTGTAGATCATGGTGATAAGTGGAAAAAATAGAATAGATTTTTTTTAATTTTAGAGAAAACTATCACTAAATAAATGTACCAATACTATGGCAGATGTTTTTAAATACATTCATTAATTTACATCGTATGAGTTCCTAAATCCATTCTATAGATAAAGAAAAAATGTGTTCACACACTAAAGGTAACAGTTTAAGATTCAAAGAGATCATCAATATTGAAATCAGGTTTTAGCTTCCCAAGTTTTAAAGGCTATATTCTTTACATTGTGTACGTCACATTTTTTTCAGGTGCACAGTGAAATCAAAATGAAGAGATGAATAGAGTCTGGGGAAGGTTTTTGAGCAGGTAGTGGTGATAAATCAAGGGCTAAGAAAAAGTATAGCTGCCTAAAAGAAGAAAGAGGTATTTTCACTAGTAAGGACATACAGAGACAAGTGTAGAATGGCAGGAGAAGGAAGACCGAGATCTGTGTGCAACTGTCATAATGTATAACCCAGAAATGCTTTCATAAGTATGGAGTTTGACAGAGAGATTTGTTTTTTAAACCCACATGTAATACATCCATATACATGAAAGTTTAAGAGGAATGTAGTAATAGAGGCTTTCAGAGAAAGTTTGGAAAAACAGTGGTAGACAGAACAGCTAAGGGAACGCATGAAAAAATTTTAAAGGAAGGATACATAGCATTCTCCATATGTCCTTTGTTATATGGTTTTGGTGATGTGTGAATTTAAGTTAAAAATGGAACTGAAACGCAATGAACAAATAAGCCTTTTAATCGAAGCACACATTAATCCATGTCATGTAGACACGTAAATAAAAAAGAAAACGGTACACTTCCTCAAATCCTGCTAGCTTGCCCTACAATGGGGATATATCTGCATGGACTAAGATGTTAGATGAAAGTATATATTTATATTATTCAGCATAAATAGTAATAATGACCTCATTTCTTAGTGCAAATGCAGAGAGGTTAAAACCGTATATCTATTTTAAATATATTGATAAATGAAACAGGCAATGTGTGGGTCTCTCTATCATTGCTATTCAGCCCATCATTTCAAATATTTGTAACTATTTTATAAACCTAAATATAATCTAAATAAAATCACGAAATACATTTTCATATCATAATTAGAAAAAGTTTACATTGATAAATAAAATATAAATTCTAGCATTATTATTATTAATGCACATTTACTTTACCTGAATAAAATATCACCCTGGATCCCTCCTCTGTCAGTTTAAAACTGGGTAGCATTTTTCCTTTATTCAATGAAGACTATATTGTAAAAGGAAAAGTAGCAAATTAATTGCCTTTCATATTTTGTCTCTGCAGTAGAAGGTGGATAGAGGAAGAATCAAGGTAAGAAAGGACAATTCAGTTTTTTCAAAATCTTGGATTCAGTGGTTAAATATTGTGAATGCTTATTTTATGGAGATTTATTTTCTTTATGGTTGCTGTCAACTCCAGTCCTTGCACAAAATATTATATAAACAATCTGCAAAAAAAAATGTAATGCACTTCCATAAGTTGTAAATTGATTTCCATTTCAATGCCTTCTAAAGAATTAGAAGATATATATGTATACCCTAATAACAACATACATGTATATACTTTATATATTATATATGTATCTATGTAGAATCTATTATATATGATTATATGTATTACAAAGAGTTAAAGAACATCATAGTTATTAAAATACTATATTTAAGTATTAAAATATATGATTTAATTAGCAGATGCAAAGACCTAAAATCAAGAGAGACCTTTCCAGATCTTACAATGCAAGTCATGCTATGGGACCGGGGTACCATAGCCTCCAGTTTGGCAGATGGCAGGTTAGGCCAGCATAAAGACGAATGTGGAAAGACAAGCAGGGAAGCAAACTAATCTCTCACACAAGGGTAAAAAAACTTCTCTGAGTGATCCAGGTATCTCCCCAGAGCCACACAGATCATAGGTGGTTGAAACTACAAGCTGATATGTCCTAACCCGAGACCAAGGATATACTCTGAAGAACCTGTTTCCCAATTAAGTGTTCCAACAAACTGTTAAAAATAAAATATTACATATTATATGAGAATTCTAAGAATTTTTCTATGAAATACTCACCTGAGCTTTATCTTGTAAAAGGCATATGCTAATAGTTGTTCAGAGTACATGACCTATTAGCAGGAGAATAATTTTCAGCTTTTTAAGAAATCTTCAGTTAAACCATACTGTTTAAATACTGTAGTATCATTAACCATGTATCTATAGACTTTGTGTAGTTTTTTAAATAATAAATACCTTAGATATTGATAAACTGTCTCCAGCATTCTGCCAAGATTTCTCGTGTTCTGAGCCTTGAAGTGGTGGTTGAGTACATCGATACCTTGGGGCATTCAGTTAAAACACTTCAGTAATTAACCAGAGCAAGCTGTCAATGAAGTCAGCTCTGATTAACTAAAGGGATCCTAGAAAGGTAAAGCCTGGATTTAGACAAGAATGTTATATAAAGTAAGCAAATATGATGAAAAGAACCCATTTACCTTGTCTTTATAAACTTTTGCCAGCCATTTGACAACTCTGTCTAATCCACCTTACACACATACTCTGTGCCATCAAATTACCTGAACATCTCACATGTGAACAGGGAGAACCCAGCTTGTAAGATTCTCATTTTTCAGTCTTCTTTTTTTTTTTTAACTTTCTGGATTCTCCAGAGATCAAATATATAATATATCTTATCAATCTGAAGTTTCCTATAATATTATTGTGATATTAGCAATGACAAGGAACTTTAAGTGAATACTTACAATTTAACAGGTTTTTTTTGGAAGCAACACCTTAACATAAATTACTGAACTTTTTGGTCTTAATCCAAGATGTGGGGGGAAATATCTGGAAGCATGGCCTTTTTGACCCTTCAAATTCCAGTGTTCACCTTTACAGCAATGGCCCTTGTCTTTTTTAGTTTATCTTCAGTAACACTGGCACAGACAGCAGAGGTGTAACTGCCAAAGGCCACGGGTGTATGTGGGGGGGGGAGGGTTGCAAATGGCACCTGCCTCCTTGATAAAGGAGAAAAACGAGGTTCCATGGGGTCGTTTCATACGGGTATGTCTGAGGATGGTCAGCTTTCTGAATGGTTATCCCACTAAGAAAGTTCATCCCTTCAATAGGAAATCTAAAAGGAGAAATTCCATCAGCCTTAAGTGACAGTTTTAAACCATGGGATGACATAATATGTAGCACAAGTGGTTTCCTGTTAGAAACACATTTAATAGGGGCAGAATGATAGGAACAAAACCTGTGCTTGGAACTACATCTAGCAGCTTTCCCCGGAGCTCACATCAAAACCGCACAATCCCGAGGCGCCTGCGTGGCTCAGGGTCATGATTTCACGATTGGCGATTTAGAGCCTCTTGGTGGGCTCCAAGCTGACAGCTCTGATTCTGCTTCAGATTCTCTGTTGCCCTCTCTCTCTGCCCCTCCTCCCTCTCTCTCAAAAATAAATAAATAAATAAATAAATAAATATTATAGGGGCAGGGAGAAAACAGCTCACAATCCTTGTCTTTCTGGCCTATAAGGAAAACCCAATGGAAAACCCACTGTAAGAGGTCCAAAGGCTTCTGCCTTTGGATAGTGATAACTATTCCGATATCTGCTATGAGTTCAGGAAATCAACAAATTGTCTAATTTTACAGAGTTAGTATACAGTAAAGAAGACAAAAAATCTTCTAACTCAAATTGCTACTTAATTGCTAATATATCCTGTTGCTTTTTATTGAGTGTTCTAAAATTCAATTTCTGTTTCTCTTATCAGGACATCTGGATTCTATTAGAAACTATGCCATCTATAAGCTTTATGAGTTTTAAAATATCTTCGTATCTTAGTATCCTTATCTATAAAATATATTGCTTAAACTACACATCTGAAAAATATTTAAATCAACAGTCCTATTTTCCTTGCTTTTTTCTTAGTTTTGATGGATTTTCAAAATATCCATATTAGCCTTTCAATATAGCTACTGTTCTAACCAAAAATACAGGGACACAGGGAACATTTTAAATGACACCACAGAAGGCAAACTGTATAATCCAGATTAGGGGAATGATTCAAATCTTCATCAGATACTCTGCCAGAATAAAACCAGGAGAGAGAGAATGAGAGAGAGAGGTGGGGGAAGAAAGAAGGCAGCAAGCATGAACATGTTGGAATAGGAACATACAGATTAAAAGAGGCTTAAAATGCATATTAACTTGAGTGCCTGGGCGGCTCAGTCGGTTAAGTGTCCGGACTTCAGCTCAGGTCAAGAACTCAGGGTGAGTTCAAATCCCGTTTTGGGCTCTGTGCTGACAGTTCAGAGTTCAGAGCTTGGAGCTTGCTTCAGATTCTGTGTCTCCCTCTCTTTGCTCCTCCCCTGCTCGTGCTCTCTCTCTCTCAAAAATAAATAAGCATTAAAAAAATTTCAAAGTATATTAACAAATTGTTATATATGAACATTATTTGGATCTTATTTTGAAAAACAATAAAATTTGTGAAAAATCAGGAATAGTTGAGCTTTGGTTACTTGATAGCATTCAGGAATTATTGTTAATTTTAAAGTGTGAAATTCTGGGGGGCGCCTGGGTGGCTCAGTCGGTTAAGCTTCCGACTTCAGCTCAGGTCATGATGTCACCATTCGTGGTTTTGAGCCCCGCGTAGGGCTCTGTGCTGGCGGAGCTAGCTCGGAGCATGGAGCCTGTTTCAGATTCTGTGTCTCCCTCTCTCTCTGACCCTCCCCTGCTCACGCTGTCAATCTCTCTCTCTCTCTCTCTCTCTCAGAAATAAATAAAACATTAAAAAAATTTTAAGTGTGAAATGCTCTCATTGTTATACTTAAAAAATGGATTTCTTAGAGGTGCACTCTGAAATATTGTGGCTGAAATGAAATGTTGTGTGATATTAACCACAATATAAATCTGGGGATTGAATGGGTAGGGATATACAGAAAACATTCATGAGTTATATAACAGTTATGAGAATTATGAAAGACCATGAGCTACAGATATATGTTCAAATTTTTAATAATAAATGTTAAAATGTACTGCATTATTGAAAGTAAATATTACTGGGGCAACTGGGTATCTCAGTCAGTTGAGTTTCAGACTCGATTTCAGTTCAAGTCACGATCTCAAGGTTTATGCTTGTGGGACTGAGCACTGTGTAGGCCTCTGAGCTGTCATTCTGCACTGACAGGTGGGGCCTGCTTGGGATTCTCTCTTCCTCTTTCTCTGCCCCTCCCCCCACTACCACTCATGCTTGTACACAGGCATTCTCTATCAAAATAAATAAACTTTAAAAATAAAAGCAAACAGGGGCGCCTGGGTGGCTTAGTCGGTTAAGCATCCGACTTTCGCTTAGGTCATGATCTCGCGGTTCGTGGGTTTGAGCCCCGTGTCAGGCTCTGTGCTGACTGCCAGCTCAGAGCCTGGAGCCTGTTTCAGTCTGTGACTCCCTCTCTCTCTGACCCTCCCCTGCTCACGTTGTCTCTCTCTCTCTCTCTCCTAGAAATAAATAAAACATTTAAAAAAAAAATAAATAAATAAAAGCAAACATTGTTGATAAACATTGTATATTGCATTTTTACCTTAAGGATAATTTCAATCTAGTTTAATAAATTAATCTGATTGATATATGCTAACACCAAAAGCTTAAAAGACGAGATCTTTCGGCACAAATAAAGCATTTATGTAAGTAGTCAGCATTTGGGGTGCTTCAGATTTCATTGACCCTATATTGAACATGACTTTTTACATATGTTGTTTATTTGTATTATTATTAACTTGTTTAATCTCAGTTTACACTTCCTTGGAAATGGCCAATGAATCTTTATTGGCTTTAGGATATAACCAAAGAAACTTTACTACCACCTCTTCAAGATATCAATTGTAATCACAGACTTGACCTTAACCCAAACAAGAAAGGCTACATTCTTTCTCTCATAGTCACTCAATGGATCCCTAGGGGTCTACCTATTTGCTAGTACAGAAGTGCAAACAAGGTTTCTCTTTTATTACTTAAATTCTGGTATAATTTCCAGAAATATTTCTCAAAAGAAAAGTAAAAACGTTCTACTTACACATGATATTAAAGCTTCACTTCAGTATAAAAGTTCATTGAAATTTTTTTCTATTTTAACTTATTGATGGCTTTATTTGCACATTATATCTTTTTTTTTAAGTTTATTTTTGAGAAAGAGAGAAAAAAAAGCACAAGCAGTGTAGGGGCAGAGAGAAGGCAGAAGAAGAGAATCCCAAATAAGCTCCACACTACCAGCACAGAGCCCAGTGAAGGGCTTGAACCCATGAACTGTGAGATCTTAACCCGAGCAGAAACCAAGAGTCAGATGCTTAACCAACTGAGCCACCCCATTGCCACTATATATCTTGATATGATTTCTTAGATACAACTTTTTTTTAATGTAAGTCAATATATAAAGTTCCTAATCAAAGACATGCCATAATACCAATTATCTCTTGTGGTGAGTACACATTTTTTTTATGGCAATAGTATCTTTTCAAATTTTGAAGAAAAATTGCTTTATGCAATTTTAAAAATTAGACATTAGATTAAAAACCTCCAATAAATTCTCATCAATCTATATTTTTAGACATTTTGTCATGTCATTCTATAATTTTTATATTAATATTGTTGCTTATAATGATAAGACAGTGACATTCATGTTGGAATATATATTATGGACCCATGTTTGCTATTTCCTAAAAGACAAACCAAGCTAATGGTTTCGCAATGGTTCCATGGATTGTACCTGTGTGTTTTAAGGAATAATTATGAAGGAAGGTGTTTATAATTTATTTAAGGCTTATCATGAAACCAAATTTATTCACTTTTTGTCTACTAATATACATGTGTTTTTAATTCGGTTGAAAACCTCAGGAGTCTTCAAAGAGATTACTGGTTGCTTAGGAATACAATATTAATCATAAGATTTTTATGTTATTGACATACATACATATGAGCTAAGAATTTTAACTTAAACAGAGAGAAGTTGGGAAGACAGATGCTTATAAATTTGTATAAATTTATATAATTTTTAAATCCAAGAAAGTCATAAATTAGGCATCAGTTTAATTATGGAAAATATGTTAAGTAATACCAAACATTTGGAATTATTTTAAAATTATTTATTATTTATTTTTAAAAATATAGTTTATTGTCAATTTGACTAACAGACAGTGTTTAGTGCTCTTGGTTTTTGGGGTAGATTCCCATGGCTCATTGCTTACATACAACACCCAGTACTCATTCCAACATGTGTCCTCGTCAATGCCCATCACCCATTTCCCCCTTACCTCCATCCCTCATCAACCCCCAATTTGTTCTCCGTATTTAAGATATTGTTTACGATTCAAAAGAAGTTCCTTGGGGCGCCTGGGTGGCTTAGTCGGTTAAGCCTCCGACTTTCGCTCGGGTCATGATCTCGCGGTTCGTGGGTTCGAGCCCCGCGTCGGGCTCTTTGCTGACTGCCAGCTCAGAGCCTGGAGCCTGTTTCAGTCTGTGACTCCCTCTCTCTCTGACCCTCCCCTGCTCACGCTGTCTCTCTCTCTCTCCTAGAAATAAATAAAACATTAAAAAAAAAAAAAAAAAAAAAAGAAGTTCCAAGACCTGCTGTTGATGTATTCTCACATATGATTTTTAGGCCCAAAAGTTATTCTAAAAGAAGACTTCCATGATGGAACCCACCTAGAATGACTTCTAAAGATCTATCCATTTAAGATTGTTTGTACAATATCCAAGTTCACTCCCATGGTTATTTGGACACAATTGTCCAACCTTCATGAATTACCTAATTTGCCAAAACATTAATTCTCAATATGGCTTCTTCTCCATCATGTTTGGTCTTAAGCCAATAACTAGTGTGTGCTCACTTGATGTCATGTAATTAGCAAAGAAGTGGCACAGTATTGGGTTTGAACAGTGGAGACAGCTTTTGGGCTAGAATATGGGAGAAGTGGGTTTGAGGCCTGACCATTATTGAACAAGTCAATCAACCTTCTTGAGTCTCCATTTTCCTTTCTTACGCTATTACTATAGCATATTTAGCATTAAGAATATTTAGCATTCATAGCTTTCCCCTTATTTATTGAATTTTCAACGAGGTAACATGTATTGATCCTTTATTATAAGCTGCTTAATATATGATACTTGATTTTGAAGACACAATTTTAATTAAATTTTAAAGTTCAGGGGCGCCTGGGTGGCTCAGTCAGTTAAGCATCTGACTTCAGCTCAGGTCATGATCTCATGGTTTGTGGGTTCGAGCCCTGGGTTGGGCTCTGTGCTGACAGCTAGCTCAGATCCTGGAGCCTGCTTCAGATTCTGTGTCTCCTTATCTCTCTGACCCTCCTCTGCTCATGCTGTCTCTATCTCTCACTCAAAAATAAATAAGACAGTTAAAAAAATTTTTAAGTAAATAAATTTTTAAGTTCAAATAATTTATGTTAGAATAAGTCACTAATACAAACAAGTCATTAGGTCCTGGTGTGGTAAATACAATCACAAAAGTATGCACAGTTTCTCAAAAGCAAAGCAGATGGAATTTCTGTGAAAGAGTTAGAGAAAGACTCTCCAAGAGAGTTGATCCTTTTAAGTTTTGAAGGACACTGCACAGAAGAGTAGTTAGATTAAGATGTAGCAAGAAAGCACGGACAAAGCAGAAAGCCTATGAAAGACATAAAAGCCTTCCTTTAGAGCCTGAGTATTAATCCCTAGCCTAGATTCAACCTAAGCAGTTGTAATTTTTATCAATTCTAAGATACATTTTTTTTCACATTGGAAACAAGGACTCATTTTGTAGTCAAAAGTGTCTTACAATTACTATCAGTTAGATGACTATTGTTAGAAAGTTGTGTAAAAACTTCCATTGACGTCTTCTGTTAAGATTAAGCAAGAGCCAACATCAATGCATCTTAGATGTGGTGAAATACAGGTAGAGAGAGAATGAAGGAGATGGAGATGGAGGATGTGGAGAGGGAAAGTGTGGGAGGGAGAGGAAGAGGGAGATAGAGACAGGAGAGACTGAGGAAGAGAGAGAAGAGGGATCTGCTGTCTCACTATGATTTTCTATGAATTTCCTCCTATATTTCTTTTGCTCCTTCATATTTGCACTGATTTACTTTTCAGCTATCATCCACAAATAGCGTCTAACACTTCCTGATGGACTTGGATATGATTTTCACCTTAAATTACTTATGGAGAAGAATTTGGTGTACCCTCAACAAAGTATAAATCACAAATTGAGTCTGCAAAATAAATCACAAATTAATTTAAAATGCAAGTGAAAATTCTGTCCCTTCCAGAATAGGGATTATGCATCATGTCCTAGATGGTTCTAATCCTGTCAAAAGCTAGGACTCTGCTTTCCAAAAATACCCAAACCCAGAATTTATTCTACACTAACTTTACAGCAGAATAAGGCAGAATACAGAATATTCTGGTTCTTCCATTTGTTCATAAATTTATTTATTTATTTATTTATTAAATGTTTTATTTATTTTTAGGAGAGAAAGAGAGAGACAGCGTGAGCAGGGGAGGGTCAGAGAGAGAGGGAGTCACAGATTGAAACAGCCTCCAGGCTCTGAGCTGGCAGTCAGCACAGAGCCCGACGCGGGGCCCGAACCCAGGAACCGCGAGATCATGACCCAAGCGAAAGTCGGACGCTTAACCGACTAAGCCACCCAGGCGCCCCATAAAAGTGAGATCTTATCCTTCTTGATGCTATTTGTTTTGAAAATTGACAAAGAACCTTACATGTGTTAAGGGATTAGTAAATGATTGTTAAATACTTAAGTATATTAAAATTTAATATTTGAAAATATAAGCACACACACAAATAAAACTCATAAACATATATACATAGTATACATCTAATCAAATCACTTCATATGGAAGATAGATATCAAAAGATACCTGATTCAGATATAGGTAGTAATTAAATACAAGATATTAAATTTAAAACTTTCATTATTAGGGGCACCTGGGTGACTCAGTCCATCGGGCCTCTGACTTTGGCTGAGGACACCATCTCATGCTTGAGTTTGAGCACTGCATCAAGCTCACTACTGAGCTGCTTCTGTGACAGCAGAGTCCACTTCAAAACTTCTGTCCCTCTCTCTGCCCCTCTCCTGCTCGTGCTCTCTCTCTCAAAAATAAATAAACATTAAAAAACTAAAACTTTCACAATTTTACTTAACTACAATATAGGAATGGGATATGAAAAAATACAAAAAAATAGCACATGAATCATTGATTATGTAGATTTGACATTGTTTTCATGAACAACTATAAATAAAACCTGCTTATATTATTGGCATAACACATAATTTAAAAGATAAGGAAGGCCCCTGATCAATTAAGATTTATATTGAAGAAGTGAAATAATTACACATGTAATAATGAAGTACGTAAATTTGGGGGTTTAGCATGTTATTGCATACTAAGAGAAGTTCCTGTATAATTAATGCTCAAAAGCAAATGTAAGAAATGTGGTCAGACTAAGGGTGAACCAAGGAGGTTTGAAGATAAGCCTAAGAGTTTTATATTCATTTTTTTAAAGTTTATTTGTGAGAGACAGAGAGACACAGTGCCTGAGTGGAGGAGGGGCAAAGAGGGAAATAGAATCTGAAGTAGGCTCTAGGCTCTGAGCTGTCAGCACAGAACATGATACAAACCTAGAGATCATGACCTGAGCCAAAGCTGGACGCTTAACTGACTGAGCCACCCAGACTTCCCAAGAATGGAGTAAAATCTCCACACATGTCCTATTCTAAGTTAGGCAGTTTGCATCTAGCTTTTTAAGAATATCATGTTAGAAAGATTAAATATTTATCATATTTAATTCGACTGATATTTGAGCATTTCTTGAATTTGACTAGTGAATTTACCCAAATTTACTTTTTTTTAATAATCACTTTGCTCTTAAATTTCATTATCTTTTACTAATGTGAGTGCAAGAAATTGTTTTAAAATAATAGTGCATTCACCTACTGATTATGCTTCCCCTTAAAGTATAAATTTCTTTATAAATTCTGTACCTGTTGGCAGACACCCAGCTCTTATTTTGCATCTCACAATCAGAAGTTTTAAAACAAACGAACATACACAAAACAACAAACAAACCCAAACCCATTTCAGAGTGTTTTATTTTGTAAGAGCATTCATCAGACTCTCCTAACTCTTAGCACTGCAAATTCAGGAACTTCAGAGAACATTGCACTTTAGAATCACCTTCGCAGACAAGAAAGGACTTCTAGAAATAACTGCTCTAATAGCCGCCTGAAGGATTCCGCCGTCCTTATAAAACTAGCTCA
This sequence comes from Proteles cristata cristata, assembly GCA_017311185.1. Taxonomy (NCBI): domain Eukaryota; kingdom Metazoa; phylum Chordata; class Mammalia; order Carnivora; family Hyaenidae; genus Proteles; species Proteles cristata. The sequence continues at coordinate 517,617 of JAESUZ010001400.1, forward strand.
GAACGCCTTCAGTGGTCAGCTACCAACTGTCTCATGAACCAACCAGGATTCACATAGCTCTGTACTTCTCAGGGGTTTCTTCTGGCCGAAGCCCCCTGCATGATTAGAGGGGTTCTTGGCCCCCAGAAGTTACAGCTACTTTGACCCTAGGCTCCCCTCAAGTGTGCTCAAGGTCTGAGCCCTGGGTTATTCTACCTCCTGCAAGAATATGGGTGGGGGTGTAGGAAATAGAATTGTAAACAACAAAAGAAAAACAAACACACAAATCCTTCCACTCAGGTTTTAGAAAATAGCAACACATAGATAAAACAGGCAAGGGGACTGTGCCTACTAAACATCCCTTATGAAATCTGCCTTAACATATCACCTTGGTTTACATAATGAGAGCCACATAATATTTATAAACATTTAAATTCCCAACATTCAGTAAAATCTTGAGTCATTGGATTTTCTCCTAGCAGAAAAGCACCTATTAACTAACATTGGGATATATCCATAATAATAATTGTTATTTGAAATGATAGGCAGATGTAGCAAGCAAATCACAGTCTTCATGTGAAAGTCAAAAATTAGCCTAGCTACTGGGAGATACAAATATTAGCATAGTAAAGTCACTGACTACCATTGAGAAAAATACCAATTCTTGTGAACACATGAAGAGCATACTTGCGTATATATGGCAAGTGTTGGTTAAAATTGGCAACAATTTTTTTTAAATTTACTGTGTTCAGGATGACATTCAAGGTGAGTGCATTTTATTATTCTTTGATATTGGAAAATTGAATGCACCACATATAGTATATACATTTATCATTTTCACTCACTCTCTGCTAGTGTGTGTGTGTGTGTGTGTGTGTGTGTGTGTGTGTGTGTAAACTAGGACAGGCATCTCCACAGCTGTGAAAGCAGTTATTGTATGGCTTGCTGTCATATCGAAAATAGTATTTATAAGTGAAATGCATCAAGATCAATCTTTGTGGAATCAAACCCAATACCCATGGTGAAAATATTTTCTTCAAGAAGAAACAAGTTATTTTCTTGTGACATTCAAGTTCATACTCTTGGGCTTCAGAATTACACCTTAACAAAAGTCCTTAATAGGGGTGGATGCAAAAATAAAAAAACATATTAAAAAACAGAATTCGAAGCTAATAAAGTTGTGTGCTTAAAATATAAATTAAGGGATGACAAATCTTTCAAAGTATACAAGCAAAAAGTATGTGTGTGTATATATATATATATATATATATAAAAATTATCAATTAAACAATAACTGTCCTGATATATATTTACATACATACTGATAAAAATTAATAGATAATACAGCAGAGCAATAATATGAATTAATGTTATGCATATATACTATTCTTTATGCATGATAAACTAATTTACACTAGAGTTTATATTCGAAGTAACTTAAATTGACACTCCTGTATTTTTCTATAAAAGCAACTTCACTCTCATATATCTAACTGTTGACTATAGTGCTACAGACTTATTGGAAATAAATCCAAATTATATATTCTTCATGGAGACAGTTATAAAAATTGCTTTATTATTTCTTTAGTGTAATAAATATGTTTCATATTCAAACCTGACTTAATTTTCTTTATAATTTACTAGAGTTTTTCATTACTTATGGTGTAAAGTTGGGATAAGAAAAAAACCATAGTTTCTCCTCTATTCTGTCCTCCAGATCTTTTGGAACAATGTACATACATGAGTTTTACAAAATTCATCACTAGGAAGTGCTGTCTGGCAAGCATTCCCATTTTCTGATTCCGGTAGCCAAAAAGAGCTGGTGAAATCTGCAAGCCAGCAACCACTTAATCTACGGCAGACTCTTGGTGCTATAAATCCATAACTCATCAGGATCAGCTGACAATGAATGCAACTTGTCTTGAACATTTATTTTGGGGGAAAAAATACTTTACTGCAATCCCATGTGGCCTTCTCCAACTCTTTCAGTTACACAGTAGATAGACTAAAAGACTGTTGGTGTCTTTAACAACTAACAATATAACACAAAAGAACAGCTAACACTTAGTGCTTACAATGTGCAGAGAAGTATGCTAAATATTTCGTATGAATTCACTCACTTAATCCTCATGACAAATGAAAGTAATTAACTGATGTAAATAAATTCACAATATTTTAAGCAGTCATTAAATGGCAGAAATGGAACTGATTTACCCAAACCTCTGCTTTTAATCACTGCACTCACCATCTTTGAAAAAGCCCATCACATGGTAAAAAGTATCAATCCAATCAAAAAGGACCCATACTCCTGTGTTCTAAAATAGTAAACGGATATACATTCTAAATGCATTAAACCTATTTTTTTCCTAAACAATAATTTGAAAGGGTTAAAAGAAACTATACACTTCTGATTTTTGTCCAGTTTTCTCTTTTAAAATATCTATCCAAATGACATTGAGGAAAATATTCCACATTTTAATTATATCTTCTGTTAAAATGTTATCAAATTCACAAAAACCTCCAAAATATGAAGTCCTAATAGTACATTAGTGATATCAAAAATGCAGAGATATGAGGCCTCTAATAGGAATGCGGGCACCGTGAGCATTCTCTAACATGCATAAATTAACATGCATGTAGCCAGAGTGGTAGGACACTGTCATCACGTTATCTCCATAAATTTAATTAATCTTTTGGCTTCATAGTTTTTTCTCCACCAGTGAACACACATGATAAGAATACAACTTCATTGCTTACCTATTGCTCTCATTGTATAATAAAGCTCTTCAAGCTTTTTTTTCATGATAACCCATTCAGTAGAGGAAAGCCTCATGCAAATGACATGAAGTGCTGCCAAAGTAACATGGAGCCTGAGGTTGTTAGTGTTTTATTTTCATTTTGTGCTTTTCAGAATAAGTGAATTATCAAGTTAACTCACATTTCTGTTCCTTCTGGGAGTCTAATTCTCCAGCAACCAGAGGTGCACTTTGGTTCAAACATTTACACTGTTTGGGTCCTTTAAATGAGGAAATAATACCCCATCTTTTCCTTTTAAAATTTAATGTGATTAGCTTTCTACTTTTCTTCTTTATTTCTCATTCCACAATTCTAAAAACATACTCAAAAAATGTCATTAAAAAAAAGCTAATTGCTATTGCTTTTAGATGTAATTTTAAAAAGTTCTTTGAAGTAAATCTTCAATAATTCACTAGATTTTAGGAGCCAGATCTTTATATTTAGGGACTATTGATCTTCTAAGTGACTCAACAATTAAAAACTGCTATACTTTCAAGTGGGTTTCTCCATTCAACCATAAAGTTGAATACTTAGTCAAAGATGAACTAATCCACTTACCTCCGTTTAGACCTCACTTAAACCATTACAGAAAAGAACTTATAAACTTTTTTAGAGTTTTTCATATTTGTTTAAAAAGTATTATATTAATTTTTTTAAGGTAATTCAGAATCTGAATGACTTGTTTCACCATATGGGCATAGAGAGTATATAGCTAATCATTTTCAGCATACTAAACATTTGTCCTGAAACATCTAATCATAAATCGGGATAAATCATCCCAAATTTAAAACCTTGTTCACAAATGTAGCTTGCTTCTATTATTCTGCCCAACTGTATTACACATTTCGGGGTGGGGAGGGATTCAGTTTCATTTTATTAAGCATAGATGGAAAGACAATATACCTGCTCAAGCAAACATCTCTTCAGTTATGCATGCTCTCACACACTCACTCAGAGTCGGTGCTGCTTTGCAGACTTTGCCTTATGCTGCAATTTCTGTGATCCTGAATCTGACACACCCGCTGCTAGCAGGTGTCCGCAGGTGTTTGCCTACAACAAGTTCATTGACAGTCTATTGCAGCCAGCGTACTTTCTCTGGTAGTGAAAAATAGTAGCAAAAGCACTGCAGGCTAAGTAATGAAGGACAATGATGCTTCATGTACTGTGAATGCATAATTATTCATTATCAGTCAGGCAAAGATTAATCATTCTTCTGTGATATTTTTCCCATGGAAGAACTAGTTATCAAATTCTAGTTTCCACAGACATTGTCAGTGTATTGGAAGGCCTGCAGCTGTACTATGAGTCTCATGGACATTTAACTTCTGACAGCTGTGAATGCTTCTTTGTGAATGCAGACATTGCTCTTTGACTCAGAGTTTCTGGAAAAACTCCAAGATGCATTCTCAAGGGCTGCCGCAGACTCCCCGCGTGCATGTTAGGAGAAGGTGGTCAGAAATGTCATAAATTGCTAGCGTGGACAGATTCTTGTATCTTTTCTACATATATTTATTTCAGTATAGCTATAAATAGATGAAGTAATAGTCAATGATAAATGTAGTATTTGTAAATTTTCAATATTTGAAGATGCATACTTATGTCAAATCATTCCATGTTCAACTTTACTTACATTGAAGAAATACTAACATACCCCAAAACTCAAATATTTTCTTTGAGTTTTCTGTCACCCATGTGACATTCATAACAAAATTGGACTGTTATTAGACATGGATTAGCCATAAGGGTAAGGTCAGATGATTGAAAATAATAAAGTATAGTTATTTGTAGTGAGTGCTAGTCATTTGTGATTAATGAGCTTAAGTGCTTTATCAATTATTAAGAAATTTAAGGGGCGCCTGGGTGGCTTAGTCAGTTGAGTGTCCGACTTTCGCTTGGGTCATGATCTCGCGGTTTGTGGGTTCGAGCCCTGCGTCGGGCTCTGTGCTGACTGCCAGCTCAGAGCCTGGAGCCTGTTTCAGTCTGTGACTCCCTCTCTCTCTGACCTTCCCCTGCTCACGCTGTCTCTCTCTCTCTCCTAGAAATAAATAAAACATTTAAAAAAAAAGAAAAAAAAAGAAATTTAATATATGAGTGAGATTATCTCATTGTATGTACTGTTTGAAGAAACTTAGGAAATATGTGCTATGCCATTTTCAATTTTATATTATTTCTATAACAAATTCATATGCCAAAGGGTCATGGGGTCGTATCCTTAAACTTATGCATGAAAGGATTGGTATGAGTCCTCTTCAAAGGAGGACTTTAGTATTATAAAAAGTAGCCATTTTAGTATTTTACTATTGATTTTTTTTAGCAGGTATATAATGCTTACCTTGACTATGGGTTTACTAAACATAAAATAATAATTAGTCAAAAGCTCAGAAATAGAAAAACCTACTATTAGGGACATTTTTTTACTTTAGAAAAATATAATATATGTATTCAAAATATTGTTTTATGAATCTTATGTATTCTAATTACTGTGACAAGAACTCCTGGTAGTTAATAATGGGTTTTGTATTCCTAAGGTAGAACAATAGACATTGATTAGACATATATTTGTTAACATATTTAATGATCAGTTTAAGATACATTTTATTTATGAGAGTAGTATTATGTGTTAATAATTTGAAATGTATTTCTACTGCTGACTTTCTCAGAAAACAGTCAACATTATAGAAATGATTAATCACTTTGAAGCTATGTTTATTGAAGTTCATTACTAAGTATTGATACACATTATTATCATTTTTCCTTTAAACTACAGTAAAAGTCCAACAGTGTGCATCTAAATTAGCAAATTTAAAAAAAAATTAAAAAAAATACTAAGAGTCCCTGTAATTCATATCATAGTATAGTTCTGCTTGGTACTGTCTGTATGGAACATGGAATATCACCAACTACTTTGAGACAAGGTGAAGTTGTTGTAACAATTACATGAAAGAATGTGACCATCACATAAAATAGCTTGCACGTAGCAAATGACTATTGTATGTTGTAGGCATGTATACATTTTAGTTGATTGATTTTGAATTATAAATGATGTCCGAATTGCTTGTTGATGCTTGTGTTAACTGTGGCTGGTAAATAAAATTACAGATTGAAAAACCTAGTCAAATAGATTCCTATTCTTTGGGACAAATAAATTTAAGTCTCCCTTTCTCTATACAGTAGATGACTTGTAAATGTTACTGTAATAAATACTATAATGAAAAATTTTAAATATAAAAATACCTACAAATAAATTTTAATATTTACATACACTCAAGTTGCAGTATAGTCATTGATTAAAGTCTGACTTCATAGCAGTCACTACTCATATAATATTGCAATTACGGACACAGATTGATTGTACAATGAATCATGCCTCTTATACTAGTGATTCAAATCCAAATTGGTCATTTGTTCATTGGGATATATAACCATCAATAAAAACTGTAGCATACATTATAATATGTCACAGGATAGTAACTATGAATCTAGTTTCACTATAGAAGCATCATTAGATTGACAGAATGTTTTTGATCACAGGATAAAAGTGCATCATGTAATATTAAACAAAAATTAGCTGTCATAGATCCATCTATCACAAAATGTTCACCATTCCAAAGTTATTGTTCTATTATTAATATTTATTTAAATGAAAACAACTTTACATTTTAGGATAGAGTGAATAAAGTCTAAAATTTGGATATTAATTATATTTTTCTTCCATGGACATTTTAACACTTATCATTTGATTAACCAGTGTGGTTGTGTGAAGGTCCATTGAATAGAAGCACAATAACTTTTTTATATATATAATACGTAATCTACCCAGAGAGGTTTTTGCATAAACACAAGTGTATAATTGCTGCCAAGCCAGAAGCAAGAATGGAGTTGAGGTCTCTGAGTACCACTGTACTGCTATGGATTTGATAGCTTCCTCTCAATTTTGGAATTAAGCTCTTAAGCAATTCATGCTTCTTTTGAAGCTATATTGATTTTGCCCACAGAAGAAGTATAATAATGGAAATATAGGTCAATTTTATTAATATTTTAGATAAACTGATTGAAAACACAAAACTTTATCTCAAATATTACAATAATTTGTAACTAGGACTGGTTACTAAGCTATTATATCTCTGTTTCAAATATATAAATATGGCTTTATTTAAACTGAGATTTATTCAGATCTTCATGGAAATTAGAAGCCATATTTGCATTCTATAAATTCATTAATTATAATTTCTTGTCCAAACTCTGTCCACTCTACTTGGGCAAAACAGCACTTAACTTCAAAATAGAGCTTTTGTATTCAAATGGTGGAATGTAAGAGTTCAAGTGAAGGTTTGTTACTGACTAGCAGACTTCTCTGTACAAAAAGCCTATTCCAGGATAGTTGCTTGAAGCAAAATACCCACTTAGAACTTTCTTCTCCAGTTCTACTAATATCCCGCTGTGTGATCTGAAGAAAAGAACCTTAGAGAGTGCTTCATCATACATAAAAAGGCACTTATCTTCTAATAAAATTCTATTGATATAAAATAATCTACCTTGCCTTCTTTATAGTGGTGTAATAAGGATGTAATAAGGAATTTTGAAATGCCTGTAAAATGCCTTGAAATCTTTAAAAGAATGGCAGGAGTCTTCAACTGAATGCAATTTAAATGAATTGAATAGAGACCCTCAACAGAATGTAAATCAGGCCCCTTGCCAAACATGAATCATAACTGTCCTTATTTATTGAGGGTTTCATAATCACCATCATTACTCATGAGTACAGCTGTTCATACTGATTGACTTTCAAGGTATCCCAGAAATTGTGTAAGAAACACAGCTGCAGCCTTCTAGGGATTTATACCCTAGTTCTGCACTGTCCAATATGCTAGCCACATGCCACACGTGGTTATTTACATATAAATAAGTTAAAATCTTAAGAATTAAAATTGTATTTGCTGTGTCACACCAACCACACCTCAGTTGCTTAAGAGTCACATGTGGCTAATGCTCACCATACTGGACAATGCAAATAGAGGTCAACTCCATCATTACGGAAAATGCTGTCCAAAAACATTTTTATAGAGGCTTGGCAAATATATGTATATTCCAGTATACAATTTATGCAATAGTATTTTTTTATTTTTTAATGTTTACTTATTTTTGAGAGCAAGAAAGAGAGAGACAGAGTGCGAACTGAGGAGAAACAGAGGGAGAGGGAGACACAGAATCCAAAGCAGGCTCCAGTCTCCAAGCTGTCAGCACAGAGCCTGACACAGGGCTCAAACTCACAAGCTGTGAGATCATGACTTGAGCCAAAGTTAGATGCTTAACTGACTGAGCCACCCAGGTGCCCTTATACAGTGGTATTTTTATATGTTATATTTCATTTATTTGACTAGAGAATGTAGATGATTTATCAGAAAGTAAAAATGACCCTGAAATCCTTAAACTACCCTGATATGAGTCAATTATTTTATCTCAAACATAATATGATTTAGGACAATATATATAGTAAATAAATATTTGTTGAATGAAAAAATTAAAAAATGGACATGCATTTCTTGTGTATACAAAGAGTTTTTCGGGGCTCAGTTTTTGACTATCTGAGGGGCAAGAAACTCAAATTCTTCGCTCAATAAGAAATGATAACCCAGTACAGAAGAAAATGGCAACTTTAATCAGGAAATAGAAAACTTGCTAGGCAAGTGCTAGACAATGGAAGAAAATGTTCAGATAAGCAAGTCTTCAATGTTGGTTAGAGTGGACAGAAAATATTTTTTTGGTGAAGAGAGGATTTACAGTAAATTCTCTAGAACAATAGCTGAAAGAAAAGGGAAGAGCCAGTTAGATGAATGAGCAGTGCAAACCAAAGTTTTGGAGCTGGGGAAGCTCATTTGTTTTGAGGGGACAGAGAGACTATGAGAGTTTCCTCTTGAATGAAAGACCCTAGTTGATAAAAGTTGAATAACGTATCGTCAATATAGATATTCTCCTATAGGCAATGGCATTTCTGAAAATTTTGTAATGAAACTATGTTTTAGGATGGTTAATTGTTTTTCTTTGAAAACCCAGAAAGTATACAGTAAATATAGATATACATAAGGCCTGTTTGGATTTGTTTCTTAAAAAGGACTAGAGGTATATGAGAACCAAGAACGGATCAATCTTAAGATACAAATCCTAGCTCTAAGAGATAGATATGTAGAAAATCTACTCTAGCTATATAATAAAACTGCTTCTTTTCCAGTGGAATGTGCATATTTCAATGCGAATGTAAGCAGATGGCATCAGCCTTTGTTCTCACAGGGCCTGATGATGGTTTGTATACTTAAAATATGTCACAATCACACACTCACTCATCTTCCTGCCGATAGCAGTAAAGATCTGCTGCTGACAGTTTCAAGTTTAATCACTTATCTTCCTTAGAGAACCGTTTTGATCTTTCCCTTCACCCACCATAGCATCAAATAAAGGTAATGTTGCCAGTACCCAGCATGGTTCTGCATAGAGAAGGAAAGGGAAGTTAGCTTCTATTAATTATTATTCTAAGAGTTAAGAATGGCAGCTAGAATTGAGTGTCCTATGTTAGACTTCTGAAGAAAAAAACATCTTAACTAATTAATTTATAGTCACATATTTAGAAACATATTCAGTGTCTTCATTGATAGCAATGTGTCATAGAGAAAATAGTTTTGACAACTTCAGGACAGAGATTAACATGGTAAAGTCATCCTCAGCTCTCTACCACTTCCCATATCATTGTTCCAAATACAGATTTTCCTTGCCTTACAAGGTTATGTCACGCTCCCATAAACCCCTGGCAAGTTGAAAATGCATTTAATATACTAACCTACTGAATAGCCTCGCCTACCTTAAATGTGCTCAGAACACTTATATAGCCTATAGTTGGGCAAAATCATCTAACACAAAGCCTATTTTATAAAAATAGGCTGAATATCACATGTAATTTATTGAATTCTGTACTGAAAGTGAAAAATGGTGGCTATATGGGTACAGAGTGGTTGTTAAGTTTATGGATTGTTGAGCTTGTGACGGCTTGGCTGGCTGGGAGCTAAGGTTTGCTACTCCACTGCCCAGCATCACAAAAGAGGCTCATACCACATATCACTGGCCCAGTAAAGGATCAAAATTCAAAACTCCAAGCAGTTGCTACTAAATGTGTATTGTTTGCACGCCATAATATAGTTGAAAAGTTATAGATCAAACCATTTAAGCTAGGGACCTTCTATAATATCCTTATTTTTCAAGTACATATATTTTGAAATTTTTTATTGGAAATGTGCATGTAGATTGAAATTTTCAAATACTAAAAAATAGAATGCAAAGTGAAAATTTTTCATTCTCCTAAAGACTCCCCAGTCTTCTCCCAAAGGGTGAACTCTATTACTGAATTTGTGTATCTTTCCAGAAAGATTCTCTCCTCCTCCCCAACAGTGTACATAGATGATGCTATGCACACTATTAACAATGACAGAAACATACTCTTATATACACTGTATTAAAGGCAGAAGAGTATTCCAAGGTATAGATAGATATGTACCACTTTTCACTTAGACGTGTGAGCTGTTCTCAGTCACGTACAAATGCAACTATTCTCACATATTAATATTGTATATTACATATACATGTCCATTACATGTCCATTATATTGTATATGTAATATTGTACACCTGCAGGCTACTTTCTGAAAAGGTAATTGTTCAAAATATAAATGCATTTTAAAGTCTGGAAGATATTTCCAATTTGTCCTCCAAAGAGAGGGTTTTACTACCTAATCTATTAAAAGATGATCAGAGTATATTTACAAGGAGGTATATGGAAGAAGGAAGAAAATTGACTATTTTATGTACATCTTTCTCTTATGCCTCTGACAGCAAATATTCAAGACTGTAAATTAGAAATTAAATCTATAAGTGAATAAGTAATCTTGCTGAAATTAATCAGTTTAGCAAGCCATTTGAATTTGATAAATATCACTGCATGATAATTTCGATTGTTGTAAATCCATATGTACCAAACTGATCAAAAATATGCTATACTATGGTTATTTAGCTTATCAATTACATAGAGAAACAATTGAAAAAGATGACTAAATGTGTTCACCTCCAGTAGAAACTTTTCTGCTTTTAGTAATATGTGATATATATAATTTAATTTCAAAAACATTAAAGATATAACTCATATCTGAAAAATGTGTTGCTTACCAAATAGGGTTGTATAGATCTTTTAGCTACACTATCACAAAAGTACTCTATTAAAGCTAATTTTGGAGGAGTCTGGAAGCTAGTATTAAATTTTATAATCTTAAGTCACCAGGTAGGCTAACTAGAAGAAATGGAAGAAAAAAATGCAAGGTCTACTTGCCTTAGATATCAATAACGTTGGCTAGTCCCTACAAAATAACAGTACTATCACCAAAAAATTTCCTTTTTATAATCTTCTTTAAGTTACTTCATGAGAGACTATAATTCTTGACTTAGTATTTTAGTATTCTAAGGAAATCACAGAACAATACACAGACGTAATATGATGAGATATTTTAAGAAATCATTTAATATAAGAATTCATCCAAAGAGTCGATAAAACGGAAAATGACAATTCCAGGTAATAATGAATATGAATTCACAAAGATATATGGTCAATTTCAAGTGATAAGTATGTTAATTGTGGTTTGAATTTAAATTTTATTAGGGAGGTATCACACTATGTCCATAATTCACACTAATTATTGCCAAATGTATTACCATATATGAAATGCATTTATGATTATACTAGAGCATGATTAATTATAATACACATACATATGTTCACAAATATTTAGACAAAGATTCTCAACTTTTCACATCCAACCAATTCAATCAAATAATGTTTAATTTAATATCATGCTCTTAATTCTGGAGGGATCTCTTTGATCAATCATTGCATTTCTAGTTCCTCAAAGTGTTTATGAAATCCTGTGCATTCATTGGAGTATTATGTGAAAGCAAGTATACGTTTCCTCTGACTATATTGTTTAGTACCGACTGAAACATAGATATGTTTGCTCATGTAGATGAAAGTCTTGGCTTAAATTTGATCACTGTTGCATGATTCATTTATTTGTTTTCTGGCCATAGTCAATATTCAAAGCAAATAAGAGTTCAAAGACTAGCAAACGAGGATTTTCCTTATTTCTGTGATGTTTTTCCTCCGAAGTTCTGTTTGGTCTCTGCATGTCACTGCATTTCCTCAAAATTCACTTTCCCGCAGAGCAGCTTATAGAGACACCTAGCGGTTAACCATAATGACGGCTGCTGAGGCCATCCTTCATGGGAAGTACATGGTAGAAAGTTGTCATCACTTGTTTATTTGAACCACAAGAAATAAACTGTAATATGTTTATGTCATTGTTTCTAACAGAACTATAACTTAGATTAATTGCTACCATATTTAATACTTTTTAGCTCAATACAGTTTATTTTTAAGTAGGAAATAAATACTTTAATTGAAAATCAAAAATTAAACCAAATACAATTTTGAAGATTTATGAAAGCAATAAAATAATTAGCTAAAACTATACTACAGCTATTCTGAAAAGTCCAATAATTGATTAAACCAGGTTATACACAGAATGTCTATAGTTTGTCCACATCAAAAATTATGCCTGTGATAAAACTTAATATTGATATGCCAAAAGTTTCTAACTGTAAGTAATATGTAATTTTTAAAACATGACCATTTAACACATTCATTTAAAAATATAGAAACATTTCAACTTTAAAAATAAATATTCTAAAATATTTATATCATGTTAGAAGATGATGACTAATTTTTAAAACACGACCATCTAACACAGTCATTTAAAAATATAAAAACATTTCAACTTTAAAAATAAATATTCTAAAATATTTATATCATGTTAGAAGATGATGACTAAATAAAATATACAGTGTAGACTTTAGTGGATGAAGTTTAAGTTGTCTGTTTATTATATAAAGTACCTATAGCAAGTGGCTCTCATTCCCCCAGCCAAATGTTTCTAAATTTACAGGAAATTCTAATATTTTATCGTATTATTCAATGATATTACAGATTACTTTGTTTCTCCCTCTCTTGTACATGCCTTGAATTTAAGCAAAATAAAATTGTTTCCAAACTATGTATGGATTAACTGAAAAACATTTGCAAAACAGATTGAGAAAAAATTGCAAGAAATGTTGCAAAACCTCAGTAGGCTGCAATATTCACCACCTCTAGAATACTCGTTCTAATTCAACACAGAGAAGATGTGAAAAGATATGTTTGCTTATCTTTATGTATATATATATATACACACCCACATATATACACACTATATAGTATACTATATATACTCTATAATCCTATACTTAATCAAGATATTATAACCACAATAGCATCCCAAACATTATCAAGAAGGAGACAATATTAATTATGTTTAAGATGATTCCAAAAGAAAATTAATTCATAATGAATCCTAAATTAAGATAGATGAAATAATTTTAAATGGTAAAATTTCCCAGTTATCATAGGCACATGTGCACTCAGCCTCCATTGGGCCACGTACTATGATCAACTTGTTTTTCCCCCTATGCCTGGGAAGGACTGTAGGTCTAATATAACAAATCCAGGAAATATGCTTTATGAATGTGAAGAGCCCCCCGCCTTCTTGGGGATGGAGGTGTCTGGTTTCATCGGCAAGAGCCAGGAATACTTACTGTAGAGATGATGCGAGTAGAGTTTAGCAGGTGACTCTTCAAGAAACTCGCTTTCTACCGATACTGCATTTATTTAGGGGTCTCCAGCCTTTTAGTACACACCAAACATATTCATAAACATTCTTTCTGAGAGTCGTTAACATTCCCTTGCATCGCCCAGACATACTTATCAAACGCAATTCTTAAAATATATGTAATATACATAGAAGCGCCCTTGTTTACAGCTAGGATGAACCACTCCCTCTTCCTTTAGAGTTAAGTGCGTGAGACAGAAGCAGGTGCAGTATTATTCTAAACGGTAGGAGGAAGGCAGGCGACCAGCACAGGGCTAGGCATCATCTGTCTCCGGCCACCAACAAGCCTGGCGCTGTCCGGGTTATTTGCACTCCTCCCTTTTTCAATCCAAGGACTGCACAGTCCCACGCTCGAGTTACGCACAGGTTCCAAGACTCCTCTGTCTCCCACGATTGTGACATCCAAGGGGGGCTCCGATTGCGCCGCCCGAATCCAGGGACACCTTCGCCCTCGGCTGCCACCTATCGGCCACCGCGCGCCCGCCTCGCCCCGGGCCCATCATGTCTGCTGCAGCTTGGCTCGCCCCGGCGGCGCGACAATAAACAAGTGCACTGGACGGGGCCCTGCGCCCGCGCCGGAGCAGATGTCTCAGAGGCCCCGGGGATGCTTACCCCGTTGCCGCGTCTTCAGCGCCCGGGAGGGAAGAAGCGACTGTCTCTGAGTATTTTGGAGCCGCCAGGCTGCCGGGACACGCCACAGGCGTAGAACAACGCTGTTCCTGTCCCCCCAGGCCCCCTGAAGGATGTCGGAGATAGAGAGTTCCAAATCATGACGAACGTGCGCCGCATCTGGGGAAGGGATGAGAAAAACCCCTGCAAACACCTGGGCAGTGAAACTGCCGAGAGGATGCGGGAGCCGTACAAATACTAATTAGGGGCCGCCACGGCCGTGGACTCGGAGAGGGGACCGCGGCGGCGGAAGCCCAGCGTGGTGGTCGCCGCCGCGCGGGGGGCGGAGGACGGCGCGGGAGCCGCAGCCGCCCCGGGAGTCGCCAAGGGGCCGATGCCACCTCTGCTCGCCCCCTCACTACCATGTACAGTGTTCGCTGCAAGAAGAAGGCGGGCGATGCATGCACACCCCCGCGCCCCGCTCCCTCTGGCTAGTCCCCAGGCGCGCGCCACTGACCAGGGGGAAATGTGGTGAAGACGGCGAGGAGGAGAGCCGAGGGGGGAGGGGAGGGGCGGCCGGCGCGAACCCAGGCCGGAGGGTGCGTGGAGCCGGAGGCTGCTGGAGGGGGCGGCGGCGGCTGCTGCCGGCTTGGAGAAAGTTGCCCCTTATGCAGATGGCAACTGTAAGTACCCGCCCGGGGAGCGCCGCGAGGGGTGCCTGGGACCCCGCGACCGCGCGCTGGCGCGGGTGGGAACGCGTGTGCGAGCGAGCGTGAGTGTGAGCGGAGCGCCCGCTCGGCGGGGCTGACCGGCACGTTGGGGGGGCCGGCGGTGCCTGGCAGCCCTCGCGGCCCCCCCTCGGATTCCGCGCCTTCTCCCGCCCCAACAGCTCGCTCCCCGCCCCGCCCGGCGCCGGCTCGCGGCCCCTACCGCCGGGCGCCTCCACCGCCGGTCCTCCGCCGCCCCCTCCTCCTTCCCCGCCGGCCGCTCGCGATCGCCCCCTTCTACCCCACCCCCCACCCCGCTGCCCGCTTTGACGACCGCGGAGATTGCCGGGGACAGCCGTGTGGGGAGCCCCGGAACCCGCGGTCGCCACCGCGGCGGCGGCGGCCCCGGGCTGGCGGCGTCCGGGAGCCGCTTCCCTCCGGCCGCTCGGACCGCGCAGCTCGCCGCCTTCCTGCCCAGCCTGGGCTCCGGGAGACCAGTGCACACCCCAGAGAGGTCTTTTTTTATGGGGGCGGCTAAGATGAGCGGGCCCTGGAGATGCGAAACGGGGTAAGTCTACCGTTTACTTTGAGAAAGAGGCCGGTGTGTGTGTGTGTGTGTGTGTGTGTGTGTGTGTGTGTGTGTGTGTGTGTGTGTGTGTGTGTGTGAGCGTGTGTGTGCGTGTGGCGGCGGGATGGCTTGCATTCCCTCCCCTCCTTCCTTCGCGTTCCCTCGCTTCGCTTCGGGGCGGAGTGGGGGCAGGGCGCCTCGCGTCCGGGAACTCCGGGTGCTCGGCCCGGGCCGCTGTGGGAGCAGCTGTGCGCAGAGCCGCGGGCCGGGCCTGGGAGCTGGGCTCCGGCCACGCAGCCCCGTTCTGTTGAATGCAGGGATGGGCAGGGCGACGGTCTAGGGTCTACGTTCTTCGGGGCAAACAAATACAGTTCCTCCGCCCCCGTCCTCAAAAAAAAAAAAAAAAATCAGATAATCCGAGAATGTGCAACGCACCCGCGAATTTACATCGGAGGTGCGTTTCCCAGTCAGAATGTCCGCCCTCTCCGGCTCATTCAACTTTATTTTCTCAAAGGTTCGGGTTCCTTTGGTGGCAAGGGGGAGGGGGAGGAGAGTGGGGTGCGAGGAGGCTCTTCGACCCCGGCTACCCAGAACTGAATTAAAGTTGTAAACGCTCCAGTTTAACGCCGGCTGGACACAATTTGCGATGGGCTGTCTGAGAGGCTGAGAGGCGAAGGGGGGCGGGGAAGGCGAGGAAGGAGGGGGAGGGGACCCAATCCCCGCTGAATGGGTGTGCACATTTCCTCCCGTGGAGAGCTGAAATTTCAAGGTAAACGTTTTGCTTTCCATAGGGGGTGTTTTTGCCGCTTTTAAGCTAGGAGGCGTCTGCGGTTGCGTCGGGAGGTCGGAGGTACTTGCGAGGCTTGTACGCTGTGATTCGGACTCGTCTCCGCACGTCTGGGTGGCCACACGTGAACGATTCTCAGGCCCACTTGCACACGTGCGTGCGAATGCAGGGGCTCTTAATAAAGCGGGCTGGAGGCGGCCGGGGGAGCGAGGCTTGAACCCGTGACGCGGACACGTCTTGGCTTTAGTTTGCTTTGCGATTCGACATCAGACTTCGGTGGTGCCGAGGCGAAGGCAAGGTTGACTGGACAAAACGAATGGGTTCCCAGAGCCCAGCGTTTTTACCCAATTCCCGCCTCACCCCCGCCCCCGTCGCAGCCAACACAACACGCACTCACGCACTCACACACTCTTTTTTTTTTTTCTTTTCCATTCTGAGTACCGCTGTCGACCCGAAGTAGGAAGTCCAAGGAAGCCTTTCAGAGGACAAAAAAATCCATGAAGAAGAGGGAGAGGGGGTAGATTGATTCCTGGAGGAGATGAAATTCGGATGTCAAAGCGCAGACCTATGTCACTTGCTGTTCTTCTTCCCTTTCTATTTTGCCTGTTAATCAGCTTGAGTGCCTTTTTCTCCGTGGGGGGGTGGGGGTGGGGGGTGGGAAGAAGAAGAAGAAGAAATTAACAAAGGAAGAAGAGTAAAACATTGAGAATGAAATGTAATAAACAAGCCCAAAGACGATGGGGGTGCCGGTGAGGGGCTAGTTCGGTCCACATTCGCTAATTCCGTAGCGTGAGTGTTACATTCGTGGCAAAGCGACGCGGAGCGGGCGGTAAGGGAGGCTCTGGCGCTCGTCCTGGGTTTACTTTGAGCTGATTCCCGGGAAGCGGCGGGAACGTCCTCCTGAAACTCCAGGTACCGGGAGCTGTTCCGGGATTGCGGATGCCTTCGCTGAGTTCTTTGTAATCCATCGTGCGGAACTATTTCTGTGGCTTAAAGATGCGGTTCGGGAGCGTCGCTGACATGATCAATGAGGAGAAGTGGACTCAGGGCGCCCTCAGAGAAGCGCTGCTAAGTGGCTCCGTGCATGCAATTAGGACGCTGATGTGCTTTAAAGCGTGGTGGTGAAGTCCACCATCAAAAGGACGCGCTCTCCTTTTTCTCCACACTCAAAGCTCCTGAAGACAATCGGTGATTTAAGGGCTTCTTCTGGGTCCTTTTGATGCATTATCTTACATGTCTTTTTTGCCTCTGAAAAGTATTCTTTAGGTTCCCACCCTAGCATTTCCAGCGACGGTTTAAAATAGCCCAAGTATTGTGACTCCTTGCTTTTCTGTGCAAATGGGAGACCTTCCCGGTGAACTGTTCACTGAGGAGGTTCTGAAAGAAAGGCAGACAGGTTTGCTATAGGTGAGGTGGAGAATCTTGTAAGATGGAGCTTCTTTTCTCTTAAATTAGAGCCATGAAACTGAGCTGACAGCCATTTTATGTATATTTATGGATTGGTTTTGAAAAAGGGGGGGGGGAGAGAAGCAGGGAAAATACTAAAATGGGACTTTATCTAACCTGCCCTTAGCTTGCAAAGGGCAGCATGTTCCTGCTGTACTCATTAGGAAATTAAATCAGCCTTGAAATCAAAATGAATATCAGATATTAATAAAGTCTGGAGAATGTCGGTGTTCCATTGGGGAGGGTGTCATTCATATCCCCTCCTTCTGGATTTCAGAGACATAGTAGTAGGGAAGAGAGAGACTTTCTTACCGGCCCCTTAAATTTTTGTCATATTCTGCTCTTTCCCTTTCTCCTTTCTCCCCTGCAGGAGGTAAAATGCACGTTTGCTGCCCGCCAGTAACTCTGGAACAGGACCTTCACAGAAAAATGCATAGCTGGATGCTGCAGAGTCTAGCGTTTGCTCTAACATCTCTCGTCCTTTCGTGTGCAGAAACCATCGATTACTATGGGGAAATCTGTGACAATGCATGTCCTTGTGAGGAAAAGGACGGCATTTTAACTGTGAGCTGTGAAAACCGGGGGATCATCAGCCTCTCTGAAATTAGCCCTCCCCGCTTCCCAGTCTACCACCTCCTGCTGTCTGGAAACCTTTTGAACCGTCTCTATCCCAATGAGTTTGTCAATTACACCGGGGCTTCAATTCTGCATCTGGGTAGCAACGTGATCCAGGACATTGAGACTGGGGCTTTCCATGGGCTGCGGGGTTTAAGGAGATTGCACCTGAACAATAATAAACTGGAACTTCTTCGCGATGATACCTTCCTCGGCCTGGAGAGCCTGGAGTACCTACAGGTCGATTACAATTACATCAGTGTCATTGAACCCAATGCTTTTGGGAAACTGCATTTATTGCAGGTGCTTATCCTCAATGACAATCTCTTGTCCAGTTTACCCAACAACCTTTTCCGTCTTGTGCCCTTAACGCACTTGGACCTGCGGGGGAACCGGCTGAAACTTCTACCCTACGTAGGGCTGTTGCAGCACATGGATAAAGTTGTGGAGTTACAGCTGGAAGAAAACCCCTGGAATTGCTCCTGTGAGCTGATCTCTCTCAAGGATTGGCTGGACAGCATCTCCTACTCGGCCCTGGTGGGGGATGTGGTTTGTGAGACCCCCTTCCGCTTACACGGCCGGGATTTGGACGAGGTGTCCAAGCAGGAACTTTGCCCAAGGAAACTAATTTCAGACTATGAGATGAGGCCACAGACGCCTTTGAGCACCACGGGGTATCTTCACACTACCCCAGCCTCGGTGAATTCCGTGGCCACTTCTTCCTCCGCTGTTTACAAACCCCCCTTAAAGCCCCCTAAGGGGACCCGCCAACCCAACAAGCCCAGAGTGCGCCCCACCTCTCGGCAGCCCTCCAAGGACTTGGGCTACAGCAACTATGGCCCCAGCATCGCCTACCAGACCAAATCTCCGGTGCCTTTGGAGTGTCCCACCGCGTGCACTTGCAACCTACAAATCTCCGATCTGGGCCTCAACGTCAACTGCCAGGAGCGCAAAATCGAGAGCATCGCGGAGCTGCAGCCCAAGCCCTACAACCCCAAGAAGATGTATCTGACGGAGAATTACATTGCGGTTGTGCGCAGGAGCGACTTCCTGGAGGCGACGGGGCTGGACCTCCTACACCTGGGCAACAACCGCATTTCCATGATCCAGGACCGCGCTTTCGGGGATCTCACCAACCTGAGGCGCCTCTACCTAAACGGCAACAGGATTGAGAGGCTGAGCCCGGAGCTGTTCTATGGCCTGCAGAGCCTGCAGTATCTCTTCCTCCAGTACAATCTCATACGCGAGATCCAGTCGGGGACTTTTGATCCGGTCCCCAACCTCCAGCTGCTATTTCTGAATAACAACCTCCTGCAGACCATGCCCTCGGGCGTCTTCTCAGGCCTGACCCTTCTCAGGCTGAACCTAAGGAGTAACCATTTCACCTCCTTGCCCGTGAGTGGAGTTCTGGACCAGCTCAAGTCACTCATCCAAATCGACCTGCATGACAATCCGTGGGATTGTACGTGCGACGTGGTGGGCATGAAGCTGTGGGTCGAGCAGCTCAAAGTGGGTGTCTTGGTGGACGAGGTCATCTGCAAGGCGCCCAAGAAGTTCGCGGAGACCGACATGCGCGCCATCAAGTCGGAGCTGCTGTGTCCAGACTACTCCGACGTCGTGGTTTCCACGCCCACGCCCTCCTCCGTCCAGGTCCCGGCGAGGACCGGCGCGGCCACCCCCGCGGTGCGGCTGAACAGCACCGGGGCCCCCGCGGGCTTGGGCGCGGGCGGAGGGGCGTCGTCGGTGCCCCTGTCGGTGCTGATTCTCAGCCTGCTGCTGGTGTTTATCATGTCCGTCTTCGTGGCCGCCGGCCTCTTCGTGTTGGTCATGAAGCGCAGGAAGAAGAGCCAGAGCGACCACGCGAGCACCAACAATTCCGACGTGAGCTCCTTCAACATGCAGTACAGCGTGTACGGCGGCGGCGGCGGCGGCGGCGGCGCGGGGGGCCACGCGCATGCGCACGCGCACCACCGCGGGCCCGCGCTGCCCAAGGTGAAGACGCCCGCGGGCCACGTGTACGAGTACATCCCCCACCCGCTGGGCCACATGTGCAAAAACCCCATCTACCGCTCCCGGGAGGGCAACTCCGTGGAGGATTACAAAGACCTGCACGAGCTCAAGGTCACCTACGGCGGCAACCACCACCTGCAGCAGCCGCCGCCGCCGCCGCCGCCGCCGCCGCAGCCGCAGCCCCCGCCGCCGCTGCAGCTGCAGCCCGGGGACGAGGAGAGGCCGGAAGGCCGCCACTTGCGGAGTCCCGCCTACAGCGTCAGCACCATCGAGCCCCGGGAGGACCTGCTGTCGCCGGTGCAGGACGCCGACCGCTTTTACAGGGGCATTTTAGAACCAGACAAACACTGCTCCAGCACCCCCGCCGGCAACAGCCTCCCGGAATATCCCAAATTCCCGTGCAGCCCGGCTGCTTACACATTCTCCCCCAACTATGACCTGAGACGCCCCCATCAGTATTTGCACCCGGGGGCCGGGGACAGCAGGCTGCGGGATCCGGTGCTCTACAGCCCCCCCAGCGCGGTCTTTGTAGAACCCAACCGGAACGAGTATCTGGAGTTAAAAGCAAAACTAAACGTTGAGCCGGACTACCTCGAAGTGCTGGAAAAACAGACCACATTTAGCCAGTTCTAAAAGCAGAGAAACTCCCCGGGAGCTTTTGCGTTTAAAACAAACAAGCAAGCCGACACACACGGTGAACACACTTGATCAGTTGTGTTGTTTCGACGTTTAGGGTGAAGTGCCTTGGCACGAGATTCTCAGCTTCGGCGGAAGATACTGAAAGGGTGTGCGATTTCCTTTCCGTTTTTACACGTGGGGGAAACGTTTGTGTAAACTGGGCACATCACTTTCTCTTCTTGCGTGTGGGGGAGAGGAGGGGAAGGGTTTATGGAGGGCAGTTTGCTGCGCAGGTGACTTGTTCTTGCAGTGGTTGAAAGTGCTCTCAGAATGGTGAAAGAAGGCGGCGCATAGATTCTACTCTGTCTTTTTTTTTCCTCTCCCTCCTCTTCTTCCCCCTCCCCTTTAAGCCATGGGTGGGTCTAAATGGCTTTTGTGGAGAGATTAGCACACCCCAACTTTAATAGAAAGTTTGTTCTCTCTTTGTCTTTCCCAGCCCCCACCTCTCTTTCCCTGTCGCCCTGCCTCCCTCCCTCTCTCCCTCCTATCTCATTACTTTTCTTTTTAAGGGATGTGTTTGTATGCATTCTGGACATTTGAATTAAAAAACAAAAGTATTGTGATCTGGAAAATGATCACCATAGATGTGGACAAATCATTAAAATTACAGAGCTATATGATCCATAATTGATTAGTCAAAATAACTTAT
This sequence comes from Proteles cristata cristata, assembly GCA_017311185.1. NCBI lineage: Eukaryota > Metazoa > Chordata > Mammalia > Carnivora > Hyaenidae > Proteles > Proteles cristata. Next base: position 539,253 of record JAESUZ010001400.1, read on the forward strand.
TGATGAAATATACAAATATTTTATTGTAGCACCTATTTTTATATACACATTTAGCATTTCTCTTTCCTTCACTATTTAGCCTATGATTTTCACAGAGGTGTCACACTATATTAGGACCTGCATTTCCAAAACTGGAGTGATATCAGAAAGGCATTTTAAATCATTAAAAATATGGAGAGCTTAATGGGAAAATCGTAAAGCCAATGCAACCCACCCGACTGAATCTGTAATTTAAAACGGAAAAAAGTGGATTGTATCCCAGTGTATAAAAGAAAAAAAATAATAGGGCAATTAATTGGGCCATTCGAGTAAGAATCGTGTGCAAGTTTCTGGTTTTATTAGAGAAGACTTAAAAGTATTTTTATTAGTCAACCAAAATGATGTATTGATTTGACTACTATTGTAGCCGATTTTTGATTGTTTAACCAAACTCAGTTGCATTTGTACAGATCCACATGTCCTGGCACCTCAGAAGACCAACTGATGGACTGTGCAAATCTCTATACAATGTCTTTATCCCTCTGGGCAGCAAGCAATGATGATGGCCACAAACAGGGGCTACTGTTGTTACAGTCTCATATGTATCCCAGCACATGTAATTTTTTAAATAGTTTCTGAATAAACACTTGATAACTATGTCAAAATATGAGGGACTGAAGTAATGATTACTTAAGGTGCAGAAGAAATAGTTATGTGTGATCAACTGAATCGCCATTATAAACAATTAGGACATAGTAGCTAACTTTTATTCCTAATATAAAAAAATTCCCCTAATTATCAAATTTAAATATATGTATATATGTAAAATTCGCCTTTGCAAATTCAGGGAATTATGTTTTTCTAAAGGTGGCATTAATGTGTTTATTAATGAAATTTCAATTGTATACTTTCTTTCCTTACTGAAGTTTTCATCTAATACATGGACCGTGGTAAGTAATATAATGCCTATTCATTTTTCTCCCAATGGTATATATTTTGTTATGTCAGTATTATTTATTCAGTCTACAGTGCTCATAGTTTCCTGATTTCCCCATATTCCCATAGTTTTCCTAATTTTAACTTGTGTAAAACTACCTTCAACAATTGTAAAGGATACTTTATCTCAAGTTGATCTATATCCTAAATGTCAGAAATGTTGGTAAATATGAGCTGTTCACCTCTGAGGAATGTTTGCCAATGAATCTAGGTTAATAGATAAGGGTAGGAAATGTTTGAATTAATTTGAAACTTAAAGAGCCATGTGCTTCATCGCTATTGGTGGATCTTCCCATAATCTCACCTGAAATGTGTAAAATATCAAGGGCTGTTCATGAACTTTCTGTGTAAGGAACACTTTCCATGGCATTCTGCCACAAAGAGGCAGCATTCACCCATGAGTAGATTGACAGTAACTGCTTGAATTCAGATTGAACAGGTGGTAACAATTTCCCTGAGGAATTAAAAAAAAAAAAAAAGTAGTAATGCTACATCAGTCAAGTGAAGTAAACTATCCCCATTCTGTGCAACATTTTTCCTTCCAAAAATTTTTTTCAAAGGGGGAAGGAACAAGCTTAATAATGCCATGATATTATCATGAAAAAGAAAAAAAAAAAACACAAAAAACAGTACCTTACTCTTCATCTACCTCCTCCATATTTAACCCAAGATTATAAAAGAAAAATAAATTATAGCATTTGACTTCACAATGGGGCTGTTATTAATTTTTCTTCACAGTGGAAGTTATTTTTACAAAGTCCAAATCACTTCCTCAATATTATTATATGTAGATATGACAGTATTGTATAAATTATAAACTATAAATACAAAGTGGAATCTTCAATGTAAGTTTTATTTCTTAATTGATGCATAAAAAGTGAGAGATAAGAATTACATAAAATTCAAAATGTGGTTCTGAACGATATAAGTTGTCTCCAAAGAAAGTTTGTCGATGCATTTTTCAAAGATTTACAAAATGATGTTATTAATTCAAACCAGCTCTATTGCCCATTATCTTGTCACAAAGACTTTCTTTAGATAGCTCATTTCTACTTCTACTCTTCCTAAGGTGTCCAGCCTTTTATTTTAATTTCAAAAATAACAGTTTTATGTTTACGAAAACAGATTACTTCTAATTTTTAAATTATCTTTTTCCCCAATTGTATTTAGGGGATAAAAGTAAATTCATTCCTGCTCTAATAAACTTGAAAATTTTTAACATGTAGAGTTATGAAACTGTGTAGAATTAAAAAATGAATTCTTTCTCCTTATACACGGTGTCCAGCCAATATATTAACATATACAATAGAACACAAGCTGTGTGGTTTTGAATATTTTAATTTTTGGTTTTTCAGGTTGTTCACTGAGTAAATAATTAAATTGGGTCTATCAGCAGTATATGATTGGATTAAGGAACCCTGCAAATTCTCTCCATAGCATTTTGGTGAACAATATGTAATGTTTCAGGCATCAATTAAAATTTAGATGCAAACTAAGCTTACTCTTCGTGCTTGCTCCATTTGATATGTTGCATAATCTCATACAAATATATTTCCAAATCGACATTACAAAATCTTATTTTTATCTATATATGAACATAGTGTAAATACTTAAATTATCTCAGAGAAAGTAAATATATTCTATGTAAATGTGATAATTGGTATGCTCGCTTGCATTCAAAATTATTTACAGCTAAACTGTTGATTGAAGTTATGTGTTAATCAACGTTAGCGTAAATATACTTGGAATACATCTTTTGTTTAGGCAAGAGTATCACCTTTACACATGTGAAGTGTGAAATTTGGGTAAATGTCCTGGGTATTCAGGTCTGTCCTTCAACCACTGTTCGCTCAACCTCAGTAGGAAAATCAAATTATGTGCAATGAAAACATCCACGTATAATGTGGAAAAGGTTAGAACTTAAGAACATAATTTAAGATACCAGTTTATTGCCCTATGTCGCAATTTCTATTCTTATTATTGATTTATGTTGTTAACAAATTATTCGTATTAAATATGTACTGTTTCTTTCCCTGTTCTATTTTTCCAGACTCTTGTCCATTTTCCTTGCATCTCCCTCCTTCCTCCTGCCTCCTCTTGTCTTACCCTTTCTTTTAATTATTGTTCAGTAGGGCAAGGGGGAGAGCGAGAATAGTTCAGTCCTTGTTTGAAATGCCAAAAACTAGCTACTTAATTTCAAGAGCTCAATGGATTGTTCCCAGGGTCACACAACTCCAAATTAATGAAAATAAAACCAACCACAAGTATGTTTCCAATTCATTTGGGAATGTGCTCTTGCAGCACTTTTCAGGTGGCTCCAAATCAAGATATTTGCAGAGGGTGGCAAAACAGTTAGTATAACTAATTTTAAGACTAACATAAAAACAAAAAGAAGAACTAAAAACAACAAAAGAATTGATTTAAATGTTGGATGGAAGCATTTAATTAATTGATTTTCAAAGGGAATAAGAAGTTGTTAAAAGGTAATCAAACTGTTATCAAATTAACAATTTCACTTATGGATTAAGTTCCTCAAACCTCTCAAAGTTCTCTCCTTTCTTGTAAATGCAAATATATGTATTTTTGTACATCCAAAATTAAAGAAGGTAGGTGGGCAATAGTCCACCAAAAAAAAATATCTGACATCTATATCCAAAGGAATCTTATGTCATTGAGTATTGCATTGGCAACTGTGCATTTTATCATTAATTTTATTTTAATTCAAATTAGTGCCTTTCTATGACCATCCATTGATAGTTCCATCAGTTCATGTAGCATGTGTATGGCATACAAAAATACATCTTATCCAAAAGAGCACTGCATACTTAATTTTCAGCTGGAGTTCTTTATATTTCAATTTTTTACATTATTTCTAATTCTACTTTTATGGTCTATGCTTTAGGGATGTTAGACTGGGGGAAAGAAAATGATTTCATGCAGTATAATGTTTCAGTGTGACTATAGTATAATACTCTTTTCTTCCTCTGTTTATAGCAGACTATTTGGCTTACGAGACACAGGTCAAATATTTCTCATGGTAATTGTAACAGTATTATAAAATGAATAATTTTATACTCATTTTTTAAAGGAACAATATTTAACCTTGATTAAGTTTAAGAGTGACTTAGATTACGTCTTAAAAATTTTCTGAAGATCAAAACATAAATATTTCATAAAGAATTGATGTAATGCAAGTATGAAATCATTTTACTTTCTCATTTTCTATTTACTGTCAAAATTAAAATGTAATGATATATTGCATAATGCTAAGTATATCAGATACATTTTTATTGGATATTAGGAAATTTGTTTTATAAAAGAGAAGTAATGTTCATAGTGATATGTTGAATGCAAGTCTTCCAAAGCATTTTTCTTTTAATTAGGTATCTTTATCAGAACATGAAGGAGTATTGTATATTTATACTACAAAATAAACATGTACATGTCTAAAAATTACATGTGTTTCTAAAAGTAAAAATTATGAAACAATGTTATCCAGGATAAATTGTTTTCTTTTTAAAATTTAACCTATTCAGAAATGGAATTGTGGCTTTATTGCATTGAAGGCTCATTAATGTCTTGGCCTACTTACTTTAGCCAAACTTATTTAGAGATCATTTTCAACATATCATGATATAAATTAAATTCAAATTTAATTGTGATCAATACTGAATCATATATATATATACAAGTAGGAAAATTTGGTGACTTTTCAGTGTTCTGGAATATGCACTGTAGATTTTCTTACAAATTTACTTCAACCATCAATAATAATTTCTTGTAGTTACAGTTAACCTATTTTTAAAAAATTCTACTCTATGCTTCTTTAAAAATAACACTTAATAACACTTAATATTGGATATTGAAACCAAATTTGCTTTATTTTTTCAATTTCTACTTAGATATGTACCTATTTAAATAAAACATAAAGGGTAGCAGTAAATTCATGTTAGTTGATTAGCAAAGTTCTTTGTCAGATACTACAATAAAATTTTTGACCAGCATTCTTTATCCATGAGAGGTTCACCAGGCTCATGTAGACTAAGCATTTAAATATTAAATATAAAAATATGTAAAAATGCATATTTGATCAACAAAATATTTTACTTGTAATGACATATTTCTTTAAATAATCTAAGTAAAAGTTATGCTTTTTGTCATTACAACAATAGAATATTTTTACTATGTTTAAGTCCAAAGTCAAAAGGTGTTTCACTTCTGAAAAAACTGGTAATGATGGGAAACATTTATCTATCAAATGTATTTAAACCCTGAGTTTTAACATCAGCTTTAAATCTCCACTGCCAATTATAAAATTTACAGTACATGTTTTTCTTTATACTACTGAACTCTTCTCCTGTGAAGTACCCCTACAGGATACAAATAGCCATAGTGTTTTTTTCTTGTTTCACATTTAGATTGCACATATTAAAATAAAGTTATGAGCTAGTACTGTTAAGTTTCATTTCACTTAAGTAGTATCCTTCAGTTTTATAATTATCTTCAAACTTGTAGAGCTAGTGAATAGTATATTTATATAGGTACTTAGAAATATGAGCTCTCAGATCCAGAAACTGCTCATATATGTCAGAGACTATTCTAAATCATTCACCTTCCTGTCATCTTAATTCTTTCAATCAGTGCAGTGAAATTTTTGTTACCTTATTAGGATTAAGGACCCCCAAGTCTTAGATGAATATTAAGTATCTCCTTGGAAATTAAAAAAGAATAAAAGATAAATACCATTTTCTTAATCTTAAAATCTTAAAATATCTTCTCCAAAACTAAAAATTTTATATACAGAAAACCATTTAGGAAGCATCTTTGTATAGAACTACACATTTTGTGAAATAACTAATTCCATATGGTTTACATGATATTTTGACTGTTAACAATGAACTCTGACTTCATTTAAGAATTTTCATGTGAAGGAAGATATCTTTTGCAGAGGCTACACTTGAATATTCTGTTGTCACATTATGGCTTTGACTTACCCTTTCCTTTAAAACCTCAATTTTAAACATATTGAAAATGGTCTCTGTTATTATGTTTAATTCTTGCAACTCAAACCATTTACCTTTCAATTGCTGAAAAGAAAATGTTGGTGTATTTCTTCAAGTTTCTTTCATGAATTTTAAAGGTATCCTCAGATTAATGACATGCCCTCAAAATATTAAATTAAAAATATGATTACTCACATTTTTTTCTACTGTAACAATCCAAGTACTCTGTAAGCATGGCTTAATGCGGGAGTGTGAGGACATGGATATTAAATTGTCACTATGGACTCATCACTCATTAATAACCATCTTTAATACAAAACATGTAAATATGAGGTGAAATATTTCTTTGAATGCTAATGTACTTAAAGTTGCACACATTGATTAACTGGGTAGCACCTGTAGTTTACAAATACCACTATTGTGTACTTATGAATACTAAAGCAATGCTCACTAAGTGGTAAGGCACAGTCTAAATTCTGAAAAATCTGTCTTCTATTTGATCAATTTTATTTCCATTTAAAAATAAATTTGAATTCAAATGCCATTAGGCTGGATAAGCACCCTTCATATTGTCTTAACATAGCAGCTTCATATAATATATTATCTGCTAGACCAGGAGAGCATTTTAGCTTTTAACAATGTTTAAATGAAATCCGTTCTTCCAGTATTATAATTTATGTATCACAATCATGGATTTTCAGGCAGTGTTCTCTAGGAGCTCAAGAGTTTTTATGAAGTTGCAAATTCTATGTAGTTGATGCTATAGAGAAATTAAAATTAAGTATCGGGAAAAAAAACAGTGAATAGTTTTACAGCCAGAGAAAACCAGTTTACTATATATGAATGTTTTACTAGAAACATAAATACAAGATTTACAGTGACCAGGAGTCTCCAGAGCCAACTTTGCAAACGGCCCTGACTCTGACAGGACCTGGGACATCTTAAGGGGAGCTGCAACAGTAACTTAAGAGTGTGTTATTACAAAGGAAAAATTATAATCACAGCTCACAACAGAACCTTTCCCCAAATGTCTAACTGCTGATGTGCTTGAAAACAGTGCAAAAGGTCAAGTCAATGAAAATATGTCAAACATCAAATATTATGAGGATCATTTCAAGGATGGAGGATACAACTTGGAAAAGCTGATCCAATAGATTTAGGAGCAAAAGTTTTTAAAAGGGGGAGACAGAATTGCCAAGACTATTTTTTTCACTACGGTAGAAGAAAATAACAAGTAGAGGAAAGATATTCACTGGTACTGCAAACTGCTGGTGATAACTTTTTTGTAATGTTGATGTATATCTAAAGGAAGCAAGCTGATGTATATATAGAGGAAGTAAGAAAATATAATGAGATTCCCAAACTTTCCAAATGTGTTTCTCTTTTAAGATTTTTTTAAGACTAAACACTGACATACTTTGTAAAGAAATTTTGGATTTCATCTCTGTTATGTTTCCAACACAACGTGAATTAGCTTTGATATATTAATATATTGTTAGTTGGATTTTTATTTTTACTCTTGATTTGGTATAATAACCATGTAATCTTAACTTATTTCTTTATTGAATATTTAATAAGCTGTGCCTGAAATAACAAAATAATAGTTCCACATTATTCGTTATTTTATACCACAATGGTAGCCAATGGCAACAAGGGAGAAAGATGATTCTAAAATTCTGAAATATCTTCATTTTTCCTTTACAGATGGTTTGTCCTTTGGCAACTTTCTTTGTGTCTCAGCCTTATTTACAATTTGTAAAAACTAATACAATGTGTGTGATTTATGGAGAGCTTAAGAATTCAGCTTTCCGTTGTCTCTACTGGGTGTATGTCAGTTGTGACTGTTTCTAACACTAACAATATGCTAATTATCATTGCTCTTTATACTATATCTATGAAAGATATTATAATATCTTTCAGATAAAAACATCTTTTCTTCTCTTTCTAATATCATATTAGTTTGAACTGTATTTTTTAATTTTTCCATTCACTGTGGGATTTTTTTTATAGTATTAAGTTGTCATTGGTAGATATTTTATAGTACATTGAAAGATAAAACTTCTCTGTAAAGGATGGGACTTGGTATAATTTTATTGGCATCATGACATATCCTTACTCTTTGAAATAGTAACACTGTGCTTTCAGTGTATTTCAAAAATTTATGATTAATATTTATTTCTCAAAAAATTGAGTTCTGTTTCTAAATTAGCTTACATTTGTTTCTTACATTGGCTTATTTTGTTTGCATTTAACTAACGCATTTTGAAATTATGTGTGAGGTAATTTCCATTGTTTTGGTTTTAATTCAAACAATTTTGGGGAGACTTATGTTTTGTTAGATAATATTCCATAATAAATATAGAAAGATGGAATTATAATATGTACCATATATAATATTTAATGTTCTTTGACTTATATTTTTATAGAGTTCATTACAAAAGGTAGATTAAATATGTGATATAGCATGCATCACTTTAATATTCTAAATTTATTGCTCTTCTACATAATGATTAATAATATAGATAGTACTAATTTTATTTTATCTATTGTGGTATGAATTTGGCTGTTAATCCAATAATGAAATTGTTTCCATTCTCAACATTTTAAAGTACTATTACAACTGCTATTTACTAGTCTCAGTGATAATCTGGGTTCTTCCCTAAATGCTAAGGGAGTCCTGATAGAATATTATAAACAGAGAGCTCTAATGTTTAGAATTTAAAATGGTAGTAATGACAAATCCACTATAAACATAATAATTAAATTATTACTTTCTTTACTAAGAAGAGAACAGAAGCTCAAGTACATTAAAATAATGTCTTGAAAGATATTGGAAATGTAGCAAGCTGACATTTGTGCCTAATGAAAAATCTTATTAATATCATCATAAAACATTTGTATTGTTTTATACACATATTGTGTTTCTATTCAGTGTAACAGGAATAATCCAGAATTATTTTGATCATAATTTCTGTCTTTTATTTGCTTACAAAATTCATCTAAACAAGGGTATAGTAGGAAAAATGGATACTTGTCGTAATAACTGTATCCCTAGATCGATCATAGAACTAAAGGTTGCACTTATTAGGCACTCCCCTATTGAGTTAACAAATAGGTATTTATAAATGTTTACAATTTAATGTGAATTTAGTGAGCACTATAAACTTCCTAAATTGTTTATCAGAACACCATTTACCTTGGCATAAACTTCACAGATGACTAAAACATCAATAAGAACATTAGGTGACTCTTTACTACCTTGGGATGCAAATTTATATTAGAAAACCATTGGGGAATGCTAGCCAATTTTAAATATATTTACAATAACAAGCACTAGAAATATTTTCCAAATGGCTTCATTTTAGTCTTTTTTTCTAGTAAAGATCTGATAGTTAAGGAAAAATGGAAATAAATCTTGAGCGCTTAGACATAAAACAACCCAATTGTAAATTGTAATTATTAATTATGGGCTTTTTTTGGTATAACTGGCTAAGTTTTTCAATAATTAAAAAAGAAATGATTGCTGTTCTGCAATTATATTACTGTTCAGAACATGTCTTAATGGAGGTACTGGTAAAATTTGCAGGGATTTCACAGATAGGCTCCTGGTGCTTTAAGCTGGTGAGGTATTCATCTATTTAGAAAGCTTTTCTGGGCACTATGTGTTTTCCCCTGGGTGTGAGAAAATCAGTTCATCCTTTTAATGAGAATGTTACCTCCAGGGAAAAAGCAATTCAAAAAATAATACTTTCCTTCCAGCAGTTGCCTGCACAGGGACACATTTTTCTCTTGAGCTGACTGCATGTATATTTTAGCTAGAAAGTTTTAATATTTTAAAATATCACTGCATTTAGCCATGAGATATGATGACGATAGGATATAGTATTTTTGGAATAGATATTGACATTTTTCTGAGCTTTTAGATACATCACTTATAATTTAGGAAATGATATTTATTGTTAAAATTTTAGCTGTCTTCATATTTGAGGTACAATAAAATAATTATTTAAATGTACCTTACATATTTTGTTAATTTAGAGACAGAGAACAAGTCTTAAATACAGTGGCTTTAGATTCTCACTAACCAACTCCAAACAGCACAATTTTAGAAGTCTTTAAGCTGTTTTGATGCCAATCTGTAAACTCTATCAACATCAATATGTGAACTCTTTCTCAACATTCAAACTTACTTCATTTTAACTTTGATGCACACTTGGAGGAAGAACTGTTTACTTTTTGTAGTTACTTCTAATGTCTTAGGGAATTTACCCAGTGAGAATGCAAAATTGTTTGACTTTATAGCCACATGTTTTAATTCCTCAAAATTATATTTAATATACACATGTTTTAAAATTCTTTTGGGTCACTGTTTTTGTCTATTAAAGACTATTGGACTACAACCACATAACTTTTTGTATTTTAAATAATTTAGCTATTAACTATTTTTTCTTTTGCAAATTTGTATAATTTTCTTTACAAATAAGAACCAATTAGATATAAAAATATATAGCACTAAAGCATTAAGATATGTTGATATTTTGCTTTTGTTTGTAAAATATATACTTTCATAACCACCAATTACAGTAAATTACTCTGTTTTAGAAGATATATCAATATTATCCAAATATTTCAGTATAAATCTGAAGACTCATGAAAAATGAATTTCACATTAAGAGTACCAGCCTCATGGAATAATGAGGAATAAAAATAAAAGAAGCACTTTTACAAAATAATGAATATTATTAAATGGAAGTTAAATTTTTATATTTGGGAAAGTTCTTTTCCTCCTGTTACTTTCTCTCATTTCATAATACCAAATCAGTTTCCCATTACTAATGTTCATCAAAATTGCTATTTATTATGTAAAAGTAAAATCCCTATTTGTTTTTAATAGGTAGTAGTATTTAATAATAAGTAGACTTGTTCAAAGAAGTAGGTTTGATGTAGCTATTTCTTTGTGCGTTCAAATAACATATAACTAAAATTAAGATCAGTTATTTTTGACATGATTTCATAAATTAGAAATGTAAAGCTTATTTATATCTTATATATATTGAAGTTGTTTTCTCATGCTAAAACAGTAAATACTTGTGAAGAGCTAAACAAGGAATCATTTTTTAATAATTTGAATCTCTTAAATATTTGGACTGTGATTCTTTAAATATTGACATACAGATTTCTGTTTACTTGTCTTTTAAAATGGGAATGTGGGTATTCAAATGCATGATTTAAAATATGCCTTAATAGCTGAAATTACATTTTTTTTGAAATGGGAAAAATATGACTTAAAATCTAGACAACTAACTGAGAAAATTTAAGATGATTATGTTGGTAAAATATTACATAATCTCAAATTATGCACATTTTTATAAAGTAACTTGTAAAATACAACCACATTCATATTGACAGAAACAGAATTTTTGTAATAAGGTTAAAAATGTGTAAATATTTTATTCAATTTTTATGGTGAAATTTCTATTTGCAAAAATATTTTAAATAAAGTTACATTACAAGTTAGTATATTATATGTGTTACAAATAAGGTAACATTACTTGCAATGTCAGAGAAAAGAGACAGTCTAAAAAAATAAGTAATTTTTATTTAAAAACAATTACAGGGGTGCCTGGGTGTCTCAATTGGTTATGCATCTGACTCTTGATCTCAGCTCAGGTCATGATCTCACAGTTTGTGAGTTTGAGCCCAACATCAGGCTCTGTGCTATCAGCACAGAGATTCACTGTCTCCCTCTCTCTCTCTCTGCCCCTCCCTCACTCATGCTGTGTGTCTCTCTCAAAATAAAAATAAACCTAAAAAAATTTTTTTAAATAAAAATAATTAGAAAAAATAATGTATGTGGCCAATTTTAGCCTACATCTGATCTCTGGGTGTTTTGCATGGCTCAGTTAGTGTATTTTCACATACTCTCTATTCACTTATTTCAAATAATGCCAATATCAATATACATGCTAAAGATAATTCCTTTAAATATGCTATTTCTAAAGAGCAAAAAAAAAAAGATATTAGGCAATTATTTACATGGAATCTGTACCAGAGCTGTGACAAATTTGTAAATATTGCAATGGAAAGACCAATGTTTGGTTTAGTTTTGCTTCTAATTTATTATATTTACTGCTATAGATCTATGGATATCCTCTTCACTTGAAAAATCTTTTTATGAAACAAGAAATTTTCCATGCTGATAAAATGTGGAACCAATGAAAGAAAAGAAGGTAATAATGTAGCAATTATCCAAATAATTAAGCTTAATTTCATTTTAAGAAGTTCCAAATTTAGTATCAATCAGGTAGTAAATAAATAAATATATAAATGCAATGATCACATAAAAATTTTGAATACATAATTTTAAGCTAACTCTTAATCCTGCAACAGCATAACTATTGTAACTTTGCTATTAGATTCATATTTGAAATATTAGAAATCTTAGATAAAATCCTATTTGGTGTGATTTTCTTCTAACGAATCATGTTATTATTATTTCTTCTAAACAATCCTGTTATTTCTAATGAAACTGCTGCTGTTTTTCCCACTTATTATCATTCTCTCATTGAAACCCTATGTAGGTCTTATCTTAGGAACTGCTCTTGCACTAGATCTGCAGATGCTGTGAAGAAAATCTCCCTAAAATCGATAGAAGTGTCTAACTAAATATTAATTCAGTCATGAACTCTGAAGATCTATGTATATTTATATGTATATATTCATATATATCTATAATATATATCTTTTTTTATTTGTATAGTGTCAGTGGTGTACAATAGGAATCATGCCACGTATTAACTAGGATTTAGGGATTAGGGGCATCTCACATTTTTCCCTTTAATTTTTTATTTCCCCAATGTGTATAGAATTTTGGTGTAAAAATTTCTATCTAATGAATTATTCACATCAACCAGATTCATGCTTATACATTATTGTTAGATTACATTTCAAGATACATTGTTACAGTTTATATTGTTTTAATTGAATGTAATTCATGGATCTTTTAAAATTTGTCTTTTGTCTATTCCTTTTATGCATTTTGTCTGATTTTTTTTTTGTCATGCAATGAGCCAGATAGAGTTACTAGCCTAATCAAGTAATACAAGGATATGGCATCTCTCTATACAGGGAAGTCAAAAATATTTTAAGGAGATTACTGATCTTTTTATTTGTTAACAATATTCAATTCAGTGAAAAACACGGTACATTGTGATCATTCTTTAAATAGTTTATTTAAATGACTTTAAGTTTTGAAAGATTATTGAATTTACATTGTTCTAGTTGTTCATAACTTCAAGAATCCACTCAATCTGCTTGGATTTAAGCTAAGAAAACTATGAAGTAGATAAATAACATCTGTCTTTCAGTTTTGTTCTCTGTTTTGGCTTGCCTTTTAACTTGTGGTTCACCAAGCAAGTTACAATCATGTCACTTTCAACTTAATTTTCCTGGAGTGTTATTCCTCACATTGTGCCTCATGAGAGTCATATTACGATGACGGTAACTCAGAGATCAAAAGGATTTTCAAGACTGTTATACATTCCCCTACCTACAGAACCCAGGTTCTCTGACAGCAATGATAGAGGTTAGTGGGACGGGAAACCAAACTCAGCACCAAAGACAGATACTATGCAGATTAAGCTGCTCAGTTTACTGGAGTCCCAAGACCGCCAATCACATAGAAAATATAGCCACTTAAGGGAATAACTCACCAGCCTCTTTGTGGTTTATATCTTCTATCTTAGATTAAAAACATTTTTTTTTTAATTGGGAGAAACTATAGATAGGACTTATAAACTAAGAAAAAGACATTTTAATCACTAAATCTAATTAATTATATTATATGTCATGCCTTTTTAAAAACCTTTGTTTTAAACTCTGTTTGTCACATCTGGGGACCTGGGTGGCTCAGTTAATTTAGTATCCGGCTCCTGGATTTTGCTCAGGTCATGGTCTCACAGTTTGTAGGATTGGGACTCATATCAGGCTCTGTGCTGACAGCACTGAATGTGCTTGGGATTCTGTCTGTCGATCTCTCTCTCTCAAAATAAATAAACACTTTAAAAAATTGTCAAAGATAATATACATAATTGTTTATTAATTGGCTGGTATAACAATTATGTATATTTACTGAATAAATTTTAAACAGTTGAAATATATTTTGGTATTATATTATTCAGTTATAATTTTTTACTGGTATAATGAAATATATTATTTCTATCTCCACACATATAATGCAGTTTCATGAGAGAAATGTTTAAATGCACAGGTAGTTTTTCCCTTTTAATTCTAATTTATATAGGTTCATCGGTGAAAATAGAAGTCCCCAAAGGTAATATAATTATGTGATTCTTTCCTGGATAAAACAGATTTTGTGCTTATCTTTCTTAAGTATGATCTTAATCACACAAGTGCTTTTAGTCTTACAATTGGGATTTTTAAAAAGAAAGCCTAGGGATGCCACGGTGGTTCAGTAGTTTAAGTATCCAACCCTTGATTTCTGCTCAGGTTCTTATCTCAAGGGTAGATCTCATGGTTAATGAGTTTGAGCCCTGCTTCTGGCTCTGTGCTGACAGCCTGGAATCTGCTTGGGATTCTCGGTGTCCCTCTCTCTCTGCCTCTCCCCCACTCATATGTACACATGCACTCTATCTCTCTAAAAAACATTAAAAAAAAAAAAGAAAGAAAAAGAAAACTCGGCATTAGATGTCTTTCCTATAAAATAATCTAAAAAGTATGATAAAATAATTCAGAACTCCTCATATTTTTAATATTTCAAGATCTCTACTATCTTTTACCTATGTTAATGTTTATTTATTTTTGGGAGACAGAGAGAGAGAGTGCAAGCAGGGGAGGAGCAGAGAGAGAGGGAGACACAGAATCTGAAGCAGGTTCCAGGCTCCCAACTGTCAACACAGATCCCAGGAAGCATGAGATCATGACCTGGGCCAAAGTAGGACGCTTAACTGACTGAGCCACCCAGGCGCATTTTTTTAACCTATATTAAAACACTCTAATGGGTAACTGCTAAAGAAGAATTTGCATGGTCAGCAATTTTAAACTGCATCATTAAACTTCTCTTTTGTGTATACAAAAATAAGAGAACTAAAGGAGCAAGTAATGTTTGGTTTCAGGATATTTTTTAGGTTATGATGTGTGTGTGTGTGTGCGCACGCGCACAAGTGTGTTTGTGTTATGCAAGTTTTACAAGACTTGTTGGTTTTATCAGTTTTTGCTTGTTTCTCTTCTATTTTATATTTTCTAAGCCATTGTGATTGTTTTCATTATAAGCTACACACACAAGAGCATGGTGAAGATTTGAAGGAGGATTGCATAATCCTAAACAATCCTTTTATCCCATCAATCACCAGCAGAAACAATGCCAAGACTTGTGAGCTATGGACTTCATTGGTCCAGTCCTCAGAACAGAGCGGGGCTTGCAAACATTGCAGTGGTTATGCCTTATTGACCGCATATATGTTTGTTATCTGATTTGGGGGCTGGGAACAAGATGTTAGCAATATCAACTAAAGTTGAAGAACTTTCACTGTCAAATGGGCCAATGTGTCCAATGAGTTTTGGACCAGGAAAAACTTAGTAAGATTTTGAGTGAGTAAATAGAGTCACATCTGCCTTAGATGATTTTTTTTAACCTCTCCATTTTTACACTTTTTAAAAGTAAAGTAAAACTAAGTGTCATATAATCAAGATAAGACAAAGGAGCAAAGTCATTAAATATTGATCTCTTAATGTGAATTAGTCTCCCTTTCCAAGACTTTCTGTATCAAGTCTTGCCTTGTTTGAGTCAATATATTTCTAATGTGTCACTCCAGGATTATTTTTGGCATTCTTTCTTGAAGAGTCATTTATTAGCATATTTCACATTTTCTCTACTACTTATATAAAAAAGCCCTAATGTTTAAATTACTGAGGTATCTAAAAATAGTCCTTATTATATAATTCCAGATCACTATCATTATTCATTTTACTCCATACAACCTATGCTACTGTGAACAATGATTCAGTGTATAAAATACAGGTCTCCTTTCTTTTTTCTTGTTTTGGATTTTGGTGCCCTACTTGCTATGTGTTATTTTAGTTTCCTTTTCCTGGATGTTCTGCTTAATGTAGAGTTCATTTATATGACAAGATTTACATCTTGTAATAAAAAAGTAATTTGTAATTTTAGTAACTCAAGAATATAAAAAGAAATATTTCATAACCATATATTTTTTGAAAAAGATTTTACTTTGGTTTCTTTGTGACCTGATTGTGTGTGTGTGTGTGTGTGTGTGTGTGTGTGTGTCTTTGTGTGTGTGCATAAAACTAGAATTTTGAAAATTGAGAAATTTTGTTCTTCATTTAACTTTATTGCTTTAGTATTACTCTTGAATCCTGACATAATACTTAGGGAAATAATATAAAGGCTTTTATGTACAAGTGAAAGTTCCATTTTATATATATATATATATATATATATTTTTTTTAATGTTTTATTTATTTCTAGGAGAGAGAGAGAGAGACAGCGTGAGCAGGGGAGGGTCAGAGAGAGAGGGAGTCACAGACTGAAACAGGCTCCAGGCTCTGAGCTGGCAGTCAGCACAGAGCCCGACGCGGGGCTTGAACCCACGAACCTCGAGATCATGACCTAAGCGAAAGTCGGACGCTTAACCGACTAAGCCACCGAGGCACCCCACCATTATATATTTTGACTGGTCCTTTTCTGTCATTTTATTCCTCTAACCTCCTAAATTTAGTTAAATTTGGATTACAGTAATCCAAATGAACAGTCATTATAATCCAAATTTATCTAAATTTAGGAGGGGCAGCTGTGCTGACAGCTCAGAGCCTGGAGCCTGCTTCCGATTCTGTAACTTCCTCTCTCTCTCTGCCCCTTCCCTGTTCATGCTCTGTCTGTCTCTTTCTCTCAAAAATAAATTAAATTTAAAAACTTAAAAAAAACTACACTAAACAAAGAACTACCTACGATTATATATTCTGACAATTTCAATCATCTGAATCACTCAAAGATCTTACTTTGGAATAGCCATCTAAGAAGTGTCACCACAGTTAGGTGTTTTTTTGGACTCCAGCGTTTTCTGCTGCTGCACTTGAAATTGCTTATTCTCCTCACTCCATTCTAAAGAATGTTGCCCGGGAATCTTCCTATACCTTCTAAACATTCACAGATTCCTTGGGCTGATGCAAGGTGTGGCCATTGGTGGTGAAATGAAGTTAATAGGAAACTGAGGAGGAGGAGGCTGGGAAAGGGAGGAACTGGAAAAGGGAGTTCTTCTTACCACTCTTCTCATCAGCCCGAGGACTATACATGCCTGTTTCCCAATGCTTGCTCCATTTCTCCATTTACAATTGTCAAAGTACCCTGATTGTGGTGAGTGCAAAGCTCTGGGTCTAGTTTCTGTGATATTTCCTTCTGACATATAGATAGTTTTGGTCTGTTTTTTTGTTTGTTTTTGTTTTTTATTTCATGTATTAGAAACTTCATGTGTATGAATGGATGTGTTTGACTTTATTACTCTTTCTTTACCAAAAGAGACTGGCAGATAAAGGAGAAAGATGAAATTTAACTCTATTTCCCTAACACTACCAATGATGATAGATGATAGATAGATAGATAGGTAGATGATAGATAGATAGATAGATAGATAGATAGATAGATAGATGATAGACAGACAGATAGATAGACTGTGGATTTGTTTAGGTAGGTGAGACACTGTGTAGTGGTAGCTGCATTCCATTACAGATCTTCCTGGACTTACAATAGGGTTATATCTCAACAAGCTCATTATAAATTGAAGATATCATAAGGTGAAAATGCATTTAATGCATCTAACCTAGTGATAATTATTGTGTAGCCTAGCCTCTTTTAAGTGTGCTCAGAACACTTACATTAGCCGACAGCTGGGCAAAATCATCTCACACAAAACTTATAATAAGGTATTGAATATCTCATTGTTATGTAGTGAATACCATAGTGAAAGTGAAAAACAGAATGACTGGACGGGTACAGAAATGTCAGTGTGCTGATTGTTTACTTTCATGGTCATAAGGCTGCTGCTGCAAAGCATGATCAGAGAATGTCCACTGCCTACAGTCAGCCTCGGAAAAAGGCATAATTCAAAATTCTACTGAATGTGTTATCACTTTGGCACTATTATAAAGTAAAAAAAAACAAAAAACATAAGTCAAACCATCGTTAGGTCAGGAACGGCTGCATTTGGTGAGTTACTGAGGAAAGAAATTGATTAGTAGTACAGAATGGGTGGCTGGGGAAAGCATTAGTACAAGGGAAGAAATTAGACAAATACTAGTTGGCCTAGAATGCATTGCTTTAGGAGTATAATTTTATTCTCTACTCCCTGGAGCTGTTGATCACTGAGCTAAATACTCATCTCCAGGACGTTGATTTCCACTCCTTCAAATTCACACAATCTTACCTACCTTGAATTTCTTCTGCATGCGTTGAAGGGCATAATTACTTTGTTCAAATTGGAGAAGCCCCTCATTCCTTTACCTTTGGGGAAGGCAGAACTTAGTAACCTGTGATCTGACTGGTAACTTAAATCTTTTAATGTTTTTGAATGTTGTCATATACAGTTCATTGTAATATTTATCCACTGTAAAAAATACTTCAGGGACATTATAGATTAGATTACCTTTGTTAATAGTATACAAGTATGTTTTATAGTTTGACTTATATCAGAAAAAATACCAACTTCAAAGACAGGCTATGAGTAATAATGTTTAAAATATCCTTTTGCAAATTCATTTTTGTGTATTTCTTAATCAGTTCACAGCTTTGTATTTAATCCAGTATATGAGTGACAAAAATATATAAGAAAAATGTATGCAGAGTTTAAATTGCTAATGCTTTTCATTTAGTGTTGAAATGCTGACGGGTTTTGTGTGTGTTCTCTTGTTTGCTTTTTTGTATTCATTGGTGACCAGACAAGGCCAATGGTAAATTTAAGAATGTACAACGTTAAAGGTACACTATCATTTCAAATAGACATGGCCACAGCATTTTATGCAGCTATATGTGGATTCCAATAGAGTGATTTGGACACTTGCTATAGGTAGCTTTATCTTTTTAAAAGTACATTAAGAACAATCTGCATATTTTTTTTCTGTCCAGACTAATACATACAAATTCAAAGAATACCGCATCTCTAAGAATAGCTTTTTAAAATATTGATTTGATTTTTAAATGAAACGTATGTTATTAAGCAATCATTAAAACAAGCCTCTACCTCATCAGTTCTACAGAAACTGTCATGGCCTTGGACATTACTACTTAGGGAACATTTATTTCATTCCAACATCCTTACTGCCTAATGACTTAGTCAGGTCATGAATAAGTCAACCCCTTCCTCACCGAGATGGATTATGAATGAATTTCTAACTAATTATCTAATAATACCATGAACTTATATTGTTTCTATCATGTGAGTGAGTCAGAGAAATTATATATGAACATTTTTCAGCCTACTTTGAAGCAGAATATTTATGCCTTTGAAATGACAGAAAGCAGACAGATTTTGCTGACAAGAAAAAATAGTTGTATTTGTGAAAATCACTGCACGGAGACCATAGGGCAAAGAGGAAGAAATTGCAGATAAGGAAATAACTTGTATAAATGAAAAGACAGCCACCACACTGCAGCAAATCATGTAAGGCAATAAAACAGACATGTGACAAGTCCAATGACTATCATTCTGGCCACTTTCAGAAGCAGCAGCCAAATAAGGCAACTAGAAGATATGTTATGGTCAGTGTTTACCCATGGCTCATCTTGTTCAAAGTACACAGGTTTTCATAATCAGTTGGGAAGTGAGGTCTCTGTAGGGTAAAGTAACATGGCATTTGTTACTTCTCAACAACTGACCGTAGTCTTTTTAGAAATTGGTCAATTTTGTTTGACCTCTGAAAACAGTGACCAGATTTTGTATTCTTCTATTTTGAGTAAGCATGTGAATGAATAAATCTTGTCTGGCTAGATTGACACTCCCTCATTGAGTATCAAGAAAATACTCTACATGCATGCAAATTAAAATAATGATAAACTAGAACTAATCATTTCTTTCAATACACTAACTGAACCCATTATTTATCTTAAGAATCACAGTTCTTGGGGAATCTGTGTGACTCACTCATTTAAGCCTCTAACTCTTGATTTCGACTCAGGTAATCATCTCCCAGTTGTGAGATCACACCCCATCTTGGGCTCCACACTAGGCATGGAGCCTGCTTGAGATTCTCTCTCTTCTTCCTCTACATATCCTACTATGTAAGCATCCTTTTGCTTTCTTTCTCTCTTTCTCAAAAAAAATCACGTTTCTTGTGCACATTTCAATTGTCTTTTACCCATAAATAATTCAGCTTATTTGGAATGTGGTGGCTTTCGGTACAAAAAGTGATTCCCAGACACAAAAATTATCACAGAAATTGTGACCTGGACCTCATGCTAAGTAATTATTATCTGGAAAGCAAATAATCATCTAGACAAAAAACATTAGTTTCTGCAAGAAGAGTCAAAGTATTTATTCTCTCTTTTTCGTTCCCTCCTCTTTCTCCGTCTTCTCCTTCTTCCTCTACTAAGTTACTGAAAATAATTAGTTGTTTCCAGTTATAAGAACAGTTTACAACCAAATAAGACCTCATCAGTTGACGTATCAGACTTAATAAAGATGATTTAGTAGGTATTTTTTTGTAGCTAATCTATTTAGACTGAAGATAGTCTGGGCTCTTTGGAAAGTTTCATTTGTAATTTCAGGTCTCTTCCTGGCTTGAGCTGCATGAGTATGGCAGATCCATATTACTTTTTAATGAATTTGCCAGAAAGTGTTTTGTTGGTCAAATATATTTGATTATACTTATTATACTCTTCAATTCAATGAACATTAAGATATTAAGTAATTGTTAAATTCATCCAAACCTGAGAAAAGAATTCAAACTCCATTAATTCAAATTAATGAATTCTGTTAATTCATATAGATTAAGCCTGAATCTCCACCAAAATTCATAATATTTAACATCAAATAATACTGATAATTATATTTAATAATAGAAGGTGAACAGTTGAAAATATATCAACACATTGAACAAAATCTTAGAATTATCCTTCATATGTGTTTGATATTCTAGAGAGATGAACTTCATATATAAAATATTCATTATTACAATGTTAACTAAACTTTTAAATTAAAATAAACACTTTTTATTAAGAATCATGAGTTACCAGGAATGATTTGAAATGATTTTTTCATTGTTTGTATCCAGAGTCATATATGTTTATAACAAATCCAGACTACAATATTCTTGCAGATATAATTAGAACACTTTACTACCTTTTGCCCAAAAAAAAGTTTGCTTTCTTAATTCCCCCTGAAAATACTACACATTAATGCACTTGTTGGCAGTGAAAATCAGTAGAGTAACATAATATGGGTTTGCAGCAGGTTGCACTTTTATATTTATTAACATTCCTCTATACTCAAAGTCTTATTTCCTTTGGATTTGGACAATTTCTTTTTATGAGATAAAAGAAAATGTGTCATAAAGTTAATTTCCACATCTAAATTGCAGGATTGTTGGTCCCTGAAAAATAAAATTCTTTTAATATGAAATTTACCTATAGTCATAAAGCCTTAAAGCTTTCATTGCAACTAATTTTTAGAAAGTCAGCAATAAGGAAAATGATTATAGTAAAGCAGCAATAATATATACCATATAGGTTTAGTCAATATATGATGCAATATTATATAACTTACTTATGTTTATGTATTCATATAATATAGTACCTCCCTTCCTAGGAAGGGGAAACCAGAGGAAGAAATGAAGAAAGAATTAATCGAAACAAAAGTCTGTTTACAAGTATCTAGATTCTGAACTTTATATAGGTTGTTTTTGCTTGATATCTTCAGGTTTTATTTTAATATCCAGCATTTAATAGTCATAATGTATGTTGGGAAATAAGTTTTGATATATATCAATGTGTTTTATAAAGTTGTTTTACATCCTTAATAGGAGGCAGGCACTGTGAATACAACCATGAAAAATCATAGGGTTGTGTCTCATCCAGTGTTTCAGCCCTTATTTCTCAAAGTGTGCTCTCCATGTGGACAATAATGCCTTATAGATTTCTACATGCATGATCTCTCCTCATTTCACAAGTAATCTATTCTCACTTTGTGGTGGTAAAATGAGTGACAGAGAAGTTAAATTTTTCAAGGTCACCCAGCAAGTGATGAAGTCATGATTAAGAGGTGAGCTGCTCTGCCTCCAAATTCTTTATGTATTTGAATTCCATAAATGCCAAAACCTAAAAGTCATGTAGAAAAGTAGATATATGAAAAGATAACTGTGAGATCCCTTACAGGAATGAAAAAAGGAGTTTGTGAGAGCACTAATGAGTTCATTCAGTGTAAATGGGCAAGATACACTACATTGGCGGTTGGCAAAGGTATCATAGAACTAGTGGTATTTTCAAATACTTCAAAAATAAGTTACAAAATTAACAAAAGAGAGTGGGAAATTCTGATGTGTAGAAACAGCCATAGTCTGGAAGTTATAAGCCCCAGGGGCAGATGTGAGAGTAGGCTACTTAACATTACTATTAGTATTAGTATTAGTGTAGGGGAGTGATCTGCAGAACATCCTGGAAAATCAAATTTTCTTTCAAAAATGAGGACCCTAGAAGCAATGTTGGGGAATTTCCAGAGAATGAGGAGCAATGAAAAGATTTTGAGCAGAGTTTTGACATAATTCAGTTTTTCATTTCGAAAACTATGTTTTCGAAAGGAGAAACACTTAAGAAAAGAACACTGCTTGAGTAGGCATGTTGGTAATCCAGGTGTGAAAAAAAGAGTGAGAGAGCAAGAGCGAGAGAGAGCGAGGCAGTGGAAAAGGAAATGAGAAGACGTTTCACAAATGCAGTACATAAAAAGTTTTGGGCAATAGAGAGTATTTACCAGAATTTAAACTATGAACAGAAAGCAATTCTTGTTCTTCCTACATCCCCAGACCTCAGATAAGAATCTGGCACAGAGGACCAGGTAATCAGGAAAATATTTTATAATTACTAAATGTAATGGGTGAAGGAAAGAGACTAGTAAAATATAAGTGAACATGGATGACACTTTTTGACACAAGAGGTGAGTTGTTTTAGAAATATATTTTTATGATCCAAAAGTTGATGTTAGGAATCTTCTTCTGAAAGCTCCTGCTTACTGTTTAGTTTTTCAAACTACCTTTGTAACTAATGAGGTTGTATAATTTTACCAAATACAGAGAATAAAGATTGATGAATATTTTTATGTGTTATTTTTTGTAGTTTTTACATAGTTAAGTATTACCTGAAATGTTCCACTACTGTGAATTGTAGATCAAGATAGTAGATTGTAAAAATACACATTGGGTATGATTGCAGTCTTAATTGCTGGTAAAGACACATAATTGAATTTGGCATGCACTTTCCCTATAATGGAGAAAGCAGATTAAAAGATAAGTATTCTCCAGTGAGTGGAAAATACACTACACATGTTCAGTATAGAGGCCACTTGGATAAACCACACAGTTGCTTTGGTGTGTATGTGCACGTATGCCCTTACACAAAGTGTAGATTTCATTTTCCTACTCACAGTAATTAGCTTAATCACTTGAAACTACCAGTCCCCCAGTTGTATTAGCCTGAGAAGGATTCCTATATTTCCTATGGGAGAAATTATTTTAAATTTCCCTAAGGCTGTCAAAAATGTTAACAAACACCATTGGGTTAGCGCGACTCCTTCAGTGTTCTTTTAGGACTTAACAGATTTAATGATTTCTTTCCACAGAAGAGTTCATATAACATAATCTATGTTTTACTAGTAATCGAAGACTTCCTATATCAAATTTTCAAAAACTAATTTCCTAGAACATATTTGATAGTCTGAGTTGGATAGATCCTTACTTCAGCTGCTCCCCTTCCAGAACAGGATGGACAGGCCCTGACGTAATTTGTTCATAGCGCTAAGGGTGAGGTTCTCTTTCAGGGTGCTTGCTCATTCAGATTTCTGTTACCCCTGAAACATTGCTCAATCTCTGTGCAACCTGTGTGTTACAAACAAAATGACAGTCAAACCAGGATTCAGCACCTGGAAATGAAGCTATCTCTGCAAAGACCTTATAGTTTCCTGTAGGAGATACGGATATAATAGGCATGCTTGGGCTACCTGGACCCGTATTCACTCCGTAATTGGAGCAGACGCACATATGCAACATTTGCTTTCTTAGTGCACGTACAGGTTGTGCCCCTAGGCATCCATCCTGAGAGAGGAAGCAAAATTAAAAATGGAATATAAATTTTCCCAGGCTTGTATTTGAGACTCAAATTGAAGCAGAAAGGACAGCAAATTCTGGAATGATTAGAAATGTTTAGAATCCAAATTTCTGGAACATCTACCTAAAATTTGAAGCACAATGTACATGGTGTCATAGTTTCTTTGGAAAGAATATGATAACGAGCTCAAATGTTTTCATTTTTGCCTGAAGAAACTTGTGACTAGGTGCATACACTGTTCAGGATTTGAAAATCCAGGGGAGGCATTTGTATAACAGACACCTTCAGTTTAAGGTCAAGTGTGCCTTGTTCCTTGGCTGTAACACTAATGTTTCATCTCTCTTCTCTTTTCTTCTTCTATGTATCTTTTCACTTTTTCTAATGAATTTCTACTTTCAGTCTATAAACAGGCTGACATCCTATTTATATGAATTTTAAGAGCTTTATTTTATCTACTTACTCCTCTAGCTATTGTCTCTCTTCTCTCTGTTCTTCTAATTAAACCTTACTTTTGTTTTATTTTTAAAAATTATTTTTTTAGAATTTATTTATTTTTGAGGGACAGAGAGATGGAATGTGAGCAGGGGAAGGCAGAGAGAGGAAGACACAGAATCTGAAGCAGGATCCAGGCTTCAAGCTATCAGCCCAGAGCCTGATGCGGCGCTCAAACCCATAAACCACGAGATCATGACCTGAGCCAAAGTCGGCTACTTAACTGACTGAGCCACCCAGGCACCCCTAACTAAACTTCATTATTAAGCCATGATCTGCCATTTACTTCTTAATTCTTGTCAACTGATTTGATTTTTTCCCACAACCTGGGTCAGTTGGATTTGTGGTTGTATAGGTGTTTTGACAATGCCCCTGGTAATGTCACTAGCAATAGGCTGTTTCATTAAAACCCACTATACATGTCTTTCATCTAGTGAAATTCCCTGCTGCATTTGACACAGTTATTTTCTTTCATTTTCATTGTTACATCCAAGAAATCTTTGTCATATCCAATGTCCTGAAGATTTCCCTCTATGCTTTCTTCTAAGAATTTTATAGTTTTAACTCTTACCTTTAAATCTATAAGCCATTTTGAAGTATTTTTGTTTGTTTTGTTTGGGGTATATAGCATAAAGTAAAGGTCCAACTTCATCAATTGTAATATTGTCTACCTCCATTCATTCTTCCACACTTTTACCAAAGTAATTTGTATAAATTATACATCTGAGAATGTCATTCCCATGATTAAAAATTCTCTGACATATTCCCTTTTCCTATCGGAAAGAGGCTAAAGTCTTTAAGATGGTAAATAAGATTTTCATCATTAAGACTCTTGCCTTAGTTCTCTACATACTCTTCAACAGAATTAACATATAATATGCAGTTTATTGACTCCCTGTCCTTGATGATAGTGCTCCTTTCCCTAGAATGCTATCTTTCTTTTCATTTTCATACCTTAGGCAGAAAATCCCTCCTTAAAATCCACCACTTTCTTTCTTTTTTAAAATAGTTTTTTAATATTTCTTTATTTTTGAGAGAGAGAGAGAGTACGAGGGGGGGTGCAGAGAGAGTGGAAAACACAGAATCAAAGCAGGCTGCAGGCTCTTAGCTATCAGCACAGAGCCCGACGTGGGGTTCACGCTCATGGACCACGAGATCATGACCTAAGCTGAAGTCAGATGCTTAACCGACTGAGCTACCCAGGTGCCCTCAAATCCAGCAGTTCCTAAGCATCATATTCAAATAGGGTCCATTTCATATGCACCATTAAATCGGATGCTTATCTCTTGCAATGACTTTGTCAGTCATACATAATAATAATGGTATTCTGTCATTTTTCCATGCCAGAAAATGACCTTTTCTAGGAGAGGATTATGTTTTATTCACCTTTATATCCCCCATGCCTTAGTATAATGTTAGGCTGAATCCTAAATTAGTGGCTGATTAAATGGGAACTTGAG
Organism: Proteles cristata cristata; assembly: GCA_017311185.1. NCBI lineage: Eukaryota > Metazoa > Chordata > Mammalia > Carnivora > Hyaenidae > Proteles > Proteles cristata. Next base: position 565,523 of record JAESUZ010001400.1, read on the forward strand.
GACGATGTAGTTTTGAGATAAGGTGAGGTGACAGAAGTTAAGAAAGGGGGGACAGAGCTGTGACTGCAGGATGGGAATCTCTTAGCAAGGACAAAGTTTAAGAGTTCAGGGAACATTTGAGAGTAGCTCAGTGCCCATGAATAGGGAATCTGGAGAAAGGAAAGAGAATGAATGTGTATGTGGGATCAGAGAAATTTTGAGGAGGGTCATCTGACTTTGGAGGTCAAGAACATCTAGGAAAATAACGTATTTCTTTCTGGGCTAAATGCTAAGTGGAAAAAAATGTTCAAAAATAGGCATAGCTACCTCCCTATTAGGAAACAAAACTTGCTGTCAGCAGCAGTTGGTCAGCAGCAACCCTGGATGTATTCCCTGTAAGACAATGAAATTATGAACAGAGAAAAAAAATAAATACTGACTCAGCCTTGCAAGTACCTAGAAGAAAGGACATACTGCCATTAGGCCACTCAGCATCCATTTGAGTTAAGACTCATTTCTTATTATAACATACATGTTAGGATTAAAATAACAGAGGAAAAGAAACACTATGATGGGGATTCTTGGTTTTCAGATGCTTTAACCCAATACTAATCTCAGGCTACATTTATTCTAGATAAAATCTTTTAATTCTGGAAACTCTGAAAAGAGTATTCTTCTGATAAAGTAATTTAAACATAAAACCACAATTCAGATTTTTTCCCCTTATTTAGTAAAGTGGAAGGTATTTTCTGTTGCCTAGTTATACTTGAAATAACTAACTACTTAATTTTGGATGTTTTATAGTACAATATAAGGTCCTCTCCTGGAAAAGGTCATCTTCTGGTGTGGAAAAATGACAGAATACCATTATTATTATGTATGACTGGCAAAGTCATTGCACGAGATAAGCATCCAATTTAATGGTGCATATGAAATGGACCCTATTTGAAAGTGATGCCTAGGAAGTGCTGGATTTGGGGGCACCTGGGTGGCCCAGTCGGTTAAGCATCTGACTTCAGCTCAGGTCATGATCTCGTGATCCATGAGTGTGAACCCCACTCTGGGCTCTGTGCTGACAGCTCAGAGCCTGTAGCGTACTTTGGATTTTGTGTCCCCACTCTCTCTGCACCTCCCTGGCTCGCAGTCTGTCTGTCTGTCTCTCTCTCTCAAATATAAAAATTAAAAAATTTTTTTAATAAAGAAAGAAAGTGGGGGATTTTAAGGAAGGACTTTCTGCCTAAGGTATGAACATGAAAAGAAAGATAACATACTAGGGAAAGGGGCACTATCATCAAGGACAGGGAGCCAATAACTTGAGTATTATACGTAAATACTATTGAAATGGGTAGAGAGGTAAGGCAAGAGCCTTACTGATGAAAATCTTATTTGCCATCTTAAAGTCCAATGTTTTGTTTTGATTTTTTCTTTTATTTTTGACTTTGAAATTATTTGGTTATATTCAGGAATATCCACTCCTTCTATAACTTTCTTAGCTGGTAAAAGTATATTATTTCCCTTATAATTAAGTCAGAGACTATATTGAGCTTATAATTGTTTATTATACTACATATAATCTGGTTCCAAAAATGAACTAAAGTACTGAAAAATAGAAAATATATGTAGTGTTTGTCACAAAATAGATTGGAACAATAAAATCACATTAGATAATTTTATTGAAAAATAGGTCAAATATCCAATCTTTCTTCATTTACCAAATCCTATATAAACTTCAAGAAATGGCATTCTTCATTGGGGTACCTCTTTTGTACTGCCAAGTGATGTGGCAACTCTCCAGAAAATCATGTTAGTCTATCACTGCCTTCTAAAAGTGTAGAATTATAGCACTTTTACTTCTAACAACTTAACAACTTAACAGTAATCTCACAGTAATATGGGTATACCTGTATGCCTCTTAAATTATTTTAGTAATTTCAATGTGAAATAGTTGCTTAATAATAAGTATTTATTTTAGTTGTCATAACATTGTAGTATCATATTTTTTTGAGAAAAACAAATGTTATTTCAAGTGTTTTCAACACTCTATAATCCATAAGATAGGTCCCAAACAAACTGTTTAAAAGTGTGTAATCCATTAGTCAGACTAATTAGTCTGCAGCGGCCAAGGGGTATTCCAGAGCAATATCTGTTTGGCTGTCTGTACAATCCCTGTAGCTACATTTTTTTTTTAATTCAAGGTAGTTAACATATAGTGTAGAATTGATTCCATGAATAGAATTTAGTGTTTCATCACTTACATGTAACACCCAGTGCTCATCCCAAGAGCCCCTAATTGCACATCATCCAGTTAGGCCTTTCCTTCATCCACTTCCTCTCCAACAACCCTCAGTTCTCTGTATTTAAAAGTCTCTTCTGATACAGTAACTTTATTTTCCTTCAAGTTTTGTTTAGTTTCAGGTGTAGAATTTAGTGGTTCATCACTTACATACAACACCCAGTTGTTACATACATACATACAACACCCAGTGTTACTTACATACATACAACACCCAGTGTTACTTACATACAACACCCAGTGCTCAACACAAGTACCTTCCTTAGTGCCCATCACCAATTTAACCCAGCCTCCTCTCACCTCCTCTCCAGCAACCCTCAGTTTTTTCTCTATATTTAAGATCTGTTTTATGGCTTGCCTCTCTCTCTTTTGCCCTCCATGTTCTTCTGTTTTGTTTCCTACATTCTACTTATGAGTGAAATCATATGGTATTTGTCTTTCTCTGACTGACTTATTTCACTTAACATAATACTTTCTACCTCCATCCACATCATTGCAAATGGCAAGATTCATTCTTTTTTAGGGCAAATATTCCATTGTATATCTATATAGTGTGTATCTTTATCTTCTCTATCCATTCACCAGTCTGTGGTCATTTTGGCTCTTTCCATAATTCGACAACTGTTACTAATGCTACTATAAACACAGGGTGCATGTACCCCTTTATATCAGTATTTTTGTATCTTTTGGGTAAATAGCCAGGAGTGCAATTGATGGATCATAATGGTAATTGTATTTTACTTTCTTGAGGAAACTCCATACTGTTCTCCAGAGTGGTTTCACCAGTTTGCATTTTCACCAACAATATAAGAAGATTCTCCTTTCTCCACATCCTTACCAATACTTCTGTTTACCGTGTTGTTGATTTTAGCCATTCTGATCAGGGATGAGGTGATATCTCATTGTCATTCTGATTTATATTTCCCTGGTGATGACTGGTGGGTTGAGCATCTCTTCATGTGTCTGTTCGTCATTTGGATGTCTTCTTTGGAAAAATGTCTATTCATGTCTTCTGCCCATTTTTAGTTAGATTATTCACTTTTAGGGTGTTGAGTTTTATGAGTTCTTTAGAGATTTTGGATACTAACCCTTTATCAGATATGTTATTTGCAAATATCTCCTCCCATTCCAAAGGTTGCCTTTTTGTTTTCTTGATCGTTTCCTTTGTTGTTCATACATTTTATATCTTGATGAAATCTGAATAACTTAGTTTCACTTTTGTTTCCTTTGCCTCAGGAGACATATCTAGTAAATATTTGCTAACATGGATCAAAGAAATTATTGCCTTTGTTCTCCTCTAGAATTTTGATGGGTTTTTTTTTTTTTGTTTCCTGTCTTACATTTAGGTCTTTCATCCATTTTGAATTAATTTTTGTGTAGGGTTTAAGAAAGTGCTCCAGTTTCATTCCTTTGCATGTTATTGTCCAGTTTTCCCAACACCATTTGTAGAAGAGATTGTATTTTTTTCTGTTGGATATTCTTTCCTGCTTTGTTGAAGATTAGTTGGCCATATATTTGTGGGTCCAGTTCTGGGTTTTCTATTCTGTTTCATTGATCTATGTGTCTGTTTTTGTGCCAGTAGCATACTATCTTGATGATTACATCTTTGTAATATAGCTTGAGGTCTGGAATTGTGATGCCTCCAGCGTTTTCTCTTTTTCAAGATGGCTTCGGCTATTCAGAGTCTTTTGTGTTTCTGATCAAATTTTAGGATTGTTTCTCCTAGCTCTGTGAAAAATGCTGGTGATATTTTGACAGGGATTGCATTAAATGTATTGATTGCTTTGAGCAGTATAGACATTTTAACAATATTTGTTCTTCCAATCCATGAGCATGGGATGGTCTTCCATTTCTTTGTGTCATCTTTAACTTCTTTCCTAAGGGTTCTATAGTTTTCAGAGTACAGATCTTTTACCTCTTCAGTTAGATTTAGTACTAGGTATCTTGGTGCAATTGTAAATGGGGTTGATTCCTTTATTTCTCTTTCTGCTGCTTCATTATTAGTGTATAGAAATACAACAGATTTCTGTACACTGATTTTGTATACTGCAATTTTACTGAATTCATGTATCAGCTCTAGCAATTCTTTTGTCTGGGGTCTTTCAGATTTTCTACATACAGTGCAATGTCATCTGCAAATAGTGAAAGTTTGACTTCTTCCTTTGGATGCCTTTCAATTTTGTTGTTGTTTTTGTCTGAAGGATTGCTCGTGCATTTGTGCCTATATCTGTTTTTTGCATGAATATTATTTGATCCATGCAATGTGCCAGATAGTATATTAGAAATTAGGAAAAAGAAATCAATAGTAATTTCTGACCCTAGAAGTTTGCCTAATAATACTATCATAGATATAAACAAAAAAATACTTTTTGATGTTGTTGTTAGTAACATGGAAACCTAATCTACTGGGTGTAAAGGAAAGAGTAGAGAGAAGAAGGCAAAAGGAACTTTGTGGAATAGTTGTTTTCTTCATCTTGAACAAATAACAAATCTTAGTAATTTTGGACTTTTATAATAATTTTTAAGTTTCTGTGACTGTAATCTTTCTTCCTGTCTCTCTCTCTCTCTTTCTCTTGTTTCTCTTGTTCTCTCGGTCTGTTTTAAAATTTTCTCTCATTGGGGCGCCTGGGTGGCTTAGTCAGTTAAGCGTCCGACTTTCGCTTAGGTCATGATCTCGCCGTTCATGGGTTCCAACCCCGCGTCGGGCTCTGTGCTGACTGCCAGCTCAGAGCCTGGAGCCTGTTTCAGGCTCCTGTGACTCCCTCTCTCTCTGACCCTCCGCTGCTCACGCTGTCTCTCTCTCTCTCTCTCTCTCCTAGAAATAAATTTAAAAAATATTAAAAAAAATTAAAATAAAATAAAAATTTCTCTCTCATTATATTCTTGTAGCTTCTTTATTATCAAGCTGAAAAAGCATATAAGCACTTTAATGTCTTACCACTGAGTACTCCACCTTATTGAATTATTATTTTTTAAATTTCCTTAACTATGTTTTTTTAAAAAAATTTCCTCTTGTATTATGTTGTTACAAATGTTCAGTTGTTAAGTATCACTTGCACAAATAGATGTCAAATCAAGTATAGTGAAAGAATAGAACCTGTTATGAGCAGCTTTACCTCTACATAGTCCTGGAAGGCATAGACTAACTGTAATTAAGGTCACAGCCATACTTCTGTGCTCACTAACCAATTTCCATACTTGGTTATTCAACATAAATTTCCATTTTGATGTTTCCCATATGATATTCTGAAATTTAAAAATGCAAATAATGCAAAGTTCTTTATTCTTAGATTATATGTTCTAAGCATATTCTCTGTGTGTCATGCAGAACCTTGAATGATCCTATGCAAAACTAATATACATTACATGCCAAGAAATTTTAATTTTGTTTTACTTGTAGATGACAGAGTATCATAAAGATTTTAAGAATGCCACTTTCTTAAAAAATTAAGCCAACTTAATATAGAATTTTTCCTATCATATAGGTAAGTATCTTACAGGTAGTGGGCATTTCTCATGTAGCAGAAAATAAGCCAGATGCTTTGCCAAGCTGTTTCATTTTATTCTTATAAAAACAGTGGAAATTTATCCACTGTCTCTATTTTGTAAAAGAGAACTTGAGAGCCCAAGAGGTAAAAAAAAACAAGCGAGCCAAGGTCATGGCTCCAGCTAAAGCTGTTTGGCTGTAGAGCTCATAATGATTCTACTATATCCAAAATCACTCAATTAAAAAAATCAACTTTTCTAAATAATATGAAACTACCAAGCATACTATGCATAAGTGAGAAATATTTATATTTAAATTTTTAGATTTAATAAATTGGGAGTAATTCTGAAACTGTACTGAATATCCTGGGATCTTTACCTTTGTTCTGGGACACGGTACTGTGCCTTGCAGGCTCTACCAACACAATGGGCCATCAGTAAATACTGGAATAGAATCCTAATCCTAACTGGCAGATATTTTCACAGAATGCCCATTTATTTTATTTTATTTTATTTTATTTTATTTTTTATAAATATTTTTATTTATTTCTAGGAGAGAGAGAGAGAGACAGTGTGAGCAGGGAACGGTCAGAGAGAGAGGGAGATACAGACTCTGAAACAGGCTCCAGGCTCTGAGCTGGCAGTCAGCACAGAACCCGACGCGGGGCTCGAACCCACGAACCGTGAGATCATGACCTAAGCGAATGTGGGACGCTTAACCCACTAAGCCACCCAGGCGCCCCTCATTTATTTTTTATAGTAGTGATATTTCACATATTTTATACTTAAATAATACAGACTGTGATAAACTAATTAAGGCTCCCTCCAACCCCACTGAAGATATCTCCATCCTAATCCCTTAGAATTTGGAAACTGTGAATGAACTATTTTGCCTGGTTGAAGAGACATCCAGTTAAAATGTTTCAGATGGAGAGAATATCCTGGGTTCTCTAGGTGGGCCCTAAATGTAATCACAGAAGTTCTTATACACTAGGGGTAAGAAAAGTAAAAAGAGGGATAAGAGAATGTAAGGAGAAAGGTAGAGTGTAGTGGTGTAGTCAGGAAATCCTGGCACTCTACAGACATTGCAAGAGGCAAGAATTTCCCCCTGGAACCTTCAGCAGGAACTGAGCCTGTCAACAATTTGACTTGAACCCATGAAAACCCCTTTCTGACTTCTGATATTCAGAACTGTAAGAGAATAAATTTGTGTTGTTTCAAGCCACTAAATTTGTGGTGATTTGTTACAACAGCTATAGGAAATGAATACATATAGGAAATATGATTTAACCTCTGTTTCTGATATTAAATATTAGATAGTCTTAAGTCAATTCAAAGTCCAAATGTTTTATTATCACTTAAGTACACGGTGTTGAGAGCCAAAGCACGCTGTAAACAACAAGGGGAATTAGTTATATTTAACTAGTACTATTGTCAAAGACCAAGTACCAATCTCAAAATTTGGAGGTAAATTAAGTGGAACTATTTGTTGGAATAGTTATCCAGTGCTTTGAAGAATTATCTGATAATTTAAAATAAAATTTGTATTCATTCATTAGAAGAGATCCAAGAAAGATCTTAGGAACTCCATATTATATATTTAAAATTTTCTGGGATCACTTCAAGATTCTGTAAAATAATTGAATAAAAAATATAGTAATCTGTAGAAGTTCAAGAGTTTCATAAAAATAAATTCTTTTAATAAATTGTCGTTATTTAACAAGGTTAATTAACATGTATACATTTGGTGTCTGGGATGAAATATAATTTCAATTGGAAGTCTTGCTTTTGCAATGTTTCTAAAAGCAGTTTCATTAATAAAGAGTCATTGTATAAATGAGAAAACATATTTTCTTTTCATTGGTTTTCAAAATAAAAATCTTACAGCAAGAAAGGAAGTCAGGGTTGTTAGAAGAAGTCTGTTTCTCATGGAGTTGGTGAAGACACTTTAAAAGACTATTACTGTGGGGCACCTGGTTAAGTGTTGGTTAAGCATCCTACTTCAGCTCAGGTCATGATCTGGTGGTTCATGGGTTCGAGTCCCACATTGGGCTCTGTGCTGACAGCTCAGAGCCCGGAGCCTGCTTCAGATTCTGTGTCTCCCTCTCTCTCTGTCCCTCCCTCCTCTCAAAGATAAATCAACATTAAAAAAATAAAGACTACTACAGCATTTATAAGAAGAAATATACAGTGGAATTTTCATATTTGAAGACAAATAGTAGTGTAACACCAAGGCAATAAGTCAAACTGAAAAAAAATAAATAAGTAAACAAAGCCAGAGTAAAATTTTGCTGGACAATACCTAAAGTGTAGGAAAATAAAAATTTAAATAAACTCCTTACTATAACTGAGTTAGTAACTAAATTGAATTGAGAAACACCGAAAAATGTAAGGAAAAGTAAGTTCTCAGAAATATAAAACAAGTTTATAAGTGGAAAGAAAGAAAAAAAATTTAAAGACGTGCAAAACTAATGAACCAAAACAACCAAGTCTGTAAATAATGCAATATTATTACACACATATATATACATAATGAGTCAGAAAACAAAGGCCTGTGTTTATTAGGAAGAATATATGTATTTCCACTGACAATCTATACCCCATTAACTTCGTATTTATTTTCATTTGTCATTACATTTGTGCATTGCATGGTAAGTGAGTTTGAGAGATATGTGCCCTTTACATGTCAAATTCAAGTCATTGTATACAGAGAGCTGCTTTTTGAAACGATTACATGACAAAACACCTCATCAATTTTCTTTAAAAATTAGGCGTGAACTCAAACTGAAAGGGTTAAGCAAAAAGTAAGAAAATTAGAAAAGGTTGTGCCAGAGGAGCTTCTTGACAAGCCACTCAATCATCTTCACTATCTCTGTGGGATCATATTAAAAGTAAGATCTCCAAAATTCAAGAAGAGTGATTTGTATTAGGTACAAGTTTTGTTAATAAGGTTGTCATCCATTCAACACCTTCAAAGAATTGTCGGGAAGTGGTTAGTATTATTAAGGGGCATAAAGGCAACAATTTAGGAAAGAACAGCATCCTAAGTTATTGCTCCATAACATCACATATAGCAGTAATGCCTTCTTTAATTTTTAAAATATATTTATAAAATTCTATGATAAAATATATTTTGAATTATTCTGCATGGTTTAGAAATTAGCAAACAACTAAGCACACATTCCAGTCTTAAAATCTCATCCAGTGAGATTCTTAGAGTCTATTAATAAATCAGGACAACTTATCGTAATTATTGTATGAAATCTATATTTCTTGTCTTTATTAAATGGCATTGTGTCTAATGAAAGTGCCTGCAAATAAAATTGAAAATATTTAAATCACTTTTGAACATAAGTACTAATTTAGCTAATAATTATTGAGTGTTTGCCAAGTGCCAAATACCATTCTAAGCATTTAAATTCACTATACAGTTGTAACTATCAAATAAGAAAACAACACAATAACAAAAAGAGCTATTATTATCCTCTTTTCCCATTAAATAACTTGGAGATAGTAAATCATTCTCTCAAGTTCACAAAGAAATCAATTGGCAAAGCCACTGCTGAAACCCGCATCTGCCTGTCCCAAATGTTCTGCTTTTAAATACTTCAGTATATTGATATCAAATTTTATTTTGATTTTATCATCTTGCCTACATGATTGTTTACTTTAAATTGCTACCTTTCTAAAAAATGAAATTCCATTTTATATAGATGAAGGCAATAGAATTGATGAACTGCCAATAAAGATTATGCCAAAAAATATTTTCTCCCTAAGAGTGTATACATTTGTACTGCTCTTTCCTCTGACATCAGTGTTTTCTTTGGGAACAAGGGCGTAAGTTAGAAGTAGACTGCCTCATGTTACACTGAGGTTTATAGTTCTGTCAATGACTAGTGAACAGTGGACATTTAATTACCATAGAGATGGAACTCAAGACTTTAATTATATTAACGTTGTGCTCTGGTCTACAGGGACTATTTTTAGTATAAACTTTCACTACAAATGAAGATATAAAGAGTAGTTTTCCTGAGATAGCCTAATCTGATTCTACTTGAATTAATCATAAAACCTATACACTTTAAGATACTCAAAAAAGTATCTGATTACTTTTTAAAATAAGGATAAAGTGAATGTTCTCATCCACATGTCATCATTTTGTATATACTACCATTGGGTTCCTTGATAATATTTTCTAAGTACCAGAGAGAAAAATTTTGAGAATTTCCGTATTTTCTATATCAGGTAGCTTTATGAAGGAAAGTTTCATACGTTTCCAAAGCTCTTAAAATCTGAACTTGTTCAAATAAGTATATTTTATTCAAGACTATAAGGTTGGGTGAAAATGTAAAAAAAAAAAGTCAGATATTTTTAGTGATTTAAATATTCATGATTTAAAATTAAATGTTCAGCTTAATTGCTTTATACTCCGCAGGGATTTTAGTAATCTGTACATTACTTAGTATCTTTCTGCATGGCGTAAGACAGTCAGAAAAACAACAACATGAATACATCTTGGTCTTGTATATCCACACAATTCCCAATGTTGCTGGAAAATATTTGTGCCTCTAACAGACAATGAGTTGTAAAAGAAAATATTGCAGTTTTTCTGAAATCTGTTAGAGAACTATCATACTGAAGGGTTCCAAATCTTTAAATTTTACCTTGAATTTTTTATTTGAACCACACTCTGAAAGGAAATAAGTTTCATAATTTACTACCTGCTGTTAGGTAGTATGTGTGGTTTTCTTTCTTTAAAACTTCAAGTGATTTTCTTTATTTTTAATATTTTCTACATCATGTTTCTCTCCTCTTTGCCAGTTTTTTAAGCTACTGGAATTTACATGAAGTATTTATAAATTCTGTCATTACTTGTCTGTCTCTTCCCACACCTGTCACTTGTCTGATTAGGTGAACAGATGACTTTCTCTTCATTACCTTCTAGAACACCGTCAAATTCTCCTAGAATAACCTAGTGGGCTTGCATCAATCTGAACCGTGGACTTTTATGCACTCAGCTGCTATCCCCAATTTTCTCTTTTACCACCCGTTTTCATTTTCTTGTTCTCTGTATGGAGTCTATTCTTTCTATAAAGACATTACTAACTCTCTGAAAATGGCTCTGGTCTTAATAATTTAAAACAGTTCTTCTTTTCTTCTAAAATTGAAACATTGAAACTAAGAAAAAAGTAAGGTTCTCTTTAAAAAAACAATATCCTATCTCTATTTCACATGAGAAAAGGAAAGAGAAAGAGGGAATTCAAGGTACATAAATTTCTTCTATTATTTGATATAAGGCCAAAAGAGCAAGTAATATATATATATAATACATATGTATGTATTGTTGATATTTATTATAGTATGCACATATATACAGCTTCTTAAAAATAATACAGGTTAAAACATGAAAACATAGACAATACACTCTCTAATTAGAAGCAAAATTAAATATACTAATCTTTTCTTCTTCGAGTATATATTTCCACTCATCTCTTGTAATGATTGTATTTCATTTTACAATGTAATATTTTCTGTCTTTCATGGTGTATTTTATTTTATTATAAACTGAGTTTAATTTTTTAATGTTTATTTATTTTTGAGAGAGAGAGAATTGGGGCGGGCAGAGTGAGAGCGAGACAAAGAATCTGAAGCAGGCATCAGACTCTAAGTTGTCAGCACTGATGCTGATGCAGGGCTTGAACCCAGGAACTGTGAGATCATGACCTGAGCTGAAGTCGGATGCTTACCTGACTGAGCTCCCAGGTGCCCCTATTATAAACTGAGTTTAATTAAAAGACTACCTTTCCAATTTATTAAAAAAATATCTAAGTAAATGATTTCAAATGAAGTCGCAGGAGTAAACTAACCAGAATTTAGAATGTATCATTTTTCTCTGTCACAATTTTATATTTAACTTTGCTGCCATCACTGCAAGTAATAACATAAATCACAGTAAAAATGCTTAATAAGTAAAATTCTTAGACTAGATTTCATGATCAAATACAAATATACAAATTTCTAATATGGATGAGTAGACTAAAAATCATCTAAAAACTGGGAACCTATTTTCTAATATCTTTATGATGTTTATTGGATTAATTGATCAAAAAATATAAGTCTACATTAAATATTGCAATAATTCTTATGTAATATGAGACTATAAAATAATTTCATGTAATTAAAATTTGCAATCTTGTGAATATTTTTGTTGATTATTATTTAACTACACAATTAGAGAGATAAATATACCATAATTATAATTTGATAAAGTTTATTGAACTCCTGTATGAGAGAAATCAGTATTTGACCAGATTTAGAAAAATATATGCTTTAAAATTTATGCCATATTCATGTGTATACCGAGAGCTTTGCTAAAGCATTTAACTAAACTATCATTACTGGTGATGGGTCTGCAATTAAACAAACAATGGCTTTCACTTTGAATGTTCACAATCTACTGGAGACATATTTTTATATTAATGTTCTCATAGCACTGACTCTTTTCCCTCAGCTTTCTGACATACATCACTAGATTATATATGAACTAAATGTTTTTTGGCATAAGGTCAATTGCCAAAGGGAATTGACAATGATTATATTTTTTCCTTCCAACGAAAGAAGAAATAGAATACAAGTAAGAAGGGAAAGAAGATGGACTGCTGATGGGTTTCAGTGGTATGAGAACATTCACAATTGATAAGACTATTGGTATAGTAACAGATGGCTGAAGGGAGTATTAGAAATCTATGGGAATCAGGGGCACCTGGATGGCTCAGTCGATTAAGCATCCGACTTCGGCTCAGGTCACGATCTCACGGTTCATAGGTTCGAGCCCCGTGTCAGGCTCTGTGCTGACAGCCATCTCAGGGCCTGGAGCCTGCTTCAGATTCTGTGTCTCCCTCTCTCTCTGATCCCTTCCCTGCTCATGCTGGTGCCCTCTCGCTAACTCTCTCTCTCTCTCTCTCTTTCTCAGAAATAAATAAAACATTAAAAAATTAAAAAGAAAAAAGAAATCTATGGGAATCAGCAATGCATAATGCCGAGTACTCGTGAGCTAGATTTTTGGCATCAGGGTCAATTGTTTCTGTTGATCTCTTAGTTTAATAATGTGTTGCTTCTTCATGCTCAAAGTGATGGATGTTTATCTTAGGAGCTCAACTGAGGTAGGAAAGAGAAAACAGCTACCAGGTATTGGAGTAGCCAATTGAAACAATCTGTCCAAAATGAAACAGTTAAGCCTTTAACCACTTACTGCAATGGTATAAACAGGAATCTAAAACGAGAGGAAGTATTGACAAGTCCGTTTCATTTTTTTCCCACAAACTAGCATATAGGTTGAAGGTGGTGTGGCTCAGTGTGGATGGAGGAGTCATCCCAATGTTGAGGCAGTCCGGAACGAGAAGCTTCAGCAGCTTTATGGATTCAGGAGGGGGAGAAGCGGGGAAGGGAAGGGAAAGGCTACGAGTGGAAGATGATTGGGTGCTGAGTCAGGGGGTGAAGGAGAATGTCCTTAAAAATTTCCGCCTCTTCCTTCATAAAGAAGCCTCGACGGAGGTACCTAAATACGACCTCTCCCCAAGACCTTAGATAAAGAAATCTAGGAATGGAGGCTCAGGAGCTGGGAAGGCAAAGCCACCCTGAGCCTGACTGGCAGAGGGCCCGAGTCCTTGACTTCAGCACCCCTCAGAGACTGCGATTTCTCCTGCTCTAGTCTGGCCCAAGAAAAACAGCTTTTCCCTTTTACCATGGCCTATGGTTGGGCCTGAAAAATAACACAGGTTTTTAACCAGTAGCTGGACTCCTCCGTTTACATTGTGTTACCCGCCTGATTGTGAGAACCTGTGAAGCATAACTGTTACAGGGAGTAGTTGACAGCCTGCTCCAGGAGCTTCTCCAAATGACACTTTAAAAGTGGGGGTCAAGATGCGATCCTTACAGATAAAAGAGGGCAATTACATAGAAAGCTAAAGGTATCAAATAAATTGTATATTTTTATGTTTCTCGATGCATGGGCCTCTCTTTCAATAATACTCTGGAAAATCTAGGACTGTCAGTAATTACTCCACAATTGCCTCTCATTTTTGAGAAAAAGATGGAGAGAAGGAAAAGGAAAGGGAAACACACCAAAGGAAGCAAAAGTGGATCAGGAAGTTAATATTAAGATTGCATAGGGACACCTGAGTGGCTAAGGTCACCTAAGTGTCCGACTCTTGATTTCATCTCAGGGCATGATCTTGTTCATAAATTCATGAGTTCGAGCCCCATGTAACGTTCTGCACTGACACCACAGAGCCTGCTTAGAATCTCTCTCTCCCTCTCTCTCTCTCTCTCTCTGCCTCTCCCACACTCTCTCTCTTTCTCAAAATAATTAATTAAAAGAAGATTGTGCAATAAATTATTTCCAACTTTATTTTAAGAGAGAGCAAAAAGAACCAGGACATGCAATATTAGATAGGTCATAATTTAGGAATTGATAATAGTGTGAAAAGGATTCTATACTAATACAAATACATTTCAAGTGAGTGCCCCTGAATGCAAGAAAGGTAATATAGATTTTTTATTTTTCCTTTAATAGCAACTTTGTGACATCTATGGGAAATTCATTAAATATATGTTTAATTGTTTATCTTATGTTGAGGCTCTTGGTCGCTGTACAGTTAAGTGATGATAGTTGGAGAATACTTCATCCAGGCATAAGAACCCCACAGAATGAGAATAATTGTGTGTGCTTATTATATATGTATGTTTATAAATATGTATCTGGTTCCTATAGCGCCACACATGGGATGGCTACAATAAAACAGAGGAGCTTCTGGCAGCCACTGGAGAGATGCGGATTCTAGAAGAGAGCCAAATTGGCTCCAGGGCATCCTTTGAGGCAGGCTAATGCAAATTTGAATGATAAACTCTGTTTTCAGGGAGTGGAGGCGTGGAGATCATCTCTAACAGCCAGTATACTGGAATCCTGCTCTGAGGACGTTGCTCACCTGCATCCCACTGGTGCCTAGGTGAATGACTCAGGATTGGGAAGTGGCTTGTCTTCCCTGGGGGGTCTCCACTGACAGATGTTACTAAGTTATGGAGAAAAGACAACCAGAAATGAACTGAGCCTGGGGGATTGTTTTTAAATGTTTCCACAGAAAGCTAGGGTAAAATGTGAATTAATTGTATATCATTTTTATAGTCATCGGAACAATACATTTAGCCTTATATTGACCCCAATATAAATACTTAAAATTATTTAAAATCATCTTTATGAGAAGATTTAAATGGCTTTAAAAGTTTAGAATATATCATATTTAGTTTGACAGTCAGGTGCTTCATGCTGGGAAAGCAGATCTCCGCTCTGAAAAGCTACTATTCCACCATTTTTAGCTTTTGGCAGGTCAGCATTATGAATAACTTCAAGAGATGAACCATGATATTTCATAGACTTACATACTTACGTACCTTAAGTGCTCTTTCCAAGAGTCTCAGTCCTGTTCGCCGTCTACATAGAAATGAGTATGTGCCGGGTTGCAAACATTTCCTTGGTTTATTTCAAAACGATACATTTAATATAGTTTTATCTTTTCTCTCTCCATGTTGCTCTCTTTTCATACTCTATATAATACAAAGTTTGAGTACATCAATCATGATAAAAAAATGAAACAGGTTATATATACTAGTTAGTGGCTTGAACTTTTTTGAAGATTTTACCTGTATAACATACAGAGAGCTTTCTAAAATATAAGATACTTGAAATGATATATGGAAAATTTTATGCAGTTATATTACAGAAATTAGCAATTTACAGACACAAAAGTCCATAACAGAAGGAGCAGATATACCAGAATAAATTTCAAATTGGTGAATGACCTTAATTTTAAATGTAAAATCATTAAAATAACACAGGGAAAAATAAGTAAGTATTGCTTTAAGTTTTCTGAGCATGACTCCAAAACCAAATAAAGAAGATAAGCTATATGTAATAACAGATATTTCTATGGATCTGAGAAAAGGTAAACTTGGGGCGCCTGGGTGGCTTAGTTGGTTAAGCGTCTGACTTTCGCTTAGGTCATGATCTCGCGGTTCGTGGGTTCGAGCCCCGCGTTGGGCTCTGTGCTGACTGCCAGCTCAGAGCCTGGAGCCTGTTTCAGTCTGTGACTCCCTCTCTCTCTGACCCTCCCCTGCTCACGCTGTCTCTCTCTCTCTCTCTCCTAGAAATAAATAAAACATTAAAAAAAAAAAAAAAGAAAAGGTAAACTAAATTTAAAGGCAGCTCATAAAACACTTGATTGGCGCATACATTAGAGATAAATGGAGGGCCTGGGTGGCTCAGTTGGTCAAGCGTCTGACTTTGGCTCAGGTCATGGTCTCGTCATTTATGAGTTCCAGCCCTGTGTATACAAGCACCGTGTAGGGCTCCGTGTAGGGCTCTGTGCTGACAGTTCAGAGCCTGGAGCCAGCTTCCGATTCTCTGTCTGCCCCTCACTCTCCCTCCCCCGCTCATACTCTGTGTCTCACTCTCAAAAATAAATAAACTTAAAAAAAAAACACCATAGTATCTGTTTCCTTGAAGCAAAAAAATCTCTTCAAATCAGTTAAAGTGAGCCAACCAATAATAAAATACATAAATTATATGAATAGGCTATTCCTAAAAAAAAAAATACATGAAACAATTTTAAACTTAATTTTCAAAGAAAGTAAAATAAACAACACAGTCATTATTTCTCCTTCCTATCATAGTACTAGATATTAAATGTTGAGTATAGCACAGATAAAGGCCCATATTCGCACACTGGCACTGAAACATGAATACCAATATAAACGAAGAAAGAAGTTTGTACATTCCTGTATGTACAATTTTACGAACATAAGATTTTCCCATCCTAATGGTAATCACTGTAGCAGTGAAATACAAGTTTCTTGAACAAATTTGGAGTAATTTGTAAAACAAATGATGGCATTTCAGAATAATGAGACTTTAGAATTGATGCAGAGGAAACATTCTCTTTACATGGAGTATTTTAACTGATTTTACTTGTATTTGAGTTAGAAACATATTATAAGAAATTATGATACATTTTTTGTCTATAATGTGATCTACGCCAAATATTATCAGTGTTTTTACATATAGTAAATTTATAATGAATTTGACGTTTTTAGTTCTGTGTTTTAGTTTGTCTGCAAAAATGTTTTCTTTACAGTAAAATGTATTTTGTTCTAAACAGCAACAAAAATATTTATTGTAGATTATCCTTATGAATATTTTTAATGTATTCAGTAAGAATTAATTGAACTACTGTTTTATAATCAGATGGTGCCACAGAGCTAATTTTACAAAGTAGGTAACAGGAGAAACATTATACTTAGAATTTAATTGTTTAAACTATAGTCATTTGATGATCATTAAATAAGGTCAGAAAAGGGTAACACATAAAAACTCAGAGCACTAATTACAATCAGTATATGCATGCAGCAACTGCAAAAAACATACATGCTGGCACCTTTTGATTGGCCAATGATGAAGATGGATCTACCGTAAGTGTCAATCCTGTAGCTGGGACAATTCTCCTGGCAGAAATAATTACGGATATCCACTGTCCTTGATACTAGTTATCAAAAGTGACACAGGCTTTGAGTGTACAGGTGGAAGGGGGAAGATAAAGTACCTGTTAAGGTAAATTATATCACACTTAATAAAAGAAGATAGATGATTACGTTTATTGAAATAAATTAAGTGAAATCATATGATTCCAATGTATGTTTTATTCTGAAAAGTAACCATATTTTACCACTTATAAAAATAATTTATTGAAATTTACCTTTGTCCCGTGAGTCAAAGATAAACTTTGAGACATTGTTTTAACACAGGTTTTTAGACCATTTAGTGAATATCAGATTTTGATTAGGAAATTGTGTGTAATTGTTTTTTGAAGGAATCAGAAAAGCAGAATAACTTAAATGCTCATTTTAGAAAAACACCACAGTGGGTGCGTGCGTGGCTCAGTTGGTTGAGTGGCCAGCTTTGGCCAGGTCATGATAGTGTGGCCTGTGAGTTCGAGCCCTGTATTGGGCTCACTGCTGACAGTGCAAAGCCTGCTTTGGATCCTGCTTTGGGTCCTCGATCTCCCTCTACCTCTGCCCCTCCCTCACTCACTGACACACATGCTCTCTCTCTATCAAAAATTAACATTTACAAAAAGGTAATGAAAAACAATGCATTCCATACTAAAACCTTGAAAACTGTGTCTTAACGTATGGTACTTTTGGCCCCATTTGTCATGGTTAGGAATATTTCAAATAAAACATTTACTTGCTCATTGATTTATTCATTCATAACAAAACCTAACACTTTAGAGAATATAAAAATTGCTTCTCTGACTATGTATCCTGGTGTATTTTAAATATGCTATTCTCTGGCAGATTGCTGAGTGCATACAAATCCAAGATTGGCCAGGAGAACCCCCACTTTATACCTGTTGAACTATTCTTGATGTATAATTTAGCAGTCACCCATCTTTTCAATTTAATTGCCTCAGTATTAATGTTTCATTAAAATAAACCAAGCTGGGTTTGGTAGAATTCTACTTTGTAAAACTAGCTTCTTCCTTGTTATTTTCTACTAATCCCACTTTAAAACTTGGTTATATCCATAAATTTACTGGGGCCACAGTTCTCTCCCTTTATGATCCTTTACATAGAAATTGACCAACACTTCCTTTTGAAATATGGCCTGGTGGATTGCTCTCTTGTCAAAGTGTGTACATACAGAAAGAAAAATACATTTTTATAATAGTTTTTAAATCAAATATGTTAATCAAAATAAAATAAAGTCATTCAAGACATAAATGTTTTATAGTAATATTTTTTTTAAAATTTATTTCTAGGAGAGAGAGAGAGACAGCGTGAGCAGGGGAGGGTCAGAGAGAGAGGGAGTCACAGACTGAAACAGGCTCCAGGCTCTGAGCTGGCAGTCAGCACAGAGCCCGACGCGGGGCTAGAACCCACGAACCACGAGATCATGACCCAAGCGAAAGTCGGACGCTTAACCGACTAAGCCACCCAGGTGCCCCACTAGTAATATTTTCTTTTTAAAAGCTGTTAGACTTTCAAAGCTTTGCTGGTTGGTAATAAATTATATAGTTAACCCAGCTCTTAATAGCGTCATAAAAACACTGACATCTTGCTGTACCTAAAGTTTGGTGTTAATAAAAATCGCTTATAAATAAATACATGACTACTCTTCAAAAATTAAATATCAAAACTTCCTTAACTGTATTATCAAGCTATGTAAAGTTATTGGCATGATGTGATATATAATTACAACTCAAAATAACTTATCTATTAAAATGTTACTAATTTTATAATTTTAAACTATAATTTGTTTTTCCATAACTTTTTATATTACTTGGCAAATACACTAAATGTTTTGTGCTGTCTGTTCTCTTGTATGGTGGTTGAAAATGAACTAGGCTTGATATCTATTTTTTTTCATGTCTTTAAGTACAGGGAGAGAGTTAACACCTCTCATTCCCTCAACTGAGTTGTTATATAAAAATAGTTTTATTAAACTTCCTGTTATTAATGTATCTTTCCACCATTTGTTGCAAATGAGCAGTGAGGTGATTAAAAGATGATAGGTGGCAAAGAGAAGAAAAAAGAAACAGGTTCTGATTCGAGCAAAAGAATCTTTTTTATATGTTCGGAGGTACTTCTTTCTAAACATCAAATTCCTTTTAGAAGTAAATGATAGAGCAATTTAGAAAAGCAACTCAAATGAGTTCATGTGACCTCTAACTGGCTGTCCAGAGCTAATTCAAACTGGAAAGAATTAAAGAGAAGCAAGATATAACCTTCAAATCTTGAAACTAGAAAATTGATGCCCAGGAAAATTTGGAATTGATGATAATCCGATGCGTGGGATGCATGCCTAATGTCTTTATCATAGATCCATCTAGGATATTTAGAACAAAGTGCAAAAGCATCACTGTGAGTGGGGAAGGAGCAGGAGATGGGAGATGATAGCATCGTTTTGCAAGAATTTAAGCTTCTGGAATGACTTCAAGGAAAGCAAAATTAGCAAACTATTATAGTCATCAGGCTTAGTTTAAGCAAAAGATTTTCCCACAGTGAGGTCTGCATCTGAGCAAAATGAATATTAGTAAGATAGTACATTTTCCATTATTTTTGCTACTAAGTTGCTATTGTCGTCTTCCTCATTTTGGAAAAGCACTGGAAGTAGAACATCTGCTTTTGATTAAATTGGTGTGCCAGGATTTCTGTACAAATCCCCATCATAATTAAAGGTTGCTATTCCTATCTTCTCAAAAGATGTTTTGAAAATTACATCTCATTTAGAAAAATTACTTTCCTTTTTATCTAATAGTTATTCTTCTTTTTGTTTCTCAAAAATAAAATAAAATAAAATGACCCATTCTGCAAAGGTTAAAGCCATTGTTCTCATTACTCTTTCCCGCATGACAGAATTTTTTGTGATAGTCATCTTGGGAAGTTTAGCAACAAATGAATCTTCTAGAAAACTTTCATATGCTTTTCTTCCTGAAAGTTTGACATACTGCAACTTTATTCAAGTGCTCAGTTCTTTGATTTGTGTTTAGTAGTGCTAGTGATGACCCTGACAAATTTAAAAGAAAGTGAGAGGTTAAAAAAAAAGCTCTCTATTTGCCTTTTTAGATCTTTCAAATGTAAATATGATTACAAGTAAATGCTTTTCCACTTTTTCCTCAAACCTGTGAATCTCTTATTACCTCATCCCTCTTCTGTAACTGTACTTAACAATGTTGGGAAATATTCTAAAAGAATCTGATTACTTAGCAACATCTAAAACAAATGGCTTGACATCTCCACCTGTGAATTTTACTATCATCTGAAACTCAAAATTTAAAAGATGAAACACAAGTTCAGGCCTTTTCTTCCTACATTTCCCATTTTAGAATTCAGCCCCTCTATCCATCTAGTCATTCAACAAGAAACTCATGAGTCACTCTGATAAATCAAATCCTCATCGTCTCTAAGCTTTACTTAGTTAAGACACTTATCAGTTCTTGGCTAGACTATTTCAATAGCCAGCTAACTATTTTTAAGTTAATATGTCTAGAAAATAAACTGAATTATCTCTTCACTCAAATTAAAGTCCTTCAATGACAAATCATATTATTTTTCCTCTGTATATATTCTAGAGAATTTTCCTTCACACTTTATACTTAGCTCAAATATCACCATTCAATAAAATGACTCTTGAGTCACCCCTAAAAACCAATCACTACCCCATCAAGGAATGTGCATACATTACAGTCATTGTACTAAATACGTAGTTACACTATTGTATTTTCCCAACGAATATAGAGAACACTGTTACATAACTACCTTCCCACCAGCATTTGAGGGTGAGTCTAATAAATACAAGCACTTGTGAAATCAAGTGGCAGTTAGGAGACACTGCTGATTTGTAATACTGATACAGTATAGACTCGGGTCTGTTAATAGCTTAAAGCAAAATGTGAGTGTCAGAGGACTTCCTTGGAAATATCAAGGAAAATCAACTGCTATAACCCCAAATCAAGCAGATTTGAAGGAAATGCACCAGACTTAATTGTAAGAGGGCAAGAAGCAGAGAATGGGCAATTTCAGCCCAGGTAAGTTTGCTATGCTGGACTAAGGTCCTGACAGAGCAAGAGTGGCACTTTGAAATTTGGAATAAAGATCTATGTATTTGTACTTGAAAACCTTAAATACATATTTGCTCTTAGCCTCTGGTCCTTCAGAAGTGGCCCATTACACCATGTTGAAAAACAGAGGCTTTCTTTGATTGAAGACTATGGAGGTTTCAAATAAGACAGATACATTACAGGACAATAAATTCCCTCTTGAGGATCTTTCTCCATTTTCTCTGGCCATAATTAAGGTGAAATTGCAGCATCATCAGACTGAGAAGGTGCTGGGCCTGCTAATGAAGAAAAGAATTAAACACAAAGTGACTTTAGTACCTCCAAAATAATAACAACAACTACAATGACAACAGATGGGATTGCTCTGGGGAGCTTGAAAAAGGAACAATTCCAATTAAATGAAGCAGAAATGCAAGAACTTCAGTCACGAACTCTGAAGGAAGGGTCTGAAAAGCTGAGAGAACTTTGTGTGCTAGAATGGGTTTCCTAAAGAAGACAAGAAACACACACACAATGACAGTACTCCTTGAAAGGGTGAAGAGGCCACTCCATTTACCAAGACAATCAGGAGAGTGTGTTAAAAGATCAGTAATGACTCTCGTCTGTGAGTCTGTATGGGTGTATTTGAGAGCTGGACTCCTGTTACCACTGATGGAAACACTTAACTTCCATAAGAAATGTTCGTGTAATTAATTGGGCAGCAAGGTCAGCAAGGTACTCAGGTTGTTGCTAAAGGAATGTAGATGGGGGCACCTGAGTGGCTCAGGTGGCTAAGTCTTCGGCTAAGATCATGATCTCACCATTCCTGAGTTTGAGCTCCACATTGGGCTGCTCAGAGACTGGAGCCTGCTTTGGATTCTGTATATCCCTCTCTCTCTGACCCTACCCCACTCACATTCTGTCTCTCTCTCCTTCAAAATAAATAAATATTAAAAAAAATTTTAATGGAATATAGATATGGCTCAGGGCAAGACAGAGAGCCATCAAGTAACTGTACTGAACATATGTATTTGTATATGTAGGTATATCCAGATATATGTTTATATATATTTATATTTAAAAATAGGGGCACCTGGGTGGCTCAGTCGGTTAAGCGTCTGACTTCGGATCAGGTCATGATCTCACGGTTCATGATTTTGAGCCCCGTGTCGGGCTCTGTGCTGACAGCCAGCTCAGAACCTGGAGCCTGTTTCAGATTCTGTGTCTCCCTGTCTCTTTGACCCTCCCTACTCATGCTGTCTCTCTAACTCTGTCTCTCAGAAATAAATAAAACATTAAAAAAGTTAAAAATAGATAAGCAGAAAGCTGAGATCAGCCAACCTAAATGGAAAAAAATCATGATCCCTTGCTTAATTTATAGACCTGATCCTGTTTTCAGAATCAGAAACCATGATTGAAAGAGAAAAAAGAAGAATGAACTCAAAAAGTATATTAAGTAGTGATTCCCTCAGTCCTTCTCTTAAGAGGCCCATTATCATTTACGTATGTAACTATACTCTAGGGAAATCATAATAGCCAAACCCTTCCAGACCTTTCAAGAGCTGGGGAATAGAGTGCAAATTGACACTGATACCTGAGAACATAAGGCATCATCAAATCCATCTGAGGAAGGGGCATACAACCTAAGTAATAAATTGTGAATATGTCACAGGAATAAAAGGTAGAGCATAAGTAATATAGTCAATGATATTGTAATGGCAATGTAATCTGATGAATGGTAGCTACACTTGTGGGGAGCATAACACCATGTGTAAACTTGTCAAATCACTGTACCCTACACCTGAAATTAAGGTAGCATTGTGTGTCAATTATACTCAAATAAAATAAACAAAGAAAAAGAAATAAATTGTGTCCTGAACCAGGTCTAGGTTTTAAAGAAAACTCCATTGCTGATCTCCCTACTCTTAAAATGTAAAACTGGAATCGGCATACTTACCAGCTGACAGAGCCCTGACATCATTTCCTCAACCTGTCTGGTAGGAGCTATTATAGTGGATAAGGCAAGGTGGAGGTCGCTGAAATGATCTAGATCTTCACATTCTGATCAAGGCAATTAACTAAAAGCAATATTATATTTCTGGAGAAATGGCAGAAATTGTTGGCACCCTGGTAAACTTAGAAGATGGAGTTGGTCATTGGTATATCTATATTTAATTCAACAGCCTAGTACATGAAAAAAAAAATCACATAGGTGATGGTGGGGGCCAGTGGATTAGCACCATTTAACTAAGTAGTGGTCCCAACTGCAACACCTATTTGAGTTGTAGTATTCTTACCAAGTAAGATGCTCTGCAACTTTGATCTGTGGAACATGTTATCTTCCATACTCATCAAGAAAGATTAGATGCAGTTCACATGTATAAACTATACACTAATTCTCTTTCCACAGTGTTATGATTTTCATCTGTTCACCTTCTTAAAATAACCCAAAGGAATTCTGATTTGCGGGATACCCCACAGAACATCACATTGGTCCACTATATTGATGACATCATATTAATTGTAACTGATGAGGAAGATGTGGCAAGCATTCTAAATGACTTGGGAACATAACTCTATTCTAGAGCATACAAGGTAAAAATTACAAAGACGTCTTACCACATAGGTGAAGTTCTTAGTGTCCAGTTGTCTGGGGGGGTAGGTATGCTAGGACATTCCATTCCAAAGTAAAAGGCAAATTACACTTTCTACCTCCTACAACTAAGAAACAGTACAAGGATTGGAAGGGAATTTTAGGGTTTTAAAATTTTTTTATTTCATTTATTAATGTTTATTTTTGAGAGAGAGACAGAGCACAAGTGGCGGAGGGGTAGAAAGAGAGAGGGAGGGACAGAATCTGAAATAGGCTTCAGGCTCTGAGCTGTGAGCACAGAGTCCGACGTGGTCTTGAACGTGGGAACGGCGAGATCATGACTTAAACCAAAGTCAGATGCTCACCAGACAGCCCCTTGGAGGCCCAAACCCCTTTAGGTTTTGATATAAACATATTCCATACTGTGGAATATTTCTATAACCTATTTTTAGTGTGTAATCCTACCAGATTTGAGTGAGGGGAGAATTATAAATGGGTTTATAGAAGTTTTAGACTATGATTTAAAAAGTTTCACTATTTAGGCCATTATAATCCTACAAATCTGATGGTATGTGAGGTATCGGTGGTAGAAAAATATATCATGTGGATTTACTAAGTAATTCTAATACTGACAAGTCTTAATAAAATAGTCACAGTGCAGACAGACACTGAAGCTCTGGAGGGAGGCAATGATTTCTGCAGCAGAGAACTACACAACATTTTAAAAGCAGCTATTGGCAGGCTTCTGAACACTAGCAGAAAAAGCATCTGACTATGAGACAGCAAGTGATCATGTGTCCCAAACTTTCCACATGAAGTAGATACTGTCAGATCTACAAAGTCATAAATGTGGGTGGGCTTAGAAACAACCCATCATAAAATAGAAGTCCACTCAAGCATATTTAAAGATCACAAGTAAGTTGTTCAAGTAAGTTGCCCCTCCCCAATGTCACCTAACAACATTGTACCAGTGCCTTCCTTTCTTTGTTGTTAACTATAGCCTAACGGCCACGTGGGGCGGAGGTGATGAAGGATGAAAACACCTGAATTGGGTTCATGACCATGGTACATACTTCATGGTATGAAGGAGTAAGCTAAAAACTGCATTTTCACTGAAGTTTTCCTAAAAGTGGTCCTAGAACAGAGCAGTGAAGTAATTCTCTCAATAGGCATGGGTTAAAGTTGCTTAAGTGGACAGAGGAAAGACCTAAATGAGAGTATGCATACTCATCGCAATAGAGGTTGGCTTAGTTTGTTGGTCAGGGGACTGGAAAGAATGAAATTGGAATATTGATGACAAGGAGACCTGAGGAGGAAGTAGGCAGATGGTCCTGGGCATGGGAACAAAGTGCATGGATCGTTGTATCACAAATGAGTGCCCAGGGAAAGCGTCACTAAATTAGTAATTAGACAATAGATTTTCAGCAAGTAGATTTCAGCCTATTTCTGCCCTATGCCAATCCAGTTACCTATTCCATCATACAATGAAATCATGAAAATCAATACTATAGTGAGACGTATATGATATGTATAGGCCTAACAGCCTGGGTTTCTTCAAAACAAGTACTAGCTACTGGTGCTACTGAATAAACAACTTACCCCAATAAGACACCATCCTGGAGGAAAAGAACCAGCCATTTAAAAGCAAGCTGATTGGCTCATGTCACTTCTATCCTGAGCAGGCAAATTTCCTTATTCATTAAGACTGACTCATATTCTTGGATTAATTCCCCCCCCCCTTTTCTTTTACTTGCCAGCAGTGCTTGTATCTAAGGGCAGAGAATTTCATCCACCAACCTAAGATCCCACATAACATCTCCTCACACAAGGAATCCACTTTACAGCAAAGGAAGTGTGGTAGTGAGTGCATGATGATAAAATCCATTAGACACATCCAAATAATGCATTATCAAGTTGCTTCCTACTACAGCAAAGGAATAATAATGGCCTTTTGAAAACACAGCTGAGAAGCCAGAGAGGAGATGACATCCTGAGAAAATAAGTTCTATCTTTTAAGATCGACTATATGGTCATTATATAGTGCTATGTCCCCCAGAAATGCAATCATGCATTTGGGAAAAAATAGGTATAAGCTGGAATGACCTCATGGCACCATTTCCAGTGAACTGCTTGAGAAACTTGCAGTTCTCATTTCTGGTCTCCGGGCAGGGAGTGCTTCCACAGGGTGGGGCACAATAGGAGTCCCAATGAACCTTATGCTAAAGCCATTGTCTAGCCAATTTGAGCTCCTTGTGCTAATAGAAAAGAAAAGAGTTAATGTTCTGGTACAGGTAATTGACCATGACAGCCATGAAAAAATAAACTGACAAGATAAAAGGAGGAAGGAGAAATCACTTTGCCCTTAGGTGACCCTCCCCCATCCCCCAAATGCATCTCTTGGTGCTCTCCGCTCTGGTTCTAACTGTAAATAGCAAAGCACCATATCACAGCTTGATGAGGGTATGGTATCCAGCGACTGGCCCTTCATAAAGATTGGGTCAACCCATCTGATAAGTCTCCTAACCAAGCAGAAGTACTCCACTCCCCATGAAAATCTAGGTTTGAAGGAGAATCCAAAATGGGTGGTGGAGGATGGTAATAATGAGCAGCAGAAAAGACCTCAACAGCAATTGCAGCAACAAAGGCTGTTCACCCCCCTCTTCTCCACCTTGTGAGTTTTCCTAGACATTGTGATAAACCAGAATTAAAAAAAAAAAAAAAAGACATTATCGGACTTGACAAAGTCAAGGTAAGAAACAAATGGAGTTGAGTATTGAAAGGATGATGCTGCAGGTTGCTTTTGCTGCCCTACTTTATACAGCTGCTCTCCCATACCCCAGCTATTGGGTTCGTTGGCTAAAAACCACTCACAATGGCCCTCTTCCCGAGAGAATTGTCCCCACTACACAGGAGTCACTATATCTGAGAAGCTCCATCCCATCTCTGAGGTAAGACCTCGGGCAGGAACTGATTGAAGGCAATGACTGATGGTCTGAAGGTGGGAATAACACTGTGTTGCATTTCTGTCCCCAAAGCTTTCCTGGGTGATACTAAGTAGTATCCATGTAAAAACTGCACTCTTTTGCTTGTTTTTTTTTTCCCCTTCCCTGTTTTACTTTCCTGCTTGCCTTTCTCTTGAGAACACATTCCAGATAAAGGAATCCTACAGTCCTACCTGATACCTGGCCATGCTTTAGAAAATCTCAATGTCATTACATACATTGTTTGCTTTATTCTGGGGATTCATACTCCTTTTATTTATCTAATAATTTTTTGCCTTTACCACAAGTCAGCTAAATTGTCTTACAGGCCTGTCTCCATTTTGCACTGCCTCATTGTATTACAATTGTTTGACTTGGTCTCTCTTAGTGAAACAAGTATTAATGGAAGCTGTTTTATTTTTTAAATTTTTAAAAAATGTTTATTTATTTTTGAGAGAGACAGACAAAGACAGAGTTCAAGGGAGAGAGACAAGAAGAGAGGGAGACACAAATAAAAGCAGGCTTTAGGCTCTGGGCTGTCAGCACAGAGCCCACATGGGGTTTGAACCCACTAACCATGAGATCATGACCTGAGCTGAAGGTGGACACTTAACTGAATGAGCCTCCCAGGCCCCATCTTTTTTTTTTTTTTTTTAATAGAAGCTCCTTTAAAGATTTACTTCATTTATATATTTCTCAGTGTTTTATTTTTGAGAGGGAGAGAGACAGAGAAAACACAAGTGCGGAGGGGCAGAGAGAGATGGAGACACAGAATCTGAAGCATGCTCCAGACTCTTGGCTGACAGCACAGAGCCCATTACAGAGCTTGAACTCAGAACCATGAGATCATGACCTGAGCTGAAGTTGCACACTTAGCCACGAGGCCACCCAGGTACCGCAAGATATACTTTTAAGTACATTTTTCTCTTATTGATGGTTTTGTGAAAAAATGGAATATTGATTCTTTTTTTTTTTTTAATTTTTAATGTTTTATTTATTTCTAGGAGAGAGAGAGAGACAGCGTGAGCAAGGGAGGGTCAGAGAGAGAGGAGTCACAGGCTGAAACAGGCTCCAGGCTCTGAGCTGGCAGTCAGCACAGAGCCCGACGCGGGGCTCGAATCCACGAACCGCGAGATCATGACCTAGCGAAAGCCGGACGCTTGCGACTAAGCCACCCAGGCGCCCCAGATATTATTCTTAAAAAATAAGCTGAGTCGGGCGCCTGGGTGGCTTGAGCTCGGTTCTTCGCTTAGGTCATGATCTCGCGGTGCAGTTCGAGCCCCGCGTCGGCTCTGTGCTGACTGCCGGCTCAGAGCCTGGAGCCTGTTTCAGTCTGTGACTCCGTCTCCCTCTGACCCTCCCCTGCTCACGCTGTCTCTCTCTCTCTCCTAGAAATAAATAAAACATAAAAAAAAAAAAATTAAAAAAAAAAATAAACTGAGTTATTTTAATATATATATGTCTACAGGATATACTGGATATGCTTGGTTAAATAAATATTCCAGGAAATATTTATTGTGACACATGATTTTATTTAAAGATTTATATTATCCTTTTGACTCTCATCATATGTTTCAATGAAACAAAATTAATCCCTAGGTACAGAAATATCAGAATTTAAAATATAGAGAGAAAAATAAATATTCAAGGGTGCCTGGGTGGCTGACAGTCAGGTTAAGTGGCTGACTCTCAGTTTTGGCCCAGGTTATGACCTCATGATCCTGAGATTGACCTCCCTGCTGGGCTCCATGCTGAGCCTGGAACCTACTTGGGATTCTCTCTCTCCCTCTCTCTCTGTCCCTTCTCTGTATTCACTCTTTCTCCCTCTCTCTCTCTCTCTCAAAGTAACTAAATAACTACATAAATACATAAACAAATAAATATTCAGTGAAAGACAATCACCAAAATATTAACAGTGCATCTTGAAATACTAATGATGTTCAAACATTATCATTGACTTATACTGAACTATGTTAAAATAATTAATATAATCCTGTTAGTTGTTCTCCACTGAGGGAATATGTATTTATAGAGTGATATGTATGGATATAAAATAAATTCCTTAGGTAAAGTAACCAATATTTTTCTCCATTACATTCTGCTTGATAATTTACAATGTGATAGGAATTGTAAGTACAACTTAACTAGTTTTTCTTTTTTTAATTGTGAACACTTTGCTCTTCATAATATTTTGTTGTAAACTACTTAGATACATCTTCATTGGTGAAGTATACAGATTATCTCTGCCTATACAGTCCCCACTCACATGCTCAAAGAACGGGAGATCAGCGCAGAAAATGGTAATAATTTCAATGTGCACACTTTACTTGGCAGCGGGAGAACTGGCTCCAGATATGAAGAACATGTGGTTCAGCATTTTTCTACCTGAACACAACCAATACTCTGAGAGAAGTAGCTTACACCGACTGTCCAAATTTTGATCCAACAATGTGCACAATGAAGAATCGCATGAGGGCATTCTCACCTATTCAAGTGCTGTTATCTTAAATCCACCTGTATCTGAGTCTAAGTAGACACTTGCAGGGAGGTGGAATGTATTAAATATTTTTCATACAATAAAAAAATTCTTCACTATATTAATAAAAAAGGTGGTAACTTCTATTGTGTTCAAACAGTAAAAAAGTTGGACCCCTAGGTGGCTCAGTCGGTCAGGCATCTGACTTTGGCTCAGGTCATGATCCCACAGTTCATGAGTTCGAGCCCCGTCTTGGGCTCGGTGCCAACAACTCAGAGCCTGGAGCCTGCTTCAGATTCTGGGTCTCTCCCGCTCTCTCTGCCCCTCTCCTGTTTGCACTCCACCTCTCTCTCTCTCTCTCTCAAAAATAAACACTTAAAGATTAAAAAAAAAATTTTTTTTAATGTTTTATTTATTTCTAGGAGAGAGAGAGAGACAGCGTGAGCAGGAGAGGGTCAGAGAGAGGAGCCACAGACTTCGAAACAGGCTCCAGGCTCCGAGCTGACAGTCAGCACAGAGCCCGATGCGGGGCTCGAACCCACGAACCGCGAGATCATGACCCAAGCGAAAGTCGGACGCCTAACCGACTAAGCCACCCAGGCGCCCCAAAGATTTTTTAAAAGACAATAAAAAGCAACCAAGATAAACTGATAATGAAAAAAGCCATGTAGGGGCGCCTGGGTGGCTCAGTCAGTTGGGCGTCTGACATCGGCTCAGGTCATGATCTCACGGTTTGTGGGTTCGAACTCCACGTCAGGCTCTGTGCTGACACCTTGGAGCATGGAACCTGCTTTGGATTCTTTGTCTCCTCTCTCTAACCCTCCCCTGCTCATGCTCTCTCTCTCTCTCTCTCTCTCTCAGAAATTAAAAAAAAAAAAAAGCCTTGTAAAAATAGAAATGAATGAGCTTTGTCTATGTAAAGTAGCAAAATAATATAAAAGTTTTAAAGATATTGAGCCCTTCAGACAAATAAACAAGCAAATAAGAATAGCAAATAAGAATAATATAAAGGAAAATGGAAAAAAATAAAAGAAAAATTTCCCCCAAAGGTTCTGAGGCTAGAATATTTTGTAAGGCTAGGTCTTATCATTTTGAAGACACAGAAACTTCTGAATTACAAAATTGAACTACAACATGAAAATGATTGGAGTGATCCCAAATAATTGTGAAATATTGCTAAATATTGTTATAACCCTATCAGGCCAATGTTATACATATGTGTATAACATTTTATACATATATATATATATGTTTTATATAAGAATATATTAAATCATTATATATGCTAAAGAAATATTGCTTACCTTAGTGGAATAAAAATATAAAGATAATATTCTATCAAACTTCTATCAATTCATTATTGTTATAATAACATATACAATGTTAGAAAAAATGAAATATGTATCTTCTGCACTGCTGAATGTAAAGTAATTGTCTGAATACTTTTGGAGAGTTATTTGTTCAAATTCATTAAATTTTAAAATTTGCTTTGAACCAGCAAATTCAGTCTAGGAATTGCTATAAAGATGTATATGCAAGAGAGAGGGCAAGATGGCGGAGAAGTAAGGAGCTCCATACTTGCACTCGCGCCCATACATCACACAGAAAAGATCTGAAGCTATTGGAAACCTTACAAAACCTGAGAGATTGGGAGACAAAGGACGCAGAATCCACTGAGAGAGCCTTCTAATGTGAGTGCAAACCGGGGAAGATAAAATCGGGCTGGGATCGGAGACTCCAGGGTGGGAGGCGATCCCCCTCTACCCTCTACGGGAAGTGAGAGGGGAAAAGGAGAGAGTCTGAAACAGAAAAACCTCCGCTCGGTGCATAGAAAGACTGTACTTGCCAAACACCTGCACACCAGGTCCCCTCACGCCACTGGTCCTAGGGGAGGCTGAGCACACAAATTGCTTCTTTGCGCTGGCTCCTGGAGGCTAGACTTCAGAGTAGCAGCGCACCTGCCACCATTGTAACTCCCGGGCAGCTGGGGCCCCTGAAAGAGACGCGCGCGGACACCGGGCGTCTGCGCTCCTGGCTGGCTGGAACTCGAGAGGGAAGGCAAAGAACTAAAAACTGGGAAATTAGCCTGTGAGTTCGTGTTTTGGGTGACGAGCCATAGAGGGACCCGGTTTTCCTCACTCCAGCGGGCTCGGCACACCCGGCAGGCAAGCCCCCGCCCATGCTCGCTAGCCCAACCCAGAGAAGGAAGCAGCGATTCTGCCAAAGTAATACCGAAAAATAAAACCAAAACGGGAGGGATCACCATCCCAGACTTTAGCCTCTACTACAAAGCTGTCATCACCAAGACAGTATGGTATTGGCACAAAAACAGACACATAGACCAATGGAACAGAATCGAGAACTCAGAAGTGGACCCAAAAGTATACAGTCAACTGATCTTTGACAAAGCAGGAAAGAATATCCAATGGAAAAAAGACAGCCTTTTTAACAGACGGTGTTGGGAGAATTGGACAGCAACATGCAGAAGAATGAAACTAGATCATTTTCTCACACCATGCACAAAAATAAACTCAAAATGGATAAAGAACCTGAACGTGAGACAGGAAACCATTAAAACCCTAGACGAGAAAGCAGGAAACCACCTCCTTGACCTCCACCACAGCAACTTCTTACTTGACACATCCCCAAAAGCAAGGGAATCAAGAGCAAAAATAAACTGTTGGGACCTCATCAAGATTAAAAGCTTCTGCACGCCAAGGAAACAACCCAGAAAATTAATAGGCAACCAACGGAATGGGAAAAGATAGTTGCAAATAAAATATCAGATAAAGGGTTGATATCCAGAATCTATAAGGAACTCACCAAACTACACGCCTGAAAAACACACAACCCAGTGAAGAAATGGGCAGAAGATATGAACAGACACTTCTCCAAAGAGGACATCCAGATGGCCAACAGACACATGAAACGATGCTCAGCATCGCTCCTCATCAGGGAAATACAAATCAATACCACACTGAGATACCACCTCACACCAGTCAGAGTGGCTAAAATGAGCAAATCAGAGAACTCTAGATGCTGGCGAGGATGTGGAGAAACGGGCACCCTCCTACACTGTTGGTGGGAATGTAAACGGGTACAGCCCCTCTGGAGAACAGAGTGGAGGTTCCTCAGAAAACTAACAATAGAACTCCCCTATGACCCAGCAATAGCACTGCTAGGAATTTACCCAAGGGATACAGAAATGCTGATGCATAGGAGCACATGTACCCCAATGTTCATAGCAACACTCTCCATAATAACTAAAACATGGAAAGAGCCTAAGTGTCCATCAACAGATGAATGGATCAAGAAGATGTGGTTTATCTATACCATGGAATACCACATGGCAATGAGAAACAATGAAATCTGGCCATGTGTAGCAACATGGATGGACCTTGAGGGTGTTATGCTGAGCGAAATAAGTCAAGCATAGAAGGACAAATATCATATGTTTGCACGTATAGGAGGATTAGGAGGAACTTGACGGAGGAACAAGGGGGAGGAGAAGGGGGGAAATGGTGGGGGAAAGGGAGAGAGGCAAACCATGAGAGACTCTTGAATGCTGACAAAAACTGAGGACTGATGAATGTGGGGGGGAGGGAGGGATGGGCATGGAGGAGGACACTCGTGGGGATGAGCACTGGGTGTTATGTGGAAACTAATTTGACAATAAACTTTGTAAAAAAAAAACCAAAAAAACCACACACAAAAAAAGATGTAAATGCAGAGGCTTATACATAAAATGTATTAATTGCAGCAAGATTTGTGAGGAAAATAATGAAACACATTAAACCTACAATATAAAGTTAATTATTTTTTATCTTCATAAGTTGAAGTGCATGCAGCTGCTTTAAAATTGAAGAGACTATTGGGGCGCCTGGGTGGCTTAGTCGGTTAAGAGTCCTACTTTCGCTTAGCTCACGATCTCACGGTTGGGCTCTTTGCTGACTGCCGGCTCGGAGCCTGGAGCCTGCTTCAGATTCTGTGTCTCCCTCTCTCTCTGACCCTCCCCTGCTCGCGTTCTCTCTCTCCTGGAAACAAATAAAACATTAAAAAATTTTTTTAAAAATGAAGATAATATTATTCATATTTTGAAACATATATAAGTATATACATATATGCCACTACGTGTTATATATAAACATATGTATATAGAATATATTTGTAGATATTTATATGCAGTTTTTCTTAGAGTTTATCAAAATAAACTGTAAATCATCATGTTTTATATGATATTCATTTTATAAATTGTTAAAATAATACATTGCAGGAGTGCCTGGATGGCTCAGTCGGTTGAGGGTCCGATTTTGGCTCAGGTCATGATCTCATGGTTTGTGGGTTCGAGCCCTGCATCCGACTCTGTGCTGACAGCTACCTCAGAGCCTGGAGCCTGTTTCAGATTCTGTGTCTCCCTCTCTCTCTGCCCCTCCCTCACTCATGCTCTTTCTCTCTCTGTCTCAAAAATAAATAAAACCAAAATAATAATAAAAATAATAATACATTGCAGAGGTGCCTGGGTGGCTCAGTTGATTCAGTGTCTAACTCTTGACTTCAGCTCACATCATGACCTCAGGGCTGTAAAATCGAGTCCCACATCAGGCTCCATGCTGAACAGGAGCCTGCTTAAGATTCTCTCTCTCTTTTGCCTTGCCCTCTCTTTTGCTCTATCTCTCTCAAGAAAGAAAACAATACAGTATCTATTGATACATAGTGGGAATGATTGACTACCTTTATAATTATTAATAAAGGAACAACATATTTTATAGTTGTGATCTAGAATTTCCTTGTAAGATATTAATGATAAGAAAACAGCTAAAATTCACCAAAAAATTTATGTTCAAAGGTTCTCTTATCAGTATTTTTTAATTTCAAAAAATGGGATCTAGCTAATATGTTCAATAGTGGAAGAACAATTAATAAATCATAGAGCATTCAAATAATATAATATTTTAACCATTGTAAGTATTTTAGAATATAATTAATGATTCTAAGACATGCTTACCACACAATTCTAATGAACAAGGAGAAGCTAAGATTAATAAAACACATATGATCAAGCTTCCGATTTTAAAATATTGCATACATATGTGCATTAAAATTGGTGATGAATTAAGAGGTAAAAGTGAGAATGACAAATTTGCTTATTGGAAGCCTCCTCCAAGAGATAAATATCTTAAGACAATGGAGAATTGAAGAAGACAGGGCTTATGTAAATCAGAGAGAATCATCTGCTTAAACATTAGAAAGCTATTGAGAGATTGAGTTTCTAGAAGAATGATTAATGTTCTTAGGGTCTGCAGTGTAATGAATATTATCACATCAAAGCCCCATGTTTGTATGAGGTCTCCTAAAAACTCACCTCCCAGAACCGAAAAAAAATCTCTAGTAAACTACAGATGAAACGACATATCTGGTGTGATTGAATTCGGTGACATCTAGGATTATGCTCTGAAATGTAGTGTGTATGTGTTGGTGGGGTAGGAGAAGAAATCAAATTCCCTAAATAAATTCAGAAGAGTAAGGTAGCTCTGTGGGAATTTTAAAAACAAACAAAAACAAAAAGTCTGAGGGAGAGTACTGAATTTTCTCTGCTTGTGAACTCGGGAATTTGAGTCAAATTGTTCTAAATCTCCCAGGGTATGGAAATCCCAAAGCAACATTCGAGCAGAGAAATAATATACATACATACATTTGCTAAGTATTAAAACTTTTTTTGTAATTGTTTACATCTTGACATACTGGACTATTGCAATTCATACAGCTATAAATTGAACATGTGCTTTAAGGTAAGTGGCTAATGGTTCAGATTGTGAACCATTTCACAGTCTGGTGGGTGAAAATTTATTGATTTATTAAGAGACAACTGGTGTAAGGGTTTACTTACATCTTATAAAATGTCAATGTTTTCCTGTATCAGGTAGTCATCAGTATTTAGCTATTGTGTTAGTTTGCTAGAGCTACTGTACCAAAATATCACACATTGGGTGGTTTGAACAACAGAAATGTATTTTCTGGTGGTTCTGACGGCTGGAAGTAAGAGGTCAAGGTGCTGGCAGTTCCAGCTTCTCCTGAAGTCTCTCTCCTTGGTTTACAGGTTATCACCTTGCCACTGTGTTCTCACATGGCCCTTATGTGGTGCACATCTTTTCTGGTGTCTTCCTTTTCATATAAGGACACTGGTCATATTGAATTAGGGCCTCCCTTTTATAACTTCATTTAACCTAATATATCTCTTTAAAGTTCCTGCCTCCAAATCCATTCACATTCTAAGGCATTGGGTGTTGGGGCTTCAACATAGGAATTTGGAGGGAATTTGGAGCAGTTATATTCAGTAAAAACATCAAGTTAAATATGATGACTGCAAACTGGCATCCCAATGAAGTTGTTCAAATTCTTAATTTGCAAGTTTGATGGGTGCTTTTCAATAGGATTAATTTATGACTCCATTAATCCTTACGGTCAAAAATCGGTTCACTGAAGGTTTATCAAATAAAGAGTAAGTATGCATTGTTTAATAATCTCCATTAAAAATATAGTAAAAGTAACTCTGCCAAATTATTATTTTTCATTAAGGCAGTAAGAAGAAACAAAAAACTAGCAAAGTATAGGTTTAATCTTGCTTTGGAGATGTTTCCTAAGTAGATGGAGGATTATTTCAATCAGTCTGGAACAGAAAATTGTTTCAAGCACCTACCAGGAAGAAAGGGGTAAATTATTCCGAAAAAGAAATAACTAACTGGGAGAATAATGTCCAGGTCCCTTGTGGCATAATCTGACATGGAGGGGGATCCTCTGAACAGGTAGCTTTCCAAATGAGACTTGTAAGAAAAATAGAAATTGGGAGAGA
Organism: Proteles cristata cristata; assembly: GCA_017311185.1. Classification (NCBI taxonomy): domain Eukaryota; kingdom Metazoa; phylum Chordata; class Mammalia; order Carnivora; family Hyaenidae; genus Proteles; species Proteles cristata. The sequence goes on from JAESUZ010001400.1 coordinate 601,834, forward strand.
GAATGAAAAAAGGCATTCATAGAATGCATAAGAAAATAAATAAAAACAATCCAACTGGTATCTTAAAATTCACAAAACAAATTGCCTTTTAAACCAAAGCATTATTTTTCCATTGCAAAGAAAAATACTTATTTTTAATCTTTTGGATTTAGATAAAATATAATAGCATGCTCACTTACCTTTTTTTGCTTTAATAAAAATCTGCGGGGCGCCTGGGTGGCTCAGTTAGTTAAGCGTCTGACTTCAGCTCAGGTCATGATCTCAGAGGTCATCGGGTCGGGCTCTGTGCTGACAGCTCAGAGCCTGGAGCCTGCTTCAGATTCTGTGTCTCCCTCTCTCTCTGGCCCTCCCCTGCTCACACACTTTCTCTCTCTTTCAAAAATAAATAAAACATTAAGACATTTTTTTTTTTAAATTTGCAGTGTGAGTCCATATCATTTCAGTTATGGCCTAACTAGCCTGATTCTAATTTTCTGTGTTTTTTATAACATAGCCCTTAAATAAATGGGACTGATATCAAAAAGAAAAACAAAAAATCTACGAGTCTCTCATTTTTCTAGAATGTTATGTATCACTGAACTTTTAATATTAACATAAAGGGATTAAAATATCTAAAAGGAAAGCAAAATTGCTACGGATTCCATGAACACCAACATAGACAGCTCATTAGTTTGGTAGCATGTTATACTGAGAACATCGGGCCTGTGTCAAGGCTGTGAGCATACATAAAGTAATGGTTTCTTTTTGAGTAATATGTCAAGGATAGTTAACTACTAAGTTTAGCATATGTGTGTGAGTTAACCAATTCATTGGACACCTTGACCTTTAATTACGTTAATGCTATGGACTATAGAACAGGGCCAGGACATGGCGGACAGAGGTGGTGGAGAGGCAGATATGGTTGGCCATTCAAGTGAAACTGGACATATATGAATTGTTTTCATCTTATTTTGAGCTTCCTTTGTCTCATTACTTCAGTATAAATACACTTAAAAATGAATTAGATTGAAAAATTGTTTGATTCCATACCAATTGGCACATTCACAAAATTAACTGAATCATTCTCAGTAGCTGAACTGCCTCAATTTTTTTAAATCTATACAACAAAGATAAATGCTGGTCTAAAAAAGTAAATCAGGATTTGCTCGTTTCTCCAACATCTGTTAAAAAGTAGCCTTTGGTTTGCCTTTGGGGTAGCTCTGTTTGCTACCTTATATACCCATTGACAGAATTTTGATGATCCCATCCAAGGCACTATTTAATTTTCTGTCCCTCATTTTTAGTCTATACCTGAGTTAAAAATCTCAGAGATTCAATTTGATATCAGATTTGGTGTGTGAGGGCAGTACAATCTCCCGGAGCTGTAAACATACCTGAAAGGTTTGGGAAGTTTATTTTCGCTCTTCTACAGAGGTCTAGAAGATACTAGGTTTTTAGTTTTGGGTTTTAGGTCCAAAGGGGTGGCTTTATACTGACAGTTTATATATTGTTGCTGTTTTCCTTGTCATTGAAGAAAATCCTGTCTCAAAAAGAAAACTATGGTTGGAATAAATAGCCTCTAGGAATGCATCTGGCTTTCTAGAAATCTGTCTAAGGTATCCTTTCTCCTGTGCTATGGCAGACTTGGCTGAGGCTTATTTTAAATCAGTGCCTTTTATAAACAGTGGATGTTACAGACCCAGATTATGGGTGTTGCTGTGGACATTATTACTTAAAAGATTTTTAATGGTCATCCTAATTATATAAGAACTTTCCATATTTTTCAAATAAAGCCCTCAAATTTGCTAAGAAGGCTGCACTTGGAATTATTTGTTGTTTGAAATTAAAAGCAACACTAATGTGCTTGTAACACTATTGATGTAGTCATTTGTGTGAGTCAAACCAGGAACTGAGGTCAACTTAAAGAACACCTCACAATCAGGGAAGCTAACTAGTAAATAAAAACTTAGGTAAGTGAACGAAATGTATACTTTTCACTTCAGTGTCTTATAGGATAGCAAATGGATTTAATAAATAACCCCTGGAATTGTTTATATCTGGTTTCCTCCTCCCCCAGAATCTGATATACCTCATATTCTCTTAAGTCTCTCATTTTCCGAACTTTCTTCACTCGGGTATCCCAGCCCAAGCCACTTCAAATGCCCCTTCCTCCCTTCCCTCCACTCCAGGTCCATCTGTTATTCTTTTTTTTTTTTTTTTTTTAATGTTTTATTTATTTCTTGGAGAGAGAGACAGCGTGAGCAGGGGAGGGTCAGAGAGAGAGGGAGTCACAGACTGAAACAGGCTCCAGGCTCAGCTGGCAGTCAGCACAGAGCCCGACGCGGGGCTCGAACCCACGAACCGCGAGATCATGACCCAAGCGAAAGTCGGACGCTTAACCGACTAAGCCACCCAGGCGCCCCCCATCTGTTATTCTTAATTTCATGTCTGAGCATGATTTTGGCTCATTTTCTGATTTGCATGAGGAATAGGTGGAAATGACAGGCTCTCCTGCATGAAGGTGGTGGAATTTAGAGATAGGTTGGGACTTACAACACCTTATTACATGGTATTTAGCAAGTTGAATGAGGAGGAAATTTTCTTTTTCTTTTCCAGCTTTATTGGAATATAAATGACATAAAATACTGTGTTAAGTTTATGGTATACAGCGTAATGGCTTGATACATGTATATATTACATAATTATTGAGGAGGGTGTATTTTTCTTCATTTATTTTTTTCCTTGGTGGGCACAATGAATACAAAATTTTAAAGGTAGAGAAAACTATCCTTTAAAAGAATGAATATGTAGGCACTGTTCCTTGGAAACACAGAAATCATCATTACTTAAAATAAAAAAGGGGCAGGGTGCCTGGGTAGTTCAGTCGGTTGGGCATCCGATTTCGGTTCAGGTCATGATCTCATGGTTTGTGGGTTTGAGTCCTGCATCGGGTTCTGTGCTGACAGCTCAGAGCCTGAAGCCTGTTTCAGATTCTGTGTCTCCCTCTCTCTCTGACCGTGCTCACGCTGTTTCTATCTCTCTCTCTCAAAAATAAATAAAGCATTAAAAAATGTTTTTAGGGGCACCTGGGTGGCTTAGTCGGTTAAGCGTCCGACTTTCGCTTAGGTCACGTCTCGCGTTTCGTGGATTCGAGCCCCGCCCCGGGCTCTGTGCTGACTGCCAGAGGGTCACAGCCTGTTTCAGGGTCTGTGACTCCCTCTCTCTCTGACCCTCCCCTGCTCACGCTGTCTCTGTCTCTGTCTCTGTCTCTCTCTCTCTCCTAGAAATAAATAAAAAACATTAAACAATATTAAAATAAATAAAATAAAAAATGTTTTTAAATTTAAAAATATTAGAAAAGGACTTATTTATCAAAAGACATAGAGTTTTAGAGAGTAAGAAATATGTATGTGAGAGAAAAATGAGAGATATAATAAAGTAAAAATAACAACAATGGAAGATGGTCTAGTCCTTTGTTTATCTGCTTTTTAATGTTTGCTTTTGAGAGAGAGAGAGAGAACTTGAGAGAGTGAGGGAATGAACCAAGGAAAGGTAGAGAAAGAGAGGGAGAGACAGAATCTGAAGCAGTCTCCAGGTTCTGAGCTGTCGGCACAGAATCTGACACAGGGCTCAAACTCACAAGCCATGAGATCATGATCTGAGACAAAGTTGGACACTTAACTGACTCAGCCACCAAGGCACTCTTAGTCCTTTAAATAGAGAATGGGAGGGGCACCTGGGTGGCTCAGGAGGTTAAGCTCCGGCTCAGGTCATGATCTCGCAGTATAGTCAAGCTTTGTATTAGATACTATGTCTATAATAAATAGGGTAATTATATAATTTAGTTTTCAAATGTGCACTCTTGCAGGAGTGAAAGATAGTTATGTAAACACAATAAATATAAACTAGGACTGGGGCACCTCGGTGAGTCAGTTGGTTGAGCATCCAAGTCTTCATTTCACCTCAGGTCATGGGATCAAGCCCCAAGTTAGGCTCCACGTGAGTATGGAGTCTGCTTAAGATTCTCTCTGTCTCTCCCTCTGCTCTTCTCCCCCACATGCACACACACTCTCTTTCTTTCTCTAAAACAAACAAAGATTGGCCTGGGCAAATAAATTGAATAAGTGATCTCTGTAGTAACATAGGACTAAATTATCATTCTTAATGGGGTACAAGTATGCATGATTTGTGTGAAGAACACATACGTTTGGCAGTCAAATAGCTAATTGACATTATAGTTCTTACTATCTCCATTTTGCTGAAGGGAGAAGGATGTTAGGAAGATGAAAGAACACAAGGAAAAGAACTGTGGCTGTGTGTTCAGTTTCTATACTAAGGATAGGTCTACCAGATAGATCTAAGACAAAAAGAACACATCATTTAAAAGTAAAGGTGAGGGGCGCCTGGGTGGCTTAGTCGGTTGAGCGTCCGACTTTCGCTCAGGTCATGATCTCGCGGTTCGTGGGTTCGAGCCCCGCGTCGGGCTCTGTGCTGACAGCTCAGAGCCTGGAGCCTGTTTCAGTCTGTGACTCCCTCTCTCTGACCCTCCCTGCTCGTGCTGTCTCTCTCTCTCTCTCTCCTAGAAATAAATAAAAAAAAAAAAATTAAAAATAATAAAAAAAAAATAAATAAAAGTAAAGGTGAAATAATATTGGTGGAAGAAGGTAGACCTTGAACACCCAAAAGCTATTAGAAGTGAGATGAGAACACACCTGGAAGAATAAGTGACTAAGACTGTCAGTAATGAGAATTGCCAGGTGATCTTCTCACTATGGAAATTGTCCGTAATACCCTGAGCAAAAGAGGATTTATTGAGAATCAATAAATCAGCCATGCTATCTGGATATAGCAATTCTAAAATTTTAGGTGTAACTTCAATCTCATTACAGCTTATAAGAAAAAACGGTAACACTACTACAGTGAGCACAAACATCAATTGAAAGATGTATCCAATTTCAAAAGGTACTGAAATAAAAGTGATGTATTGAAAGGAAATAAGAAGTTGAGGAAATAAAAGCAAAACCAGATGAAAGATTAGATCATTCCCATACACCTGAAAAGTAGATAGTTTCATTAAAAAATCTTGTCTGTGCTATTTCTGGTTCTTACCATGATCAGCTTATACTCCAGGTGATGGTCAATTATTAGATTCCTTGGAATTTCATTATTAGGCTTGGGTTTTCATTAGTTTCAGTATTCTTGGAATTTATGGCCAGAGGGAGTGAGAACACCCAATTTATAAGAACCACTTTGAATATAAGATGGGCAAGACTGTCATCAATTCAGTTAATTATATTATTATCGGAAGGCTAATTAAAATAAATGCCATTAAAGATTTTTTCAGTAGGCTAAGATGTTCGGCAGTTAAGAAATCTGCAGTAGCATCAATAACTTTATGCCTATACTTATGATAGCAGGATATGTATGGGTGACAACTGAAATATTTATTTGGGCAGTCAGCCATCCAACAGACAAAACATCTGAAAGCCCTAGGACAGTTGAAAGCCAAATAGGTAATTGCTAGAGATCTATTATTACCCCCAATTGTTCACCGCTCGTGTCTCTGTAAAAAAAAAAAAAAAAAAAAAAAATTACATTATCTTCCATTGCCATGGGACTCTCCACATACCTGTTCCCAGTAGGAGGAACCACCTAACTGATACAGGTTTTGTCCATTTGACTGCATTTGGCCAACGAAGTACAAGCATTCATGAAAAAATGTCATTTACAAATAAAAATTCAAAGAGTCATTTTTCTTTCCCATGAGAATGACCTGTTCCAAACGGAAGCTGCTCCTTCAGCACGGAGCTAAAAATGAGGCAGAATGACAAGAGCCAAGTTACAGGTGCTGGACAGTGTATTGTGAGTCAGAAATAATTATGTGTACTTGTTAGGCTCAATTTAAGGTGCAAGTAAGCCAGTGAAGATTTGGGATCTTTTCCTTTCCTTTTCTTTTTTTTACTTTTCATTTCTTTTCTTGTTTCACCAGAATGAAGTTAGCTAATATAAATAAACTTCAAGTGAGTGGTAGATAAGAGTAGGTTAATTGCAATTCAAAGGCAAAGGAGCAAAAATATCATCTTTTAAAATTTTGTATCGATGTGGTGTTGCAAAATAAAAATCTAATAATGCAAAGACTTATGAATAAACATAGTGAGCTTAAAACCCTGCCAAGTCTATTAGCCCTTACTGTCATAACCTAGAAATGCCCAAAAATGTGGATTCCTGGCCAATATTCTTTACTCTCTTGGGTTAAAAATGAAAAAAATCAGTTCTACTCCATATGAGTTAGGAGAAGTGTCAGTGCAAAGTTCTGTCACACTGAAGATAGGCAGAGGGCATGAAGAGTTCCATCAGAAACCTTATCTAGTTATCTGAACACTTTCAAGAACAGAGCTATCATCTATTAATTGACAGCTTTGATGACCTCTTGTTAATCCATACCAACCAGAAACCACAGGAAGATTAGAAAATAACAATCTGTATGTTGGAGACACTTAAGGAAAATAATTGCTAGTCTAACTTGGAGAGCATCTTTCTCAATGGGATAATAAGCTGGACTTCAGCTAATTTTCCATAACAATCAGCTATGGAGAGAAAAGCATCAGTTGATATGGAAATTAGTGAAATACTTTGCTTGTCCCCATTAACATCTGATGAAACATTTAACCTTCATGCGATAATAATTGCCAACATTATGGTCATTGTAATTAAGTACATGAGAAAGACACCTGTAGTATATGTCTGCTGAGGGCTTTGCTATGTGAAAATTAAAGGTAACTGGTCAAGGACTCATTACTTGTTGTAGGAGAGTACCATAATCCTAGAACTTGGTTGATGGTGGTGGCAGTAGTGGCAGCAAACTTCAGGACTCACCTTACTAACTCCATTAATGGCTTAATCTAGGTAAGTTATTTGAACACTCAATCTGTGGGATGCCTGGGTGGCTTTGTCAGTTGAGCATCAGACTCTTGATTTCAGCTCAGGTTATGATCCCAGGGTCATAGAATTGAGCCCTACATCAGGATCTGAGTTGAGCATGGAGCCTGCTTAGGATTCTCTCTCTCCCTCTGCCCCTCTCTCCTCCTTGTGTCCTTCTCTCTCTCTTTGTCTATGTCTCTATCTTTGTCTATGTCTCTCTCTTTATATGGGGGGGGGTGGAAAGAAGGACCAATCTATAATGACTCTTGCTTAGTGGAGATATCTTTATGAAGCTACTGGAGAAGACTGTGGTCTGATCAGGGGCACTGTGATCACGTGAGAATATTTCACACAATCACAAATGCAATTTATTTCATCTACAAGTAGGAAAGCCTACCAATTTTGATAGGTTATAGGTAAATAGTAAATATGCTGATAGAAATTTAAACTTTGATGAGGACATAAGGATTTCAGAAGTTAAAGTACTTAAAATACCCAAGAAGGAAATCACAGATACCTGGAATTCAGTAGGCTTATGGTAGGCAGTTGATTAGGTGTCCTATAATTTGATAGTAAAGGAAAAGTGACCTGATGAACATTAAGGTTTCTATGAACTTAGGGGCAGAATGCTATTCTTATTTGGTGAATCAATAATCAGTTTGTAACCCAAAATGGGTTGAGCATAGGGAGTAAGATACAGGATGTAACTTCAACATCACAATAAAATACAAGGTACAAAAGGTATGGGGCATGTTAAGACAAGTGTGTGGATAGGGGAACACTGATAAAGCAGCTTTTCCAGTCCATTAGAAGGAGGCCTAATGTTCCCAGATTCTTTTAGGACAATTCACTATCACTAACAGGAGTTAACTCTGGCCTTGCTTCAAAAATAAGAGTCCACAAATGTGCCTTCATCCAGGCCACTAGCAATCAATAATTAATTTCCAATTCCTCAAAAAGAAAAAGGTGTGTGGTCTACCAACACATTTTTGGATCCCAAATATTTTCATATTCAGAGATAAATGTAGGATATTTATCAAATATGGATATTAGCTGCTGTGAAGCCGGGTCGAAGGAGCAGACAGTCCAAAATGAGATGCTCTCTACCCTCTGCAACTCTCTGATTTTCAGGAAAAATTAGATGAACTGAGTCTGGAGATGTCAGGACTCTGATAACACATTTAAAGTATCTTCCTATTGATAAATTGAACAGCATTTTATTTTTATAATAACAGTTGTTTCTTCAGAATGAATAGAGGTTTCCTCATCAAAAATTAATCTTTTAAAATCACTGCAAAGATTCTAGCCTATAGATTGCCCTATACAAGACTTTTCTCTACAATTATTTACTTAAACAATGGGTCCACATTTAGAGTAGAAAACTTTAGGGGATTTTATATGTATATATATATATATATATACATATATATATGTATGATTATATATGCGTATATATAATCATTTATATATATTATATAAATATATATAATCATTCCCCTATATTGTATAATAATACAATAATTGTATATTGTAGTGAATTGAAAAAGCAGTTGAGAAATTAGAAAGTAAAATCATCTTAAATGGGAAGAGTTGATTCCTTAAACTACAGGGGTTTGAACCATGCAGGTCCACTTATATGTGGATTTTTTTTCAATATAGTACATTATTATACATCTGTTTTCCATATGATTTTCTTAATAACGTCTTATTTTCTTTACCTTATTTTACTATAAGAATACAGTATAAACTATATATAACATACAAAATATGTGTTAGTTGACTGTTTATGTGAATCAGTAAGACTCTGGTCAACACAACAATAGACTATTAGTAATTGAGTTTGAGGAGAGGTAAAATCTATGAAGAAATTTTCAACAGATTGGGGGATTGGAGCTCCTAACATCCACATTGTTTAGGGTCAATTGTAATTGTATGTAGTTATACTATTTTGTTCTTTATGGAACCTAGAAAAAAATCAAGCTATTCACTTTATGAGCTATTTGGAAATCTTTCCCCATCGTTCTTCAGATATTCACAAGCTACAGAAAGTCTTATCAAGGAATATTCCTAAGGTTGCTACAAAACCTATCGAGGAAGAGTATCCACACAGGCTCAGTTAAAGCCATGAAAGAAATCGATTTTGTCGTCCTGATGTCTCTTAATTCCCTTTAGCAACTGTAGCATCCTTTGAAGAGCTATTGAATGCACTGAGTTGATGATTATTTTCTCAGTATATGAGAATATGTATTCTTATGCATCACATATATACTATTATATATATATGTATATATATATATATATATAAACACACACCATCATACTCAAGATATATATATATAAAAGAAATATAATAAATACTGGCTGAACCAAAGAATTAATACATATTCAAAAATGATAGCAAAAATCTTTTCATAAACAGGTCAAATAAAAGTTAAACACAGTGCTCTGGGAGAATAATATAAACAGAATATAAACTGGTGTTGCGGATGAAATGACACAAAGACAAGACACACACAAAAGACAGACACAGACACAACTCTGGCTGAAGGAACAATTCTACGCAAGCCCCTCTTGCGGTTTATTTTATACCCCGGTAACTGGATACAAACTGAAATCTACAAGATGCATTCCTTTACCAATTAAGGGCAAGTAGCCAAACACATTTCAAGGACAGGGGGGAGCAAAGGGAGGAAGCGACCACAACATGTTTACTAAGAGGCCTGCTCACAATTCGAGCCTCCTCCCTAGTTCTAAGGAGGGCATGTTCCCTCGTGTGCAAGCAGATCATTAAACTTGGATATTGTGTGCAGGCCTCTTGACAGAACATCCTGTTCGCAGGCATGATCTGCCCAGGCAGAGAGCCGCGTGTGCAGGCATATCTCTGTGTCCCTAACCACACTTTCTTGTGGTCACTGTCGGGCTCCCACAAACTGGTGGTTTTGTAGGCCATAGAGATGGCACTATCATTTCTATGGCCTACAAAACCTTGCTTCTTTCTTTTCTTCCTACCTAAATTATCTCACATTTCTACACCAATCTGTTTTTCTGTCCTCCTCTTTTTTGCCCATTAAGGTTTACATTGTTATGATTTGTTATAAATTGGTAAAGAATGAAAGTTAACTCCAGGGTCATTGTCTTAGTAAGCAGACTCCAAATCTTGTTTTTATGCGTCCACAGCAATTTGCCACTGTTAAGGATTTCATCTTATTGCCTAAGCCAAGAGTTAGAATGGTGCTAGTGACCTGAAATTGAACCTCTGAGATTCTGGAACCTGCTGGGATCTCCCTTGTTATTCTGATATGTATGTGTCCCTGAACTATTAAGGTGAGATTTGTACTTTGTTTTCTAAATAAGGCAAGTTAACGTCTAATGGGATGTCACTATGGGAAAGCTTGAGTGGATCATTCAGTAAGTGACTTTAAAGTTAACAGTAGGAAAGTTTATTAAAATACAAAAAGAATCAGATCTTTCCTTTCGTATGTTAGTATATCTAAGAAATTCCTTGAATATACTATTCCATTTTTTACAGCAGGTATCTTTTTTATTGAAGGTCCCTCTAAAGGGATAGAGTAATTCAAACTCCTTATCCTAAGAATATATGAGGGAGTAATATATAATATGAAAACTAGCAGCCTAACTTTCCTGGATGGAGGAATATAATTTAGAACACAAGTTTTAGGGAAGTTATATGTTTGCCTCAAACCCAGATGGCAAAAACCAATTTTTCTAGGAGAACCTAGGAGAGAACAAATTATTTTAATAAATGTTGCTGGAATTTGGGATTTATAAAATTTAAAAATTCAGGAATTTAATTGTGAGTAAAGCAGACACCATTTTGCTTGTCATCAAAAAGTACAGCCTAGTGGGAGAACCAGTTATTAAAATAAGGTAAGTGTTATTAAGGACAGATGCAATGTACTGTCAGTGAAAGATCTAACTTAGTCTAGGTAAATGTCCTTGGCATTTGCTTGAAAATAAAAACTTTAATCTTTTCACTGAGATCTAAAGGATGAGTGTTAGCTGACAAAAAAGGGAAAAGTCAGGGGCACCTGGGTAGCTCAGTTATTTAAGCGTCCCACTTTGGCTCAGGTCATGATCTCGTGGTTTGTGGGTTTGAGCCCCGCGTCGGGTTCCGTGCTGAGAGCTAGCTCAGAGCCTGGAGCCTGTCTTCGGATTCTGTAACTCCCTCTCTCTCTGATTCTGTACCCTCCCCTGCTCACACTGTCTCTATCTCTGTCTCAAAAATAAATAAAACATTAAAAAATTTAAAAAAGATAAAAGTCAGAATGGTCAGAGCAAAGGGAACAGTGTCTGTGATGGCCTAAGGCAGGGAGCAGTATTGCTCACTAGAGGAAATGAAGGAAGGTCAGAATGAACAGAAAGACTAGAAAAATGTTAGTGATAAAGCTGAAGAGTGAAATGCGACCAGATAGTGATGGGCCTTGCACATGCTACAAGTGGGGAAACCTCTGAAAAAATATGAACAAGAAAGATGCAGTCAGATTTGCACTATTGAATGATCAATTTTCCTGAACTGTAGAGAAAAGATTTGCAGGACAGACAGAAAGTGAGACCCTTAGAAAGATGTTGCATTAATTCAGGGAATAGTAGATGATCACTAGGCTTAGGATCCTGGCAGAAAAGATGCTCAGAGATACAGAGTCTGAGGACTATGTTTAGAGGCAAAATCAATAGAGCATCAGGGCTGACTGATATGGGGGATAAGAGATAGGAGGGTGTCTTGAAGTATACTCAGGTTTCCATCTTGTCTCATTGGAGAGATGCTGTTATCATTCATTCAGATAGGGGACATTAGAGGGAAATACTGCAAATTCACTATTGAACATGGAAACATACAAACAGGCAGTTATTCAGGTATATGGGGTTAGAAGGCAAAAGGACTGAGATGCAATCACATATTTATATAGTTAAAATCGGACCATGTTCCTAACAAATGAAACCATGGATATTGTGTGCAGATTTAACTGAAGGACACTGAGTGAGAGAGGATATATGACCAATGACACACTGCAAAGAAAGTCAACAGTTAAAAAATGGATAGAGAAAACAATGGTCCATCCATGTGGTTGAGCAGGGAGACTTAGAAGGTTAGAGGAATGCCAGTAGTGGGTGGTGTCAGAGAAACCAAAGCAATATGCTGTCATTTTGACTATGGTTGTTATTATGAATTTTATTTTATTTAGAAGTAGTGGTTTGATGTTAACTTAGAGCAAGTGCAAAGTGCTTCTGAAATATTAGGCAAGATGAAAGCTGGACTTAGTGATATGAAGAACAGTGATCCAGAAAGCAAGAGCTCTCTCAGCAGAGGGGTGAGTACATGGGATGTAATGGACTGGAGAATGAGATCATGATGAAGAAATTGCTTTCTTTCTTTCTTCTTTTTTTTTGGGGGGGGGTTAAAAAGTATTTATTTGCTTGTTTATTATTTTTTAACATTGTTATTTATTTTTGAGAGACAGAGAGAAACAGAGTGTGAGTGGAAGAGGGGCAGAGAGGGAGGGAGACACACAATCCAAAGCAGGCTCTGTCAGCACAGAGCCCAACACGGGGCTTGAACCCATCAATTGTGAGATGATGACCTGAGCCAAAGTCAAACGCTTAACAGACTGAGCCACCCAGAAACCCCTAAAAAAACTATTTAGAACACATGAAACAAGGCAACATTTACTCTCCCTTCCGTCTTCCAGGGAGGAGTCTGTTGGTGGCTCCACCACTGTCACATTATTGCTCTCTGAGTCAGTGTTACCATCACTGCTCCCTTCCTCAGCCATATTGTCCGTTACATCCCGTTTTCAAGCCATGCCTTCTCTGCTCCATTGGGAAGCTCTCATCATCTCTCTTTACCTCCGCCTCACTAGCAGCTTGCTCTTCCTCAGGAGCCATGCGATTGCTTGCTCTGCTGCCTCTTTCTTTCCTCCTGCCTTTTGTGAGCATGTCCGTCTGCCATTTGCAATTTCAGGGACATTTTTTCTTCCATATCCACTGTTACTTACAAACTGCACGAGCTTTTAAGTTCATTGTTAAATGTATCTGTGCCTTCCAGGAATTTCCTCTTCTCTTCCTGGTGTCGTTCCTCTATTTGAAGAAGTTCAGCTTCTGGTTTGCGCTGATGAACCATTAAGGCCTGGGCCTGTCATTTGAGAACATGCATTCTAGTTGTCGTGACAACTGACCAAACATCTGACAGCGCACTCTCATGAAGGATTTCATTGATGAGACGGTGGTTTCTTTGGAAATGGACAGCAGCTCTATGCTTCATTGAAAAGCCATCAGTATGATTACCTGGATCTTGGGCAACCTGAGTGCTCATGTGAGATTCTCTTTTCTCCATGCAAGACTGTCTCTGTTGACTTTCTTCCTCTAAAGCAGCTCTGTACAACCTTGTGCCTTTATGTAAACAATGTATCTGGGAAAAACATGACAGGACTTTATAGATGCATGTATTCTATCTTTTTCTACTTTGTATTTGTTTACATATTGTTGTTTTTCTTCACCAGTGAGATCTCTCCACATGCCACCAATAGTCTTGCCAACCTCCTCACAACTTTAGATCATGGTTGGAAGATTTTACTTTGTCTCAGACCTTTCTGCTGTACCTCACATAGGGCATCAGTGGCTTATTTGGTGGCTTTGAGGGATTCGAACTATAATATCACGTAATGTCATGACATGGCCATTGGTGCCTGGGTTCCCTCCCAGCCTGTGCTTGTTGTAGGCAAGATGACTGTATGGATTGTATCCCACAAAGCCTGGCCTGTCGGCCATTGTGTAACTGGAGTGGGAAGTGGGGCATAAGATGGTCTTTTTGAAATTTTGGAAGACTAAGTTCTCAGTTTCTTAAGACTGAATCTGCGACACCATAGAGAGAAAAAGTGCCCACAGCTCCGGCCTCATTTCCCTTTGTGATCATGAAGAAGTTTCTTAAGTTTTGAGCTCTGAAGGTAAGAACTCAGGGTGGTAGTTGGGTAGTACAATGACCTCGAAAAAGGACATATATATATATATATTTTTTAATTTTTTTTAAATGTTTTATTTATTTCTAGGAGAGAGAGAGAGACAGCATGAGCAGGGGAGGGTCAGAGAGAGAGGGAGTCACAGACTGAAACAGGCTCCAGGCTCTGAGCTGGCAGTCAGTACAGAGCCCGATGCGGGGCTCAAACCCACGAACTGCGAGATCATGACCTAAGCGAAAGTCGGACACTTAACCGACTAAGCCACCCAGGCGCCCCAATTTTCTTTATCATTTCCAGTTATATAGATTCCAGCCTGTGTCAGTGATAATGGAAAAGATAAAGAAGTAGAATGTAATATACTGAGAAGTGATTAATCAGGCCAACAAGAGGCAGGAGCAGCCGAATGTAGAACTTCTTTGTTCCTGAGAAGTAGCAAAAGAGAGACAGGTACATATCCTAAAAATGAATGTTTAAAACATCCCAAAATCCTTTCTAAATGTTCACTCATACTAAGTCACTCAATCCATAGATTGAGTGAAGTAGAAGTACTCATATCACTATTTTATAGATAAAAAAATTAAAGTAAACTATCAACAGTCCGTTTTGTGGGTGATTGAATCAGGAATCAATGGAGCCTGGAAAGACTGACTTCAGCGTCAAGCAGTCTGCCACTACCCTCTACTATCTGTCTATCTGATCCTAGACTTCTCCAGCTAACCTGTGAGAACTCTCAGGCAAGCCCATCTCATAACCTCCACTGTTTTTCAATAAGATGAATTTAAGTTTTTAATAAAGTACATACGATTATTCTAATATTTTGGATAAACAGAAGTTTAGAGGAGATGAGATAATTTCCATTTTATTTATAGTAAATGGGAAAGACCAAATTTGACCCCAAATTTGTCTAAATTTAAAGCCATTGACCTTTACCCTGGCCAAGAAGAATGATTTTCAAGTTCTCACAGTTGCAAGCTGCTCTCCTGCTGATCACGGTTACTTCTAAGATTGATCTCTCAACCCTGCTTTAAAAGAAAGCTTTCTGCCCTTTTCCCTATAAAGCCTACCACCATAATTCAGATATGTTGCCCTCATCTGTACCTTCAACTGTGTCCTCATCTGTGCCTGTACCTACTTCAGTCACAGCACACAGGAAAACCACGAACACTTTTTTCTTTTTTTGTGTGTTTAGGTATTTATTTTGAGAGCGAGAGGACACATGTGTGTGAGGAGGGTAGGGGCATAGAGAGAAGGAGAGAATGTGAAGCAGGCTCTGCCCTGTGAGTGTAGAGCTCTACGAGGGGCTCAAACCCATGAACCATGAGATCATGCCCCGAGCCAATATCAAGAGACAGGTGTGGGGAACCTGAGTGGTCAGTCAGTTAAGCATCAAACTCTTGATTTCAGCTCAGATCGTGATCTTGGGATTCTCTCTCCTCCCCTGCCCCCCAAAAAACCCAAATAAATAAACTTAAAAAAAGTCTGACGCTCAATAGATGGAGCCAGCAGGGTGTTCCCTCTTTTTTTAATTTATTATTTTTTTATTATTTAAAAAATTTTAATGTTTATTCATTTTTGAGAAACAAAGACAGAGTGTGAGTGGGGAAGGGGGAGAGCGAGATTGAGGGAGACACAGAATCCCAAGCAGGCTCCAGGCTTTGAGCTGCCAGCACAGAGCCTGACGCGGGGCTTGAACTCACAGTCTGTGGGATCATGACCTGAGCCAAAGTCGGATGCTTAACCAACTGAACCACTGAGAGGCCCCAACCCCCTTCTTTTGTTAAATGAAAAAGACTTCCAGTTGCTAAGAAGTAGTCTTGCTGAAAGTAACCTTGAACAGATCTTGTAGGTTATCATACTTAGTTATTTTGGTATCTCAGCTTTATGAAAGCATTGGGGAGATTGTGTATGAAGCCCTAGGGCTTTGACAAAATCAAGGAGGGTTGCCCTGAATTGCTAGATTCTGAGATCTAGTGTTACAGTAACATTTTCTATGGAGAAAGGGTGCCATGTCCGATGTTCTTTGGTGAGGGGAGACCCCCCAGTACACCAAAGGAGGTTAACAGGGTGAGTGGGGTACTCTGAGCTGGTGGGAAGGTTTTTCTGATTCATGTGGGGATCTTAGCCTAATGAGGCTGAACACTAATGAGGCTCACTAATTATATTTGCCAGGTAATAGTTGAAGATTAGGGAAAGCAATGAAAAATATCCCAATTCGTCCCGACTGGTGGACACCTGTGGTTCTGGGTAGTTCCTGACCAGCCGTGTACCACCGCAGCAGGAGCAGGCTTCATTTTCCCTACTCTGCAGTACCAGGCCTAGGAAACACCTGCACTTTGGAAGTAAGAAACAGTGACAAACCTCTAATTCTCTGACCCTGGCATTGAAAGCCACACCCCCCTCCCTATCTACCAAGTGACCCCCATCCCTATCTACCAAGTCCAAGTTTGTTGGACTTGCCTGTAGCAGGACATCTTTTTTTTTTTTTTTTTAATATTTTTATTTATTTTTAGGAGAGGGAGAGAGAGAGAGAGAGAGAGACAGCGTGCACAGGGGAGGGTCAGAGAGAGAGAGGGAGTCACAGACTGAAACAGGCTCCAGGCTCTGAGCTGGCAGTCAGCACAGAGCCCGTCACGGGGCTCGAACCCATGAACCGCGAGATCGTGACCTAAGCGAGAGTCGGACGCTTAACCGACTAAGCCACCCAGGTGCCCCGCAGGACATCTTAAGAGATAAATATTAGATTTACTTATTTATGGAGAAGCATGAGGGGCTAATTGGGAAAATAAGGATCATTACCTGTTCGTTACCTAATAGTTAAATGGGGAAAAGGGATTTTCTTTTGCTAGCTCCTATTCCAGTTGAGTAGACCCTGCTGATTTATTTTTGCCACTCCAGTATTGCTTATGTCTGCTCAAAGTGGAATGTAATTGTGTATTTAATATGAAAAACAGGAAGGGACACCTGGGTGGCTCAGTGAGTTAAGTGTCTGACTTTGGCTCCAGTCATGATCTTAAGGTTCATGAGTTGAGCTCTGCATAGAGCTTTGTGCTGATAGTGCTGAGCCTGCTTGGGGTTCTCTCTCTCCTCTCTTTGCCCCATTCTCTTTCTCCCCCTCAAAATAAATAAATAAGCTTAAAAAAAAAAAGAAAAACAGGAAGAAGCATATGTATTTTTACCTTTGGTGGTAGGCTTATATGGAAATAGCTCTAAACAATTACAATAACTATTTTATGACACTGATACACTGTGGTAGGCATTTACAGGTATTACCTCATTTAATACTCACACAACTCTGTAGGACAGGTACTGCTATTTGTTAAAACCTGAGACGTAGGCATTAAACTACACGGCCAGCATCATATAATCAGGAATTGATAAATTCAGTATTTAGTCAGACTTAAAATACAAGTAGTTCAGTTACAGAAACTGTACTCTTAATCCTGAACATAACTTTGTGCCCTGTCACAAGGACTAGGCTTGAAGCCATCTTAAATGCATTCTGTGTAGAGTAAAATCTCCTTCACTATCAGTCTTTTAAGGCTAAAAACCTTTTATTTTCTTATAGGTGAATTATATTCTAGATACAGAATAAAGATGAGTTAAGAAATTAATACTAAAATTCCAACATTGCTTCAGAACTGTGATTTTGGAAAATATATTTAGTAACTTCAAGAGCCTATTGTTGATTGTGCATCAGTAATTTTGGAAGAGATGCTATGGTTATAAATTGTGTAATTTAAAAATTAATGTTAGCAGATAGTGAGTAAAAACCATTTACTGAGTTTTTCTTGAAGGAGTACAACATTATTTAACTTTTTCCATGACCTCTCTTTCTTAAGCCATTCACACAAAAGTGTAGGAATTACACAAATAAAAAGTAGATGACAGTATGGAAAGGTACACTAAATTGAACCAAAGTAATACAATATTGTTTGTACATGGTCTAAAGATGTATTACACCCACCAGCCTCCCTAACCCCATCTAACTTTCTCCTTTCCTCTCCTGTCATATATAAGGTATATGGTTCCATACATCCATACAATGGATGTGTCCTTGCAGAAGTTATGATGTCTGCCTGCATTTCCAGGAAGAAATGTGTCACGTTGTGTCACCTGAAGATTACTGGTCACTGAGAATTAGAACGCAGACTGATATAAGGGAAAAATTAATTGTAAATGAGTCCATAGTCCCTTGGAAATTACATAGCTTTTCCTTTTCTTTTCTGTCCAATCCTTTAGGCCTTCCAATTTCTCCTTCATTAAGCACTGAATCCTGCGTATGCTGCCCACGCCACCATCGGTACTTCTCTCTTGAGAAGCTCAGGTTTAGCTGAGAAGAAATCATATAAACAAATACATTGCAAAAGAGGGTAACATGGTTTAAATAAAGAATATATTGCACAGTGGATTTTCAATTGTACCTCCTACCCCTCCAATAAGGAGGCGATATTCTCAATCAGCATTGTTTGGCAATTGAGGACCAATGTAAAGAAATAAAAGGGTATGATTTAAATTCAATACTACTATTTTAAATTGTTGTACTTTGGATTCTAGAAACTAAGAACTAAATTTCACCACCTTCCAAACTGGAAGCAGATGATCTGGTCAGGTAAATACAAGGGAGAAGTTTAAAAAATCTGTTTCTTTATAAAAATACATGTACTATTTTTTTCCATTTCAATTATTATCCTAATGGAGAAATCTTGATGATGTTTAATAAATTAAATTCCACTACCAACATTTACATAGCACTATACATTTAGGATGACATCCTTTCCAAAACGTTTTAAAGTAAGCTAATTAAATAATTTCATGATTTCACTAAAGTTCAGTTATTCCAAAGAAATTGACTTCATAATGTATATAGCAAATTAGTGAAGACTATTTCTATCTACCATCAGTCTCCTAATGATCAATTCTGTGTGCTTCACATTAAATTAGGACAATACTAGAGTTTTTTGATTTTCAAATTCTTTTTGAAATAATGATATATGTATTAGTTTGCTTTCACAAAGTACCACAAACTGGGTGGATTAAATAACAGAAATTTATGGTCTTACTGTTTGAAGGTGTTACCAGGATTTGTTTCTTCTGAGGGCTAAAAGGGAGGGATGCATTCTAGGCCTTTCTCCTTGGCTTGTAGATGACTGTCTACATGTACACAAGGTGTTCTCTTCTATGTTTGCCTGTGCACAAATTTGTGCTTCTTATAAGGATACCAACCGTATTTGATTTGGGCCCACCCTATAGACCTCTCCTTAATGAGTTACATCCCAACATCCCATTTCTAAATAAGGTCATTTTCTGAGGTCTTGAGAATTAGAACTTCAATATTTAATTTTAAACGGAGGTTCTATTTAACCCATAACACTATCAAGTTTTGTAATCCAGTCCTATATTTTAAAATTGTGGGAATAAATTAAAAATAATGTCATGATCTTTGGATCTTTGTTTTCTCAACATGTGAACAACAAATGAACATTTTTACAGACAAAAATTAATTTTGACCACTTGTAAAAGATCACAGTGTTATGCAGTAGTTAGGAGCAAGGAGGAATAAAGCGGGTGCTGGCCATACCCTTGGAGACCCCCACCCCACCTTCCCAACCTGGAGGATTAACAGCCACACCTTCAGAGCCACCTCTAAAGGCTAAGGACAGGGGCGCCTGGGTGGCTTAGTCAGTTAAACGTCCAACTTTCACTTAGGTCATGATCTCGCGGTTCGTGGGTTCGAGCCCTGCGTCGGGCTCTGTGCTGACTGCCAGCTCAGAGCATGGAGCCTGTTTCGGAGTCTGTGACTCCCTCTCTCTCTGACCCTCCCCTGCTCACGCTGTCTCTCTCTCTCTCTCTTAGAAAAAAATAAAATATTAAAAAATTTTAAAAAATTAAAAAACAATAAAAATAAAGGCTAAGGACAGGGAAGGCTTAGTCACAGAGGTGGCTCAAAAGCCACAAGGAGACTTCTAAGAGCTGAGCATGCACACACAAGGTGCAACTGGCCCTTAAGTACCTTTAAGGTCACAACAGAGGTCCATTAGACACTCATAAATATACAATACATAAATAAATACAACTATAACAAAGTGCATCATAGGTAGGCACATGCACAGAAGCCAAAATGTTATATAACCACCAGTTGTTAATCAAAAATGTGAATCAAAGCCAAATTTACATGTATGCAAAGCAGGCTTGCAAGGATTCAGCTAGAGTTCCTCCATGCCATCGCCCGTCTTGCTGCAGCCGTGGTCTGCTTTCACACTTGAGATGCACTATACTTGTCTGTTCGATAAACCCTGTCTTCCCGTTCTGGTCTTGGGTCCTCAGTTCTTTGTTCTATCTGGGACAAGAACCAAGACTTACTGTCTGTAACAGGAAGACTTTTTTTCCCTTCCTTGCACCTATGTGTGCAACAGTAGTTTAGACCTGATGGTTTAATACGCAGTATAAAACAAAAGGGTCTTGTTATGCTTTGTGTCCCTGTGTTGGGTGAAGGGAGAGAGAGGTAGTCAGGGTTACCACAGATTTGCTCAGTGAACACATTACTTTTCATTCGTTTTGGTTCTGGCGGATTATTTCCAAAACTGTTTTCAGATCATTAACCTCAAAGTATTCTATGTGGAATATTTTGCTTTTTCTCAGCCCACCTAACCCCCAAAGTGAGAATTTGCAGACTATACAACGTGAAGTATAAAACAAACAATGGTTTTAGGTATAAATTAAACCTCTCTTCATGCAGTTCTAGTTATTTTTTGGAGTTTCTACTATATCGACTTTACCGTCCAAGTTGTAGAAACTTTTATCCTTGACAATGTATCTTTCGAGGTGGAGTGAAGCTATAAAAAGGCCAAGTGGAGGAAATCAGAGGATGCAAAGGCCCTGGAGTGTGAACCAGGGCTGAAGCCCTTTCTCCTCTTTGCCTGACTTGGTGAGAAAGGCAGCTTTGTTCAGTGTGAGTGATGTGGTCAGTTTCCTGACTTCCTCCCAGTTTATGACTCTTCTTAACATTTTGTGTATCACTGTATTCAATATTGCTTTTAGATCTTTTAAAAATTTATTTTTCAATTTAATATCTCCATGATCACCTTTCCCAATAAATTTGTTCATACATATATATGTATATATATAATGTTTTAAAAATAATTTTTATTACCACTTAATTACATTAAAATTAAGACAAACTACAAAATTAAAATGTTTTCTCAGGCTCCTCAGTGTGGCATGTAGCCTTCATGTTGAGCTTAATTCAAGGTATTTAAAATTAAGCATAAGCTTTACACTTGGACTTTATGTAATCTCAGAGCTGAATGTGTGCATAACCTGACATGGATTGGTTTGAATTCATGCTTTCATGTTCTAGAGCCTACAGGTCTAGAGCCAGGGATGAGATTGAAACCTTACACATTCACTAGTGTCTCCACTGTGGTCAAATTGCTTAAATTCTCTAGATTTCAGTTCCCTTACCTGCAATATGAAGACAATAATGATTCCCTCATAAATTTGTGCAGGAGTTGAGAGATGACAAATGTAAAGTGTCTTGAATATTGTTTGTTTTCTGTTAGTGATTCCTAAGATCACCACTGATACTGTGTGCCCAGAAGTCTCAAAAGTTGTTCTCTCCATCTTCTCAATACAAACCATTTAAGAACATTTTCTTTAGGAACTATCACTTTTATACCATCTCCAGACATATAAATTATCTTTTTAAATTTATTTTTTGTTTGTCTCAAAGGCCTTATCTTAGCTTGCCTCCTTAAAAACCTTGAGACTGTGAGTATTTTTCTCTCTGAGCCTTTACGTATAGGCTTGGAACCTTGAGTCACTGATATATACATTAGTCTGTATATATCGTATATATGTATGTGTGTGTGTGTATATACATATATATAGTCTGTATATATATTATATGCGTATATATGAGGCTTATTATTCTTTAAAAATAGATGCTGTTGTATTTTTAATATGCAACAGTACATAAGGTGTTTTTTTATTATAGGCTGAAACTTTGGAGAACACACCATCTTTCCTAAAAACTAGAAAGTCAAATTTCCTTAATGAGTAGAATTGCTATTAAATGTTTCTTCTTCGTATATATTTTATATTAGTTTACAAAGTCTATCAACAGTTCTAAAATAGCATTTCTAATATATATACATACTCAGTGATCCTTGAAGATAAGCTGTGATTGATGCAGGAAATAAATGCAAAAATATCTGGTAAACATTTGTGAAAAATAATTATATGCTTACAATTACTTTATTAACCTGTTTTTTTTTATTGAGCAAGAACAGTCTTACAGATTTCAGACAGAAGTATTAGAAACTGGAATCAAATACAGTTTATTTCTGATATATATATATGCAATATAACAACTACGAGAAACAATGTGATTTCAGAACAAAACAATGGAGAACCAGCTCATGGTAAGAGTATTAATGTAAGAGCTTTGTTATTAACAAAAGAAAAGAGATGTAGTTTAGATGGCTAAAAAATTAGGTCAGTTCATTTGTTAATTGCTTTTTCTTTTAAAAGGTCTTTTGGGAGAGTTTAATATAAAAGTTATTTTAAGAATAAAATATCTTTTTTCTCCCATTCTCATATTTGATCATTAAAATTTTTAGTATCAAGGGAAACACCGTATTGCACTTTGAATCAGTTAAACTGTATGAATAAATTATCTGTAACAAAGAGCTCCCATGTTTCTAGACATAATATTTGTCACGTTAATGAATTCCAAAATAAAAGATGATTTGGAATATATATTATATGCTATTTATTTTCTCTTGTTTGTCAATGGTCTGTATAGATTATTCAGATAAGTATGTTCAACATGGAATGAATTGTTTTGGAATTTGCCAGAGCATGTTTCATTGACATGCTGAAGGAGAGTGTTCATCTTCTGCCACAATTATTAAAAATAAGCATGAATGATAAACATGAAGATGCAAATGTAGATGTTTAGATTGGTACCTTCTCAGAGATACCGTATATAAAAATATTTAGTATTAAAGATAAAACGCATATAATGAAAACTCATATTGTGGTGATGTCATTATTATGAAGAAATAAAAAGATGGAAAATAACTAAATCCATGTACAATATCTATCTTTAAGTTTACTAAATTGTAATTCATATCATGTGTTTAGTAATATATCTGCCTAAGTAGTTCCTCACTTTCGGTATTTCATCTCCATGCTGCTAGGGACACTGTTTGCTTTTACCTCTGTGGTGCATCCCAATCACATAGATTAGGACCTGTCACTAAACCAATATGCAATAAATGGCAATTGATAATTAACATTCCCATTATTACAAAGTTGAACAAAAAATTACAGAATATGAAATATGAACAAATTAATAAAACTATTTGTTAGCATTAATTGAAACTTCAATAAACTGCAGTTATTTAGGAATAAACATCATATTTTGTAATATATAAATATTTTTAAATTCTAGCCATAAATTACAATAGATAGAAAAGTGCATTTGGAATAAAAATGGATTTATTATTGACCTTAGACTTGGCTCATTTTGTGCCATGTCTCTTTTTGGCTCTTGTTACTCCTCTAATTGTAGATAATAGAAAATAATATGGATATTTTTATCACCAAGGTGGCTTCTCTAGTTATTTTTGTCTTTAAGTGATAGATATTTTGTACTGTCTGAATGAGAATGGACTGTCTTTGGAATTAGTGAGTTCTTTTTACTGGAACTATAAAAAATAAAGCTGGGAAATAAATAATTATGTCCTGGATATGCTGAAAGAGGATTCATACATAAAATATGAAATGTTATAGAAAATGTTTTTCAAATTGTAGTCTATGAGTTTGTAGGGACTGTTTTCTGGTTGCCAGGGGTCCTCTTTGGGAATGAAGGAAGTGCCAAGCAGACATGCTCTGGGGCGTGCATTTATGTTTTACACAGAGCAGATTGATATTAACTACTTTGTGTATTGGGGTTCCATAAAGGATTTATCCTGAGGAAAGTAGTACATGGCTATTTAAGCTTAATAGCCAGAGTATTAAAACATCTGGAGGTCCTTTCAAATTTGAGGTTCCATAATTCCACAGATGCATAAAATAAAGGTACCATTTGGTTGTACACATAAACTACTATCACTTTCTTCTTTGAGTATATATCCCCCTCTCTGAAGGAGAATTATATTACCCCTCTCCAGTGAATCATAGAAAATTTAGGGCTTGATAACACTGTGAATTTGAAAGTTTTCTTGAAAATATCTACTTGATTATATTCATAGAAATATTACATATCTGTACAGTAAACTATGTATAATAAGTTATAAAATGTATATAGTATTCAGTAAAATATAGAAACATATATGTATATATTTGGCAATGAATGAAAATATATTCTAAAAGGGTAATAAGGAATTTTAAAAAGGTAAAGTAATTATACAACACCTACTATTAAAGTAATATTTGGAAATGCTATTCATTTCTAATAGTTGGTTTTTGAACAATTTTGAAATTGTAGAAAAGTAGTAAGTAAAATACAAAGATTTTTTTCTTAAAAAGTTGAGAGTATATTGCTAAGCTGATGCCCTATCACCCCCAAATTCTTAAATATGTGCCTCCTATAATTATGTACATGGATATTACATAACCATAATACAAAAGTCAAAATCTGAAAATTAGCATTAATATACCATATTCATTTCATCCTTAAATCCCCCTCAAATTTTGTCAATTATCCTTATATAGTTCTTTGCATCAAACTGATCAAGTTCAGAATCATTCATGGCATTCACTTGTCATGACTATAGTTTCCTTCAAACTAGAACAGTTCTCAGTGTTTCCTTGAATTTCATGATCTTAAAACTTTTGAAGAATAAGAAAATTATTTTGTAGACTGTTTCTCAGTCTGAGTTTACCTGATGCTACCTCATGATTATCTATACATGATTATCTTTTTGAGGAATATCACAGAAGCTATGCTACATTTTCTTTGTGCCCTCTTGGGTGGCGTGTGGTTTTTATTTTTTTCTTATATTGATGATGATCACTTTGCTTGGTTGATTAAAGTGGCATCCAACAGAGTTCTCTATTGTAGAGCTTCTCATTTTTTCTTTTACAGTTGACAAATATTTTGTAGACAGGTACAATGAAACAATGTAAACAGTCAAGTTCCCCAGTGAACTTTTTATTTATTCAATTTGTTTATTTATATCAGTTTGGGCTCATGATTGTTATTTTATTCAATGCATCAAAATCAATTAATATTATTTATTGAGCCAGAAGAGGCTCTTTAACTTTGTCAAACGTTGTGACCTCTCACCCTGATCAGGTTCCATCACCCAGCTCTGGTTACCTTCTTCGACCTCCACGCCCCTCAACTCACAGCCACAAGTCCACATGCCTTCTGCTCCTTGACCCACTTCATAGTTCTGGGACTGAATTGCTTAGAATGGTAAAGGGGAAAATGCGAAAGGAACGAGGGAAAGAAACGATATTTTTATTTTTATTTTTCAAAATTGTATTTTGTTGTTGATTTAGAAAGTTAAATACTTTTTAAAGTGTTCTCCTGTTCTTTTAGAAAACGGTGATTATGATGGCTATGGTGGTAGAGGTGTGACTGTATGTGGGTGCATTTTGTCCCAAAGAGTAGATGCATCACAATGACAAATATTCTCTGATATTTATAGTGAATTTGAAGGAAATTTGAAGGAAAGAAAAAAATAGAAAAATACCACTGTAGAGTCAAATAAAATATATTAGCCATCTATCTACTGTTCCTATGGTAATGGAACCCTTTTCCCACTCATTAGAATTATCTTTGAATTCTCTTTCCTTTATCACCTGCAAAACTCTATTTGTTTCATGTTTGCAGTATTTTATATTTACTTTTTCATTTATTTTCTGTGTTCTCCTTTTAAGCCTTCTTTCCCCTAGTTTACTGCAATCCTGCAAAACTGGTCTTCCCCCCACAACATTTATGCCGTTATCCTACACTGTGCTGTTAGATTCATTATCTTCTGTTCCCCATAGCCAGGAAGATAAAGGCATTCAACAACTTCTAGGATCTCTTTTCTAACTCACCTTTTCAATCTTTTCTTTTCCACCCTTATCTTTTAAAATTGGTCACTCCAGTCAAAGAAAAGACATATTGTTCCTTTTGAAAAGTCTTGGGTTTCCAAATCTGTACCTTTTCATTTTCTTTCACACATGGCACTCTCTTTTTTAATGCTCCACTCACTCAGCTCTTCCCTAACAGTTAAGGCCTAGGTCAAATCCAAACTCCTCTGTGAAATGTTACATGACTTCCATGGATCATCCAGCTATCCCCTTGTAACCAAATTACATATATTATTTCCCACTATGTGTTTTATTTTTTAATTTATAAACCACTTTACATTTACAATGTGCCAAACACTATTCTAAGTGTTTTACAAATACTAATTTAATTCTCAAAACAACTGTATCATATAGCTATAACTGTTAATATAATTTTAAAGATTGTAGAACCAATCTACAGGGTTTTAAAGCAATTCATCTGCTCAATGTGATTATTGAGACCATGTATTTAAATTATGCAGTGTTACTGTTATTACTTATTTATAACTTTAACTCTTTTACAAATATGTAAAGGGAAAACTTATGTCAGTCACTCACCCCCCTAACAGAATCTAGGTCATTACATTTCATTTATAAGGCATCCTATAGATATTTGTTTAGTAAGCACAAGTGTCAACATTTATTGAGCATATATTACGGACAGGTACTATTACTATTAATTTGTATTTATTACTTTATTTAATCCTGTAGTAACTTACACATTAGGTTTATTAAAGCATTTTAAAGATTAAGAAAATGATCTGAAAAGTCTCAAGCCACTTATTTTTTTCACTATCTGCACTAGGAAGTATAAATTAGGAACATTTGAATATGTGATCTTGAGGTCATTTGACAGCTTAAATAGATTCTTTTAGTTTAGATTGGCAACAGCTCAGCAACGTAAATCGGGGAATGTTATTCCTATTTTAAATGGGAGAAAACAATTCAGAGAAGCTGGCTAAAACGACCAGGATCATACATTTATAATAAGCACGTTTTGGATTTTAAGTCATTTTCTGACTCTCTAATATGCGAGTCTCACTTTGCCCTTTCAACTCTCACATTTACTCCATGAAAGAATAAAGAAATGAAGAAAGAATTGTGTTCTCACCTGCCCTCCTCAAACTACCCTTTGGGAAACAAAGACCAGAGCATGAGTAATGCATTAACAGCCAAGGAAAACATTTCACCAGGTCCATGGAAAAAATATGTAGTCTCTACAGAGTACATACAATAACGGGAAACTATCTTGTCTCCACATACTGAACATCAGTTCTGTAACAAATAAGCAAATGACAGATTTCTATGAGAAGCTTGAGCATTTTCTATACCCAGTGAGCATATTAGTAGTTTAAAAGGAGTAAAAATAAGTTATATCCAAAATAATAAAGAAAGTAGCTATGAAGATGTGATTGGTATATCATCTATCTCTTGGAATTTTATCTAACTAATCAATTTAATTTCTGAAAAGGGAATACTTCTACACTTCCCCAAAGATAATCTTTGGAAAAAGGAACATACCCAGACAATCAATTTAATTGTTAAAGAAACATGAGGAAGGAAAGTAAACAAACAATGCAGTATAGGTAATGAACTTGAGTTGTAAACTTTATAAACTTAATAGCTGTCATAACTGAAAAAATAAAGTAAGGTTATGGCTTATTAGATTTTTATAACAAAATATCAATCTTTTAAAAGTGTTAAATGTAATTTAACACTTCATCAATAATAGTTGTTTTTTAGCATATATTCTACCCAAAGTCAGAGGCTTGTGACACATTCCCATTACAAACACTTCTCATGTGGAGGTAAACTTCAATAAGGTGTGAAAGAGGCTAGAATCAGTTGTTGCATATCTTTGATGGAAAGAGATTGACATTACATTTGTATCTACTATTTGTCTATCTTTAAAATTGGAGGAAAAAAAGTTAAGCTAATGTTTATTTGGGAAAGAAGCTTTCCCTTATCCTGAACAATCTTACTCTCAAATCCAGCCGAGGTCCTCTTCCCATGCCCACATGACCCGTTTTACCCAATGAGAAAATGTTCTCATTTTTCGCTGTCTAAACATACTATATTGATTATTTTTATACCTATATTGTGATCAATATGAACAAAAATATACATAACTTTCCAACAGGAAGAACTGCAAGAAAAAAATCTGACCTTTTAAAAATTTTAATAAACTGTTTTTTCAAATATATTTACTTATATTTTAATCAGTACATAAAAATGCCCATTTAAAACTCGCTCAACAATATTAAGTAAAATATAAGCATATTTTCACTTTTAAAGATCTGTTGTATGAACAATTGTATCTCCACATTTTTGGTTTTTCAAATTTTTATTTAAAATCTAGTTAGTTAACGTATTACGTAATATTAATTTCAGGAGTAGAATTTAAAGATTCATCACTTAACATATAATACACAGTGGTCAAAAAATCTCCATATTGTTTTTATTTTTTTTAATGTTTTATTTATTTCTAGGAGAGAGAGAGACAGCGTGAGCAGGGGAGGGTCAGAGAGAGAGGGAGTCACAGACTGAAACAGGTTCCAGGCTCTGAGCTGGCAGTCAGCACAGAGCCAGACGCGGGGCTGGGACCCACGAACCGCGAGATCATGACCTAAACGAAAGTTGGACGCTTAACCGACTAAGCCACCCAGGCGCCCCAATCTCCATATTGTTTTAAATTCTATTCTCTACATCACTAATTAAATTAAACATTTTCAGAATGTTTATCATTAAACTGTATTTCTTCTTTGGAGAAGTGTTTGTTTATGTATTATACCCACTATTTTTTTGGATTACTTATCTTTTTCATTATTTTTCCAGGTATCTTTGTAATTTCTAGATATTTCTATTCTTAATTTACATATACTACAATTATTTTTAGACTTTTTAATAAAAAAATACGGTTATAGGGGTGCCTGGGTGGCTTAGTTGGTTAAGAGTCCTGACTTTTGCTTAGGTCATGATCTCGTGGTTCGTGGGTTCGAGCCCCACGTCGGGCTCTGTGCTGACTGCCAGCTCAGAGCCTGGAGCCCTGTTTCAGTCTGTGACTCCCTCTCCTGACCCTCCCCTGCTCACGCTGTCTCTCTCTCTCTCTCCTAGAAATAAATAAAACATTTAAAAAAATTAAAAAATACAGTTATATATTGTGGGAAAAGAGATGGTTTTATCTTTTTTCATAATAATATTTATGTGCCTTAATCATTTTCTTGTCATCTTGTGTTGAAAATATTGAGAGGTACAACTGCTTGAAACCATAATGTCAAATGACACTGCTTATGGTTTGTATTTGGCATGTTTGGGAGGAAAAGAGAAATCATTATCCATGAAAAAGTGGGTTTTTCAAAGTGATATAAGTTCTCAAAGTGTTACAGAGAAATATGTTTTACCAAATACTCATCAGGTAAAGGAAAGTCTGTAATCTGATGGCTTTCAGTTTGTAGAATTCTGCTCCCCACAAATCTTGTAATTTGCATATGTAAATTGGGACAATGTATTTTCAAAATGGAATTAGAGTATAAATTATTGATTCTTAAAATTTCTTTTTATGGGAATTGTCTTAGGATTTTCTGGGTCCAGGTGTTACTTTGAACATCCTGTTAAAGTACATCAAACTTTCAACTAAAATATTAGGATATAAAGTGTTTTTGTATGAATCAATTATTTCCTTAGGAATTACAAAACTATTAATTTTTAAACCACATTTTCTTTTGAGAGAGAGAAGGCAGGGAGGGAGAAAAGGAGAGGAGCCCCAGTAGGATCAGCTGCCAGCACAGAGCCAGATGTGGGACTTGATGCCATGAACCTTAAGATCATGGTCTGAGCCAAAATCAAGAGTCAGATGCTCAGCCAACTAAGTCACCCAGGTGCTCCAATATAGTGCCTTTCTAATCCCAAATTTCTACATGAATGATCATCACCTATGTGGTTATTTCAAATATTATTAATTTAAGAATTTCAGTATAAATACTTAATAGTTTAATTTAGAAATTGTGGAGACTGTATGTATTTATTTATTTAGGTTGTCAAATTATCTATTGAAATATTTCCCTTTGTAGTTCTTAACTAGCTGAGCATTCGACTGACAGGCATATAAGTTATTTTTGTTGGCATCACATTGTTGTCATTGTTGAGAAAGTAATAAGAGAGATAACAATTAAAGGCAACAGTGACTACTTTTGCTAATGTCATCTATGATATCATGGGGGTGATGGCCATCAACATTGCAGCCCAAAGATAGGGCAGTCCCCAGGATCTCTTTAATGGTTCCAGAGAGTTCTCTAGCTAAAGATGGATACTACATCTGTCAGACAATGTTGACAATCTCATCCAATGTGCTTAATGTTTTTCTGCTTCTTTCTGTCTCTTGGCAGTTCCTTGAGGCTTTAATAACCAAGATTGAAGCAGAAAGTACCACTTCAATCTAGGCCTGTCTGTTATAAACGGTCAGGTTCACTGTAATCCTCAGACCTTTCCAATCACTGATTGCCTTGGCAATGTCATCACCAACTTTTTTTGGAGACAGACCCAGGGGGCCTATCTTCAGGATTAAGGCAGCCATTGCCAACCTCCCCATTGGTGTGCCTCAAATGTGTGGCTTTGTTTCATTGGGGGTCAAACTTGGGCTGCATGGTGGAGGTGGATTGTGTCTGATGAACCTGGATTCAGGACACCTGGAAACTGGTGTACCTTTGCCTCCTCTGGGCAGAAAGCCCTCTTTTGGGTATTAAAATTTTTAGATGAGGGGCACCTGGGTGGCTCAGTTGGTAAGCCAGGTCAGCTCAGGTCATGATCTCACAGTTCATGGCTTCCAAGCCCACATCAGGTTTGGGCTGACAGCTCAGAGCCTGGAGCCTGTTTCAGATTCTGTGTCTCCCTCTTTCTCTCTGCCTCATGCTCTGTCTCTCTCTGTCTCAAATTAAATAAAACAAAAAAAAAATGTAAAAAAAATTTATACTAAAATTTGTGCTGCAAGTAATCTTGAGTATTGATGGATGGGATAGTTGTTTTCAAACCATTTTTATGTACTCTTGCATTTATGCACATGTGAAGTGTTATAGTTAATAATTGTTCTTTTTGGTTAAATTCTACCATCTTAGAAAAGTAAGGCTTCTTTCAATTGACTTTCACCTTGAGGTGCACATGTCTTTCTTGTCCTGGTGGTACAGAAAGGTGTCACAGCATCATCTTAGATATTCCCTGCCTCACATTTAACCCACTTATACAAGAGCACTAGTATTGTATTTTCGATTTTTGTTATTATTTTTTTAAATGAAATTTTGAAGCCATAATTTGGGTAATGAGGGATAAGGGTTCATTTATTGTTTTTTCTTCCTAGACAGACACAGAAAAAGATTTTTAAAGAAATTTTTAATGATTATTTAGTTTTGAGGAAGACAGAGTGTGAGCAGGGAGGGACAGAGAGAGACACATCACACACAGAAACAAGCAGGCTCCAGGCTCTAACCTGTCAGCACAAAGCCCGATGTGGGGCTCGTTCGTACTCACGAACTGTGAAATCATGATCTCTGTTGAAATGGGATACTTAACCAACTGAGCCACCCAGGCACCCACCGGAAAAATGTTTTAAAAGGAAAACTAATCACAAATGTATATACTGGGATTTCTATTTCTAATAGGAAGTGGCTAATATTTCTTTATGTTTTAGGACCAACTATAAGCTATTTTAGTTGACATCATGTTATCATTCTTGAAAGTAATAAGAAAGACAATATTGTGAAGGCAGCAATGACAAAGTATTGTCTGATGACTACCTGAACAACTAAGCCTACAGATTTGAATTGTTTTTACTCCTGAATGATGAAACCAGTCAACGGTACTTATGTTACTGTGATAAGTCTAGGTATTCGTTAGGTCAAGCCCAACTGTGCTCATATTATTAAAGGAATATTGAGAACTAAATGTTTTAGGATAACTTTAACCAGTATTTATTGACAACATCAGAAGATAAACATGTAAATAAATATTTCAGTAATAATAATGTAAAGATTTTTACATTTTATATATACATAAAAATGTGTATATATATATATATATAATGTGAAAATTTTTTTAATCAAAATTTTTTTAAGCTACTGAATCCTCTGTTGAGATAAAATTGTACACAAAATCTCAATGTGCAAATGAATGAATGCAGAATAACTCTGGTCGGTGGGGGGTAATGAAGTTTGCTCCAATAAAGTGGCCTAGGGTTCTTCCAGAGAATCATATTAACAAAATCATTTTAAATAGAAAATAAAGGCAAAAATTAATCCCTTGTTTGTGAAATTAAAATAACTGGGGGTCTCACATGGGGTATTCCACTTTCTAAGTTCTGTAAATCTGGAAAAATTCATTTAATCTATCAAGGACATGGTATCCTTATGTGTAAATTTAGAATCTCAGAAAAAAAGGTTACTATGTTTTCATAATAAAATCATAGTTTTGAGAGTATTTTATATCTTTTACATTACATACAAATAAATACTGAAACTGTATACTGAATTTTCATTTTCATTGACTATATATCTTATTTTTAATCCTGATCCTACAAGATTACTAACCCTCTCTTCCTTCTCCTCAAAGGAAACCTTACAGGATTGTCATATACACTCAGTTCTCAAGTGAATCTAAAACTATTGTGAATACATAAGGCTTCTGTATTTCAGGTGAAAATGTGAAGCTTTTTTGGTAAAGAGTGTTCACTCTTGCCACTGACTAAATCATTCTACGTGAATTATTATGTACTCAGATACAGTATGGCCCCTATTGATAATTTATGACCTAGGATATTTCACACATTCCTATAATCTCATAACATCTCTAAAATCTTTGCAGCAAGCAGCACATGCATAAGCTATTAAGAAAAATTTGACCCAGGAGGTAATTTTATCCTCCAACATGATTTAAATATTTGATAGTGGATATTTTTACATGAGATAATAGAAGCAATGAAACCTCTTTAGGATAACTTCACTTACATGGCAAAATCACATTATAGACCTTGAAAAAGGTATTTTAGAGAAGTGCCCTTGTTAACAATGTTTTCAAGTATGTCAGTGATATGGATTAGATGTTTAACTGTTTGGGTAATGAATAACACATTCTGAGACAAAGTACATACTGGTTACTATGTCCACTGTCATCCTTGCTGCTAGCACACATTGCTGAATTTAAAGAAGTGGAAGTAAAATTATCCTGATATAAATTTAGTGAGATTATTTTGGACGTTACATTTTGGAAAGGTGAGAAGAATGAAGGATTGCACACTGAAAACTCAATAAACATGAAAGACTCCAACTTAAGAGAATGTTTAGCATGACTATATTAAAGTATAGATAATTGAAAATTGTATTAATAACACTATTTTTATTTTTTATGTGTACTTATTTTTGAGAGAGAGAGGGAAAGAGGGAGAGAGAAAGTGTGAATGGAGGAGGGGCAGAGAGAGAGGGAAATACAGAATCTGAAGCAGTCAGTCTTCAGGCTCCATCCAAGCTGTCAGCACAGAGCTTGATGGTCTGATATGGGGCTTGAACTCGTGAACTGTGAAATCACGATCTGAGCCTAAGTCCAAGGTTTAACTGACTAAGCCACCCAGGCACCCCTTATAAATGACACTTTTAACACTTAAACAACCTATTATTGTATAATTATCTATTCCCCAAGAGGAAAAGGGTGTAGGATCTTTCGGTAATGAAATTGAGACATTGTAAATATAAATACAAGGAAGATGACATGAGAAGTCTGTCCTGACATTAGATGTCAGGTATTATTTATCTCTAATAACACTTCTTAGAAGCCTTGTGCCTAATGAAATGCAGTTTGGTAATAGGTTATCATAAGCATAATATTAAAGCTACTTTGTGCATGTCTACTTGTATAATGTACTATTATTACTACAAAGATTTCAGAAGACAGTTAACTAGGCATAAACTATTGTAGTGATCGGTATAATAAAACAAATAAATATTTAACCTGGAATCAACAGGGTTCATTTACTCTTGAAACAAACAAAACTTCATTTTCATGTTTACTTGCAAACCTCAGGTTTTGTTTTTCTTTGTTAATTATTAGATTTGTTAGGTAGCCGTCCTCCCTTATATAAACCCTTGTTATAAATATATAACAGTGGCAAAAATAATAAAAGTGAGAAATAGTATTTAATTTATAATGATGTATTATTGACTTTTTTCGACAGAGCCTGATGCTAGGTGAACCTTAGGGGAATAGTGAGTGATCACAGGGACTGTAAGAAAAAGTATGTGAACTCAAAGGGGAAAGCTGCCTGAAAAATAGGAAACTTCTCCTTTACCAGATAAATAGCTTGTACCTGAAAGGAGGAAAATAAAGTAGCTTGGTTGCTAAGGGCAACTCTAAATGCTACTTCTTCAAGCATGACATTGTATTGGAAGATTCGTGTCTGTACCTCTGCTATTTATCTATCAGCAAGTGATTACGAAGATGCTATTTTAAGTCAGGTGTTCACACAACTGTCAGCAATCATGAGTTGTGGAGCAGAGAGCATAGGCACACGGGCTTAAATTCTACACCTTCTGTGAGGCCCAAGGCACGAAAGTGAAAGACAGCGAAGACTAGGAACAAGAAGAAATGTGGGCTTCTTATCAAGTGGGATGTCGCCCTTGTCAAGTAACCCTGACATTTGCTAGAATGTAACAGGATGCCCATCTGTTTTGGTCAAAACACAATTGCTGTCCACTGGAAAATTACCTGAGATTAACTTGACATATTTGTTGTCTTGCAGCTCTTTATCCATTACCTTATATAAGGTTTGCAGAGTACGTTATGGATATAAAAATAAATCAGGTTAAAGTTACAGCAAAACATGTTACAAAGATGCCTCAAATCTGTCTGGGTGTTATTATGACTGCTAAAATTTTGTAATGTTTGGCTCGATACTATTTCAAATGATATTTGCAATTTATATTAGACAATATCCCATGGCATGTAAACATTTATAACTATAATTTTATTTTTCCAGCTTGGAGATGCAACTGGCAAATAAAAATGTAACTTAATGTGAATGATATGATGTTTTGATGAAGGGGTGCGTTCTGAAATGGTCACCACGACCTAGCCGATTAACATGTTACCACCTTACACAGTTATCATTTTTGGGTTTTGTAGTGAGAACACTTCAGGTCTACTTTCTTAGCAAATTTCAAGAATACAGTAGAGTGTAAATTAACTATTGCCTTCATGCAATACACTAGATCCCAGAACTTATTCATTCTACATAACTGAAACTTTGTACCCTTTAACCAACCATCTCCTCACATCCCTGATGTCCCAGCTTCCCACAACCACCATTCTACCTCTAGTGATTTTATGAATTCAACTTTTTTAGGTTCCACATATAAATGAGATCGTGCTATAAGTGAAAGTCCTAAGCACTTAATGTTGTAGTTCTTACAGAAGTTGTGAGGTTGATCTATGCTGAAGGAAAAGAACTATCAGCTCCATTTTTCTAATGAAATCATGGTCCTGAAAAACGAAAGTCCTATTATAACTTTGGCATTTGGTATTTTCTATTTGTACAAAAGGTTTTGAGGTTACGCAATGGAATGGTCGTGGCCTGTAGACTGTGCTTTCCATTCTACCACTAAGATGTGCATTAATATGAAAGCAGGGCTTTCTTTCATCCTTATTCTCCTTGCGCCACACTAGTCAATGCCCTTAAACAGGGTATTTTCATTGATAGTGCCTCAGCCACTTTAACTATCATGCAGATATTAAAGTTCACAAAAAATAACTCAACTTCTTATCCACTATAACCCGAAACACAATTCTGAGGTTTTAGTATAAAAAAGATCTAAAGACCGTGGAAAGGGAATTATGCAGATAGAGAATGAAGCTTAGACAAAGTCTGTATGTAACATAAATAAACTTAACATCAAAGCTATCACTTTGCTTTGCACCTGCAAACAGATAAGTCACCAGCAGACTGCTGAGCACAGGTGTTATGTGCGCAATTCATCTGAGACCCCTAAACAGAATAAACTGCTAGATTTACTTCTCCATGAAGCTTCTAAGTGGATCTTTATGAATGAAGCTTCAGACAGAGTGAAGTTTTCTGCAGTCCTAAAAATAGGTTCACATCCAGTCCATTGTTTATACCAATGAGATACAAAAAAAGTCTGTGATTATTACTTGCTACATAAAATCGATGGATCTGTCCCCAGAAAACAGATGCAAGAATGTATTATATAATAATTTCTGTACTTATTAGCGAAAGTATTACTACTATCTGGTCCCAGGGAGACGTTATGAATTGATTTTTTTTTAACAAGCTCAGCTGGTAATATCAAGCCTTGAACAGTGAAACAAATACCTGTACTTACGTCAAAGCAAGGGCTTGGAGGGGTAACTTTAAAAGGTGTGGTTTCTCAAAACCATACTCAGATTCTTAGTCAGTAGGCTTAGTTTGGGCCCAGGAGTCTGAATTATTGACACCCCTCGATCCACAGGTGTTTTGCATATGTCTGTAGGTTTACAGACTGACCTTTTTATTAAAAGTCAAGTTTACTGAGATGTTATATGCCTAAATAAAAATCTTCATCTTTAAGAACACAGTTTGAGGAATTTGTCAGCAACAACATTAACAATATGTAAATAGGTTCATAGCCCCAAAACTTTTCCTCCTGCCTCTTTGCACCAATCTCTCTTGCTTTCCCAAAACACCGGACAAGCACTCATTTGTTGTCTGTCTCCACAGTGCTGCCTTTACCAGAAAGTCACATAAAGAGAGTCACAGTATATCATTCATTCACTAGTGTTAAGCTATTAGGAATCATCCATGTTGCTGCATGTATCAGTAGTTTCTTTATTCCTTTTGGTTACAGAGTAATATTTCATATTATGGGTAGACCACAATTTCTCAATTCATTCACAAGCATGTGCACCTTTGAGGTCTTTTCACAATTGTAGTTGGAGCTGCTATGAATACTGGCAAGGAGGTCTTTGCTTAGACTCGTGTTTTCACTTCCTTTGAAATCACCAGGTCCTACAATGGTCATACAGTGTGTTTAATTCAAAGAAGTGCCAGGTTGCTGTCCAAAGTGGCTGTGCCATTTTGCATTCCCACCAGCAACATATGATAAATCAATTGCACTACACACTTGCCATAAAATGTTATTATTGGCCATTTTGATTTTAGCCACTGCAGTGAATAGGCAAGAATATCTCATTTTGTCAAATCATTTTTCTGTATCTATTAAGATCATCTTTTATTTATTTATTATTTATTTTTGCTTTTAGTCAGTTTATATGGTTAGTTACATTGGTTACTTTTAAAAATATTAAACCAAACTTGAATTTTTGGGAACAGTGTGTTTGTAATCAATTATCCTTTTATTTTCCTTGATTTTATTTGCTAATATTTTGTTAATATTGTTCAATCCCAGGTTATGTAGGATATTATTGTGCAGTCACCTTCTTCTACTGTCTTTAGTTTTGTAACCAAAGTAATGCTGGCCTCATAGAATGGACTGTGACATGTTCCTTTTTTCTATTTTTTGTAAAGTTTATGCATAATTGGCATTATTTATTTCTTGAATATTTAATAAAATGAAACTTTAAAATATCTGAGTGTGTTTTCTCTGTGGGATTTTAGCCAGAATTCAACTTATTTAATAGGTACAGGGCTTACCTACTTATCTAGTTCTCCTTGTGTGAGTTTTTATTATTTTATATTTTTATCTAAGTTGTTGAATATATTGATATAAGGATATTCATAATAGTCACCTATTATGAGCATCTAAAGTTCATGCTGTATTCTGATATCCTAAGTTTTTATGTAAGGACCTTTTTTTTCTGGCCTGAAATCCCTCCTAGCAAATCACATTATATTTAATCATCATATCTCCTTAGCTTTTAGCTATGATAATTTCTTAGACTTGCCTTGTTTTTGAGGACCTTGCTAGGTTTGAAGAATAGTGCTCAGGTATTTTGCATGATTTCCTCAATTGGGATTTGTCTGATGATTCTCCTCATTATCAGACTGGGGTTATCAGTTTGGGGGAGGAAGTTCACTGAGATTAACTGATATTTCATCATGATGTAATCATGCAAAGGCATACTGTCAACCTCACTGATCACTGTTGATGTTGACCTTGATCCCCTAGCTAAGGTGGTGTTTGTCAAGTTCCTCTGTACAGTTAATCTCTATCCCAACCCCACACCCTACTGTCTTCTTTGGAAGGAAGTTACTATGTGCAGTCCACATATAAGGAGTGGAATGTACCTTATGTCTCCTTGAGGGATTTACATAATATTTACATAAATTATTTAGAACTTGTTCCAGATTGAGTAGTGTACCCTCCAAACTCATGTCTTTCTCAGAACCTCAGAATATGGCCTGGTCAAAAATAAGGAAACTCCAAATATAGTTCATTAAGATGAGGTCATAGTAGAGTCCCAACTTAATCCAATATTACTGATATCTTTACAAGAAGAAAAGGGGCACAGAGACAAGGTCATAGAGGGAAGAAGGACAATCGCTGATGGAGGCAGAGGTTGGAGGGATACATTTACAAGAAAGGAACGCCCAGGATTGCTGGCAACCACTAGAAAGTAAGAAGAGACAAGGACAACTCCTCTCCTACAGTCTTGATAGAGACATGCTCCACTGACAACTTACTTTCAGATTTCTCACCTCGATAACTGTGAGAGCATACACCTGTGTTGTTTTAAGCCACCCAGTTCACGGTGCTTTGTTACAGCAGCCTTAGAAAGTTAATTCTAAGTTCTTAAGCCTGGGAAATTGGTCTCTTCCCCCATATGTATGTAATTATTCAACCGTCCATTTTTAAATGAGCCCCCAAATAGTGCAGGGGCCACTAGGTTTTCTAGGGACTGAAGGTGAGAAATTTGATGGTAAAAAAAAATTTCTTCCTTTCGTCTGGTGGCAGATAGTTTTTGTTTACACAGAAGAGTTCAATAGTTTGCAAATATGCTTCAAAAGTTGATCATTATTTATACACCTGGATCACTGAAGAAAACTGTCGGGTCTTCTCTGAACTCACACTTTCTCAAGTGCATCTGGTGGAAGCCAGTGGGAAAGAGGTGACAGGTGGTCAAAGGCCCTACTGTATCTGTAGCCAGAGGGCATTCTAAAACCTTACATTAGCCCATATGTGGCCTTTAATCTTTTGGGTTTTGTTTTGTTTTGTTTTGTTTTGTTGTTTTAGTTTTCTTCCTCACCCTTATGGCTGCCATGCACACTCTTCCAAAGAGAAAACATGTCTGTGTGTCCTATCTTTCCTAGAAAGGACTCGTCAGTCTTTGGCTTATGATTTTGTAGATTACCTGGATTTTTCTCATTGATAGGATCTGGTTGATATTTTCTTGTGTCTTTTAACTTCGTAAAAGGATGTGGAATCTCATGCAGACAGAACTCTAACAAGTACT
The DNA here is from genome assembly GCA_017311185.1 of Proteles cristata cristata. Lineage (NCBI taxonomy): Eukaryota > Metazoa > Chordata > Mammalia > Carnivora > Hyaenidae > Proteles > Proteles cristata. The sequence goes on from JAESUZ010001400.1 coordinate 641,217, forward strand.
TTTCTTGAAGGGCTGAAGGGATTGAACATGTTGAGTCATGATGTTGCAGTTCTGTCCCTGGTTTATTTATGAAAACTTAAGGTGCTTTCCTAACTTCGGATGTCTTGTTCTCTATCTTAGAAGGACAGTGGGGCAACTGAGGAGCCAGTATATACACTCATATAATTTACAATATTAAATTATCTGTTCCAGAAATAGAGTGGAATCTTCTGAATTGTCCTGTTAGACCAGTCCTGGGACCGGAGGGATCAAGACTTCACATAAAAGGAAATTGAGGAAAAAAGCCAAAAATTACATTGGAAACATCTATACTCCTCCAGTAAAAGAGGAGCAATAAGAATCATATATCTGTGCGGGGCGTCTGGGTGTCTTGGTCGGTTGAGCGTCCGACTTTCGCTTAGGTCATGATCTCGCGGTTCGTGGGTTCGAGCCCCGCATCGGGCTCTGTGCTGACTGCCAGCTCAGAGCCTGGAGCCTGTTTCAGTCTGTGACTCCCTCTCTCTCTGACCCTCCCCTGCTAATGCTGTCTCTCTCTCTCTCCTAGAAATAAAAAAAAATATTAAAAAAGAATCATATATCTGTGTATATGTTAAATTATAAGTAAGTCCAAACTATATGTAAGATTAAAGAAGATTTTGATAAGGAAGGGCTTTCTAATATATTCCTCTTTTTTTTCTAATCTATCTTACTATGGATATTTACTATAATATTTGCAGTCTCCATATTCATAATATTCCATTATTCTCCATAGGGACTTTCAAATAAATTACACAAAAAATATTAATTTTAAGAAAGCAACACGCAAATGCTTATGGAAATTTAAAGAAAACTTTCCTAAAGCTAAAAAAAAGTGAAGATGCCTATCATTTATGAACAAAGTACCCTCTGGGCCCTATGGCTGACCGGGAATGAAATATTTCATACAACGAGCAAACAGAATGCCCCTAAGAACTATAGGACTTTCATATTCTTGTGCACATGGACTCAGAGGTATTGAAAGTATTTAGTACATGAAAAAAAATAAATGCATATCCAGTTTTTTTACTCTCTCAACAGACTGATGAAATAAAAACTTAGTTGAGCTCAAAATAATGAAATGAAGTTGAACCAAGAAGAATTTAAGCTCCACATTAAGGGGGAAAGATAGTAGACAGATTTATTAAAGTATGCAATAGTCTCCCTAGGAGGGTATTAAAGGCTTGACTCAATCGTTTAAAAAGGGCCTGGGGACACACACACACAAACAGATGACATTAAGAGACATGCAGGAAGGATTTATGTGCATTGACTGGCAAACCAGCTCAATGTTTACTTAGCTCCGATACTGTTCAAGGGCCACGTTCATAAAAAAAAGTTTCATAGTAAGTATATTTACAAAACAAGTGAGAGAATTAGAGACTTAAAACTATGTAAGATGTGAAGAAAATTTGAATTCACTTATATATAGGATTCGAAAGGGAACATGCTTTTTATACTAGAGCATAAAAGCCATACATCACAATGGAAAAGTATGGTTCACCAATTTAAATTTTAATTACTGATGTAATTAATGGCTTATATCTTAATGGCTGATATCTACAACAAGAAGTAATCAGATACTGAATATTTTCTAAATATTAGTTTGTTGATACTGCCTCACAAGTAAATGAAGTACATGGTTCAACTGTCCACATTACATGAAGTAGAAAGCCTTTGTTAGGTATATTGGCATGTCCATGTTCACACAGCCATTAAGTATTCATGCAGTGTAACAATATCAAAACCTAGGCATAGGTATCCTAAATCAGCACTTTTTTGGAATTTAATATACATTTAGATGAACCAGAGTCTTGTTAAAACACGAATTATGATTCAGTATGTTGGGGTTGGGGCTCAGGAGTCTGTATTCCTAATAAGATACCAAGTGATACTAACACTGCCTGCCCAATAACCACACTATCACTAACAAGGCTACAGAGTATGACTCTTTACTATGGAAGGATACTCCCTAACATGTGAATATCAAGAGAATCAATCATAGGCAAAATGCAAGTAATTATGGAGTGACTAGATTCTAACGTATGTTTATGTATGAGGTATGGAGAGGCTGGGATCAAGAACTCCATTTAGGATAATAGAAGTTTAAATGGATAAAATGATTTTGGACACACTATGGCACAGGCTTCCAAAATTGTAAATGCAAAAATGCAAAACTCTTTTGTATCCAATTGTGTGTCTATACATTTATTATAGAAATAGTTTCTCACATGAGCTTAAACATATTTATAAAGTGTTCATTGAAGTATTACTTGTAATAGCCCCCAAAGTGGAATTCTCCAAAGTATTTAACAGTTGGAGATAGATTAATTAAAATCAAATAAATCTAGCCAATGAAAAAATGGGCAGCATTCAAACAGAAGGCATATATCAAAATTACCTTCTTGGAAAAGAACTCCATTTGTTTTGTAAGCTTAATGCAGGTAGGGACTGTCTGTTTGATTCATGTCTGCAACATCCATACAGGTGAAGCATGCCTTGTACACAGCAGGTACTCACAACCCAATAATTTTTTTTTATTTGTTTTCTGAATGAAAGGATGACTTCCAGGATATTCTATGGAATGAAAAAATGTATAATAATATTTACAAGGCTTTTGGGGGAAGAATATTATACATTTTGAGTAGAGTTAAAAAAGTACTTTTATTTTATACTTTACTCTGATTAAGCTATTTAATATCATCTTTGCTATTATTTGGAAAATAAAATTAATTAAAATATACAAAAAGGACAATTAACAATATCAAGAAGTTAGTATGTTAGTCCTCAGATTACAATGTCTTCCTTTATTGTGGTTAAAAGCAAATAACATAAAAGTTACCATCTTACCTATTTTTAATGTACAGTTCTATAGTGTTAAATATTTTCACACCATTATGAAAGAGATCTCCAGATTTTTTTAATCCTGCAAATGGGAAACTCTATGCTCACTAAGCGACAACCATAGTCTTAAAGGAAGAGCTGTAAGCCACTGTGTTAGGTCAAAGATAAATTTCCTTCCAGACTTCTTCCACATATTTTATCATACGCTTAAGTTGGCACAGCCAAAATTAGCCTCAAGGCTTCCCTTTTGTCATTTTTAAGGCATCTACTTTGTTTAGTTCTGTTCTGCAAAATATGGGTATAACCAAAGTGAACTAAATGTTGTAAAACTGATTTATACAGCTATCTAGTTCTGCATATCAATTTTATGATATGAAGTATCCCACAGAAATTGTGAGACAATTTGGGATTAAGAAGGGAGATACAACCAAAAGAAATGGTTTATTATATATTCTAAAGCTGTTTGAGTATGCACAATGTAATCACTATATTTATCCTTCAATTCTGCCAAAATTAGTTGTAAATAAAATAGAATCCGCTCAAAATCTGGCAGAGGCTAAATTATGAGTCCAAATCCTAAGGCTTTTTGCTTCAATTTATACAATTTACAACAACTATGTCTTTTTTTTAAATTTTAGAACATGTAAACATGCCTATTCCTTGAGATTAAGCCAGATAATTCTTTTGTTCTTTAGACTTTTGACTGTTGACCATGATATATGGATTTTGAAATGTTTCAAAATCCTTGGGACCAGAAACTTCATTCTGAAGTCCTGTTTGATGTCATTAAACATTTGAATCCTGCAATGCTATATTCTCTTGGGATGAGTTCACCAACTAAGGATTTGACAAAAGTCATTCCAAGCTAAACATTAACATGATATGGCCAGTATTCAGGTATAACTAGAACTGCGATTCCATTCATCTTTTTTTTAAGGTTAGTTATTTATTTTGAGTGACAGGGAGGGAGGGAGGGAGAGACAGACAGGAAGACACTTAAGCAGGCTCTGCACCATAAGCGCAAAGTTCGACACCGGGCTCGAACACACGCACTGTGAGATCATGACCTGAGCTAAAATCAAGAGTCAGATACTTAACTGACTGAGCCACCCAGTCACCCCTGTTCCATTCATCTTATTTCAATCTTTCAAATCCTTTTTTATGCACTGAAATCTTACTCCAATAGTGTTGCATTTTTCACAGAGAATATGTTTTCAGAGGAAAACTATACACCTTGAGGGTATGGTCCTAAGTGTGGGCTTGGGAGGTTAGATGTACTTACAACAAAGCTGGTTGACTCCACAGAATTCTGATTGGTTATCAGGTTCTGTTTTCAGGGTGCACATAAAGGCAGTAATTCTCCAGGTATGTTCTAGAGTCTGGAATTATCAGCATGACAAAAGAAACTTTTAGAAATGCAAATTGTCAGGCTCCTTGCAGACTGAACGAATCCAATGGGAGAAAGGTTCACCAGCTCATTTTAAAGATCCTCTCCCCTGTGCTTCAAGAGATTCTGTTGCATGATACAGGTTATGAATTACTGCTATAAACTATAGTGTAAGATATGGTAAATCACTCACCCCTCTTGCATCAGTGCAGGTAATCTTAAAGTTAAAAAGAGAGAACAAAAAATCAGCTCCAACTATAAATTTGACATTTCTTCTTGTAGCCGAAGTACAATTTTAAGTGATACCAAATTTAGTCTTTGTTCTCAAATTTCTGTACTTCAATTTGCAGCTTTGGTAATAGTTCCATGGAGTTTACTATGCATTTGTATATACTCTTAAACTGAGTATTCAATGATCACGGCTCGTCGAGGTTAATTGTGACACCAGTAATTTCTATTTCAATGCTTATTGCTTGTGAGGCTGCAGGTGTGGCTGGTTTCTGACAGCCCTCCAAGCGCAGAGTGCCCTCTGTTCTCCAGCTGAGCCCAAGATGCAGACAATTACGGGTGCAGGAAGGGGTCATTGTGCAAAGCTAATTACAGGTAGCTTCCTGAGGCTATGATTCTTGCCACAAAGTGGCTACTTCTGATTGATACTTTTTTTTTTCTTCCTACTGTTACCTTGTTCCTGGTCTTGCCTCTATATAAACCCAGTACAGCTGATTGGCATTTGACATGGGCAATCTGGAAGGCTCAGAAGAAATGTAACGTTTGAGCTAAAATATCCATGAAATTGCTATAAAGGCTAATTTGAGGGTGGGCGGTTTTAGGCAAATGTTGAGAATGGAAAACAATTTTTTGCTTTAGTACAACTTTAATAGGACTTGTGTCGTGAAACTAAACTAGGATTTGAGAAGATTACATCAAAAAATATTTGCTTGCTGACATCAGATACCAGCAGTCTGAGTACCATTTAAGACTTAAGTAGAGATGGTGTTTGCTTAGTAAATGGGTATATGCAATTTTGTGGTATATGGATGGGATGTTTTTTGCATGCACATTTATGCACTCATAAAATTCATATGCACTCATAACATTCATAGCTTTTTTAATTTTTCATTGTACACATGCAAATTTTCTTTGGGCCTCTCACTGGCACTCCCAGTGGCAATCATGTGTCCACATGCTGCCATTATTCTCACAGTGGAATTTGGAGAATTATGAATTTGGGAGATAGCCAGGTGGGATTAGATTTGCACAATTTTTAAGGAGATGTACACCTAGCAAAGAGAAGTCACAATAACTAAACTGACATTTTTTTTTCATATTACAACACAGAAATTTCATTGAAATATTAGGATCAAGACTTGGAGTAAGTTGAATTCAAAGACATACTAAGGCTTGCGACTCCAAGTGTGGTCTGGAGACCGATAGCATCAGTGTCATTTGCACACTTGCCAGGAACACATAATCTGAGGAACCACCACAGAACAAGATTCCAAATGATTGGAATGCTTATCAGAATTTCAGGTGCACAGTACTGGGAAAAGATAAACAACATTTGATTTATCCAGAATATTGTTATTTACCACCAAATATGAACTTGCACTTTGATTTACTGGGGTTTTTAGCAGCCACTTTTGGGGATTAAAGTTCACAAAAATTATCATGCTGTCAGTAATCACAGACATAAGTATATTTTATAAATATATAACCTGTTCTTTGGGGTTTTTTTATACATACTGTTCTAGGACCCCTTTAATAGCTATTTAATACTGAACAAGTTAATTTTCTCCTGTTTAATTTTCTCATCTATAAAATGTGAATAACAATAATACTTTCATTATAAGGCAGTAGTGAGGATTACATGAATTATACGTGAAAAATATTTGGAAGAGTGTCAGACACATAGTAAGCACTCAACATTTACCCTTCATATTGTTTTTTTTTTTATGTTAGCCACAGATGTTAGGGCACCGGTTACATGAAGTTTTTGATCGTAGGTCTTTCATAGCTCAGCGAAGTTCAGCCAGGGCAGCTGAAGGTATAGCAGTGGTGCCCATTGTCAGTCCTATGTTATAGTCCCCTTCATCAAAGAGGCAGAGCAAACCCTCAGAAAGATGGCTGATGGCATTAAAGATAAGACATGAAAGAAACAGAACTTTCTCAAGGATGTACTTTTTTAGTCAGACGGGGATTTACAGAAAGCATGGTGTACTTGAAAGAGAAATCTGGCCGGAGGGGATAAACTTCACTTGGTATTCTGGCCACTCTAGGTATTGACACATCTCTTGATTTTTAAAATAGTGTGTTTTTACTTAGTATCAGTTTTTCCAGAAGATTTACTTAGGATCAAACTTCTAGAAATAAAATATGATTATTTTAGAATAGATTTATCCCTTGTTTAAATGTAATAACAAAAAATGTACAGGCTGGGGCTTCTTTGAAAAAGCAATTTCAGATAATGTTTCACAGAGAATTATAATGAATCAGTGTAACGTATTTTCTTCTTAAAAAAGAAAAAAATAAAGATAAGAAAATACAACTAAAAACGATCCTTTGAAAATGAAGACTCTTTTTATATTTGGCATCTGGAAAGTGAAAATAGTTTATAACAGCATTTATAGAATACCCAAGACTGTCTACAAATGCAAAGTGAATAATGATGATCGTCGCATTAGAAACAAGCACTATTTTGCATGGGCTTTTGTGAAGTGCAAATGACTACATGCAGTGCTTCTGATCCCAATAGCAAACTACAGGATAGGTATTGTTATTATTATCAGATGGTATCATTTCTCTTTTAGAGATATTGAATATAATGTCCAGAGAAGTTATATAACTTGCCCCAGATCTCTCACAAGGTAGTGCCAAAAGATAACCAGATGGGACACTCCATTAGCCCACATCAACATCTTGTCTTAAGCCAGGCCAGAGAAACTCATCCTCTAAGAATACCACTTGTGCTTTTCCCCAAACCAAATTGCTACACTAAGTTTTATATTGATGTGCAGAGTCTCCACTGTGTTGGTACTAGAGGAAGGAAACATTTAACCCAGGTGCATAGGTTTGATTCTGAAATCCTTATTTTAAAAATGTATTGTTTTCCAATTGGCCAATATTGACAATGACCACTGTAGACATTCTCATTTGCTGCACAACTATTACTATAGAAGAAACACAATTTCTATTTCTTTAGCATCACCTAAACCACAGGGCAAGAAAGTGTTTAGCATTGATTGTTCCTACACATCAGACATGAGATGATGCTCTTCCATGTTTCTTCTGAAAACTCTGGCTCATTACTGTATAAATAGTTGGTATTGGATATAGATTTGTTAATGATTTTTTAAAAAATTAACCTTTATGTATTTGTGAGAGACAGAGCATGAGCAGAGGAGGTCAGAGAGAGAGGGAGACACAGAATCCGAAGCAGGCTCCAGGCTCCAAGCCGTCAGCCTAGAGTCCAACACGGGGCTCCAACTCATGAACCACAAGATCATGACCTGAGCTGCAATCAGATGCTTAACTGACTGAGCCACCCAGACGCCCCAGGTTTGCTAATGATTTAAAGACAAGACGGTGAAGTTTCTCACATTAGAGGTATGTAAAATTGCTTAGAGGGGATCTCTCTTTCCCAAGATAAAATAAATAAAAGCCACTGGAGGGAGGATTTATATTTGATTTGAATCTTATCACAATCTTTTTTGTTCTCCCAGGGGAAAAATAAAGGGAACATTAAGCCCATTATGCTTAAATAAACTTTTGAATTTGCAAGACATGAACAACCAAATTTCAATTTACATCAGAATGATTAAATAAAATTGTTTCTAAATCCTTGTAAGACAAGGTTCAGGACAGCCATTTCTCTAAATCTATAGTTTTTATACAAATCATTTTCTAACTGCTCTCTATATTTATAACTCTGACTTTTCTCATGAACTTCTTTTCTTTAAATATTTTATTTTTGCAGCCAGTTTCATTTTTTTGAAAGCTCAAAACCCACATTTGGCAAAGAGGTTCCCAATTCACCTGAATTCAAGAGAAAAAGATATGTGTTACCAAACAGCATAATATCCACAGCATGGAGTGAATGCTTATTGAAGGTAGGAGATACTTATAGGAGGAAATAGAAAGAAGAGATATAGCTAACATTTATAGAAACTACTTATGAAACCCCAGGAAGTGTCTCTAGAACAATAATACCTTGGGAGTGACATTCCAGAGCCCATTTCCTAGGAAGCCTCGCTGTGCGTGTCCAGAGGAGCTGGCTGAGTGTTTTGCATGGGGGGACAGAGTTCTGCCAGATGGGCACACACAGTGTGGGATACACAGCAGTGCCATGTCTGTGCTAGCTCCGTCTGTGCAGCATATGGGACGAGGTTGCGCCTTTGATGAGAAACAAGCCTGTAAGATAAATACGACTCATCCTTGCAGATACGCTGGAACAAAAGAAATATAAGAAATACAACCAGAAAGCTCGATAGATTTGGCCACATATAAATTTAAAATGTCTGCACATTAAAACACATGAAAAGGGGCATTTCAATAGAAAAATATAGTAAGAAATATGAGGTGACAACACTCAACACATAAAAGACAGCCAATAAGCCTATGAAATGTACTGAACTTGAAATGTATTGAACTCCACTTGCAATCAAACAAAAAAAGGAACGTAATTAAAATAACAATGAGTCCCCATTAGGAAAGACCAAAAGAAGAGGAAACAAACGCTAGAAACAAGCAGGAAACTGGCTCTTTTTATACATTGTTATTGAGAATGGAGAAAAGACGTGATAAGTACACTTGAAAGAGAAACTATCTTATCTGTCTGCCTGTCTATCTATCTTAAGCTTAAAGAGTCTGTGATTTGATACAGTAATATCATCTACTGAAATTTGTCAAGAAGACCATTACAAATATGTAAAATATATGGGAATTTCATTATAGTGGTTTTTTGGTAAATGTTAAAAATGGGAATGGAGACAACTTAAGTGTTAAGAGTTTATATATGTGGTATATTTCATGGCAACTTTTCCTGACATGATTCATGAAAGTAGTCAAAAACATAATTGTAAAGAATGAGTAAGGATATGGTGGTTATAATTATTATTAATTTAATAAATTTACAGCACAATATGTACCACATAAGGTTAATTATGTGATTATAACATGAAAATTCAGAATAAAAAATTTTAAAAAATGATTGTGTCTGTATTATAAAATTATGACTTAATATTTTTCTGAACTCTTTTATCAAATTCATAAAGGTAAATGTGTCTAATGTACTGAAAGTTATATAATAATGTGCAAAAAGTTCCTAAACTGAATCTTTTTAGCTTCTAAACTTAATTGCAGGAGATGATAAATTAATAATAGGGGTTTTTTTTGTTTGTTTTCAGGTCTGGGGGATACATCCAATATACATCCAAAAGTAGATAATATTCTTACATCACTACTTATCTCTCTGAGTGATGATGATTCAGCTCATTTATATCACCGCTCATCCACTCATTTCTTTTCCTACCAATATAATCATATCCTGCAGTTTAAGTTTTCAGTTGGTTAAAATATTAAAGTAAATAAAAAGTTTTAAGCCACATTTCTCATTAACTAGAAATTATCTCTTCTCACTTTATTAGAAAAGGTCAGATCTGCCCTATTCCGTCATTTACTTCTCTTGTTCTCTACCATTCTATTTTTGACACTTACAATATTTTTTTGTATCTGTAACACAAGAGCTACTCTTGTATCCACATTGTGTTGAGATTGACTCTCATATTGGAAAACAATTGGCAAGTATTATGCTTGATTATGACTGTGTCATATTTGTCACATCAAAGCCAGGTGGTGTGATTCTTCTTTGTCTATTCTGTCATGGTCACTGGGCCATCAAAATAGAATGTTCCTCAGAACAAATGAATTTTCTTACATGCCATGGTAGCCATGAAAATGAGCCTTGTAATATGTGTAATATTGTGTGTGTGTGTGTGTGTGTGTGTGTGTGTGTATCAGTGAAATTATATGTTATTTTTCTTTTTCTGACCGACTTATTTTGCTTACACACACACACACACACACACACACACACACACTGGAATACTACTGGGTGATGAAAAAGAATGAAATCTTGCCATTTGCAGCAACATGTATGGAACTGGAAGGTATCATGCTAAGTGAAATAAGTCAGTCAGAGAAAGACGGATATCGTATGATTAATTCACTCATATGTGGAATATGAAAAACTTGGAAGCACATAGGGGAAGGGAAGGAAAAATAAGAAAAACAGAGGAAGGCAAGCCATAAGAGACTCTTAAATACAGAGAACAAACTGAAGGTTGATGTGAGTAGAGGGGCAGGGGGTTGATTAAATGGATAATAGGCATTAAAAAGGGCACTCTTTAAGATGAGCACTAGGTGTCATACCTAAGAGATGAATCACTGGACTCTACTCCTGAAGCCAAAACTACACTGTATGGTAACTAACTTGAGAATAAAATTAAAAAAAAAAAGAATAAGCCTTGTAAACCTTCAACTACAGGAAGCAGAGTAACCAAGGATGCTGGCTGCTGTGCTCTAAAATCAGTGCTGGCACTGTCATGATCCTGAAGCCAGATTTTCCCAGGACGCTCCTGTCCAATGACTGCACAAGGGAGGCTCACAGAGGCGGGCCGAGTCCCGGATCACGTGGGACTCTTCTCTGAGCTGCCACTGGCTCAAGAATGACCTGAAGGGCTACTGTATTTCCCTTGGTACCTTCCTTCCCTGTCTTCCTCTTTAAAACTCAGACTTGCTTAGCCCTCTGCAAGCCCTTCCAGCTGCCCTGCTCCATGCCCACTTTCTCACACAATCACCACCCTAATAAAATCTGTGTAAGTAGAAGCCTACTATGCCCTCTGCTTCTCTGGTCCACTAACAGATGCCAGAACTTCCTCAAAATGATCAGATATTCTAATTTGCTTTATATTTTAATCCTCAGCTTTGTATGTTTCCTTAGCAACGTTATTATATTATTTATCAATGATGTCAGTCATTATTTTGTGCATTGTCCATTATTAATTACAATATTAATATAATATATTAATAATGAATTAACCATTTCCCTTTTAATCTATGGTTTATTACAAAACATTTTTTCAATATATCAATTATAGTGTCAATCCTGATGCATATCATTTCATTTTTATTTTTAATTAAAAAATGTTTGTTTATTTTTGAGAGAGACAGAGAGAGATAGAACATGAACAAAAGAGGGGCAGAGAGAGAGGGAGACACAGAATTGGAAGCAGGCTCCAGGCTCCGAGCTGTCAGCACAGAGCCCCATGTGGGGCTTGAACTCAGGAACCATGAGATCATCACCTGAGCCAAAGTGGACGTTTAACCGGCCAAGTCATGCAGATGCCCCTGATACATATCATGTCTTCATGCCCGTGACCCCCTTCCCAGAGAACTCTGTCTTCTTGCTTTGACTCTTAATCTAGAATTTTCTTTTTTGATCTCCAGGTTTGAAATCACTATTGACTGAATCTCAGAATCTTTTCTTACTCATTTTTTCTGAGGCACATATGTAACTAATTTCCTAAGAAAGGATGTGCCAGAATTAAATTTCCAAGTTTTCGAATTTTGTAATGGCTTTGTTCAGACTCAGATATTATTGATAACCTGTCAGGATCTTCAATTCTAGGTGGAAAATACTTAGCCCTCAGAATGTGGAAGGCCTTGTTCTACAGTCTTCTAATATACAATTTTGCTAATAAGAATTCTGACAAGTTTGTTTTCTTTACTTTTTGTTCAGTTTGTTTTCTTTTGATCATTGATAATCTTTTTCTTCTCTCTGAATTCTCTATAATCTTTCCTATATTATTTACGTGTTCAATTTTACAGCACTATATAAGGTCTATGTATTGTGCATATGTGTGCAATTGGTAAAAATACTTTTAAGATTCCATGTTTCTCTTTAGCTTTTAGTAATTCTTTTTTTTTTTTTTTTTTTATTTCTAGGATAGAGAGAGACAGCGTGAGCAGGGGAGGGTCAGAGAGAGAGGGAGTCACAGACTGAAACAGGCTCCAGGCTCTGAGCTGGCAGTCAGCACAGGCCCCGACGCGGGGCTCGAACCCACGAACCGCGAGATCATGACCCAAGCGAAAGTCGGACGCTTAACCGACTAAGCCACCCAGGTGCCCCAGCTTTTAGTAATTCTTATCTTTCATAGTTGCCTGTCATCCATTTTCTTTGTTGTCCTTTTCTCAAATACCATTAGTTTGAGATTCAGTTGCCTGGGTTTCTCTTCTATGTCTTATTCTACCTCCATCTCTGGGGTTTTTTATTTGGTCAATACAGAAAGTGTATCCATAGCTTCTCTGACATTTCTTATGAACCTCATGCCACTGGTAAGGAAACAGATATTTCGGATAATGATATCACCGTTTTTTTCCTGTTAAAATAATTTATTCACAGTTCATCTTCCCACCAGGGATGATTTCAATAGTTCTTTTCATATAGATGAGTGTCTTTTAGACTGTATTCTCCTTTCTCTTCCTTAAAATGACAGATGTGTGTAAGGGGTCTCACTGTGTCCTTGGAGTTGTTAAGAGAATCTCAGGTTCATGAACTTCTGGGCTGTTTTCTGTTGTAGGGGCTGCTGTGGTGTGACTACCAGATGAGTAACAAGACATGTTACGAGTAACATGTATTTAGACGGGCTGTGATTGGCATTTTGTGGGACATGCCTACACCCGCAGTGAACATCTGTGGTTCTTTTTCTTTGCTTTGCATCTGAAAGTCATCATACTCTAGGCTTCTTTTTTCTAACCCTCAGCCTCTAAATTTTTATTCCTATGCTCATCCCTTTCTTTTTATTTTGTGAAATAAGCAATTATTTCCCAACTGCCTGTTCCCTGCATATAGGTTGAGGGTGGAGGTACAGAATTATCACTGTGTCTTCACTAAAGACGTCATGGGACATTCTCATTCTTCACTTGCATTATCCCTCTGACACCTCAGTGGGCAGGGCCCTGATGTGGATGGAGCTAAGGTTCTTCAGTGAACCCATGACTTTCTCCATGCTAGGTCAATGGGAACAGGACACTTGCTTTATATGTTCAGTCTTCCCAGTGTATATTTGGTAGTATTTGAAACTTGTACTTTGGTAAGATTAGGACCTAATGGATAATGCATCACAACCACTATCTTCCTTCTTCCTTTAAGAATCCTCAAGGTCATAAAAGAGCAACCTATTCATTTATTTTTTTCTTCTTTCAGGCCAGTCTCATGTCAGCCAGTGGCGGGTACAATCAGCAGGGACACCAGTTCTGTGATAGAAAAGCACAGATCAGGAGCCATCTCAGGAATACTGTATTTACCACTGATCTTTTAGGTGGCCATGGAGGAACATTTCTATCTTCCTCTCCTGAGTTTGGAACTTACTGGAAAATAATACAGAGAAGTCAGATAAGTGGAGAAAAATGACATCTTTATGCTTCACAAAGCTATGTGGTGAGTGTGGCTTCAAGAATATGGCCAATTGACTATGCATTGACGGTACAGAGTCCGCTGGGGGTTATCTCTCTCTCCGTCTCTTTTTATTCCTCCACCATGCACACATGCTCTTTCTCAAAATAAATAAATAAACGTTTAAAAAAATGGTATGCTTAAATAAAAGTTGGTTTTAAAAAATAATATAACCACTTGGATTTGAAATGCTTCACCTCAGGTTCAAACAGACTGACCCACACAATACTAACTGAATTTGTATTCAGTGCTGAATAAAGATGGCATTTCTGACCAGGGAAAGCTTATCCTCTGGAAGAGTGTAGGAAGTAGGCACCCTCCAAGCTCGGTGGCCCTACAAGAGAACTTGGAGTGCCCCCACCCCATCAGGCAAATGTGTCATTTCTCTGCCCTTAGAGGACAGGGAAGGAGCAGAGTGGAGTAGATGTGTTCTTCTTTGACCTGTGTTCCTCGGGTTCTGAGGTAGGAATTAGTTTCTCTTTCATGGGACTGTGAGGAATGAGAAATAAACATTGAGGTTATTTTTTCTTCTCAGATCAAATGATGAATTCTGTGATCACCCGATTGCAGCTGCTTACTTTCCTGGAGGAGAGGGCTGACCGATGAGGCTAGTGTTGTTTCCAGCTTCATGCGGTCCCTCTCCTAATGCCAGCCTGGCTTCAGTGATGGTCCTCCTGGATTCACCGGCAGGAAGTTAGTTTCTTCCCCAGAGGGTTTTGAAGACCGTTAGAACCTTAGGGTTTCAGCCCAGAGGAATAAGCATCACGTGGAGGCTTGTTAGAAACGCAGAGTTTCAGACCCAGCCCTGTTCTACTGATTCCGTAGTTTAACAAGATTCCTAAGTAATTCTTTTATTATTATTTTAATGTTTTATTTATTTCTGAGAGAGAGAGCGATTAAGCAAGGGAGGTTCAGAGAGAGAGAGAGAGAGAGTAAGCAAGGGAGGGTCAGAGAGAGAGAGAGAGAGAGTAAGCAAGGGAGGGTCAGAGAGAGAGAGAGAGATACAGAATCTGAAACAGACTCCAGGCTCTGAGCTAGCTGTCAGCACAGGGCCCTACACAGGGCTTGAACCCACCAACCCTGAGATCATGACCTGAGCCGAAATCGGACGCTTAACCGACTGAGCCACCCAGGCGCCCCAATCCTTAGGTAGTTCTTATGTACATTGAAGTTGAAGAAGAACAAGTGTAGGACAAATCATTAATTAAAGTATCTCAGAGGCTTTGCTAAACCCTAAACTGAGTATTTCCTCCCAGTTTTCCAGCACAAAGTATGCATGACTGCAATCTTCGATTTCCTCACCTGAGATAATGAGATGAAATTAAATGGTAGTGGATGAAATAATAGATGAGATTACATAGGAGCTAATGGAAGAGCCTGATGGCAAGTGGCTCACACATTCGCTGTGTTTATGCAGTTCAGAAGAAAATGTTCCCATCCCGGACAGAATCCCCTCACCCAAATAATGAATATAACACTTGAAAATACATCAACGTTCATAGTTATTGTTAAAGTAAAGAACTAAATTCTCAACACTAAGCTCTTTGACTCTGTGAGCCGCCATGGCTCTGCGACGCTTGGGCAGATACCCCACGCTGAAGGCTGGGCAGCAGAGAGCTCGCTCTTGGCGTTCGCTGCCAGGACTGTCCTCCACTTACTCATACTGTCTTCTCACTCAGAAAGCGGCATTTGAGGCATATGTGCCTGTTAGCGATGTGTGGAAATTTGCACTGATGGTGGCCCGGTTCCCAGATCTTGAAATCTCTTTTTTCCTGTGTTATTGGGCATAATGCAAAAGGGGAAAAAAAAAAAAAAACCACCTCCTTGTGACCCATGTCTCCACACAACACTGTGAGGCCCTGGCCATCTTTCTTCTTCCACTTTGACTATTTCCAGCCCTGATTAGCATTTCTTTCTATTCTCTTCATCTGCAGTAGGAAGCTATGCCTTCTTTAACTTTTGCTTCTTTTTACCCTTGCACTTTGAGGAGGGCTCCGCTGAGCCTTTTTAGCAGTTTAGCCTATGTTCACCTCCTTTTTTCCCTAACGCATGTAGAGCAAGCAGTGTTGCTAAATATAAGGATTTATTTTACCCTTTCTCTGGTGGTGCTAGACATTTGCATTCCCTATCGAATTCTCTAGTTTGTTTTGCGAGGCCCCTTGGTTTCAAAGAGCAAATGAACAAATTCTGGGTCTGCAAAAATCATTGAATACTTAAATAAATATTACATATTTTCACATCCCTCCTCGGAATATTTCCACCAAGGGGACATCCTGCTATCAGACCAAGGATGAATACAATTCATTATTATCCAGCCTGGCTTGTACCTGGCTTATCCAGGTAGCTGGCGCCTCCTCCCTTTGTAGCTGTTTCCTTGGAGCTCAGGCAATATTTCCCCACCTACAATAACTGGGTTTCCTCGCCTCTCATTCAGTAATTACGTGGCTATCTACACTCATGGTACTACGAGTCATTCCCTCTCAAAATCCTTCAGAACTTCTCTAGGAAACATTTCTAATGTTTCCCTAACGACTCAGTCCTTATCTTAAAATTGTTATTCATCTTGTTTTATGGATTCCTTATTTAATTTAAGAAGATACCTCACAATGTTGTCTTTTTTTGGGGGGTGAGAGGGGGAACTCTTTCTTAGATGAGGATCCCAATCAGTGAGACCTTGCTTTTTGCTGCAATTGTTTGTTTACTTACTTATTTTGAGGGGATCCTAGTCACTCTTTCTGATCTACAAGAAATCAAACTGGCTCCCCTTCTTAATACATTCTTGAAAACTAAGGCTACCGAAGTGTGTCTTCTCTGCTTTGTTATCTGTATGGCTTGACTTCCAAGAGCTCATTTGTCCCCTTTCAAAGATGTGTATCCTCTCCTTTAAAATCACAGCATTTCTCCTGTGGAAATTCTTTCCTCCTCAAGCTTAATTAGCTTATATTTATTGTGTTTTTACTTTATACTACTCCTGATATCAAGAGAAAATAATATTTTTAAGTTGACCCAATCGCTCCTAGATTTACTGAGAAATAAGTTTCCTAGACACGAAGTGTTCTAGATTAGGTTTTTTGAGTTGCCTTCTTTGCAACTGCAATGGCTTTATTGACATTTTTTGGTCATTAAAGTTGATGGCATGCCCCTTATAAATTAATGGCCTCTTTGTCACATTTTGTATAATAAGATCTACTGAGCTTATATGGATGGAGTCATAATCTGGATCTCTGAAATCTAACATTTTAATCAGAATTTTGGAAACAACTCAATTCAGGTTCTGTTCTGAGTCCAAATGAGGGACAGGTCCCACTCAAGAGAAAGTATATGTTACTAAAAATTTGTATCCTCAGATATTTTTTCTTTTAATCCTTAATGTAGCTAAAAACTAAGTAAAAAAACAAACAGAATATGGAACATCTGATCTGCCACTATCTAGCTCACAAGTTGGTCACTCTCTGAACTTCTCACTGGAAATTTAGTTAGCTTTGCAGTTATAAATTCTAATCTGAGGTAATGCCTGAAAAGCACAAGAAAAGCGAGGAAAATATCCACACTTCGATGACCTCAATGCTAGCTTAATGAATTTTTGCTTGTTTTAAATAAACATAATGTAGGTCTCAAAGTCTCCTTTTGTTTGATATAATATATTTGCTATATAAAATCTCTATCAGCTTAGATAGGATTGTGTTAGGTCACAAAGGACACTCTCATGCCTTAGGTTAGATCAGTGTCAGCAGTAAAGTATTCTATTCTCGCATAGTAAGTTCTGTAGAACCCACATTTAATAAGTCAAAGTCCCACTAAAAACAGCACTGAACCTCTAAAAACGGTGAATCCCCTATGGATAAGCCACTCTGAAAGGCTGAATTCAAAGTGCCACAAGACCTTTATATCCTAAGGATTTTCATTAGTACTCCACCAACTTTCCATGATATTTGGTCCTCAAATACATACTTCTACATTTGCAAGACTTCACATCATATTGTAGGATACTAATTCTGAAACCAATAGAAAAACACCACTTTCTACTTTTCTAAATAAGAGGCAGAACAGAAAAATGAAAAGTGAAATGCTAGGTTAATTATTGATAATGCTGAGTAGAGAACAGAACATTAGTTAATTTGGCAAAATATACTTGCTTGTCCTTCACCCTAGAATTAGGTAAATGTAGTCATGCTGTGCCTAGTGCCGTCGGACAGTTGCACACCTCCCTGCAGGCAAGAGGCAGACTCTAAGCTTACTCCATACAGAAGAGGATGCATGTGTCTTGCAAAGCAGCCGGGTGCAGAAGGAAACCTACGAGGCACTGAGTCAACCACACTCATTTCTTTTCTTAAATGTATTAGTCAGAGGTGTTTCTCCCACACATTTGTCTCCTGGGGAGTAGAGCATAAAATCACTCTTTTTCTATGAAAGTAAGAAAAAAATGGGGAAAAAAACACCTCCACCATATTATGCAAATGTAGGTGGAGGCAATGGTTTTTGCACTCAGTTGATTGTTCTTTTCATCAACTTTTTAGCCAGTTATTTCAGGAAGTAATTGAAAGGAGTAAATATTGTCCTCTCAAAAGCATGAAAATATTACTTTTTCTTATTGTGACAGTGCCAATCGGTTCCCATTGATTGCTGAGTTAGTTCTGCTCTTTGAGTGAAGAGGTGACAGGCCAACTAGATTGCTGAGCAAATTTGTGTTTATCTGAATGAGACAGGGGAGGCACATTTTCTTAATAAAGATGTGATTCCAGTCATAGCTCCACTACTTGATTTTGGGCAAATGGCAATCTTTTTATGCTTTTATTTCAGTTCTTCAAAATGCACACAAGAACTTCATAGGCTTATTGTTATGATTAAATGAAGAAATACATATAAATTGTATAACATACTGCCTAACATATTACTCTAGTAAAGTTGGTGCTCTGGTTGTTAATAATTACCAGCATCATTTAAAGACACAAAGTTACTTTATTTATTTATTTGTTTGTTTATTTATTTATTTTGAAAGAAAGTGCAGAAACGTGAGGGGGAGGGTTAAAGAGAGAAGGGGGAGAGAGAGAGAGAGAGAGAGGGATCCCAACAGACTCCATTTTATCAGCACAGAGCTTGATGCAGTCGGGATCTCACAAATCATGACATCATCATCTGAGCCGAAGTTAAGGGTCGGTTACTTAAACCAACTAAGCCTTTCAGATGCCCCAAGACAAAGTCACTTAATGATTTCATGTGTGTTAATATTTTCATACATACATACATACATACATACATACATATATATATAAAACATGCATACTAACTGGTAATTATTGAAAGTTACTTTCTCTCTCTCTCTCTCTTTTTAATCTACACAAGATATTACTTCTATTAATCACTGTCCTGCCTTCCAATGAGCATAGACCTTTCTGTTATTCCTCTTTCTAGGCACCTAACTGATAATAGTTAAAATACATCTCACAAGATTTTGCAGTCTGTCAACATCATTACAAAAAAGCTTATATTTCCGTCAACATTCACTGAGCCTCCGTGGACTCAAGGACAAATGCTACTGTGACAGAATGTGTATCTCTGCATGTCTCTTTGAGGAGACAATAATAACTGTAGTTTTGAGAACAAGGCACAAGAAAAAGAGAGCACAATTCGATCATGATAAGGGCAAGTGAACTGCTTTAAAAGGATAATCAGAAGATGAAAATTTTAGTATTTCCTAGTTCCCCTATGAAAATCGGAGATGTAAAACTTCCAAAAGTAATCTACCAGACTGCCAATTAGATTGAAGTTTATTTGGTAACCTTAATTTTGGTACATCTTCCTGGAGACATGAGGTAACAGATGCAGTCGGAATTTGAGGGTAGGATATAAACAGAATTCTGCAAATTTCTTCCAGTCACGAGATTATAAGACACGATGATCTTTGTCACTGCCTGAGGCCCAGATTTCCTTGACCAAATATTATTCCAGAAAACTGGGAGGCAGTGGCTTCTGTGATTATTTTGAGTTTTGGTCAAGTGGTCTTGTACTTAGTAAGGAGCAGACATCCTCAACACTGCTTCAAACACTCATGTTTGCTTCTCTCCCTCTCTCTCTCTCTCTCTCTCTCTCTCTCTTATATATATATATTAGCCTAAAAATTGAGAAGCTACATCAGAAATTTTTGTTGTGTCTAGGAAGAAGACATCCTTGAAAATAACATGCATTGCTAAATAAAAAATACAGATTTTTAAATTAACTTCAGAATACTATGGCCATCATTTTGCTCTCTATCAATGTTTTAATCATGGAGTCTCAAGCAGGGCTCCCTTGTCCTTCACTTACTAACAAAACAAAACAAAACAAAACAAAACCAATCAAAACCCCAGCCCAAAGAACCACTTCCTTTTAGTTGCTACTGTAGACTACAGAGTTGATTTCAACTATTCCTAAAAATATATACCATTTTATATATTTTTATGTATATTTATTTATTTTGAGAGAGAGAAAGAATGAGCAAAGGAAGGACAGAGAGAAAGAGAGAGACCAAGAAAGAATCTCAAGCAGGCTCCATACTGACAGTGCAAGGCTCGAACTAGCACTGTGCAATCATGACCTGAGGTGTGATCCAGAGGGGATGCTTAACTGACTGAGCCACCCAGACTCCCCTACTATTTCATATTTTTAAGTAAAATATAAAGGTTACCTAAATTAATATGCCTCTTTATCGTCAATTTGAGAGACTTCTGGGATAGAAGAATGTACAAATCACATTGTCCTTTCCTTCCTTACTATTAAGGAGGTTGATAGGGCTGCTTGCCTTTCAGCATGTCGCCAATGGTAGCTTGCAGTGGAAATTATGGTAAGCTGACCAAAGTTACACAGATTGTCCCTGACTTACAACAATAGTTTGACTTCTGGGTTTTTTTTTTTTTTTTCTTGTCTTTGTGATGGTGCAAATGCCATACACATTCGTAAAAGACATACTTGTAAACCTGAATTTGTATCTTCTTCTAGGCCAGCAATATGTGGTACAATCCTCTCTCATAACACCGGGCAAGGGCAGTGAGCCGCAGGTCCCAGTCAGCCATACCATCACTAGGGTCGACAACCTGTACCACCGGCCACCATTCTGTACCCATACAACCATTCTGCTTTTTACCTTTAGTACAGTATTCAACACATTACTTGAGATTTTCATAATTTTTATATAAAACAGGCTTTGAGTTAGAGGATTTTGCCCAACCGTAGGCTAATGTAAGTGTTCTGATTCCATTTAAGGTAGGCTGGGCTAGGTTATAATGTTTGGTAGGTTATGTGTAGTAAAATCATTTTTGTCTTGTGCTTTTTTCAACTTATGATGGGTTTATCAGGATGTAACTTCACAGTAAATCAATGAAGATCTGTACTAGTTATTTTTCAAAATCAAAATGGAAATGTAGAAAGCAAAAGTGTTGCATAATGTATAGAATGTCTTAAAAGGTTTGAATCCAATTATGATAATCTAGAGTTCTTACAGAATTCCATCAGAAAAGTGTAAACCTCTGTCAAAAATCCTTGAAAAGTGAGGTGTTAGGATGGAACATGGTGAAATAATTGTATTGTGATGAAAATTCTCGTTAATAGACCCCATTCTGAGTTTGCCCTTTTGCTGAAGGTACAGACAATTTTTGCCATTATCCTACAATGTATTATGGAGTGTAAGTCACAACTTGGTGTTAGTCAAAGTTTATGGTTCCAAGACTTATCTAATTTTGTTTAAAATTAGATTTCAAATACTGAGATGCAAATGACAAAGCATGTTGATAGCATTGCCCTTTAGCTCTAGTTATTATGCTAAGGAAACAAGTCATCAAAAGAGCAATTGCTTTGAGTAGAGAGGAAAATACACCAGAAATCTAGTCTGTGACCTCTTTTTAAAATACATATTACAAAAACATCATTAAAACTATTGAAATTATATAGAAAAGAGAATAATTCATAGTATGCTAAGCAACCTTAACATATGACATAAACAGAATAATGCATGTTTTAATCCATGCATTTTTATTTTGTCTTCTAGTAGAGTGTTTGATAGTATGACAAAGAGGTACCACTATTTGCTGATTTATTTTCTAAGGGTCTGTATAAATAAACAAAGCCATAATTGAGAAAGTTATCTGCAGGCCATGAATTACATGCAAGATTCTTCAACTGGTTAGGTACAGTGGGATGGAACCCAAATAAACTTATTTCTTGGTTCAATTATGTACTTGATATCAATGGAATATCTGTTATGAGAAAGTTATACATTCTCTACATTTGTAAGTCTAATTTTATGTTAATTTTAAAATTAGGTCCAATTTTAGGTCAAAGCTAGTATTTAACCACAATGCCTGGGAAAGTTTTAGTTTAAGTCGTGGGGACTACAAAGGTGATTCAGGGTCCACTCCAAAGACAGGTTAGACTAATTTGAGCTGGGCCATCCAGCTCACTGGGACTAGGAAGGTCAGGATGTCCACTCTGATCCCACTGAACACCCAGAGGACCATCTAGCAGTTCTCACATTATTGTCCAGGGCAGGATATAGGCTCCTGGCTGGTCTGTAATTGTTTTGGGTGCCTAACCCTTTGCAATATTTCAAATGTGCCCCAGAGGGTATCGACAAAGTGAACTTGTTTTAGAATTGCTGTGAAATCAACAGGGATTTGGGCCTCTGAGTTAAGTTTCTGTTGGATTCTCAACATTATAAATATATAAGAAGCTCTTTAGTCTATAACAGCAACCAGAAGAAAATGGCTCTTTTCGATGGAGGGGTGTGTGCGTGTGTGGGTTGGTAGGCGTGTGTGCACGTGCGGAAATAAATCAAGGACAAGAGAGCCCTGCTTGAAGCCTCAGGATTAAAACATTGATATAGAGCAAAATAAGATGGACAAAGTATTCTGACGTTAATCTACGCAACTCTAACATTTACAGCTCATCAGAGTATTGATTGCCACTGCCCACAGATATTCTCAGCAAGCTCTCTGTTCTTATCAGCTTCCTCTAGATCAGTAAATTAAGAACTACCTTTTATCCCTGTTTAAGATCACATGCTCTCACTATCCCTCATGAGGATCCTGTTACAAGAAGACCAGGAATATCCTGATTTCCAACAATATAATCTTCAAAACAAATGAAAATATAACTTGTACAAAAATTATAATGACATATGTCTCTTTTAATAATGATTTTTGAAGCATTTTACCTGGCAAAGTAGGCATCTAAAAATGCTACAATAAGGATGTACAATAAGTAAGTTACGATAATTATGATCTTTAACCACACCAGAAAGATAAATTACTTTGAACAACTTTCATTTATTTATGGATTCTGAAAGATAGCCTTAAGATTATGTAATTCTATAGTTATATTTAGAAGAAAAAAAGCATATATCACAAGGGCAGTATTAATATAATGTAAAAAATAATCTAAAAATATGAACATCAAAGTAAATAAACATTAGTAGTATGGTTTGTACCTGGAAATAGAATTGTATCATAATTCAGTGTCACAGATAAAGATTACAAAGAGCTGGTTTGATGAGTCACATTTCACTTAGTGTTTTTTTTTTTTTTTTAGTTTTCTGTGGCAAAAAGGATTAGCAGCCTTATGTGTTTTCATTATTCATGAGACATTACATATAATCATATTTGCTCTGTTGTTTTAGCACATTACTGTCCCCTTATAAATAAGAGATCAATTTTATATGCATTTGTACGTAACAGCATATCAGTTATAATGCAGGTTTAATAAAAATGATGATATTTGAAGACACAATATGGAAAGGTAATAATCTCGATCATTAAAGAAATTCTGTTTATTAAGAACTTATTTAAGAGATTGATGTCTTGGTTAGTAATGTGAGATCTAGATGAGAATATGTGAAATGCAATGAAACAACAGCCTAATTAACTACATAACTTGGATCAAAATATATAGACGATTTATTCAATGAATGACATTTAATCCATATAGCAGTAGAGATTAAAGTTAATTTTGAAGTGAAGCAAAGACTTATTTATAAGATGAAAATTAATTTTTAAAAGCGACTAAAAGATAGATTTCAGTGTTTGCTAGGTAATTGTGAGTATTCTGGGGAAAAAAGACAAAAGTTTTGAGAATGCATTCTATAGGGAAGTCCTGGAAGACCTGGCTGTATTATCTTTTTCCTTCCCTTCCCTTCCCTTCCCTTCCCTTCCCTTCCCTTCCCTTCCCTTCCCTTCCCTTCCTTCTTCCTTCCTTCCTTCCCTTCCCTTCCCTTCCTTCCCTTCCCTTCCTTCCTTCCCTTCCCTTCTTCCTTCCTTCCTTCCCCCTTCCCTTCCCTTCCTTCCCTTCCCTTCCTTCCTTCTTCCTTCCCTTCCTTCCTTCCTTCCTTCCCTTCCCTTCCCTTCCCCTTCCTTCCTTCCCTTCCCTTCCCTTCCCTTCCCTTCCCTTCCTTCCTTCCCTTCCTTCCCTTCCTTCCCTTCTTCCATTATTTTTTTTTAGAGAGGAAGTATGAGGGAAGGGCAGGAAGTGGGGGGAGGTGGAGAGGGAAAGAGATAAACCCAAGCAGGCTTTGCACTGTCAGCACAGAGTCTGATGTGGGGTTCAATCCTATGAACCATGAAGTCATGACCTGAGTCGAAAACAAGAGTGAGACACTTAACACTTAACCCACTGAGCCACCCAGGTGCCCCTGCATTAACTTTTCTAATAGTAAGAAGCTACAAAGCAGTATGTGCACTGAAGATTTTTAAACATAGTTTAACATTAAAAATTTTTTCAACTACCAAGGACATAATTTTTATTTATTAAGAAGATTTTTAATGTTTATTTATTTTTGAGAGACAGAGACACAGACAGATGTGAGCAGGAGAGGGGCAGAGAGAGAGGGGGAAACAGAATTTGAAGCAGGCTTCAAGCTCTGAGCTGTCAACACAGAGCCTGATGCAGGGCTTGAACCCATAAACTATGCGATCATGACCTAAGCCAAAGTTAAGACACTTAACTAACTGAGCTACCTAGGCACCCCAAACAAGGACATAATTTTTAAAAGCCTGATTTTATCCTGGGAGCAGTGGTAAATTGGGGCTACAACATATACTAACAGGGCTTTTCTTTCAATTTCTTGAGCACCCAGGGAAAATGTATTCATGTTATTCTTTTCAAAACCCATTTTTACATATGTTTTCTGAAGTATCCATACAAAAACCCTCAAGGTAGGACTAACTATGCCACCATTCAACAATGAAAATTATGCTGAGAGGAATGAAGTGCGGGATAAAAGTGAAACTTGCGAGTGGTCCAGGAATAAGAACATCCACAGATGTTAGGCTCCTCTGAGTTTAAGATTCTGTTGCTTATTTTCCATGACACTTTAGGCAAGCTGTTGAACTTCTCTTTTGGAGTTGACATGAAATTTAGATATAATATATGCAAATATGCCTTCTCAGACACTCCAAGAATGGCAACTACTGATTTACTGTAACTCCACATCCATCACTGCCTTATTGTGTGACCTAAGGAAAGCTGCCTTTTGTTCAACTTTGCAGGTGGTAAGCAACACCCACCTTTAGCCAATGTGTTGAGGATTATGTACGCTGATAGGTATGAGCATGCCCGGCACAGAAACTGTGATAACCTTTTTCTGCTCCTTCATCTTTGGCCTACTTCAGGTTCATAATCAAGAATTCCGTCCTCTCGGGGCGCCTGGGTGGCTTAGTCGGTTAAGCGTCCGACTTTCGCTTAGGTCATGATCTCGCGGTTCGTGGGTTCGAGCCCAGCGTCGGGCTCTGTGCTGACTGCCAGCTCAGAGCCTGGAGCCTGTTTCAGTCTGTGACTCCCTCTCTCTCTGACCCTCCCCTGCTCACACTGTCTCTGTCTCTCTCTCTCTCCCCTAGAAAAAAAAACAAACATTAAAAAAAAAAAAGAATTCCGTCCTCTCTAAAGCATTGCTTCCTTTCAGTTTTTTCTTTAATCACTAAGAAATGAGGCTAAAACTAAGAAATCTAAGTGGCTTAAGCAAATCTATTACAGAATAAATCATCTTCTTATTATTCTATGTTCTCTGGAAGCAATCTGTGTTAGAACAGGAAATAAAATGCGAATTAGGACCATTGAGGTCAGCTTTCCCCCTGCTCTGACTTTAATCTCAATGTATACACTTGACAGTTTACATATTTTCTTGGATTAGGGGAATCTGTTTCCAAAACTGTTAAAATATATTGATTACATGGATGATCTTTAAGACTTACTCCACTTCTAAATTCTGTATTATCATCAAATCAGTCTCCACATCGGTCAATATCTATTTTCCTCTTCTCTGCTATTGTTAACTTCTCACCTGATAACACTATCCTCAGTTGTGTTAGCTTGAATGATAAAATTCTGATGTTAATGAAACTGCAATTGTGATTTTTAACCTTGCACAGATCATGAGTTTTGCTCCAATCCAGAAGCTACCCCTAATGTATCCTTTAATTAAAGAGACAATATGGATGGATCAGCAAAAAATCATTCCCATCTCTGGAAAAACAATTTAAAGTGCACCCTCTACTAATATCATTATCACTTATGTAGGACTGTTGTACACTCATTGCGAATAACACACATTTCTCATTGTTGCGCCCTGTAATCTTCATAATCTGACTCCTTAGGTAGTATTCTCCATGAATATAACAATAAAATAGCCAGGGTATACTGCTATATACACATACACATATATAATATATAAATATATGTTATACAAGGAGTATTGATTATTGAATTTGTCATAAAATGGCCTATGTGTCAGATATAGTAAATTTGCTGCTTTTCCTCAATGTTTATAACTTAATGAGCAAGGATAAGTTGCTTCTTTGATCAATTTCACCACAAAAGGATAGATTTGCATTGCAAGCATGCACTGAGAACATAAATATTATTTGATGGTTATTATTAATAACATTTTCCAAGCAAGTAAATATAATAATTATTAATACTCAGACAGAAGTAGAATAATTCTATGTGATGAAAATTATAGGACTGATTCCTGGTTCCATTTTAATACAATTTGGTGAATTTGAATTTTCTGTGACTTAGTTTGAATCTTGTATTCAGAAGATCCAGAATGTAATTAATTACCTGTGTACTTCACTAAGGTTCCAATGTCAGAAAAAGATAGATAACAAGGTGACTAATGTTATTTATTCTAGGATTAATGTGGGAATTTTGCAGGCAAATCAGTGACCAAGAATGAAAACAAGGCATGGTCTATTATCACATTTAAATGATTATATTAACATTACCGTTCATTGATCTGATAATTAGAAACAAGCAAAAAAACCAAAAACCCCAAAAGCCCCAATCTTCTATATTTTAGAAACTTTGCCAAGATAACACAAAATCTCTCAATTAGGAGCTTCTATATTGTTTGTAGATAAAATCCACATCCCAATTTTTTAAATGTTTATTTAAAACACTTTTTAAGAGATTTTTTTTTTTTTTTGAGTGAGAGCACAAGCAGGAGGGGCAGAGGGAGAGAGCCAGACAGAGGATCCAAAGAGGGCTCTGAACTGACAGCTGAGAGCCTGATGTGGGGCTTAAATTCATGAACCACGAGATCATGACCTGAGCTGAAGACGGATGCTCAACGGACTGAGCCACCCAGGTGGTCGCCCAATTTTTAAATTCTTTTGAAGAGAGATTTATTGAGATTTTATTTCAGTAAATTATCACATAAAGCTTTGTAAAGTAAACCTGAATAAAAGAGAAACCTAGGGTGAAAAGATAAATAAGGAAATGCTACACCATGAGAAGGAAAGGAATGTATTACATGAAGAAAGAATGAGGTCACCTGTCTACATCATGGATGCAGTGTCCTGAATGTGTGAGAGCTCACATACACTAGAGCTCTAGGAAGCCAGGCAGCTTACAACATTGTTTTGAGAGAACTCACGATGCCTTTGTTTTTACTGGAACAGACTGGAGACACCTCTTCTTCATGTGAAGTGTGGGAGACAACTAAGATCTGGATTACAAAGCAAACCTGAAACAAACATTTTTCATGTGTGTTGTCTCACTTAAACTTCATAATAAATCCATGTGAGTAGGGCTTTTTGGTTCTGTTCTTTTTTTTCTAATATGACAAAAGAGAGGCTCATCTTTATTGGCTGTGCCGCTTCACAGGTAAAATTCATATACTAAGTGTTCTGCATTAAAGCCTGCGGTATCTTTTGCATTTTACTGACTTGCCTCATTTGACAAGAGTTGAGTTACCATGGAGTCAAATACGTGATGAACTCAATTAAATATTTGTATTGCATGACTAAGAGAGATATATAAGCAAAATGCCTACACTGCAATGGAGTAAAGTTCTGAAAAGATTCAGAAAGAAATCATGTTCTATGAAGAGAAAAAAAAGGGATGTTAAATTTTCATTAGCAAATGAATATCGAATAAATCAATGCCATATTTATATCTATGCACTCTTTGCCAAAATAGTATCAAAGTATGCCACCAAAAGTAAGTTAGAGAGTAAAGGAATAATAGAATATATTTTCAATTATTTAATACGGAGTCATTGGTATTTGTTGGAACTGTTAAAATAAAATCTGTTAAAAACCCCATGTTTTTAACAGATTCTGTACTGTGTTGAATATAAACAAAATGAGAGTAAAGTAACACATATTCAGTGTTTCCACCTAAAAATATTCATAAATTATTCTATTAGTTTTGAATAGTGCATACATAGATACATAAATTTCTAATACATTTAATAACATACTTTATGCATATCAGGGCTACTGGTTGTTTTGATAACTAGAGAAACATTAAATGTGTTGGGCCAATTAAGGATTAGCTTAAAATAATGTAATTGAACATAAATCAAAGTAAACTATTAGTATAATGATGTATTCTCTATTTTTTTTCTTTCTCTTTTATCTATTATGGCAGCTTTCTCAGAGGAGAATGTTCACATTATTTATTAACTTTTGGAAATTCAACAAAGCCAACTAAACAGTGTAGGGGACATTCTTATATCATTGAGGTGTATCTGAGCACAGCTGTATAGGGTTAAGTCGATATTATTAACTAAACATAGTAAAATTCAATGTAAATGATTCCAGTAATGTACTTAAAATTAGTTATATTAAAGTTGAATGAATCAATCATTTGTGTTATAATTATATGTACATGTGTGTATACATACATATAAGTCATTTACATATTTGTATTTATATTAATTACACTTCTATAAAATTAATGGTTATAGTATGTAATATACCTTTAATAAATATTTGTTTAAATAATTAATGCACCAGCGGATGGTTATATGAAGCCAGCATAACTGATAATGTTAACTATACCAGAAAAAAAAGTATGTATCTTTTTCTCTTCTGCTTTATCAAAATATGAAAAATTTTAAGACAGTTTTCAAGGTTAACTTATCAACATGACTAGAAAATCAAACTAGTGACTATGTGATTCAAAGAGGAAAGATAAATTTCTATCCACAAAAATTTGTAACTAAGAAAGTCTTATGTACAAATGAAAGTTTTACTGAGAATTACATATATACATATTCAATCAGAATCTTGAATTTAAATATATAAATATCTTTAATTTAAATTAAATATAAATTGCTTTAATTAATTTAATACCTAGAGTAATAATGAAATTTTCTCTCTGAAGTTTGATTATCTTAATGTATAGTTTATCAAATTGAGAAGGCAATGACTATAACTGATGGCTTATAATTCTTTAATGGCTACTATCTATTAAAAATATATAAATATAAAAGATAGTGATTTTGGAAATACTTAATCTCTAGAGTGTCTGCTTACTCTGCAATAAGATATCATATGCTCATGAATTTGTAATCCAAATTGGTATTTCTATGTACAAATTTGACACTTTCATAAATAATTTAGCTTTCCTAGTCTTATAGATACTAAGTCATTTGCACAATATGGAATATAAATGTATTTCCTGGCACTATCACTTGATGTTAGATTTTCTAATTTGATTCCCAGAAAAGGATACATTTTCATAATATTTTTGGCTTATTTATGAGATAATATTTGTGTTGATAAAATGTTGCCCTAAGTGCATCACTATATTTAAGAAAAGACCTCTAAAACAATACAGATTTATATTTTCCTAATTCATTACTCATGAAAAATAAATCCCTCATATGTTTGGGGTTTTTCTCCAAGATTTCATAAGATTAGGGTTCTCAATGCATCTAGTAGGAGAATCCCATTTTGCCTTATTTTATTATAATAATTGGTCTGTGTTATTAATCTTACACACCCTCATACCCAGCCTCGCAGTAACAATTGAGGTTGCTAGAAGATGAATGAACTGATGGTGAATGAACTGATGCAATGAATAATAAGTTCCGCAGGAAAGGGAAAACCTAGGTCATGATTCCCTTACACATGATGTGTAGATCCAGGCATTAGTTATCTATTGACATAGTAATAATAATGTGTATATATGTCTTTGGGTGTGTGTGTCCAAGGAAACCACAGAACTCAGTGGCTTAAAGTAGTACACATTTTTTTCTTCGTGTAGTATGCAGTTCAGGAACTTGGGCTGATTCACTTGCATAGCTTTCCTGATCTCTCCTGAGCTCATTCGCATGTAGGCAGTTGGTTGTCAAACAGGGTCTTGAGATGATTAGGTCATATGTCTTTTATCTTCCAGTAAACTAACTAGGCATATTCTCATGGAAGCAGTGAAAGCAAAGGTACAAACGAAAAACCTCAAAACTCAAGGCCACCTAGCAGTATTTGAATTATGGCCCCAAGCATTCCAATGGCCTTAAACACCTGTCATGTTGGAATCCAAAGTCAGGATGAAAGGAAACAACAAAGTTACAAACAGTATAGAGCCAGGAACTAGTCAACAATTGGGACTAGTAACGCAATCAGCCTACCGTCTTCTAAGATTTTAGTTAAGATAGGATAAAATCCTGTGAATAAGGTGGCCAAGGATATGTATAGGGGAAGGCTAATCATTGTAGTCAAAACACAATTAAAGAAATTGTAAATTTGTACATTTCTTGGTTGTGAAGGGCCAGGGTGACTGTTAACTAAAAGATGTTTTTGAAGTTTCATTTATGGGGATAATTGTATTCACTTCCAACAGCTATTCAAAGTGCTATAACCAGGCTGGCTTAAACAGGAGCAATTTTTTCTCTCCAGCTCTAGATCCTAGAATTACAGAATCAAGGCATTATGAGAGCCAGACTTGTTCTGAAATGCTCCAGAGAAATCCTTCCTTGCCTCCGATAGTTTCCGGCATCCCTTGCCTTGTAGATGCATCACTCAAATCTCTGTCCATGTTGTCACAGAGTTGTGTCTTCCTGTGTCCTCACTCTCTTCACACGGGGTTCCGTTGGTATATGTTTGCCCAAATTTGTCTCTTTTTTTCAGGACACCAGTCATATTGGATTAAGGGCCCATCCTACTCCAGTGTGACCTCATCCTAATTAATCATATCTGCAACGACCCTCTTTCCAAATAAAATCACATCCTGTCATACTGGGGATTAGGATTTCAATATATCTTTTTTGGGAGGGGGGCATAGTTTAATGCATAATAATAGTGGTATTAAGCAAAACAAAGTATTAATGGCAAAAAAATATTCAGAGAACACATGAGGAAAAGATGAGTTTGAATCAGAGTATTCTGAATCTAAGCTTTCCGATTAATATCCAGTTTAGAAACACAGAAAACATTCAGAAATGCAAGATCAGTTAGAGATGAGAGTGGGCTGGAGAGAGAAATATGAAACTTTTGCCAAGGCAAAGGTTTTCCATGTGGATCAGACAATAAGCCGAAACACTAATATGAAAGAGTAAGAACACAAATCTAGATGGAAGTTCAGAGAAGCATGAAAAAGGTAGGAAACAATATAATTATATATAATATAGTAAATATATATAAATAAATATAATATATAAAATATAATAAAACTGGGAAGAAAATATTTTACTTAGCCAAGTAAAGACAAATACAGTATCTGAATAGACTAAACCTTAGTTAGAGATTGTTTAACAGGAGCTTGGCAACAGTTAAACCCAGTATAATCTTAATTATTCATTTTTTAAAAGTATCTAAAATTTTTTAAATGGAAATGATGATTTCTACCAAATTAAGGAATATTCCATTTATGAATTTTAGAATTTATGTAACAGTACTTAAATAATTTCATCAAGGAGCGTTTCAGCTAAAATCTTTATAAATAACATTTATCTGCTTTTCAAGTAAGGATCTTGAAGGATCAGGGGTAAAGGAAGCCAAGTTAATTTATTCTGATTATAGAATCCTAGCTCATAGAACATATGGCAAATTTCAAAAATTAAAGTAAATATTCCCTTGAAACGCCTAGTTTTAGCGAAGTATGCATTGGAACTGGGATTGAAAATAACAGATAAAAATGAAATACATTTCATTATGCTTCTAAGGAAAAGCAAAAGTTTGGAAGGCAGTAACCCTTTTCTGAATTATTTCAGCATATTCCTCATTGCTCTTCTATCACCGGGAAGCAGATTACTCAAGGGAAATGAGAGCGCCAGATTTGAAGCTGGAATATAAATAATAAGTCTAAATCCTGGAAATACTTTAAAAAACAAGCAACTAATTAAAGAGAAACCTAGGTGAGAAAAAGAATGTCAGTTGCTCATATGCCCACCTCTGGAAGTGAATAGTTTTTATGCCCTGTCTTTTCCAAAGTACTTCTTGAAGATGTTAAGAACCAAGTGGTGAGGGGAGATGTGTGTGGGGGGTGGGGGGGGGGTAATTTTAGCAATTCTCTTTGGAATGTTGGCACTGAAAATACAGCATTAAGGGATTAAAAGGAGTAATGATGCTAGTATTATTTTTTAAACCAGAAAGGAATTCAGTGGTATTTAGTGGAAAAGCGTGAGATAATAACAGGCTGGAGAATTAACAAGTTACCTGATTTGGTGCAACTTAATCTCCTGCTTTACAGCTAAAAACTAGAAACCTGCTTTACACTGTTGTTGCAAAGCCTGGTGGAAATGATGTATATGAAGTGCTTGATAGTAGAAATTCAACAACCACTAGATTTTACCTTTTAACTGAAAAATATCAAGCCTCTCCTTACCTTTTTATAACAAATACGATAAAGTTCTAAAATCTAATCTGTAACCTATTTTTGAGTAGGCTTAGTTACAAAAGGAGGTAGAAAGGTCCTAACCCTTCATGTACTTAATTTATTTTATATTATGCTTTAGTTTACTGTTCAGCGTCCAAGATTTTATTTAGAACTCCCAAGTTCCTAGGATTCCACCTGCCCTTCTACAACCAGATTTTCCATGGTACACGCAGTTTATGTGTTCCTTTCCATCCTGTGTTCATGTTAGACCTTTGGTATTCTTACGTATGACTTTGAAAGCCAAAAGCCATTCTTCCATGAAGTCATTATATTTCTATTCTCTAAGTAATTATGGATACTATTGTCATATAAATTAGGAACTTAATACATAGGTGTTTGGTTGTAAAAATCATGGGTGTGACAAGTGAGACAGAGGTCCAGATATTCTAGATTCCGATAAATGAAAATTCTGAATAAAAAGCAAGCTGTATTTGCACTTGAACCAATTTCCTATGAGCGAGAGGGTTTTCTGGGGATTCTACTGTTGGACAAGAGCCCAGGTCACACTTGGCAGCGGCCCCATGTCTGGGGCAGCAGCTGGTTCATATCCTTATATATTGATTACCCTCCAGATGGAGTGAAAAGATGAAGTAATTATGAATTATTGCAGAAAATTGGGTTTTAAACTTTGACAACATGATGAAAACAAACTCCTAATCATGAGATTTCTTAATTAAGATGATTAACGGTTTATTTTTTATTTAGCATCAATAATAAGTATATTTTAAATAATATCCCAAGTCCCGCTGTCATACAGCTTTTAATTTTTTTAATTCAGTGTTATGGATTAACTTGAGCCCCCTGCCAATCTTTGTGAAGATATGAGAGATGCCCATGCAGATTCCTCCCATTCCTGAAAGTCCTGTGATGCTCTGTGCATTTGACTGGACACAAAAGTTTACTGCTTAAAAGTTACAGTCACTACGAAGACATTCCCTTGGAGTCTCTCATTCCATCACTACTTACTAAGAGTCTTGATCACAACACATCTGCTCAATATTTTCTTTAAAAAAACCCCCACATATCATTAAGTGAAAGCAGGGATCTCGCAAATGCACACTAGCTTTACAAACTTTTAAACGGCTTATCACTGTTTCCATGGTTTCATTCATATATGAGCAGATTCAAAAGGTTGAGAAATAGTAATAGGTCTCCTAGGGTATTGGGGGAGAAAAAGTCAATAGGACACTGCAAAGAATTCCCTATCTCTATTTGGAAATACAGCATACAAACATAGTACAACAGGACAGCACTTACCCTCCTGAACATGACAAGAGCTGTGTATTATGTTGGAAATCCTTTCTCCATTTGCTAAAAGTATCTCAGTGACAGGGATAAAGTGGGTGATTCAGTAAGGATTTGTCAGCAAAAGAAAGATTCATGTGGCAAAGTAGAGAGGAGGGAATCATAGGACACTTCTTTAATTTTATTTGAATGAGTCACACATTCGAAAAAAAATAATTTATTTGAATGATTCAACTATTACCTAACTTCTATGAGATGTCAGGAAATCTGTGTCCCAAAACATTTTAAACATAAATAATTTCTGTTTTGTGAGTTTTCCTTTTTTTAAAAATCACCCATTATGCACCTACAATATGAAAGACCAGGACGAGTGAGCATAATGTAAATAAAACACAATCTATCTCTTTGAGAACTCACTTTCTGATTGGTAGAAAGTAATTTAAATGAAAGTCTTACTGTTAATGTTAAAACACAAATATTTGAAATTACAATATATATGCCTAAGAATATACCAAGGGGGCGCCTGGGTGGCTCAGTTAGTTAAATATCTGACTCTTGACTTTGGCTGAGGTCATGATCACACTTTTCATGAGTGTGAGCCCCACATAGGGCTCTGCGCTGACATTGCAGGGCTTGCCTGGGATTCTCTCCTCCTCTCTCTTTCTACCTCTCCCCTGGTGGTGCTCTCTCTCTCAAAATAAATAAATAAACCATTAAAAAATGTTAAAAAGATAAAATGAATATGCCTACAAAAATATATGTTTGAATTATGCTTGCATTTACAATATAACATAAAAATCATGTACTATTGTCTCAGATTTTCTAACATAACTAATCGCTCAGAGTTGTGATTATGTCATGTGACCAGCAGCATTTCCTCAATAATTACTTTAAAAATATCATTGAATGGAAGCATCAGTCATACAAATCTGTATCTGCTTGTTCTGTACAATTGCTTATAATTAAAGCATTCTTATCTTCCTGACCAGATTCAGAATATAATATGGCACAAGACAAATCAAATTAGTATTGTTTTTATTTGCATTTTCACACAAAAAGGCATGATCAAATTTCACGAGCAGGACAGAGATTACCTGGTCTAACTATGGTGGATCTTACTGATGAGAAATAATCTTTACTACTACAACAATAATTTATCACCACTTAAAAAAAAAAAACTCTGTATTCACAGAACCCCCTGAAGACTGTTTATAGAGCTGGAACTTTTTAAAAAAATTTTTTTAATGTTTATTTAGTTTTTTTTTTTTTTTTACAAATAGTTTATTGTCAAATTAGTTTCCACATAACACCCAGTGCTCATCCCCACAAGTGTCCTCCTCCATGCCCATCTCCCCTCCCCCCCACATCCATCAGTCCTCAGTTTTTGTCAGCATTCAAGAGTCTCTCATGGTTTGCCTCTCTCCCTTTCCCCCACCATTTCCCCCCTTCTTCTCCCCCTTGTTCCTCCGTTAAGTTCCTCCTAATCCTCCTATACGTGCAAACATGATATTTGTCCTTCTCTGCCTGACTTATTTCGCTCAGCATAACACCCTCAAGGTCCATCCATGTTGCTACACATGGCCAGATTTCATTGTTTCTCATTGCCATGTAGTATTCCATGGTATAGATAAACCAAATCTTCTTGATCCATTTGTACGTTGATGGACACTTAGGTATAGAGCTGGCACTTAACCGGATTCTAGAGACCATAGATTTGTATGTGTTAAATAATCTGTTGATGTCAGTGAAAATTATTCTGCTCCTTGTGTAGACCATC
Source organism: Proteles cristata cristata (assembly GCA_017311185.1). Lineage (NCBI taxonomy): Eukaryota > Metazoa > Chordata > Mammalia > Carnivora > Hyaenidae > Proteles > Proteles cristata. The sequence goes on from JAESUZ010001400.1 coordinate 677,121, forward strand.
TAGATAGATTATGCTAAAATACTCTGCTAGTATTTACCTTCTCAGAAATAAAGGTATATCTATCTAATATTTTTTCTCAAAGTGAAATAGTATTTCAGAAAGTTTGTTACCTAATTTTAATATCTTTAACCTTGACTTTAAATCTACATGTCTATTTTCATCAGGAATACCTATACATTGGAAGACATTTTTATGAACAAAAATGATGTAAGAAGAAGAAATTTAAGCTCTTTGAGCTTAATTTTTTCCAGGCTCTTACTCATTTTACTTCACAAGAATAAATTATATACATTTCACTTTTTTTTAAAGTAAGCTCTATGCCCAGGGAGGAGTTTGAACTCACAATCCTGAGATTAAGTGTTGCGTGTGCTACCGTTTCAACCAGTCAGCTGTCACTACTCCCCTACTTCACTTTTAATATAAATACATTCCATATATTCCATTCTAAAACAAAGTCATACAATAGTGTTTACTATGAAACCTCTAGATTTCATTTTGATGTTCTAATACAAAAACAATTCAAAGAAAATATTGGGATACTTAAAATACCTCCTGTAAAATTCCAGGTAGAAAACACAACAGACAGAGTTCATGAATAATAACTTATGACGTGGCAATTTTATTAAACAAAACACTACTTAAAATTCTAGTCAGCATTTAATTTTCATGTAAAGAATAGTGTTTGGCGTAGTTTTACTAACATTTTGTAGATTTATTTAGCAGATGTCATTTTGGCTCCATAGGTAATATTTGTTCTAAACTTTGAAATTATACAAACATTTGCCTTTCAAAGACACCAGACACTTCTCTCATCTTCCACACTTTATAACCCTCTGAACATAAGTTGTGGATGATAGACAGTCAGTAACTGAACACCTACCCAGGTTTGGTAAATTTAGAAAGAATCCATCTACTTGTTGTTCCTGTATTGTTATCAGTTTTTAAAAGCTATTTTATGGGAAATATTTGGGATTTCTAATTCAGGTAGAAACAGTGCTTATTTTTCTTACATGTGTGATTATATTTACATGTTTTAGACCATTATCAACTACTGACATGCTGATTAAAGGAAATTCCATGCAATTCAAAGAGCTGTGTTAAAAATTAAGACAACTTAGCCAACTCTGGCTCAAGACCTGGGTCATTACCACATGGCGTATTACATAGACCATGCTAAATAAGTTTGACAAGGGTATTTTATTACCAAGTTGTTATTACTTATCTTTTAAATACTTAATGCAGCCTACTCAAGAGTTACCTCTTTTCCTCTTGCTCTCCTGTAAGGTAGCCCTTCTGGGCAGCCAAAGGAACCTTTCCAAAGTGTACTGCAAATCATGTCACACTGTCAGTAAAATCTATGGACACATCCTCAATGCCCTAAAGATGTGGTTTACACTCCTAATTATGGTTTAAGCCACATTTCCCTTGTCTGCCTTTTGTATTTGCTCCTAGAATATGAAAACACATGGGGAAAAATGAATTATGGTCATTGTTTTCTCCGGTCTCTGAGCTCTTCCACTTTCTTCTTACAGGTCAGCATTACTCTCTTTCTTCTTTGCTCATATCACTTTTTACAAACCTTCCCCTCAACCCTCAAATCGATTTAAATGTCCTCCTACCTCATAACTTCCTGTCTAGGAGTTTTACACTGCCTTGTACTTTGTAAGTACTTCCTGTCTCTCCATCTAGAAAATAAGCTCCACAAGGGCCATGAACTTGGAGATTTAAAGAAGAATAACGATGTAAGTTGTAAACAAGGTCATAAACTGTATACAGATATTTTTAAGTGCTACTAGTTTGTAGAGACTCCCGTATATATTGCAAAACAAGTGAAGGAAGGGAACAATTTTAGATCAGGACATTTCACATTAAAGAAAAACAAAACATTTTTGAGATTAACTAGGTTAGATCAGAATCTTTATCTTGTGTGATAGGATATAAAGCTACAAAGACGTCATAGAATTGTCTGGGGAGCTACAACTTTTCTGTAGCTGGTTGCTGGTCAGACCACAATGCTAATCGATTGTTTTAAGTCTCGTTCATTGTTATTTTGTCATGCTGAAAAATTAGCTCTGCCTTTACAGTGAAGCCTTCTATGAGATTTAAAAAAAAATGTTTTTAAAGTTTTTTCTATTGAGGAAATAGGAAAATCAGGACAGGAAATATTATAAGGATAATTGTAATGTCAAAGCACAAATTGAAAGCTGTGTAAACAAATACCATTTTCTGAGATGAGTAGAACATCCAGTTATCAGATTTCTGGAGAGCAATGTAAAATGAGACTTAGCATTCATAATAAAAATTTCAGTTTGAATTTGTATTTGAATTTCTCAATAGCAGGATTTTTTTATAAAGGGTTTCTTATATACACGGCACTTCATAATCCAGAGGAGAATATATTCCACAGCATCCTTAAAATAAAGACTTTGGCAAGTTTCAGGGTTCCTTGCCTGATAAAATCTCTCAAAATAGACCGACGGCATAATGCCAAACAGAGTTTGGTAAGTGCACACCTGCAAAAATCCTAACTGAGCAGCTCTGTTCTCTATTGCACCAGCTTGAAACAAAACTAAAATTAAGAATCGATAGCAGATGGAAGGGCTGTCTATGTTTTTTTAGAATCCTCTATAAATATGAATTCTCACAATAAAGATTTGGTTCAGAACTAGATGGACTGGAATTCAAAATATAATATGGATTTATCAAAATACTTACACAAACGAAACTAGCAATTTCTAAGACTAAATCTTGCTTGGAGTGGAGAATTGGGAAAGGTAATGGTGTGACTTTCTCACGAATCCTGCTAAATAACTTTCCATGTCACGGAACCAGCAATCAGTACACACAGAAACATATATGTTACTATGTCTTGTGGGCAGAACCTTATTAAGGAGTGAGCCTAGTATCAATACTTGGAAGAATCAGGAACCAGAAATGGGCCAATGGATACATTAAACTATGATTTCTTGCCTGATTCTATATGCAGGGTCTGGGTTGGCTCTTTAGATTTCTTCAAAATTGATGCCATGGGGCTGGTGCTTTATAGTTCCATATGGATTAGCCACAGGACATAGCTAGAATTTTTTTTAAATCTCGATTTCTGTATTTTTACATAAACTGATACATGTTATTCCTCAAATTGTTTAATGTTCTCACACCTGTGTAAATATCCCTCTTTTTCATTTTGTGAATTTTTTTTCTGGCTTTTTAGTGTCTGAAATTGTTTTAGTGTTTTTTTTAATTTAAAGAATTGTTTTTGGTTTTTAAATCATTTCTCTTGTTTTACAGTTTTATTCATATCTGCTATTATATATTACTTTTCCTTTATTTTTGTTTCAATTCTGCTAGATTTGTTTTTATTTTGTTACATCTCAAATGAAACTTCAGTTTATGTGTTATGTTAGCTTTTGTTTCCAGCAATGTTTACTAATTGTACAACTTGGCTTTATTTTAGATTCAGTTGGCTTTTCTTATTTTAGAATATTATTTATATCTCAAATTTAAAATAATAAAAAAGTGGTATTTTTGATACCCGCTTAATTTAGAAGTTACTAATCCCTTACTTACATAATTGATCATACTTTTAAAATAACATTAGTGACTTCAGGCTGATATTACTAGATAATAACTTCATAATTTTTAAATTCCTCCTTAAGAAAATAATGTCTTCACTTACATTATATGTATTTTTTAGGCAGTACTTTAGTTTTAATTGATTTTATTTCTATGCTTAAAACTTACTTTCTTATAATTATACATATAATCTAATATAAATGATTGCACCATATATCTTGGGGTTTTGTGATGGGTTTAGGTGTAGAAAGTTCCTTTTTCCTAAGAAAACCAAAAGAGGAACATGTGCAAAGCTAAAATGAATACTAAAACAAAACACACATATATAACATGTTAAAAAGCTTAAACAGGTTGTATGATTTCTGCCAGTTTACTTAGTTGGGGATTTAAAATTTTTAACAAATAAGTAAGAAATCTTTAACTGGATATGAAAATATTGAGTTGTATAGCCTTTCAACTCCATAGAAATTTGATTTTACTCTTCTCAGTGAACTTATTTTTATTTCCTCTGGATTTTTTTTTCCTTTGTGGGATTACTTAGTTCTTTTATTTTGCAAGCCAAAAATTCACTGTCCTACATCTAGGTATGGGTCTAGTTTCTTTCATGTTTCTTGGAATTAAGATTCTCACAGTCTACACTCTTTCTCCAGGAAACATTCTTTCTATAATAACTAATAATCTCATTTTCAATCATCCTTTGACCTCTTAAGGAACATTATTATTTCTATATTGGAAATTCATTCTCTCTGGCACAAACTCAGTATCTGTTTTCTCATAGTTGTAAATTGTCATTTTCTTTTTTAATATTTGCATTCCAGGAGAGTTGGGCCTTCACAAGTATTTTATAGGATTTAAGGGTTTTTTTTTTTCAGTGGAAGGATACAGCATAATGACACTAGGAGAGATGAAGAACTGGATCTTTGTTGTTGTTGTTGACATATATCTTCAAGTGACAGAAGGCTGCCAGGCAGGGTCGCACAAGGGGTTATACCATGGGACAGGGTAACATCAAGCTAGAACTGAAGGAGGCAGTAAGGGAGGTAGACTTAACTAAGTTTGGTGCTCCCATCAGATGGGCTATTTTGAGTAATTTTTCAGGGGTATAGGGGCTCTTCCTAGTCTCTGGTTTGTGTCACCAGGACAATCAGGTGTGTGTATAGTGGCCTGCGGTATGAGAGCCCAATAAGAGAAGTGGTTGAGATATGGATTTAATACATTTCTCAAAAAGGAGAACTGACTGGTCTCTTGCCAGGGCCTCAAAGCTGAACCAAGACAGCGTGTTTAAAAAATATTATGACATGACTAGCTGGTGCAACAAAACATAAATTTTGTTTTTTCTTGTTTTTAATGTGGATTTAAACCATTATTTTTATACTTTTATTGAAACCTTGCTCTCTTGCTGACCTATTTTTCTATCTTACTGCATATTTATTATTTTCATGTCAGCTTCTTCTCTCTTTCTTATTTTTCACTGGGATCCTTTCCTGAATTCTACTGTGTATGCCAGGCCACGTTTTCTATTAGACAAGTGATGTGTATGTGTCTATTAATTTCCTCACTATTTCTAGACATTTTTACAGTTTTAGAAAAAATTTTTCATTATAGCAGTATTTGGGAAGACATAAAAAGGTAATAACATTTAAGAATCAGTTCACTAGATTTTTAATATTTTATTAATATATCTAGTATTTTAAAAGTCCAAAATTTTTATTGGTTAAGTTCTCTTTTAAGGGGATCTTTTGACTGAGAATCTCTGGTCTGAAATTATATTTGTGAGTTATAACACACATTGTTATTTAACTGTGCTTTTCCTGTTTGCCTTTGCCATAGATCACAACTGATCAAGACTGTTAAAAATGAAATGTTATAAGTGAAAAAGTTCACATAATCACATAAATTACATAAATGCACATTTTAAAGTTCTATGAGCTGAGTCAGATGATCCTTACACACTGGGTTAATCACAACATTTATGTGAAAGAATATATCTCTTGTACTGTTCTTTATTCTTTTACTCTCACAGCCACACAGTTATTGAAATCTTGAGCTCACGAGTGTATATTTGATGAAGGATCTAATACATTATAATTGTGTCATACAAATGTTAAATATTGTTATTTTGCTTGTTCTCTCTGACACATGGAGGTACATATTAGATTCAGTATGATTTGCATTTAATTTAGGCAAGGATAACGTTCTTACTATTTATATGAAAGAAACACAAGGAAAGACAAAGTTAAACATATCCTTATCTTTCTATTGTCATTACAGATGTTCTGGTAATTTTTACTGTCAAAATGTTTACTAGAAAATCAGTCAGATACCTTGGGTGTATTCCAGGTTCTACAACTTACTAGTTTATGTGGTGAATCATTTATCTTCTGAGGGCTTCATTTTCGTTCCTCAGACTTAAATAATTTCAGAGTTAGTGAAGACCTTAGAATCATATAAACCATGATCTTCATTTTTCAAGTGAAGTAATCACAAACAGAAGGTAAATTGAACTAATCAAATGTGACAGTGTTAGTAGCTATTGAGCCCAAGCAACTCATCCTTTCATTTTGCAGGTTACACTGTGGACTGTCCCCTGTTGTATAGTTGGGCTGAAATGGAGTATAGAAAAAAAATATATTTGGGAGCCATAACATGCTTTATAATTTGAGGATTTATTTGTATTAACAGTGATAAAAATTTGATATTCCAAAAGACAGTTTTACTCCATGGTAGCATTTCTTTGGTATTGTATTTATTTTCATCTATCCCAGTCAAGTGAATATTTGAATATTTGATATTCTAATATGACCAATATTCAAGCAAATTTTTGGAGAGAAATTTTACATCACAAACTAAAAAAATGATAAGAAAACAACATTAGAGGTGTCCTATTATCATGAATACTTTTCACTTATTGCATGTAGTAATCCATGTTGATAAATGATGGTCCTAGAAACCCACCTACGACCTCTCAAGAAAGACTATTACAGCCGCCCAGATACATAAATAGATAGTGGGGGCGGGGGGGAATCCCTATAACTTCTAAGTATAATGAGAAACACTGAATCAATACTCAAAATTTCCACAGCCATATTTAAATATGAATAAGAGTAAAATGGATTGTAAATTACTGATGGATAGAGTTCATGTTGAAGATGATCCCTCATTTTTTCAGTGCATATTTAAAACTTTTATGGAAATCTACAGCTGAATATCCAGCTATAAATATCATATCTGATTTGTGTAAGGTGGCAACTGCTGATCCTATTTTTTTTTAATTGTCTTTTAACAAGTAGATGTCTTTTCTGTTGGAAAAGCATTTTCTTCTTGCATGTATTCTGTATGTTTCATTTCCTCTTTTATGCACTTTCAACAAGAGTGACCCAGATGTGGAATGTATAATGTATATATATATATATATATATATATATATATATATATATATATATATATATCAGCATACATTAATTGCTGACTTGGTGAATAATTTTTATTTACTCTTTTCCCATTTTAGTGTATTCTATACAAATCAATCTTTTATCTTACCAAAAAGATTATGACAATTTAGGATTGAAATTTGTTAAGGCCAATTATAATATATAAATCATACTGTGTGTGATTTCTCAATATGTTGAAAATGTATATTATTTTCCAAAATAATGAATTATGTAAGCCATTTCCTAAGCACAGCAAACTAAGAAAGTGAAACTTTCTGGCAGGCTTTGTAATTTAAAACACACAAACTAAAAAGGCTTTAACAGTTTTATAGGGAGTTTGAGAAATGTACGTTCAATCAAAAACTTGATTCTACCACTATTTACCATAGCAACATATGTTCAATGGCTAATTCTTGTGCCAGCCGACTTTTCCCAAACGTTACTAGGGCTTTTGAAAATGTTCAAGGCTCTTTCATGTTTAGAATTTTTAAAGTATTCAGAGATGAAAAAGGCTACTCATTCCATAGCTGCCTATACATATTAGAAAGGAGAGGAAAAAAAAAAAAAAGGAAAGGAGAAATTCAAAGCATAGCATCCTAATATGTGATAAACAGATCTTTAGACTCCATTGTTTTTATTCCCTCTCCACTTCTCACTCCAATCCATCCAAGCTCTCTGCTCAACTGACAAAATTTTGTGTTGTTTTGACATAGAAAAGAGTAATCTTTCACAAATACATTTCTATATAAGAAAGTAGATCTTGTCATTCATTGACTAGTCATTTATTGTATAGTTGTCTGCACCAGGCACTGTCCTGGGGATGGGATGATATCAAAAGAACAACAATAAAAATGCCAGGTCTTTGTGTTCCTGAAATTTGCTACCTGGTATAGAAGACGATCATTAATTACATACTTACAAAATACAAATACAATTACAATTGAGTAAAGGTGTTGAAGGATAAGTGAATATTCTAAGGCCAATGTGAAGGTATTCGAACAAGGAATCAAAAGACTTTATCTTACAGAAGTAATAAGTAAGCTTAGCTCTGAAAGCAAAGTGAGAGTTAAATAGGTACAGAGCAAAGGAGAGTTGAACCTAGTGTGAGGATAGGCAGGAAGTTATGCATGAGTATCTGCCATCTTCTTTCCCAGCTGCCTCCCCTCCCATCATAAGATTCCATGTATGTCTACTCAACCATCAGTGAGATTTTTTTATCAAGTTTGCTGAAGATGTTCTGCCTGACACTTTTTTTTTTTTAAATATGAGAGAGTTCAGATGTTTCTTAGGTACTGACACTTCCAAATGTTATTACTGATATTCAGCTTTTCCACTTCTGATGTGATATTTTGAATACCTTATTGGCATAAATTTGTAAGCGTTGCTTGCATTATTTTCTTTGATATTCTTTAAATGGAAAATCAAGAGTTAAAAGAAATTCTATTGGTTATATCTAATTTACTATAACGTGTTCAGTTAAAATAGATTACTTAATACACATGGATGTCATTTCTTTTGATAGATAATGGATGTCTAGCTCACAGATCTCACTGAGTGTCAGGACAAAAAAAAATGTGGTGATATACATGAATTATGTCCAGGTCAGGAGCCGTAACTCCTTATTTCTTCTTTTTTCTAACACTTTCTTATCAAGATATATGCATACTCTTATGTAATGACAAACCAACTGGTACATGAAAATAACTTCAGTACTACTGAGTTTCTTAGACATAATTTCTTAAAGTCATAACTGATAATGTTAAGATGTATTTTGTTATGAACAATATGAACATTGGTTAAGAAAACAAGTTATTTAAACTTTCAGTTTGTTTCCTCGCCTATAGTAGTTACAATAAAAAATAGTTATAATAAGACTAAACTTACATTATAAATTAAATATATTTAATATGTATTAAATATTTTACTTAGTTTTATATTTTAAACACATAGTAAACATAGCTATACATTCTTTATGCCTAATATAAAAAGTTATGAAAGGCTTTAAAATTGATGGGATGATTAAGTTAGAGCATTGATTTTAAAAACTCATTGCAGCATATTTTTTTTGGAAAAAAATAGATCTTACTCTTTGTAGCATAATGTAGCCACAATTATTATAGCTATATTATAGATTATAGATCCCATTATAGATTATGGTATGTCCCAGAGCTCAAAGATTTAGTTTTGTATCTGAAAGTCTCCTAGATTATTGTCATCTTTGCCATCACCTTTCCAAAGCTGAAACTTCTAATGGGTAATAAAAGTAGGTTATTTGTGGAGGCAAAAAAGTTGCTTCAAATTATTCCCTATTGATCTCAGATACTTAACACAGTTTCTATAGTGTCTAACTTTCTCCCAAGGAATAACTAATACCCTGAGCTCCTTACACAGTAATATCATGATCTTTTTTAGCAAAAGGAAATGGACTGTGATTATTGAGGTGTTGTTTCCCATGAGTCCTCAACAAGATGCACTAGAGAAAGCTAATCAGTAGTTTTCTCTGTTTCTTATTATCAGTGTGGTAGTATGGCAAGTGGAAATGTACAGGTTGCTTATGGAGAGAAAAGTGACATTTTTCTTTGGAAAAAAATCTACCTAACTTGTTTTAAGGGGACCTCAAATAATTTAATTTTAATTTATAATTTTTAAGCAATAATATTGTTTGGAATACAATAGGTTATATTGAAAACCCTTATATATAACTAATGTCACTCTTATATATAGATTGTGGGGATAAATCCAAAATAACTTTGAAAAAATCAACTGATGATATATTTTGGATGGTTGTCCTAAAATGTTACAAGAATATGGTAAAAACCATTTGTCACTACTGAATTAGGGTACTGTATATTGAAACTGGGAGGAATATATAAGAGAAGTGGATTTTGAGATATATAAATTAATGTGAGAGTAAAGATGAGAAAATACTCAAAACTGCTGATATGATAAAAGATAAATGAATTAATAATATTGCAAATACATGTTCCTAATTTTAACAATGTAATAGCCTATGTTCATTTATACATTACATTTTGCAGAAACATTTTTTTTTAGTTTATTTATTTTGAGAGAGATTGAGAACAAGAGGAGGGGCATAGAGAGAGGAGGGGAGAGAGATAATTACAAGCAGGTTCTATGCTGTCAGCACAGCACCCGATGCAGGGCTTGATACCACAAAACATGAGATCATGACCAGAGCCAAAATGAAGAATTGGACACTTAACGAGTGAGCCCCCCAGGCACCCCCAGAAACACATTTAGAAAGTTTTTACTTGTGAAATAGTAGCCAAAAATTGAAAGACTATGAGTTCTGGAAGTAGGTCTGGATTTAAACCTTGATTTTTGAACTTATAAATTATGTGACCTTAGGAAATCACTGAGCTTCTCTGCATCTCAGTTTTCTCACCTGGAAACAATACATCATTCTGGGTCTCATTATGGCTGCTAGCTGTATAATAAAACATTGGTACAGACTTGATATGAAGCATATGATCTATGCTATTGTTTTAGTATTCTCTGAAAACACCGTGGAAAAACACCTCTAGTTTACTGATGAGATGACAAATCTCTAAGCAGTGTCGGCTCCAAAGTTATCTACCAGTTTCCCTCTCTCTGACTTCTAAACAGTCGACCACAGAACTTCTCCGAAAGGCCTATGAGGCATATAGAGTTTAAGGTGGGATTTCCAGGTTGCAGATGGAGGGTGGGGGGGTCCAGTACCCTAAGATGGAGAGAAATGCTCTAGTGAAACCTAGAGTGTGGGATGACTCTATTATCTATGTGAATTTACTAACGAACCAAAGTAATCTGTCATTAGGATTGGCCAGTGATAAAAATGACACAGGGCAAAAAAATGAGAAACTCTAGGTTACCACTTGTCAAAGTATGCCTCACAGAGCCGTGGGTGTCTTTCTAATATTCTGTGTGACAAAATGCCAAGTACACACATAAAGGACTTAAACTGCACACTAAAATATAATGGTGGACTCGAAGGAAAAAATTTGCATGAAAGTTTTTGTTGTCATCTAAACTAGCTGCTCTTTAAATGGAGCAACACTTTACTTGAAAGAATAGCTAAGAAATAAACTATAGTTATTGTGAATTGACTAACTGGCAGATATTTTCTCCAAGATGAATGAAGTCAGTCTCTCACAACAACAACAAAACAAAACAAACAAACAAACAAAAACTTCTGATAGTATTCGGGGGCACTAATAAATTTTGAACTTTCAAGCAAAATCAGAATACTGGAAACTCTATTCTCCACTGTGAGTTAACCAACTTTCCAATCCTTGTAGGCTCTCTGAGAGGGTGGTAGTCTTAACAGCTATGGATTTTTGACTCTGTATAATGAAAAGATGTCACAAAATTATACATGAGTAAATAATCCTTTCAATGTGCAAGGAAGAGCAATGGATTTGAAGATAACAGCATACAAGAAATGTTGATTACCATGGTTTCAGATTTTTCAGAACAACTAACCTTAAAGAAGTTACAAGTTGGTATTTTTAGTTATCTGAAAGCCTACTGTAAACATTCTTCCTTTTTCCAAATATGTATCTGTGTGAGAATGCACTCTTCATCTCCTTCAGACAAAACTTCAAATCACAGCAAATTGAACACAGAAGTACATATGAGAATATTATCATCTGCTTTACCAGGCATTAAGAAGATCTCCAGAAATGTAAAGCACATTCATTTCACTACATTACTTTGTCTTAGAAAACATAGTCATTCCTCACAGAACATGTAATTTATCTTAACATGTGTTTATAATTATTTTAAGTGAATTAATAATTTTTCACATTTTATTTCTAAATTGTGAATTAAAGTAGGCATAATAACATGTAAGGAAGAGTGAATTGGTGTCCTCAATTATTTTTAACAATGTGAAGAGAAGAAAGTCTGAGAATATTGTCCTAGTTCAGGGTTGGCAAACACTATTTTTTTTTTCTGTAAAGGGGCAGATAGTGTATATTGTAGGCTTTTCAAGCCATAAAACTCTGTTGCAATTACTCAGTTCCACAGTTGTGCAAAAGCAGCCACAGATAATACATAATTGGATGAATATGGCTGAGTTCCAATAAGACCTTCTTTACAAAAACAGATGACAGGTCAGGATTGACCCAACTCTAGTCTGCCAGTCCTTGTTGTAGATGAATAGGCTTCAGAGAAGATGTAGGGGTAAATAAAGACATTCTGAAAACATACAAATATTTTATGCTTCACTGAGCAATAAGAGAGAGATACTGATGAAACTGGGTTGAAGAAATCTTCAACAAATGTTAGAAGACAGAGTTACTTAATGCTCATTTTATAGTCAGTTATCATAGCTATTTATGAAGAATTTCTTGAATTCCTCAGTCTAGTTCTGCGTTTGACCCTCCCTTCTCCTGGAGGCAGTGTATATAGAAGTATCCATTATAAAATGTCGATTAAGTAAATCCACCATTTGCTGGACCATGGACAAAAGCAGCCACAATATGACAACGAAAGAACACAAATTAAAAAGAAATATTCCTCAAAAAGAACTTCATAATCCTTATTATGAAAATTGCATAAGTTTATCAAAAATATAAAAATATCTCAGTAAAGACTCCTACTTTCATTGTACTTTTTAGAATCATCATATTTTGTATGATGAACATATGTTATTGATTTAATAATAAAAAACATGGTCAATCTAAAAGCCAGTGTCACATCTAATAGCAAAGTGGGGGACGCAGTCTCATGAATAAAAGGATGGTTTTATTGACTACTATTAATAAAATATTTTTTGTAAATTCTGTCCATATAATATAGAATTTAGTAATATTAAGTCTATGAAAAAAATGGGAAAAGCAGCAATTAATATTTTTAGCAGCATAATGTGTAACAGGAATTGTTTTTAAAATATTTTTAATCTTTGACCCAGAAATTATACTTCTAGGATATAGTCAAACAATTTTTTCTTTAAAATGTGTTTAGGGGCACCTAGCGGCTCAGTCGGTTGGACTTCTGTCTTCGGCTCAGGTCACAGTCTCTCAGTTTGGGTTTCAGCCCCGCATAGAGCACAGAGCCTGAAGCCTGCTTCGAATTCGTGTCTCCCTCTCTCCCTCTACCCCTCCCCTGCTCATGCTCTTTCACTGTCTCTTGAAATTAATGACCGTTAAAAACATTTTTTTTAAAAAAGTGTTTATTGCTCTGTTATTTTCTAGTATTTGTAGTAATAATGAATTTCACAGAAAACAAATGTCTGATAGTAGTGTAATATTTAAATGATGGTCTCTACTCATTATCTCATTATTTCTAACATACATTATTTCTTTAAAAACACTCAAGTTTTTGCACCAGAATTCTGCATGCAGTCAAGTTTACCAGTGAACCCTCTTTACCCATAGTTCCCACCGAACCCAGTCCTCATTTTACCTTGACTCTTTAGCACCACCCGTTGGGCCACAATGGCCCTTTCCTTCCTCCTTGCTGCAATTCCTTCCCAGAGTAAACCAACCGCCATATGTCTTGATTTAACTGTTGACTCTCCAGTCTTTCTGTTCAGCTTCCCCTGCTGGCTCTTCCTTTGCCCGGCAACAAATCTACATTAGAACACTACGCAGTTTCCAACTTCCACTCAGGCCATGGTTTCGTGGTTCGTAAGTTCAAGACCTTCATCTGACTCTCTGCTGTCTGCCCAGAGCCTGCTTCTTACCCTCTGTCCCCCTCTTTCTTTGTCCCTCTCCTGCTTTCTCACACAAATAAATAAACATTTAAAAAAACATTAACAAATAAAAAGTAATAAAAAAATAAAGAAAACCACACTTTAATCCTCAGTCCCCTTCTCTTGTTTACATTTTCTCTTCCGGTGATCTCATTTGGTTTCATGAGTTCAAGTTTTATCCATATGCTAATGATTGCCAAATTCTCTCTATAGATTCTGACTTTTCTCCTGTACTTCTGACTCATATATGTAGACTGTCTTTTTGATGCATTTACCTGGATAGTAAATACACATCCCAAATTAAGTTATCCTGAACTGATCTCCAGAACTTTCTCCCAACACTGGGACAAACTAAAATTTCACCAGTGTGGATAGCATTGTAACCTGACTCTGCAGAGACACAGCAGATCTCTCAGGGCCTGGTAATCTGTGTTACAGATCTGTGTTACAAGTTGTTCATTTCATTAGAAAAGCATCAGTATTCCCTTTAATTTAAAAAATAGTAAAACAAATGGAAAAAATAGAAAATAATATTTCTTATAAACCACTGGATTTAAAGAGATATTAATATTGTATCTATATTACCTTCAGATCTCTTTAAAGTCAAGACAATCCAATAGATGAAACTGATCTTTCTCTTTTCATCCCATTCTTCCCCTTATTTTTTTAATTTCTATTTTTATTGGGGGGGGGAAATGGCAGAGGGAGAGACAGAAAAATCTTAAGCAGGCTCCATGTTCTACGCAGAGCCTAAGGAAAGGGCTCAATCTCATGACCTGGGATCATGACCTGAGCCAAAATCAAGAGTCCAATGCTTAACCAACTGAGCCACCTAGAAGCTCTTCTTTTTCTCTCCCTTCTTGTTCTCTGCCTCCCCACCCTTCTCTTTTTTCCTTCTCTCCCTTTCTTTCCCTCTGTTGTTACTCTAGTGTTTGTAAAAATAATTTTTATGCATTACAGCAAAAACAAAACACTGGTAGAGTTTTGATAAGATAATTTATATGATCATATTAATGTTACAAAAAAATCACTTTGACTATGATATACAGAATGGGCTGGGGAAGGGGCAGACTGCGGATATCTATTTTATTTAGAAAGGTACCACATTATTACACAACTGTGAGATAATTTGTTGTTTACATTTGGATAGAAATAAATAATTTGAGAAATATTTAGAGGATAAAATGACTTAATTTGGTGATTGATTAAAATTGACAATGAGGGAGGTGGAAATCTTGGGAATGACACTGGGATTTTCCTTTGACATAAAAGCATCCTGTGGAAATAAACAGTGTGGGCATAAAACCAGGGCGGAGCCAGTTGTTTCCACAGCATATCCTTCCATATGGTTTGCTGTGTCCTTGGAAGGTGTCTCAGAGGTCACTCCTTTGTAAGGCAGGTGGCTCTGCATGTCATTTATCTTTCTCTTCCCTACCTTAAATGTAAGACTAAAACTTGCTCATTAGGATCCCCAACTCTTCATTGCCTCACTGGGTCTAGGAGGAAGAAAATAATCTTTTCCTAGAATTATTTTCACATATTATGCCGCTAAACAATCATTAATGTTGTTGGAGGAAGGAGAGGGTAAACATTTTACATTACAAAAACATATGCATTTGTATATAAAATGCAATTTCAAATTTCTCCATGCTTGTGAGTGTGTCTATAAATAAACTATACCTCAATAATATAAACAATTGTCACTTGGTAAAAGAATTTTAGTTGATTGTTATTGTCTTTCCTTTAACTTTATTTTGAAAAAGTCCCTAAGTTAGTATTTCCATTATAATTCAAATAACGGTAAATTGTATTAAATTCCTACACACATTTTTACTATCTCTGTGACCATGGGGAATTTCACTAGTCTCCAAGCCCTGGGGTACTCTTCTGTACAGTAAGGACAATAATAACATCTGTATCACACGATTGTTTGGATTATTCAGATCCTGCAGCATGTATCTCTGCTGGCTTAAAGACACACTGCATGTTAATCACCGTTATCTCTGCTTTTATTACTGCTATATATTAGTGCCATTACTATTCAAATTTTTAATATGACTTTAGCTTCTTATTCTAGAACTTAGCTAGGAAGTCTATATGGTTTTAACCAAGAATTAGATGAAATCACAAGACAAATATGTACTTCTACTCGAGATATGTGAGGAAGGTGATTTTAAGCAGTTTGGTAGGTAAGACAGTTGAAAAGTCACTTAAATATTAAACATCACAAGTATATTTGATGTACATTGCAAAATATCAAGAGACATTTTATGGCAAAACAAATTTTCAAAGCTATCTCATTTGCAGTAGACAGTTTCAGACTGCAGCCTGCATAATCTGCATCCTTTTTTGTATGTGTATAATGACAGTGTTTTTGCAGCTGAGTTATCTTTCTAAAGTATAGCTCTGATCAAGTTACTTCTTTACTTTGATAATATTTTCAATGACTTCCAACTTCCTATAGAATAAAACCAAATTCTTTAGTGTGGAGCTTGATTTCCTCCAGCTCAACTGGCTTTTAGTGCCATTTCTTTCATTATACTTAACTCTACATGATTTTTGCTTCCATTATAAAAGCCCTGTATGCCTTGGCTAACGTGATTGCTCCCTAAAATATCAGCACATCTTCCTAATCTTTGCTTGTCAAAATCGTACTTGCTCTTCTAGATCCAGATCAAATATACTTCCTTTGCCAAACAACCCACAATCTCCCCATTGTGGGAATAAATACCCATAAATTTCAGTGGTCTTCTTAATTTGTCTATTACAGTATGTATTGCATTATCCATTTTACCTTGACAAATAGAGTTATCAGTTACATTCTTTCTTTAACCTCATTTTAGGCTACTTAAATGTGCCCCTCCCACTCACTGCAAACATAGGCATGCTGTTTTGCATATTTAGTCCCACAATTAGAGTTTGTTAAATTCTTTTCATAAGTGATTTGCCCACTTACTTTATCAAAGTAAGTTCTTTCATCTTCATAATGAGGGAGTTGGAGATTATCTCTAATGCTCCTTCCAAATTTAGTGTCCCATCAAGGAAATAGTGAGCTGTCCTCTCTCCACACAAGAACTGGGTAATAAGATTGCCTCTGAGAGCTACATCACCACACAATAGATGTAATTAGCCATCTGTTGGGAGTAACTCAAACTGTCTCTAAATGTATTACTGAAAAGTTTTGGAATTCCTAAGTCCCCCATCAAAGTGGCCTGTAATCATCTCAGGATGCACGACTGGAGTGAGGCAGTAATTTAAGTAGAAACCTAATTGACCATGTGAAATCTGTGTGGAGAGAGGCAGTGCATACTTTTTGCAACTAAGTGTTTAGAGAAGGTAAACCTAAAGAGTCACATCTGTGCAGAGAGAATAGTACTTTGGGGAATAAGCCCATGAATTAAAACCATTCGATTCTAAGAGTTGTTATTATCAATATGGAGAAACTTTTTTCATTTTTCTCTTTTTAAAACTTTATTGTTACCAATGAATTTGGATTCTCATATAGATATTCATTAAAGACACGATATGATGGCAATACTAGCACAACCATGTCAGTTAGCGAGGGAATATTTATACTGAAGAAGCTTACAGAAGCAGCTAGAATGTAAGTAAACCTCTGCTTAGAAAATCAGGAAAACATTTGAAATCTCTCTCCTTCATCACCTCACCACATACACATCGACGTTTCCCATGGTTTACCATGTGGCAGATTAATTTTGGAAGTTGCTCTAAAATAATTATCTTTGGTTTCTTCTGCTTTATCCAGGTAGTTACTTTTAGCCAGAGAGCCATAATTTCTTTCCATCAGAATGCTGAAAGTATACCTGAAATTTTGAAAGCAGCTCCAAAAGTGGAAATTGTAATTGAGTCTACAATTCGAGTATGAAAAGAGAAAATATTAGTTCTCTAGAAGACAGTCATCAGAATCAGTCCTCCTACTCACGTTGGGGTTCTTAAGGACTATCTACACAAGTTCAATTCAGGTTCAAAATATACTGATTTTGGAGAAGGTTGAGATTGTGCATTTTTCTTGGCTAAACAAGGAAACTAATATTGCCCAATAACTAAGAATACCTGGGACGCCTGGTTGGCTCAGTCAGTTAAGCATCTGACTTCGGCTCAGGTCATGATCTCACAGTTCTTTGGTTCGAGCCCCATGTCGGGCTCTGTGCTGACAGCTAGCTCAGAGCCTGGAAACTGTTTCAGATTCTGTGTCTCTCTCTCTCTCCCTGACCCTCTCCCACTCACGTTGTCTCTCTCAGAAATAAAAAAGAATAATAATAACTAAGAATACCTAAATTGCCATAAACTCAATTTATCTATATAGCTCCTACTTGGGAAAACATTCTAAAATCTGTAACATCATTCATGTTTTAATGAAACATATGGTTATATTTCTTGTGTTAAATAAAGAGCATTCTGGCTTATATGTTTGCTCTAAATGTAGAATCGCACCAGAAAGACATGAAATCAATATCCTGGGCTTCCTATCAATATTGTTTTTGAAAAAAATATATGTACTATTTGAGGAGTAATGTCTGGGACACAGTAAAGACTCAATATTTGGTGATGAAGGGATAAATGGGAGATTATTTTTTCTATAAGATGCTCATACCATGAGATAATAAAATTACCCCTTTGAAAACTATTCCACAACAGATGAGGACTTGGAATTTTAGGAAGAAAAATTTTAAATAGCCAGCCCTAGGAAAACAAGCATGACGTGGAAGAGTGGAGTCTCACCCCCAGGTCAGCTGGACTCAAAGTGTAACTTCTTTCCCAAGGCTCCTGGGCCAAAATTGCTCCTTTTTCCCTTCAAAATACTTATTTCAATATCATTTTAAATAAAACTGCTACTAGAGAACAGTAATTAACATATCTTTTTATATCTATTCAAGTTGTACCATAAAATGCACTAAATTCACTTTTCTAGCAATGCAAGATTGATGGAAAAAAGGCAAAATTAACCCACATCCAGGATAAGTCTCTTCAGATATAATTTTTAAAAATTTTTAATGTTTATTTATTTTTTAGAAAGAGAGAGACACACAGCATGACCAGGGGAGGGGAAGAGAGAGAGAAGAAGACACAGAATCCAAAGCGGGCTCCAGGCTCTGATCTGTCAGCACAGAGCCTGACACGGAGCTCAAACTCACCAACCACAAAGTCATGATCTGAGCTGAAGTCAGATGCTTAACCAACTGAGCCATCCACACACTCCATTTCTGATATTGTTTTTGAGCACTGATTTATGACTTATGTAGTCATATGAATGTCTTACTTAATCTTACCTCTGTCATCATCATCATCATCATTGCCTAGCATGTATTTATTGTAGGCATTTACAATGTATAAGACTGTAAATTTTTATAGCTTATGAAAAATTTTCACACATTTGGCATAATCTTTACAATAATCATGGTTCAGAAATATAAGACACTTGACTAAGATTTAAATTAGTTTCTAGAGAGTTTCAGAAACTCCTTACCCCATATTTCCACTGCCTCCATTTGTGATTCAAGAAAGACATAGTGGTATCATTTTATAATCTTTCTCAAAAGACCAACGATTAAAATCTCAACATTTGCCCTTTTATGGGAAGGTGGATTTGGATACTAGATGGAAATATCCTTTAAATGCTTAAAGGATTAGCTATTTCATAAAAGCATGAAAAATATCCAGGCCTGCCATCAGTGACCTTTCTTAATTTTCTTCATACATTGCCTAGCCTTTTCCAAGTTCTAGCTGTATTTTTCATGATCACATATCCTATTTCTTCATCTGAATTTTAAAATTCTGTTGCCTTTGCATTTTGGGTGTCACAAAGTCAAAACTATGTTCTAACTGGTTTTGTTTTGAGTCTTGGTCAACCCAGATGTCCGTGCAATAATGCAAATCTCTCTGAACAGTATCACTATTCATTATTGCTAAACCACATCAAAAATGATGCTGAAGAAATTTAATCTACAAACACTTATTGAGTACCTATTGTGATGAGTGATTTGTGGTAGATGTTTTGAGCAAAACAAAACTTATGATTTCAGCTGAAGGGTAGTAGGATATGCCACCCCAAAACATGCCACGTTGGCATAAGGATGATTTTGAGCTGAAGGTAATTGAGTAGAAGCTGATTCAAAAAAAGCTCTCTGACGTCTCTGATTTGTCTAAAAGTGACACATGAATTTATAAGTGTCTCTCCTCTCCGCTCTGCCATAAAGAACAATGTCAATCCCAGGAGACAAGTTTAGACCCTTATCAAAGAAGAAGGCACTCATGTACATCTTCATAGCAACACTTAGTCTTCTTGGCCATGCTCTTCCTGGGAACTGTACCATAACTGGCCTTTACCACCCCTTTCTTTCTCTGGTCTTCAGCTGAAGACGATGTCTAACCCAGAGTTCTCAGCTACTTCTGTGCATTACCCATGTTGTCCAGGATTTTTACCTAAAGTATACGTGTTAATAAACTTGTTTGTTTTTCTCTTGTTAATCTGCCTTGTATTACAGGGATTTCAACATAGGACTAGAAGGAGTGTAGAGAAGATTATGTCTTCTTTTATACAATCTTCAGAAAGTATATATTTCACTTGGAGATTTAACAGAGGTGTGTATCTCTTGCTGGAACAGCATACTAATGAGAGAATGGGCTGACTGTTGCCATACACCTACAGAGAATATTCTCGTAGGAATTTGTATTTGTATTTGGGCAACAAGAATATGACATATTAATACAAATGGGCAACAAGAATACGAAAGGATGCTGAATGTCACTAATCATCAGGGAAATGCAAATCAAAACCACAGTGAGATCACTTACACCCATTAGAATGGCAATAAAATAAGACAAGTGTTGGTTAGGATCTGGAGAAATTGCAACCTTTGTGCAATGCTGGTAGGAATGCAAAATGCTGCAGCCACTGTGGTAAACAGTATGGAAGCTCCTCAAAATATTACAAATAGAACTCCCATATATTCTAGCAATTCTAGAACTTCTGGGTATTTATTCAAAACAATTGAAAGTGGGATCTTGAAGAGATTTTAACACTCCCATATTCCTTGAAACATTATTCAGAATAGCCAAGAGGTAAAAACAACCTAAAAGTCCATCAACAGATGAATGGATAAGGAAAATGTAGGTATATACAATGGGATAAAAAAAGAGAGAAATACCTGTTTTATGTTCTACAGCATAGATTAATATGAAGGACATTATTTTACATGAAATAGACCAGGCAGAGAAAAGACAAATACTACATGGTTTCTCACATATGTGAAATCAAAACAAAAGAGTCAAACTCAGAAACAGAGACTAGAATAGTGTTTCTGAGTGGTTTGGGGTTGAGGAGAAATGGAAGAATATTGCCTAAAGGCTACAAACTTTTACTTAAGCAAGATGAGCAAGTTCTTAGAGATCTGCTCACAACATTGTGACTACAGTTGACAATACAGTATTGTACACTTAATCGTTACAAAAGTAAATGTCATGTTAAGTGCTCTTTCCACCATAATAATGAAAAAAGAAAAGAAAATGAAAGAATCATCAGGACAGAAAGTAGAACAGTGCTTGAGAGAGGGGCATGGGGCATTACTGTTAATGGGTTTAGAATTTCAGTTGGCAGGATAAAAAGTTCCCATACATGGATGCTGCTGACGGTTGCACAATAAGATGAATGTACTTAGTACCACTGAACTATACACTAAGAAATGGGTAAGGTAGTGCATTTTATGATATGTGTACTTTACCACAATAAAAATGAAATTGGGTAAAAAATTTAAAAATCAGTGCAAATTTGGCCTTCTACACCATAATATATGATTTGTTTTATTCCTTAAAGAAAAACAAGCAAGCACACACAAATACAAAATAACACATAACAGAACAATTTCAGTGGTTCAGATCCATGAAGTCAGCTTTGATGGCTAACTTCCCAACAACGTCAAAGATCCGGTGAACTGAAGGAATCCGAGAATTCTAGCGATCACCTCTACCTTGAAACCTTGCACCTGCAAAGCTTAACACCAGCTGTATTGACACAATGCCAAAGGTTAGGGGGAGGGTGAAAATTAATAAATGACACAGATTTTCCCAAATTGACCGAATGTTCATTGGTATAAACTGATGCTCTTTAAAGATACCATGAGTATCCTATGAAATATAAGATACTTTATGACCACAATTTCATTACACTATTATATAATTTGTTATACTACCTTGAAATGAATGCTTTGTCATTCACTAGAACTTGGGTATTTTATTCTTGAATAAATCCACAATGGGAAGGAAAGTTTCAGAACCCACTCTGATTTCTATCTCATCATATATCAATGTAATTTTATCAATACAAGTCATAAATATTTTATTGCCCATTTGAATGAAAGTAGAAAGGATTTCATAGTTTCAAGGAGGTAACTTTCTCTTTAATAATGTCTGGGTAAGAATATTAAATATAGTATAACATTTGTAAATTAATTTAACCTAGTTGTGATAAACAAACCATGTAGTTTATCACACTCACAAACTACCCAATAATAAAATTACATTTTGCCAGTACCTAAGAATTGCAAATATATAGTATTAGTATTCTTTAGCTTAATGCACAGAAACTAGGATTCCTTTTCTTCTAGGTTATGGGAAAGTAGCACAAGAGATAGATCTGGGATTGTCTGTTACTGTATCACTTCTTCCCAGAGGGTTTTCCCTATAAAACATATCTGACTATGAGGAAGGGTCCCAGAGAGGGTGAAAAGGCAAAAGTGCAGAGATCAAGAAGTTCAAGCTCTATTAGACATATGTTAACAAAGCATAACTGAAGGCACATTCTTTCTCTAAGAAAAGCAGATATTACATAGTTTAGTGATGGGGTCCTATTATTGTGTTAGTACTTAGCTTTGTTATATTTTATGGGTGTTTTCTTTTAATCAGTCTTACTCTCTTTTTAATTATTAAAGTTTTGATTGAACTTGGATTCAACAAATTTATTCGCAAGAGACACAATATGGAAACAACCTGGGCTTTTCCCCTAAGCTTTTGAGTGTCTTCTACATAAAACCAAGTTTAGTGAGCATTTCCAATTCACTTACCAGGGCCATCTTTTGGTTCATGTTTCAGACAAACAACCAAACTAACTCTGTGAGCTGCAACATCAAAGGCAGAATCTTTGCTTACTGAGCTCATGTCAATAAATTCAACCTGCTCCAACTTTACATTACTTCCACCATTATCCTACTCTCTTAATGTCCATTCCAGCATAGATTTCTGTCTCTATAAAACTCAAGTAGTTCTTTTGGAGTATAGTGCATGGCCTCATGGTCCCTACTTTAGACCTCACATTTACAGACTTGCTGGGATATGAGTCTAGTTATCCAGAAGCAAAGAGGGATGTGAGGCTGTGTCTTGAGGAATACTGGTATTGTCTTTCTTGCCTGACAACTGCCTCAGGAAGCATGTTACAATCCTCAGGGAAAGTAGAATAATCATCTCAGATGGGGGTGGAAGGGCTGCTCCCGCTGGGGGTGGGGAGGGCTCTTCCACTGATAAAGAAGGCTCATCAGAATTTAAGGGCTCAGTTTCCCCCATCAGTTTCTTCCCTATTATCCTCATTCCATGATCCCATTTCTCCTCAATCTGGGTTCTAACTTTAACAGAGGCGCCCTAAAAGCCTGAAGTTCAATATACATTGTAACTGATCCAGTCCCATGAGATTTTGGCTTTGATTTTTCCCAAACCCATGCCAAAATGACAGGAGATAAGGGTCTTCTTTAGGATACACACAGCTTTCAGATCACTTATGTGAGAGTTGAGCTGGGCATGTGAGTCCCTGTGTTCATTCTTTTTTCCCCCATTTTGTCCAGTGACATGAGGAACAACTAGACAATCTCATTATATTTGTTAGTTTGCCAAAAATGTTTGAAAGTATCACCCAGCTACTTGCTTCTCATGAGGGAGTATTTTAGTCAGGGTATTTTATCTCTCCAGTAGTCACCCTGTTTGCGTATGAAAATACAGTCATATGCACTTGTTTTTATAACAACCTCCTTTCAAATGTCATTTCCAAGGACTGTTGAGATACCTGAAGCCTTAAATGCAGTTTGACAAGGCCAGTAGGGGAGATGGCTCTCTCCCTGAGAAGCTTCCTTGCAAAGGCCTTTTATCTGAACCAGTTGCTTTTTCTCATGCATTGTGTGTTACAGTGTTTCTTTGCACAGGAATAGAGCAAATTCATCATGCACGTGCCACCAAATATGTATCAGGGCATAAAAATTTAATTTTTCTAGAGTTATGTATACATTGTCCTACAGGGAGATGTGTCAGATGCTGTGTTCATTCAGCAGGAGAGTTGTGATATTGCAGGAGAGCAAGAGTTCAACCGTCTGTAAGTAAGAGGTTAGAGACAAGCTTAACTTGAACGAAAGCCAAAGAGCTTCTTGCATTTGCTGGAAGTCATTATGACTTTGTCTCATCAATAAAAAAAAAAAAAAAAAAAGCAATGCCGGTGCAGTAATAGATTCACTTTAAAAGTCTCCCATATAAGGGCACCTAGGTGGCTCAGTCGGTTAAGTGTCTGAGGTCAGCTCAGGTCATGATCTCACAGTCTGTGGGTTCAAGCTCAACATGAGGCTCTGTGCTGACAGCTCAGAGACTGGAACCTGCTTCATATTCTGTGTTTCCCTCTCTCTCTGCCCCTCCCCTGCTCGCTCTCTGTCTCTGTCTCTCAATATAAAATAAAGATATAAAATATTTTTTAAAAAGTCACCCATATAGAAAAGCTGCAAACTTAACATGGGATAACAGTGGATGTTTAAAAAAAATACGTGAGACACTTTGTACACTGAACTATTAGCTCTAACTGTCATCATTTAGTATTAACGGTTCTTAATTCTTTCAGCTACACTGCCAGTAAGCCAGTAAGCTGCAGATACTAGTTTAGATTGTCAAACCAAGGCATTATGGAAATCCGCAGGTGTAAACTAATGTTCTATTTTGAGCTGTGCATTCAAAAACAAAATGAAATGATGCTTTCCTTCACTGTGCAAAAGCTTTTTATTTGATGTAGTCCCAAAAGTTTATTTTTGCTTTTGTTTCCTTTGTCTTAAGAGACATATCTAGGAAACTATGTCGCTATGGCTGATGTAAAAGAAATCACTGCCTATGTTTTCTTCTAGGATTCTTATGGTTTCAGGTCTCCCTGTTAAGTCTTTAATCCATTTGGAGTTTATTTTCCTGTGTTGTGTTAGAAAGTGGTCCATTTTCATTCTTTTGCATGTAGCTGTCCAGTTTTCCAGCACCATTTATTGAAGAGAACATCTTTACCTCATTGTATATTCTTGCCTCCTTTGTCATAGATTAACTGATCTTAATGAGCATGGGCTTATTTCTAGGCTCTCTATTCTATTCCGGTGATCTCTGTGTCCATTTTTGTGTCAGTATCATACTCTTTTGCTAACCACAGTTTTGTAGTATCTGTTGAAATCTGGAATTGTGATACCTCTAGCTTTCTTCTTCTCAAGATTGCATTGACCAGTCAGAGTATTTTGTGAATCTATACAAATTTTAGAAAGATTTTTGTAGTTTTGTGAAAAATGCTGTTGGTATTTTGATAAGGATTGCATTAAATCTATAGGGGGCTTTGGGTAGGATAAGCATTGCCAACAAAACAAAAAGACAACTTACTGAATGATTAAAGATATTTGTAAATGATATATCCAATAAGAAATTAATATGCAAAATATATAAAGAATTTATGTCACTCAACACCAAAAGAAAAACAAGCAAACCAACAAACAATCTGATTAACAAATGGGCAGAGGACTTGAAGAGACACTTTTCCAAAGAAGACAACAGATGACCAAGAGACACATGAAGAGAAGCTCAAAATGATTCACCATCAGGGAAATACAAATCAAAACCACAACGAGATATCACTTCACACCTGTCAGAATGGCTAAAGGAATTTTTAAAAAAAGATATAAGCAAAGAAAACAAGAAATAACAAGTGCTGATGAGGGTAATGAGAGAAAAGAACTCTCACGCACTGTTGAGAATGTCAATTGGTATAGTCACTGTATAAAACAGTATGGAGGGTGTTCAAAAAATTAAAACTAGAAACACCATACGATCCCACAATTATAACAGGGTTTACCCAAAGGAAAAAAAAAACTAATTCAAAAAGGTATATGAACCTTATGTTTATTGCAGCATTATTTACAATAGCCAAGATGTGGAATCACCTAAGTGTCCACCAACAAATGAAGGGATAAAGAAGATATGGTATATATACACAGTGGAATATTACACAACCATGAAAAGAATGAAAACCTGCCATTTGTGACAGCATGGATAGATCTAGAAAGTATTATACTAAATGAAATAAGTCTGACTGAGAAAAACAAATACTATGTGATTGGACTCACATGTGGAATCTAAAATAACAACAAATAAATAGGCAAACCAACATAAAGCAGTATCAGACCTTCGACACATGAGTGGCTCAGTGGGTTAAGTGGCGTACTCTTGATTTTGGCTCAGGTCATGGTCTCATGGTTTGTGGGACCAAGCCCCACATTGGGCTCCATGCTCAAGCAGCACAGAGCCTGCTTGGGATTCTCTCTCTCTCTCTCTCTCCTTCCTTCCCTCCCTCCCTCCATCCTTTCTTCCTCTCTCTCTCTCTCTCTCTCCATCCCTCTCTCTCTCTCTCCCTCTGTCTCTGCCCTTCCCCTGCTCAAGCATGCACTCTCTTTCTCTCTATCTGTTTCTGTCTCTCAAAATAAACAAATAAAGTTTAAAAAAACAGAATCAGACCTATAAATACAGAGAACAAACTGAAGGTTGGTAGAAGAAATGGGGATGGACAGGGGGAAGGGAATGGGAGATGCACACTTCCTGTTACGGAATGAATAGGTCACAAGAATAAAAGGCACAGCATAGGGAATATAATTAATGATATTATAAGAGCATTTATGGTGACAGATGGTAGCTGCACTTGTAATGAACATGGCAAAATGTATAGAGATGTTGCATACCTGAAACTAATGTAGCAATGTGTGGCAATTATACTCAAAGAACTCTTTTTAAAACACGAAAACAAAATAAAATGAATACACTAGGGATAGTAAAAAAATAATCCATTTGCATACAGAAGAAATCAAATAAGGTAATGATCCAAATTATAGAATGTTTTGATTTTGCAAGAAATTTTTAAAATATTGTACATGGAAGTACATATTGGTACAATCTTTCCAGGAGGCCAACTGGCATTTTATTTCCAAAAATTGACAATACAGCTGAAGCTAGTATAATGTTTTATGTTAATTGTGCTGGAAATAATATAAAAATAATAAAAAGTAGATTTAAAAAATAAAAAATGAAAAATCAAAGTAAAAAAAAACTGACAAAATATAATATTTTTCTCCAAATCATTTAAATTCTCAAAATTAACTATAAGGGAATAATTAGGATTACGTTCTTCCCAGAACTATGTATGATAACAAAGATGGAGAACTAATGTAAATATCAGAAAGTAGAGAAATGTTTGAATAAATGATGTAATCATTATATAAATGACTATCAGGCAAATATATTAGATTTCTAAGATTATTTAATAACACAAGGAAACCTAATAATAAGGAAAAATATTTGACAGTGACATTTTGAAAATTAATATTCTAATACCTGTACACATCGTACATATATGTGAGATTACATGTTTATTTCTGTATAGTAGGATCACCAATAAGGTCACATTTCTTTACATTTTCCATGTTTTCCAAATTTCTATAATGGCATGAATTACTGTTGGAAATAGCAAACACATGGTGATTTCTAGAACACTTTTACATGTTCACATGATCATGAGCTGGATGTAGTACTCCTAAGAATGATTCCAAGGAGCAGGTAACCTGAAATATCAATGTAAGTGGACCAAGTTCCAGACAGATATTTAAGAAACATAAATTCTAATCAATATTCTTTAGTGTTGGCCTTTTTAAAGGAAGCACAAGATGTTCTTTTACTTGTTACCTTGTCACAATTTCTTATTTTCACCAAACTCAAATCTCGAACAGATTATACTATTGCATATTGAATCACCTGTATGTCCATGCATTGTTCTTTAAGTAACACAAATAATCAAATTCAGAACAAAAACACTATCAAATTTGGACACATCCTGGACTTCCTATAACATCTCAAAGCAAACATTTGATTTATTCTGGTTCTATTCAAAACATTTGACTTATTCTGGTGTCATTCAAAAGGAGATCACTTAGTTTAAGAAACAGATTGAAAAAGGGGCCCAATGTGTCATCAGAATAATTATAATTTGGTTATGTTTTTAAAAGGACAGAGTAAAATTAGTACTAAAATCAATCTGAGGTAGAATCATTAAACCTAAAATTGGAACTCAAAGTGAGGTAAAACCTGATACATTTTGAGATATTAGAAATATGATTACAAGGGAAATCAGCTTTATTAGTCTGGATTCATTCCTGGAATGACATTTTTCAATGTCCTGCATAGTAATATGAATCTTTTTATTACAATCATTTTTAGGGTAGTGATGAAGAGGCAAAGAGTGTGTAACATAATGAGATACACATGTGTATCAGTGTATAGACATACATATCTTAGGTATTATTGTATAATTCTGGGTAACACTATTATTCAAAATGGTATTGTATTATTCTGGATAACATGGCTAGTAATTATTATATTATTCTGGCTGAATAACATTTATTATACTGAATAACGTATGTAAAAATTTAAGGTTTTATTAGAAAAATATAGTGACTATAATTCTTAGTAACCATTCTTTCCTTATATTTAATAATATAGAATAACATTGGGTTCTAATTTTTAATTAGGTAAAAATACAGGATGAAATTTCATCAATATTTTGTTGATTCTATTTAAAATACTTCAGACAAGTGCTTTGAATTTTTTTCTTTTTTTAAGGAGTACTATATGTTGTGTATTTGTATGTATATGTGTGTGTGTGTAACACAACTGAGGGACAGGACACTAAATTACAGTCAGTAATTCAGTTCGTTGCTGTTATGGCTGAATGCTTGTGTCCTTCCACTCTCCAAACCCATATGTTTAAAAAACTATTTCTCAAGGTGGTGGTATTTGCAGGTGGGCCTTTGGTAAGTAACCAGGTTCTGGGGGTGGAGCCCTAACAAAAGAGTTTGTGTCCTTAAAAGAGGCTATAGAGAGGCGCCTTGTGTGCATTTAGTTGAGCGTGTGACTTTTGATTTTGGCTCAGGTCATGATCTAACGGTTTTAAGCTGAAGCCCTGTGTCAGGCTGTGTGCTGACAATGTGAGCCTGCTTGAGATTCTCTCTCTCCTTCGCTTTCTCTGACTTCCCCCCACTTGCTCTTTCTTCTTCTCTCTCTCTCTCAAAAAAAAAGTGGCTAAAGAGACCATATTTCTCTGCTTCTACCTTCTACCATGTAAAGGCACAACAAGTGGGGTATGAACCAAGAGGTGAGCCCTCACCAGACAACAAATTTGCCAGCACCTTGATCTTAGACTTCTTGGCCCCCACAACTGTGAGAAATTAATGTCTGTTATTTATAAGCCTCGCAGTCTGTGGAATTTGGTACAGAAGCCCAGACTAAGAGTTCCTCTTGTAATAGTCATTCTCAAAGTTGGAGACAGCATAGGGAGTTGTATCAAATCTCCAGTGGGCAGGAGAGTTCATTTGAAAACCCAAAAACTTTAAAGATCGTTTTGATACATCATATATAAATGCATTCGCTTGCCATTGGAGAATGATGTTTTAAATAGGAAATCTAAACTTCTGAGAAAGAAGAAAACAGGTTATTTTTAGACTAACATTTAATATATGATTGTATTTTAGATATACATACAAATATAAACAATAACATTATATTTAGAAATAACTACACTTGTTCTATTTAGTGTAAGTAAAATAAAGTATTTGGGTTTCTTTATATTCTTACTGTGGTTATATATGTATATATGTTTGTATTATATATGCACGTATATAATATATACACAATGACACAGAAAAACTCAGAGACGGAATGAAAGAGAAAGGCAGAGAGTCAGAGGTAGAGAGTAAGAGAAAATATACAAGCAAAGACAGAAAAAAAATGTTTCTTTGTATTGAATAAATAATAAGATAGACCCTCTTTTTTATTCTTCGATATTCATGTATTTATTCATTCATTAATTTGTTCATGAGTTTATGATTAATTTTATAGTTAGGGATGACTTAGGCTTTGGAAATAAAATGAATAAAATTTTATTTTTATTTACCTTTTAACTTTTTTATCAGTGTTTATTTATTTATTTGAGAAGGAAAGGGCACAAGAGAACACACGTGAGCTGGGAAGGGGCAGAAAGACAGAGCGAGAACCACCAGCAGGCTCCGCGCTGCCAGCACAGAGCCTGACTTGGGGCTTGATCCCTCCAACCATGAGATCATGATCTAAGCTGAAATCAAGAGTCAGCTGCTTAATTGACTGAGCCACACAGGTGCCCCTAAAATTTTATTTTTATAATCAATATACAAGTTATAATTCTGAAAATCAATGCACAAGTTAACATTTCAAATATTGGCTGATGCTTTAAATTCTCCAAATAAACAATAGCTCACAATTGAAGTATTTAAGGATTATTAACTTACATATAATATTGTACACATATATATGTATGCAAATATATCTAAAGTTCAACATAATTTCATATCTATTTTGTCAATTCTGATTATAATATTCTTCTTAAGTTTACAAATAGGATTTTCATACAGATCTTTGGTTAAGTGTAGGCATAAATGATCATTTTAGTTTGTTCAAAGGAACATTAGAAGTATAAAAAAGCTAACCCAAGGCAAAATTTTGACCTGAAAACATTTGAATGCATCACAAAATTATATTGCCTACCAATGCTAATTATCAATTTATTACTGTTCAGCTCCAAATCTAGATTTGATTGCTTATTCTGTAAAAGTGAGGCTGAGCACTTTAAATATTTTCCTTTTCTCATCTGGCATGATGATATTAAGCTTTTTCAGAAGAGGAGGCAGACGCAAGGGTTGTAGGACCATCTTTTCTGGCTCCAGCATGCTTGCCTCAGTAGGCTTCTTCAGCTGGAGATGTTTCTAGTGTCCAGCTCCTGAACTGCATTTGGCTCTTCCAGCTACTTGGCTTTACTAACTCCAGGCTTCTGAAGTGGACAGTAGTCCTTCAACATAGGCTGCTGAAATATGCACAGTTTCTCCAGCACTAGGCTCCTGAGGTGTGGATGCCTTGTTCAAAGTTCAACAGCTGCAGCATGCATGGTTACTCAGGTGGGGGTTCCTGCAGAACAGGTAGTTTCTCCAGAGCCCGCTTCCTTCAGTGTGCATGGCTCCCTGCAGTGCCATGGCTACTCCCACATACACGTTCTATAGTATATGGTGGTCGGCAAAGCTTGCAGGCCCACAGATTCATCTGACACTCTCCATTGGGCGGTTTTAGAGTAAGTGCCAGCAGTGAAACACATTCCCATGAATGGCTTTCTCTGGAACCTAGAGGGTGGATTTCCAGCTAGTTCTGTCAGTGTAGATTGAAGACCTGGGGGATGGTGAGTAGACTTTTTCTTGAGTGCTCCAGCCCATGCCCAGAGGTAGTGGCCACATCTTATACCTCTGTTCCCATATGCTTTATAATTCTCTTTAATTCTCTCTACTTTTCACTGGCCAATACCTCTTGACTTCAATTTCTTGTTAAACTTAATCATTCTGTATATTAAACTTTCCTTGTTCAAATAACTCTGTGGTTTCTCTCCCTTGAACTCTAACAGATATACTAATGAATGATTACATTGACTACAATAACCAGATTAAAAATGTTGAGCTGGTTAATATCTAGTTGTTAATTTCATTTTTCATATAACTCATGACTGGATAAGTCATGAAGCACTGAGCATGTTACAATCAATTCTGTGTGTCCTATTTTTTATAATATTATTGACAAACTAAATAAGTCACTAGAATGTTGAATAGGATGATGATACATCTCAAACTATGATATATGTTTATAGAAACTTAGACTCTTTTGCTGGATAATTTAGAAGGAGATATATCTCTTTAAATATTTGAAGGTTTGTTATGCAACTAAAAACTAGATTTGTTGTATAATCAATTGAAAAATGAGTATAATTTATGAGACGACAAATGTTGCTATAATAGTAAGGAAGTACTTGTGACAATTGGCTGGGTTAAAACAGACTAATAATTTCTCTGTCACCAGAACTGTTTAAATTAAGCTCAGGTGCCTGCTTTTCTTAGATATTAGTGAAGGATGACTTGTAACATGAAATAGATGGCCTCTATGATCATTTTCTACTCTGAAAGTCATGCATCTGTGTATCTCTGACCATAATGTGATTGACAACTGTGTTATCTAAAATAGATTGTGAGGGATTTTATCTTTTTTAAGAAGTTTGTGTTTTTTTTTACAATCTTAATTAACATTTATATATCTCTTGTGATCATAGATTTATGTAGGTCAGTGATGAAAAAGCATGGTGTTCACTCAAATGTAATTTTATTAACTGAAGTTACTTCACCTGAAATATGCAGGCTTTCAATAGCAACAACATTAAAACCAGAACAAAAGAAATCATATAGGATTATATAATAGGATTTTGTTCCAT
Organism: Proteles cristata cristata; assembly: GCA_017311185.1. Lineage (NCBI taxonomy): Eukaryota > Metazoa > Chordata > Mammalia > Carnivora > Hyaenidae > Proteles > Proteles cristata. The sequence goes on from JAESUZ010001400.1 coordinate 709,483, forward strand.
AAATGCAAAGCTTCTCTCCTCAAATATTATGATTTCAATATAATCTCATATATACAAGCATTTTTCTTTAATTACTCTACATTATTCTGTTAACTTCATTGGAAAAGTAGGCCCTGATGGGGCTCATGAGACATGGAAACTATTAAAGTGTTAACTAACAATTCAAGCACAAGAGTGTTGGACTAAACTTTAGAAGTAATTTAAGGATACTGAATAAAATGAACTAAGCTGGCATATGTCCCAAGTGCTGGAGTGACATGAGAGCTTCAATGAACACCATCAGTCAGGAATCTGATCTCACTTTTCATCCTTGCCACTTGTATCATTTTGAATCCTTATATTATTCTAGGGTATTGATGCATTTCTAACTTTTATGGAAATGTGCAATCTTACAATTCATCAACACCATAATGTATTGCCCTAAAATGTGGCTTAAATCTTTATTTTTTTGTCAAATTCAGAACTTTAGCACTTTTTCAGTTTCATGTATGTGCTTCATTAAGTCTATCTATACTCAACTAAGCAGGTAAAAACACCTGAATTTACTTGTCAAGTTGTTCAGTATCAATAGCCAGTTTCATAAGTCAGGGCCCACAAAATATTTCTAAACTGCATTACACAAATGTGTGCATATTTATTTAATGTCTGTTATAGATTGAGTTATATTAAGTAAGGATTATACAAAAGTCAAAATAATGCTTGTTGTCTTTTCACAGATGAAAAATTTCATCTAGTTTGAAAAACTGACTTGAAAGTCTGAATTATGGGAAAATACTAATAGAAGAGTTCCGTTCAATTCACTGTGGCTTAAAAAGAACCATAAATATGGCCAGTGTCAGTAGGCCAGTGTGCCATGTAGGCAGACTTTATATATATTACCAGGAAAATGGAAAGGTGAGAGGAAACCTAATGGGTAAAATGCTATGCCCACAAAACATATGGCTACCTTTCATCTGAAATGGTTGGAATCTGAGATAGAAATGAGAAAGTGAGATGAGATGAATTTGGGAAGGTAATAGATTTTTGGGGTGAAGCATTATCCACTCTGAAAAAGAACTGACACTATATTCATTTTCCTTGTCTTTACACAAAGACCAACGAGTATTTTATTTATGTTAAAAAAATCATCTTCCAGTTATTTCTTTACCTTTGTATGTGTCATAATCAGGAAACAGATGGCACACCCAAAGTGAACAATTTGAAAAGCATTCAATGAAGACTACTTAAAGTTAAAGATAACGTGTAAATAGATATAGTGTTATACCTCAAGTCCAGGGCAATGTAGGGGTAAGCATGACACCATCCAGTGAGGCCCACAGTAAGGCCAAGGGATAAATCTGGGGAATGTATAACCCAAACTCTTCCTCAACCCTTCCCCTTATTTCATAAAAGTGCTACTCATCTATCAAACCCAAAAGGAAACTGAGGGACCAAAGAGTCTATTGACCATAATAGTTAGCTTCTAGTGCATAGAAGATGGTGGAGAGTGATCTGTATATCTAATGCACTATCTTATGTGACATTAAAAGCAACAGGAACTTTTAAATTTGCCTTCTCAATTTCTCTGTTATCTCTGCATAAATATATATGGAGAGGTAAAGATTTGCATTTTAATCTACACATAAATCAGTTTCCTTTGAGGTTTTCTGGGAACAAAATGACATGTGTAGATTTGTATTTTAAAGTCATCATTTGTAACCTTTCTAATGTGGAGGATAGGTGAGGAGACAAATCCACTGGTCATCAATAGTCCATGCAAATGAAAATAAACCTATGAATTACATGAATAGCATGGAGAATATAAGGAAGGAATCAAGAGGTAAGCCAAAAAGTGTTGATGAACAGTTTTGTGTCTGCTTCCAAGTGAGAGTATGTCTGTGGGAGGGGTGATGATGTTAGTAAGCTATGAAATTAAAATTGATTTCAAGAATCCATTTTAGAGTTATTGGTCATGACATTGACCTAAATACCTAGGGAAAGAAATACATTTAGTTCTTGGGGAGATAAAAGTAAATTCAGCTAGGATGATGAAATAGAGAAGGCTAAGAAGTGTACAGATTGTAATTAGTGATAAGAGGTCAGAAATATGTGTATAAAGTTCAAAATAGTGGTTTGAATTAGAGTTATAAATTGAAATTGAAACCATAAAAATGGATAAGATTGCCCAGGGAGATCCATTGTAAGGAGACAAGGGTCATTATTGAATCATCCATATTTTCAAATTTAGTAGACACATACACACAAAGAAAGAAAAGACATAATGATTTAAAAGAAAGAAACATAAAATTTTCATTATTCTCAGATGACACAATTATCCAGGCAGGAAACTCTAAATTGCTAGAAGGAAAAGAGGACCTACTAGATTTAATAAGTCGGTTTAATAATGTTACAGAGCTCAAAATTAATTATATAACTGTATGGTAGGAATAAAAATTTGGAAAATGAAATTTAAAGAATACCATTTCTGGGGCTCCTGTGTGGCTCAGTCGGTTAAGAATACCATTTCAAGTAGCATCCAAAGACATAAGATACTTGGGATTATATTTTATGAAAGTTGTCCAAGATCTTTACATTAAAAGCTATTGGGGGCCTGAGTGTTTAGTTGGTTAAGCATCTGACTTCAGCTCAGGTCATGACCTCACAGTTTGTGGGTTCAAGCCCCATGGTGGGTTCTGCGCTGACAGCTCTCTCTCTCTCTGCCCTTCCCCCTCCTCACACTCTGTCTCTATCAAAAATGAATAAATGTTAAAAATTTTAAAAATAAAAGCTGTAAAATAAGGGTGAGATAAAAGTTTAAAGTCCTAAATAAGCAAGAAATATACTGCATTCATAGATTAAAAGACTCAAAATTATTAACATGCTAAGTGTCCACAAAATGAAGCACAGATTCAAAGCAATCCTAAAATTATAGCACGTTTTTTTTTTTTTTTGGTGTGAATAATGGCAAAATTATTCTAAAACTTGAATGGAAATGGAAAAAGCTCTAGGATAACCAAAACAATATTGACAAAGAGTAACAAAATAGGAAGACTCTCTCTTTCTGACTTAAAATTTTACATTAACTACAGTGAACAAGACAATGTGGTCTAGTCAAATGATATACAAATAGGGCAATAGAACAGAGTAGACAGTTTAAAACTAGGCCCCACCTACCTATGTAAGTACCAAATAATTTTTACAGGTGTTAAACAACCCAGTTGGGAAAGAAAATTTTCTTTGACAAATGGTGTTGGAATTGTTGAATATCCATATAAAAAAGAAAACAATACAAACCTTGACATTTAACTCACACAAAACATGAAAGCCAATTCAAATTGGTCATCTTAAATTGAAGACCTAACACTCAATACATACACATTGAAGTTAAAAGTCAAAACTTTAAGTGTTCTAGAAGAAAACATAGAATATACTTGTGACTTAAAGAGGCAAATGCTTTTTTTCCATCACAAAAGTTTTAAATTTCTGGTTCACCAAACTCACATAAGAAAATTATTTGGCTAGCCAAAGACTGGTAAAAACATATTTTAACACATCTGGCAAAGGTCTTACATCTTGAATATGTGAAGATCTCCTACAACCCCTTAATAAAATTACTAACAATGTGGGTATCTGGGGAGGCTCAGTCAGTTAAGAGTATGACTTCAGCTGAGGTCATGATCTCGCAGATCTCTGTCCTGACAGTTCAGAGCCTGGAGCCTGCTTTGGATTCTGTGTCTCTGTCTCTCACACTCTGTCTCTATCTTAAAAATAAATAAACATTTAAAAATTAAAAAAAATAAAATTACTAATAATGCAAAATAATTTGCAAAAGTCTGAGGTAATAAAATAAAATTATCTCTATTTTTATATAGATGTGGTTTACAAATTGTACATATTTGCCAAAACTGATTTGACTGTATATTAACTATTTGTGAATTACATTGCCTTAAAAATGAAATTAACTGGACATTTCATAGTTTATCTGGGAATAGCAATGCTAGATCCTATATACCCTCTAAAACCAATCTTATAAAAACCACAAAAAATCTTCTGGTGTCTTGTGGATTTTTTTTTCTGTAGAAAGAGGCGAATACTAGTATTGCAAAGCAATGCATTTTTATTATAGAAGATTATGACATGGCAGCTTAGGATACGCTAAGTACCAAAGGGTCATTGCATGCATATGTGCTTAATATTATTGTTTGATATAATCATTCAAATGTAATTAGACCACAAAACAGACTCTCGTAGGTAAGAACTTGCTCCATATCACTACTCCATTCAGGTCCAGAGATGGCAGTGTAAAGATAAGTGTGGCAGAAATGTACCCGGTTATTCTCACAGCAAGGATCCACGTTAACAGAAAAATCCCTAGTGTTCTTTCAAGTATCACTCAAGTTTCCAGACATAGGCTGACTCACTGTAACATCCCCTTCCTCCAGAGTTACTTTTTATGAAGTGTTTTGAATGAGAGTGGCCCTGACTTTTATTTAGTTTGAAATAGATCATATATATTCCTATCACAGAAATAATACAAGAATTATAAACTCCCAACCCAGATTCAGAAGTAAAGTTTAAATCGAAGTTCCCTGTGTATTTCTCCCAATTTGCCTTGTCCCTCCTCCCCCACTCCCACTGTACAAAAGGCAAATATGGTCTGGAATTTGGTGTACATCCATTCCATAGATGTTTTCACATTTCGTTGCAGACTTATCAGAAAAACAACGCACAATGTGGCTTTGGGCGTTTTTAATCCTTGAAATGAATTTTATTATATTGCATATATGCTTTTGTAACTTGCTACTTTTCATTCAATACAGTATTAGTGAGATCTCTCCATGTTTTTTTTTTAATTTTTTAAATGTTTTATTTATTTCTGAGAGAGAGAGAAACAGTGTGAGCAGGGGAGGGTCAGAGAGAGAGGGAGACACAGAATCTGAAGACAGGCTCCAGGCTCTGAGCTGGCCGTCAGCACAGAGCCTGACATGGGGCTCGAACCCACAAGGTGAGGTCATGACTTGAGTTGAAGTCAGACACTTAACCGACTGAGCCACCCAGGCGCCCCAGTCTCTCCATGTTGATACATGCTACTTCAGCTCACTCATTTCCTCACCTTATTTTTTGGTGGGTTGGTGGGTTTTTTTGTTGTTTTGTTTTTTGTTGTTTCTTTTGGTCCAACAGTTGATAGGGATAAGCTGGTGAACTTCCATTTTGCTCCTGTTGCCTTTTCTTATTTTCTCCTTTAGTGAAACTGAAAGTACCCTGATGAGTATTTCAGGCATTTTGTGACTTTGGCAAGAGCGTGTATGCCGCAGTTGTTTTCCCCTTTCAGAGCTGAGCTGAAGTGTTAATTACTTATTCCAACTGGCAGTCTTGCAAAAATTTCTTTGAAAGCAAGGGCTAAAATTGTGGAGATAGTAGCTGTGAAAGAGGAGCATGGCAACCCACATTTATACCAAACAAGGTGACAAAAATGGATGAAAGCAGTGTCCCTAAAACTGACCCAAAGTTTCCAACAGAACAGAAAGAATATATACAGACCCAAAATGATTGAAGTGAATAAGCTCCTCTAGTTCCACCATTCTGTCTAAATAGAGAGACGACACTTTTCCCAGCTCACAGAATGTGAGATATTTTGGGAGATAATGCCAATGTCTTTGAAGTGAGTCAAGAATTCTCTGTCTCCATCTGCATGCTTGGGCAGCGTACATTTTCTGACATAAAAGGAGTGACGATAATAATAACAACCCCATTATTTGAGTGCTTATTCTGTGCCCTGCAGCCCTCAAAAGACTTTACGTATAACAGATTAAATCCTCACAATAATATTAAGGAAAACCATTATTTTTCCCATCTATAAGTGAAGAACTTGGGCACCAAAAGATTCACTAACCAGTTCATCACTAACCAGTTCAAATATATAAATCTTAAAATGGACATTTTTGTCAGATATTCCTTATTTTACTCAGTCACGATTGACTGACATCCTGCTCCTTACCATTTCTGTTAATCTCTAGAGATTCCACACTGTAGGAATAATTTTATTTATATCCTTTTCCAAACTACTCAAATATGTGCTCCTTAGATGTTCTGAAGGCTGGACCAGTGTTCCCAAATATACCAAAAATGAAAAGATCTTAGGTTTTATTAAACTTGAATTTGTCCTAAATCTAGATCTATAATTTGCCAGTTGCAGAACTGACCATCAGTTTCCTCCTCTTTAGAATGAAATAATACTTCATGCATGATTGTGGTGATTAAAAGAGTTTATGCATACCGAGTTGCATTGGGTGGAGTTCCCAGGATTGGAAACAAGTCCCGTAACTGAACCAAAAATGTAAAGGGTCCAGTGCTATAAACCTAGGGAACTATACCATCTGTTAGAACTAGCTAAAGGCAATCTTAGACATACAATTTCAACAGAAACCCCTCCACCACCTCTGTTGCCACCTGGATGAATGAATATAAGTATAAAAATGGAACAGGGCCAGGGATGGCCATTGAGTTGGGCATGGTTTATGAAAAGAAACCCTCTGTTTTCTTTTCCTTTCCTTCGCCAAGGAAGAGAAACATCAAGAGAATGTCTCATGATGTCTCACATATTCTGGTGTTTATTCTAGTGCTAGGGGCTACTAGAAATGGACAAAAGCATGGGTGAGGCTTGGCGGGTGGGACAATGGAGAGAAGACAAGGACACTCACCAGAACTCAATTCCCAAGAGTCACAGATAATTGATCCATCTCTTGTCCATAAGATTCAGGTCTGCAGGCCATAAAGATCAGCAGACATAGGTTTGTGAGGGATGAAGCCAGCAGAGGGCAAAAGGGCACTTGCTGAATTTGACATGGCACTTCCACTGGGGACAGCCAGAAATTTCCTGGAACTGTCAATGGGCCAACATTACCTGCTCAGACTAGTCAGAATTCAGCTTTCATCAGCAGGACTTCCTAACTGAATAAAAGAGAAAATGAACTAGAAAAGTAATTATGAGCAACCAAGGAGAGGACACCAAATTTATAACAGAGAGCCATAAAAGGAGATGACAGTTGTTTCCCCCTAATAGATTCGCCCTCAGAACCTGAATGGCAAGCATAGGAAGACGAGGGGGTAGATGAAAGAGCAGATTTTGGCTCCCATTAAACTCCAGGCTGCTCCAGCCTTTCGTTTAGCTTGCACTGGTAGGGGATTGGATCTGAGAGAGAAGAACTTTGAACAAGATGTAAAATTGAAAATATGAAACAAAAAAGGTGAGGTTGTGAGATCTAAAAATATGTTTCAATAACTCCAAGTATCTAAGTCTAAGTATCTAAGTATAGAATTGAATTGCTATGCCATTAAGGAAGTTAGCTCCCCAGTAGTAAATGTGGGTGTATTGATAGAACATTTCTGGTAGCCATTATTGGAGAATTAACATAACTGAGTCTTTACACACCTGCAATTTATAACTGCATACTTTATCAATATACCAATTATTAAGCTGTTGCCCTTCTCTTCCAATCCAGCCTTCTATTCTCTGTGTTGCATAACTGCAACAGTGACTATAGAGGCCACAGTCCCCATTTATCACTCATTGTGGTGTCTAGCAAAAGGGGAAAACAGACTGAGAGATTGGAAGAGGGAAGAGAGAGATGCCCCCTCCTGTTTGTTTGCTATACCTGTCAGCATCATCTGGGCACTATGCCCTAGTCTTTTCATTAATTCTAATTTCTAGCTTTCATGGCATTCTCAGCCCACCCTGGACAATGCTACCCCTTCACAGGTATGAGCCACAAACCCCTTCCTGCCCCACTTCCAGGTTCTGATATACCGACCTCTTCGACCTCTTCGCTTTTGTCTCCCAGTCTCTAGGGCGATATTTGCTTCTTAAAGTTATTGTGTTAACTCAGGTTCTCATTTGGTTTGTTTTCTATGACTAGTTTAATCATTTTCTCACAATAAGCTGTCTCTGAAAATAGTGTTTCAAATGTTTTCTTTCATTTTTTAATGTTTATTTATGTTGAGAGAAAGGCAGAGAGAGAGCCAGCAGGGAAGAGGCAGAGAGAGAGGACAGGGAAGGGGAAACAGCTCTGTGCTGCCAGCACACAGCCTGATGTGGGCCTCAGACCCACAAGCCATGAGATCATTACCTGAGCCAAAACCAAGAGTCAGATGCTTAACAAATTGAGCCACCCATGTACCCCTCAAAAGTTTTCTTGACCAGACGGTGGTTGATAGAACGAAGTATACTAGCTATTGAATTAATATATAATAGTCAGTTCATAACAATTCCTGCCCCTCATGAGAGGTGGAAGTAGAAGATGGAATTCTATTGTGCTTTTCTCTCCCCGTGAGTACTTATTTGACCATTAATAGGAGCATTGTTTTTAAAATAGGGCCATGAAGACGTTTACCCAAGAACTACCCTGGATGTGGTAGTGAATATATATAGTCACTATCACTGTTATTTCTACAGCTGTGCCCCCTTAAGCACAGAGAATATGTTCCAAGGCTCCCATTGGATGCCTGAAACTGTGAATAGTGCTGATACTATATGTACTATGCTTTTCCCTACATATACATACCTATGATAAAGGTTAATTTATAAATTAGGCACCATACAAGATTAATAACAGTACCTAATAATAAAATAGAACAATTACAGCAATATTCACTAATACAAGTTAGATGAATGTGGTCTCTCTATCTTTCTCAAAATATCCTATGGTACAGTCCTCATGCTTCTCTCTGTGATGATATGAGATGACAAGATGCTATGTGATGAGGTACAGTGAGGTGAAGGATGTAGGCACTGTAACATAGTGTTAGGCTGCTACTGACCTCTGACATTGTGTCAGGATGATCATGCACTGCAGTTGACTGCAGGTAACCGAAACCTCTGAAAGTGAAGCCATGAATGAGGCAGGGCTTCTGTTTATCACTATTTATGTGTGTGTGCATATACATGTATATATTTTATATATACATATATAAAATATAGAAAAACTATATGTAATATATAATGTATAAATACATAAGATATACAAAAATATATCTTGTATATATGTGAGAAAGCTAAGAAAAGAGAGGATCATTACATTCAATGATGGTAACAGTATTTTCAAGATTAAGATTTATATAGTGAGTTTGCTTAGATAAACGGTGCTCCAAAGCCATATATACATAATTTGACAATCAGGGATATAAAAATCCCCCGCATTTTAAAATCTTGTATCTGGCAACTGCAGCTATCTAAATTTCTTCACATGAAACATTGCTACCTAGGTCACTCCATAAATGCTCTAAAGTTTAATCAATAAATAATTAAGGAATATGTTTTATAATCTTATCTCTGAGCTTTGTACTTCTTTTCCTGTCAGAACTGTGTCATTGAGGAGTGTGGCTACAACTATATAAAACTATATAAGATCTTTCTGGTTTTGGAATGCGAATTTTCAGATGTTATATTTTTATCTTCAACAGTTTTAATTAGATTTTAGTTCCTGCCTTAATTTATTTTCTATTTTAACTTGTCATGATGATTTTTTTTTTATTCTGATGGTTCCACATTTCTTAGGGAACAGCTCAGACATTTCATGAGAACGGCATGCACTCCAGCTGGCCAGCAAGGTTGAAGTCACTCTGTGGTAGGAAACAGACGCTATGTCATCACTCCGATGCGTTTGTAGCCCTAGCTAATCTCTGAGCATTTTGAATTTTTGCACCTGAACCCCCTGGGTTACAATTAGTTTTTAACAATGTAATTTGAGCTTTTTCTAACAATCTCTGATCACTCATAAATTAACTATTCACCTTGAACCACATAAAAATGAAGCATACTTTTCTTTCACCACCCATAACCTCCAAGTTACAATGCTTTTGATTCCCCACCATCTTAAGGGTTTATAAAATAGAAATAGGTATTTACTTAACTGATTCTAGAAGACCATTTGGGAAAAAAAAAGTGTCAATGAATGAAAGTAAACAGAAAAAAGGAAACAATAAAGAGAGGTTCAAGAACCTGTACAAACAAAGGCCATTTGCAGTCATGTAAGTACAAATAAAGCAAGACCTGTTTCCTAAACTCTGCACACTTCAGGCTTACCGTATAGTAAGAGATAGTGAATCTGTGTGGAATCAATGTATAAGTCTTTTAATCAGTTATTCATTAATTGATTATGCCTTTATTAAGTATCTAATTTAAGACGGGGGAATAAGCAAAGAAGGAGTAAGAATCAATAACAACAGTAACAATATAACAACAGCGATAAAAACACCAACCAAAACACACTGCCTTCATAGTCTTTATGTACTAATACAGTGATTCACACAATATCAACTAGGTAAATGCAACAGATAGTTTATCAGAGTAATGGGCGGCATGGAAACAAACAGGTGCACGTGTGTTTGTGCATGGTATATAATTTTTAAAAGGGGTCAGAAATACCTCAAAGAGAAGATCTTGGAATGAGCACCTTAAGGAGATGGGGAAAAAAAAAAAAAAGTCTTGTAATTAAAAGTGAAGGAAGGAGCGCCTGGGCGGCTCAGTCAGTTTAGTGTCTGACTTTGGCCCAAGTCATGATGTCACAGTTCATGAGTTCCCAGCCCTGCGTCAGGCTCTATACTGCTCAGAGCCTGGAGCCTGCTTTGGATTCTGTGTCACCCTCTCTCTCTCTCTCTCTCTCTCTCTCTCTCTGTCTGCCCCTCTCCCACTCATGCTCTGTCTCTCTCTGTCTCTCCAAAATGAATAAATGTTTAAAAAATAATGAAATGAAAGTGAAGTCAAGGACAAGTGCCAAGGCCTTGAGGCATCAGTGTGCCTGAAGCACTAAAGAATAGGAGACTTGTACACCTAGGGTGGAGTGCGTGGGATACACAAGACTACAAGCAAAATGGGGGGTTCAGGTTGCAGAGATAAAATTTGGGATCATCAGACTCTAGATGACATTTAATAGACAAAATTCTTACAGGAAGTGAGTCTTACGTAGATTGTTCTGTTGCTGGGGCAAGTCTCCGTTTCAAATTTTATTATTGTTGTTGTTTTAAAGTAGAACAATAGCCGTAGTAGCAAAGACAGCAAAGAAGAAGAAACAACATTTGAAATATATTATTATTTGTCATGTTAGAAATGTTGTCCCTTGAAAAGATATTCTAGATCTGCTCTTTGTTGTGTTTTCCTGTGGCTAAAATGGTTAAAGAACAATTGTGACCAACTGGTTAGGAAACAATTGTGTGCTCTTTTATTCTGATGTGTTAAATTAAAATTGCTTTGAAAGTGAAATTACATTTTTATTTTGAAATTTATGGGAATGAAAAGGCAGAACTTTCCTTTCTAAAAAAGATAAAATAATTTTAAAACAAAGATGTCATCTTACACAATGAACTACCTGTGGAATTCCACATAAGGTTAATTCTTATGCAACCTCCATTAGGCATGCTATGTTTCAGAAATATGAGAAAATCTGATTGTAGCTTGGCATTATTTGTCATACAATTTTATCACCTAAGGGAGATGATAAACAATAAAGCAAGTCTGCAATGATTTTATTTATCCAAGATATGTACTACATACTACATGCCAGGCATTATATTCTAAGCATGTTAAAAATAAATGGGTGACGGACATTAAGGAGGGCACTTGTTGGAATGAGTGCTAGGTGTTATATGTAAGAGGTGAATCACTGGGTACCTGAAGCCAATACTACACTGGATGCTAACTAACTTGAATTTAAATAAATAAATTATAGAAAATATTAACATATTTAGCTTTCCTGACCATTCTCTACGGTAGTAACTTTATTATCACTACTTTATAAATTTTGACAAACGGAGATACAGAGAGGTTAGGTATGCTTGGAGACACACATCTAGTAATCACTGGAGCCAAGATTTGAATGCAGACAGTCTGGGGGTAGATCCCTTCATCAATATGAAAATGTTATTCTAATTAATCATTGACTTTTCTCATACATCTCTTATGTATATATTAACAACTGGATGTACATGTCAAGGATGGAGGAGAAGAGATTTGTATTTTAACTTGGGTAGGCTTTTGATGCAATAAATCCTTTAAAGTTCAAGACAGTGACTACATTGCTTCAACTTCTTTGGAGTGATGCCTTACTTCATGCAATCACCATTATAAATTCTCACACATACTCACTCTTACTCACTTTCTCTATTCTAATCCCTAACAGCCAGGAGACTAAGAAACGTAGGAGTGGTGTAGCTGTGGTTATTGATGCTTTCACCATTCACCTTTCAGACGGATTATCAAAACCCTAAAGTAAAGATAATTAAGAGATCTGCTAATCCAATTCCCTATCCTTTCATGGGAGGAAATTGAAGCAGAAAGTATTCCAAATCCATTCAGAGAACACCTGCATCAGTGAGGACTTAATCTAGAATAGCATTGGCAAATTTATTTTATAAAGGACCAGACGGTAAATAATCTGTGCTTTGCAAGCCACATGCTATCTGTCATGTATTCTTTGTTTATTTTACAGCCCTTTAAATTGTACAAGATCTTCTTGGCTCTCAAAGCCATACAAAATCATACTGCAGTCTTGGTTTGCCCACTGGTTACAGTTGGCACAATCTGATCTAGATGGCACTTTTAAAACATTTCTCAATTCTAATTCTATGTTTTGATTATGATTCTAATTATTCTTTCCTTCCCTCCTTCACCTCTCTATAGTATTTGTTAAGTGCACACTACTTTCTGGGCCCAATGTCAAATGCTGAGGTATGCCAGGCAGATCAAGGCTCTAGACTTGTTTGCCTTTTATAGGACAGAAAAAAAAGGATATTTAAAAGTAAACAGAAAAATATAAATTCAAATATTAATAAGTGCAGTGAAGAAAATAAAGCAAAGCAGGAAGATAATTTGAACATTGAGGGAACAGCCTCCTTTATCTTGGGTGGCTATGGAAATTATTTCTGAGAAGATGCATTTCAGATATATGAATGAACACATCATCAAGATAGGGAAGATGCTGAAACACAGGGCTGTTGACATTAGGTGCGTAGTCTAATACCAGATGAGGGCCCTGATGTACATCTGAAAGCTTGGTCCACTTTCTGGAGCAGCCAGGCTCTTGACAGCTGTCAATGTAAAATTTTTGAACTTGTAGTGGATGAAAGAATCCAGTTAATAAAGAACCTGAATCAGAATTGAAAGTGCTCAAGATATAAGCAGGAAGTGAACCAATATTTCTGGTTATTGAGAAGGATGGTACGGGGAGATAAGAATGATTCTTATTAATGGGCTTTGTAATTTATTTTCATTGCAATGATAAATTATTACAGGATTAAAACAAGGAAGAAATGTCACCAGATTCATGCTTTAAGAAAAAATATCACTGGAGATATGCAAGAGTGCAGAGTAGAATTTGAAAATGTAGATGTAATTCCCAAAAAAGAAAAAAAAATCAGGCAAAGTCACCAAAAATGCTCTATGATGCATACTTTATTTTCAGAAGATCTAAGCACAGATTTATTTTAACTGTTACTATTTATTACACATTCCAGAAATTCAGGCTTCTCGTTCAAATATTAAAAAAAAGCACTCTATCCATTATCTTTTCAGCAAAAAGGAGAAGAAAAGAAAGAGCACCTCTGTGGTGTAAACATGAGAAATACACCAACAAGAGGTGTCTTAATTTTGACAATTCATGTTTTCCAAAATACTAGAAATTGGCAGATTCCGGAAACTCAGGCACTACATCACGTTGTATTGATGTTCTCTGGATAATTAATTTGTGTTCTCTTATAAAGAACTATTTAAAGATATTTTTATGTAAAACTGAAAAAAATGTAACAATAGTTAAAATAACACTTGATGTGCACCAGTGACTCTCCTTCCTTGGAATCTATTGCATTCTAGTATAATCATTAATATAAATGATGCATTTTGTACAAAAGGAAAATGGAGTTCTGGTTGCTTCTCTTTCCAAATTACACCCACATATTAAAAGAAAATGAGAGGAAACAAATTAGGAAAGAAAAAAATGGAAAAGAAGGCAATAAAATATGAACAGTATCAATCAATTTCTGACAAAGATGATCATTTAAATTGCTATTTTTGGCAGGGCATGTTTGCTTGATGCAATAAGAGGAAACCAAGTTTTACATGCTCTCAAGCAAAATGTGTTTAGTTACATAATAAAAATTGCTTTTATACCTGTGACTTTTCCAGGGTTGTCCCATTTAGTAAACAAGTAAATAGTGTAACTGCTTCTATCCCCTCTCTGACATCCCTACCTCAGTACTTTAATATTTCTCTGTACAGTAGCTCCTAGCAACACTGATCTGTTCAAAAATCTAAAAAATAAAAAAATGAACAATAAAAAAGTGCAGGGTTAAAATTCCTCCATATAGTTAGCAAAATGCTGCATTATTCAAACTCCATGCTCTGGCCTACAATTCTCCAAATGAGCTGACTGCCTCCACCTGTCAACCCTCTCCCCCCAAGTTCTACACCACACCATCTTCTCATTCCTGAAGCCCATGGAGAACACCATGATCACTCTGGCTAATGGTCTCTTTACTTTCTATTACAGCATCTATTTTTATTTCCTCCATAGTCTGTATTTTAATCGGTGATTATCTTGCCGCTGAATATTGGCTTATGTACTTTCCTTCACTCCATGATTACGTTAAGATCACTTATGGGTAGAGACCATATCTATTTAAATCAATGGCGTAAAGTAGACATAAAGTAAATTCTCATCAAATGGGTGGAAAACTAAAGTTCTGAGCCTGAGAACACAATATACATTTAGAAAATAATACAAGACATCCCTGCTTCTCTGTGTTAGAAATATCAATTTATACATAATTTTGTTTGTTCATACTTCTGTGCAAATATAGTATCTGATTTCTCTGCTAATTGCCCCCTCCCTCATATCCATTGACATTACACATAATATGAAAAGAAAAATACTGAAAAGCCGTATGCTATAAAAGTGTCATCTGCCTCCATGTCAATAACTGAGAAATTCCTCCCACATTCTGCACCAGTGCAAGCCCTGGTGTGTTGCTTCTCAAGAAAAAAAATACAGCATTGCCAGTATGTGAGCTTTGAAGAATCCAGACAAGGGGCACCTGGGTGGTTCAGTCGGTTAGACATCCAACTTTGACCCAGTTATCAAAGAACAGAATTGTCACTCCAGAAAATTAAGTTAATGATTTTTAGACAGATTTGAGATTTCCCTACTATGTAGAGGGACTTAACAAAGTGTTTAAAGAGAAACAGAAAACAAGTATTATTAAGGAAAGACAATAAAATCTTGCCTGTTGTTAGTTGAGGCTTCAGAAAGATACAAGAACAACTGGAATAGAAACAATTAACGATGCAAGTTAGATGAAAGTTTGGCAAAAACTGAGCAAAATTAGTTTTAATGATACCAATTTTATATATACATATATTTTAAATAAAAATAAGAATACTGTTAGCTCCAAAAGAGAAGAAATCATCAGGATGGCCTCAGATTTCTCTGTATAATTACACTACAGTACATGCCCAACAAGCGAAGAATTTAGAGAGTCAATAGCTGCCATGTCTAAGTACCTGGTAAAACTGTCCCTCAATGTTTTAAAGCTACAAATACACATCTTGACATATTTAAAATTATAAATACACTAGTGAAATAGACCCCCTAAACAAGGAAATGTTACATGGGGAGGAATCAGGAGGCAAAGTATAAAATAACTTTAAGTGAGAATTAAAATGAATTATATATAGACGTAAATTTAAATTATCCTAAATTGATACTGTCCTATTACCTGTTGGCAACTGTATTTGAAGCAGGAGAGACTGAGTTGAGTAAGAAATGTCCTGGAGCGCCAGGTGGCTCAGTCAGTTGAGCAAGCGTCTGACTCTTGATTTTGGTTCAGGCCATGATTCCAGGGTTGTGGGATTGAACCCCAGCATCAGACTCTGTGCTGACAGCTTGGAGCCTGCTTGGGATTCTTTCTCTCCCTCTCTCTCTGCCCCTCCCCTGCTCACACATGCTTTCTCTCTCTCTCTCTCCTCTCTCTCTCTCAAAATTAATTTAAAAACTTAAAAGAAAGGAAATATCCATAAAGTCATCATTAGTTTAGTTGTTAACAAAACCTTGTTATCGAAGAATTAAAATGTATATAATATATTAGTGTAATAGATGTAAAATAGTAACAAAATAGGAGAACATGATAGTAGAGCAAAAGATAAGTAGGTCTGAGGAAGCATAGTGTTTTAACATAAGACACTACAGGACTCTGACCTAATATATTAGCTTTAATTTTGGGGAAAAAAAATCCATGTAAAACATTACAGTCTATTTTTCAACAAAATGAGAACTAGGGGAAGATACAGAGCTCAGCACAACACCTCGCATAAAGTGGCACTACAAGAAGTATTTCATTTGGGAAGAAATGAAGGCGTGTGAACATTAAGGCCCTACTTCAAACTGCAACATATCCTTGAAAATGTTGTTTTTCTCCATGTAAGTGGATAATAAAGTTGATACTAAAGTTTGCTTATTAACCTTGTTTATCCTCAGAAACTGTTACGTTGACTGTTTTGATACTTTACAGTATCAAAGAAATCCAATGTTTACAGTGTGCCAGGACCTCATAGTTACATTGAAACTGTATTTTGCTGCTTACCTTTTTTTTTCTTTTTCTTTTTAATGAACAGCTTGTTTCTGAAGTAGACACACACAATTTGGCACAGTTCTCTACAGTTCAGCACAATATGGTTGAATTGGCAGTCTCTGCTCTGAGGAAGCCATTATTGTCTCAGCTCTGAAACTTCATTAGTCAAATCCCTACAGAATGAGATCTTTACAAGGCAGAAATAAGACTAATGGTGTGATGCGGACACAGATACACTAATCTTCATACTCGAAGAATATTTACCATGCAGAAAAGATGGCTTGGAATCTTATGATGTATTGTATATGACTCTCTTTCATAATTCTTTATGAAGAAACAAAGTTCTTTTACTCAGAATTGATCTTAATAATGGTTATGTGAAGACTTTTTTTACTACACACATGTATTTAAATTAATTTTAAAATATTTTATATGTTTACTGGTGGCATAAACTATAATAGTGTTTCATAAACATTAACTTTTTGAAAATGTCTATGGGGTTTTGTTCTTGTATTAAGCTCTGTATTTTATAAAGCCTTCAGTTAGACAAAACTCTAAAAGGATCAGTTTGGATGATAAACCTTTCTCCATATGCTAAAACTTTTTCTTTCCACTACTTTTTGAGAATATTTTAGAAATAGATGATATATTTCCTACATTAGTAAAGTATAAAACAGAATAAATATATTTCCCTGAGAACTCAGTCATTATTATGAATCAAATTTGTAGTAGTGTGTAAAAGTAGGTGTTAAGATATTAAGTGAAATATTTAAACTTGTAGAAAACAAGTTATCTTTGTCCCAAATATTCCCTAAACACACACACACACACACACACACACACACACACACACACACACACGCATAAATGAGATTATATTTTATTTCAGGCACCATCAGCATGTAAAATTTAAACTAAATATATTTAATACATGAAGGAGTTGAAAGTTCTAACTGAATCCTAGATTTGAATACAGACCTATCATGGAGTCAATAATATATTTTTGGAAAAATCACAAATAATATACATAAAATTTAAAATATACAAATGAGTCACAGTGTTTAAAATGAGAACAAAAATTAAGATATTGTGAAATGTTGTCAACAATAAACTATGCTCAGAGTTATTCTGAGCATACGGGTGCATTCAGTAAATACATTATTGATTTTTGTATACATGCTTTTATACTTTGGATGAAATTTTAGAGTGTTCAAGTTAGGTGATATATGAGAAAATCCTTTAAAAATTTTAAGATAAATGTATCTGAGTAATTGTGATTCCTAAGTGGTATACTATAATTTATATTGTTAATATTGGTAAATGAAATTGTCATATCAAAATTGTTCATGTGATTTTTTAAAATTTTGATTTATATTCCTTGTTATTTTTTATGGACTTAGTTCCCCAAGATAATTCATAAATATAGAATATATATTCCTCGTCAGAATAGTTTGTTTTGAGTGCTTAATACTAAAATTTTTACATCATAGATGTTCATTAAATATTTCCTCCTTAATTGTTTGACTAAAACATAATTATGTTGTATATACTGTTATATATCCAGAATCTAAAATATCTGGTGTACTTAATCAGAAGAAATATCATTTCTAAGCTTAAATCATTAGAATAAGAACAATATATTTGTGAGGCTATTAAAATTTAGCACATGCATACATAGCCATTTTGCTTAAATATATGGAAACTGGACATTTTGTATCCAGCAGCAGAGGCTTTCATAATCATTATTATCAGACTCAACTGTTTTTACAGATACTGCAAAGCTATTACAGAATAAACTCTTAAGTAACTGATTACTTGAACACCCATAATTTCTCTTCATCTTCAGGGATCCTGGATATCTAATTTGTGGTTCCTGTATGAACCACTGTAGTCGGATAATTACCTTGAAATGCTAACCTAATGTAAACTTCAGTAAGTTGCTTTTGCACAGAACACATAGTTTTCCATTTTAATGACCCAGAGATAGGGCCCTCCTCTGGTGTCTCCTGAAAACCCTATTGCTGAAAAAAGCCTGAAGATACTATTGGTGTCCCGCCCATGTCCCCCATACTTCCTGGGAGCTTCTTTGTTAATTGCTCTCTCAGTGTGAGAGTATTCCCTGGATGCAGAAACCCCCTCCCTTGTCTCTCCAAAAGCCAAAGTTGGGAGGAGGCAGGATGGGGTGGGGGTGGGGCTGAGCATCATCCATTCTGGGGCATGTTCTTTACAATTTTTCAGAGGATTCCTAAAGGGATTGGAACCAGTTACCCATATTAGTCATTCAATCGCAGATACACTCTGTATCAGATTGGCTCCTTTCTCTGTCTGAAGTTTACAGCCCTTCCCTTCACAGTGCTTTCAGGTATTATTTCTCCATTAAACCACATACACCCAAATCCTTATTCTAACTTATGCATTTTGGGGGAAACCCAGACTAAAACAGCTATGACCAGAAGTGGTTCTGGAAGGCAAATCCTCAAGATGGAATTCTACAATGTAACAAAGAGCTCCTTGTTGTAAAAAACAAATGTGGTAACTGTTTGAAGGCTCCAATTTTGTAACTTGAGACTCCCTGCAGAGAGCTGGAGTGAGGCACAGGTCAAGGGGAAGCCCTGGCTTCTGTGACGAAAGATATAAGGCAATGGTAATTAGAGAGATTGTGGAATTGGTAGCTTTTGGCTACTCTCTTAGAAGCCTTGAAAGGGAAAGGATAGGTTAGGTCATCCAAATATCAACTCAGACCTAACTATGAAACAAAAAAGCCTCCATTTCAGCATTTAAAGGAGCCATCATTTCCTACACCTGGAGGGGAGACTATGCTGAAAGCAGGCTCAATAGTTGACCAAAAGCACGGTAAAATCAGAGGCAGAATGGGTAAACAATGGGAGTCTGGATATGGGGACTTTTGGTAGGATGTGCTGAAGAACTTTGAATCCACAGAATCACGTAAGCCCTTAGGCTCAAACAAGTACCTTCTTTCCCTTTTCTTGAGCTGAATAGCCTCCTGACATTTGCAGACCATGCAAAGACCACATCTGAGGTAAATGACTGGTAAACTGACATTTGTCCTCTTGAAGATTTTCCTGTCCGCTGCTCTCATTTCTTCTAGACAGGTAACTAGGATCAAGACTCAATATGACCCAAAAGATGAACTGAAAGGAAATGTGTTATTCACCAAAAGGCCTACGAAACTTTGCTAATATTTGCCAGAATGGGCCAGTAGGGCATATACATGAGTTGCTTCTTCAACATGTTGGGGGGTGGTGTGCAAAGCACAGGAGAGAGTGAATGTATATGGAAGGACTCTTTTCTGCATCAGGATTGAATTCTTGGGCAAGGATATCAGGAATGAAACTTTGAATCCTGGGGATGATAATGGATTATCCTAACTTGGGTGGCTATGCTGGCACATCCTTGGCAGAGAATTGAGGAAGTGATCAGAAGACTGAGAGATATGGACGTGATTGAATAGATTTATCATGTAAGACCAGAAAACTCTTTTGTTGATTATCTTCTCTCAGAAGGCCTAGAAGACACTGCCTTCACTGAAGTGGATGAGGAATGTGCTAATGAGAGATACACTAGAATTGCCGAAAAGGCAGTGGTAGCTGTCCACTAGAGCCCTGATTGGATACTAGGAGATAAAACCATGAAACTGCTTATTAGCATGAATGCAAGTAAGATTCTGGTGAAGATGAGGTCAGGTGATTGATTATACATCACCTTGTCTTTGACAAGTTGGATGTAATTCCAGAGTGTGGAACAAGCCTGAAATGGCTACCCAAGTCTGACCTATAGGAATCTATCAGAGTGACTAATAGGCTATTGGTTTCCTAGGGGCAAGAAAGGCAGCCAGTGAGGTATTGTTGAAATATAGATGCCAATGGAGGGTGCTGGTGGTTGCCATAAAAGGAACTCATGATTCCTTTCCCAGTTTCTAGGATTATTCCCAGACCATCAATTAAATGGAAACTAGTCCCACTTTGGGAAGGACTCTGCAATGTCAACATAAGGTTTTACAGTAGCTGCTTTCTCAAGCCTTCTCAATGGGACCTTGGTATTTTACCAAAGTAATTAAGCATCAGGAAAAGGGTAAAACATAGATATTTAAGAAATGTTGGTTAGAGGGTATTACCTGGCATTGATACTCAGGGTCCCAAATGTCATCATAGGCCACTTTCAGAATGATGTCCCCTGAAAAATGGTATTCTAACCTACACTCATCTCATGGTGGGATGACTAAGTCTGGTCTCATTATGTGGTCATTACTCCTTTCCTTAACTGTATACCCAGGAAACATACCAATGCACAGAAATCATATTGATTTCTTACTATATGGAATGAAAACTATCATAATAGCAAAGGCCAAATGGAAGTCATCTTGAAATGGCTTTCTCTGGTCAAGTTAATTAGAAGCAATAGCCATGCCCAAAGTGGAATGATAAAGAGTTAAGACATATTCAAAAGACCTAAAAGTTATAGGATTGCTGATGTATGAGTCCCACAAAAACCAGATAACTATAGATTATTGTAAATGTAGCCTAGGGGTAACCTCAAGCATACTTGCTATACAGCATGCAGTATGTTTTTGAGAAGAGGTTAATATAGACTTTGGAACCTGGTATGTGGCTATGGATAGGGTAATTGCATTCTTTTTTATTCCTCATCAAGGAATCAGTACCTACTAATTTTCTTGCCTAAAGGCTATGTTAATTCTTCTGGTCTCAACCAGAAGAGTACAGAATATATATATATATATATATATATATATATATATATATAGTACAGAAAAGCCTTAATTGTCCAGACATTCCAGAAATCTTTATCCTGGTCTAATATATCAATTGTGTCATGTTAATTACACCTGGTGAGCGGGAAATGGCAAGTTCTTTAGATGTCCTGTTGAGAAACAAGTGGGCCAGTTGTTAGTAGCTACACCCTACCAAGATTCAGTTTCTGCCTCATCAGTGAGGTCATTAGATTAGTCTAATGAGGGGAGCAAACAGTTATTTTAACTGAGTAACGAGGATATTTCAAGGAATCCCCAGCTACAGGAACTACACTACAGGGTAAACACGCAGAGGACCAAGGTCATCATCCAGAAGAGGAACCTCACCTTCCAGGAACACTGGTGTTACACAGAGGGGGCCTTGCTGTGTCTGTGTAGGCTAACCAGTTCCATTTGAACTTGATCTCTTTGCAACAAAAAGGGGAAATGAACCAGCCCTCTGCATTTGCTTCTCACGATGGTAAATATGTACTTCTGCTAATATATCAGATGGCAGAACAGCTCTAACAAGTAGCCGTACCAGCTTCCACTTTTAATGGCAAAAATGAGAATTCTTTTGGTCACATCATCACCAATACTCAGTATTATCAGACTTTTAAAAATTTGCCAATCTGATGTGCTTGAGAAGGAACCCCATTGTGGCCTTAATTTTCCCATTTCTATTTGGCTTGAGTACCTTTTTCTATCTTTATTGACATTTCAGATTTCTGTTGGTCTAAATTGCATCTTTCACCATTTTTAAAAAGTGGATTTTTAAAATCATTAGTTTTAAAGTTCATTATATATTCTGGGTATTAATCTTTCTCTGTTTTATGTGCTGTACACATCTTCCAATCCATGGTTCACATTTCAATTTGGGTATGATATATTTGGATACACAGAAAAAATAATATAAATGTAAATTATAGCACTATTTCCTTATTTTTTACTTTGTTTTCTTATATGAGAAATCATTTCTCATATCAATGCCACATAGATAATTGCATACATTATGCTCTACACTTGGTTCTGTAATGTATGAGAAAACTATATTTGTGTTTGGTATATTTTAGGAATCTATTTTGCCCCCTCCTGTTCATAACCAGGTGACTTCTTACTGCAGTGTATTGAGGAATTGCTTTTTTTTTTTTCACAAATTTGCAGACATCATGGTGATATATCAAATCTCCACATAAACATGGATCTATTTCTGTACTTTCTGCTCTATTTTATGAACGCATTTATCTCTACTGGCTCCACAGACAAGACATTGCTTTAATTCCTCTGATTTGATTATTAGAACCAATATATCATAGAACAGGCTTCTCTCACCTTGTTGCTGTCTTCAAAAAGTTTTTCTAATCTTTAATCGTTTGTTCTTTCACTTATATTTGAAAACGAATTAATCAAAATCCACTAAGAAAACTATTTGGATTACAATTTATTGCATGATATTTATAGCTTAATTTGAAGGCAGTTGAAATCCCTACAGTATAGATGCATCTTATCCATAAGCATGTGAAATTCACCTTATTTAGTCTTACCTTAATATGTGTCTACATTTTTTTCTGGTATCACCATTCACTAAAATTGTAACATCTCTTGAACCACTAATTTTGCAGTTTGCAGCCCTGATTTGTTTGGGTGCAAAGCCTTTTCTCGCCTGCCAGCGGGACACAGAAATTCCAGCCCCCAAGCACGGTGACTCCTTTCTGTCCTCCTCCCAACAGCCCAGCTGTCCGGGCCGAGCACCAGTCTGGTTTTAGTTTTCTCTTCATTTGTCTCACAAGGGGAATCTTGTACCTTACTGGGAACTCAGCTCTAAGTCTGTTCGATGTGTTTATTCAACATTTTTGAGGTACTTGCTATTCCAAGTTCTTGTATTTTCTGTACAATATATTTCCAGAACAAGAATATTTTTAATATGAGATTTTTAATCTTGGGGCACCTGGGTGGCTCAGTCATTTAAGTTTCCAACTCATGATTTAGGCTCAGGTCATGATCTTGAGGTTGCTGGGTTCAAGCCCAGCATCAGGCTCTGCGATGACAGTGTGAAGCCTACTTGGGATTCTCTCTCCCTGTCTCTTTCCCTCTCCTGATCTCTCTCTCTCTCTTTCTTTCTCTCATTCTATCTCCCTCTCTCTCTCGGAATAAATATATAGACTTTAAAACAAATTTTAAAAGTGTGTGTGTGCTGGATCTCTTTTTAAAAATGTGTTCTGGGGCACCTGGGAGGCTCGGTCAGTTAGGTGCCCAACTTTGGCTCAGGTCATGATATCGTGGTTCATGGGTTCAAGCCCCACATCAGGCTCTTTGCTGACAGCTCAGAGCCTGGAGCCTGTGTCTCTGTCTCTCTCTGCCCCTCCCCCATTCACACTTAGTCTCTCTTTCTTTCAAAAATAAACATTTAAAATTTTTTAAAAATGTGTTCCAGTCCCTAACCCAGTAATTTTACTAATTTTGTGAATAATTTCAGTAGCACAAATTTACAAATATTTAGAATACAGTGAAGGGGAATGTTTTGGAATTTTCCCCAAGATTATTAGTATGTCTATTTTAGTGATGGAGATATAAATAATTCATCTTTAAACAGCAGGAATATGGAAAAACCATGTAGCTTGAATTTTCCTGATACAGATAAACACTCTCATTTCGTTGAATGTTAAACAAAATCTCAGAGAAATTAAGAAGATAATGATAGAGAAAAATTAATAGTCATTTTCAAGAATTTTAACTGAAACTAAAATAATTGCAGGACAATACCAATAGTGCACTGATTTCAAGATCCCTATTTCAAAATGTGTGGAGAATTTTTTTAAAAAATATTTTTATTTATTTCTAGGAGAGAGAGAGAGAGACAGCGTCAGCAGGGGAGGGTCAGAGAGAGAGGGAGATACAGACTCTGAAATAGGCTCCAGGCTCTGAGCTGGCAGTCAGCACAGAGCCCGACGTGGGGCTCGAACACACCAACCTCGAGATCATGACCTAAGCAAAAGTCGGATGCTTAACCGACTAAGCCACCTAGGCGCCCCTGGAGAATTATTTTTATATGTATGCATATATGTGATACTAAGCAGTCATTAGAAATCTTAGTGGAATTCTGAATTAGATTTCTTGGTAAATTTGAATGTTACATTCATTATGTTTTGAATATTTTAGTCACATGTAAATTTCAAGCTAATCTACCCATAAGAGATTCTCCCCACAGAAAAGAAAATCTTTGGGGCACCTGAAGGGCTCAGTTGCTTAAGTGTCCAACTTTAGCTCTGGTCATGATCTCACTGTTCACCAGTTTGAACCCCTCGTGTGGCTCTGTACTGACAGCTCGGAGTCTGAAACCTGCTTCAGGTTCTGTCTCCCTCTCTTTCTGCCCTTTCCTCCTCATGCTCATGCTCATGCTCTGTCTCTCAAAAATGAATCTGTGAAAAAAATTTTTTGAACAAAAGAAAATCTCTGTGTTTGAATTGGATAACCACCTTTGAGTAAACTCTACTGTGGTCATTGGCTTTTGATTATTAATGAATAAAACTGAAATCGGTTTTGTTTTCTGCTCTTAGTGGATTTTACTTTTGGTTCTATGACTTTTCATGGCACCTTGGACACACTCTTAATCAATTTTCATCCTTTTTTAAAATCAGATGAGAATTTTTATTCTTTCTTTAAGGGTATTTTGAGATTGCTATAACCACATAATCTAATAAAATTAGATATTCATGAACTGAATCATTCTCATGTTATGTGATGTTGCTGAATATTCTTATCATCCCACATTTTTGAATCATTAGTATAATGATAATTTGTGTTGATAATGAAACTCTCAAAATGCTTTCTGAATCATCAAAGAAGAACTAGATTAGGTTCAGAATAGTTTTAGTTCCAAGTGACTCATCTGTCTCATTAATCTCCTAAATTGAGACTCAAAGTCCTTCAGAATCTTCAGAAAAACTCACACTCCATTATTGTTATTAGTGTTACAGTAGGTTTCCTCTTTTAAAAACTTTTCAGTGGAAAAACATGCAGATTAAAACAGGCTCACACTGGGGCAACCTGGGTGGCTCAGTCGGTTAAGTGTCCAACTTCGGCTCGGGTCATGATCTCACCGTTGGTGGGTTCGAGTCCCGCGTTGGGCTCTGTGCTGATGGCTAGCTCAGAGCCTGGAGCCTGTTTCAGATTCTGTGTCTCCCTCTCTCTCTGACCCTCCCATGCTCATGCTGCTTCTCTCTCTTTCTCTCTCTCTCTCTCTCTCTCTCTCTCTCAGAAATAAATAAAACATTAAAAAAAAATTAAAATAGGCCCACACTTACCACTGTCTACCACAGATGTGGCTTTGACCAATTTGCAAAATCTCCACCAACACTTGACTTTATCTGTAAAACTGGGATAATAATGCCTCACTCAACACATTGTTTGACAGTGCACACAATATGTTTACTCAGGCCCTAGCATAGTAGTAATTCCATTTACTCTCTTAAATGTTATTAGTTTACTAATTATTTCATCATGCTTCCCTTGTTTAAAGTAATAAGAAATTAACCCTTATTTGCTATTATACTCAGTCCAAAGTTCTCCAGTTTCCCAATCAACAGAAGAATAGGGTCATTCATAGAACCACAAACCCCACTTCACGTATTTTTCTTGTGTGGGCTTAACATCCTGATTCTCTCCGATTCACAATTTCTCCTCCTAGTATGGGAAGTTCATATTTACTCCATGGACTTTTGAGTTTGTCTCTTTTTTAATCTGAGCTTCAGTTCCTTCATCTAAAACTTGAAATTGATAGGCCTAATTCTGAAGACTGAACTGAGAAGAATGCTTTCAGAAATCATCTCATACAGTTTCTGAGAAATGTCACAGAATAATGTCAGAAACTTCCTCAAGTCTCCATGGCATGATCTGATCTTCTCTTTTAAACCTCAGTTCCCATGAAGCCATCAAAATTGCACTTGATTTCTCTTGCCATTGTCCTGTCCCTGTTAATACTCATGTGTTCATCATGTAAATATTACTTATTATATATTAACTTTTGTCACTCCCTTTCCCTGAGCGAACCTTCATGATTCTTCAAGACCAATCCCAGAAGTTGACACGTGTATGATCTACTTTCACTACTGCAGCCCCCATTGATATTTTCTCATCTAAAATCCAGAAGACTCATTCATCGAACATTTATTTAAAAACTAGGACTTTATATTATAAAAATAAATTACATAATACTTACATGTGGGAACTCTAAATCTGTAGGAAATAAGTCATGTGTATAGATGATTTGTAATATCTTATAGAAAAACTATTAGCGATAATACCATTATGCATCATATTATACTCTAATTCACTTTTATAATACCTTTTTACTTCTTAATTATATCATACATTTCTCAAGGCAAAGGAGTATCTTGTGTCTCTGTTTTATAATGCACATCAGTTATTCACAATGCTGGCCACTTTAATAAAGGACACAAAACAATATAGCTTGTGTAAATGAATAAAAATAATGTTTATTGTTTTTGCAATTTTTCCAATATTCAGAATATTTAAATCTGACCTCTACTTTGAAAACACGTTTAAGATGTTTTAAAAATTAGAACTGCAAAGGCAGTGTGATATATAAGAGTTCATAGCAAAACCATTTGGAGTTGTTTCCATCAGGAAGGAGAGATAATAAAATGTTAAAAGATGAATAGAAATTAAGAGATGAATTAAAAGTAAAATGTTCTGATTCCTAACCTGGTGGCAAATCATCATCAGGCTAGCTCCCCCTAACACCAATCACAGAGAAACTTTGGAAGAGGGCAACATGTATTTCAGGAATAAGCCAGAAATTAACACACAAAAATAATACTTAGGAACACTTGGGTAGAGGTAATGCTATCTTGAGCTAGAGATATGGGTGAGAATGAAGATAAGTGTCACAAGGATGATAAGATTAAAGAAATACATTAAGTACACCTTTTTCTTTCTCTTATGTTGGTTTCACACAGAATGTTTCTGCAACAGCTCAGGTCCTGATATAGGAGAGGGGAGGACCCAATACAGTGTAAATGTCCATTGAGTTCAGTAAACTGTGAAAACAGATGCTTATGCACCATTTGAACTGCCCTTGAGCAGTTCCTCAATTTTTCCTCCTTCAAGTCCTAAAAGCTGAGGAAACAGTATTTTTGCCATGCTGCTTTTGCTAAGAGTTAAGTGGGGGAAAACCTCACATCTGACCCAGAACTTGAGTGGTGCCAGAGGCTTCTGTGGTTCTTTGGCACCTTTCCTTAATGTTCTGGCCACAGGGCTGGCTTTTAGCCCATTTCCAGGAAAGATGACCAGATTGAGTAGTAAATACTTTCAGGGAAGCATGCTTATAAACAGCCAGCCATCTGAGAAATGAAAAACATGATAAAGAAACATGATATATTTTTCACCTTATTATCACCTGAAATTGAATTTTTAAAATAAATGGGTAGGGTTTTACATATAAGTATCTGAAATGTATATAGGTAGATAACAAAGTAATTTATTGCTATGAAATAAAAAGAATACTTAAAAAATAAATTATAATTATTGAACAGTATAGTATTTGAAATAAATTCTAAATAGATAAAATTAAAAAATGATGACAGCTAAAGAATGATGCATCAAGCTGCTAAGACTGATGAAATGCAATAAGATAGACAAAAATATTTTTTATTTTAAAATAAAAATTTTAAAAAATACTAAGAGATATCACAGGTAGATAAAGACCAGCAACAAAGTAATTGACATCGATTCAATTGTGCTTTTACTGACATAGAGTTTTTGACTCCTGTTTTTCTCCACAGTTTGCATCCTATTTGCAAATCATAATAAGCAGAATTCTCCAGGAATCACACTGAGAGATGGAGATTCTATTCAGGACCTTTTAGAGAGAGTGTTCCTTTTCCTGATCAACACCTGTGGAGGAGTGAATACCAGGGTAGCTGAACGGGGCAAGGGTGGGGGGTGGGGTGGGCATAAACTCCCAGTCACTGCTTTCCCAGCAAGGTGAGTCTCATAGCCTAAAGTTAGTCCCCTGAAGTGCATAGCAACTGCAAGTGTTGGAATCATAGATACCCTAAGAATAAACAGTCAAAGATATGAAATTATTGAGGACACCCACATACAGCACTGAAGGCTTCTACTAATCCCTCCCAAGAGGAATTGGTGTGATGGATTTGCAAATTGTATTTTACCTTGAAGGTTACAAAGATACAGAGGACAGTTCCAGGTTGAGGTCCTGAGCAAGCAAACTCTCTGGGGGTGGCTGCTATAATGGCAGAAAGGAAATCATACAGAAATAAAGCTGGGCTGTACCACAATGTCCCCGAAGCTAGTTAACCAATGCAATCTCATTCCACTGGATTCTACATTTTCATGCTACCCATGCAAAATATTTATGTAGTTATTTCCCTCATAAATCATAAATTTCGCTTATCTTCTCTGTTACATTACCTGCAAGAATTCCATTCTTAACTGGTACTGGTATCCTAGAATCTAGAGATTCTAGAATAATCTTTATAAATTAAAATATATGTAGTTAGAAAAATTAGTTAATGTAATGTATCATAAATGCTGGAAAAGGAGAGATCCATAAGCAAGCCGAAGAAACTTTCATTCATTTACTTAAGTAGTCTACCAGAGTGGCCAATTTGTTCAGTGAATTGTGGCTGAATGGAAGATGCAGTAAAGTCTCAAATTACTAACTCCAAGTTTCATTTCTTTCTGCTTCCACTGCCGGATGAATGGAAGGAATGGAATAAGACTATTGCAACGGAGATGGGTTAAGCAAAATGTGGACAAATAATAAAGGGGATGAGAATTTTTAAAACACTTGGTACACCTGGGTGGCTCAGTTGGTTAAGCATCTGACTCTTGATTTCAGCTCAGGTCATGATCTTAATGTGTGAGTTTGGGCCCTGTATCAGGCTCTGTGTTGACAGCATGAAGTGTGCTTGGGACTCTCTCTCTCTCTCAAGATAAATGAATAAAATCATTAAAAAGTAACAGTACAGAAAAAAAGGATACCTAAGAGTTGTCTGTACTCCAGTTTTATCAATTGGCAGCCAAAGCAAAAAAGAGGGATGCGTGGATCAGATGATTAGTTATGCTGTACTGAAAAGAGCTTGTCTCAGAATGAATGAATTGATCGATCAATTTGCTTGTTTGTTAAGCATGATGAAACATTCTGTACTAGGAATTTAGTTATGTGATTTTAACATCTTTTAAATATGATATATTCCTCAGTAACTTTCTAGTGCAACAAAAGGAATGTTGATAATGGTATTCAAATAAAATGGAAGGCTAAATTTGTTTCAGAAAAATAGCATAATAATAAAACAAAATCAGAGAAACCTATTTTGAAATAAGCAACCATCAGCTAAAGCTGCCCAAAGCACCTTCAAGCAGACAGGAATACAAAACAAATAAGGCAAAGACATTACTCAAAATCATTTACTTAAGGCAAGGGAGCAAAATGGCCATATTTTAAAGCTCTTCTACTTGAATCTATGTGATTACACTGTTTTTATGCCATGAAGCAGAGTTGTTAGGAGAGAATTCCTTTCAAATTGAAGCAATAATGTCCCTCAAGCAAACATTTGCCTTATTTCAACCTTTCATAATGACTGTAAATCAAGCAAACTATACAATGACAGAGATTAATTTAGAGTCAAAGCAAATAAAGATAAGAGCTATAGCAAACTCTTCTGGAAGCTTTGTCCAGCCAAACCTCCAGAGCTGAATGGTTTTAGCTGACAATGGTTCTGGGATTTTCTTGGAATGTTTACCATTCATCAGAAAAAAGAGCATTTTCAGAAAATTTGACTAAAGAGTATGCTAACAATTATTCTGGTAAAAGACCATTTCACTATCAAATGGTGAAATATGAGCTGCTCCAAATTGCTTGCAGTTGAATAAGAGGTAGGGCTCATTGTTGTCTTTGTTTGTTTTTCTTGTTCTTTATGTTGGCTAATCTTAATTCTTATTTTCTCAATTGGTTAAGTGTTAAAATAAGGGAAGAGAAAGGAGAATGTAAACATTCCAAATCACGGACTCTGGCATGATTAAATTAAATAATGCATGTGCAACATACAGAGACGTATGTATTGTAAGTGTTAAGGGGAAGGAAAGAAGATATTATTTATCACCAACTACATGTCATGATTAAGTATCATGTCAGAGACAGTTTTTTAAAATATGTTTTTCAGATTAAGGAAGATCACTATCCGTGCTCTTCTAAGATTGCCAAGAAATTTTCATATAAATATCTGTTTTTAATAAACCAATATTTAGTTTTATCAAATGCTACTTCTACATCTATTGAAATGAATGAATGATTTTTATTCACTCTTTTAATGTTGTATATTATGATGATGTTTTCCAATGTTAGCATAGCATTGTATTAGTTAGATGAATAAAAATCCTTTATGAAGCAAGTTTCTGTTTTGTAGGAAGGTTCAGTTCAGTGAAATCAGTTTTGCTGAATTTGTTGTACTGCTTTATACTTCTGTATCTATGTTCATAAGAAGTATTAATCTTTGATTTTCCTTTTCTATAATGTCCCTGCCAGATTTGGGTTACAAATTTATGCTGGCCTTGTAATATATATATTGGAAAATGTTTTTTCTTTTACTACTCTCTCTAAGACCTCTAAATTTTTTTCTCAAAGATAGATGTTACTTCTTTACTATTTGGTAGTACTCACCAGTAAGTTTGGGACTGAGCTTGAGATTTTCCTTGCAGGAAATTGTAAATATGCTTTCTCTCTTTAACATTTATGGAACTTTTCAATTTTCTGGTCCTTCTTGATTCAAACTTGTGATTAGATACAGAACGCATCTAAACTTCTAATTTACTGCATGATTTTTAAGATCATTTTGTAAATATCTCTGAGTTCCATGGTGAAATACTTCCTTACCTGGTACTAAAACATTACAGTGTTTTGTACATTATCAATCCCATTTTTATCAACTGTATTAAACTACTAAGAGAACCAACTTTTGGGCTAGATCATTCTTGTTATTTGTTTCCTTTTCATTTATTTCTTCTGTTTTTATTTATATTATCCTGTATTTTATCCAAAATGTCTTCCTTTTTTAAGTTTTTATAATGAATATTTAAAGGATTGATTTTCTTTGCCTTTATTATTTCTAATATGTATTGAAAGTTATGCTTTTGGAATGCCAGGGTGGCTCAATTAGTATCTGACTTCAGCTCAGGTCTTGATTTCACCATTCCTGAGTTTGAACCCCGCATCAGTTCTGAGCCTGGAGGCTGCTTGCTTCAGATTGTGTGTGTCTCTCTCTCCTCCCCTCCCCTGTTCCCTCACTCTTGCTCTTTCTATCTCTCTCTCAAAAATAAATAAACATTAAAAAAAAGAAAGCTATGTTTTTTTTTCTAGGCATAGGCTAGCTGCCTATTGCCAATTTCCATATGCAGTATTTTTATTATTAACCATTTCAATATTTGCTCATTTTCTTATTATTTCTTCCATCCAAAGATTATTTAGAAGTGCATTTCAAAATTTTCAAAAATTTAGATTTTCCAATGATCTTTTTAAAATTTAAATTCAACTTAATTTTACATCAGAAAAATACAATGTAGGATTTTGATTTTTTGAAATATGTTGACACTTACTGTATGTTTAATAGTGTATTACAATTGTTCCATGATTATTGGGGGAAGAAAGATATGTTCTGAGTTGTAAGAACATTGTAAGTAAATGTTCTCTAATTTATCCTGCATTAGTGAATTTTCACAATGGGATTCTTTGTCTTTTTCCTAAGGATCACCCTTCAGTATTACTTTTGGTGCAGATCTAGGGTAACAAACTGGAGATAACTTGTGTTTGCTTAAAATATCTTTATCTCACTTTTCAATAGTTATTTCCTGTGTATAGGATTTTAAACTGGCAGATAATTCTTTCAGCACTTTGAAAATACAATTCTTTTGTTTTCTGGCATTCAATATTTCTTTTGGGATGTCAACTGCTGTTTTATATGCTGCCCTTTGGAAGTAAATGCTATCCCCACCTCACCTCCACTAGCTCTGGCTACTTTTAAGACATTCCTTTGTATTTGGTTTGACAGTTTGACTATGATGTGCCTCAGTGTGCTTTTCTTTATATTTTTACTTCTTAAAATTTTCCGAGATTCTTAAATCCTAGCATTCTTTCATCATTGTAGCTGAAAACGTAGCCCTTATTTTGTCAACTATATTTTTATGTCTTTATTTTCTTTCTTTTCTCTGACACAAATGTCAGATACTCTCATATTAGTCTGTATGCCCCTAGCCTCTTTTCCAAATTCTTATTCTTTTAGATCTTTGTACAATATTCTAGCTATCTGCTTCTGATCTATATTCTTTTCTGTTTCATCTACATACAGCAAGATTTAAATTACTGTGAAACAGAATTGTGGAATTTTGTTTTTCAATTATAAAATTCCCTGTTTGTCCTTCTGTAAATTTGCTAATTACCTACAAAATTCTCAAAATTTTCTTATCTTTCTCGAGCATTTTAAATTTAGTTACTTCGTAGTCTCCCTTAGTAACTCCATTTTACAGATGCACTCTCTTGTTTTGATCATATAAACTTGTCTCTAGTGTACCCGGACCTTTTTTATTGATTTTTATATATGATATATTAAAAATATTACATACATAATTTAAAACTCTGGGTATTTATATCTTCTTACAGAGAGGATTTATATTACTATATGCAGAAGGGTATAGTATGTAGACAACACCATTGGCAATTTAGTAATATTATTCAGGACCATAAAATTTTTAAGCTGTTTTTCAGATCTTCTGAGGGTCAGCTTATTTCCAATTGATACTTTTCAGGTTTCAACTTAAATTCTGAAGTGCTTACCAGCTAACCCGGACCTCCTAACCTTTGTTGGCTTCTGAATCTCTTTCCACCATTTACATCAAAAGTTGGTGAACTAGATTTTCTTCTACTTAAAGCAGAAGAAATATCTGACATGTTGCTTGTTTTTGTAAATAAAGTTTTATTGGTACCCAGTCATACCTACTCATTTACATAGTATCTATAATTGCTTTTTTACTACAAATAATATCAGCAGAGTTGAAAAGTATAACAGAGACCTGAAGGGCCACAGAGTCTAAATATTTGCTATTTAATCCTTTACAGTAAAAGTTTGCTGATCATAAAAGTGGCAGGCGACCCTAACAGAAAAGCAGAGAACTGACATGCTTTGTAGTGTTTCTTGGCATTATTTAGAGTGACTATATTAGCATTCTAGAATTTTGAAATATCCCTATATCCCCCAAGCTATTAATCCAGTCTTTCTCAGTGGAAGAGTCATCCAATACACTTAGTCAACATTATCTGAAGGGGAAATCTCTTTTTTAGGCCCTAAGAGGGATAGCTTTAGTAGGCAGGCATTTATGTAGTTTGGAATGTGTAAAGCAGGATGCTAAAATCTGTTGGGTGATATAAAATGTAGTAAACCCCTTACCTTGATGAATTAAAATCCATTTTTAAATTATGGAGTGATAATACACGATGCATTCTTTAATCCTCTCAGAATAAATAGGATATGGTGGTCACACTAAATTGGCCAAGCAAGGCGATATCTGTGGGTGTTTTCTTTTTTATGTTTTATTTATTACTAGGAGAGAGAGAGAGACAGTGTGAGCAGGGGAGGGTCAGAGAGAGAGGGAGTCACAGACTGAAACAGGCTCCAGGCTCCGAGCTGACAGTCAGCACGGAGCCCGACGTGGGGCTCGAACCCACGAACCGCGAGATCATGACCTAAGCAAAAGTCGGACGCTTAACCGACTAAGCCACCCAGGCACCCCAAGGCGATATCTGTGTTTTGTGAAGTCCATGGAGTCATTCTAGATGTCTGTCTCTAAATTAGAATATTCAAAAATGTTCATTAATAAAGAGGAATATAAAAAGGCTGGTGAATATGACTTTTGCTTAAGTAGATTGTCAGAAACCAGGCTATGGCACTTCCTAGCATACACTTAAATTTCCTAAGCCTAACTTGTTTGTCCTTTTTAAAGTGCATTTAATAATACTTTGCAGAATTACTGGAGAATTAAATGAGATGGCATATACAACACGCCTACCAGAATGCCAATCCTTAGTCTCTTTTACTTGCTTTGAAGCAAGATGCAGGGAATGAACCACCATTCTTCTTTACATTAGAATACCTGGGAGTTCATGCTTATGCCTAATTAATTCAGAATCTTCCAGGGTTAAGTCATAGTATTCCCAAAGGATTCCTCTGTTCATCCAGCTTTAAGAACCACTGAACAAGTAAAGGAATTTCAAGTTAGACAGATCTGGATTCAGATTTTGTCACCATTGGTTGTATGTAATCTTCGTTCAACTTTATCTTAATCATTATAGGTTTATATCTTCATTTTCATATTTATAAAGCATGGTAATGTCACCTTGCAAAACTACTGAGAAATTAACAAACAATATATGTAAGTGTTCTGGCATACGGGAGTTTCTTAATACATGGAAGCTTTTACTTATTTTTTTATTTTTTAAAAAAATAAAGCTTTTACTTATTTTACTTATTTTTCTCTTTTTGGTCCCTTCTCTACTGACTTGAATTTAGGTTACCTTTACTCTGTATTTCTAGATCATTTTCCTGAGTTCTAGATTTCCCTAGAGCTTTGCAAAGCTGTTTGCTTCTCATCATTCTTCTTTCCATTAAATGGCTCTGTAGGTTTTTCTTAACTATCAGATCTTAAGTTGCCATTGGTACACAATGATTCTCAGTTTAATCGTGTGTGTGTGTGTGTGTGTGTGTGTGTGTGTGTGTGTTTAGGTAGGATTCATGCTGGGCATGGAGCCCGACTTGGGTCTTGAATTCATGGCCCTGACATCAAGACCTGAGCTGAGATCAAGAATTGGACACAACCACTGGGCCATCCAGGCACACCTGTATTTTTCATATTACTCAGCCCTCCATTAAATTATCTGTGTGTGTGTGTGTGTGTGTGTGTGTGTGTGTGTGTGTGTACTTATTTCTTTCACAGTGCAATATGAGCCTTACCATCATAGCTTTAATTTTACTCTTAGTGTTTAAAACACATATGGCTTACAAGGCATCCCATAGTTACACAGAGACTGAGTGCTTTAAGTTCTGACTTAAAACTTCAACTAAAAAACATGTTTGCTAACTCTACACGTAATTACTTATGTGGATTAGGTGTGCATGCCACATCTGTGCACTAACATTTCTTTTATTATATTTACTCCTCGAGTTCAGAGCCCATGTTGATTCACTCAGCCATCTAGCAATGAATGTTAATAAATAGAACATATTTGACATATCAGAGGCAAAATGGCTGATAAGGGCCAACACAGTTCGTTAAGGCATAGGAACTATATTAAAATTGTTACAGCTATGTTTGTGCTGGGATTTTGTTAAAATATAGAGAAACAATAGACTAGAATAGATATGGTTTTATACTACTGAGGTAGAGAGAAAATTCTAATTGGGCCACCGCAGCAAAGGTTCTTTGTGCCCAACCCATATTCCTGGGAACTTTCTGTCTGGTTCTCTTTGCATCCTACTGTCAGCATTCACATTTGTGTACCTGAAGTTTCTTTTTCTTTCTTTCTTTTTTTTTTTTTTTTGTCAGTGGAAACCAAGACTGTCCACATGTGGTTGGCCCAGGAATTAAAGTCGAAGGGAGCATCCCTTACCTAATGACTCAGTACTCACTCTAAAATTATCCCAGCTGCCTTATCTGTTGGTTGTAATATTTCCCGGGTGTGGAATTTACACTGTCTCCCGATTTTTCATTACGTTAGGTCGACTGCCTGCAGTGTCAGCTGGCTAACAGGGAGCTCCTTGTACTAACTTTGCTACCCTCCACCACTTCTGCATCCCCTGCCAGTATGACCTGTGTTTCTCAAGTACACTACTTAGACTGGAGCCTTACTTTTAGGGTCGTCCCCTTATCGGCTCAGTAGTTTAAAATAAATAATTTTTATGGATGCTTGGGTGGCTCAGTTGGTTAAGTATCTGCCTCTTGGTTTCCGTTCAGCTCATGATCTCATGATTCGTGAGATGAAGTCCCGCACTGGGCTCTGGGCTGACAGCGTGGCACCTGTTGCGGATTTTCTCTCTCCGTCTCTCTCTGCCCTCCTCCACTTGCACTTTCCCTTTCTCTCAAAATAAATAAATAAACTTTTAAAAAGGGAGTGTTTAGAATCCGACATTTGCCAGGGTGCCTGGGTGGCTCCGTCGGTTAAGCGTCCGACTTCAGATCAGGTCATGATCTCACAGTTCATGAGTTCTAGCCTCGCATAGGACTCTGTGCTGACACTTAGCTCAGAGCCTGGATCCTGCGTCGGATTCTGTGTCTCCCTCTCTCTCTGACTCTCCCCAGATCACACTGTCTCTTCAGAAATAAATAAAACATTAAAAAAACATTTTTTATAAAAGAATCCCACATTTGCCTCAGTTTGCTTATCTATAGAATCCAGATAGAAAACCATCTCTTACAGATTTGCTGTGAAATTTGAATGAGTTGCTGCATATACAGCAGCCTAAAAGAGGGCCTAGCATGTATAAGTACTCACTAAATGCTATTTAGTATTTTCCTTGTCTGACTTCACTTTGACTCCTGCCAAGTGCTCTGCATATATTATCACTGTAATCCTTATAACAGCCATAAACTGGCACTTAAAGGGGTGAAGTAACTTTACCTAACATCTTAGAGCAGATTTGAAAATTGAAGCTGAGTCCATGTCATTCCATGTAGAAAATTCTTAAATGAAGAATTTTTAGCAGAATTTTAAATTTCATCTTATTAGGATATTATTTAGCTTATTTGGCCAGTGATTTATAGGTATCTGATGATTATACAGGTAAAGCATGCATATATGTAATATAAATTTGAAAAACCGTTTTCAAAATTTTAGAATGTACACAATTCACTTGGGTGACTTTTTTAAATCTTTTTTTTATTATTATTATTTCTAGGAGAGAGAGAGAGACAGAGAGACAGAGTGAGGAGGGGAGGGTCAGAGAGAGAGGGAGTGACAGACTGAAACAGGCTGCAGGCTCTGAGCTGGCAGTCAGCACAGAGCCCAACGTGGGGCTCGAACCCACGAACTGCGAGATCATGACCTGAGTGAAAGCCGGACGCTTAACCGACTAAGCCACCCAGGCGCCCCACTTGGGTGACTTTTTTAAAGCTAGATTCCTAGACCCATACATCAAAATATAGATTCAGTTGGTAGGGGACCATATCTACATTTTTAACAAATACTCTGATTTTAAAGCAAGCCATAGAAAGAGCACATTAAGAAATACACTGATAATTTTTAAAAAATAGTTTCTGACCATAGTACTATGATTGGAATAAAGGACACGAGGGAGACATATATGGCTTTTAGAACATATGTTGTAAAATTACAACACTTTTGTTGCAGACCATCCTACCAGCCACAGAAAACCCCCAATTCCTAAATCAGGGGTGGGGGGTGGGGAGGGACTAGTTTGCATTAGTGTTAAGGAGACCTCATTCGAATGAGACCTTAAGACACCTTTTAAAGGTTTTTGTTTTGTTTTTTAACACACTGGGAACATTTGGATCCTTTGCAAAAGAGAAGTTGTTTTCTCTCAGCTGAATAGATCCTATGGCTTAAACCTCCATAAAAAATAAGGGAAAAGTACTTTTTAAGCACCTTGCTTGCAGTTATCACCTAGAATCAGCTGGAGGTCGAGCCATGGCACCTTAAGAATACAGAGAAACAGCATTGACTAAGACAGAATGTGATGCTTGCGCTCTTTGTATTCTGTTCTGTGAACAATTCTAAAGGTTAAAATGTAGCATTATAATTCTCAGAATCGAAAGAAAGTTCGCACCTGTTACCTCTCCTACTAAGTTTTCTGGCAAAGAGATGTTTGTTAGATATTTAATTCCCCAATTCTTGATGATCCTGAGCCTTCCTGGCTGTAAAGTAGCTCTAAATTTCCTGGAAAAGCCAAACATTTGTTTCCTTTCATTGATAAATAAAGAGATGCCCCAGGAACTTCTGTTTCCCTTCTATTTCAACTGGGAATTTGTTTCTCTTAAATGAAAACAACAAGTGGCTACATGATTTAAATTGTAACTGTGTACCAAGACATCATTTCCAAATCCTCAAGACTAGAAAAAAAATTGTCCAGTGAAAGAAAACATGAAAGGCAACTAATGTAGTGAAACTGTTTTGTGCTTTTCCACCAAATCAGCAAATGAATTTTAAGCCTATTCCTGCTTTTTTTTCCTTCCAGTTTCTCTTGTAGTTGGCAACTAGAGTGTTTAAGTCCAACAATAATTGGACAAAGAATGTCTGCCAATTGCCTTCTTTCCTTGCTAGCAAACACATTTTTTGATTCCTCGCTGAGTCAACTAATTTCCACACGGAATGGAAATATTAGGCAATACAGAAGTCACTGAAAATATCCTCCGTTGGTAGTGCTGAAAGATTTATGAATTACTCTATACGTTTGTATAAGGGAGTAAGATTGGCCACTAAAACATTGAACCCTAAAACTGTGTACAAGGGCATATTGCACATATTACTATTAATTAATCAACAATGATTTATTGCTGCATTTTCATATCCTCTTACATGCATTCACCAATAATTTGTCCTCTTCCCAAACAATAATTTGCAGAACAGAGTACACTAACTCCATTTTTTCCTTTTTGCTTGTGCATACAATAAATTCACCATAAAAAGGTAATAAACAATACTTTCTGAATCACTGTAAGCTCAAGTTTTTCTCTAATGCTTGCATAAGAGGCAACGAACTGTGAGATAACTGTATAATTAAATTCATTTTGCTTTGTCAGAAAATAAACTTTTGAAACTGCAAAAGGAAGAATTATCTCAAACAGAATAACTTTTTATAGAAAAAGTGTCATGAGCAATTTTTTATTGTTTCTATGGCAACATTGATTTTTATGTATTCTTATAATTTGATTATTTTAATCACTCTATAAAAAAGAGGGAAGAAAATCTTATAGACAAAAGGACACTAACCTACTTTTTAAAACAATGTGGTCCCAGCAGATTTCATGAAGGTTACTCAGAACTGGATAATGATAGAAAAGGGAGAATGAAAAAGGCTTAAAAGGGGGTGCCGCTGGGATTTGAGGGAAAAGGACTAAATTAAACTGACAGAGTCATGGGCATTTTACTGTAGGCCTGATGATGACAACTGGATCTGATTGTGTGTGTGTGTGTGTGTGTGTGTGTGTGTGTGTGTGTGTGTTTCTGCTGCAGTTCCATATTGCTCTGTGTTCAAAATGGATTGAAAGGGGAAGATGGACGAAGTATAAATGCTATGGAGAAGATAGAAACAAATATTTACTACACTTACTACTAGGGCAAATGCAAAGATGAGTAGTCTCTGATATCAAAGAGCTTTTTACAGTAAGAGTTCCCTTTTACGAGCTGAAGCAATGGCATTAGGGCAGCATGAATGTATTTAGATTTACTGATTTTCTATAACTGGTCTAGGAACCGTGGGTTTCTTAAGAAGTCACTGTATATGCAAAGCCTGAAAACAAGGTCCAACTCTTTCTAAATACTAATCTCTGCAACTACAAAAATTGGCAAGTGTCAACACAGAAATAAATTTTCTTCATCGTCCCTGGAAGAGAGAATACCAAAT
This sequence comes from Proteles cristata cristata, assembly GCA_017311185.1. Classification (NCBI taxonomy): domain Eukaryota; kingdom Metazoa; phylum Chordata; class Mammalia; order Carnivora; family Hyaenidae; genus Proteles; species Proteles cristata. The sequence goes on from JAESUZ010001400.1 coordinate 749,509, forward strand.
TTCCTCATGTTTCCCAGCCATAGATAATTGAAGAATTCAGGCATGATATCCTCACCTCTATCTATTTGTTTGTAATGACTGTAAACCTCAAACTGTTTTTGCAGTATTAGCTGCTATTCCACGATGTTTACCAGCAATAACATGATATGATAAAGTAATGCCCACTTTTTGATGATCTACTATGTATTAGGCTCTTGACTACATGCTGGGATTATATGGATAAAAGTGACTGTAATTTTCACATTAGAACAAGTTATGTCGGGTAAGGTTGGTGTTCATAGGGGGAAAAAGACCTCTTTTGCATAAGATATAACCTTTTATTTTTTCCTCCTCTTCTTCCTCATCTTCATTTCCTCCTCCTCCAGTTCCTCACCCCTCTACTCCTTTTCCTTCATATATTTACCAGAATATACCCTTTGTGTGGTAGGGTCCCTTCCCTAAGGAGAGAGGAAAAAAGCAAAACAAAGCAAAACAAAAACCTCAAGGCAACCTGGTTATAGGAGTATTTGACAACATCCCTAGGACCTTGTAACATGAGACCACTTAATCAGACTGCATATTTGTGTGTATATGTGTATATATGTGTATATGGGAAACAAAGACATAGAAAAGGTATACAAAACTAAGCCATGTGACCTTAGGGGCTCCCTTCTTCAGTATGAACTCAACTGAGCTTTGCTGGCACAAATAAAGTTTCTTCCTGGAAAGAAAAGCCTCGACTTTCTCGACTTTCAGGTGTCTTGATCTCTGGGCGAGAATCCTGATAAAGTAGTAACACAATTCAATGCAACATAGCCAGTCATGAATCTGGAGGAGTTCTCGTAGTATTTTAAATCGAGGAAGATAATGAATACTATAGAATAGTGACTTGATCCTCTACAAAAGCATCTCCTTTTACAGACAATAAAAGGTAATAAAAACTTACCACTGAGTTGCATGGAACAGTGAGAAAATCCTATCTGTGACCCAGATGTAGATAAACATGATAAAGGGTATTTGTTAAGAATGTGAAGATATGGTAATAATAATAATAAATAGAAAGAAAAATCACACTGGAATACTAAAGAGAAAATCTGTAACTTTAAACTGAGGGGCTACAGAGGGCTAGATATGGAGCATACAGAATAAAAACTAACAGTTTAATGCCTGCTTTGGAAGGGGGCGCTAAACATACCATCCAAATAAACTAGGATCCATACATTATTCTGGGTGACTAAGATTCTTGGTCTCTAAGATTACGGGTTAGGGCCAAATGGCTATTTTCCATGTCCTAAATTTGCACCTGGAAAAGTTGTATTCATTTATGAAAGAGGTTGGGGGAAATATAAAGGTATCTGCTTGACCAGGAGTTGGGTTATAACCTTAGAAGCAGAATTAAACTTTTTGTGCAGTTGGAGAAATCCAAAGCAGTTAAGTTTTGGATAAAATCTAAAGAGATACACAGCTTGCATGGCTGCTTTGTTTAGGGAGAAAAGAACATTTTTCAAGGTGAATTTATGAGGCTGTTTTTAATTCCAAGGGGAATCCTGGCCCCATGATGTGTACAACATAGATATGATTGACAACAGATCTAACAAATGGACAAATTTATCCTTGGTTAACATAGTTTAACAATGCATTTAAAATGCTTTATAAACATAAGACTATTTATTAAATGTTCACAGTTTAATCAGGGTAGGGAGATAATATCTACAAAGTGAAAACATATATACTTGAGAAATGGAAATTGTTTTAATAAAATACAGTGATTGGAAAAAATAATAAAAATACTAAAACTTGAGTGTGTAACAGCTAATATCAGAATTGGCAGACTAGATGGTAGAATTAAAGAAATGTATCAAGATGCCTCAACAGAGTTAGAAGGAGAGAAAATATAAACTAAAAGTGAAGTTTAAGAGAGAAGGAGCTTTACTGATAAAACATGCATCATTAAAGTTCTCAAAGCTGTGACTAGAAAAGGGGCAAGATTTAAATGGTAGAAGACTGTGGGAAAGTCAAGAAAGACATTAATTTCTACAGTTGAAAATTGGATGTATCTGGAGAAGGATGTGTTTTTAAGCATGTATATACTGATTTTTTTTTTTCAATGAACTTTGGAAGTTAGATGGGAAAGACAAAATCAGAAAAGCATTTAGAAAAATGTGATTGGCTCCAAGGGACTGGCAGGGAATGACTCAGATTTCCTATCAGAGCAAAACAGACATGAATAACATCTTTTTTTTTTTTTAATTTTTTTTTTAATGTTTTATTTATTTCTAGGAGAGAGAGAGACAGCGTGAGCAGGGAGGGTCAGAGAGAGAGGGAGTCACAGACTGAAACAGGCTCCAGGCTCTGAGCTGGCAGTCAGCACAGAGCCCGACGCGGGGCTCGAACCCACGAACCGCGAGATCATGACCCAAGCGAAAGTCGGACGCTTAACCGACTAAGCCACCCAGGCGCCCCAGCCATGAATAACATCTTTAACACACTGACTAAAAAACTGAACCTAGAATCCTATAACAAGCTGTTTTTTCTTCATGCACACAAGTGAAATAAAGCTCTGTAGAATGTATCACTTAAAATTTCACTGCTCACAGACCCGTTGTTACCCTAGCACACACTTCAACAAAAATGCTATGTGGACCAAGATAAGAAAAGAAAGAAAGGTACAATTATCAAGTATGAGTACAGAAATTAGTCAAACTGTCACATAAATCTAAGACACAATTATGAAATAATAATGATTTATTGTCCTAAAATATGACAAAATTAACATTCTAAAGTTCAAAACACGGAAGTTGGGGAAGGGAGAATCAGCAGAAAGTTAACACTTTGAAAGTCTAAAATGAATACATATGTTAATAGTAAAATGATAATCATTAGCAGAGTAAAAGTTGAATGGGTACATTTCTAACAGGTGGAGAGATAATAGAAATTTAAAAACTGTATATATCTATGAAAAATTAGAAAAAAGAAAATTAAGAAAAGAAAATGCAGACTAAGAACAAAAATGATAGAATAAGTCTAAATTCATTACTAATCTAAATTAATATAAAGAGATTAAACTACAATTTCAAAACAGAGATTCTTGGATTATTTTATTTTACTTTATTTTATTTTACTTGTGTATTTTATTTTATTTTATTATTTTTAATGTTTGTTTATTTTTGAGAGAGGGAAAGGACAGAGAGAGAAGAGAGAATCCCAAGCAGGCTTAGGAGTATAATGGTAAACAGACTGAGCCACCCAGGTGCCTCTGTACTCAGTTTTTTAAATACACACATTTACTTTTTATAATTAGTGACTTTTTTAGTATATAATAAGGTAGAAAGGTGGGAAATGAAAGTAGATTCTGAAAACTAATGGTCAGAATTCTGTTCAACAGGCGACTTTTATGATAAAGAAAGAAGTTGTCAGACTTTGCCTTGGGTCTCTTATAAAACCTTCAAGAGTCCACCTTCTGGGACTGTATTTTTTCCATATTTGGGGATCAATAATTTTCAGGTTGTTATTCACACGGCCACTTCCTACTCTCTGGCAGGGAAACTCAAAGCACTGTGAATCATGGCTATGAACTATCAGGTCTTATTTTGGTTAAGAAATGTCAAATCTGCAGTCTTCTTCCAGAATTGCTTCTGCTTCCTTCATAAAGTTGCACCTGTTTTTTATAAAAGGCAAAATCTTGACTTCAAATAGCAATGGTCATTATGGGAAAGTTTTTACATGTCAAGAACTGAAAACTAATATATTTTAGAGGAACTTACAAGGAAAAATGGGACAACAAATGAAATATTAAATAGCTTCTTTAGACAGTATAGAGAGGCTCAGAAATAAAATTCTACACTGTTATCAGGTGGCTGAAATCCTTCTAAAAGTTGCCCTCCCCTCATCTTTCTCTTTCTAAATCAGACATGTCTGCACAACACATTTATAGTCTTTTTATTCCATCTGCTCTTTCTTCTGACCTTCTAAATTAGTTACACCTTGTTTAGGTATTCTCGGGAAAGGAACAATCTGATCGTAAAATTGCTGGACCACAAGGGAGAAGGTGGATCTATAGAAGTTGAATTTAAATGCCAGATCCAGAGTCAAGGTTTTTTTTGTTTTTTGTTTTTTGTTTTTTTTTTTTTTTTGCTTTTTCGTTTTTGTTTTTGTAAATAAGGATTTTCTTAAACCATAGGAAGACAGGCAGAAATTTTCTGCAGAATTTAGGACTTTGCAGAAGGTATTGGACACATCAACTTATTCACTTAAATTATTAACCTTTTGAATGGAGAAATGTAATTAAAATCAGCAAGGTAGGAAGGAAAAGGTTTAAGTTAGCTTTGCAAAAACTTCAAATTGCCTTAATAGGGCATGAAAAAATAGATAAGAGACTACATAAGGACATATCAGAGATGTTATAAATGTGGGAAATTTGTGTGCAAACAATATGTATCATAATTCTGGAGAAAATAACCATACCTTAAAGGGAAATTTGAGCATCTCCAAATAGCCTTAGAACATGTGATTCCTCATATATATATGTGTGTGTGTGTATATATATGTATATGTATGTATATTCATATATATGAATAAGAAATGATAATACTACTTTTATTTTCTGGTGACAAAATCCTTTAATACAAAGAAGATATTTAAATATATTGGCTAGGATACATCAGTTAAAGGAAATATGTAAAGCTCTGGATACCAGCATAGATGGATCACTATAGTGAAAACATAGTATTAAAGAATGATATGAAGGGGCGCCTGGGTGGCTTAGTCGGTTAAGCGTCCGACTTTCGCTTAGGTCATGATCTCGCGGTTCGTGGGTTCGAGCCCCGCGTCGGGCTCTGTGCTGACTGCCAGCTCAGAGCCTGGAGCCTGTTTCAGTCTGTGACTCCCTCTCTCTCTGACCTCCCCTGCTCACGCTGTCTCTCTCTCTCTCTCTCTCTCCTAGAAATAAATTAAAAAAAAAAAAAGAATGATATGAAGACAATGATGCCATTCACGTCAAGTTTAAAACACAGACCAAGAATAATATATTGTACATGCTGTGGAGAAGAGTGGAAAAATATAGGCAAAAAGACATATCACACACTTATGAGAATGGCTGCCTTGGGAATAGAGTAAAGGCATAGGTTTGTACGGGTTGCCAAAAGAGACTTTGATTTTATAAATACCATTCCATCTATTTTGTTTTGAAACTTCAGGGAACTAAGACCAACATATGAATGCTATCTCACTGATCAGGATGGTTCAGTTACGTTTCACTGCCCCTCTGCTTACCACACATAACCACATAACGCTAACCGATAAAGAGGAAAACAAGAAGTTTTAATGAGGATCTTAGAGAAGATAAACATCTCTGCAGGACACACAGAGAAACAAAAATGCTGAGCAGACTGAAGTGCACACCTGCTGGGCTTTTGATTCAAAGTAATAGAATAAAGGAGTTTAAAAGGTTTCTCTTAAGATGGGAGCCTGATCCAGGTTAACTTAGAAGTCAGAAAGTGTGAATACCATTCTTCGGTTTATGAAAAGATGGTAGAAAATTTCCGAGGCTAAATTATTCTGGGAGCTAGGCATAGAGAGCCTGGACACCCTGAAGTGAGCCAAGATGTTCAATACCACAGTTGAGGCAAAAGAAAGTCACAGATAACCTGTCATACACTTGTAGTCAAGTAAAACTGTGCTTAGTTCTGGATGTGACACAGGGGGCTGCAAACCGTCAGAACCAGGGTGTGTCTCAGAATGGTTACTGGGAGGCTCTAGTTATATGATTTGCGCTGCATTTATGCAGCGGGAGGAAGGTTTAAAGAAACAGGAGTCTGGGGGTGCCTGGGTGGCTCAGTCGGTTAAGCATCCGACTTCAGCTCAGGTCATGATCTCACAGTTCGTGGGTTCGAGCCCCGCGTCAGGCTCTGTGCTGACTGCCAGCTCAGAGTCTGGAGCCTGTTTCGGATTCTGTGTCTCCCTCTCTCTCTGACCCTCCCCTGCTCATGCTGTCTGTTTCTCTCAGAAATAAATAAAACAAAACAAAAAAAAAAAGAAACAGGAGTCTGTTTTGGACTGGGTGTTGTCAGAAAGCAGAAAAATATCAAGTGAATGGGTGTCATAATGCTTTTTATAGAGGAGGTAAGGAGTGAAACTGAGCTCAGCTGTCTTTGGAGAGGAAGCAATGGCAACTCACTTGAGCCGGTGGAAAGGGATGGTGGCCATTGACGTGGCTGTGCTGCATGTTTGTTTTCACAAGTCTTGGTTTCAGAAGAGTCTTGTTTTGGTCTTGTTCCATCATGATCACAGATAGTCCACATCTGATGTTGATATTCTTTGAAAATGTTTATTTTCAGCAAGGGAACAAGACAACCTAGCTGATGGGAACTAGACCAGATACCAGATGTCAGCTGTCAAGATCACATGTTTTCTTTCTCATCACCATGGGCTAACGCTGACATGCTAAGAACTGTCTCTCTATGGGCCCTACAGAGGATTTTTTGGAAGCAATTGCCAACTCAAATATTGGAGGCCACGCACAAGTGACATAGGGACAGGATCTATATAAATGTATATCCGATTCAAAATGTATGGGCAAATCTATGAAGAAAGACAATTATAAGAAAATCTATGAAGAAAGGCAATAATAAGAAAGACAATAATAATTTAAAAAATGTACTCCAACTTATTTTATTGGAAGATTCTGAATGACAACTTTCAAATAATTCAGCTTAGGCTACTTGGTGAGAGAAAGAAGTCATCATTTTCTTGGAAAATTGCAAAATAAAAATGGTTCTCAATTCTGGGTATGGAAATATAAGTGATTTATTTTGTTGTTCTTTTATTTATTTTTTTAAATTAATGTTTATTTAATTTTGAGGGGGAGAGAAAGAGAGAGACAGAGAGAAAGCGCTCAAGTAGGGAAGGGTCAGAGAGAGAGGAAGACAGAGTCTGAAGCAGACTCCAGGCTCTGAGCGGTCAGCACAGAGCCCAACATGGAGCGTAAACTCACTAACCATGAGATCATGACCTGAGCTGAAGTTGGACATTTAACCAACTGAGCCACCCAGGTGCCCCTGTTTTTTTTCTTCTTCTTCTTTTTTTAAGTTTATTTATTCACCTTGAGAGAGAGACAGAGCATGTGAGGTGGGGAAGGGACTTCAGGGGAGAAAGAGCTGCACTGGAATTGTGAAGAATGAATGATAATACACCTTCAGGTTGGGAGGGGGTTAGGGAGAGCATAAGTCTCTAAGGCATTTGGAAAGCAAGGTTTTCAGACCTTGAGGGGCTAACTGTTGGAAAATATCATTTGTTACTATTTTGTACAACCTCAGTCATGAGACCCTTCAGATGTATATCAGGGGGCCATATGGTTAGAGTATATCTGTCAACATATACTTGGGGGTTAAAGATAAAGAAAGTTTTCAAAAGAATTTTCACGTGTTAAAGGAGGCTCACCAGATCCTTGGGGTATCAGGATAATGTTAAGCCAAGATTCGTTTTTGCCCCTGGCAAAGTATCATCATGGAGTCAGCTGAGCTCCTCGAGGAAAGCCACTGTGATGGTTTCAAGGACTTGTCAATGGGCTGTAGGCAGCAAGAGAATTTAATTTTTCATTTGCCTTTGTTTCCCACATCACCATGGCAAGCACTTAAACCCCCTAAATCTTGATGAGGGTGGTATTAGGGCTCAAGAGCCTGAAGTCTATAGTTTCTGGAGATTAGGCTATTGATAAGATTGTCCTTAACTTGTAATATTACTAAGATATTTGTTAACTGATGGAGACTATCAGTTTGACCATTTGTTTTCTGCCCTTTCCATTGTTCTTAGGCAGCCAGAAGTGCCTGAGGAATATGAAGCCTGTGGCCTTGTGCTGGGGGATGGGGGCATAGGGGTGGTGCTAGCTTGTGCCTTGCCTTCAGCTTGCCTTATGCTCCCTCATCAGCAAGATAATTATTTGGTTTACTAACTCCTGTGATAACCTACAGCATGATGAGAGGAACAACCTACCAGGATATGGTATGATTGTCATAAGTGGTGGGTAAGCAGAAATTGAGATAACGTAATGAAAGATATTAAAACAAAAACAAAGCAAAAACCCCAGAATTCCACTGTGCTTTAATTATTTCTGAATGCACATCTTGGTTTCCAAATACATATCTTGATTTCTAGAAAATTTTCCTTTTGACATATTTTGTGGTATTTTCTTAGGTGACGGATCAGGTGATCAGTTAGTAATGAAATAAATGAAAATAAACTAAATGTAACAAAACTTAACTTCATTGGTCATTTCTCCTAGCTAATACATAAGTTTATGAAAACTAAATTCACTGACCAAACCATTTACGATGTTAACAAGAAACCGTGCAGAAAGAGGGGAAAACACTGTGAATTAGTGTATGTGCTCTTGCGCGAGCCAGGACACCCGCGCTTTGACCGAGATGGCATTTAGGTTCTGTTCTTTCAACTAAGCTTTAGGTTTCTTCCTGAATACAGGCCTTTGACCTCCCGTTTTTTTAGAACATTTACTTTAGAAAATGTGAGATTGTCAAGTTTCCTCCACGCTTCTAGGATGTAAATCATCTTCCCACCGCCTCTAGCCAGGAATCGGGGATGCCATTCTTAGAGGACCTGGGAGCCATCCCTTTGAAATTTGATCATCAAGGAAGGTAATGCCTTATTTATAATCATCAAAGAAGGTAGGATTCCAGCCTCTGTAACAGCCATTAGCAACTGCATATAGCCTAACCATGTTGGCCAGCTTACCCCTACTGCCCCTCAGTACTTTTTCACAGCTTCACCAAGTGATTAAAAACTCTACTGGTTTTTGTTTCCGCAGAGTTGAGTTCATGCTTTCTCCCTTTGCCAGTAGTTTTAACCTCTATTGCAATAGTCCTGACTAAAACGTTCGTTGTCTGTTTAACTCTTTCTGGGTGGAAATTTTCCTTAACAGCTCATATATTCCTCCACTTTACTTGGAAACAGGAGAAGGAATGGTAATTTGGTATTTTCTCCTCCATTTTCCAGAAAATAAAATTAAAGAGCCATATGTTTCTTGGCCACTAGGTGGCGAACGTTTTAATTTCACTTTGTCCACTTGCCCTAAAGCATTAGACCAAATCACAACTGATATTTTAAAATAACTTTTATCCAAAGCAGGAATTCGATCACTGTAATATGTTATACACAGAAAATGAAATTATTTTGAAGATTATATAGATAATCATGTTATTAATAGTTATTGATCACAAGTGCTGCTTTTAGTACTGAAATTATTTTTCCATCTTCCATTTTAAACAGTGTCTATTCACAATCCTCTAAGCGCCTTTTTGCATCTTCTCTGCGCCTATTATAACAAGCATATGGGAAAAAAATACAGTTTCCCCCTTTGTGAACGAATGAATTAAGTTTATCTCAGCAGGAATCATGCAATGTCTTCCCTATGTTCCAGGTTCCAAGGACAATCTTCTTAGGTTCGTTTTTACTCAACAGTTTCAAAGTTGCAGATCACTAGGATCATGTGACTGAAACGCATCTCTGGTAGACACAAAGAAGCACATCTCTGAACGGAGTGTCAGCTTACGATCATTACATTCATAGAGGCGGGCTTGTACCTTGCACCATTATCTGGAATATCGATACAGCCAGATTGTATGATATCTTCTATATATAAAAATTCCCAGCCCAGGATAGGAAATATTTGTAAAATCAAAATGAAAAAAATCAGACACCATAAAATGTTATTGTTCATAGATAATACGATTCCCAAATTATGGCAGAAGCCTATTATATTATTCTTCAAGCCAGATTATTTTTCATTATTTCTATCCTCACATTATACTGGAGACATTCATGAATAATCAAATGCAATGAACTTAAGTGAGCAGTTCAGGATGATGTTGTGCATTTTCCATTCTTTTGTACATATTATAGAATCTGCATTGAAATATCAGAAGGCCTGAAGTTATTTTACATTTTCTTTGAATTAAGCCTAGCCACCGAGTGTGACTTACAATGATAAGCTGCTTCTGGAGCCCATCAATCTGGGCAGTAAAACTATCGAAGAGTTTAAGCATTTAAATCAGAGATGAAAAGTAAGCCATAACTACCAGGCATGTTAAGTATTTCAGAGGACATTGGCTGTTGTTTTAGTCTCTAGATAGATTGGTGTGAAGGCATATTCTCTCTTACTAAATAGACAACTTTCTTCTAATTGGAATATAAGGAATAGAGTCAATTCTTATTTAATGGATGAAGATTATGAAATTCAAAAACTCTGACGGGAAATGAAAGGGAAAAATAAAAAAAAAAAAAAAATCTTTCTCCAAATGTCCTATATTCATGATTCCCCTAAACTCTACTTGTTCCCTTTACCAAGATTACAAGTATCAATTCTCCTTACCAATATCAATCCCTTCAATTCTGAGATCAGCATTTTCACAATGAAAACATGCAACATGAGGAATATTGATCACAGAACGTTGAGGTCAAGTGTTAGCCTGTTTGGTTGGCATAAACATTCTCCTTCCATTTTCCTTGCACTGGTTATAGGAAGAGTATTTATTATATCACCAAAATCAGAGATGTTAGAGTTACACTATCTATACCTGCACTACTCCATGAATTAGTGTTGGTCTGCAAATAACCATGATATGAGTATATCATTTGAGAGAAAACTTTCATTGCAATTTTATACAAGGGTCATTTGCATGCAAAGTATAACTCTTAAGTTTTCAAAACCTCTTTGAATTTCTTGGTCAGAAAGGGAACCATGTTTAAAGCTGATAGAAGACATGACAGTAGGCAATATTTCACATACCAAACTAAATTCTTTGTGCTTCTTTTTTTTAAAGGTTTATTTATTTTTTCTAATTGTTTTTAATGTTTATTTATTTTTTCTTACAAATAGTTTATTGTCAAGTTGGTTTCCGTTTAACACCCAGTGCTCATCCCCACAAGTGCCCTCCTCTATGCCCATCTCCCCTCCACACACCCATCAGTCCTCAGTGTGCTTCTTAATAAATCAAGACTAAAACTAATATTCATACACAGTTGTCAAGAAATTAGGCTTAGCTGTATCAAAAATATGTGATTGAATAAGAGTTAATTTATGGCCAAAAAGTTAGCTGAAGCATCAGTTTCCAATGATGTCATAGCTCATAGTTTGGCTAAATCATATATCAAATACATTTAGCAATTTAGTTTTCATTGTAATATGATGAATGCATATACTCTAACATAGACATTCTTCTAACATATGTTCAATTTGAATATAATGGTGATATGAAAAGAGGATATGTTTTCAGCTTAATTGCTCACAAATATTAATATTGAACTGAACTATGAAGGTTTACATTGTTAACATGTGTAATTTGGAGTTTAAGATTTGTTGTGTAATATAATCTGATGACACCACTACAATTACAGAAAAGCATATTAGAATAGTTATCCACATTAAGAAACCTATGCAAGAATATAAATCAACAGAATGCTTCCTTCATTGAACAAGTATTTTATGAAATAACAAAAGTCAACTGAAATAAACAGTATGTTTAGTGGCATAGTAAAATTGCAAATGATGAATAGGCTAGTATATTATAAATTATGTTAAATATAAAATCATTAAAGATTGTTCCATTGTATATAATAATATAAAAGTTGATTATAAGCAACTGATAGTACACACTAAATTAGAGAAGGTATCATGGAGAAATACTATCAGGAATGTTCGAGCTATGGAATAAACATGTAATATATCTGCATTATTAAAACCAAACTTGGTCCTAATTTTAAAAGATGTTAATTGAATAGCAGGACTGCTTATTTTCCTGATACCAATTTTTTTTAATTACTTATTATTTATTTTAAAATCATTTTTATATTTCTGTCCAAGGAAAAGAAAGAAATATGTTTTTAAATGGAAAATAAGGAAACACAGGGTTTCTCTAGCAAGTTATGACATGTCCCATAATTTATCAGTGTTTTAATAATGAAGTAGGTAATGATCTAAATACATGCCATGTGCTAAATTTACCATCAAATATGATTTAAAAACATTTTTGCATTTTAATTTATATCAAATAAACATCTTCACACAGGAAAATTCAGGGATCCAAATCCATCTAAAGTATAATATAATTTTAATTTAGACTAATAGAACAATGTTGAAACATGCCCTTGGTTAAAGGTTGGAAATTAGGTTTAAAACTATAACCTAGCTTATTTATTTACCTATATGAAATATATATATATACATATATGTATATGCATATGTATGTATATATGTGTTATACAGATATATATTTATAAATTAAAATTCCTGAATTTTTACCAAATTTCTTGTTCAATCCCATCATATTTCCTTTGGAATATGGTACCTCAACAATCTCTATAGTTCTATGAGCTAAAATATCATAGAGAACATTAAATTCCAGCCAAGATGACATCCCCTTGACCAGATCACTCCTTCCTGAAACAGATAAAATAAATGAAACAATGAATTTTAAGACAATAGATGTGAGAAAATGAGCAGAAATGATCCCTAAGTGATGAGTAACAAATGAGGTGAGTTCTAAGATTGTCTCAGTTTACTACATTGACAGGATTTCCTAGCTGCTGTGTGGAATTTGGAGCCTTTGAACCCTACAAATTCCTAAGGTGAAAGAGATGGAGTTGAGTATCTACAGAAGCCCAGGCAGTTAGTTTATAGGACAAAGAAGTGAAAATAATTCATGGAGAGATTCCCCTTCATGTGTTCAGCTGAGTACTGCTTAGCGTATGTAAGTGAAGAAACTGTTGAGCCTGGGAAAAGAGCCATTTGTTCTGACAGGTAATAGAACCCGAAGTTGCTCCAGACTAGGGACAGTGCCCTTTCCCACTTGTGGAGGAAATGGGATGTTCATACATTGATGGTGGCGATTAAAAAAGGTATTGCCATTTTTGTAGAGTTTGGTAGTTTCTTATGAAGTAAAGCAAACACCTTATGCTCCAACCATTCTCCTACATCCAAGAGAAGAGAAAAAAAAAAAAAGCATAGATCTTTACAAAGACTTTTATACATAACAGCTGTACTCATATTAGCCATAATCAGGATACAATCTAGGTAAATGGATAAACAAAATTTGATATATCTTTGAATGTAATACTACCAAACAATAAAAATGAACGCACAGTTGTGATGAGTACTGGATGTTGTACGCGAGTGATGAATCACTGAATTCGATACCTGAAACTAATATTACACTGCATGTTAACTAATGGGAATTTAAATAAACACTTAAAAAAATAAATGAACAATAAATACATGCAACAACTAAGTAAATCCCTAAACAATTATCCTATGTGAATGTATACAGACAGAAAATACAGAAAATAATATAGTGTTCCATTTACATAAAATTCTAGAAACTATAAGCTAATCTATAGTGACAAAAAGTAGATCAGTCATTTCTTGGAGACCAATAGAGAGGGTATGGCAGGGAAAGATCACAACGAATCCTGAGAAAAATTTTGGGGGGATTGGATATATTTATTATCTTGATTATGATTATATTTCATGGATATATGCATACGTCAAAATTTATCAAACTATATACTTTAATTTTTTTATTTTTATTTTTTTAACAGTTTATTGTCATGTTGGTTCCCATATAATACCCAGAGCTCATCCCCACAAGCGCCCTCCTCCATGCCCATCACCCCCCTTCCCCTCTCTCCCATACCCATCAGTCCTCAGTTTGTTTTCAACATTCAAGAGTCTCTCATGGTTTTCCTCCCTCCGTCTCCCCTCTATTTTAAATATTTTTTTAATGTTTTGTTTATTTCTGAGAAAGAGAGAGAGAGACACAGTGTGAGCAGGGGAGGGACAGAGAGAGAGTGCGATATAGAATCTGAAACAGGCTCCAGGCTCTGAGCTGGTAGTCAGCACAGAGCCTGATACAGGGCTCAGACCTATGAGCCGTGAGATCATGACCTGAGCTAAAGTGGGACGCTTAACTGACTGAGGCACCCAGGTGTCCCACAAACTATATACTTTAAATATGTGTGATTTTTTTATATTTATATTATTGTTCAAAAAAGATCATGATACCAGGGTCGTGAGATCTAGCCCCACTTTGGGCTCCAAACTGAGCATAGAGCCTGCTTAGGATTCTCTCCCTCTCCCTCTGGTCCTCCCCTACTAATGTGTATGTGCATGCTCTTTATCTCTCTATATATATATATATATATATATATATATATATATATATATATATTTCTATGTATATATAGAATTATATATATACATATTCTATAAATATAGTATTCTAATATATATATAATTATATATTATTCTAATATATATATATGTAATTACATATTATTCCCTTAGTGCAAAACTGTCATCAATCCAATCTCAAATAGCTAAGTTTAAAAAGAAGCGAGGTCAGTCATCATATTAAAATCTTAAAACAATTGGCACGGTGTTGCTAGGTCAAATTATGTACATAGGTAGTTGGTATAAAGAGCTGCTATTCTACTCAAAACTTTGTTTCATTATAATTTCATAATGTTGAAATTTAAAGTTTAAATAATAACTGGTTTGTACCCTTTAATGGGTAATGTATACAGCTATGTACATTGCATTGCATACAATAGACATTAATGCAAGTTAATGTCTGTTGAATCTGGTAATAAAAATAAATTAATTTTTATGCCTTTTTATTTTCACTTTATTTTCCTAGTAATTCATTTCTATTGTGCATTACAGAGGCATTGGTTCAGGAAACTCAGAGGGCTAGGGGAGGACTGAACTAGACTCCTTCCTCTATTAGCTTTCCACCACTGAAGACGAATGCTTTTAAAGTCTGCTTCAGTGTCTTTCAAATTTGTTTCATCCCTTGCAAACCAATGAGTATTTCTTTCTTCTCTCCTACCCTTCCTCCTTCCCTTCTATGCATCCTTCATTTGGTTCCCTGTAAATTAAAAAATCTAGCAATTTTAATAGCCTTTAAGCTATTTTGGGGGGCTTTCACCAGCAAGTTTTTGATTGTAATGTTTCCAGAGATTGGAAGAGTGATTTAGAATTATTACTTTGATTTTGTAGCAGTCAGAAGGGATCACTGTATATTCTATTCTCCCACAACCTTTGTTAATGTCTCCATTGTAGTTCTGCTCATGGTGCATCTTCTTTTGTAGTTTCTCGAAGGTATAACCAATACCATCTTCTTCAAATTCCAGCACAGTGTATTTTATGTTGCCCTACAGGACTTACTTCCCACCCCATCTCTGCAATCATGTTCTTCTAGCTGTGCAAATTCTACTTGCTTTTTACAACTCAACTAAAGTGTATCACAAGCTCAACAAGAAGTTCTCATAATCTTTCTTGAGAATGCTCACTTGGGGCCTCCCATTTGCTCATTTACATAACTAATTTATAAAAATATAATAATAGAACAACTAACTACTACTTTGTTATTCAGTGATAAGTAATGTGACAAGTGTCAGGTATTATTACCTCTAAACTTCAAAACCAGATATTTTGCACATAGCTTTGTGTTGTGATACATTGTGTTGTGTACATTTATTATTCTTTTCCAAACTAAATCTGAGTAAACTAGTAGGCAGAAATTCTGACCACTCCAACAGACTGTCACCTTGGCACCAGGCCGACATTTAAGAAAAGTTCAAATAATTAAGGAATCAGCTACAAAAACAGCCATTAAAGAAGCGTGTAAAACAAGTTAATATTTTTTTCTCTTAAAATAATTTTTTATGTATTTCTACTATATCCTAGCAAAAATCACAAAACACAAGTGTTCATAGGGGCTCAATTACTTTGGACAAATTGACCATTTGTCAATTCACACATGGCATATCTCTTCAAATGAGATTTTACATATATATATGTATATGTATACGTAAAATGTATATGTATGTTATATGTACATATACATATATATCTACATATAAAAAGATATAGATATAGTTACATATTTAGTACTAGTGTTTAAGTTATATTGGGGACAGACAGCAGATCTTAACAATTATAAGCTGTTATACCTGATTAATTTCATGTAGTTAGTTAAACTATCAAATCATTGTGGTTTGGTGAAGAATTAAACTAAAATCAGTTGGTGGAGTCATCCTGTGGAAATATCAAGGTTTTTATTGTAAGTATAGAAGAAGATTTCTCATCTAAGTAGTACATGTAGAATACATTTAAAAATGCATTTAAAAATCAATATTACATTTTATGTTTAATGCAGGTCAGTGACAGCATCTCTCAGTGGAACCAAAGGACATTTTCCCCAAAGGTAACACAAAAACTCTCTATTTCTTAATGTGCATTACAGTTCACTGAATTGCTCTATTATCTAATTCTGAAATGCCCTGGTTCATGACAAGCAGCTTCAGAGACAGTGAGATTCTCAAGACTGAATAGGATGGGAACCAAATTTCTGGTCTCTACCCAAGTTTTCCTTAAGCAAAAGCTGAATCTTCTACCTTGGGCCCTGATATTCAGCAAAGTTACTATTCAAGTTCATCAAGAAGCATTTCATATGTATAATAAAAGTTCTCTTTTGTTTCATAAAGGGACATTACTCTCATCTCTATTCCCACTCAATTGCATTTTTTTCCATCTTATTTGTTATCCTTTTATATCCATCCAGGGCATAAAAATCATGATGCTGCAAATGACTGTATTTTCCAAAGATTATTTCTCCTTTGACCCCAAAGCCGTGACAGTAAGTTGTTCAATAAATACATTCTCAAAAATATCTGAAATCTACTTTAGTTGTACCTGTTAACCCACTGAGTTATATTAGCCCTGTGCATTATTTCAAGCCCATAAGTAAGATGTTAGAAATTAGATTTGTAGATAGTATAATTACATTTTTGTATTACCGTCTATACCTTGTGAAATACAAGGATGTCATAGGCTTCATGTTTTGGATGTCATACTCCATGTTTTGGATGTGTTTGTTAAGATTTCATGTTTTCAGGTACCATATATCCTAGTAAAGAGATCCTTAAATGTCTGTGTATGTGAGCCCCTCTGAGAGTCTAGTGAAGACAATGGGCCATTTTTCCACTATAATTTTTAGATACATAAAAGAAGAGTTGTAGGTGTGCAAGGACACAAACTGTATAAAATTCATTTATCAAATATTAAAACCACAAAAATAGTATTTATGTCCTTCCTTACTAATAGGGTAAAATAAGATACAGCAATGTATTTAATAACAATAATAATTTGAAGTAGTAATCAGTAGAAATAATTATGTGGGATAACTGCAGTATTACATTAAACACCTTTGAAGTCTTAGGACACCTTGGTGGCTCAGTTGGTTAAGGGCCCCACTCTTGGTTTTGACTCAGGTCATGATCTTGCAGATCTGTGAGTTTGAGCCCTACATCAAATTCTGCACTAACAGCAATGAGCCTGCTTGGGATCCTCTCTCTTCCCTTCTTTCTGCCCCTCTGTGACTCACACTGTCTCTGGATCTGTCAAAAAGGTATATAAAATTTAAAAAACTAGGTTTTCTTACTGACAAATATGCTACTTTTATTTATTTTCTATATTTATGATTGAAATAATATAGTTCTCTTTGAGTTCAATAAAATAAAGCTATACTCTTTCCACTTAAATTCACAAACTCCCTGATCTCTGTTCATAGATGGCTCAGCAGTCTGTGGACCCCTGTACTAGTATTTTAATTTTCCTACTAGAAACTTCACAGTAAGACCTTTTAAACTGTGAGATGTGCATTTTGCTCCTCTCATATATCCATATTCTATCAATCTTTTGAAAATAGCATATGATTTTGACTCTTCTAAATCAGAGGTGAAACAAGTATTTGTCACTTCTTAGCTGCCTAAAACTAGGCAAGCCAGGTGCTTTTCAAGCATGCTTCCTCATACACTTCTTTTTTTTTTTTTTTACAAATAATTTATTGTCAAATTAGTTTCCATATAACACCCAGTGCTCATCCCCACAAGTGCCCTCCTCCATGCCCATCATCCTTCCTGTCCCCTGACCCCCATCAGTCCTCAGTTTTTGTCAGCATTCAAGAGTCTCTCATGGTTTGCCTCTCTCCCTTTCCCCCACCATTTCCGCCCTTCTTCTCCCCCTTGTTCTTCCATCAAGTTCCTCCTAATCCTCCTATACGTGCAAACATATGATATTTGTCCTTCTCTGCCTGACTTATTTCGCTCAGCATAACACCCTCAAGGTCCATCCATGTTGCTACACATGGCCAGATTTCATTGTTTCTCATTGCCATGTAGTATTCCATGGTATAGATAAACCACATCTTCTTGATCCATTCATCTGTTGATGGACACTTAGGCTCTTTCCAGGTTTTAGCTATTGTGGAGAGTGCTGCTATGAACATTGGGGTACATGTGCTGCTATGCATCAGCATTTCTGTATCCCTTGGGTAAATTCCTAGCAGTGCTATTGCTGGGTCCTAGGGGAGTTCTATTGTTAGTTTCCTGAGGAACCTGCACACTGTTTTCCAGAGGGGCTGTACCAGTTTACATTCCCACCAACAGTGTAGGAGAGTGCCCGTTTCTCCACATCCTTGCCAGCATCTAGAGTTGCTCATTTTAGCCACTCAGACTGGCGTGAGGTGATATCTCAGTGTGGTTTTGATTTGTATTTCCCTGATGAGGAGGGATGCTGAGCATTCTTTCATGCGTCTGTTGGCCATCTGGATGTCCTCTTTGGAGAAGTGTCTGTTCATATCTTCTGCCCATTTCTTCACTGGGTTGTTTGTTTTTCTAGTGTGGAGTTTGGTGAGTTCCTTATAGATTTTGGATATCAACCCTTTATCTGATATGTCATTTGCGACTATCTTTTCCCATTCCATTGGTTGCCTATTAGTTTTGTGGATTGTTTCCTTTGCTGTCCAGAAGCTTTTAATCTTGATGAGGTCCCAATTGTTTATTTTTGCTCTTGATTCTGTTGCTTTTGGGGATGTGTCAAGTAAGAAGTTGCTGCGGTGGAGGTCAAGGAGGTTGTTTCCTGCATTCTCCTCTAGGGTGTTGATAGTTTCCTGTCTCACGTTCAGGTCCTTTATCCATTTTGAGTTTATTTTTGTGCATACACTTCTTACAAAAGTTTTGGGAGAAGTAGAGATAATGACTATAAAAACCAAGTACTCCATGTAGCAAAACTGTTCTAAATAAATAGTAGCTTCAAAAAGAGACTCAGGCAAATCTGAATTTTTCCATGCACCGTGTAAGCTCTCACCAGTGCAGATTACAAATACACAGATTAAAAACCCACTTCTGAATTTATAGAAAGGAAGAGAATAAAAGAGAGAAGTGGGACAGTGGTGGGGAGCGGGTTAAAGGGAATGGGAAGAGGTAAGCTGAAGAGCAAAATAACTCGGGGCATTCCTATAAATCAGTCTTTATGAGGGGCCTGGGTGGCTCAGTTGGTTAAGCCTCCGACTCTTGGTTTCAGCTCAGGTCATGATCTCATTCATGGTTCATGAGTTCAAGCCCCGTATCAGGCTCTGCCTGCTTCAGATTCTCTGTCCTCCTCTTTCTCTGTCCCCTGTTCATTCTTTCTGTCTTTCTCTCAGATAAACTTAAAATTTGTAAAAATCAGTCCTCAAGAGAGACGGATCAGGAGGACTGAATCACAATGATCAGAACTTGGAGCCACTGAGAACTGCTGGCCAGACTCATTGGCTGTGTTTGTTATATATCTCTCTGTGTTCAGTGGATGTTTGCAGAAGCCCTGTAGCAAATACTCAAATTTCCATAAATGATAAAATAAGTTAATTTAATATTATTAATAATAATTAGGAAAATAAATGCTAATACTTATATAGCACTACTGTAGCTAGCACTATGCTTTGCAGTTTAAAAAACCTGTAATCCCTCCAATAAAAGTGAGATAGGTACTTTTATCATCCCTCTTTTTAATGAGGGAATAACGGACAGTGAGTCTAAGTCACTCGCCTGAAGTCATTTTCTATCGGTGCATACAAAGTATCCAAGACTTTCAAGTCACAATCACTTGGTGAAAGTCAGAGGGAGAATTATGGACACTTTATGAATAACCCTTATTTATAAAATTTTGTGCACTACCTCAAAACACCTCTTGAAATGTTTACCGTTAGTTGTTGTTAAAATCAGAAAATGGTATAAAACATGGACCCTAGCCACACAGCCTTAACATCGTTCCCATTTAAGTTGAGTGAGATTCATATATGAGTAAATACAGCAAAGGATATAAATCAGGATGTTGTAACAGATAAGAAAGGTAAATTAACATTTAAAGTCACATATTAGCCTACTATGTTCCTTTTGAAATTGAGACATGGTTTTATTCAAGCATTGATATTCCAAGCACATTAAAAATCAAAGAAAGCATGAGACGTTGTGAACATGTGGAACATTTGTCAACAGTGACGTGATTGATGATCAGAATAATTCATGAACTTTTCTGAAATTTTAACTCTTGCTCTTCATCTATTTTGTAAGGTGTCCTATTAACATAAATAACACCGAGAGACAGCATTTCATAATTAAACACTCAGTGGATTAAAAAATGAGGAAGCTGATATCATTTGCATTTGTCTCCAGGAACACCTGCATTTATTTCTAGGATCCTTTAGTAAGAAGAAACACAGCTGCTAATGTTGTGACTGATGAAAAACGTAAAGTTTAAGTCAGGAAGAACTGGCTGCATTATGTATAGTTCTACTACTCCAAACAGAAAAGAGAAGACTTGCCTTGGGTCCATAATTTACATTACATATTATTTTGACTAGTAATTCATCTTGAGGTAATAGTATGATGTTGGCAGATGTATTAGTCAGCTCAGGCTGCCATAACAAGAAACCATAGACTGGGTAGCTTAGACAACAGACACATATTTCTCACACTTCTAGAGGCTGCAAGTCCGAAAACAAAGTATGTGTAGCTTCAGTTTCTGGCAAGGCTCTCTTCCTGGCTCACAGAATAGTTCTCCTTAAATATAAGCACTGAAAGTGATGCTTATTGATGAAAGAGCTTACAATTCTTGGGGGGTAATAGATTTGAAATTTGCACAGGTTTACACTAAATGTGTTTTAGAATCCATTTAGTTTTAACAAAATATATTTGTCATTTTAAAAGAAACTTTGAGAAGTACTACAGATCTTCCTCAACTTACAATGGGGTATGGCCTGATAAACTCACTTAAAATAGTGATTTTTAAGTGACTTAAAAAATTTTTAAGTGATAGTTAAAAAATATCATTAAGTTGAAAATGCATTGAATTCATCTAACATATGGAACATCACAGCTTAGCCTAGCCTACCTGACATGCTCACCACACTTTCATTAGCCTATGGTCAGGCAAAACCCTGTAACAGAAAGCCTATTTTATGATACAGGGTTGGATAGCTCAAGTAATTTACTAAATACTGAACCGAAAGTGAAAAACAGAAGACTGTAACGCTACAGCATCGTTGTTAAATGTATCAGTTGTCGAGCCACAGGGTGGCATGGCTGATTGGGAGGGAGCCGTGGCTCCCACCGCTGTCCAGCATCATGTAAGAATATTTGCTGCATGCCCCAGCCCAAGAAAAGGGAAAACTTCAAAATTTAAAGTGCAGTTTCTACTGCATGCATATTGCTTTTGCACTATCAAAAAGTCAAAAACTTTAAGGTGAAACATCGCTAAGTCAGACTTGTTTTTAATATTTTTGAGAAAATAAACCTACTGATTAGAAGGAAAACACACGAAGAAGTAGTGCGTTTATGGAGTTCTAGTTAAAAAGATGAAATTTCTGAACACCTAGGTGGCCCAGGCAGTTAACTGTCAGACCTCAGCTCAGGTCATGATCTTGTTTGGTGAGTTCAAGCCCTGAATGGTGCTTCAGATCCTCTGTCCACCTCCCCCCCACCCCTCTCTCTTTCTCTCTCAAAAATAAACGAACATAAAAAAGCTGAAATAATCATACTAAAAGTTAGAATATCTATATATAATATTCTACGTGATTGATTTCTAATAGTGGATGCTTGAGATAGTCAAAATGATAATAAATTATCATGGTTATTTTATGGCATTGTAGTTGCATATGCTAAACTAAACACAAGATTAGATAATTACTCAGATAATTTAAATAATAGATTATATTAAAGTAAATAAATCAGATAAAATATTGTGATGATGGGTTAATTGAACTGGAGATTTATAAAAATTTTAGCTGTCATATATGAGATAGTTACACATAACTATTTGATATCAGAATAATGTAGGGTCTCCTGGTTGTCTCAATTGGTTAAGTGTCTGATCTTGGTTCAGGTCATGATCTTGTGGTTCTTGGGTTTGAGCCCTCCGTCAGGCTCTGTGCTGACAGCTCAGAGCCTGGAGCCTGCTTCGGATTCTGTGTCTCACTTTCTCTCTTCCCCTTCCCTGCTTGTGTTCTGTCTCTCTCTCTCTCTGACATATAAATAAACATAAAACAATTGATGTCAAAATAATGTAAATAATGTGTGTGGACCTGATGGCGGGGTGGGGTGGGGGGAAAAAGTCTTCTCTGTTTTAGTCAGACTTTAAAATTCTGGAAAACACTTTTGCTATTTATGCGATTTCTTTATCTCATTTTGTATGTTATTATACACAACTTTATTAATTTGCTATTAATATAATATTAATAATTATTCAATTCATATTAGCTCCTTAGAATAAGCAGACTTCTATTAAATTCAGCTATTTTGGGAAGTATCAGTGTTTTTTTCCTCAGAATCTATTACACACTTCTAAAAACACGGGCCATTTGAATTAATTGTGTTAATTTTGAGCTTCCTTCACCAAATGAGACAAAAACAGCCAAATCTTTGAGTTAAAGATATTTTAAGCCTGAACTTTGTATGCATCTGTGTGATTTCCACTTCAAGGCCTTCTTGACAGATTTTGCATTGACAGACCAATCTAATAATAATCCTGGACCAATGTGCCTTTGAAATTAATCACAGAAGTACTGAATTCCAATGACTAAAATGGTACGTCATAACTGGTCTTGTACAGTGATTCCAAAATTAAACAGGAGCTTTATTTCTGAATTTTACATGGTATGAGAAAATTCTTTTTTTTTATTTTCAAAATCATTTTATGATGTAAACTTTCACTGAATTAGTACTTTTTGATAAGCTCCCTTTGCATCCACTGTCCTTATCTACACACATGTGAATTTTGTTTATCTAGAAAGATAATTTCAGGACCAATAACATTGTAGTTCAGTACCAGTTTTCTTAATAAAAACTTAATGTATCACATTACATTCCCAGCACACTCTAATTAAATTCCTTTTCATTTCAGTCTGTCTCAGAGGGTTAGAGAAGCTCAAGAATATTTAACAAAATTCAACAAAGCAACTACCTGAAGTTGATACATTAACCTTGGCACTGAAAGTTACTTTATTCAATCCACGTATGCCAGAAACACCATTATACAATGACCTAAAAACGACAATATTTCACTCTAACTGGAGAGGCTATAAATGAATAACGATCATTTCTAACTCATTATATGTATTATGTATTTTGCCCTGGGAAATTTTAAAGAAAACACAAACATTAGCACCAGGGAAAGCATGTCTTACCTGAATGTAAAAGTAAAATAAAGCCCCATCTTTTCTTGATAAAAAGGAAAATGGATAGACTTTAATACCTGTTAGTGTAATCATTTACTGTCATACTTGCCTCACAAACCAGAAAATACACATTGATCAATTTTGTTCTCTCCATTTGGATTTTAAGATAGAAACACGTAATTTCATAAAGAAAGTAATTCTTCCTATTTAAAATTCCATCAGAATTATGATTTGCTCAAAGAAACAACTCATTCCTATGGATGACAAGGTTAAAGGAAAGGTCGGGGCGCCTGGGTGGCTTAGTCGGTTAAGCGTCCGACTTTCGCTTAGGTCATCATCTCGCGGTTTGTGGGTTCAGCCCCGCGTCGGGCTCTGTGCTGACTGCCAGCTCAGAGCTTGGAGCCTGTTTCAGTCTGTGACTCCCTCTCTCTCTGACCCTCCCCTGCTCACGCTGTCTCTCTCTCTCCTAGAAGTAAATAAAATTATTAAAAAAAAAAAAAAAAAGGAAAGGTCTATTTCCTTGTTTGATTCTGGACTGTCATGGAGTCCTTTTCTTCTGTAACCATACAGGCCCATTCTCCCACCATGGCTCATCCAAATCCCTTATGGCCACATATATTTCAGATTTATTTTTATCTCTTCAGACTTTAGGAAGGTAGCATCACATATGTGCAATATATATCATCCTGTTTTAAAACCCTCTGTTCAGACTTATTCTTTTTTTAATTTTTTTTTTTTTTTTTGGTATTTTTTGTAGTGAAACAAACATACCTACACTAGATTGGGTAAAGAATGACCAAAATAAAATTTATGTCAGTTTGTTAAAAAATTTAATATAGGTTCAATTTTTTTCTGCCAATTGAAGAGGTTTCTCCCCCACCCCATTAGCTTTATTGAGATAGAACTGACATATGGCAATGTGTAAGTTTAGGGGCACAGTGTGATGACTTGATGCATGTGTATATTATCACAATAAGGATTACCACAATAAGGTTGGTTAACATATCCTTTACCTCACATAATTACCACGTTTATTGTTATGGTGAGAACATTTAAGATCAATGCTCTCAGCAACTTTCAAGTATATAATACAGTATTATTTCCTATAGTCACCATACTTAGATCCTCAGAGCTTATTCCTCTTATAAGCAGAAGTTATCTTTTGATCAATGTCTTCTCATTTCCCATTTTCCAAGCTCTTGACAAACAACCATTCTTTGTTTTTATAAGTTCATCTTATTTATTTTTTAATTAAATTTAAATTTTATTTTGTTATTTTAATTCCAGTATAGTTAGCACACATTCCAGTGTTATGTTACTTTCAGGTGTACAATAAATTTGGAATTCAAAAATTCCATATAGTACTCATGCTCATCAAGATAACGGTATTCATGAGGTGCCTGAGTGGCTTAGTTGGTTAAGCATCTGACTTCAGCACAGGGCATGATCTCACAGTCTGTGGGTTCGAGCGCTGCTCTGTGCTGGCAGCTCAGAGCCTGAAGCCTGCTTTGGATTCTTTGTCTCCCTCTCTCTATGTCCTTTCCCTACTCTGTTGTGCCTCTCTCTGTCTCTCAAAAATAAATAAACATTGAAAATTAGTAACTATTATTAATTTTAAATTAATTTTTAAGATTAATAAAAAAGATAAGTGTTCTCTTAATCCCTCTCACCTATTTCATCCAGGCACCAATCCCCCTCACCTCTGATAACCATCTGTTTGTTCTCTACAGTTAAGAGACTATTGTTTGGTTTGTCTCTCTCTCTCTTTCTCCTTTGGTCATTTTGTTTGTTTGTTTTTTAAATTTCACATGTGAGTGAAATCATATAGTATATGTCTTTCTCTGACTGGCTTATTTTGCTTAGCATAATATTTTCTAGATCCATCCATGTTGTTGCAAATGGCAAGATTTCATTGTTTTTTTTTATGGCTGAATAACATTCTTTTATATATGTCATATATCCTTTATCTATTCATGTATTGATGGACACATGGACTACTTTCATAGTTTGGTTATTGTAAATAATGCTGTAATACACATAGGGGTGCATTTTTCCTTTGAACTAGTGTTTTCATATTCTTTGCATAAATACCCAAAGTGGCATGATTACTGGAGTGTAGGGTAGTTCTATTTTTCAGCTGTAGGGTAATTCTATTTTTAAGTTTGTGAGGAACTGCCATACTGTCTTGTACATACAGTACCTGCAACAGTTTGCATTCACACCAGCAGCACAAGAGGCTTCCTTTTTCTCCACATCCTCACCAGCACTTGTAATTTCTTAAATTTTTTTATTTTAGCCATTCTGACAAGTATGAGGTGATATCTCATTGCGGTTTTGATTTCCATTTCCTTGGTAATAAGTAATGTTGAACATTTTTTTCTTATGTCTGTTGGCCATATGCCTGTCTTTTTTGGAGAAATGTCTATTCATATATTCTGCCCATTTTTAAATTATATTATTTGTTTTTTGGGTGTTGAGTTGTATCAGTTCTTTATATATGTTGGATACAAACTCTTTATTGGATATGTCATTTGCAATATCTTCTATTCAGTAGGTTGTCTTGTAGTTTTATTAGTTGTTTGCTGTGTAGAAGCTTATTATTTTGACGTAGTCCCTACAGTTTATTTTTCTTTTCTTTCCCTTGTGTCAGGAGACATATCTAAGAATATGTCATTATGACCAATTGAAGGTCTTTTTCATTTTGTAATATTTGATTTGAAACTGTAGACCCATGTGGTCACTTTCAAAGACTACTTTCCATTTGGGTGACAGTCCACACGCCCCTCATTCCCCTGCCATAGTGTCTAGTGATGGCAAAATACAAGATTAAACAGATGGTTCAACTCCATACAAAGCTACATGAGTCAAATACTGGAAAAGTCTGCGGTTCAAATGTGTTAGTTTGAATCCACTATTATTTATTGGTTGTTACACACGTGATCAGTTCATTTGGATTGCCTGTTGAAGCTTCTGAAAATTTCTAGGCATGCTATTTTTTTTTCTTCTTTGATAGTGGCTGAAGCAGCTTCCCTGAATGATACATATTCATTTGTATTGGACCAAACTGTCTCTCTGCCCCTTTCATCTCATCAACCACCAACTGTCAGGAGCAACTTTCCTTTAAACTCCTAAATTATCTGCATAGCAGCTACTCATAACTCTCCTTCTCCTTATTTTGGCTTATCCTTTAATTGCTTTAGAAAATTCCCATTTATTTTTTTCCCTGGCTTTCTGTCCTATTGAGCAGGAATTTTAAAAGAAGAGCAATAGAGAGAAAATAATATATATCTTCAAATTTTAAAATTCGTGGGTCTGGATGTTAGTCTATGTGGCATATTAAGGAATTTGAACAGTATAATGGCAAAATGCATTTTTTCTTCGGGGAAGATAAAATGGTGAGAGCTTGAACGTATTGAGATCTGTTCAGTATGATAATAAAAATAACAGTCTGGACACTGTTGAAATAGCTAAGGCAAGGCATACAGAGTCCATGATCTAAATGCTACTGATAAGAATACAAATTAAAGTTTGGATGTGAGCCAGATTCCAAAGTGAAAATCTTTGGTCATGTTCCTGGTCAGATTTGTGGTGAGTAATTATAAAGACAAATTCAGGAAGCCTCTGCACAAAAACAAAGGTTAAATCAATGGAACAGCAATATCATCTGATAGAAAGTAGAATTCTGAAAGAATATATTGAGAGCTGATAACATATGTGGCTAATAAGACACATTTGAAGGAAGAACATAGATTGTTCAAGACAAGTCAAATAGAAAAAATATCATTATGTGATTGAGGAAAAAATGACATGTTTCCTTTTATAAAAACTTATTCACATTAATTATTCACTATTTTTTTTATTATGGCTTATTTGCTATTCCCATGTGGATACTTTGGACACGTACGACTGTTTTGTGTCTTCTTTGAAGTGCATACCATTCTGTTATAGTTATATGTCTCCAATAGATAGTGGTAATAGTAGACAAGTGTAAGTAGAAAAAGTTGAGTTATAGACATATGGAGTTAAAATAGCTAGTTCTGAAAACATAAAGGATTTATTCCCTACAAGTTAATCCAGAAGATATTCAGTGTTGCACAATGATGGATTGTCCGAATGTCATGAGAGAAATGCTACAGCAACAGATATTCCATCTTTGCCTAAGAAATAAAGCCTCTGGGTGACACTGCACATATAATTACATGTTAATGAGACATAATTAAATAAATAATAAACATTATTACTAGTACGAATTTGATGGACATGAGGAAGGAGATGTTTGAAAAAGATGAGGCCCACAGGAAGTAGGAAAGGTGTACAGAGTAACCTTAACAGAGGCAAGTAGTAACAGAGGAACTGCTTCTGCATTATGTCCTTCTACACAGATTTCTATTGTGTTACTGTCACAATGTTCCACTATGTCTGAGTGTGCACTCCCAGAACACGTGTGAGTACTATACTGAGGACAAAGTAAAAGTTCATCTTATCTCTGTTACGTTGTCTGTCTTGTTACAAAAGAAAGCATCAAACTGCGTAAAACACATTCTACTACATTTCTAGAATTTGTTTAAGGCTATTGGTTCAAATTCTTGTAGTGTCATGAAAATTGTTTGATGAAGTATCAGTTATATACCAGGGGACACATTAGGGAGTAAAAAATGTCTTTGTTTAAGAATTAGTCCTGGACAAGTTAAAAGATACTGATTTGTATGCTAAGCAATTGGATGAAACCATTTACACTTTTACCTAATAGTTCCGGTCCTATAATAGGCTCATAATTAGTAGGTTTCCACATTCTCTTTAATTCAATGGTCATGGACATGTGATCTGAGGATGCCTGAGGTCCTTGAGGTCTTCCTTTTTCCAACTACACATCTTTGTAGAACAGAATTTCTTTATAGACTTCACTCAAAACATTTGCAAAATCATTCTTGGGTCTTCAATAATTTTTAAGAGCGTGAATTAATGGGGCCAGAGATGGAATAGGTAGAGAACGGTCAGTAGAGTCCATTCCGGAAACCACCATCAGATTGGTGGGATTTCATTATGCTCATACGTTTTATGTGCCTTTCTAAAGTTTTCAACCGTGTCTTTCCTTTCTTCTTTTCTTTTATTTCTTTATTTCTTATACTTTATTTTATTTTTTCAGCTTTGTGAGTTATAACAGTGTCTTTCAATATGCTTGTGGGGCCTGAGGATCTAGTGGTAGATCTACAATGTCCTAGTTGGGGCCACCTGGGTGACTCAGTTGGTTAAGCGTCTAACTTTGGCTCAGGTCATAATCTCACAGTTCATGGGTTTGAGCTCCACATCAGGCTCTGTGCTGACAGCTCAGAGTCTGGAGCCTGCTTTGGATTCTGTGCCTTCCTTTCTCTCTGCCACTCTCTCACTCTCTCTCAAAAATAAATAAACATTAAAAAAATTTTAAATAAAATATACCAGTTTGAATCTCTGGTAAGATCAAATTCATACCTCTCACAGTGCATCAAGTTACCATGTCTACTTCACGTATGATCTCAAAGTAGATTGTAATAATTTAAAATTTTAAAGCTTTCCTCAATTTAATCCCTCTGTAATATTGTTTTTGTCCTCTCTATCTAAATATCTGAAGTTTACTCATTCATCATTTTCTTGATCTATATTCCATTCTACAAAGCCTCACTAAAATTTTGTAGCAGTTCAGCTTGATCTCTGTCTTTCCTAAACACACAAAGAGTGTTTTCAGTATATTGGTTGTGTGCAATTATTTCTTTGGGCTCCTAATGAAATGCAGTTGAACACTACATTCCTCCTTTATTCCAGATATTGTGTTAGCGGCTGAGAATGTTACTAAAAGGACAATGTGATATACTCACTAACCTGAAATGCATAGGTGTTTTGAGAGAACAAAAGAGAAGTTTGAAACTGAATCATAATGGACACATAGTATTTAACCAGATGATGGGAAATGGTGGAGGTAAGAAAGATAATTTCAGGTAGAAATGAATGTATATTTGTCCTGGAGTGAAGAGCGGTATTAAAATTACAAATGTAGCTGTCACTGTAATAAAAACAATAGGATTTGGGTAATAAAAGAACTTATATGATACGTTATTTTTGACATTAACATGGTGGTAATCTGGACTACTCCAAATGTGTAAGGGACAGGCTAATATTTCAGTATTTCCCCTTTTTATATTTCTTTGTGTGTGAAAAATCTATGGAAGTGTAATGAATTCTATTTTCCAAATATTCATCTATAAGTAAATAAAATAATTTTACAGATACACTTGCCATTAAAAGTAGATGGATATTGGGGCACCTGTGTGGCTCAGTAGGTTAAGCATACAACTTCAGCTCAGGTCATGATCTCACAGTTTGTGGGTTTGAGCCCTACGTCGGGCTCTCTTCTGACAGCTCAGAGCTTGGAGCCTGCTTTGAATTCTGTGTCGCCCCTACCCCAATCATGCTCTGTTTCTGTCTCAATAATAAATAAACATTAAAAAACTTTTAAAAAGGTATTTGCATATTAAATATAATAATAAAATAAATTAATTGAAAAAATTATTGAAGATACTGCTTTGAAACCTGTATTTTGCTTATACAGTCCAAAATCATGAGAAAATTTTCAATTTTTCAAATTCATGTTAAAATACTAATACCTACACCATTTTGCTACCTACAGTTTTTCAAAGGAGTAGAAGACTTTTTTTCAAATCACTTGTAGTATGAATCTAAAGTGACTATAACTTCTAATCTTTTTTTTAAAAATAAATCAAGTAATGCAGTCTGTTATTTTAATTGCCCTTTTATCTTCTTTCATTCATTTTGGGACATAACACTCTGAGTTCAAATACGGAATTAATATTTTAAAAGATGCATCAGTCCACAACAATATAGAGTAAAATTTTTAATCCTCTTTCTTGAAACTCTTTAACAAGGAGCTAAGATGAACCTCTGCAAAATATTGAAACACAGCATCAAGGTGTATTCATGGCAATACATCAATTGGATTCATTTGAAATTGGAAAATGTGTGTGTTCACTGGAGCATTTAAAATGATGCACAACAGAGGCTAATTTATTAGAACAAAGTCAGTCTAAATCTCAATTAGTGGAAAAGACCACAATTAATCGTTTGAGTAGAGTCCTTTGGGTCAAGATAGAACAGACTACATAAATTCTTTACAGTCATACATTTTCCACCACAAATTTAAAGAAAAGAAGAGAGAGAGAGAAAAAAAAACAAACTTGTGTACTTGACTCCAATCTCAGTTAATTATTTCAGTTTTAAAGACTTCCACATAAAATAAATTTTAACTTCTCAAATTTCTACTTGATTTCAAGGTCACCATTTTGTAAGACACTTTATAAGACATTCTATTAATAATCGTTTCACACATCAGTTTCTATTCCTTATGCATTGTTATTCTGAACTCAGTTCAGCCCCCTAAAAGCTAAACAGTTTCAAAGTAAATCTGAAATACCAATTTTAAATGTTATGTAATTCTTTATGAATGCCTACAATGTCCCATATAGCATTAACATATTAGATTTATATTTGTCCCAAGTACAAATGTGCTGTACTTAGAACATTTTCTGATAATTAGGAATAGATGTTCTCAATATTATTTCTGAATTTGCTATATCTCTTATGATATTTTTAATTGAACAAAACCCCATAGGAATGCCTATAAGCATGTGGGCATTATTCAGGAAGAAGGAGTGCTGTTAAAAGACTTGAAATTTTAATCTAATGGCTTTGGGAATAGAGATAAGAGAAAAGGAAGGGAAAAACAAGACTCAGTTCAAAGAATTTTAGTAATTATGGCAGCAATAGATAATACTTTACGCTAAAGATAAAAAAAAGAAGAAACTTCTTTTTTTAAGTTTCTCCTGCTTAAGAAGTCAATGAATTTTGAAATTCCAGTAATTATTATGTATTAGACTTATCTATGTACTAAATATTTTGAGGTTTATAAGGTGTGAGTAGATAAAAATAATTTTCATTGCTCTGCATCAAAGGGCCAACATGACTGAAAGTAAACAACGTTGACATTAAATATAATCAAAGACCTATTCAAAAATTGTAAGGATAAAGAACTTATTCACTTGTGGTCTTTCTAAAAGCCTGTAAATCAGAGAAAATCTTTTAAAAAGTAGAGGAGTAACAATTTCTTCTTATAAATGGAATCAAGAGCTGTTGCTCACATACAAAATCTATATCCTTCCATCTTATTAGTTAATTTAAAGTGGAATTAAGTCCTCATCAAAGTGTACCTGGATTGGAGACAAACAGAAGATCTCTCTCATTAAACATAAGGGCAGTTTACTCTTCAGTCTCTATAGTAAATGCTGACCACATTAATAAAAGATTTACTAAATAACTGTAAAACAAAGCACACATAATAAAATATAATATTTTAACTTTATCAATAAAATAGACTTTTAACTTTTTAATTAAGCATGGATAGTAGGTACATGTAAAATAAAATCTATAATCAACATAGTAAAAAAAAGTTTTTTTAATTTCATAGCACCTTTGAATTTTGTTAAACTTTAACAAATATTTAGCTGTGTCAAAGGTTACTAAGATTCTAGAACTTTAAACAGTATGTTCTAACAATATAATTTTTGCTTACTTTTAAGCAAAAATGAAAATAAGAAATTATGTAACTTAGCATTGTTATTTAACACAATACTGGAAGTTTTAGCCACAGTAATCAGACAACTGAAAAAAAAAAAGGCATCCAAATAGGCAAGGAAGAAATGGAACTCTCACTATTTGCTGATGACATAGTACTCTACATAGGAAATCTGAAAGATCCCACCTACTAGAACTGATTCATGAATTCAGGAAAGTTGCAGGATACAGTATCAAAGTACAGAAATCTGTTGCATTTCAATACACCAATAAGGAGAAATTAAGAAATCTTATTTTACGGCCATTTGTGTTTTACATTTATCCTTGAAATTGTCAAATATTGAGGGATATAGAATTCATGATGATTTGGGGCAACTTTGCCATAGATTTTATATTCTTCATTCTGCTTAACTAGAGTCAGTTAGGAGGCACCTGGATATTTATTTACTTTTATAACAGTTCCTACAATCTTTAATAGAAAAAAATGAGTGACTTATAACTTTTATCAAATTTGATAATAGTTTAATGAATCAACTCGCTATTAATTCATCTAAAGATAATTTGTATTCTTATATTTCAGATTCTTATTTTGAAATAAAAATTAGTGCATTTAAAATTTGGAATAAAGCATGAATATATCTGAGGAAGAGAAAAGATGAAGTCCCCTGTTGATGACTGCTAATTAATGTTGAGAGTTGACTATGAGGTACTTAAAGTTTCATTTAACAAGAGTTAGGATTCTCTCTTTTCCCAGGAATCTAAATTCATTTCTAAAATTTATATAAAAAAGAGCTAACTGGAGGAAAAAAGAAACACATGTCTAAAACTTTTACATGACACTATCTTAGTATACATATAACATTATATAATATTTACATTTGTAAAATATAATTCTAAAATATATTTGTTTTATCTATAAATTACATAGTTTTCTAAATAAAATGACAATGTATTATCTGAAATAGGAGAAGTAGAATATCTTTTAGAATGTTCAAGGTCTCCCTTTGCAGAATAACTTGCTCACTGTGTAGGGGTAAGATGTATATGGTAGGAGGGAGATAATCTGTTATGAAATAAAAGAGCTAATTTCAATTGAAATAAAGGGATTCAGAAAGGCTTTGCTGAGATAACATCAATACAATTTGTAACTAACGAATGTAAGTAAAAATAAGGAGAAATAGAAGCAATGACTCTGTAATTTGAATCCAGAATAACTGTATCGAATACCTGAATACATACAGAGAACACATATAAGGATAGGAAGTATGAAGAGACATTGTTTTTGAGTATGTTTGTGTGCTTGATTGTGTGTTTACTTCCTTGATGTGGATATAGTTTGGAAATATGAATCTGAATCTCAAGAAATAAGAGGTCACTGTAGACTCAAACTTAAGAATAAGACATTGAGAAGTTATTCTAGCGAGTACATGAATGGATGGAGAGAAACATAGAAAGATACAAAAAGAGAAAGAGAATGTGCCATCAGTCTGATTATAGAGAAATATCAGAACAAAACGTACTCATAGAAGGTATTATATATCTGGAATTTTGAATCACTATTTTTATTATTGAGGGATGAAAAATAGAGAAAAATATAATGAATATTATTTGATGAATTCTAGTGGGAACATACACAGTGGCAAATCTCAGACAAAGGCTGTCAAATACTGTTATACAGTAAAAGAGGTACATCTGACAGAGAAAACCAATCAATCCTGTATAAAATAGCGAGACTGGATGCACAAGCTGATACCCAGAAATTCGCTGGACTGTATTCCCAACGAGAGCTGAGGAAATTGACCTGATGGAGGTATTTAAAAAGAGATATATTTACAGAGTTCAACTAGTCAATGAGACAGATTATAGGAGAGATTATGTTGATTGAAAGAAGTCCCAGCTGTCCAGACAACAGGGACTGCAGATATGTCAATCAGATGTCTCAATGAGCTAGAAAGAAGGGAAGTGATACAGCAATAATTTTCAATCAAATTTTATACTTTCTGAAACTAACATTTATGGTCGCCTGGGTGGCACAGTTGGCGACTTCCACTCAGGTCATTATCTCATGATTCACAAGTTTGAGACCTGAATCTGTGCTGACAGCTCAGGGCCTGGAGCCTGCTTCGGATTCTGTGTCATCCTCTCTCTCTGCCCCTCCCCTGCTCACACTCTGTCTCTGTCTCTCAAAAATAAATAACATGTAAAAAAAAAAGTCATGTCCAGACCTCCCAAGGACTCTAGAGACAGATTACTTTGTTACAGGCCTGCCCTGGCCACTTGTTAGCTGTATGATCTTGGGCAAATCAGTTTTTCTGTATTTATCTTGAAATCTCATACACAAAACTTTTAAAAACAAACATAAATTGAATTATTAAAGGTAAAGTATTTAGTGAAATGCCTGAAAATTGCAATTACTAGATGCCTGTGCTATTATTATTGCAGTTTCTATAAATGGCATTCCTAACATGCCAGATATACAGTGGGCCCAGACAGGATATTTGTCCCAGATTAGAGCAAGTCAAAAAGCTCAGAGTTCAAAGTGATATTTCTTCAAGAAGAGAAAATAAGTCAAACAAAATGAAAAGAAAATTAATAAAATGCCTAAGGTATTGAGAGGAGAATGATTCAGGGGGTAAACTGTGTATTGCTAAGTACATAGATAACTAACCAGTGGAAGAAATGATGTAGCTCACTCCATGATGGAGGTGTCTTATGCTGGAGCATCATCTGTGGGATGTGATGACAGATGTGAAATAATGCCTCATGTGATGTCATACTGTCATCTATGTAAGTCCTCCAGTTCAAGCTAAGGAAGTATTTGAAAATATTTTGGGAATATTTTTTCTTACAATACTGCTGTGTGCTCTTGAACAACTCCAGTGTTGTGTGGACACATTAATCTCTTTAGAGTTGTGCCCTATGAGGTCATCTGAGAAAAGGGAAAAAAAAATAGACTAGACATAAGGAGAGGATGAGGAAAAGGGTTTTTCTAATTTATTTTCCAGTGTTTAACAACTACATGCTCCCATGGGAACTCCTGGTAATAAATGGCTCTGTTTTATCCTCCAAATCTCATATTCTTAGAAGTCATAACTTTTGTATTAGCTAAAAACATAAAATTTCTCAACTTATTGTTAGTTTCTTAAGAACATGTGTGGTAGAAGGCCATGTGTGTGTACCACTATATGTCTAATACACATTTTTTGCACACAATAAAGTCTCAACGATTGTTTTTACGTGAATGTTGAGGCAATTTCAATCTAAATTAACTTCATAATAAATTCATGAAGGCATGATCTCTGTTATGAATCCTCTCCACCTCCAAGATCACAAAAATAGCTTGGTTTGTCCACAAATATGGTTTGGTTAGTCAGGATGTGGGGTTTCAGTAATAGCCAATTCTAAGTAGTTCAAGGAAAAACATATCTTGCTGTTCACATATCGGTGAAATGAAAGGGAAAGCTCTTGCTTAAGGCATGACTGGGCCTTGGAGTTCAAAAGATGTCATCTGTTGTCTGTCTTTTTCTGTTCACTTTGATTCACTTTGATTTATATTTTTATAAACTTAATTCTTAGGCAGGCCTTTTCCACATGTTGGCCTTAATATCCACTGGCAGACCAAGGATCACCTCGTATTCAGTCATATCCATTTCAAAAAGAGAAATTTCCTCCTTTATAGAATCAATAAAGATCTCACAAAAAGGATTCTTATTATCTAGCTCTGTATAACCTTTAATACAATCACTGTAGCAGGAGTGGGGTGGAATATTATTGACTATCCTGGGTCATTTACCTACAAAAAGGACATCAGGACAGCAGTTAATGTTGACACCATTATTTGGGAAAGGACAGTTCTTAAAAGGAAAAACACTAAGCAGTCAAAAAATAATTGAGATGGGGGCCTCGGAGTGGCTCAGTCTGTTAAGCATCTGACTCTTGACTTCAATTCAGGACATGATCTCATGGCTTGTGAGCTGGAGTCTCATGTCGGGCTCTGAGCTAACACCACAGAGCCTGCTTTGAATTCTCTCTTTCCTCTCTTTGCCTTCCCCCTGCCTTCTCTCTCTTTCTCTCTCAAAAATAAACATTTAAAAAAATAATTGACCTAAGTACATTATACAGTCTGATTTTACTTATGATCTACTATTATTAATAGAATTCAATCACATATATTTTTACTATGTTTTGTATTTTTTCCATGTGAGTATGGGTGTTTTAGATATCTTCATAACAGACTAACCACATTTTAGTGGTTTAAAATAAAAAATTTCATCTGGTTATGAATGTGTAGAAGGACCAGTTAGTAGTTCCTGTCCAGATGGCAGCAAATGGGGTGTCTGGAACTGGTGGATCCATTTCTCACACACTTGGTGCTTTTGTTCTCTTCCTCTGGCTTTCATCTCATTTCCAAACCTGGGTTTTCTTTGTTTGTTTGTTTTATTTTGTTTTGTTTTCTTAATTGAATGTCTGTCTTAGGGCAATTGCACTTTCTATAGGATTTTTAGAATGTGTAAGTTGCTGGGCCATTTATAAACTAAATTCATTCCTGGTCCAACATCATTACTTCTGCAATGTCTTAGTGATCAGGTTTAGGGAGTGACATACACCACTCTGCCTCCTGATAGGAGAGAGACAAGAATATGTGGACAGACACTGTTATGATCTTTTATGAACAGAGGCTATTTCAGAGGGTAAATGAGATATCATTACTTCTCCAGACTTAATATATCCATTTCTATGGTAGAGAAAATGATATGGATTCTATTTTATTAGGAAAATCAAAATTTGTGGATTCATTCATTGTGATTGCCATCCAATCAGCAAGAGTTATGACAGCTAATTATTATTTTAATTATTAAAATTATTGATGTGTATGCTCCCATAAATTTCTTTTATAAAACAAATGATTAGCATTCTACATCAAAAGCTGATTACTGATTAACACCATGATACCATACAAGTTTCTTGATTGCCTTTAAAAGCAGCTGAGATCTCACATTGTGTGATTGGAAGGAGTTCCAATTTCCCTAAAGACAAGTCTCTAAAAATGTACACGTGTAACAAAGCTCAAAATTTACTTTAAAAAACATAATATAATAGGTATAGATATTCTCTGAATAATAAATACTATAAAATTGGATTTCACATTATATCCATTAATGCCATTGTCATATGCCAGTCTTTAATACATCTCTTAGAGAGGGGTTAATATGATTATATCGAGGATGGGCTAAATAAGCGATGGGTATTAAGGAGGGCCCTCATTGTGATGAGCACTCGGTGCTATGCATAAGTGATAAATCACTAAATTCTACCCCTGAAACCAATACTACACTGTATGTTAACTAAACAGAATTTAAATAAAAAACTTGAGGGGCACCTAGGTGGCTCAGTCATTTAAGCATCTGACTTCAGCTCAGGTCATGATCTCACGGTTCTTGAGTTTGAGCCCTGCATCAGGCTCCATGCTGACAGTTTAGAGCCTGGAGCCTGCTTGGAATTCTGCGTTTCCCTCTCTCTCTGCCCTCCCTTGCTTGCTCTCTCTCTCTCTCTCTCTGTCAAAAATAAATAAGTAAAAGAACTTTTAACTTGAAACAAAAAAAAGAAATAAAAGTTTAAATCTGATATGCCATCAAATTCCACTGTAATTTCTAAAATAAGATTATTAGTTATTTTTGTCTGTCTTCTTCTCAGAACTTTAAAAATATGAAACAAAGATGTTACACAGGAAATAATTTAGATGGGGCGTCGGGGTGGCTCAGTCAATTGAACGTCTGACTTCGGTTCAGGTCATGATCTCACGGTTCGTGGGTTCGAGCCCCGCGTTGGGCTCTCTGCTGATAGCTAGCTCAGAGCCTGGAGCCTGTTTTGGATTCTGTATCTCCCTCTCCCTCTGACCCTTCTCTGCTCATGCTGTCTCTCTCTCTCTCTCTCAGAAATAAATAAAACATAAAAAATTTTTTAAGGGAAATAATTTAGAATCCATCTTAAAGTGCATAAATATTAAAGACTACAGAGTTACCATTTATTTTCAGACAAACCATTTTTTAATCATACACATAAGTATTAAGACAGTGAATACTTTTTTCGGTCTGTTATACTTACCAGTTTTTCTGAAAGTGATCAAAGTGTTGTCTTATAGGAATAGAACAATCTGAATATCAAACACTGAATTACGGCAGAAGGGCAGGTCCTAAGAAATTTGAAAGAAGCTTGGGTGATCACAGCAATAACTCTTTCAAGCTTCCTTTCATATAGCAAGTGAATCACAAAAGGGTCTAGAAATAAGTTTTAAAACCTGTGATAATTCAGAAAATGAAGAGAAGAGAGTACATATTGGTACTGAAATTATTAATAAAATGTAAGATGCAAAAATGTACTGCTGATGGTCATTTTCACTTAAGAATTATCCTCTCATATAGTTTGAGAGCCTCTGGTACTGATACTTTCCATTCCAAAAGCATTAGAAGGGCCTGTAAATTATTTTAAGATGCTAGGTAACTGTATATTTCAATTATTCCCTTCGTAACCTTCTAAATACAGGTAAGAAAATGTTGAGAGCTGAAGGAATATATTCTAAGTTTAATAAAATTTCTTACACCACAGGTATAAATATGAATAGTGAATACTCATCTCACTGAATGTTTCTCTTTGCATAATAGAACTTATGAGTTACCTTATAGATGATAGACATTAAATAGTAAACATGCAAGACATTTAATTTTATATAAGACTTAATGCATGAATACATCAAAATACATGAATTTTCAACTTCACCAGCAAATCATTAAACAAAAAATAAAAGTTTAGGTACATTCGTTGATTATCAAATTGAGAAAACCTTAAGATGTTGCTATTCAGTGCTGTCAAGGAGCTGTTAATTTCAAAGTATGTGCAATGTGTCTGGAGAGCAATATATCTAGATATATTTGCCAGAAAATATATCAATGTGCTTTGGAAAACTGATGGATCAAGTTTATCACACTTTTTAATCACTTGACTCAGAAATATTGCTGGTTTTGAACTAAAAGACATAAACAAAACTGAACACTACTTTAGGTAAAAATTTCAATATTCATAAAAGTAAAACAAATATATTACTTTGCATCCATGAACATATATATACTAACAAATAGACAAATAAAATAAAAAGTTAATCATGAGAGAATGGTTATTATAAAGGAAAATATATCTTTTATTAGTGTGTGATCTCCAAAGTCTAAATCAATTTATCTGTCAATCTGTGTATCTCTGTGTGTCTGAGTATGTGTGTGGGTGTACGTGTGTAATTACTTGCTCAGGTGAAGATATCATATCTACTAAGATATCATATCTACATATTGGCACAATTCATTGGTGAGAGGTAAAGGAATTATATGTACTGGAAAGAAGTCTAGAAATAAATATACATCCCATTTCAGAAAATAGAGCTTCATACTACATGTCCTGCTTAACTTAGTTACAGATGAAGAAATGGGCCTGCTTAACTTAATTACAGATACAGGCAATACAATATAAATACACAGGCAATACAATATAAATATCGAACATTCTAGGGGTGCCTGCGTGACTCAGTTGGTTAAGCGTCCGATGTCAGCTCAGGTCATGATCTCATGGTTCATGAGTTCGAGTCCCGGGTGGGGCTCTGTGCCGACATCTCAGAGCCTGGATCCTGCCTTGGATTCTGTCTCTCTGTCTCTCTGCCCCTCTTGCACTCACACTCTGTCTCTCTCTCTCTCAAAATAATAAATAATCATTAAATTTTTTTAAAAAGATAATTCTTCTGAACTTTTGAAGAAAACTAAAAATTACTTGTAAAATAATTAAACCAATAATAAAATACAAATAAAACTGGATACATTTCTAAATAAGGGCAACAATTAGAAATCTAGAATAATCAGTTGCATGAACATCTTAGAAGACCAATAATCTAAAGTTATTTTTATTCTCCCATGTATATGCACTCAAAGAAAGCATTATTTATCATCAACGATGTATTTCCATAGCTCTGTCTTATCCATGGGAAAGAAGCTACTCTCTGCTAAAGCATGCCGTATCAAATGGAACAAAGATTACCTGAGTTCTTGAACAAATAGAGTATGCAGTATGTGACCTCACTTACCCCTCCACAAATACACAAACGCTACTGACCTACTAGAGAACAGCTCTGCTAGTGCTGGACCAAAGAATATGGAGAATCTTTACAATATCAGGCAGTGAAGGTCCACTTGCCCTCCTATGAGCCTTCAGCCTCAGGAATTTTAGTTTCATGCTTATTAATTCTGATTTGTCCCAAATGGAAGAGATATTTTTGAAAGGTTATGATATTCAGGGATTGGTACAGTGATTCATATTCACTTATAGTTTATTCCATTGAGTGTTTTAAAATGAGAATAGGGCAGGAAGGAAACCCTCAACCCATCATATGAAATATTGGACATACCTTATGGGTATTTAACTAATGACTTAAACATCTTTGTTTATAAAATATAGTGGTACCTAGAATAATTGTGAGGATTAATTGTGATGCTTTATGCAGAAGTGCTTTATAAAGTAAGGCAAAGTAGTTATGAATCATTAAGTACATTAAATCCCATTAGATAGACACTAATATAAAACACAGCAAGCCTTTTGAATATTCATCAAAGGATGAGGAAAGTGGTCATCCTCATATACATCACTCAGGTTTTCCTCCTAGCTGCTTCATTTTCTTTTCTAACTGCTAGTTACCCCGTCTCTGTCCTTCTTGGTTTGTGCAGGAAGTCATTCACATCCTTCATAAATTAATCTCCCTCAGTTAAGTGAAGGAAAATCGTGCACTATGGCTAAAATGAAATGCTGTTAAGAAGCACATATCTTACAGAAACGTTTTCAGCATTAATACCCTTAAAGCCTATGGTGAGGAGAGTAAAATGTTCTCACTTGTACAAAAATGACTGCATACTTTATACAGAGTGGCACTTCCTCCTACCTTCCCAAGTCAGTAGTTTTTCCAAGTATGCTATTAATCAGAAGAGAGAACAGTTAGAAGTAGAACAGAAGTCGAATGGATCTTTATATCACATTAGATAAAGGCACCACAGAAACAAGAGATGATAGGAAAGTATATGACTTGTCATGATTTACTTTCTCAAAATTATCCTGGCATTTACCGAATCATTTGCCAGGTGTAGTCCTGTACTTCAAATCCCAGCCCATGTCAGACTGATAGCACCATACTAGTGAAGTATTTAAATACACCCCTAGTTGTAGATTATGTACCCACAGATACTTTTTAAAAATATCTGCTCACCACCAGGTACTATTTAGTGTGTTGTATCATGAAAAAAAAAATAAAATAATGACTTTTATCTTTCCAAGCAACATACAAATATAAAACGCTCTGAAAAATTGCTATCCATTCTAACATACTTATAAAATGAATTAGAATATTTAAGTGAATTAGGATGACAAAGGATGACACACTCCTTTTATACAAATCTCTTGCTTATGTATTTTTCTAACTTCATTAAATAGTCATCATTTTAGAGAAGAGACCATATATATGCATCTATTTTTTTCTTTTGGATATTTTGATTGGCATTATTTTCTTAGTCACAGAAGATGTAACAATACAAATGACCTAATACTATTAAAATAATATGTTAGAATGTTTAAAAGCTTCTCACAGTGATATCTGCTGTGACCAAGACTTTGTTAACCAACTGAAAAGCAGATAGTTTTCTGTGGGAAATAACCATTGCTTCTTTGCTCAATATATTCATAAAATACCCACATTGTTAGCCATAATTACTGCATTACCCTTTCTTACATTTATAGCATGTGAAAAATCAGAAAAATGTATCTATACTTTTGGAATTTCAAAGTATATATAATGGGATTATAAACACAAATAGTTCCTTAAGCTAACACAAGGGGTTATGTGCATGTGTACTAAAGGCAGAAGGTCTAACTCAAATCTCAGTGGTATTTTTAATTCATTGATTTTGTGTAATATAATATTTTATGCCCCAGATTTCACCTCAAATAGTTCCTATAAGTTCATAAGCAACATAAATAAAATACTCTGTTCAGTGAATGGCCTACAATAGTCAATCAACTTTATCACTATTTTTATTTCTGATGATAAAATATTCATTTCAGTTCAATAATTAAAAATAAGAAT
Source organism: Proteles cristata cristata (assembly GCA_017311185.1). Taxonomy (NCBI): domain Eukaryota; kingdom Metazoa; phylum Chordata; class Mammalia; order Carnivora; family Hyaenidae; genus Proteles; species Proteles cristata. The sequence continues at coordinate 791,833 of JAESUZ010001400.1, forward strand.
CTTGTTTCTACCTATTATAGTCACTGTCCCTAAGAAGATATTGGAATAAGAGATGGGAGAGATAAATTTGATTTATCAGTAAAAGGGACATATTTTTAGTGATCAATTTATATAAATTCTGTGGCATCAAAAATTACATTATAATAAAAAATAGTAAGTGAAGCTGCATTGCAATAGAATCTTCCTAATGGGTTTATCTGGTAGAAAAAGTGAAGTGACATGATTATGTTACTATTGAATGTATAAATTTTCTCCTCTTCCTATTTCCTCTTTTAGTTTTAGGAAGTAGGTTGATATAATATAACTTAAAAAAAAAAATCTCATCTTGACAAGTTGCGAGACCCTGTCTAGAAGCCAGGTTCATACCCTGATCACCTCTCTTCATAGGCCTTCCATTCATACAGCCCTCCTAATCTCCCCAAGGGTAAATATCAGATACTCTGAGACAGCCCCCAATCTCAAGAAATTATAACTAGCTACACTGAAACCTTCCTTACCATGGAAACCACAATAAGTGATGTTGGCCAAAATTCTCCTTTTTCCCTCTGCCTCCTGATGAATGAAACAGTTCCCCTGAGTGACCAAGTGTCTATGCTGTGTTCTCTCCAATAGAACTGTGAGTATCAAACTGTAATACTCTTTCCAGTTCCTCTTTCTTGATCTGCTTGCTGACCTCACCAAACTTCAATTGGAATAATTTGGTTAAAATAGTAGATTAGGAGAGTTGGTAAGATTAGGAGAGTTGGTAAGAGAACATCTGTAATATCATGTTGGAATGACTTTAAATGTCCTGTTGCCATTTAAAAACAAAATATTTCACTCCATTATTTTCTTATACAGAGCCTACTAACTCAGTTTTCTGGCAACAATGCTGCTCAATTGTTGATGACCATCACCTTAAATATTGTTCCTTTCAATCTTTTAAAAATATCTGTAGTAAAATTGATTACTTAAAAGACAGTCTTTGGATGGTACAAAATACCGCATTTCAAGGAAATACAATGGAAACTGCATATAAAAATGAGCTCACAATTTAAGATAAGTTTGGTAACAGAGGTGACTTTTCTGATATGTTAGGTATTCTATATTTTAGATATGTATTTTTGGGTAGTGTTATCCCTTTTAATCCATTTTCAATCATTTTCTATCTGATAGATCCCCAGCAGGTTGACCTATAGGTGTTCCAAAATATCAGTGGTCTTCCCTGTGTTCTGGCTTCTGGCTGGGTGTAACAAGTAGGGAAAGAAATCAACACATAGGAAAATAAGGCCTAGGTTCTTATTCCTTTGACTCTCTCATTGTAGGGTTGTCTCAACTGGTAGTTTCCCTTGACCTGAGGTCACAGCCACTTCAAGCCACCCTTCTCTTCCTGCTGTTGACCTGTCTGGATTGTGATAACTGCTTTCTGTATTTGCCCTCTGAGGAACTAGAGGTTATAAGAACCTTATAATTTCTAGCTCCCAGAACACTGAAGTGTTTCTGGTTTTCCATAACTGGTTTTCCTACACTCCCAGGATTTTATCAGTGGTTCTGCATTAACGTTTCTACAGATTTCACAAAATAAATGTGAAACTGGTCTTCTATTGGGTCTCTGGTTGGTGTATTTAGGGTTTATTACATTTATACTACTGTATTTTATTAATTAGCAACCCACAGGGCCCTTCCATGAAAGGCAACACAAAATATATTCTTTTCAAAGGATACAATTTTGAAATTTTCTGTTCAATGAAAAGCCCACTTAAATAACATGGCACATATTTTAACTACCTTGGATGTAATGCTTCTACTTTTACCCAGACAATATAAACTTGAAACCATGGACCAAGCCAGGTAATTAGAGAACAAAATACTAGAACCTTATAATTTTAGTTTCTTTATTGGGCTTAATTCTTGTAATGGACATCAGGGCATACCTTTATGTAACATTAAAGGCTATTATAAAAAAAGAACAATAGGAAGGTTTTTTTTTTTTTTTTGTTTCCCTCATTGTTTTAATGAAGTTAAGGCTACCATTAGTCTTCATCTTGTAGAATCCTCTTATGTCCCTTTGGAGAAAAATTTCTTAGTTGTTTGTATTGGCAAAAAGCCCTGCATGTCTTGAAAATTAGGTTTGCTTTAATCTTTAGAAACAATTTTTACCGATATTTTCCTACCTGCTTTGGTGGTAAAGAAGGTGAGTAAGCTTTTTATAAGTAATAAAAAAGTTACTATTTTTGGGTTTTGAAATTTTATAAAAATTTTACAGAGCTCTCTATTGGCTTGTATTCCTGTAAGTTATTCCTTTTCCTAACCTATTACTTTTCTAATTTTATATTTGACCCTGATCCTATCGAGCATTTACTGTTCTCTTTGTATTGTGTGTATTCTTATAAATTGTCTTCAGTTACATGTGACTAAAGATAGATTAAAATTGTAAATATATGCTAAAATGAATGTTTTGCCTTGGGAGTTGTTCTTAGAACTGAGAACAATTGGTGCAAAGTAACCCCTAATCCTAAACAAGGTGCTAGATGATTCATGAAGGATTTACACTTCATTACACTAGTGTCAATAACGACTAATTTAAAAAAATTATTAAAATATAATTCACATGTCACCAAGTTTTCCAATAAGGTGCACAATTAGTTGGCTGTTAGTATATTTACAAAACTGTGCAAGCATCACTACAATCTAATTTTATTTTTATTTTTTTTTATTTTTTATTTTTTATTTTTTTAAATTTTTTTTTAATGTTTTTTATTTATTTTTAGGAGAGAGAGAGACAGCGTGAGCAGGGGAGGGTCAGAGAGAGAGGGAGTCACAGGCTGAAACAGACTCCAGGCTCCGAGCTGGCAGTCAGCACAGAGCCCGACGCGGGGCTTGAACCCACGAACCGCCAGATCATGACCTAAGCGAAAGTCGGACGCTTAACCGACTAAGCCACCCAGGCGCCCCAACTACAATCTAATTTTAGAACATTCTCATTGCTTCAAAAGAAACACCAAACCCATTGGCAGACAGTCTTCATCTTCCAGTCCTTCCACCTTTTTTTTAAAAGAGATTCACCTACTTTTGACATTTCACATAAATTCAAGTACCATAAAGTATGTGTCATTTTGTGTATGGCTTTTTCACTTAGCATAATGTTTTTGAGGTTCATTCATGTTTTGGCATGTACGAAACTGAATTTCATTTTACTGCCAAGTGATATACCATTCTACAGATATACCAGCAGTTGGCTTATCCATTCATCACTGATGGACATTTGGGTTGCTTATTTCCACCTTTTGACTATTATTTTTCTATGAACATCTATTTATATTTTTGTATAGAGGGGCATGTACCTTGTACCTATTGGGTACATAACTAAGAATAGGCTATATAATAACTTCATGTTTAACATACTGAGGAGCTGTCAAACTACTAAAAAGTAGTTTAGAAAACCATTTCTTATCATCCAGTTTGAATATATAAAAGGGTTGCTAAATAGAATTTACTGCACTGGGGAAGAAATTCAGTAGTGAGAATTTGGTTCATTTTTCCCTCCTATAGGGAGTAGGCAAAGGAGTGTCCTCACTCAAGTTTCTCCAAGTAGGAAGGTCTTCTGGAGAAACTTCTGGAAAACTTAGTCTATATCTTATTAAACCTTGTCGATTCAGAATTGAATACCTCTCTCTCTTTTGAAAAATGCTAAAGAGTGGCAGATGAAAAATGGAGATCCCCAAGATGTCAAGTATTGAAAAGTAATTACAAACAGCCAACCAAGAAAATAGCATCTGTGTGAGAGGTCTGTAGATGAAGGTCTTTCTGTCAGTTATCTTTCCTCTTAACCCCACCTCTCTCCTCTCTATTTCATCTCAATCTTGGATTTTCAAAGGCTGTCTAAGAAAAAGGGAAGGAGGCAAAGGACAGTTAGTAAACTGAATTCTTAAGTTCTTCAAACTTTGGGTTATCTCTTACACCCAGGATGGTATGTATACATGCCAGGAATATAGGTTGTGCTTGCTTTTCATGGCTAATGCCCAAACTGCAGGTTTCACTTTACAACACCTTGTCCAACCAGTCTTCACTAAAACACCCCATATTTCTCTTTGATGCCAGGCCAGATATTACTTTTAGTTGATCTGAAAACATGCTGTTCTTCTCCCATTAAAACTGTAGCTTATCATAGAATATCTTGAGTTCATGCTTACCTCCCTACATGATGAGGTAAACTAGAGGAAGCATAGTGATGTAGGAGATGATGGATATTCACTTCACAACTAGTTCTCCAAAACTTTCTGTACTGTCCACACTCTATTAATGCTTAATAAACATGCATTCAATGCATTAGTAATTAGACAGTGCATTAACCTTGCAATCAAAATCATAGAGTCAAATTCAAACTTTCTCCTTCAACTGCTTGATCACATTTTTTGAAACATACTTAACTGTTTTAGTCTTAGTATTTTCATCAGCAAAATGACTGCTGTGCAGGATGAACATTAATGCTTTTCTTGTCAACTCTGATTAGAAAGCTTAGTTGCAGCATATCCATTTTTTAGGAAGTGCTCATCTACATTTAATTGAGTTGGAAGTGCCACAGTATCAATTACTGAAGTCTTGATCAGATATTATTGATGTACATCATCATTTTAATTTGTTTATTCTACCTGGAATGATTGAAGACTCTGTACTTGCATTACATTTATTTCACTTAAATATTTAAGTATTTCCAAACATTGTTTAATATTTACGTAGTTAATATCTTTTCTGAGAGTTTCAAATATAATTTTTTCTTGATTTTTTGACATGAGATGAAAATATAAAATTTTGGAATGTCTTTATTTGTTCTGATTTTTATCCCTTCTCAAATATCTCTGACTGTTTTCTTTTCCCTTTGGCATTATTGAATGTACCATAATAAAATCAGAGATTTAAGAAATATTCATTTATCATGTGTGCTTTCTCATTCATTGTTTTATAATAGATAAAATTTGTTTATGAACTCATGAATTTTTTATTTAAATATTAATATAGTTTTTGCTATGCTGAATAGCTGAACCTGATGAATGCTAATTTTATTATTATACATTGCAAGAAAATACATAGACTCTTATTATCAGTATTTAATTTGTGTCAGATGATTTTCATATTTTGTACATGTATTTTATCATAATTTTTGGGTATGTATCTTTAAAAACATCAATGTGTTTAAAATTTGGCCTGAGTATTAGAAAAAATTTGGCTTATAAAATTATACTTATAAATATATGATAACTCTATGATAAAACTGAATTTCATTTATTTCACTGATCAAAGAATGGACTGAATAAGACTCCTTATTAGATATATATAGAAGTAAAATATTAAAAAACATTCTGCAAGTCAGATATTAGTAAACTAATTATTTTCAAATATTTTAAAACCTGAAATATATACCTATGTCTCATTTTAGAAAAATGAATATACTTTACAAGAAAATGATTTGGGAAAAGAAAGGAGAAATGATCCAGATGTACCTGTGATGAATGGGGAGCTATCCCAGGTCATAGAGTAACCTTTGGCACATTATACTTCTCAATCTAAGAGAGTCAAAGACCAAACATTAAGCTTACTCTTCTTCTCCCAAAGAAGTATACTGGTATTTGATAAGGACAAAAGGAAAATTGTCCATTCTCTTTTCTGCAAGATGATGGAGAAGAAACAAATTTAATCCAATTTCTAGGTTAGGGTTATATATCATAAAATGAATTCATGTGATTCTTAGCTCTATTTAAGATCCCAGATTTCAAAACTTAGTTGCCAACACCTGAAATGCCAAAATAGTGGTTTGAAAATGCATGCAATAAATCAATGAACATATTAAAGACTTGGAGACTGTGGGATGGGAATTAAAAAATAAAAAGCAGGAAGCTGTTAGTTCTATAAAGGGGAAGAATGAATTCTGACAAAGTAACAAACCTATGTAGACAGCAATGCAAGAAAGAACAATTTCTAGGGTTGTCTTTATATTCATCTGCTTGAGCTAGCCACTGTGCACAGAGTATAATTTTGTCACACAGCTGTAAAAAATGGACACACACAGACACAGACACAGACACACACACACACACACACACACACACCCCACTATTTCCCCCTCCTTTAAAGACCTGGTTAGTATATATAAAGAAGTCTTTTCTACATGAACTTGATCTATTAAGATATTACTACTTTAATGTCTCTTTAGCATTTCCTGTTGTACTCTTTGGTAGATACTTTTTAAAATATATTTTATGCTACTGCAAGTTTAAAGTGATGAGCTATATCCGTGGATTCCTCATGTTCTCCAAAGGTGAAAAACAATTAATGAATCTAGTTCATCAGTTAATTGGCATGACACTGAATTTTCCAGGACTCCTTTTTCTTCTTTTGGATGAAATTGAATTCAAGTTCTGTAGGGAAATGTCAGCTCTCTCACAGTTAAAAGTAGGTAAAATGTGATGAGTTATAAATTATGTATTGTTTGAGCCATACTTTATAGGTGTTCTTTCAGAGATCCACAAATGCAACATTGAGGTAGTAACCTGAACCATCAATCAAAGAAGTAACACGCCTTTAACTCTTCTGGTATTATTTACCTCTAATATAATATTGTTGATATATTTCACAGTTGTAAACAAACTATATATGCTGTCAGAAATCATAATAATGGGTAAAAACTAAGTCTCTGATACTCAAATGTCTTTAGTCTAACCTTGAAAGCATTTACTAAGTTTACTATGCCAGGTATTTGTAGCAGTAGAAAAATTAGTAATGTGATTTTCCCTGCAGTGATAGGGTGATAATGCATTTATACCTTGTCAGTGTAACAGTTTTTTTTCAGAATTTCGGTTGCTAGGACTATTGTGACATACTCTGCTTTGGCTCTGAAATAAGTTCTCTAATTCAATTTCCAAGAAGATTAATTGAAGCCAACATTCCTTGTTGGTTTTGATTCGTCAATAGATTGATTGACTTAGTACTTATTTGGTCCTGTTTTCCAGTGCAGAGGTCCAGTCATGCCCCCAGTAAGAACTAACTGGGCACAGGAATGCAAATTAATTCTTTCTGGTATTACATTTTCATGCCAACTGACTTTCACTTCCAAAGGTAGATGTGCCTTGTGAGCCAACTGTAGTTAATCATAGCCTAAATTATGTTGGCAGGGTCAAATATTATAAAATTCAAAGGTATTAAGAAGATATCCAGATGACTAACAGAAGGATAGTGGCAGATTCTAGAGAGCAGATAGTCTACAAATTATGTCACATGTAAAGTTACAATATATCGACCAATAAACAAGCTATATTCAGATGAATTTTTTGAGGTTCATTTAAACAAGAAATTTAAAAGATAATAATCACTTAAGGTACCTCTTGATAAATTATAGCTTGAAATTATATTTTAAAAGAGCTGTTCTCCATGAACGCTATGTGACAAGCAATATTCTAAACATTTAAATGCATTACTTAGTATATCACTTGGAAAACTCTTTATCTGATTACTATCAACAATCACAATTTTCTTGCATCTCACTGAAAAACAGGCCTTACCTGTCAAATTGAATCATATTTACTGCCCATATTTCCTAAGAGAATGTATATGTAAAATAACTTAAGGAATGAATAAAGTATGCGCCTAGAAGTATGCTTGACAAAACACCATTATTTCTCTTACTATAAGTTTCACATTTAAAATGCCTTTAAGTTTTGTAGCTTGAAGGAATAATTCCTACTTTTGTGTTTGTGAGATATAATGAACACAGAGAAAGACCTAGGTGTGCAGAAATGTACTAATTTGTTCCTAAGTTCTTTTTTGCGCTTAATCCCTCAAACATAGGGATGTGCTGTCATCAGGGAAACTTCTTATATTTTAAATGTTGTCATACAAAAGTCACTCTACTCCTCTACTACACCTAATTCTAAGTTTCTGTAAGTCTTTTTCTCTGAAAGGAAAATATAACAGGATTTAGAAGGGAAAGAGCACAGTATATTTAAGGAAAAAATATTTTGAAATGTAATGCATCATTTCTCAAAATTAGCTGGTAATGCTTCAAAATCAAATGTTAAATCCATTCAGTTCCTTGCTAGTGGAGGCAGTTTCTATCCAATGTGGTGGCAAAACAGACAAGCATAACCTGATTTAGTATGAATAGAAAATCTGGATAAAATGAAGTCTGTTCTGTTACCAAATTTCCTCTGGTATTCCAGGATGTTATAAAGTCTAATGAATAAAATCATTTTCCTGTATATAAACAAAAATCAAAGTGAGCCCTGATACTGCTAAGAATGTCAGTAAGTACTGTAAGCCACCCATAGGGATAAAATAATTTGTTTCATTTACATTTGAAATTTTTAAAGGATGCTATCAATAGTTATTCTTCACAGAAATGCATTCTTTATAAGACTTTGCTCTTTTGGACTAAACCCAAAGATATTGGTTATACAACGAATTCATGCAGTCCAAGAATAGTAGATTACGAAGACTTTAGTGCAGTTATATTCTAATATCAATATAATATGAAAGAGTAAAACATACATTTAATGAGCAAGTAAATTAAAAAATCCCATATTTTTATTTATTCAATAAAGAAAACAACCTGAATTCCTTTCTTCCACTTTTTTAGTCACACAATGGGTATAAATAAATTGAATAAAAATGGTACAAATTAATTACCTATCTCTCTCAAAGTTTCTTACACTTAAGCAAATATATGTTTTTCCAATAAACCTTTAAACAGTGTGCTGGCCTGATTTTAGAATCCATATATGTAACAAATGAAATACTCTTTAATCTTTATAGTTCTGTATTTTCCTTCACCTTAATAGATAAGAATTGCTAGGGGATGTTGTAAATTTTCAGATCACCCTATATCCTGGCATACCATCCATTCTGTAGCACCACATAATGTTCTGGTTGTGTTTAGTGTCATCATCATGATACAAAACAAAAAGCATAGTAAGAGGGGATTTGCCATCACCAATTAATAACCAAGTATATAGGGGCATATGCAATACAAATGACCCTTAGCCATGCTTATTTTTTTAATGTTTTATTATTGATTTTTGAGAATGAGAGACAGAGCACAAGCAGGGGAGGGGCAGAGAGAGAGGAGACACAGAATTTGAAGCAGGCTCTGGACTATCAGCACAGAACCCAATAGGGGGCTCATACTCAAGAAATGGGAGATCATGACCTGAGCCCAAGTTGGACACTTAACCAACTGAGCCACTCAGACACACTATTAGCTGTGCTTATTTTAACTTTTGTAAGTTAGTTACAGTAGAATGCATTTCATTGTCTAGGTTACAGAGCTTATGTTGATTTATATTGAATAAAACTCTTTTAATAACAGAGCAGTCACTATGTTGATAGAGTTTGCCTTCAAACTTCTTGCTGTTGCCAAAAAAGGAAAACAAAACAAAACTTTGATGTACCCTTAATATAAGACAAAATGTTTTAAAAAGGAAATTGACTATATGGAGTTTCTCCGTGATCTTATTCATTTATAGTCAGAATAATATAGCTCACTTTTCATAGGAAGAACATTCACACACATCTCATAAAATTGTGTTATAATAAAGTAAGTTCAGGTCTTCGTGAGATCAGTCTTTTAACATTTCTTTTCTTAAAGATGATCTATTTTGAGGGTCAAGCATTGAAAATGTTCAAATTTAATACATCATCCCCTAGATATCATGATAAAATGTTTTAATGTCCTGTGACGATATCTCATAAAGGGTTAAGTACTAGATGCCTTCCCAGCCTTCACTGCCTGTGTCACACAATGTAAACAGGAAGAGTAACTCTCCAATCTTGAGATCACCAGGGGGTAAAGCAGGCAAAGTTCTCACTTGTTTTCTTGTCTGATTGAGGTGTAATTTGCCTATAACAAATGTAAGTAAACAGCTCATTAAGCAACCACCAACCTGATCAAGTTATAGAACATTCTGATAACCAAGAACATGTCCTTTTAATCACTTTACAATCAGTCCTCTTCTCTGACCACACAGGAAAACCACTGTCCTGAATTCTACCACCATAGCTTAATGTTGTTTGTCCTGGAGTCATGAATATATGGACTGTGAGAATATCTGTTCCTTTTTTGTATATTTCCTTTCATTTTCATTATAATGTGGCATTCAACTCTATGGATATATCACAATCTGTTTCAAAAACTGTTCATCATTGCAAACCATCAAAATGTTGTGAATATTGATTTCAGGGGCAAAGCAGAGTGTTTGTAAGACAAAGAGGATGCTTGCTTGATAGTAGGGGCTATAGTTGCCCCATTGTTTCCTAGGGACGAAGGGGGATTTATATTTTCGTTATTTGTCTAGAGGAAGCAAATGCATAGCATACAGCTGGAGAAAAGATGGACTGCCGTAGGAAAATTTAGTCTTATATCTAATATGTGACTCTTAGATTTGAAAAAATTACTAATAACTATGTAATACCTTTACATGATATATTGATTATCTTAATAGTACTTTTAGGTATTTGATCAAGGAAAATGCATTTTTGACTTTTCTACTTTGATACTTAAAGTCTGTATAAGATAACTTTCCAACTCTTATCTCTTTTATTTACAATGACCTATTAATTAAAAATATCTCCAGACATAAAATTGGGGCCAACTGATTAACTGAACCTATGCACATTATTAAGCAATTGCAGAAAGGTATTTTGGATTGTGCAGTACATTCTGCATAAAATAGTGTACTAAAAGCCTAACTTTAGTAAGTAAATTAATGGCATTGACATAAACCACTGTTTTTTTCTAGGAAGATAGGCTAATATTTTGCTTCTGCTATAATGTGTCTTTAGGATATATTATCGTCTCTTAAATTGTACAGACATTTAGAAAAAAACATAAAGAAAAGATGCCTCTCTCACGTGTATATTTGTTGATATTATGAAGGAAGGCATTATGATTAAACAAATATCTATATACTTTAGAAACTCTATGAACTATAATAATATAAATTAAACAAAAATTTAAGTAAAAATAGTGATGCAAAAATTTAAGAACAGTCTAGAAGTGTACTGGAGTCTGATACATTTTCAGTCATTGTGTGCTTTTTTATTCATCATTTTAGCCATTCATATTGAATGTAATTTTCTGGTCTCCAATAAAAAGAGGTATATTTACTCAATTACATGAGAGATTTAATGTAGAGAAGAAAACATTTCATTTTGTTCTTTATCTTTTTTTAACTTAGAGAGAGAAAATCAATCAGTGAGAGCAGGGGAGAGGGCCAGATAGACAGAATTTTAGCAGGCTTCATGCTCAGCGCAGAGCCCAGAATAGGGCTTGATCCCATGATCCTGGGATCATGATCTGAGCCAAAACCAGTTGGAAGCCCAATCAAATAAACCACCCAGGTGCCCATAAGAAAAAAATTCTATTTTTCTATTTCATATATAATGCAAGGTTGCTAGAACAGCAAGTTGTTTCTATTTGTAAGAAAGACATTCCGTTTTTTTAAAAAAAATGTTTTATTTATTTTTGAGAGAGAGAGTGAGCAGGGGAGGGTCAGAGAGAGAAAGAGACACAGAATCTGAAACAGGCTCTGAGATGGCTGTCAGCACAGAGCCCAACGCGGGGCTCAAACCCAGGAACCGTGAGATCATGACCTGAGCCAAAGTCGGATGCTCAACCTACTGAGCCACCCAGGCGCCCCATGAAGAAAGACAGATTCCTTAACATCACAGTCCTGGAAGATATCTGATGAGTATTAATAATACACCATTTATACTGTAGGTACTATGTCTTGTAAAAAAACAAACATTAGTATACCCTTAAAATTATTTTATGAATATATAGTGTATAGAATATATATATATATATGACTATATTGTGTTTATCATTGCTCATTAATACTTTCAGCAAATATTTATTAAGCACATATTATACACTAGACTCTATTCTAGGAACTATCAATACAACAGTAAGAAAGCAGTAGACAAAACATAAATATGTGTGTTAAGTAGTGATATGAATTATGGAAAAAACTTGAACAAAATCATAGGCATAGGAAGAGCCTGGGATGAGGGGGTATTTTTTTCTTTCCAGACAGTAGTGAAGAAGGCCTCCTTAATAAGTGATATGTAAACAATGAACTTGAAGACAGTGGGTGAGCAAGCACATCCAGGAAATAGTTATCCAGTTAGATGGTGTACCAAGTTCAACATCCTTGTGGCGGGAAACAAGTTTGGCATACTTAAGGACTGCAAGAGGTGGAATGAACAAAAAGAAGATTGAGACTAAAAATAATTGAGTGAGAGGAAATGAAAAATTATCAGACATCCCAGTATAAAAGATGACTAGGTTCTTGTACATGGGTTCTGGAATTTAAGGAACAAGTCTGTATTGCAAATCAAAAGTTGGCATTAATTGTCATAGATAGAGTTCGAATTAAAAGTCTTGAAAATGGATGAGATCACCAAAGAAGGAAAAATAGAAAGGAGATGTCCAATAACTGAACCATGGTTCAGAGATAAACTAAAAACATGGAGAGGATTAAAGCTGAAGGTGTGAAAGACACACAAAAGGGACTGAAGTTTAGCTAGAGAACTGGTAACCCTTGTAAACCCATGACCTGACAGGAAGCAAGCCAGAAAAAGAAGTATCTTAAATACATTTTGTCCTCTGCCACTCCAATCTCCTCCTATTTCATTCCATGAGTTGATCCCAGTAGGAAACCAGAAAGCAGGACGCTCAGCTAAAACAGCTCACAGGGGCTAATTTTCTAGGACAGATCAAGGTGAAAAAAGAGAATATTGAATCTGCATGGGGAAAGAGAGAGTATTATCTCACACATAGGCATGAAGAGTAAGTTGTATTTAACCAGTTGGTGGTGATTCTAGACAGTATGGTGAAGGGAGAAAGGACAAGAAAATTGAAATGCACAAAAAAACTATAATAATAATAATGCAATATGCACTCTGGTGAAAAAAAGTAGGAAAAATGGGAAAGAGATAGTCCAAAACAGTAGAAACAATGGACTTTACGTCCTGGGATAGTTGAATAGTTGAAGAATTGCTAGAGTCTGATTACTATACAAAGTTATGGAAAATGATTAGGAAAGAAAGAAAGGAGGTAGTGATAAGAGAGGATGGCACCCATCCTGGCTAAGGTCTATTGTATGATCATGAAACTATGTGGCTGGGACAGACTGGAGAATTAATAATTGGAGGAACTATTATAAAAATAATGATATATAATTTTATTAGAATATACTTATATAATGATATATATTGTTATAATCATATATGGTAATAACAATATAACATTATTATAAGTATATTGTGATATAATTATATTTCAATTCTAAGACAATGAAATTTAAAAGCTAGGAGAATTCAAAGTACTGAAATTTTGGCAATATGAAAAGTGGAATTATGACGAATTAAGGGGGTTGCATTAGGATGAGTCACTTGTATGGGGCTCCTGGGCGTCTTAGTCAGCTGAGTGACCAACATAAACTCAGGTCATAATCTCACAGTTCATGGGTGCGAGCCCATGTTGGGCTTTGTGTTGACAGCTTGGAGCTGGGAGCCTGCTTCAGATTCTGTGTCTCCCTCTCTCTCTGCCCCTCCCCCACTCATTCTCTGTCTCTCTCTCTCTCACACACACACACAAATGAACATTGAAACAAAAAGAGAATGAGGTACTTGTCAATATCATTGTGAAATGATACAAAGAAGTGTTTTGTATCAATTAATACAGAAAGGTGATGTGAGCATAACAGGAGAAACAAAGTTTAGAGATTGTGTTGCAGACGGAGCGAATTCCAGAGGCTACACCTGAAAGTTTTTGTGGAGTTCATGAGGAGTGGACTATGAGGTGGAATATGGGATTTAGACCTGAAAGGCGTTAATGCACTTGGGTTTGGGTCTCCTTATGGTGAATGACACAAGACAAAGATTTAGATCTGGGCAGGATTAGTGTAAATTATGTCAGCCATTTTGTTGAGGTTAGGCTATGAGTCTGAGTAGAGAGAGAGAGAGAACCTTATCTTGTCAAGAACCTGAAATGATCTTGACACTTTTTCATGTTAATGTGGAGGCCAAGAGTAGTGGTGTATGATCAAGAAATAGCTATGTGCCTCTTTATTAATACATGTTTGTATGTATTCCTATAACTCCTTTTTGTAATTATTTCATGTAAACAAAGGAAGAAAAGAATAATGTCAGAATGTCAGACTAGAAGATGCTGTATTATTTGGGGTTACATGTTGAGTGTTTTGCTTAGGAACATTTTTTTCACTATTTAGTGACCGTTTTATATATGATATTTTTGAATAATAATTACAGATCAGAACAATCTGGCACCTACTTCTGATGTAATTGTCTTTGAAAAGAAGGGCGAGTCAGGAATAGACAGATTTCTTGTGGGCAGAAATTAATAGCAAGGAATCTCTGTAACATTGGGAGCCTTGGGGAGGCAAGGCAGGCTATCTGTCTCCTCGATATTCTGAGTCCTGAAGAGACACATTTAATTTTCTTGGAATAAGCCGAGGGAAAACCTAAGAGCAGTCAAGTCCTGTCATGGACCAGGATAGCTCACCAAGATCTTATCTGTCGGCAGTCATATCCATCCTCAAGAATGGATGTCTAGACATTGAGAATATATATTCTGGGAATAGCAACAAGAATTTGGGAAATACACCATGTGACCCGCTTTGGAAGCAAGGGAAGGTAGGGTTGCAGTGGGATGGGTAGTTGACCCCAGGTCCATTTATGGTAACAAAAACAATCAGTATTTTTAAAATTCTGATGTATTATTTTTGGATTGTGTAGGTTGGAAAGAAAAAAAAAGATTTGGGGAAACTAGTCTGGAAGCCATTCTGCATCTGGAGACTTGCTCCTGATTCTCTGTTGCTGTTAGTTATTTTTTTGAGGGAGAGGTATGAAGAGGAGGGAGTGTTTGGAGACCACTGATGGGACTTTTATCTATCTGTTTAGGTAGACTTGGAACAGATGACTGTTGCAGTTATATATTTACTCTGTGATCATTCTTTTTCTTTTGCTTTAATTGAACCTCAAGCAAAAAATGTACGTGGTCACTTGCTAGGAAAATAAGTTTAGTAATTGCAGAAACTCAGTGTCTTCCAATCTTGTTGAAACATTTTGGGGTAATAAGTACATATATAAAAGAAGGAAACATGATTAGATTTCATTGTATGTCTTTCATTATACAATTAATATTTTTTATATCACCCAAGTTGACTTAAAAATTTTTTTAACATTTGTTTATTTTTGAGAGAGAGAGAGAGAGCTCGAGCAAGGGAGGGGCAGAGAGAGACACAGAATCAGAAACAGGCTCCAGGCTCTGAGTTGTCAGCACAGAACCTGATGTGGGGCTCAAACTCAGAGACCACGAGATCATGAGCCCCACCAAAGTCAGATGCTAAACCACTGAGCCACCCAGGCACCTTATGTGACACATACTTTTAACAAAAACTACCCAAAGTGCATAGGCCTAAATTACATAATGCCCATTAGCATTGGTTTGGAATGATGTAACAGGCAAACAGATTCATATAATGATGAAACCTGCAGTTTCCTCCAATTCAGAATATAATATAGATACAGTTTTTCAAAATGATCATTTTCTTTAATAATTAAATAAAAAAGATTTGTTTTGAGAAGCTATATTATGAAAAATCTGATATAGTAAAATCATTTGCTTTGATAAAAATGGCCTATTATATAGAACCCTAAAGATAATTTTTGATTTGATATATGCACCCTCATTTTGAAAAGTCTATTGTAAAGTGCTATAATATCTCTTGGTTTGACATTTGTTCTGAACTTCAAGAAATAACAAAGGTTAGAGGCATTTTTTGATATCACTGGGAAAAGTCATTGCTTAGTCACTGAATGTGGTAAGTCCAGAAAAGACAAATAAATTTAACATGAAAATCTGTGTTTTCTAACATACATGGAGGCAAAATCTCATTATATAAAAATTTTTAATCAAATTCCACTTAATATTTAAAAGTCTAACACGAATTGTTAGATATTCATAGGACTTACATAAATATGCATGTTTAGTGGCACCTGGGTGTCTCAGACAGTTGAGTGTCAGACTCTGGATTGCAGCTCAGCTCATGATCTCACAGTTGGGTTCTTTCTACTGAGCTCTCTCTACCTTAGGCTCTGGGCTCAAAGTTCAGAGGCTGTGTGGCTTCTTCTCTCTCCCTCTCTCTGCCCCTCCCCTGTTCTCTCTCTGTCTCTCTCTGTCTCTCTCTCTCTCTCCCTCAAAATAAATAAATAGACATTTTAAAAAGTAAATATATATGTTTAATGACAATATTAAATTATTTTACTCAGCCAAACTGGTGTTTCTTGCCAATTCTTCCTTTAATTTTGATGAAAATCCATCACAAATTTCAGTATATATGCACATAGGTACAGACATGGGCACGTAAGTGTTTCTCAGTATGTCCTGTCCAATGCCACTATCTTCACCTTGATCCACATTTTTATATTAGTATATTATGTACATGATACATCTTATGTTTGTGTGTGTTTATAGAAAAAGGAATTGGTTCACATAATTACTGGCCCTGGCAAGTATGAAATCCATTGGGCAAGCTAGAAACTCAGGAAGACTTCTATGCTGAAGTCTTGAAGAAAATTTTCTTCCTCCCTGAGAAACCTCCAATTTTACTCTTACGGTTTCATCCCACTGAATGGGGCTCACCTACATTCTCCAGGTAATTTACTTAACATAAATTTAACTGATTTTTCATCTTTGACTTTCAATAATTTCCACAAAAATCCTTCATAGTAATAAATAGCCTAGTGTTCAATCAAACATCCAGACACCATACCCCAGCCAAGTTGATATATAAAATTAACCATGGCATATACTATATATCAGTTATTATTTTAAATATATTTTCTCTAACCATCTTTAAGACATTTATTTTGTTTATATATTGCATTTTCCAGTTACTCAAAAATAGTTTAAACATAGAGAAAGGAAACAAAAGTATAGGATTATCTAAATGTAAGCTTGATGGTTGTATAAAATGTTACAGTATGTAGAAATCATTTTTTAAGAGAGTTAAATTGTACACTCCATTTCATACCCATGTATTTAAGGAAATGTAAAAAAAATGCCTTCTAAGAGAAGAAGATATCAGCTAATTATAAAATATTTGAGATTCACTATTAAAATCCTTAATTTCTTTTTATTTGTATTGCTTTAATATATTTTATTATACTCATTTTTAAGCCATTTCTAGCCAATCCTAATTATTTACTTTCTCCTACCATAATATATATAATACACAGTTAGTTTATAAAATTAATCAAATAGAAATTAACTGCTTTCCATGTAGAAATACAATCCAAATTTAAAAGCCTTCTCCACAAAAAATTTTAGGAAAGACTTTTTTATTCAAACAGTACCTTTATATAGAGTTCATGAAGTTCACGAAGAACACACGTGTCTAGAAACACAAACTAAAATGGAATTTGATGAACACACTAATATGGAACTTGTCATGCACGTATATACACGAAGACAGAAACACACATGAAATCAAAGATATTAGAATGCTTGGAAATTGTTCCAGTCTCATTTGGCTTCAGGTGTTATAACAAAATACCATAAACTCGGTGGCTTGTGTTAACTGACATTTGTTTCTCACAGTTTTGGGGTCTAAGATCAAGGTGTCAGCAAATTTGGTGTCTGGTGAGAGCCCTCTTCCTGATTTGCAGGCAGCCATCTTCTTGCTATCTGCTCACCATATTGAGAGAGAGAGAGGGAGAGGGAGAGAACAAGAGAACAAAATTCTCTTGTCTCTTCTGACAAGGGCACTAATTCTGTCCCGAGGACCTTACCCTTATGAACTCCTCTAAACCTGAGGATCTCCCAAAGGCCCCACCTTCTAATACCATCACACTGGGGTTAGGGCTTCAGCATATGAATTTTGGGGAGATAGAATACATTTAGTCCATAACAGTGCTCATTCCCTGTTTGTCATTTCTCCAGCCTTCTCTGCGAGGTAAAAGCAGGTATACACTTTATGGACGTTCTTTGCTGTGTTTTCAGAGGATTTTGTACCTCTCACTAATGCTAATATTCATCAAAATAGATAATTATAGAGTTTACCACTGCAGGTACAATTGAATAAAGAGACAAGCCTCTCTGCAACAGTCATCTTTATATCTATGTGTCCAGCCATGATTATCAATTGATATGATTATCAATATATGTTTACAAAATCAAAATATTCAAATATATTTATTTGCCTTCATTACTATTTATTAATATTGCTATTTATCTGACATACCACATTTGCCCTGTAGATCCTTGACTATAGCAGTTTTATACAGATTTCTGATGGAAGATAGAACTTATGCTATCTTAGTCAATTCATTTATGTCATTCCAAGTGTCTCATCTAAATAACCAAAAATATCTTATTGAATAATTATGGGGACAAAAAATTTAAAGCATGTCTAGAAATACTCTTCATTTTTAGTAAAATCAGATGCCTCTAGAAGTGCATAGATTTCCTATGGCTGCTAAATGCATAGCCATAATTAAAGACTGCCTCTTCCAATCGTCCAGTGCGATCAATAGCTCTGAGGACTTTTCATAGTAGAACTAAAGAAAATAATGTGCTCCATTTATTTGGGTCTTGGACAGACTTGTGTCTCCAATATCTAGCATGTCTTTTTTCAGGAATTGACACTTCATTTATTAAGATTTAAAAAGTGACAATTTAAAGAGCAATTGAAAAGAGCCTCATGTCCATCATGAACTCATAGTTTTAACTAAAATCAGAAAAAGAAAAATAGAAGCAGCACAGGCAATATGGGAAAGCAAGTGTCTGGGTGTGTGGGTGCGTGTGCACAGGTGTGTCACCTATCACATCTGTTTCAAGTCCAAAATGTTCAATGGCAATCCCATCCTTAAGACAGCCAGGGCCAGGCTGCAGTCCCAAGGGGAACCTGCCCCTCGGGCACACGCCTGCTGGGTGTATACCCCATGGACACCCATGCATTTCTCTAGCATATTTGGTGATGGTTATCATGCATTGATTCATTTGGATCACTATTATTTATATCAACATCAATTTTTGGTGCTTCTTTAATGTTGAAACAAGAAAGAGGCTGAATTTTTTCTAATAGTGCTATCTTTTTAAAAAGGATTTGTTTAATGTTTATTTTTGAGAGAGACAGAATGTGAGTGGGGGAGGGGCAGAGAGAGAAGGAGACACAGAATCCGAAGTAGACTCCAGGCTCTCAGCTCTCAGCTCTCAGCACAGAGCCCTACACAGTGCTCGAACTCACAAACCACTAGATTATGACCTGAGCTGAAGTCAGATGCTTAACCAACTGAGCTACCAAGGTGTTCCACTAATAGTACTATTTACACAGTAAAACAAGGAAACGGGATGCCTACCTCTGCCACCTGGTCTTCTTTTAGAGTTTGTCCCATTCTTGTTTATTTAAAAAATATATATATTTTTTAATTTTTGAGAGAGAGAGAGAGAGAGAGAGAGAGAAGAGAGACTGCATGAGTAGGGGAGAGCCAGAGAGATATAGAAACAAAGAATTCATAGCAGGCTCCAGGTTCCGAGCTGTCAGCACTGAGCCTGACATGGGGCTCAAAACCACAAGCTGTGAGATCATGACCCACAAGCTGTGATATCATGACTTGAGCTGAAATCAGATGCTTAACCGACTGAGCCACCCAGGTGCCCCACTCTTGTTCATTTTAAATTTGTACTGTTTCATACAAATCTCCTTCTCCCAGTGGCTTATTTTCCAATGAGTTTTTAACAGTTAATATGTGCTCAAAACAGAGATGTAAATATTATTCATATATCTCTTATTAACCTGCATAGGGACATGAAGATAAGATGAATGAAAAAAATGTGTTTTTTGCTACTTGGTCTTGATGGTTAATACAAATTAATACCTAATTCATTTACTTAGAAGATTGCATTCTATCACTAAATTCTACTCCTGAAACAATATTACACTATATGTTAACTAACTAGAATGTAATTTAAAAAAATGATACAAAAAATAAATAAAAATTTCTGATAAGACTGAAAAAAAACTCCAAGATTTCATTCTAAACTAAAACATGGTTTTCTGTATTTCCATAGTGAGATAACAATATTCTTTATGAAATTCCCTATCCAGTACTATACAGATTTTTAAAAGGTTTTTAGTGACTAATTTAATATCACTTCCTGCTTTCTCTGCTTTTCTGGATTACTGAGTTACATAATTTTAAGTATTCAGAGCCAAGAATTAAAGCCAATCTTTCCTATGACCTCTCATGGAACCATAAATATAGGATTTATAGGATTTCTTCATATTTCTGAATACTGGACTGAATAGCATTTGCTATTAAGTGTTAGTTTGTGGTGCTTTTGTTTTTTGAAGTTTAAGACATCAAATATCATTTTTGATTATTATTTGCTAAAGTGTTTTAACTTACGGAAATTTAGGTAACAGAAGTATTTGTTAAAAGAAACTGACAACTTTTCCTTACAATTCTTTTGTGCTAAATCTACATTTGAATGTACTTTAAATGTTCTCTTCCTCAGCTAATTCAGAGACTAGGAGAATTGTGAAAATGTAGTGTATAATTCAAAGTTCATGCTGCATTTTGAGGGAAAAAGGGAGATTAATGAAGTCAAACTCTTTGTTTTAGGGGGAAAATGAAGCCTACTGAGAAATGCTTCTAAATGGTGCATAACTGCTTTATGAATCAGGCAGAATGAGTTGGTGTAGGGTTATAAAACAATTAATGTTATTCATTGGGTCTAGAGTAGTAAAGTAAGAGTTCAGTGCTAATAGCATTTCATCACTCGAAGGACCAGAGAACAAGAACCTATTTATCATTGAGCTCTAACTGCAAATACAATTTATGGCTGGAAGTTTTTGTTTCTGTTATACTGATAGAACAAATAAAATGTGTGAAGAATTAATTTTCTGGAAGCCAGGTCAACAATGAAGACATTTAAAAAGGATAGGACAAAACCAAAAACAGGAAAGAAATTGCTTTAATGCTTAGTCACATTGATGAGCTGTGTTATCAAGTTAAGTTAATCAATTCAGCAGTAATTTGAACATCTCTTCTAATTTTCAATGAATAAAATATAACATAAGTCACTGGAGATAAAATAAAAGACTTTTAATGTATATTCATTAGTTTACAGTGTGCAACATATAATGACGGACTTCACTTACAGTATGTAGTTTGCTTGAGTAAATTACCAGAAGCCTCTAAAGAAATTGAAGCACACCCAATATTAAATGGATTCAGCAGACACTACTAATTATGAGAACATTTTAATATTTAGGAGACTCCATTATTCACTGGGCAGAGAATATACACAAACAGTCACATTACACATTTTTATGGCAGGATGGAAAACATTTTAATATTAAAGTCAGAAATGAGAACAACATTTTAGAAGAAACAAAATGGAGAGAAAAATCATAATACATATTACCTCATTGCATAATGGTGCAAAGTTTATGGCCTGAACTATGAAGTAATTGTGTATTTCACTGCCTGTTTAGATGTGATAGGGTGAAACGCTTGGGCTTATAGTGGTAAAAGAGATTTTTGGAGCAAGATAAAAATGTGTTAAATGCTGCCAAATATGGATTTCAAGTCTCTATAACTAGATTTTATGTTATACAGTAGTATAATTTGACAAAGTGATAATAGAGTTCAGTGAGAGGAGAACCAAATTATACAGGCTCTGAATAGAAAATCTCATTTGAAGACTCAACTACTCTCGTGTTTAGCTAGGGTATTACACTTTAATGAGAAACAGGCACTCAGATGCCAATCAGCAAGTCTAGACACTATTTCAATATTGTGTGACCAGATGAGAACTCTAAATTTGATTCTCATGTTCTGAGAATTAATATTCAACATTCACAATGTAATAGAGCTCCGCACATTTCCCTTGTCCTGCTGTGAAAGAAAGGTATTTCTCTTCTGTTCTTACCCACCCACACTCTTACCCACAGATGCTTTGATACTGATATATTTCTAGTCATGGAATTTACTTGCTTAAGCTTTATCAGTGGGTTCTAATTATTCTCAGGACACGGTTAAGAATCCTTAATGTTATCCACAAAGTGTTCCATCATCAGATCCCAATTAACTTTCAGATTTATCTTCTCTCCATATACAGCAATTGCACTGAAAATGTTTAACCACTGGTACATCACAGCCAATGAACTGTCAGAAGAGACTCCAGCCAATGACCTCATGCTGTGCTAGGCATTCTCTCTTTAGTTTTTTTGACTCTCAGGTGGTTGAAGAATTCCTAGGTAGAACTAGGAGTCCATGAGGGGCTCAGGGCAAAGACATTTATTGTTCTTTGCTCATATGCACACACACACACACACACACACACACACACACACACACACACACAACTAGCACTCCTTCTGGGTTCTAATAATACTAATCCTTCTTCTGACATACAGGCTTGTTAAACTCCTTCCAATCACTGGGATCTTCATACCTGTTGTTTCCTATTCCTGAAAACCTCTTCCAGCCTGTAACATTTTTAGCTGGCTAAGTATTACCCAACTTCCAAGTCTCAAATTCAGTGTTACTTGATCTTCACCAGTCTGGATTAATTTTGTCCATTTATTTTCCTCATATACTATCCTGTACTTGGCTTGCACACAAAAAAGATCTTACTTCATATTATTTAAATAATTATTTGTCCTCATTTTTTTACTTTAAAGCAGTGGGGTGTTGTTCCTGTTGTTTTTGTTGTTTGTTTTTGTTTTTGTTTTTGTTGTTTAGTGGACCTCTAAACACCTGGATTCATAATTTAAAATGCCAACTCTTGGAGTCCCCTCTATGGCTAATTTAACAAGATTCTTGGTGATTCTTTTTTAATGTTTATCTATTTTTGAGAGACAGAGAAACAGAGCATGAGGAGGAGAGGGCAAGAGAGATTGGAAGACACAGAATCCGGAGCAGGCTCCAGGCTCTGAGCTGTCAGTACAGAGCCCAATGTGGGGCTTGAACCCACAAACTGTGAGAACATGACCTCGGTTGAAGTTGGATGCTTAACAGACTGAACAACCCACGTGCCCCAATTCTTGGTGATTCTTAATGTAAATTACAATTTAGGAGCTATGATGAAGACTGAACTTAATGTTCACAGTATTAAAGCACCTCGCATACAGCGAAACACACAATTGTTACTTAAAATAGTACTGAACGAATGTTACGAGTGCATGTCAAAACTAGTTCATTGATAAGAGTTTATTTTCAAGTGTCAGCTTGTGGACTTAGATAATTTGTGATGAGTGGGGAACTGAGTTAAAGATTAGATATAATAAAACTTTTATGCTGTATTGCAATAGTCATTGATGCTGAATCCTTCAATAGGAGGGGTTTTCCTGCTTCAAAGTGCATGTGGGCAAGATGCCATAAAATTAGCTGTGAATTATTGGTCAATGTTAATCTATCACTTCCTACATGTCTCTTCTTCTCCTTCCTCCTCCTCTCTCCCCTCCCCCACTCTCCCTCTTTCTCCTTCATCTTTTTTTTCTATTTATATGTTACTTTTCCCCCCCTTCCTAACTCCTCAATCTGTATGTTAGATTTTTCTGGTTCCCACTGGCATTCAAGTAGATGGTTTCAATCTCCCCTACACAGTTAAGCCTAAGAAAATAATAAAGAAAATAGTGTGTATAAACACCAAAACACTGAAAATGTAAAATGCTATATCAATACTGATTGATATATAAATCAGAGGGCTTCATTTTTAGCATTAGTGATGACCTTTTTATACTTACAAATTTATACAAGTCAAATAAGAGAACATTAATTCTTGAATCAATTAAATTTGGAGCAACAAGATCTCCAAGGTGTTTTGAGGTGTGT
Source organism: Proteles cristata cristata (assembly GCA_017311185.1). Classification (NCBI taxonomy): domain Eukaryota; kingdom Metazoa; phylum Chordata; class Mammalia; order Carnivora; family Hyaenidae; genus Proteles; species Proteles cristata. The sequence continues at coordinate 815,731 of JAESUZ010001400.1, forward strand.
TTTGAGGTTCAATTACGTTTTGAAGTTCATTTAAGTTAGCTATAAAGGCTTTGTAAAATGTTATTTACTGTGACACATACAATCATGGTCTTACATAGAGAAACCCCAATTAATTTATTGGATATAATTATCATTCAATAAAACCTATGTACAATACCTATGTATCTGTTAGTAAAATATATGGAATATTTCTATTTATGGGAATGTTAGTGTAAAAAAAATAGAATATTATGTAATGAAAAACCTTAGGAACTACTAGTCTAAATGGAATTGTACAGATATATATGAGGAACTTAAGGATTTCACTAATTCAGTGACTTCTCTAACTCAGCAAAAGCAGAAACTAGAAGAGAATGCATAACTCCTGACTCCCAGTGGAATTCTCACTTCACCACATGATGATGGATTTGTACAAATACTGCCTAATTATCTAAAGTGTCTAAAGCCTACATCACTCATGGAGAGTATGCAGAGCTAAGTCTCTTGACATTTCCAAGCAAGGATCTTAGAATCATTTTCTTATTATTAGAGTTTGTCAAATGCTAGATCTTTTCAGGCAATAGATTAGCTTAAATATCATATGTTTCCCTTTATAAAAACTACTTGTTTGAATATAGTTGACACACACTAGTTTCAGGTCTACAACATTGTGATTTAACAGCTCTGTACGTTATACTACACCTCCTTCAAGTTTGGCTACCACCTGTCACCATACAGTGCTATTACAATACCGTTGACTATATTCCCTATGCTGTAACTTTTGTTCCCATGATTTACTCATGCCATAATGGGAAACCCTTCCTCTCATTTTGCCCACCTCTTTTCCTTCTGGTAACCACCAGGTTTTTCTCTGTACGCATATTCATATCAGAATCAAAACCGATTCTGATTTTTGTTTTATTCATTAGTTGTGATTTTTAGATTCTGCATATCAGTGAAATCATATGGCATTTGTCTTTCTCAGTCTGACTTATATCATTTACCATAATACCTTCTAGATCTATCGATATTGGCACCATCTCATCTTTTTCTATGACTGTGTAATACTATAGTGTGTGTGTGTGTGTGTGTGTGTGTGTGTGTACCACATGTTACTTATCCATTTGTCTATTTATGGATACTTAGGTTGCTTCCATGTCTTGACTACTGTAAATAATTCTGCAATAAGCATTGTGCTACATATAGCTTTTCAAATCAGTGCTTTTGTTTTCTTTTGGGTAAATACCCAGTAGTGAAATTATTGGGTCTATGGTATTTCTATTTTTAAGTTTTGAGGAAACTTCATACTATTTTCCACAGTGGCTGTACCAATTTACAGTTCCACCAACAGTGCATGAGAATTTGTTTCCCTCTATATCATCACTATTTCTTGTCTTTTTTATTTTAGCCATTCTGTCAGGTGTGTCGTGATATCTCATGTGGCTTTGATTTGCATTTTTCTGATGATGAGTGATGTCAAGCATCATTTTATGTATCTGTTGGCCATCGGTATGTCTTCAGTTGAAACCTCTGTGTTAAGGTCCTCTGACCCTTTAATAATGTTTCTTTGGGGGTGAGGGAGGTGTTGAGTTGTATAAATTCTTTATATATTTGGATATTATCCCCTTATTTGATATATCATTTAAAAATATCTTCTCTCATCGGTAGGTAGTCTTTTTGTTTTGTTGATGGTTTCCTTCACTGTGAAAAATCTTTTTATTTTGATATAGTCCCAATCATTTGTTTTTGTTTCAGTTTTAGAAGATACACATTTAACAAACATATAAACTTTCTCATTTTAACTTAGATGAAAGTTGCCAGTAAAATATATGCTATGAATCTTCTTTTTTATAATTAGAAATATACTCAGTCTTGTAAAAGAAGAATGTGTTCTTTTTGACAAAAGTCAAGATGCAAGGATCATTAGCACTTTCTGGTGCTTATGTGAATACAGAAATATTTCAAATGGGTTTGTAAAAATATGCCCTTAACTACTCTGCATGTAATTGGGATACACTTTCATTTTTTTTTTTTTTATTGTTGTAAGGATTTATCCTTGGCTAAAACAGATACATGCCTTAGAGTAATGATTTTCACACTGTTTTATTATGGGCCCTTATGAATAGAAAGAAATTGTGCTGCTGCTTCTAGAGGATCAGTCCAAGATGGGGTTAACTCATCGAGTCTCCAATCAGAGAACTTGATGATAGTCCAGGGGCATCTGAGTGCGTAAGTTGGTTCAGCATCTGATCCTTGATTTCTGCTCAGCTCATGATCACAGGTTTAGTGATTTTGAGCCCTGCCTTGGGCTCAGTGCTGACAGTATCTAGCCTGCTTGGAATTTTCTCTCTCTCTGCCTTTCCCCTACTCATATGCTCTCTCTCACTCTCTCAAAATAAACACTTACAAATATTTTTTAAAAAAGAAAAATAAATCAATCCTTACAATTATAATGACATGGATAATAAAGGAAACTATAATTCTATAGTATAAATATTAATCACCATCTCAGGACTATCGGTTAGTCTCTCCATTTTATTACCCCAAATTTTACAGACTAAATATATGTGCAATTGTAAAGAAGAAGGACATGGATGCTCATTTTAAATGAGTATAAGTTGTTTTAGAAATTAAAAAAAAAAAAAAAGCCCACAAAGTATACTTATATGTCTGCCTCAATGTACTGGTGATAGAAAGCCCACAAAGTATACTTATATGTCTGCCTCAATGTACTGGTGATAGAAATAATTAAAAAGAGGGGTGTGTGAGTGGCTTAGTCAGTTAAACATCCAACTCTTGATTTTGGCTCAGGTCATGATCTCACGGTTTGTGGGTTCTAGCCCCATAGGAGGCTCCATGCTAACAGCGTGGGGCCTACTTGGGAGTCTCACTCTCCCTTTTCCTCTGCCTTTCCCCTGCTCGTATGTGTGCACTGTCTCTCAAAATAAATAAACTTTTAAAAAAAGAAATAATCCAAAGAATATTAAATCATATTTATTAATATTAAACTCTAAATGTCTATTCTATGTAGTCATAGGACTTCAAGCACTGGAGCAGTTTCTGTACTTGTGTTTATTTTCTTTCAGGATGTTAATGCTAATTCTTCACTCAATAGACACTCCTTAAGTTACCTGATTTGAGCTTGATTCTGACAAGGCTGTTGTGAAATCCAGCTTAAAAACAAATCAGACATTACCTTTGAGGTTAATGAAATCTTTAATTAATTCCTATTCTTGGTTTTAGTCATTTCTTACAGTCTCTAATCTAGTGAGATATAAAGTATTTTTGAGACTCACAATGTCAAGAGAAGGGCACCCATCGTTAATTAATACCTGTCATGACTTAATGTATTGCTGGCGACTGCCAAGTGTGAGAAAGCTCATTTTATAAGAAATCATAAAATGGACGATTATGCCCTCATCTGGAAGTCATTCTTGGCCTTCCAGAATATGTGAACAGAGGTTTTTGAAGATGGTCCCTGAGTCCACATTATTTCTTCATGTAGTAGTCAAAGAGTGAAAATTTGGCATTTGAATGTCATCATTTACTTATCATAAGTCACCTTTCCTTAAAGGTGAGAGTAAAGTGGCACATGATTTTCACATGTTACCTTTTATAACACTTAAGACAATAATTTAAATTATTAAAATGAGAGTAAAGTGGCACATGATTTTCACGTTACCTTTTATAACACTTAAGACAATAATTTAAAATGACATGTTATGTTGATTGACTTAATAGGACCATTCTCAAATTAGATAAGAATTAGATTTTTTTTACATTTTTGTCTCCATAGTAACTATAAATTAGTAATAAAACAGTCTCTATTAAGTCATATGCCTTTGGTGAATTTTGTAATTACTTAACCATTTGGATTTGACTGCTTTAATTCAAGTTTATATACCATACTATAAAATAAATAAATATTTTTATAATAAATAAATATTTTTATAATAAATATTTAGGAAACACTCTACTATATGATACAATATGGTTGTATGATCATTATAATATATAATATAATATAATATATAATATAATAATGTTTTTCAACAACATATCTTCTAAATTTATAATAGTTTTAGAGCTATAGTAAGTATAAAAATGCCCCAAAAACTCTTTCCAATAAAAATTTAACAAACCTTATAGTTGCCTCTTCCTGTGCAAGTTATTTTATCAAATTTTTTTGCTAATTTTCACTTTTAAGTTATTCATTTTAAATCACACAGCAATGATTTCAATTTATGAATCTTTTCTTTCAGAGACTGAGTACATATATGCATTCAGAAGGAAAACCTCCTCACTGATTACTAAAAAAATTCACTATTCTATAAGGGTAAGCAGTAAACTGCCAAAGGGTAGAATGTGTCTTTTTCCCCCCCTTTATATTACCAATGTCTGGCCATAGGAAGTACTCAATAAATATAAGCTAAATAAATGAATTAATGGATGTGGACCCTTTAATAAACATTTAAGTTTATATTGAGATATCAAGAGAGATTCTCAATAATACAGTATCTTTGAATATGTGTTATCTTAAAAAATGAGGTGCCCCAAACAAAACTCCATTAAATTTAAACTGATTTTAAGATCAAAATCTCATTATTGGAACTAAAATAAATTCACAAATTCCACATAAATCTGTTAGATTTATACCTATACTGATCTGTCGTAACCATACTGGAATAATCACTTTCCATTCTCAGTTGTTTTATTCTTTATTTATATATACATGCCTCCAATAACATGGATTTGAAATATACTAGTAAATTATTTAACATGACATTCTGACAACTTCTAGGTATATAAACTCACTGAAATTTCCATTCTTGATTTTTTATTTTACATATAAAGGAAGTTGGTTTGGAGATAGTTTTCATTTACTCTCATTGAACTGAAGCTGGTTATGTCAAATTTCCTTGCAGGGGGAATTTTACAATTGTATGTTTTAAGGCATTACTCTGCTGAGGAAACTTTTGAAATGCAAAGCATCCCTTGAGTGATGTGCTCCATCCCACCTATAAACCTTTAAAAAAATCACTGCCAAAATGCAGCATTGCTTGTTGGAGGGGTGTCAGACTTCGTGTATGTTTCATGGTTGCAAATATGTTAAAAACTATTGACTTAAATCGACGATCTACACTATAAGATAAAGGGAAGGATTTATGGGAAACTCCAAAACTCATTCAGCCTAATCTTTACTAAGCAACCTCTCTTTACATATTCTGTTATTGCTACCATTGTCTAAACCTTTAGATGATTAATAAAGAGTATTTATCCCCATATCTCAAGCCTTCAGGATAACCAAAAAATTATTTCTTTTCAATTTTAACACTACTTATTACAGTTTTCTATGATTTTAGAAAACAATGAATACTATATTCAGTAGAAGGAAAAATAAGACTTTAAAACTCAAGAAAATAAAAGGGGTTGTCTACAGCTTTTATTTCAGCCACAGTCAAATCCACTCCAAAGTAATGCCTGCTCAGAATTTGTGTTTGTCTTTTCAACGGAAGAGCTTTAAACTGGAGATGGAAGTGATAGATGGGTAAAACCTTTACATATTTATAGCATGCTGATTGGAACTAATTACAGAAGCACATAAATGTGGAATTTATTTTCAATAGAGCTGGAATCAAATTTATAGTACTATTTGCATTCAGTTAACTCAACAAGGAATCCTTTTCCATTTTCAACTTTGAGAATTTTTTTTTTCTCAACCCATTGCTAAACGGCTGCTTTGAATTCCAAATTCAACTTTGATGTTTAGTTGACATGAGAAATTGAGAAAGTAAATCAATTTTTCTAATCAGAAAGACACACAGAAAAATTAATGTTTACCTCAGAATTTTGACATTTACACCACAAGAAGTTTCAATGTCTTTTATGTAACAGGGACTCTAATACACATCACATGTCTTCACAAATACGCAGCTCCTTTTCTCTTCAGTCACTATATATGCTTGAGCTTTCTCTTCCTCTTCAAATTACTTTTTTTCTTGTTATTTCCAGTGAGATGTGAGCAGAAATGATTTGTCTCATTTCCAGTTAGACTATTTAATAAATATAAAGGATGCTCAGTGGCAATTTTTCCCCTTTTGAGGCAATATTTCTTTTTCTTTTTTTTAAGTAGGCTCCACATCCAGCATAAAGCCCAATGCATGGTCTAAACTCTCAACCCTGAGACCAAGACCTGAGCTTAGATCAAGTGTCTGATCCTTAATCCACTGAGCCACCCAGGCATGCCCAGGCAATGTTTCTAATAGTGGGTGGCTATTTTGTGAGGATGGCAGACACAGATGAGAGACCTTAAATGGCCCTTTAAAATATGTGACTTGGGAGAAAAATTAATAAACAAAAAAATAATAAAAGCAAACAGGGCAAGTTTTTTAACTTTATCGCTAGTGCTGGGGTTCTTTGTTATTGTACCATAACCTAATTTTTCCTGATTGATTCATACTCCTTTCAACACTGGTTAAACTATGACAAAATTGTGGCTGAAAACATAAACTTTGCTCTAAAATTCCCAGAAACATGCTTGCATAAAACATCCATCTGTTTTCCATCCCAGAAGGTGATTTTAGAGAAAGTATAAAATTTGTTTACTACTTATTATTAAAATGGATTTTAAAAACCTTTCAAGTGTAATTTTAATAAAACTTGGGGGTTTAAATTATATTTTTAAAAAATTCAACGTTTATTTATTTTTGAGAGACAGAATATGAGTGTGGGAGGGACAGAGAGAAGGAAACACAGAATCTGAATCAATTTCCAGGCTCTGAGTTGTCAGCACAGAGCCTGATGGTTCAAACCCACAAACCAAGAGACCATGACCTGAGCCAAAGTCAGAAAGTTAACCAACTGAGCCACACCAGCATCCCAAATTGTATTTTGTAAGGTAATGTGTCCATAATCATTGCATTTCTGTATGTAGAAATATTCTGTAATTAAGGATCTCCTAATATAACTTCAAAAATGCCACACATTTATATTGTATTGTTTACTGACCTTTTGTGATAAACACCGAATATTAAAGCATTTGATCTTCGCATTTTACATATCTAATTCACAGTACAGTATAACACCACTAGCTCTTCTATAATTCTACTCTGTATACTATTACAATCCATTGGGGGAAAAAAAATCACACAAGTTAAATGTTCTATCATTACAGTCACTGTCTTGCAAATACCCCTACCTGCCTTTTGCCTTTTCTTTCTAATGTATCCATATAACACACCCTGGTTATTTCCAGTCATCCTCTTTCTCTGGCTTGGGGAGCTTTCTACATAGTAGCACAATAAATAAGATACAAATCAGCAACCCTATATGAGTGGTCAACAACTAAGAGATGTTTTATGACATTTCTTTAGTCATTTCTTTTCCTATCTTTCTAAAATCACTTGGGCATATACCCTTTCCATTCTTAAATCCTATTTTAAGTCCCCCTTTCTCCCCTTCCTCACACATCAAAAGGATAATAGATACTTAGGAAGAAATTTGCTTAACTTCCAGACACCAAACCTAAAATTTACCTGCATCCTTACTTATCTTCATCTTTCTTCCTTCTTGATTCAAAGCAGCATGGGTGATTGCACTTATCAAAGGTGGATTCCTCATCATATACATTGCACCTTCTGCTACCTCTGCATCTGCCTTACATTCTGTTTGCTTCTTCTTGGTCTAGATCCTCATTTATCAGTTATCTTCTCTTTCCTTTAGAGATACATTGTCTGCTACATCTATGCATTTCTCAATGTATTCAAAGGTGACTTAGAGTTACGTAAAAACTAAATAGCATAGTATATAAAGTATATAAATATACTAAATATATAGTATATAGTATAATATATATACATAGTATAGTATACATTTTTTCTTTCCAAAGAAAATTAAGATTTTATTGCTTCATAAATATTTGTCCCATATAACTTAAAAAACACATCCTCATTTGCTAAGCTAGAGAGATTTACTTACAAAATCTTTTCTATTTTTAATGTTTATGTATTTACTTATTTTGAGAAAGAGAACACATACACGTGCGCACAAACCTGGAAGGGGCAGAGAGAGAGGGAGAGAGAGAGAATCCCAAGCAGGTTCTATATTATCAGCATGGAAACCAATAAGGGGCTCAAACTCACAAACCCATGAAATCATGACCTGAGCTGAAATCAGGAGTTGGAGGCTTAACCATCTGAGCCACCCAGGCACTTCTACAAAATCTTTTCATCTGTAAATTGCTATAAAGTTAAGAAATTTAAAATTTACAATTAGAAAAAGAGCCAGTTCATCTAACTCCTTTAAAATGCATTTTCTTGGCTAAACCACCACACATGCAAAAAATAATTAAGCTGACTCTGTGTCACCCATATAATCTCATTAGTCCATCCAGAATATAGCATACTCTCCCATCACTACCTGGAACCATTCTTGTTCTTCATTCATGTAAAGGGGAGTCTTTCAGGATATCTTGAAAAAACATCATGTTCTTGAAAAAGGACAGAATAGTAATTATAATTCTATAGGAGATTAGTCAACAACAGGTCTTCTTTTCCCTGGCAAAGTTCATTAAGGATCCCCAGAGTAAAACAGAATGTGAACAGGCTATGCTAATTTGAAAAAGAAAAAAAAAAGATTTCCTCAGGTTCTTCAGATATACCCTACACAGCAACACCACCCCTACTCTTCATATATAACAGACTTGTAGCTCAATTCGTATCTCTTCTTTGGAGATTTTGACACCTTAAAAAAATATTTTATTAGTCTTATATGAAAACAGTCAATCTCCTTACTCTATTCCTATAATATTAGATCTTGAAAGACTGAAAATTGTCACATTGGTTCATATATACAGGTAGTAAGAATTTGACAAGTATTCTCGAAAATATTTTGGTCCATGAATTTTATCCTACTTCACAAGAGCTAGTAGCATAATATCAATACTGTAAATATATTTAGCAATTCAATGTGATTCCTCTGTACAGCATACAGGCAATATGTTGTTTGTTTAAACCCAAAGCATTATTCCCAGCAAATATTGCTTTAAATATCTTAAGCATATTTAAATGCTTATTAATATAACATATGATACATTTCAATATATGTTAGTTGATTTGGGGCAATAACAGCTTAGAAATAAAATCTATGAAATAGTTATTTTTATCTCATACTTGAATGTCTTTGTATATACTCTATATTGCACAGTGTGAATAGTTTTGGGGTTATTCATGATAAACCCAGTCTTGAAAGAAAGAAGAAAGAAAGAAAGAGATGAGGGAAGAGAGGAAGGAAGAAATTAAGAAAGGTAGGAAGGAGGAAGGAAGGAGGGAGGAAGGGAAGAAAGGAAGGAAGGAAGGAAGGAAGGAAGGAAGGAAGGAAGGAAGGAACAGAAGGGAGGAAGGAAGAGAAAGAAAGCAAGCAATCAAGCAAGCAAGAAAGAAAAACAAAGGAAGAAAGAGAGGAAGGAAGGGAGAAAGGAAGAAATTAAGAAAGATGGAAGTAAGGAAGGAAGGAAGGAACAAAAGAAAGAAAGAAAAAAGAAAGAAAGAGAGAAGAAAGAAAGAAAGAAAGAAAGAAAGAAAGAAAGAAAGAAAGAAAGAAAGAAAGAAAGAAAGGAAAGAAAGAAGGAAAGAAAGAAAGAAAAAAAAGAAAGGCAAAGAAAGGAATAATGAAAGAGGAAGAGAAAAAATGTGTGTCAGTTGGCAAATCAATGTTGGATAAAAAAGGAAAACACAAGAAATGTGGCTAGGGGCTCAGTTAAACACACTGTCCTTGATGTGTGTCTGTTATTTTCTGACTTTTGGCTTTATCATTTTGCTTTACTCTTCTTTTTTTAGGATCTAGAGAAAACAAACACTGTTCCTGGCATCGATGTTTTACTTTGCATAGATCAACCATTAAGAGACAGTTCTCAGTGTTGGGTGTAAAAGCTGTTAATAGGAATTTGACATGATTGGTCTTTTGAGTTGCTATTTGAGTTTGACAATCTTGACAGCGAAATACATGGTGATTACCCAATCTTCAAGAAAGAGAGTATTCATTCTTGAGACTCTCATAATTTATTTGAAGGTATAAAATTGACCAGGTACCATATCTGGTGTATCTTATATAACAAATTCCAACAAAGAAAGTGAATATAGAGGGTTTCCTAGAACATTTAAGTGTATATTGATTGGAAATTGAAAGATGAGTTTATAAAATTGAAAATCAGAAACTAAAAAAACAGCCTGGCCTGATTTTGTAAGGAATTGTTCTTCTGTTGGGTATGTTCCAGTACATCAATTATACTTGTATGTCGAAAATCCTACATACAAGATTCCTCAAGATGGACATTTATTTAGCAAATCGGTATGTAACATTGTATTTCAGATTTTAAAAGTTTCCTTTTAAACACTAGCAGTGTTTGAGGACTCAGTTTTTCAAGGAAAAAAAATATATATTGTTTTTGCAGGTATATTAGTTAAGTATGAAAAATAAAACTCCAGAAGTTTAGTGGCTTAACTCCGTAGTGTTTATTCTTATTCTTACTTTCATTGAATGAGGATGGTTCAAGGCAATGAGTAGACTTCTATGTGATGATCTAGGGACAAGAATTCTTTCCATTTCTTACTGCATCTGGATTCTTAGCATTCAATGGGAGATTGGCAGAGAGAAATTTGAGAAATATGACCTATTTCCTAAATGCTTTGACACAGGCATTTAGTCTCCAAGGGCCCAGAATAGCCTAGTGCTGGTTGGAGAGCTGCTTCTCATCTGACATATCAAGTATTATTAGTCTAAGTTAATTGTTTACCATTTTCTTTGTAGAATAATACATGCAACTTTGGTTAAGTTTGGACATTATACCAAATGCCTTTTATCAGCAAAAAAAAAAAATGTTAAATTTTGCCCTAATACAAATCAAATTACTATCCTGGTTCCAGGTGGACAGAAAAAATTATTGATATCTATCTGACTTTTGTCTGCATCTGACTTTTTTTTCTTCAGAATTAAACGTGTAAATGAAAGCTTTGCTCTCAAGGGTTTATTTTTCCTCTTAAAATAAATGACATAAATTACTTCTCCTTTCCGAATTATCTTTCCCCAAGTGTTGCTGATGGCTTCTTTTCAAAATGCTTTGCATTAGCAAGTGCCATCCAGATGAAAAGCCTATTTCAACTTGACATTAATTTTACACTCAGTGCATAATACTCGACCTTGTCATTAGGTCAACTACAAACTGCCATGACTGAAATGTAATTTTTCTACTACATTGCTATTTGTCCTTCTCTTATTTGTACCCTGAGGTATACAGGTGCCCTCTACTGTCATTTTTGTCCCCTTGTTATATTGCTCTTTTACTCATTAGTTCTCATCACGAACATACCTTTTGTTTATAAAAGAAAAGTTGCTTCTAATATAAATACACGACATTTCTTTCTCCCCATATTCCCTAACACAGCAAACAAGAAAAAAACAAAAATAACCCCAAATATTCGTAGCCAAAATACTGAGAAATTTATGATTATGAAGGCCACCTATCCAGCATGTTAATGGCACCATGTATGTTCCCTCTTCCTTTTCTGTGGTCACCCTTTCAAAGATGCTCCTTTATAGACTGTATGATGATACGAATGCTGTTTCAGAATTATCTATTTTAAAACCACATCTGTATGAATAATTAAATATTTCCTCAAGGTTGATGCAACTATTCTCTCGGATAACTTTTGCATTTCTCTGCCTTTCTCACAATTTTATCTCACTAACTTGGAAATTAGTTCTAACTAAAAAAAACTTTCTATAATACAGGTATGCCTTTTTAAAGGGTCAATATAAAATAACAATAATGAGAACTTGTTGTGAAGTTGGAATTATTATAAAATGGCATAATTTTGGAAATAATGATGAAATAATTATTTTCTATAATCCAAAAAGCAGGTCCAATTAAATTTAAATTATAATAATCTATCATTAATAGCAATTTCATGCAACTATACCTTTAAATTAAGTCTAAAATATGTATCACTTTTCCTTACCAACTCATTGAATAGTCAATAACCATCTACTTGCTGTGTATGGTTAATTGATTGTTTCTCACTTGATATTCAGCTAAACCTTCTTTGAAGGCTATATTTTTGGTAAGCATTAGGCCACTGGACACCATACAAATATTTGTGATATTTGTCTAAAGGTATTGTAATTGAGGAAGAAGAAGAAGAGAAGAAGGAATGTGATAAAGAAGAGTGAGAGAGAGTGAGAAAGGGAAGGAGAAAAGGGGAGGAGGAGGAGAAGGGGGAAGAGGAGGAAGGGAAGAAACAGAAGAGGAGGAAGAGGGGCTGAGGAGAGAAAGAAGCAGGAAAGAGGAGGAGGAGGAAAAATAAGAAGGGGAAGAAGGGATGGGGGAAAGAGACAGACAAGGAGAAAGAAATTAAAAGTGCCCATTTAAATTTAGGAGATAGTGAATAAAAGAAATGAGACATATCTACTAAGAAGGTTTTGCGAGGTCAGAGAGGTTGTTACTCTTTTTCTCCTCTAGGATTTTGATGGTTTCCTGTCTTACCTTTAGGTCTGTCATCCATTTTGAGTTTATTTTTGTGTATGATGTAAGATAGTGGCTCAGATTTATTCCTCTGCATATCGTCTAGTTTTCCCAACACCATATGCTGAAGACACTTTTTTGTTTGTTTGTTTGTTTTCTCCATTGGATATTCTTTCTTCCTTTGTCAAAGATTAGTTGGTCATGTATTTGTGGGTCCATTTCTGTTCTGTTATCTATTCTTTTCCATTGATCTATGTGTCTATTTTTATACTGTCTTGATCACAGCTTTGTAATACAGTTTGAAGTCTGGAATTGTGAAGCCTCCAGTTTTGGTTTTCTTTTTCAACATTACTTTAACTATTTGGGATCTTTTCTGGATCCATACAAATTTTAGAATTGTTTGTTCTAGGTCTATGAGGAATGCTGGGATTCTTTTGATAGGGATTGCACTGAATGAGTAGTATAGACATTTTAACAATATTTGCTCTTCTAAGCCAAGAGCATGAAATGTTTTCCCATTTTTTTGTGTCTTCTTCAATTCCTTTCATAAGCTTTTTATAGTTTTCAGTGTACAGACCTTTTACATCTTTAGTTAGGTTTATTCCTAGGCATTTAATGGTTTTTGTTGCAATTGTAAATGGGATCAATTCCTTGATTTTTCTTTCTGCTGCTTCATTATTGGTGAATAGAAATGTGACCAATTTTGTACGTTGATTTTATATCCTGTGACTTTGCTGAATTCATATATTAGTTCTATCAGATTTTTGGCAAAGTCTTTCGGGTTTTCTATGTAGAGAACCATGTCATCTGCAAAGAGTGAAAGTTTGACTGTTTCCTGGCTGATTTGTATGCTTTTATTCCTTTTTGTTGTCTGATTGCTGAGACTAGGACTTCCAGTGGTATGTTGAACAACAGTGGTGAGAGTGGGCACCTCTGTCAAGTTCATGACCTTAGGGTGAAGGTCTCAGTTTTCTCCCAATTAAGAATGATATTAGCTGTGGGTCTTTTGTATATAGTCTGTATGATGTTGAGGTATGTTCCTTCTATTCTTACTTTCTTGAGAATTTTTATAAAGAAAAGATGTATTTTGTCAAATGAATTTTCTGCATGTACTGAGAGGATCATGTGTTTCTTATCCTTTACTTTATTAACATGATGTGTCACATTGATTTATTTGCAGATATTGAACCAGCCCTGCAGCCCAGGAATGAATCCCACTTGATCATGCTGAATAATTCTTTTAATGCATTGTTGGATCCTATTTGCTAGTATCTTGTTGAGAGTTTTTATATTCATGTTCATCAGGGGGGAAGCAAAAGCAAAAATGTACTATTGGGACCTCATCAATAAAAAGCATACTCACAGTGAAAGAAACCCAGCAATTTCCCTACTAGGCATTTATCCAAAGGATACACAAATGCTGATTCAAGGAGCACATGCACCCCAATGTTTATAGCAGCTCTATCTACAATAGCCAAATTATGGAAAGAGCCCAACAGTCCATTGACTGATGAATAGATAAAGAGATGTGTAACACATATAATTGTGTTAATTAACACAATGGATATTACTTGGTGATAACAAATGATATCTTGCCATTTGCAACAATGTAGATGGAACTAGACTGTTTCATGGTAAGGGGAGTAAGTCAGTCACAGAAATACAAATGCTATATATTTTCACTCATATGTGGAATTTGGAAAACATAACAAATGAAGATTGGAGAAGGAAGGAAAAATAATATATAGACAGACGCAAACTATAAGGGATTCTTAAATACAGAGAACAAATTGAGGGTTGCTGGAGGGATGTTTGGTGGGGGGATGGGGTCAATGGGTGATGGGCATTAAGGAGGGCACTTGCTGGGATGAACACTGGGTGTTATATATAAGTAATGAGTCACTAAACTCTACTCCTGAAACTATTATTACACTATATGTTAATTAACTTAGATTTATATAAAATTAAAAAATAAAATAAATGAGAAAGTTTATTGAAGGAAATATAAAAGAATAATCCTAAGAAATTACACCTGGGATGTACTATTCTCTCTCTTTTTTTTCCTTTCCCTCAGAATCAAGACTATGAGTGCTACTATCCTAGGTAGGAAGTTGGTCGTATTATTTATTTATGTACACTTTTTTGCTTGATGTTATCCTATAACTTAGATTAACTCCATGTTCATGATAAATAAATACTGTCAGCTTTAATATAATTTTACTATTACTTTAGCCATTAATAATAATAATGAAAAGAAATTTCATGCAACATTATTTAACACTTACAGACTGTGTAAAAGTAAAGGCTCCATGCCTAATTATTACATATAATTATTACATTATATCATACTTATTAGGTTATATTATATTATATTATTATTGCTGCTCCATTAGATTTCTCTTCAATAACTTGAGCAATTAACAAAAGAGCAGCTCAGTAAATATACGTTAGGTAAATAACTGAATCGATAAGTAATTCAGAGAAAGACAAATGCCATATGATTTCACACATATGTGTAATTTAAGAAAAAAAAAGGATAATAGAAAAAAGCCAGAGAGAGGCAAACCAAGAAACCAACTCTTAACTATAGAGAACAACTGATGGTTACCAGAGGAGAGGTAAATGGGTGATGGGTAAAATAGATGAAGTTTAAAGAGTAGATTTTTGATGAGTATTGGGTATTCCATGGAAGTGCAGAATCAGTATATTGCACACCTGAAACTGTTGCACAGTGTATGTTAACTGACTGGAATTTAAATAGAAACAAAAGAAAAAGAATCTCCCATCCTTATTGTTGAGAACACAAAGCAGCACAGCCACTTTCGAAGACAGTTTGATGCTTCTTTACAAAACAAATATATTCCTAGCATACAGAAAAAAAATCACAATGATAGACGTTACAAAAATATTTGAATGACAAAAGTTAAAAACAGACTGGCAATACCAAATATTGATGAGTATATGGAGCAACTGCAATTTCATGCATTGCTGCTGAAAAAAATAGTACAACCACTATGATATAAGATTTGGCAGTTTCTTACATAATTAAACATAAGCATACCTATGTAAGCAATTATAATTGTAGATGTTTAACGAAGAAGTGGAATTCATAAGTTCACAAAACATTTGTATGAAAATATTCATAGTGGTTTTATTTATATTTGTCCCAAGTCGAAAGAACCCAAATGATGCCCATCAACAATAAAAAAGAAAAAAATCTACAACCATATGAGTAGTATACATTTAGTTATAAAATGTCTTCATGCTTCTGAATTGTAGTGAAAAAGTAAAACATCATTGGAGTTATATGCGAACTGTTGATAAAAATATTTAAAAATATTTTTACCAATAAAACAATGTATAGCAGATCTTCTTTACAAAGTTTCTTGTCAATTAATTTAATTCTAAAGGAGCCCAAGTGTGTGCAATCTAGAATTAAAATCATAAATAAAAAATTGCAATAAAAAGGAAAAGAAATGAAGATGGGGATGCTGGGGAAAGCTACACAATTAGGGATTAGAAGCTAATATTCTCACTCACAAATAACTCCCTCGGGCTCTTTTCTTTTTCACTTTCAACCTTTAAAAGATTTATCCTGTTCCAAATTTATCCTATGCCAAACATGTAGATCCCCACAGTGTTTAGTCTTTAATGCAAGTACTGCTCACAAAAGATTTAAAAACCCCTATCAAATCAATGTGGTAAAAATTCCTGCCCTGCACACTGTATACAATACAGAAAGGAGTTGAAAACTGAAAAAAAAAATTCTGTTCCTAAGCAGAGCCATGGTGAGATAAGACTCCAAATGAAAATTTCAAAAATGTGTCAAAAAGCAAAAACAAACTTAAAACTGTGGTGAAAAATAAAGATACAATAAAATAAAATAAAATAAAATAAGTAAAACGAAACAAAACAAAACAAAATTCTGCAGTGGGTTCACTGAAGATGTCAGTCTGAAGAATCCATGAGGAAGCTTGCAAACACAAATGCATACAGGTTACAAGGTAGCAATATCATTGAGAAAAGCTGGCTGGAGTATGAAAGTAAATAGCAGCTGGTCACTAATTTTAATGTTCTGAGAAGCAATCAAAAGTAATGAAGACTGTGGCCAACAGGAAAGAAAGTACAAATCCCAACCAAAGGAGACAAGAGTTTAAGCAGCCACAGCTGAATGCTACCATGTGGGAATCCAAATTTAGTGCAGACACATTTCCAGGTTTCTCAAAAGAAAATGAAAAGTATTATTTTTTATGAAATTTATAGATTTAGGTTTCACAGAGTAAGTACATATCCATATATATGTATGTGTATATTTCTGTACCCCTAGCTAGGTCTGGTAAAAATATCTTCTGCTCATTTACATGCAGTATGCAATGATAAAGGATAGATGTCCCTTTCAGATACTCTTTGCAAAACTTCTGTCAATGCCATTTGGCTTCTCTTGCAGTTTTCTCTTTCTGTGCCATAAGCCTTCATACTACCTTCAAAATGATGACTTAACAGGAGAGTAGCTTATTGTCAATCTAACTTTCTTTAGTCAAAGAGTCCTGTTCAGATGAAGTAGTTCATTTTCTTTAGCTTTCTTAGTTTGCATGCTCAACTATACTTTTATAAAAAGTAAACTTTAAAATTTCATCTTTTAATATCTGTTAATAGCTAATTTAACTTTACTCAATTCTTTTAACATTTGGGAGTTTGAGAATATTTCTCTATGTCACAAAATACAGGATGTTCTTGACCTTAACACCCCCAATGTTGTCTTGAGATTGTTCAACTTGAATCCTATGAGAACACAGATCATGAGGACATGGATCATACTCTCACTCCTTGCAGAGAACCTACCTGGAGTTTTTTAATGAACTTATCTCTTTTGGCTCTCTTTCATGTCAAACAAAATCTTGGGGAATCTGAGTGGCTCAGTTGGTCCATCCAACTTTGGCTCAGGTCATGATCTCATGGTTCCTGGGTTCGATCCCTGCATGGGGCTCTGTGCTGACAGCTAGCACAGAGCCTGGAGCCTGCTTCAGAATCTGTATCTCCCTCTCTCTCTGACCCTCCCCTGCTCACATTGTCTCTTTCTCTGTCTCCTTCTCTCAGAAAAAAATACAACATTAAAAAAATCTAAACAGCATTTCAGTTGTACTTATATAGAATCTACTCTATAGACACAGAACTAGTTTTATAGAACTTTACAATATAAAAAATAAAAATTATTATGTGTCTAGCTGCAAATATATCCAAAAACAGCTATGGTAGTATGGCAACTCCAGGTAAGGTTAATTCCATGTCTAAGTAAGAATGGAGTCCAGTTCTTCCCTCCTCAGCATGCTGATTCCATATGGATAGCTCCAAGATGGTGGTCCCATTTCAAGTTGTCACATGCAGAAGACAGGATCAAGAAGCAGACAAAAGAATATTCTATCTTTTATCTCAGGAACAGGAAAATCCTTCATAGTTTGCTTTTGGGGAACTTTTTTGTTCTGAATTGCCACAATTTTGTCAGCTGCCCTTGCCAAAAATAATCATTGACCAAGAGAAATGAGATCCTTATTTTTGGCAAAAATTGTTTCTTAAAAGAGGCAGAGACCCTATCCATTAGTATCTTACTTAGAGTAGGGTATTATTAAAAATACTCTAATAAAGTATAAAATTTCAGTTTTATAAGAACATGGTATGAGATAGTATTTGCATCAGATCAATGAAAAGTACCTCCATTATACCTGAATAACTTGAATAATAAAAATTCAATTGTCTTCCATTACATCACACTCCAAATTTTTTATTTATTTATTTATTTATTTATTTATTTATTTATTTATTTATTTCTAGGAGAGAGAGACAGAGAGAGAGAGCGTGAGCAGGGGAGGGTCAGAGAGAGAGTGAGTCACAGACTGAAACGGGCTCCAGGCTCTGAGCTGGCAGTCAGCACAGAGCCCGACGCGGGGCTCGAACCCACGAACCGCGAGATCATGACCTAAGCGAAAGTCGGACGCTTAACCGACTATGCCACCCAGGCGCCCCTAATATATGGAAATTATAACATAAAGAAGCAAAATTCACTGACATATAATAATAGTGGGAGGAATTTGATCCTAGCTTTTGGAGATCATTGAAAAATGAGCACAAATACCAGTTGTGTGTCAGGCACTTTCTTTGTCCTAGAAAGGTGATGTATCACTTAATCTAACAATAATTACAATATGTATCATTGTCCTTTTTATTGATGTGTAAACTAAATTCAGAAAAAAAAATGCCTGCATTGAAAATAAATATTTATGTATTTATACGTATTATAAGTTAATGAAGACATTCTTGTGTTTTCTTCTAGAAGTTAGATCACTTTTGATTTCACACTTAAGTCTATGCATTATCTAAAATTAATTGGTACTTGTTTTGAAGGAGAAATATGTTAAGATTTTTTTTTCCTCATTGATAACCAAATGAATGAAAAGACTATTCCTTCTATAGTAAATTAGCAGTGGAGACTATGTCAAAAATCAGTTAAAATTAATATATGTGTTTCTAATTGGACTCTGTATTCTGTCCCACTAGATCATGGGTCTGTCCTTGACCCATTATCACATTGTTTGAATGACTGTATGTTTATAGTAAGTCTTGATAAGTAGTGACCTCTAGCTTTATTCTGCTTCAAAAGTCCCTTAGTTACTCTAGATAATTTCATATCTGCCTCCATGTCAGAATCTACTTTCAATATTCCACAAAATAAAAAATTTGAAAAAAAAAGCTTTGCTGGGATTTGGGATGGCAGAGAATCTTCAGTGACATTTGTGGCATTTTACTAATACCAGTCTAGCAATCTATAAACTGGGAATAACTGTACATTTAGTTAGATATTCCTAGGCATTTAAAGTTTGGGTGCTATAACAAATAGAGCTATCTATTTAAATTTCATTTTTTTCAAGTATTTTTTATTTTAGAGAGGGAAAAAGACAGTATGAGCAGGGGAGAGGGGTAGAGGAAGAGAGAGAGAGAATCGCAAGCAAACTTCATGCTCAGTGCAGAGCCTAAAGCATGGTTCGATCCCATGATGTAGAGCTCAATCCCACAACCCTGGGATCACAACCTGAGCTGAAATCAAGAGTTAGGATACTCAACTACTTGAGCCACCCAGGAGCCGCTATTTAAGTTCTATTCTCATTTTAAATTATTAATATAAAGAAATGTAATTGACAAATATATGTTTACCTTGCATCAGCTAACTTGTTATTAATTCCTATTTTGAATTTATTCTGTTTTGGGGGGTAAGGTGATTTTCTGTGCCATTATCATGACATGTATAAAGAATCAACTTTTGCATAATTCTAACAGCTATTATGTCTCTATCTTGCCATATTACACTGGATATAACCCACAGTAAAATGTAGACTGGAACTGGCAATGATGGACAATGATTTTTCTTGGTCTCAGGGGCAAAATATTAAATAATGGCATTTATCTATTTTTCTGTGTATATCATACCAGATTAAGAATATGATAAAAGGATAGATGTGTCTTGAATTTATTCACCTAATTATATTATATTATATTATTTTATTTTATTTATTTTATTTTAATATGAAAATGATTTATTAAACTTCAGGTGTTAAAAAAAGCCTTCTAGGGGAGGCTGGGTGGCTCAGTTGGTTAAGTATCCAACTTCTCAGGTCATGATCTCAGGGTTCGTGGGTTCAAGCCCTGCGTTGGGCTCTGCTAACAGCTAGCTCAGATCCTGGAGCCTGTCTTTAGATTCTGTATCTCCCTCTCTCTTTGACCCTCCCCTGCTCATGCTGTCTTCTCTGACTCTCAAAAATTAAAAAAAATTTAAAAATCATTAAAAATTTTAAAAAACTTCTATTCCCAGAATAAATCTTATTTGTTAACAGTATAATAATCTTTTAAAATATTTCTTGATTATTTCTGTTAGTGTTTAGAACTTACAAGCATAATTTTAAGAAAAACTGGAATGCAATTTTTATTTGACACACAAAGATTTCGGATAATATTGCTAATATTTCTTCCCTAAATATTAGGAAAAAACTATTAGTGAAGCCATCTGGACTTGAAATAATCTTTGTGGAAAAATTTATCTCTATTTCTCCAATAGCATTTATTATAATGTGTTTTCTGTAGGAATTTGTCTATTTGGAATACATGTTTTTAAAATTTAGTTGTGTTGGGGTGCCTGGGTGGCTCAGTTGGTTAAGCGTCCAACTTTGTCTCAGGTCATGATCTCACGGTTCGAGGATTCAAGCCCGCATAGGGCTCTGTGCTGATAGCTCAGAGCCTGGAGCCTAATTCAGATTCTGTGTCTTCCTGTCTCTCTCTACCCCTCCCAAACTCGTGCTCTGTCTCTCTCTGTCTCAAAAATAAACTACAAAAATATTTTTAAATTATAAAGTAAAATTTCATTGTGTAAATTATTGTAAATGCTCTAATTATTATTTATATGTCTGTAGAATCTGAAGTAGTTTTTCTGTTTCTATTCATAATATCGGTAATGTTAGTTTTCTCTGTTACTTTGTTTTGCTAGGATTCTCTTCCTACTTTATATGCCTTTTTGAAAAATCATCTTTTGAATCTATTACATGTCTGACTGCTATGTTACTGGTTTTTGCCTTGATTTTTATTATTTTCATTCATTATTTTTGCTTTATTGCTCACATATTTATTACACATTATTATACAAACATATAGCAATACATATTATTGCTATACTGGAGGTTTATATCATTAGTCTTTTTTTATTAGATTTATTTCTTAGAAAGTTTTAGGTTTACAGGCAAATAGTGAAAATAGCACAGAAAGTTCCTAGAGAGTTCCAAATGAGGTAAACTGGATCCAGTTTTACCTTATTTATATCATATAGTTAGTGTGGTACGTTTGTAATAATTAATTATGTAATGACAATACATCATTCGTATCTCCTTTAGCATATGTTAAGGTTAGTTCTTTGTGCTGTAAAGTTATATAGAGTTTATCATATATTCATCACTATGATATCTTCTCAATAATTTCATCATCTCATAGTATCCCCTGTGATTCCACTATTCATACTTTCCTTAATCCACCTAAACACCCAGCAATCAGAGAGTAAAAATCATTTTACTGTCACTAAGGTTTACCTTTTCCAGAATGTCACATAATTGGAATTGGACGAAATGTAGTCTTTTCAGACTACTTTCTTTCACTTAGCAAAAAGCATTTATGATAGATTCATGTATGTATTTGTATAGCTTGATAATGAATGTGTTTTTATCACTGAATAATAAACTTTATGAGTTCACCACAGTTTATAAACTCAACCACAGAATAATATTTTGTTGCTTCCTGTTAGTTCCTGGTGATGAATAAAGCTGCTATAAACATTTGTGTGCAGATTTTCGTATACACATATTTTTAAATCAGTTGGGAAAACACCTAGAGGTAAGATTTCTAAACATGGTACGACTACGTATGTGTTACCTTTTCATGACTTGCAATTTCTTTTGTAAAGTGGCTGTACTATTCACATTCATTTCAGCAATAAATGACAGTTACTCTTTTCCACATCTTTGCTAGCAATTGGTAGCATCAGTTTTTGGATTTTGGCCAGTATGATAGGTTTTAAGGATAAATCATTGTCTTTAATTGCAATTCTCTAAAGATAAAACATGTTGAGCTGCTATTCACCTGCTTGTTTTCCAACAGTACATCTTTGTTGACAAAGCATCTCTTTAAGTCTTTTTCTCATTTTGAGTTTTTTTCTTACTGTTTAGTTTTGAGGGTTTTTCATTTTAGATATAAATTCTTTATCAAATAAATGTTTTGAAAATATTTTCTCCCAATCTATGGCTTGTCTTTTTATTCTCATAACAATGTCTTTCACTCAGCAAAAACATATAATTTTAATATAATATCAATTCTGTGAATTCTTTCTTTAATTTTGTATACAAAAAATCATCACCAAACCCAAGAACATAACCATTTACCTCTATGATTTCTTCTAGAAGTTTAACAGTTTTAAATATTATATTTGGAAGACTATCAATAATTTTGAATTAAGTTTTGTGAAAAATATGAGACTTGTAATAGGTTCATGTTTTAATATGAATGTCAAGTTGTTCCATCACCACTTGCTTAGAAGAATGTTTTTTCTGTCTGAATTGCCTTGGGAGCTCTGTCAAATATTTGTTAATGATATTCATGTAGGTTTTGAGCTTCGTTTTCTGTTTCACTGATTATTATGTCTACACCAAGACCACATTGTCATTGGTCCTTACACAAATTCTTAATAATGAATAGTGCAAGTTTTCCAACTTTGCTATTCTTCTTCAATATTGTGTTGGGTATTATAGATTTTTTCCTCTCCATAAACATTTTATTTTATTTTATTAATGTTTATTTATTTTTGAAAGACAGAGAGACAGGGCATGAGCAGGGGAGAAGCAGAGAAAGGGAGACACAGAATCTGAAGTATGCTACAGGCTCTCAGCTATCGACACAGAAACCGACTTGGGCTCAAACACACAAACCACAAGATCAAGAACTGAGATGAAGTCGGCCATTTAACTGACTGAGCCACCCAGGCGCCCCTCCATAAACATTTTAGAAATACTTTGTAATATGTTCAAAATATCCTGCTAGGATTATGATTGAGATTGCATTAAATCTAGAGATTAATTTGGGAAGAATTGACCTTTTAACAATATTGAGTTTTCCATTACATAAATATGGAATATCTTTTCATTTATCTAGACATTATTTGATTTATTTTCAGAATTTTCTAATATTTTACATATAGATTATCTACATAATTTGTTATATTTTTCTAGTAATGCCTCTGGTGTTATTGTAAATGTATTTATTTTTAACTTTTAACTTATAAATCCTGTTATTCATTGCTGTTAGACAGAAAAATAATTGATTTTATATATTGATAATATATCATGCAGTCTTGACATACACTTTGATTTGTTACAAGCTAAGGTGTTTTTAAAATTCTATTTATTTATTTTGAGAGAGAGAGAGAGAGCATGGGGAAGGTCAGAGAATGAGGGAGGGATGGAGTCCCATGCAGGCTATGCACTTAACTAACTAAGGCACCCAGCTACCCCAATCTAAGGTTTAAAAAAATAATTCCTTTAGGATGTTTTACATAAACAATTATGCCATTTGTGAACAAAGGCAGTTTTCCATCTTTCCGTTATATTATATGCTGTATTTCCTTTTCTTGTCTTTTTGCAATATCTAGTACTTCCAGTAGAATTTTGAATAGGAATGATGAGAGAGCGCATCTTTGCCTTCCTTGTTCCTTATCTTAAGAGGAAAGTGTCCAGTGTTAGCTACTGTGGTTATTTTAAGGCATTTTTAATCAATTTTGGATGGTCCCCCTGTATTCACTTTTCCTGGGAGTTCCTATCATTAATGGGTGTTGAATTTTGTCAAGGGATTTCTCTTTATCAGTTAATGTGATTAAATATTTTTTTCTTCTTGAGCTTGTTACTATGGTGACATACTTGGATTGATTTTCAAATGATGCTATTCCGCCAGATGGGATAAGGCTCTTAAGTATTGGAAAGTAGGTCCTTGTTTTGAAGAATGCTTTTGGCATATTTTCCCTCCACTTGCCACATCCAGGGAATCTTTGCCATTCTAATATAATGTGTATATAGTGTAGTACACAAGAAAGTATATCCCTTTACAAGACTGGCCAACAGATGTTTCTCACTCTTAAGATCATCCAACATTCAGACTCCAGCAAATTGTCAAAACTACCATTCAAGTTTTCCTATTTGTTTACAGTTTTAGGGTTTTCTAATTGAGGTAAGTCCTAATCTTGGCTATTACTGACTCTGAATTTACTTGTCTCTCAGTTTTCAAGTTGGTGGTTTGCTGTACAATCTCAATTCTCTGATTTGACAAGATAAGCTACTGATTTTCAGGGTTTTCATTTTTTTTTCTGGTAAGAGTAAGAGTGATTACTTCATATCTCTTTAAATATCAGAGCCGAAATCTCTAGTGTAGATCATTGATTCACATTGTTTCCTTCCTATAAATGCATTTATAGCTATACATTTACCTGTCAATATTACTTTAAACTTTTATGAAGTTTTGAAATACTGTATTTTCATTATAATTCAAATCAAGAGATATTTTTTAAAAAAATTGTTGTGATTAATGGGACACCTGGGTGGCTCAGTCGGTTAAGCCACCGACTTTGGCTCCAGTCATTATCTCATTGTTTGTAGGTTGGAGCCCCATGTCGGGCTCTGTGCTGACAGCTGGCTCAGAGCTTAGAACCTGTTTCAGATTCTGTGTCTCCCTCTATCTCTGAGCTTCCTCTGATCACGCTGTCTCTCTCTTTCAAAAATAAATATAACATTAAAAAATTATTGTAATTACAATGTTGCAATGCATGGAATATTTAAGTGATGCACTATTTAACTTATAACCATTTTCTAATACATTTAACATTATTGAGTCTTGATGATTTGAGAGAATGTTCTCTATATTTCAAATCTTTGATCTTTGTTAAATGTTTATGGATCACAATGTCATGGATTTTAATCATTGTGCTACGTATCTTTTTAAAGTATGAATTGATCCAGCTGTTGGATATGCCAAATATTTCAAGTGCAGATGACATGATACGGACATGAAAAATCCTACTAAAGACTACACCAAAAATGTTCAGAAACTGATAAATGAATTTGGTAAAGTTGCAGGATACAAAATTAATATCCAGAAATCAGTAGTATTTCTATACACTAATAAGTAGCAGAAAAAGAGATTGAGAGAACATTTCCATTTGTTACCACACCAAAAACAAAAACAACTAAGAATAAACTTGAGCAAGGAAATGAAAAAATCTGTACTCTGAAAACTGAAATACTGATGAAAGAAATTGAAGAGAACACAAATGAATGGAAAAATATTCCATGTTCATATGCTCATGGATTGGAAGAAATAATGCTGTTAAAAATGTCCATTTTAACTACCAGTCTACAGATTCAAAATACCATCAGCAATTTTCATAAAACCCGAACAATAGTAACAAAATTTCTACAGAATCACAAAATGCCACGAATAGCCAAAGCAATATGGAGAATGAAAAACAAATATTGAGAAAGAAAGACAAAACAAACAAGTCTAGATTTCAAGACATACTACAAAGCTGCAGAAATCAGAACAGCATGGTACTGGAAAACAACAAAAGCAGCAGCAGCAACAACAAAATGAATAACCCACAGAAACTTAGATGAGAATATAGAGATCAGAAATAAACCCATGTTTATATGGCCAATTAATCACAGGAGGCAAAAATAAGGAAGAGAGTGTCTTCAACACATGGTTCTGGGAAAACTGTACCACTTTCTAACAGCTTCCACAAACATAAACTCAAAATATACTGAAGACCTGAATGTGACACGTGAAACCATAAAAATCCTAAAAAGAACACTGGCTTTGTGGTTTACTTGACAGAATACTTCTATATAGTAAAACCAATATAAAACCAATAACATAATAGGCTTTAGTCCATCATCTTATAATTTGTTTTCTAGAATTTCTATCTACTTTTGTATTTATATTTTGCCCCTTTTTATTCTCCTGAAAAATTCAGTTTTTGTCCTGTATTAGGTTTTTATTTTGCCTTGTATTATATATATCATTATTTAGTTGTACCTTATGTTATTCGACATTTCTTCCCTATTAGATTTTTAGATGCTACATTATTTTATTATTCTCTTAGCAGTTATACTACCAATTTCAATATGCACCAATGACATATTGGAATCTACTTTAAATTAGTATTTGTCACTTCCCCTAATGGCAAGAAGCTTCCAATAGTTTAACATTATTGATTCCCCTTATTCCATTTTTGCTATTATATTATAGCATATTTTATTTTACATGTTATAAATCCCACAATATTTAGTATTAATGTAACATGATTTCTTCTTACACATGTATTTACTGCTTGTTGTACTTATACTTATTTTTTGAAGTTGCTTGATTTCATCTGGAGATCAGTTTTCTTATAGGAAAGGTCTGTAGCTTTGAATTCTTAATTTTTTTGGCATGTGGGGAGATGTTAGAAACATCTTTATTTCATCTCCTATTTATAAGTATTTTCACTGATTATAGACTCAAACAGTTCTCTGTGCAAGTTTGGAAACTTCCCTCAAAGAAACAGCTACAGGCATATAATTTATGAGTTACAATTTATGATCTTTCCTTCTCTTAAGGTGATTCATCCTGGTTGACTGTCTGGTATAATTGTTTTATAACTATTATGTAGAGACTTAATTGGGGAAAAGCAAGTCTGATACCTACCACTCCATCATGGTCCTATTCAGAGGCATTTAAAACTTTATACTCCAATTCATCTAAGGCATTTCACCTATTATTTAAAATTTTGCAATGTTTAATTACCTAATGAAGAATGGCTTAAAATGAAAAATAAAAGTATCGCCAAAATTGTAGGTGTAGAAAAATAAGTCTATTTTTATGAATACATTAGTATAGTAATTATTGTATTAACCATAGTCATGCTTTCAGTATGTTTTTCTAGAGTTGGTGGACATTTTTATATTAGGATATCTTCTTGAGTATATAGTTTTATTATATTTTAATAAAAGAACAATGCTATATTATATGTGAAATAAATCATCATATATATTTATGATTTTTGGATGATACATAACTTCAACTTCCAATGGCTTCATATGATGAATGTTTAGATATGTGTAGCCTTTTGTCTTATCTCCCTTCTGTAGGTACACGAGTAGGCTTAGCATAGTGATTCCCATTCTTGAGATTTTGAAGACTTTTAGATCTCACAAGGTTATTAATGTCCCTGGCATTTCAAAGATTCTTGGTCTCATTAGGCATTTGGGTTTTCTAATTTCTTTTTTTCTTATTGTAAGTACTTATGTCTTCTACTGCCGCATGTCCACCACCATTGCTAATAACCAACATGGCAGCTATTTTATGTTCTATTTTACTTTTCCAACATATATTAATTTTGTCATCTTTATATTTTATCTGTCAATTTTC
The DNA here is from genome assembly GCA_017311185.1 of Proteles cristata cristata. NCBI lineage: Eukaryota > Metazoa > Chordata > Mammalia > Carnivora > Hyaenidae > Proteles > Proteles cristata. The sequence continues at coordinate 843,263 of JAESUZ010001400.1, forward strand.
AGAATGTAGGAAGTAATAATATTTCCTTAAACAAACCATCTTTTCTTTCACCATATAAGTGCATGAAATGCAATATCTGACATGTCAGTTTACAGGAGTAGTCATCTTGGTGAAAATTATATATTTAGATATTACATTATATATAAAGGATTTCATGTACTCCATTCAATAAGTTTCATAACCTTGATAAATAAATAAATTTTATATATATATATATATATATGCACACTCTTTACTTCATCTTGATGCTGAGGGATCAGTGCTGATTATAATCTAAACAAATTAATCTCAATGTCATATTCCTCTTTTGAATGCTTTGAATAATTTGGAGGGATAAAATGTACACTTATAAATTATGCTTCAACTGAGTAATACTGTTTTATTGATAATAGTTAAGCATTTATTTAATGCTTTATTTCAGTATTAAGTTTGGAAAACCGTTTCATAAAAACGGTGAGATTATAATGTTTATCATAGATACAGATTCATGTTTCAAAATTACTATGCTTATGTAGAGAAAAATTATATTCATTAAAAATATGTATATACATATATAATTCCAAGTTTTTTATTTACATGTACACATACACAGACACAGCCACATCTGTACATATATCTTTCCTGTGTGCTAAGTGATTAGTTAAACATTTCAAACATGGTTAAGAAAACATTTCCTTTTAATAAATATACGTCACTGATATCATGTGAGTTTTCTTTCAATCAGCAATAATTGTAACAAAAAATAATATTGTCAGGCCATGATTTGAAAAGGAATCATTGTAAACCAAGAACAATCATTGTAACCAAGGACAAAGCATGTACCTTTGTCATAAGCACTGGAAAACTGTTTCCTAAATGGAGAATTTCTATGATTCTCCTCTTTTTCTTTTTTTATTCTACAGGAACTATGTGTCATCATGCATAATTTATATTGTGCAAGGGATATAGGAAGAAAAAATATAATGAAACATGCATTTACATTTCTGTAAAAGACATATTCCAGAATTTTAAAGGGAAAATAAACCACATTTCTATGGATCTGAATATATTATCACTTCAACGCTTGAAAATAAATTGAATGATTAATACTGCAGAAATAAAAAAATTAATTTCATTTTGTAGCTCAAATTAAATTGTGCAATCTTATCATCAGAAAAATGTAAGGACCCAATAAGAATCCAGCTTTCCCACCAATAAATTCAAAATATGACTTATTTATGTTCCAAAGTCTCCAACAATAATTAGTGAATCAAAGAAATTTGAAATAGGTTTCTTAAGTTAGCAAACAGTCCTTATCAATTTTCATATCCTTAGTCTCATGTAATGTCTCTCACTTAAATGAATGAATGAATAATGCCAAGATGAACAAGTAATTCTTTACTCCTACAAGTCTGTTTGTGTTGATCATGTCACACTTCCTTTTTCTATTAACTTTAAGCTCATTAGTGTGACACAATATCAACAGACAGTATTATGACTAACCTAAAAGAGATAAATTAGCAGCAAACATTTAGTCAAGAGCATACTTTAGTAATGTATTAGTAGTAGAGTAATAGAAGTAGAAGCAACAGCAGGAGCAGGAGCAGCAGTAGTAAAAATAACAAAAGTAATGGCACATATGTAGAACATTATGTGACAAGAATGGGCTAAGTGTTTATACACATTATAATATTTCATATTCACTATAAGTATGAACATTACTTACATTAATGTGTTCTTATAGATATATATAAGAAAAACTGGGATCTGAAAAAGTTGTATACAATAATCCCAATGTCATAAAAACAATATATAACACAGCCAGTGTTGAGCCCAGGTATACTAGGGTTTCATACTCTTTATCATTAGTATGTAATAGTGCAGACCTATGGGGATAGATGGAGAGATGATAGATAGATATATTAGGTAGATAGATAGATAGATAGATAGATAGATAGATAGATAGATAGATAGATGATAGATAGATAGACAGACAGACAGATAGATAGATAGATAATCTGAAGATAATGCCTTTTTCAAATTCCTAGAAACAAGCAGGAAAGAGTGTTTCAGTTCAGCTTTGATGAATCATTTTCACACAAATTAGTTAGCAGAGAGTCAGGAAATACATCTAGGAAATGAATAAAAAGAATCATAATTGTTGGGGCACTTGGGTGGCTCAGTCGGTTAAGCATCAGACTTTGGCTCAGGTCATGATCTCACAGTTGATGAATTCAAGCCCCACATTGGGCTCTGTGCTCACAGCTTAGAGTTTTGATCCTGCTTCTGATTATGTATTCCCCTCTCTCTCCATCCCTCCCCCATTCGTGCTCTGTCTCTCTCTCTCAAAACTAAATTCACATGAAAAAAATCACAATTGCAGAAACTTGGTTAATGAAGCAATTATGGTGAAAATGTATCAGATGAATCATGATGAGTGAAACATTTAATGATTTACAAAATTTAGAGATTTAGAAAAATCTCTGGGTATTTAATTGAGGAGTACCATTATATGGCCACATGTGAGCAGTATTACGAATACTGCAATTTTTTGACAAAGTACTATTTTTAACCCTTTAACATGTATTTGATTAGGTGTAAACAGCAGCTGTCACAAAATAGCCTACTACCTTCTGCTACTTCCATATTGAAAATGAACATTTGAAAAATGAACATTTCTATTGAAAATGAACATTTGAAAAACTATATTATCATTAAATATATTTTAACATAGACCTAGAAAGTTATGATCAAAACTTTCTCATGTTCAAATGTGAAAATATTTTGCTGTCTTAGAAACTAGCTTGCTGAAAAGAGTATGATCTGCCACAAGTTGAATTTTCCTTGTACCACAATTGTAAAAAATTCACCAGTTTTGTGCAATGATGGTGGCTTGGAGATTAGAAATACAAAATATAAATTGAGGGCAAATTTTCCTTAATTTTACCAAAGTTTTTTCCCCTAATTTTATACCAAATGATTCAAAATATATCTGGAAAATACAAGCTTGGCAAAATCTATAGGAAATTAATTTCATAATAGTGAGAAAGTTAATATCAAAGTAGCTTATAACATGTACATTTACATGAACATTTATTTTGGAATTAACATATGTTATTTTACTGTTTGTTTAGCTAAAAGACTCCTCTTACAAATATTATTATTTATTTAAGGTAAGCTTTATGCCCAACATGGGCTTGAACTCATGACCATGAAATCAAGAGTTGCATCCTCTACTGAGCTGAGCCAGACAGTCAATTAAATAATTGGTAGTAATAGATTATTTCTATTTATACATAAAGAAAATTGTTTACCCAAATAATTACTGTTTATAAGATAAATTCAAAACAACTTCTTCTTTATAGCTAAAGTAAAAATATCTCATTAATATACACATAGAACTGCAAGTGTGAATCATTGGAAAACTATAAATACTCTTTGTTAGTGAGTCCTTAAATAGGATTGGGACAGCTTAAAATAAGATTCATTTTAGGTAAAAAAAAGAAAAAGAAAAAGAAAAGAGCCTTTCAAACATACATAATTTACAGAGATCATGGTAATTCAGTAAATTATATACATGAGACTTCAATTGTGAATCACTGGAAAACTGTAAACATGTCTTGTTAGTGAGTCCTTAAACAGGAAATGCATTATTGAGACAGCTTAAAATAGGATTCGTTTTGGGGGGGAAAAGAACCTTTCAAATGTATGTTATTTACAGAGATCATGGTATTTGATTAAATATTAGTTCAATAAGAATTTATTTATAAGCCAAGAAGTCATCTAATCACATCGGAAAATGGAAGTGATACAAAATGCAGTAGTAAAAAAAATGAATAATGGGAGGACGGAAAGGAAAAAATCCATCAAACTGTAGGATCAACATTAATTTTGAAATTGTTTGCATAGGATGTAAACCTACTCCATGACAAGGAAGTCTGAGTTAAACAGGCCTAAAGGAGTAGAGCGGGGGGTTCCATTTCGGTAGTTGAATGGTGTTATCAAAAATGCAGGAAAGATGTAAACATGTTCTGTTGACAAAGGTACAACTTACACTGTCAAAGTGTTCATTGTCTAGTGGACTGGATTACGGTTAACTATTGTATCTAGATTATTGCTGTTAGATTATCATGTTGTTACTAGGTTATACTTAATTGTTATCCATTACAAACTCTGGTAAGCGGTGTACTGAATATGCACAATAAAGAAACCAATCTAACAGAAGCAGGTTCACCTACTAAATACACATTTACGGAGGGCCTGCTATGCCCCAGTCATTGCATGCAGCTCTAAGAATACATCTGCCAATATGAAAGGCAGCACTTCTACTCTCAAAGAACTAATATCTAAAGTGATTGTTTTTCTCAAATTTTTGACAAAAAAAATATGGTAGCCCTGACAAATCATGCTGCCCTGTTGGACTCGGGCAATAGCCACTTGAACAGTAATTGAGGTGTGGTGTACAAAAAAGAAAATTCTCATCCTTAATTCTGGAGAATACATTGTTATGTCTTAAGGAATTCTACGAGAAAACTGAAAGATTGCTTGGTAATGTAATTCCTGCTGAGATAAACAATAAACCAACTCATGTTGCTGTAGTATGAACATGAATAGCGAAACTATCCTGACTCAAATTGGATTCAGACTCTACTCACAAACTCTGAAACAATTACTTAGAAATGGAGAGTTTTAGATTTAGAGTGAGTAACTTACATACTAGAATTCTGCAGTTTAAACAGAGAAGAATTATAAAAGTTTCATGTAAATATTGGACAGACTCTCAGTACTTGATATGAAAACAAAAACAGGTGAAGTTACTCTGAGTAAAGGGAGACGGTCTAATCCCTTGAATGCTAAACTCTTGTTTTGGCTATCCTGAATTGGCTCATGAGACACCTTCTAAAAACCCCACTGGAAATCTAAGGAGCAGAGCTGGAAAATTCCTCACCTAGTCCTTCTTCATTTAGGAGGGTATACAGTCCAGAAAATTTATTTTCAGCCTTTTCCACAGTTAGTTGTGGCCTACTTGAAACTAGAATTTACCCCTCTAAATACCAGTTTATCAGATGTTCCACCATTGTGTAAGTATTTGGAAAGAAATGGTAATGCATTACTCAAAGGGGAAATAAAAATAAATATTATAATCCATTTTGTAAGAAAACTCAGTCAAAGTGTACACCATTTTGTTAGATGTAAAAAAATAAGTCTATTTTCCACTCTGATTTTATGGGATTCTGAGGAAGGGGAAATCAGAGGACAAATATTCAGTTTGGAAAGGACATACTGCAATAATTGTAATAATACTTCTCCATGATGTCTGGACACAAATTCTTTTATTTATACTATGCCTTTCTATCTTTTCCTAGATCCATTTGTACTTAAAAGTATTCGTGTTATGAGTAAAGATCAAAGTCATACTAGTTTCTAAGGTTGTTAAATTTATTAATCAATTAAACTAATATTAATTGAATATGCAAAGAAACCCTATGTATACTAAAAATAAGCAAAATAATGTTCATATGGGAAGAACTATAATCAGTATAATGATACTAAGTTATTAACCAATGCTAATGGGGTTTACTTGAAAACTCTGGTAGTTCTTAAGAAATTTGAAAAGTTTTTTAAGTAGTTACAGTGAAATACTTGTGTGGAGTTGTCACTACACATAATCTATTGATTCTTCTCCCATTTACCATTATCTAATTTCAAATAGAAGTATGATAGCACATTGCTTAGCCCAATGATTATTTTTGCCCCAAATAATCTATTTATCAATAGTATAGAATAAGTAAGCTATAATTTGTTGTCAGTAAGTTGTACTAAATTGTCAAATTTAATATACTTGCAATAAATTCTGTTGGGTTTTTGGACTTGTGAATAAAATTTTTATTCAGTGGCCAAATCTATTGATATTTGGGAGATAAGTATTGAGGCATTTTTTTATAGAAAGAGGCAGATGTAATAAGAGAAAAGAAAGGTGAACAAAAGAGAAAAAGAATGGAGAGAATGAAAAGAAGATAAAAGAAAAAAAGAAGGGGAGGTGACACTTTAATTTAAAAACCAAATTGGAAATATATGGATATTTTTATTTATAATAAAGTACAGAAGATAAATTAAATGTATGAATAGTGCTACATTTATATATTAATAACAAATCAATGATTTACTGAATATTTACTATGTCCCAGGAATTCTGAAGTTGACAGGAATACAGATAGTGGCAACTCGGAGGGTGCAGTTTACTGAGGATACTGAAAAGTCAGGGGACATCATAATACTCTTATGGATTATGATCCATATATAAAGGATCCATAAAGGATTATGTTGTATCCTTTCCAGAGGCCTCTGGAACAAAATCCATCTCTTTGTTCAATTGTATGATTGTAAGAATTCAGTTCGTTGCTTCTGTTGGATAAGATTTCTATTTTCTTGCTAACTATAAACTAAGGACCGTTCCCACCTCCTAGAGGCTGCCCCATTTCTTGGCTCCTATTCTCCTTTCCCCTCAAACCTAGTAATAGCTGGTTTAGTGCTCACATTGCATCGCTCTGACTCACTCTTCTGCCTTTCTCTTCCGCTTTAAGGGAATCATGATGAGATTGGGTCAACCCAGGCACTGCAGGAAAATCTCCTTACCTTGCCCTCCTTAGGCTTAATCACATCTGTAAGTCCTTTTACCATGTTAAATAATATATATCTGGAGACTGGGGTTTGGACCATCTTCAGGGGTGAGGGAGAATTATTCCATTCAGCAGAAAAAACAGTAGGTAAGAGTCTTAACAAAAACATATATATAAACTAAATTTTAAAGAATAAGTAAGATTTCCACAGAGGAAGAAAATAGAGTTGAGCAAGAACATTTTAGAGAGAGGTTTATGAGTCAGAAAAAAGGAAAATGGCAGTTTTGAAAAAAATGTGTCAGTTTAGCAAGTTTAGATGTCACGAAAGGCTGAAGAGACTACCAGGAGAATGAAGTGTTTCCTATGCCATGCCTGGGTGTTTGAGTTTTATTCTAAATGTAGTAGAAAACCATGGAAGCATTTTAAGAAATAAAGTAGTATCATATGTTCATTTTATAAAAGTTACTGACAGTACCCTGAAAAGGAATTGTAGGAAAGGGTCAAAACTAGAGGAACAGAGAAAAGTTAGGAGGATGATTCAATAAATGGGAGGAGAAATGGTATCAGCTTTATCATAGGCAGTGACAGTGATGACCTTGAAGAGAGCATGGATTCTAACAATATCCAGGAAGTATGAGTAAGAGAATTTGACAATAAATTGGATGTGGGGGATAAAGTTAATGGGGGAGAAAGAATGATTTCCAGAATTGCAGCTTTGGAAGCTCAGGCTGGGAGATGAAAGTGTCAACTCATGTTCCTTTAAATGTATGCCTGAGGAATTGTAGTAAGTAAGTCTGGAAAGGCTGATTTATTCTGTGATATACTGGGCTTGGCTGGCCTACATTGAAACTTCAGTTAGAACAAAGACTTTGAAAACAACTATATCTTTATAAGATGTTGCTCAGTCCTTATAAAATCTATAGCATTTCTATTCCTCATTAATATCATATCATTTATCTATAATTATGTTGACATAAATCTAAATTTCTAACCAACACAGAAACTCAGGGCATCAACACTATAACAACCTTGAAGTTTTAAAGGAACAAAGTATATATATCAAGGCATGAGAATATCTTTGGTGGCTACACTGTAAGAAAGGTACATGTTATAATGGAAAAATTAGTTGGAAATCAGTTACAAAAAGACATATCTTCCAGCTCTATCATTTTAAAAAGTATCTTAATAGAATAGCTACAATTTGGTCCATAAAAATTTTTCATAAGCCCCCTAAAAAATCATTCATGCGTTATTTTCATTTCTGTTACTAATTTCTATAAAAATTACTAGGGATCCTTAGCAAACCCTTGATTTCATGGCTTTGGGTAGGGAAAAGAAATAGGCTTGGTGTTAACTCCCTCATCACTAACAGTTAAAGTACACTCGGGATGTGTTGAAACCATCTTAAAGGGTCTCTCACTGGACAAATTGTAACAATTAAATAATTAAGTATTAAAAATTATGGTAATTTGGATCATTTTAATTTATAAAATTGTATCAGTGTAAAAGAAAATCACATAAGGTACAGAATAACGTATGTATTTACATAAGATTAAAAAGATGACAAAATTGAATAGTTAGAATTTTAAAGAATTTTTATAGAGGGGTATTTTATGCTAAACTTGGTGATAAAACATATATACATATGCATATATGTGTATATATACTATACATTTCTTCTAAAAATAGAAAAGTACAAACAATAAAATGGTCAGAAAAAAATATCCTCAAATACTGAAGAAGTGCAGCAAAAATAAGAAGGTTGGAAGTGAGTTCAAATACTATCACTGGTGATCATACCAAAGGACTAATTATTAAAAAGATCACTATTAAAAGTCACTATTTCAAAAACACAAATCACTCAAATATTTCAAAGAATAGACTTATGTAGACATGATCCCTTACAAAATTGAAAAAAAAACTACTAAATCACTTTATAAATTTTGTAGAAATAAAGTTAAACTACATATGGGTTTCCATTCATAAAAGACAGACATAAAACATTATGATATAAAAAGTAAAGCTTCATTACATTGGAAAAGAAAAGAGAGACACACAGACACACATGAACAAACACACTCAGGATGATATTGAATGCTTTAATTTGAAACAATTTCCTTAGACTAAGCACCCATATCTTGGGCCCCTCCCAAGAGTCAACACTTGAGCAATCACAAATACATAACTTTGGTATGGTATTCTTTTTATCATGTTTTGAAAGAGAACTTGAGAAAAGGTAAAATCTAATATATAGAATACTAAATGAAATTCTGGGAAAATGGCAATGAAATTAAACAGTAAAGATGCAAACAAGTTTATGTTACAAGTAGCTTGTAACTTCAAACTTTTAACTCTGTCTTCTTAATTCAGTGAGGCAGTGCTCTGTTCAGGATCTGTTTTCCTACATTGCAGTTTGGGAAGGGCCTCTAGGTCTTGACCATGTTCTAATGTTCAAAAGGTGATGGTTCGGTAAGTCAAGTTTCAATTACTCTATCAAATCTAATGGGAGACTTCCCTCCAGTACAACTCTGCAAACATTTTATCCAACATTTTCAGTACATAGACTGTGCCCTCCAAAAGGAGGCTTTGCACTTCTCTAACTGGATTATGCCGCAATCGAGTTTTATTATAGACCTTTTTTTAATAGGAGGCATCTTGTAAACATGGGTGTTGAGGAAAACTTCTTTGATGCATGAAGCAAGGTCCCAGGTAAAGGTCCTGTTTTTTTCCTTCAGAAAAAAAAAAAAATTTATTTGCTCCTGTAATTCTGTTTTCCCCACTTTTGCATGCTTGGAGACAATTCTGCGTGGGTGTCCTCCATGTCCACACATACCTTGAGCAAAGGCCAGATTATCTTATTCCTACACTGTCTTTTCAAGGATGTGTGTATAGTAAACAGCCTTGGAAGAAGGAGTATTTCCCTTCAGAGCAGATAACAGGTATGTTTACTGTCCTATAAAAGATTTAAGTTCCTAAGAAAAAGGGTCCACTCCTATAATTCACTGTGTGTGCTAAAGTCACTTACCTCTTCTTATACCACTCTTTAGAAATACAGGTTTATAGAACACGTACAATAAGAACTTGATACACTGACTGTAGTTCTTGAAATGATTAATTCCTTCATCTTTGTTCTAAAAGGGTGATATCTTCATAGAGCATACAGCACCCATGAAATAGTAAGAGGCTAATGTTTAAACTTGCATACGGGGTAACATCTCACACCCTTTACAGTTCTTGACAGTTTTGGCAATGAGGATGGGATGCTGACAGAGACATGACTTCCCAGAAGGAAAGAATGAGTCCTGGTGGGCCAATGAACACAGTTTGTAGGAATGAGGAAGCAGATTTAAGGGCAGCTGCTAATCATCCTCTGGGCAAGTAGACTTTCTCATCACTATGGCAGTCACCCTTAGGTCCTCCTGGGTAGGCATAAATTTCTGATCCCTTTCAGGCAAAAGTTGCAGAGACATGCACCTATATCAAGCACGAAAAGGTAAAATTTGCAACTGCTATGTGGAAAACCAGGTGAATCACTGAAGCTTTGGAAAGTTCACTTGAGAAAGAGATGGGTGCATAATGCTTACTAAGGGACCACTGTATCCCCTAAACAACTTTATAGGCCACCTTCTCCTGTAACATGTTGAGCCAACCTTAGTCCATTTGGAGACAGGTAATATTTCATAGTTTCTTGCCGTAGGTCCTGACTGTTCTAAGGCTTCTTTTTGGCCCTACCTTGGAGAGTTCTCTGAGAAAGACAAATTCCCTAAGGAAATACAAGATGACACATTGACTAGTGTACATGGTAAGGGCCTGTACTCAGATGTGATCAATTGCTGTTGAGCTGCTGATCAAGTTTGCCCCTCACAGGCTGTCACTGTTGTTGGCTGGATCCATCATCCAATCACACATGGAAACGTTCACTGTAACAGACTGGGCACAAGTAAAAAGGACTCTATTGTTCTGATGTGGAGTATACAGCTCTGTGCTGAATCTATGACTGCTCCCAGAAGGTGACCCATTTGCAGGCAGTGAGAGAGACAAAATCCTACGAGGCAATCGCCCAAGACTGTTGCAAAGAAATTAAGTAAATCAGACTTCTGATTACTAAGGGCGAAGTTTTTCTACTGGGGTAGAGCACATTGATTTTGTGGTATTTGAGGGAGAACAACAATCCCAATCCCTGGGGAGTACAAGGGAGAGAAAGGAACTATATAGATGCAGATATAAATGATCTAAAGGTATAGATAGGATATTTTTTCTATTGCAGTATGTCTCCAAAGTTTTCCCCGAAACCCTTCCTCACAAAGAGGAAGGTTGTGGTGGGCTCTCACAAACTGTTGCAAGCTCCTTTAAATTTAACTTACCTGCAGAGTTGTGATTCTCCCCCAGTGGCTCTAACCATGATTTAAAAATCACCATTCCTCTTATTATCAAAACTCTATCAGAAAAAGTTGAGAATGTTCCCAGATTCTGCACCTTTCAGAAAAAAACGAAACAAAACAAAACAAAACACCTGTATACACCTGCATATGTGTTCCCCACTCTCATTCATTCTCCATAGCTCGGTGGCCCTGGCCAACATGCATCGTATTTTGGGACCCCCAATAATTGTGACCAAATTTTTGAATCCAGGGGGGACACGCTGGTAGTACTGTCAACTTCTACTCCTGACTGATGTAGGCTACAAGTGAGATACAAACACAGTTGTAAATATTTCAGTTAGGAAATCCAGAAAACTAGGAATCATCAACATCTCCCTCCTGAAAAATCCAAGTTCTAGCAATTTAAAATTATTTATGACTTTAGTTCAATCCCTCGTGTTTCCAAGCTTGATTTAGTGCAGTCAGTATATAACTGCCATCCGGGCTTCCAGTCTTGCTTCCTGAGTCTGGATTCTGCTCTTTAAAAAGAAAAAAATCTTCCTAACATGAATAATCACATGACTTTTAGCTTAATATTGATCAAGAAATCAAACACCATTGACAATAAGGGGAAAAATCCCTAGCACTGCCTGAAATTCCCTTCATGAACTGGCATTGATCTTATCCAGAATTGCCCTTCCTGTTCTCAATACCTTCTCCATATATACTTGTACTTCAGTGTACGGACTTGTACGTGGCACATGTTCTTGCAACTTCTTTATATATCATGTTTCTTCTTCTTGTGTTTGAACTCTTCTTTCTGCCTACAGTTTTGTTCACTGCATAATCCGTAATTATGGGTCCTTAATATTAAATTTTTAATATTAAAATCCTTGTATTCTCCATGTCTCATTTCTTTTCTGATTTAAATTCTTCTCAGGAATCTGATCGGTTGCTCACTGGTGTGTTTACACAGCACCCATAAATGACTTTAAAATAGTGCTGTCACTTGCTTTGGGATTATTCTACTTATCTGTCATATCTCCAAATACACAATAAGCTCTTTCGGTCTGAAGCTTCCTCTGCAAAGCATCAATCAATAAATTCCAAACTCAATATAAATATTCAATAAATGTTCGCTGGATGAATTAACACATGATTGTATTCCACAATATGTATTTCAATTATCAAATTTTGTATGGCGATATGGTCAATCGAAAAGAAAGCAGAAATAAAAATATAATTTTAAAAGTCATTTTGGATGAAGATAATTTAGCTTTTATTCTATTTTATACTACTATTGATTTAATATTTTTATGCAAAAAGTTACTTGTTAAAGCATAGCCCTAACCTCTTATGAGCATTTGAATAATGAATACTCCTTTTACACACAATTAGCAATTAGGTTTTCAGATTAGTTATTTGTCACATTGAAAAGAGCACAGTTCTCAGATTAAAGGATGCTAAGCAGATAAGAATAAATGTTGAGCAGATCTTCACAAGACATTAGAGATTCATTGGGTTGTCCTGGAAACATAAGAGCAACATAAAGTGAAAGAGAAAGGAAACAAATGAGAGATTAAAACATAGATGATAGGAAACTGTCTATTCTTCTATATCACTTAGTTCTCCTCAGTATTCTAGTGCTTCAGAGAAGCACCACAATTGAGACAATGGAGACACGTAGGCTGTTTTTATAATCTGGCTATTTTGACTAAAGCTGCAATAAACACAGGAGTGTAGCTATCTCTGAGAGGTCCTGATTTCTTTGTATATATATCCAGAGATGCAATTGCTGAATTGTATGAATAAATGGCTAAGAACATGTGGTCTGTATACGTGTGGGTATACATTGTAATATAACGTTATATAATAATAATACATATATTATATACTATATATAATAATGAATGAGAATAATAGAAAGAAAGAAATCTTGTAATCTGCAATAACATGAGCATTATCTAACTGATACGTCAAAAAGGAAAGGGAAATAGAGTATCGTATTACTGACACATGGAATCTAAAAGAGCTAAACTTAAACTTAGACTAGAACAGTGGTTACCAGGGACTGGGGTGAGGGGATGGGAGAAATGGGTAGATGTTGGTCAAGGAGTACAAACCTCTAGTTGTAAGATAAGTAAGTTCTAGGGACCTAACGAACAGCATGGTGGGTATAATTAACAATACTGTATTATATACATGGAAGATACCAAGGACATAAACCTTAAATGTTGTCACTGCAAAAAATCAAAAGGATAATTATGTGATATGTTGGAGGCATTTGTTAATGCTACAATGGAAGTCATTTCATAATGCATATGTGAATCAAATCAACACATCGTACACCTTAAACTTACACAATATTGTATGTCAATTATATCTTAATAAAACTGGGGAAAAACTAAAAACAAAATAAAACAAAACACCACAGGAAACTAAACAAAATAAAAAGCAGTAGAGAGTGGAAGTGTTGTAGCATCTCCTAACTGTGAGGAAAACAGTCAGCCTAATGAAATGAATGGGTTGGAGTTTGGGAAAGAGCTTGTAGGAAGAAAGTAGAAATGGGAACATTTTAAAAGTATGTCATACATATAGATAAAGAAAAAATTATTCTAAAATTTAATTTTATGTACAATGTGCTTTTAATAACTTAATTTCAATTCGTGAATGCACATGCCATTAAAATACTACTGAGTAGTAATATTAATGGGATCGTTTTAGAAAAAATAATTATTTCTATGTGCAAGTGGTAAAATTTCCTCTGAAAATGCAAAAGGAAATAAAAAGTATTTCCTTGTTTGACCATTTTACTTACTTTTATGATTCATTCCTCTGTTTTGCTCTATTTTTTACATTAAAACAATTTTTATTTTTCCTCAATAATCTCTGTGACTATCAGCTGAATACAAAAGGCTTTTGTTTTTGCTGCAGTGCATTTCATAAAAGTAAAAATGAACACAGTGTACTTGAAGTTTTTATGATCACTGTTTTTCCCTAATAATCTTATTATAATCGTAATTTTAAAATTATGCTAGAAATACAGTCCGTTACTCTTTAGCAGTGGTTCTAGACTCTGTCACTAGCAATGTTTATATATTATATACATTACAGATGTATATACACAATGTATACACATTGTATACACATCTGTAATGTGTATACAATGATACCACCTCCCTCAAAACAAAAAACAGAAACAAAAAAACCCAACCCAACAGTAAAAAAAACCCAATAATGTAAGTAAATTTATTGCACAATATAGATTACAAGATAGATACATGGATAAATCTATATTTCTATTTCTCTTAACTATCATTCAATGATTATTCAACAAATATTTATCAAATGTTGATCATGTGTCTAGCACTGAAATATAGATACTGTGATGTGCCCATGAGGATGCCAGGAGTGTGATATACATTAGCACCGAGAATATGGGTAAGTGAATAGGCAACAAGAGCTCACAGAAGAGACAATAAGCTCAAGCATCGGGAACTATTGAAACAGTCGAGTCCTAGATTATGAGGATTTGGTGATGGACAACATGGGACAACAAGAAAGAGACCACTATTTTAACCAGAGAGATGTTTTAAAGTCTAAAATTGAGGGGGCAACAAATAATCACAGATCAATTTTGTATGGCTTATTTCAAAACAGTGAGAAAAATGGCAAGTCTGGCTAGGCTAGATTTATATAATAAGGAATTTACAGGTCTCCTTGATGCATCTGGACTTCTTAAATTTAATGTGAATCCTGGTGGGGGTTGCTAACAATTAATGTTTTGGAATATTTACCTGGGTTGCTTGCAGGGAAATGATTGAAGACTATCCCTTATCCATGTTAGAATTTTCAGTTGTTGGGGCACTTGGGTGGCTTAGTTGGTTAAGTGTCTGACCCTTGACTTCACCTTGGATCATGATCTCACAGTTCGTGGGTTTGAGCCCTGAGTTGGGCTCTGCTCTGACAGTTGAAGCCTGCTGGGGATTCTCTCTCTCCCTTTTCTCTGCCCCTCCCCTGCTCTCTCTCACTTTCTCTCCCAAAATAAATAAATGAAATAATTGTAAGTTGCATTATATATGTGAGAACAAGGATGTTAGGAAGAAATAGACAAGTTGAGAATATAAAAGATGGAATAAATTGGATTTAGTGATTGAAAATGAAAAAGATATGAATGGCTAGGCACTGATCTCAGACATTGGCAATTAAATTTATGGTGCTGACAACCACTGAGAAAGAGAGCTTAGGTGAGGAGTTAAGTTTGCTAAGTAAAGTACTCCACTCAAGTTAGAAGGAGAAGATAGCTACTTGGTATTTAGATTTTTCAGATTGCATTAACAATTTTGGCAACAGTGTTGATCTACAACATGTCATGTAACTTTTTCGAGATGTCTTTGTAGTACCTCAGAATGGGAAAGAGACATGTCTTCAAAAGACACGATGTAAGTGGTGAAAATTTCTGGTTAATAAGACTTCAGGGAGATGGATTGGCCTAGTTGGCAAATGTAATACTGCTAATTTTAATTCTCCATGTGGTGTACCCTATAAAAAATATGAACTTAAAAAAACACATCCAAAACCTCTAAGGGTAAATATTTAATCCAGTTATAATTGCAACAGAGTCAAGTTACTAAAATGCCGATTTGGTGTTGGCTCTAAGTACATACTTAATTCTTGGACACATCTTTGACCTATTGGTTTTAGGACTGAACACAGAGAAAATAAAAATTAGTGAAATGACTACCTTTGCCTCATCCCAAAGAAGGAATAAAATTCTGACAATTTTATGTTTTCTACTGACATATGTTAGCAAAATCTATGATAGATTTTTCCACTGGAAATAGAACACTTATATTCTTAATATTTTGTCTGTATATACGAAAAATATTTCCATACCACAAACACGTTTAATTGCATGATAATTTTAGCAAAGAAAAGTAGCTACCACTTTTGCTAAAAAAAAATTGCATAAAAAATGTCTTTGCCAAAAAAATGCAAAATATAGTAACTTTATTGTAGCCAAATCCAATAATCAAGAGTACAAAATTAAAAATTAAGTCTGGCAAGTGTGAATATTTTTCAGAAGTGTTTGCATGCAATATACACTGACTCTACTTAAGGTTTCCCATTGTTCTGCTGCAAGATTAAAAATTCAATACTTAGATTCCAAGTATTTTTAGAAAGGGCTTCTAAATATCAGCATATTAGGCTTCTAAATATCAGCATATTAAAGAAAATGAGTGATTACTGAAGCACACCTGTTGCTAAATCCTTAAACTTTTTGAAGGCACCTTAGAAGTATATGCTAGTCCTTCATTTAAAATAGCTTCCTGTTTATTAAATACAATCCAGAACATTTGGATCATTATTTTGAAGAAATAGAGTACAGCATATGTTAAATGTGGACAAACTCTTGGCAGATAGTTATTTTCCGAGAATCATTTCTTTAAAAATTGTATTTCCTTTTTTTCCACTATGTTGCATGGGGAAATTAGCCCATTGATTTTCATGTAACCAATGAAGAGGATTCCCATAATAATGTGCACAGTATTAAGTTTCTAATTTAAGGCACATTCAAATATTTCAATTGACATGTTTACAGCACTTTTCTAAGATAATCACCATGTAAAGCAGGTTGGCAGATAAATTACTCTCAAATTAACTGTATATAACAACCATTTCAGTTGCCTTTGCCTTTATGTTTTGCACAAGAAAGCAGTGCCATTTAGACATCATGCTGACAATTCTCAACTTTTTAAGACAGTTGAAGACCATGGCACTTTAAATTGATGTAAAATTTGAGCTTTATATATAGAACTGATACAAAGCTTGAGCTTTATAAAATCTATATAAAGTAACCTTTTCTCCCTTCCTACCCCTATATATCTACATATTTATTTATATCTTCCTATCTCTCTCCCCCTCTCTATCTACCTACCTACCTACCTACCTATCATCTATCTGTCTTCTCCACCCCCTGTGTACAAACCATGTATAATCCCTAGTGGGGACAGCACCTGGTCTCTACTAGTCTAATAAAAGCAGTTCTGGAAAGAATGGTTGTGACAGTTTCCAGAATGAGACTAAACCAAGGATCCTGAGCAAGAAGCATGGAAAAATGGAAGCCTCTCCAGCCATTCCAACCATAGATTTTGTGGCAGTTACAAATTAAGAAAACAGTGGTCTGGGCCTGTACACCTCTTTCTCCTTAATTTATAAATCTCTAATTCTGCTAATGCCTAATGGAATGAGTTACTTTATCTTTGGATTTTCCTTGATGTGCAACAACTAAATAAAAGCTTTCATAAACTCTGTTTGAGCCACATAAACTAGTCTTTCCTTGATAGTATCTGTATAGCTAATTCTTACACTGAACAGTATAAAATGTAGTTTTTTTGTATGGACAGAGAATATAAAACCTATGAGTTGAAGGAATAAGCTTCAGAATCTCACTATACCAAATTCCAGACAACTTTTTTCTTTTTCCATGATGTTTTCTTGAGTTATGTTTGGGTTTCATACCACTCATAAATCTTCAGTGATGTAAGGATGGAAAGGCAGTAAGTATTTCAGAGTTCTTAAGTCATTGAGATGTAGAGACATTCTAAGTAATTTTTTCCTATCACCTGGATTTCTTCAGAGCTGCCCACATCATGACTAGTCTCACTAAGTGCTTCTCATCGCTCAAGTAGGTGTCAGAGAAGTGCCTTGGTTTTATTACTAATATAAGAGCTTACTTTATGTTTGTGTATAGAATGGGAGCTCCATGAAAGTAGAGTGTTTATTTCTTTAAAATTTTTTTTTAATGTTTATTTATTTTTGAGAGAGAGAGGCAGAACATGATCAGGGAAGGATCAGAGAGAGAGAGGGAGACACAGAATCCAGAGCAGGCTTCAGGCCCTGAGCTGTCAGCCCAGAGCCCAATGCAGGGCCTGAACCTAACCACGATATCATGACCTGAGCCGAAGTCGGACGCTTAACTGACTGAGCCATCCAGGTGCTCATATTTCTGTATGCTTAGTAAATACAATAGCAGTCAGCACACAAAGAGATTTAATACATGCCTGGAAGAGAATACACATATACATGTTACATGCCTATATATAAATGTTATTATATATTGCCACTTTGTAAAGAATTCCACACATCACTAGATGGTATTTCAGTATAAAATTATAAAGATTATAAAGTCTAAATTTCCTTCTACAGATGGGTTAAAAACAAATTTTTTTTATATAAAATGAATTCTATTATTGGCTCTTTAAGTGGAATACTTAAAATAAGTCAACTTAAAAAAAATAAACTCATTATAGAAATATCTTTTACATTAATTTAATATCTAAAATGAATTTTATAAGTTTCAAACAGATGGATTTTCTCTTAACAATAAATCTTAGTTCTAAAGGTGCTCTATTTTAGAAAGTTAAAAAACATTGTCTTGTACAGCTTATGATGGGTACATAAATTACCTCTTTTTCCAGTGAAACAATGCTAAAGAAATTTTTATGCAAACATACACATGTACAAGCCAACACATACACATTTCAGCCTAACAAAGGGAGGAAAGAAAATAGTCATGTAGAGAAGAGACATTATGGGGAAGATTAAATAGATGAGAATATATAACATGCAGGCTAGGGAAACAGACCTTTAAAAAGGCAATATTAAAAACAGCAGATATTCTTTTTTTGGTACACTAAGAGTTTCCAAATTTGGTCATGGTAGTTTCAGAGATGGAGTGGCAAGTGAAACAGGAGTCGAGTCGACTATTTCAAGGAATGTCTATAGCTTTTACAGTCGGTATTCTACTTTTATGTGGCAAGTCAAATTTTGTACCAATGAAAGCAAATAGGAAATGCAAAATGCCCCCAAGGAGGAAAAGAAGCCTAACTATGATACAATTAGATTGTAATCAGTCTGCTTATTACTAATACTTGATGTTAGAAAAAAAATGACAAATATCTTTAAATTGTTAGAAGGAGAATACCTTTAATCTGGAATTTTATTTCCTATCAGCTAGAAGTGAAAGCAAAACTGAAGACATTTTTTAATGGATTTCTTGAATCTATTCTCACTCACAAAAATATATATATTATTATATATTGATAAGTAATATTTATGCACTGTATATTGTAATATCATGTTATATATTAACATTTACTATATATATTTACATATATGTATGTATATATAACATTTATTATATATATAAATATACTATATTTACTGTATATACTGCAAATATACAATATACTAAAAGTATATATTAATATATTGCTAGTTTAAAAAATATGGAAGTTGCAAAACACTGAGAAAAACATGGTAAATAAGATAATTCTCTAAAATAAATAGAGTGATTAAGACACTAGTTGATTAAAATGAATGCTTATTTTTATATTTATTATGCCTTGTTTTTGTTTTTGGCCTAAGCAGTACTCTATTTCACTAAAATGAATTAAGTAAAAAGGACAGGAATTCTAAAGACAGAACTAGGTCACAGTTGTTTCGTAGCCTTTGATCCCTATGAAATATAATACCCAAACAATGTTTAAAACCCTCCTGATTGCATTAGGCCTTCTGACAGAGAAAACAGATACTACTGTAATATGAATCTTTTGAGACCTGGTAATCTGTGCTTGATAACTGAACCCTGCCTCTATTGACTCAACCAAGTACTACCTTTTACAGAAAAACTAAAGGCACAATCCTGATCCTTATAAATTAGTCTTCCAGGTCTGAAATTGTGTCTTAAAGGGATATCTACCTAAAACAATTTGTCTACCTAAAATTCAAAGGAATTTATTTCTCTTCAATTCATTAATGGAAACATACCAAGAAAATGTGATTCTAAAATAAAAATAGGTGAAATTTCAAAAGAAGACATGGTTGCCAATTTCACTCAGTTCAGAGATACAGCTGCTCTATAGTAATGGGCACAAAACAATATGGCTACTATGCTAACAGATAAACCACAAAACCTGCATATTCCAGGCTTTTTAAGACCAAAATAATGCCACTTCTTCATCTCCCCTAAGTCTTGTGAGAGGGGAACCCAGCTATACACTTCATATTTCACATCAGGTTTGGGGACTCAACACAGATTGCTTAATGTTGCTATTTGAAGACATAAAGATTTAAGTGTGGTATGTACTTAGAAATGGGGTAAGAGCTATGCTAAAATATATCTTAAATGGTTAAAATGTTTACTTCTGGAAGAATAGGACTTTTTACCTCTTCTTTTATACTTTTTCTTACTGTATGGATGTGTTACAATATGTTTCTATTACTTTTGTTGTGTTTATTATGATTATTTTGAAGGTTATTTTGCTTATTTTCATATGCAAATAGCCATCTTTTCCTTTTATAATTTTGGAGTCATATTATACCCTTTGCAATCTTTTATTTTTCTCAATTAAAATATTGAAAAAATCTAAACCATTAGGTAGACTTGTAAAACATAATTGCTTTCAGCTTTACTTAGGTATAATTGATAAATAAAAATTATATATAATTAGGGCACACAACTTGATATTTTGATGTATGCATGCATATGAAATGATCACCACAATCAACGTATTTAATATCCATCACCTCACATAGTTGCCTCTTCCTCTTTCCCTCCCTCCTGCTTGCTTGTTTCCTTCTTTCCTTCTTTCCTTCCTTCCTTCCTTCCTTCCTTCCTTCCTTCCTTCCTTCCTTCCTTCCTTCCTTCCAGTGTGTGGTGAGAATACTTAAGATTTACTCTCTTGGCAAATTCAAGTATACAATACAGTATTGTTAACTATAGTCACCATGGTACACATTAGATCTTCAGGACTTATTTATCTTATGTAATCGAAAAAATGCTATTATAACTATTTGTAATTTGCAATATTTTCTATATTCACTGAATATCATTTATAACATAGTATTATACTGGATGCTAAGGCTGATGAAGCTAATGTAGAGTTTCACTTGACAAACATTAACACTTGATTTAAATATGTGTGTAAGTCGTGCATACACATGCACACACACACATAATGTTCAAATAGGTAAACACTAAAGATAGAAGCTGTGTTCTTCCTATTAAAGAAGTAATTTGCAAATCTAAAGGGGAGCAAACTTGTGTTTTACATTAGAATTAGGAAATATCAGTGTTAAGGAAATACTAAATACATATCATATGCATTCATATATATGTATGACTATATACACACATGTCTGTTTATGTGTGTGTACACACTCATGCATCTGGCTATGTTTGTCTTCCTTTGTATGTACAAAGCCTGGGAGCAGTGATACCGTAAAAAAAAGGACACATTCATTACTCAGATAGTCCATCCCTCTGCTCCCTTTCCCTACATGCACTTATGTCTCTTCTCCTGTGTGGGCATCCTAAATACTCTGCTCTAATTTCAACACAATGTGTTGGCCGCTCCCTGCAAAGATCCCTTCCTAACCTGGTTGGGCATGAACACTCCACCCAAGATGGCCCCTCACAGAATGCCCTCCTTATTCTGTGTCATTTCTACTATCCCATACCCCACTGCACCTCGGCCATGTGGAGGATGCACTCAGACTGTGAATTCCCATATTGACTGCCAACTCCTCCCCCAACCCCAAACTTTCCCTACTCAGTGTAGTCTCTGACACTCTGCACTGTGTTATGTCTCCTCCCATCCCTACCTCGGTGTATGAACACCTTCCTAACCCACACAGTGGGTCTGACTATCCCTTGTAGACACACTTCTTCTCCTGCTTTCACAAGACAGGCTCTCCTGGGTCCCCATCCTGCTCATATGCCCCTCTCACAGTAATTCAGCTCCTATTTTCCACACTACGAATCAGCCCCCACAGCATCCTCCTCATTTCTGTCCCAGTCTCCTGATCCTCCTCTGGGACACTGCCTCCCCCATTTTCAACTTAGATGCCTACTTGACTCTAAGATAAAATTAGCTGAAGTAAAGAAGGGAGGGAGAGATGAAGTGGGTGTGAAAGAGAAGGATAACAAGGAAGAGACAGAGCCCAAAATAATCTTAAAGGTCATCATTCATAATGTATAATGCAGGTTAAAATTTTTTAGAGAATTTCTTTATGTTTTTTATTAAGTTTTTTAAATGTTTCTTCATTTCTTTAGAGAGTGTGTAAGCAGGAGAGCAGCAGAGAGAGAGGGAGACACAGAATCCAAAGGAGGCTCCAGGCTCTGAGCTAAGAGTCTGCTGTGGGGATCAAAATCACAAACCACGAGATCATGACCTGCGTGGAAGACGCTTAACCAACTGAGCCTTTTTATATTTTTAATAAAGATATACCTGGGGGCACCTGAGTGGCTCAGTTGGTTGAGCATTCGAGTTCAGCTCAGGTAATGATCTCACGGTTCGTGGGTTCGAGCCCTGCGTCGGGCTCTGTGCTGAATGCTTGCTCAGAGCCTGGAGTCTGTTTTGGATTCTGTGTCTCCTTCTCTCTCTGCTCCTCTCCCACTCACTCTCTGTCTCTCAAAAATAAATAAGTGTAAAAAAATTAAAAAAAAAAGATATACAGGGGTGGGGTGGGGATCATGGGGTGCTTAGTCAGTTAAGCATCTGACTCGTGATATCAGCTCATGTAGTCATCGCACCAGTTCATGAGATCCAGCTCCGTGTGCGGGATGGAGCCCTCCTCCCACTATTAGCGCCCGGCCTGCCTGGGATTCTCTCTCCTCAATCTCTCTCTGCTCCTCCCCCAGCTCGGCTCGCAGTCTCTCTCTCAAAATAAGTAAATAAACATAAAATAAAAAGATGTATCTGGAATATGGTCATTTAGTTCAGGATTTTATATGGGAAAGGAATGTTCATTAATAAATATGAAGAAAAGGGTTACCTGGAGGGTCAATTGTGAGGAACTTACATCATAAAAATTTTGAAAGCCTCAAAGTTTGGCATAAACAAATAAAGAATTTTGGACCATGGTTGTAGGATCTAAATATTTCCAGAATTGCAATATGTAAAATGTTACATTTATTGTCTGTGGTTATGGGGGGACAACTGGGAATAGTGGGTAAAGAATAAATTAAAATTAAAGAAAATATATTTGATCCAATAGTAATATCATAGAGATTCAATAATATTATCCAATATTGATGCTCAACGAATCTTCGGTTTCAATAGAAATGCTTAATATACATTAATTTTCATAGGAATTGATTTCACATATGGAGAAGCATGGCTTTAACTCCTTAGCTGGAGATCAAATTATCAGGCTGGAACATCCAAAAACCAAACCTCTGACAAAATAATTCTAGAATCCATGGTCCTAAATAAAAATTAAAAGACCTTCTAAACATAAGAGCCATTAAGAAACATGATTCATACCTCCTTGGAAATATCATGATAAAAGCTCACGCATTCAGCATTTTCCTCACTTGATATGTCTTACACTGTTACTTAACAAAAACATGATTTGTAACAAAGCATGTGAACACAGTAGAGAAGTAGGATGCATGCTATAGACCCAGGGGTCCATCTTCAAATAGAAGTTTGGTGGAGTTTTTGCAGCCACTGTATAGGCAGAACAAGATGAAGCAACGTAAAGAAGGAAAACATCACTCCCTGAAGTATTTCTGTAATGTCATGACAATTTTTTAAAAAAAGAAATATTAACAGAACTCCACCAGTAAGATCCGGGAGAAGAATAACTCCACTAAGCACTTGACCGCTCCAGAAGCAGACGCGTGATTTAGTGTGATGACATCATGGAGAAAACCTATGGCATCCAGCATCGCCTCACCCATCAGAGCTCTACCTCAGACAGTGTTTCCCCACACTTCCTCACCCTTGTCAACTCAGGAAACCACTTACATTTTGGAAATAATTGGAAGGAAATATCAAATTGGGTAAACAGATTGAAGCAGACTTTTAAGCCCCTGGAAAGAATAACTGCATACTATGTCTAGTTACACCTAAAATAAATGGGATCCCATTTATTTTTTATTTTCAAATGCTCACATTTACCTTGACTTTTCAGCCATTATTTAAACATTTACTATTATTATTATTGTTATTATTATTTTAGTTTTTAATTTGCTTTTGTCTGTTTTCTCTGGCTCACAAACAGAATGAGTAGAAGTGAGGTAAGATGGCAGAGAGAAAGAAGAGAAGACAAAGAGAAGGAATGAGAAAAACTTGTCCTGCGGTAAGTTTAGATACTTCAGGCG
Source organism: Proteles cristata cristata (assembly GCA_017311185.1). Classification (NCBI taxonomy): domain Eukaryota; kingdom Metazoa; phylum Chordata; class Mammalia; order Carnivora; family Hyaenidae; genus Proteles; species Proteles cristata. The sequence goes on from JAESUZ010001400.1 coordinate 867,397, forward strand.
AGCTGGGTACTAGAAACAAACTATAGATAATACTTGATTTATAAACGATGTTACGTGGCAGTAAGAGAAATGTGTCAGGCTGAGGTATGGGCTGGCACAACACACACTTGTTGTGTGACCTGAGCAGGACAGACTGGCAGATACAGTTCTTCCTAATCTCTGTGATTCCAGTGTACTGGCTGATACCAGGGTGGAGGGGTGAGTGTAGGGGAAGAGAGAAGAGAATCTCATCTCTGTAATGGAAGTCAAGACATTATGGACAGAGAGGGAGACTATATATCCTTGTATTTATCTACATATTTGTGTTTATTGAAAAGTTTTGGGTGGCTGAGGAACAACAACGAAGATTCATGGAATTTAAATCAAACGGTTTATAACTGAGGAAAGCTAATACGCCTTATATATCACATACTTTTTCTACATACATTGTTATTTTATATAACCTGAGCTCACATTTTATAGACATTTAACTTAATAACTTTTAAAGTAAGATGAGGCACCTGGGTGGTTCAATCACTTAAACCTCTAACTTTGCCTCAGGTCATGATTTCATAGTTTGTGGGTTTGAGCCCCGTGTCGGGCTTTGTGCTGGCAGTTCAGAGCCCAGATCCTACTTTAGATTCTATGTTTCCCTTTTTCTCTGCCTCTTCCTTGCTTGTTCTCTCTCTCTGCCCCTCAAAACTTAACATTAAAATTTTTTAAGAAAACTATTATTTATCTTTTAAAAATAATCATATTTGATAGTTCATATATTTTCATTCCCAGTAGCGTGCTTTTACTAATTATATATTTCAAAAAAATTAATAGCACGTATAACACCCTAAGACCTACTGACATAATCTTTTAGATCCTCTGAATACACATTTGAAGCTAAATGTTAAAAATGTAACAGATATTATCACATAGCCAGATTAGGGCTATTTGACATGACACCTTTTAAAATACCAGTGTTTCAAAGTCTAAAATACATGCAGGCTCAGTTGTAAAATAGAAAGCTAAAAAAGAGTACGTAGCCCAAGGAGAGTGTTTTGCAAACAGAATAGTGCACATGAATTAATAATACCATTTCTCTTCAGCTTGAAGCCCACTATGCATCGCTCATATTCTTTGATCCATAGGCTTGAGTTCTAACAATGAGGTCTCTCTTGTTATTCCTTTGAGATAGTTAAATTGAATAGCAGGCAGTTTTCTCAGTAGGTGTCTTCAAATGAGGCCTTAATAACTCAGTACCTGTATCTTGTCCATAAAGGTAGAATTTGGATTCATAGACTACATGAAGCATATCACTATGCTGAGATCTGTATAATACCAAACAAAACTTAACAGCAATGTCCCCTACCCCCCATAGTGGCAGAATTGCCAAAGGGGCATTGTGAAATTGTGCAAGCATTGCCTTGAATACCTATCTCACCGATGCAGCATATTCAATATGCTTATAACTACAAAATAGATGTTAGCTTCCATTCATTTTTATAATAATCTGATAATCAAAAAGAATGTATTTTTCTTATTCCATTCTGTACAATTTATAAGTCTAAAACACAAATAGTTATACAGCCAGAATATTTTTACTGAAGCAAAAGGTATTTATAAAACAGCAGGTAATGAGGGAAATGAATTATACTTTCTGATTTCCTAATAATGCTCGGATGCTAAGAATTTAGTATAATTACACAGACAAATTGGATGGAAGTTCAGTATTAGAATTAAAAGATAGGGGGAAGAGATTTGTGGCCCCTGTAGCACAACAAAAATAATTTAGAAGAAAGAAGATAAGAATACACTAAAAAACATTTTAGTTTTTCACCAGGTTTAAAAATAACATAGTGCAGGGGCACCTGGGTGGCTCAGTTGGTTGAGTGTCTGACTTCTGCTCAGGTCACAGTCTCACAGTTTGAGAGTTCAAGTCCCATATCAGGCTCTGTGCTGACAGCTCAAAGCCTGAAGCCTGCTTCGGATTTTGTGTCTCCCTCTCCTTCTGCCGCTCCCCTATTCTCTCTTTCTCTCAGAAATAAATAAACATTAAAATACTTAAAAAAAAACCAGTGTAATAATATAAGCCAAAAATCAAAACTAATAGAGTATTAATAAAATATGCCAAAGAATATAATAATGTACTATATACAAATACGTAACATATATTTGCTTTACAAGTTAAGCTCAGGGTTTATATGTTTAAAGAAAACACAAATTCCCCTCCATATGTTAAGTAAATTAAAATATTATTCCATTTGGATTGAAATACATTATAAACCATTTATTATTTACAAAATTGGAATATTATACAATTATCCAAGCTTTCTGCTAATAGGTAGACTCTGGATACAGGCAGTGAAGAAATAGGAACAAAGATCTCACTTTCCTTTTTTTTTTCTTTTCTTTCTTTTTTTTTTTTAAGAGAGAGAAAGTGAGAGGGAAGGGGGACAAAGAGAGAGAGGTTGAGAGAGAGAGAGAGAGAGAGAGAGAGAGAGAGAGAGAGAGAGAGAGAATCTTAAGTAGGCTCCACACTCAGTGCAGAACCAGATATGGGCTCAGTTGCAGGACCCTGGGATCATGACCTGAGTCAAAATCAAGAGTCAGATGCTCAAATGACTGAGGCATCCAGGCACGCCTCACTCTCCCTTTTTTGAGAATTACTAAAAGTAATTATTTTGATATGTGGGCCTTATATGCTAATATTCAAGAACTTATTTACTAATAAATCCTTTCAATGGTTTCTCTTTGCATTTTAAAACAAAACTACTGACTGACATGTTTTTGAGCTACATTGAGTGATTTTCCTTATTCATAATCACTTTGTCTATTGTAGCCAAAGGGATACATTTATAAAATGAAGAGCCGATTATGAGATGCCATCTGTTAACTCCACATGACATTCCTTTTGCTGGATGTGCTATATAAGGATCAAACCCTCAAACTTGACCTCAACAGCGTCATGATCTAGATAATGGATCTGGTTAGAACCAATATAACTCATTCATATTCTATTGCTGAACACATTGCAGTCTCAATTCATATTTGATTAAATTTCCATTAATCATTATTAAAGATTCCTCTGTGCAAATGAAATGGCATTTAGTTCATTTAACATATAATTGAGTTCTAATTGAGCAGCAACTGTTTCATAGAATTGTTAAGTACTTTGGAATGTAAACTAACACAGGTACCAATTTTGTGAGTAAAGTCTTATGTACCACTCACCCTGTTTGCTTATTAACTTCAATTTCTAGATACTGGGCCAATAGTTACTAGTTTACCTTGATTAATACTTTCCTCAGCACTAATGTCATTCTTTGCTACATTATAGGGTCTCATTTCATGGAAATACATTACACCTTTGTGAGTCTTTTTTAAGTGCCACGACTTTTTAGTTTTGCATGGAGAGGTAAATGTCTTATTGTAAAATGAGAGTAGATGTGGATTATTCTATTAGAGAAAACTCTTTCTCTTATATAATGCTATCCTTGGTTTGTAAGCAACACTTTTAAATAGAAGAAAGAGTATTTTATTTAACCTGATCAAAAGCATAAATCAAATGTTTCCTTCTAAAATTTTTTTTAATCTCCACGCTCAGTTTCATTGTGGAAGTCCCACACAAACCAGCTCATTTTATATATATTTCACACTATGTAGTTTTAAGGCCCAATTTCATTTTCCTTAGTTTTTATCAATTGATCCTCATTTTTCATGTATTTCTTATTTGGAAATTTGCCTACTTGCTAAAATGTATTTGTAACTTCAAAACCAATACTCGTGGCACCTTCGTGGTCCATCATAGATAGGTGCTAAAGCACTTGTTACACACATTCCCAGCTGAAGTCAAATAAGGCAAAACTCTGCCTTTTTGTTTCACCTCAACTACTGTAAATAAGTTTCCCTTTCATGGCCTATTTGATGTCATGTTTTTTTATTTTATTTATCAATTTTGTCTTTTTTGTTGATGATTTTACTGTTTAAAATGGCCCACACATAGTGCTTGAGTGCTGTTTAGTTTACCTAAATGCAAAAAGTCTGTCATATACCTTAGGAAGAAAATAAATGGGTTAGATAAGCTTCATTCAGGCATGAATTATAGTGCTGAAGGTAGTGAATTCAATGCTAATGAATTAGTAGTATACTTAATATATATTAAGTGTTTTAAACAAAAACACACATAAAACAAAGTTCTGTGTTGACTGCTTTATGAAAATGACCACAGGCTCACAGGAACCTACCCTATTTTCCCCTCTAGGAACAATGGTTCAGTATTTGTTAATTCAGTGTTCATGGTAAATTTCTAGAACATAACTACCAATACTAGAACATAAATACCAACCGTGTCAATTATAGGGATGTTCCAAAAGGCCAAGAAATGAATAAAATATTTCAAAGAAGATCCAATAAAATTAGGAATTTTAGTGAGAATTCTGACACTACCACCTGCCAGCCCTGTGATCATGAGCATGTCAGTAAAGTTTCTGTGTCTGTTTCCTCATTTGACAAACAATAATAATATGATTCTTACAATATAGGAGGAATGGCATATAATTATAGGGCACTTAAAACCATGCCTGGTAAATGAGAAAGAAATACTATGCAAGTATTTTTAAATTATTCAACATTTTATGGGGATAGTATACTTAACCAAGTATATTTTTTTCCTAAATGCTTATGAAGAATAGTTTATAATTTTACAGACCAAGTCTCCACCAAGTGAAAAAAAGCATGTGAGAGTAGCAAAGAGTTCCTGAGATATAACATTTCCCCCCTGACTTTATAGTTCTCCTTCTAGTGTGAATCACCTCGCATTGGAAAGGACCATACCTCTGGAGGTTCTTTACCTCCCCTTTTAGGCATGGTAGAACTGTTTGTAAAGCTGCACTGGACATAGAGCAAATGATAAAATTGACTCAAAGAGTCAGCTGTCAAAGACACTTGGGATGGGGGATTGGTAGAACATTTTTTAATAGTCTTATTATTTGTAATTCTCAAAAACCTGACTCATATAACTTATAAAAATAAGAGTATGTTCAAACTAGCTTCAATGCTTCCTGTATTAATCTCATTTTCTGATGACTCATTACCTAACACAATGGATTGTATATGCATGCCTCTCATATTCCTCCTTTGTCTACTTTTTAGTTATTCTCAGATGTGTTTTAAACATTAGAAGACATTCCAGTTTCCTGCCTGTAGGTGATTGCCAGTCTTGCAACACAGGTAGGGAAAATCCTTAAAGAACCCTATGGTTTTGCTGAATTGAGGAGATAATAGCATTAATTTCAGGAAGGCAAAGGTGGCTAGAATTTGTTGGGTGGAGTGCCTGAGAAGAGAAAGCCGCTTACAGAAAAAGAGCTTCAGGAGTATGCTAAGGAACACCCTTCAATCTTGCTGAGAACTGATCAGTACCTGAGTGAGTAGAAACTCCCCAAGACAAGGAAAAGACAAAACATAAGGCACCCCCTACGTCAACAATTCCTGGAGCTTCCACAGGGCTGAGAATAGCTTTGTGTTTCCACCAGCTAGTGTTGAGAGACTTGTAATACACAAGGCACTGAGATGGATTCTCAGAAGCATCATATCTTAGTAGTGAGGCTAAATTAGTATCAAATAAAGCAAGGCCATTCTGTACATATTAAGCAAAGTGTTGGGGGAAAATGATGCATCTCTGGCAAGACAAAGAATAAAAAAAAAAAACATTTGGAAATAGTGGATTGAGGAATCTTTCTGGAGATAAAGGGGGATAAAGAGCAGCATTCCAAAATGTAAAATGGGTAAAGTCATCAAGAAGGCATACCAATCCCAAATGCGTAGATACCTAACAGAGCATCAACAAATACAAAGCAAATACTCATAGAACTTAAAGGAAAAATAGGTCTCATTTTTTCAAGTAACATAACTGCAAATTGTGCATCAATTTTCATTATCTTTCATTTTAAAATAAGCATTCTTGAGTTCAGCCATTTTGTCTGTTTTGTTCTTAATACATATTTGTGAGTAAAACAAGTGCTATTTTGAAGCAAAGTTTCTCCTGAAATTTGCCATTTCACTTTTCCTTACTTAATTTGGGCTTCTTCCTATTTTCTTCACATTATTATCATTATTTTAAAGTTCTTTTTTTTATTAGAGACAGAGAGAGAGAGTGCAAGCATATGCACAAGTAGGAAAGGTGGAGAGGGAGAGAGAGAGAGAGAGAGAGAGAGAGAGAGAGAGAGAGAGAGAGAGAGAGAGAGAGAAACTTACACAGGCTCCACACCCAGCACAGAGTCCACCACGGGTCATGACCTGAACTGAAATCAAGAGGTGGACACTTAACCATCTGAGCCACCCATGTGCCCCTTACATTGTTTATTATTATTCTAAATTTTTTCTTCATTTTCAAGGATAGTTTCTAAATTCTCCTTTTCCCAAATATCTGTCTCAGAATTTTTGAAAGCTGGGCCTTTTGGGTGTCTGACACACAGCTTCCTTCTCACATGTTAAAACTACCAGAAGAGAGTCAGGCTGACACCCCCTCTTCCCTGAATTATAAGTTACCTCTTTTCCAGCTGCTTTTTATCCTCTAGAAATATAGTTACTTCCCCTCTACCGATTGTCCTATTTATGTAAATGTGATTGGTTTAGATCTTCAATATTCCTTTGAAATTAATTTAATGTGGTCTCATAAAAAGGGAGAGATTAATGTGTGTGGTGAGGCAACTAACAGAATTAGGGACCTAGCAATTTTGAACATATTTTCTGTACTTCAGTCTTCATTTCATTTAAAAAGTGAAGGGGGTGGGTGCCTGGGTGGCTCAGTTGGTTGAATGTCCAACTTTTGATTTTGGCTCAGATCATGATGTCATGGTTCATGAGATCAACCCCATCTCGGACTCTGTGCGGACAGCACGGAGCCAGATTGAGATTCTCTCCTTTTCTGTCTTCCTCTCTTATGCTCATGCCCTCGATCTCTCTCATAAATAAATAAACCTAAAAAAGTAAATGACAAGTAATGAAGCTTATTGAAAATCAAGTTGGATTTTCACAAATTAAAATTTGTGATGAATGTGTTTCTTCCTTTTTTTAATTTTTAAGGTAATTATAGATTCATGGGGAGTTGCAAAAATAAGGCGCAGGAGTCCCAAGTACCCTTCATCTACTGAAGGGGGTACCAGTCTTGCCTTCTCCTTTATCATCTAGGACATCATTTCAGAGAGAAGCAGAAGGTATATCTCATTACCAAGAGGTGGTTGTAAAGTTTCAGACTACATTTGTGCCTCTGCTGGAGATAAGGGTTGGGGACTGGTGTGTGCAAATCTAGGTGCATGTGGGGGTGGGTTGGGTGGTGATGTAAGCTCTGGCTTTCTTTTTTTTTTTTCTTAAAAATTTTTTAAATAGTTATTTATTTTTGAAAGACAGAGTGAGACTGAACATGAGCAGGGGAGGGGTAGAGAGAGAAGGAGACACTTGCTTGGAGCAGCTTCAGGCTCCAAGCAAGTGGTCAACACAGCCTGATGCAGGGCCCAAACCCATGAACTGTGAGATCATGACCTGAGCCATAGTCAGACACTCAACCGAATGAGCCTCCCAAACACCACCCCCTCTTTTTTTTTTTTCCTCAATTTTTTAAGCTCTGGTTTCTTTAGGCCTCTTCTCATGGTGACCTAGTGGGGAAGGAGAGGGGCATTTCTTACAGCCAGGCAATGGTGGAAGTCTACTTTCTACATGGCTTTGTTGATGTGTGTATAGTGGAGCCACAGTTTTACCCATGGGGTTTGACTGGATTAAAGGAATGATATCTAAGTATTCTGTTGTGCTAGGCTGCCCTTTTCCTGTCCTTTGGCTAGAGAGAAAGAGCTTTTCTTGGGGCTTTTTTTTTTTTTTTTTTTGTAGGATTCTTTGGTGTAGGCTGTTAGCTTTTTCCATCATTCAGTCCTGGATAAATGAGGCAAAAAGAAAAGCCAGTGAACTCACTGCCATGTTGTTCTTCAATTACAAAGTCCCTAGCTGATCTGCCTTCTTCTCTCCACTTTTTAGAGTCCTAAGTTGGTGTCACATTTTACCTATATTCAGCATGAAGAATTCTAAGAAGTATATCTATTCCATCTTGTCTAGGACTTGAAGGTTTTTTTTTTCTCCTTATAAAACAGATTTAGTATGTGAAAACTAAGCTTTAAAAATATTAATTTATCAGATTAATATTTACCTTAAAATAAAATTCTTTACCTTGCAAAGTATTTCCCTTTGGAAATGAAGTAACAGCTCTCCTAAATAAATTTAATACATAACACAATTTCTCTGGAATGCAAAAATACACATGGCTTTTCTGGAATACATCATTCTGTCAAATGATGCATATTTGTATTGAAAATTGTAATACTGACACTGGGATGATTTTAGAAATGACCTTCTTTATCTTTAAGACATGTCATGCAGTCTTTATTTATTTATTTTTCTTTGTATTTGTGTTAATAGCAGGAACTCACAAATGACTGGCATTCATTACAATGCTCTTTATACTTTAATGTATGGTTGTAACCTCCACAGGGATAGAAGGCAATGCCATTTTCTCAATTAATGTAAGAAAATAAGGTTAAAGGATTTATTCAGGCTGAGAACATACATACAAGATCCTTGGACCATTAATATATCCATTATGCACAGTTATTACACAAAATTTAATTTGAATTTTGTTTTCAATTTTGTCTGAATCACCAATTCTGCAGCTAAACCTGCATAATATGGGAGGGTATACACAGTCCATTATTGGAAAGGAAACATTTTTATATTAAAAGGTCTCTAAATGTGCACAGACTTCAGAAAAAAAGTGAAAAGTATTTTTTCCATTTAAATGCTATTTGCCTAGCCTTGATGACTATGTCATAGTCTGTTTTTCCACCACCTTACTCTATTTTCTTTCCTTTATTCTTTTCATTCCTCTCCCTTCACCTCAAGCCCTTACTCCTAAACTGTGAAGTCCCTGAGATCTTGGTCATCTTTCTGGCTTCATGAGCCAGAATATTTCTGCTTCATTGGAGGGAGTCATTATTTTGGTTTCACCTTGGACAATTGGCTGCAGTTTTCTACTATATCCCACTGTATGTTATTTCAACTTCCATACTCCGTAAAGTACAGCTTTCAAAAGTAAACAAACCGTTCCCTTTGGAATGTTGACCACACTGACAGCCAAATTGAATGAATCATGCTCATGGAGTATGTTTCTTTATTCCTCAGAGTCAAGCAGAAATAGGAAAAGAGTTTGAGGCAGAATGAAAATCTTGCTTTGCCATATGTGGTTTAGAGTTTTAACTTAGTCTTAAACTTACTTCTATCACCCTGACTGTACAGATTAGAAATAGAATCTTCAAAGTAAGTAAAAATTTAACATGTTTATCATATACTTATATATCTAATGATTTTTGTATATGTAAATATATAATATATAAATATCATATGTAAATATTTATAAGTATAAATATCCCTTTTCAGAGACACTAATCTCCAAACAGTCACATTCTAAGGTATCTGGGGTTAGGAATATGACATATAAATCTGAGGAAACAAAATTCAAGCCCATAACACTGGCATGTTTTAGTAACTCTAATTCAGTATCTTAAACATTAGCAAAATTATCACTGTTGTAATTGTGCGTATTCATTTTAGATTTGTGCTCTGATTTGTTCTTGCCATTAAAACGTGCTTCTATTTTACTCTCTTTCTCTATACCCCTATCTGGATAACATGTACTCTGTAGTATTTCACTCTGTCATTAGGACCTTAAAGAGATCTTGGCACTGAAAGATTAGATAACTCTCACTGTTATTTGAGTGTAAGATGTCATAATTCTGTATTTATTTCTGCTCTTTCCAGAGTCACCAATCTCTTTAGTCTATGTAACTTTTTGTACATAATGCTGGTAATTGAATCACTGATGGCTTGCTTGAACTATGACCGGCTTAAAATAGAACATATTTGATACAACTTGGTAAATGCCATGAGACTATGGATAAACTCAAATTGTTCTTAAGTCCTGCAAGTAGGTCTATTTCATATCGCATGTCATATGCCAGAGGCTGGGTCAGGTTCACAGTCACAACACATTTCTCTCTACCCAATCCTCCTTATTTAGCATAAGGCCAGTCATAGTTTAGGTTTTTAGAACACAGCTCCAGCTATTGGAACATAGCCTCTATAAAAAAACTTTTCTGGAGCATTTTGTATATGGATTAATCCCTTCTTTTTTTTTTTTTTAATTTTTTTTTAATGTTTTATTTATTTCTAAGATAGAGAGAGAGACAGCATGAGCAGGGGAGGGTCAGAGAGAGAGGGAGTCACAGACTGAAACAGGCTCCAGGCTCTGAGCTGGCAGTCAGCACAGTGCCCGACGCGGGGCTTGAACCCACGAACCGCGAGATCATGACCCAAGTGAAAGTCGGACGCTTAACCGACTACGCCACCCAGGCGCCCCGGATTAATCCCTTCTTTTGATGTCATGCTGAAGACCTAGTAAAAAAGTCAACCTGGCAACAGCTGCTTTCATCCACTGTGCCTGTTTATCTGCATGGGAGTTGATAAACAATAGACCCTCAGAGATGTTAAAGAAAATATACTTTGTCACCCTTTTGCTTGTTCATATCCAAGTATTCTTGTATTATGTTGTGTTTTTTAATCAACTAAGTGAACAATGGTTGAGGACTGCTATACAGATCCAGCAATGCCTATCTTATTTCAGGAAAAAGTTAACATATGAGTCAAAAGTCTATATTTTTCAATAGGAGTAGGTCAACTATTTTGATTATGAGACTAAAACACTTTCTAATCAAACTTTTACTCAAGTTTTTTCTCTTGGACTAAATATTGTGTGTGTGTGTGTGTGTTTTCTCTCAGTAAGCTCTTCTTCAAGAATCATTATAGAGAAGGGTTCCTATTTGGCACCTAGATCATAAACCGTAGTAATCTTAATAAGAATTCTGTGTACAGAACAGAGTTCTGGGACTATTGGTGCTCCTACTCAGCAAGTATAAATTCAGGAGACAGATACAGGGTAGCAGTTGCTAGTATTGAAACTGATGTTTTCACAGAAGAACCAGTTAAAAGCCAAGTTTCTAACCAGTTTTTCTGATTTAAATTTCAGAGAAGAGCTGGGCTATTGAACTGAGGACACACAAACTAAGCTTCTCATGACTAAGCTCTGGAGCGGAATGTATTTAAACAATGGTGATATGATATAAAGTGGACATATTTGTGGTTAGCAAAACCATGTTATAATTTTATGCTAGTGAATGCCTCAGAGGGAAGGAACAGATCGAATTCATTGTATGACCTTCAATATCTTGTGTGAGAGTTGACCTGAAAAAAGAGTAAATAAACCTGCTGTCCAAAATTTTAAAAAACACACTGTCAAGAGATAGAACAAATGTTAGTCAATATTTATCAATATGTATGTGTCAAACATCTTGCTAAGAGCAGGAAATGCAAGTTTTAAAAATCATTACTCTTGACCTAAGGTCTTCAAATTTTACTAGAGGAAAAAGAACGAAGAACAGAGAATGAAGAGAGGAGAGTATTCCATGAACATGATGTAGAAGTGGAAGAAAACATGAGGCACAGAAAATGCACAATAAGAAAGAAATAACTACATAGTGACAGGAAGAAAACAGGAAAGAAGCAAAGTAGTAAATTGTGAAGAAATGACAGGACCCATAAAGGAAAGATAAATAAATGCCAGTGGGGAAGGAAGCCATGGAGAATCACAAAGAAAGGATGTGAAGGACAAAGGACAAAGGAGAGAGGAAAAGGACCAAAGGGAACAAGAGGAAAACAAAGTGTTCTACATCCCCTGTAATTAATTCATTCCAGCAGATGATATGTGCTTTCACGCTAATAGGTTTCGTAGCAATGGACTTGAAATTATTAAGATATGCAATTTTGAAATTTCTTTTCAACACATTAAGTTGGTGGCACTGATTGGATAAATGATCACCATGTAGAACAGTAATTATCAAAATTTAAAAGGGCAAATACTTGACAGAAACCTGCTGCAATAAAAATTGCTATCTTATGTAACAAACACAGAACTCCATTAACTCCAATTTAAATCAAACTGACAGGTTTCACTAAGAATTTGTTGCGAACACTAAATATTCTTGTAAAATTATGGAAGAAATAGACCTCCCGTTATAAAAAAAAAGGAAACATATAGCTAAAATAAAATATAGATACTAGATTTTTTTCCATTTGGGGTTATAATTAGTTTAAAAATATGTGTGCATGTATAATAATGCAATCTGTACCTATAGGCTCATCTTTCTCTCCTTCTCCCTCTCTCCTTCTCTCTCAAAACACACACACACCTCCTTTATCTGAGTAATTTTGATTGTTGTTGATACTGTGTCATTGCCACCCTCATTTATTTTTCTCTGTTACTAATTTCTCCCCACTATTACAATGTAATGAGACATGATAAAAAAAGAAAAACATCCATGGGCTACTCTCTCATGTTCTCCTCATCCCTCACCAAAATCCATCCTCGGTTTTTTTAAACTAAGAAAAAAAAATGATTAGAGAGAATTTCTGTCTCTAGATTGCAACAATCTATATTCATCATCATTGCACAGTAAAGAATATCAGTTGCTCCAGCCCCCGGCATTGCTTATTTGTACAGCCTAAGCCTCCAGAGCTGGTTTCCAACTAGCCCCAGGTATGAACTTGCTTCAGGTGGATCTAAGTATTTTGAAATTTCTGAAATCTAAAATTATCTAGTGAAAATGAAACAGATTCAATCTAGGTCATTACCTTATGTACACTGTTATTTCAGAATATGCTACTACAGCATGTGGAATGCCTTGTTCGTTAATATCAGGGATTGGCAAAGTCTGGAAATGTGCCTAGAAATCCAAATCTCTCATAACGCCATTATAAAAATGAGAATGAGAAAATAATTGCTACTGTGTTGAGAAAAATAAGTTTTGTTTATGATTTGCTGATTCATCTGAAATATTTTATAATTATAAAGTGATTGACATGCAAGTAATTCTCATCATTATATGGTAAAATCTATAATTAAATTATATTATTATGATCTGAATAAAGACAATAGAATAGGTTAGGAAATATTCATAAACACATACACTGAAAGAAGTGTGTTTTAGTCACTCTGTATTTGACTGAGTTTCCTGAACAGTCAGTGAGTTATTTTAGACTTGTGAGTAGGAGTAATTTAGGAGGAATTCACTATGTGGAAGCCCATGTTAGTATCCTATTCCATATAACTGCATGCCATCACTTTCTATTACTTAGTCTTTACCCATAGACTTTCAAAACCCTTAGAATAACTCCTTGTTTTCCATGATATCTAGGTATTTCTTATTTCTTCAATTTCCTCAGCTTCTAGTCCTTTTCAAAAATCCCACTGGCTTAAAATCTTGCTGGTCTAGATCATGCATTCTCAAAGAGGGTAGTCTTGTCCCCAAAACTACTAAAAATGAGGTAAATATATGGCCCTGCTTAATTCTGGATAAATTAAAGTCCTTCCTGCTCACCTAGGGTAAAAACTTTAGAAAATATTGGCATATCAGTGTTCTGTATAATGAGCATAAATATGAGATTCTGTATATGACAACAAAATGTCCTGCATGAAATAAATATATGTAACAAATATATATCTATTTGCATCTATTTCTATCTCTATTAATATATTTATATATAATGTAGTATTAGAAATCACCAAATATCTATAATTAACATGTTATATTATTTTATACTTACTTTTGCAAAGTATATATTTATATATTCACATTTAATAGTGAATATAAAGAATTATGGATAGGTTATATAAATAATGTAATCTATTACACTAATTAACTATTAAAATGTCTTTTAATTTTAGAAAAAAATTAACTTAAAGGAGATATTGCTTTATTCTCCAAGTCTTAATAAAAAACATGAAGTGAACATATTAATAAAGGTAAAATTATAAATTTAGTCTTTCCATCAAGCTAGTTTATAAATGTCATTTTAAGGGAAAATAAAATATACCAACTACATTATTGAAAATAGTCAAAGAGAAAGTGTAAGATACTGACAAAAATGAAAATCTTTGCATATTTACTTAAATTATAAAGGCAGGCAATGTAATTACAAAAGGCAATGGAGAAATTTAATATTAGAACAAAATAATACAAAAGAACAAAAGTAATTAAAATGCCAACTGAATGTTAGAGAGATAGATACACCTTATAAACATTATTCATGTTGGCCTACTTTTCAGAATGGAAGTGACTTTAAAACTACCAGGAATAGGGGCGCCTGGGTGGCTTACTTGGTTGAGCAATCTCTTTATTTCCACTCAGGTCATGATCCCAGCATTGTTGGATTGAGCCTTATATCAGGCTCCACACTGAACATGGAGCCTGCTTAAGATTCTCTCTCTCTCTCTCTCTCTCTCTCTCTCATTCTCTCCCTCTCAAATTAAAAAATAATAAATAAAATAAAATAAAATAAAATAATAAAATAAAATAAAATAAAATAAAATAAAATAAAATACCAGGAACTCACGAGGGTGAAGAAAACAGGAACTAATGAAAGGAAAAGGATGCATGGAAGATTTAGATCTGATATCATGGTACCAAACATTTCTTGTGATGATCGTGTAGATCCTCCTGTATTTAAAAAATGTTCTTCAATTTCTAGCATAATCATAATCATAAATGTCATTTATACTTCTTAAATAACAAAATTATAAAGCATTACTTTGTCTACTTGAAAATAATATAAATTCTCCAACTAGGATGCAAAAGCAGAGGTCCATCCCACACTTAAGCACACTAGCATTCTATGTAAATTGAGGTTAGAGATGAAGCAAACATACTTAGAACAGTTAGTTCAATCAGCATTCTCAGTAGGCTGCATTCTTCCTTGTTGAGTAAAAATTTCAAAGATCACCTCCAATCTTTTATTTGTTAGAAATTTCACTTATCACATACACAAAATGTTCTCCTATCTTGGTAATTAGCACATTTCTTGGTAGCAGCCCAATAAGTAAAAACAGTTTCTTCCTTTATTGTGCTGTGGACTTCATCTCAACAGGATGCCCTTCTCTGTCCACCCTAATTAAGAAGACTGGCATACAAAACTTTCTGCAGATGGAGTAACAGCAGGGGCTGCACAGATTTCCTTCATAGTCTTCATAGTTCTACCAGCAGCCCACATCACTTGAAAATCAAGAGTGCTATCTACACTTCACAGGCTTTCCTGAGCCTCCAGCTTCCTGCCAATGCCTCCTCTACGACTACTCAAATTCCTCTCAACGTTCTCCAGAATGCTCTTCTACATGTCAGGTCTTTTTCTGACACAACTTTATTTATTTATTTTTTTCAAGGCTCCCACACACTGTTGATCCGTCCAAGAGATGATTCCTGCCATCTTAACAACAGTCAGGCATTAGAATTGGCGGCCACTAGATTAAATGCAATTATGAACAAAATGGAGTAAATGTAGTGAAAAAAGTTCACCTGATTCACATATATATATATATATATTCACTGAATAATATACATATTCATGGATATAATTCACTATATATTATATAATTAAATAATATATAATATATTAAGTATATAAACATATAATATATAGTAATTAATTATATGCATATATTCATATTCAATACATATATATGTATTCATACATAATTACACATATTCATACATACATAATTATATATATTCACGGATATAATTCACTATATGTAATATATTAATTATATAATATATAGTGAATTATATCCATGAATATGTATATTATATAGTGAATATATATATAGTGAATTCACTATATATAATATATAGTATATTATATAGTGTATATATAATATAGTATAACTATATATATAACTATAATATATATTGTATATAAATAAATGCTTCTGTGTCTTATTGGGAGTCCATTAATATTTGTTTCTTTGTTTTTGTTTTTGTCTTATATCTTTTCCAAGGTTTACCCAATGGAGAGATTTAATATTGAAACAAAATAATACAAAAGATTACAAGTAATTAAAATGCCATCTGAATGTTAAAGAAAAGGAAGCACCATAAAAACACTCTCCTTATTGCCCTATTTTTCAGAATAGAAAAGATTATAAAACTATAAGGAAATAATATGGGTGAAGAAAACAGGAAATAAAGATAGGAAAAGATTGCATTAAAGATTTATATCTGATACCCTGGTATCAGCAGACTGCCTTAGTTCTACTCAATTTATATTTTTCTCCTATGAAAAAACAGAAAACAGAAACAAGTATTCCAATTTCACACCAGCTGCTCCACTTGGATGTCTCATCCTTCCTTATTTCTTTTTGTGAACACATGACTAATCCATTCCCAGTGTGTTTTTCTTAACTCCTGTTATGGCTGGTTAAGGATGGAGCCTGTTGTATCATAAGTGGAGTTGACATGGGTGTCATGCCTACAGTCAGCCCTCACTGCCTCTGTAGCACCTGGTCTTCACTTACATTTACTCTAATGTAAAGAGAGATGGAGAGAAATATACACGTGAAGAGTTATTCCTGTTATTCTTCATTTTCTATCAATAACCCTTAGAAAATCTTGAAAGGATTCTGCATGATGATACAGTCTAATATTTAGCTAACATGGGCAAACATATCTCATATTAGAATTTAGAATAATCTAAGGAAATGCAATATTATAACAGTCAGGACCATTACTAACATACATTATCTATTTTAATTAGGAAAAGTTACATGATTAAGCCTCTTAACTGTCAGGAGCCATTTTTGAACTCACTAGTTGCCCTTATCCAGCAAACAGCCAACTTCAACAGTTAATTAAGTTATCAGCAATCTGGTTTTATCTTTACCTCCTTGGATTACTTGGAAGCAAGTGATGCAAATCATATAATTAATCTATACATAATTCAGTACACATTTCTAAATTATTAGGATTCTTTTAAAAAAGATAACCACAAAATATACCATTATCACATCAAAACATTAACAATAATGTCCTCAGTACTGCAATTTCCCAGTCAGTATTTACATATGCCCTTTCTTTTCTTTTTGAAAATTGTTTCATTTGTATGAATATCCAAAAAAGTCCACATATTGTACTGGATTGATCTATTACTTTCTGAATACTATTTTAATCTATAGGATCTCTGCCTTTTATTTTTTCTTGTAATTAAGATTTCTTTCTTTCTTTTTTTTTTTTTTTTTTTAGTGTTGAGGAAAGCAAATCATTTGTCCCACACATGTCTCACTATTAGTTTGTAACTCTGGGAGCTTCCTGGGTGAAATCTGAAAAGTGGTTCCTTTACATGGAGGGCAGAGACAGATGGAAGAAGAGACAGAACCCACTCCAGATAGGTAGGTGGCAGGCTTAATAAGCAAGGAACCTTACATAAGTCTTGGGTGTCTTGGGTGGCAGCTTAGCAGGTAGATCTCCACACGCTCCTGAAATCTTAAAAGTGCATATAGAGGCCCTAACTGGGGTCAGTCACAGAAGCTGTCCAAATGGTCTCAAAAACAACTTACTTCTCAAGGCTCTGTCTTAAGAGTAGCTCCCACTGTAGGAAAGGTGGGCATAATGTACATTTCAGGGACAGGGAAGAGGGGTGGGTGCCTATGATTGCTTGGGTCACCTCTCAGGTCAAGTGGCAGTTACGTCTTCTGGATGACCTCTTCCAACACACACTCTGACGTTTGCATCCTTGATGCTATTTATTTTCTCCTTCTGTTTTCTGTATTTCAAATAAACTCATTGATTGGTTTGATCCAACTCAGATTTTATATTTTGGCCTCAAAGACTCACAGGTAGTATTTTATATTTTCTGTTATAGAAATGTTATGTGAGGTCTTTTTTTAATGTTAATATTGATTAATGAGTTCAAGTGTTGTTAGCCTAATCCTCTTTAGCCTCTCTCCTAACAATTTAAGCAGTTATAAATAATAATTTTCTATGTCAATAATTTAATGGTTGGTTGCAATATGTTGATATTCCAATTCTGTCATTCGGTTTTTCCTTTATTAGCAAGAATGTTTAATTTAAAAAAATTACTTCATCAATTATTTAGTTGCAGTCTATACAGTAATGTTAGAATGAAACCTTGAGCCTTTTGCTTTATTTCTTAGTTTTCAGAATACTTTGGTTATCCAGTATCCACCAAATGTGACTAATGTGTTTTTCATTAAGCAACATTATCAATTCATGAATTATCATATCTTATTATTAATTTCAATAATTTGTTAAGTTAGTTCCACTTGTTTGGCTCCTCAAATTGCCTCATTCTAACAATAAAAAGCCTCTTCAAATTGGACCCTGAGTCCCTCTTACATGTTCCTGGTAGCTTTTGATAGATTCCTCAGTTTGAGGGGATGTTTCAGACCAATTTTGTATATTTTTTTCACATTATCTGGATTTAGCTATTTCTTTGAGGACCCCAATGTATTTTAATGGGAAGTACTATCTAGGAGACCACAGTCTGTTTGCCAAAGTGCTCACTGTTACTGGGTTGGTCATTGTTTCTAGGCTATTTTAGCATGGCTAAGAAAATATATGTCTTAAAAATATATGTATTCAAAGGAGAAAATGCATATGTGTGTGCATGTACACGTGTGTGGGTAGGCATGTGTGTGTATGGAAAATAATAGTTTCCATTGCCAAAGGTAAACTAAAAAATACCACCAATACAGATACTATAGGTGTTGAAATGTTACCATGTAGTGGTGGGATATTCTTTCTCCTTTTGAACTAAACACTCTCACTAACTCCCTGTAAGACAATCTTTTGTATCCTAAATCATCTATTTGTAAAATGAGAAAAGTTATGTTTCTTTTCATGTGTATGACAGTGTTATGATGACACAATTTAGAAAATTGTGGAAATGTTCCAAAAATAAAAATGCTACAGTCAGCTTTCAATCATCAGTAAGCAGCTTGCTCTTTGGTATATCTTAGCTTTCAAAATTATTGACAAGGAACTGCTAAGGGATTTATTGCATTGGTAAAACTTTATGAAAACAACCTTTAAAAAAGGAGTACACAATAGCCATAAGAGCAGTTAACAGCTAAGGAGAATGGTTATAACAATCAAGGAGGAAGCAGTCACAAACATGTTGTTTGCCCAGGTGCAAAGGGAATAATTAAGGTACCTACTGGATTCCCTTGCAAAAAGCAGGGTGCTATTTTGTGCATCAGACTGCACCATAAGACTGGGGACATATAAAGACCATTTTGAACAATGGAACCATCTGTAGAGAAGTGTTTGATGACATTTTTGAAGTATCTGTGATGAGATGGGTCACTCACCCAGACTTCAACTATCTCACCCTCACTGAGGTTCAGTGGAGGAACTTTGAAGCAACCCAATGAATAGCTGCCATTGACATTTTCTAAAAATAAGACGTGAGAAAGGAAAGTTTCAACAAACTTCTTCGATTCATTTCAACTCAATAAACATTTGTGAAGGCTCACTAATGTGCACTGTCTATACTGCTCTTTGCATCTCTCCTATCTATTAAATGTTCTTCTCATTTCAGATCCCTGTCAGATCTATCCTTCATGCTGCTGATACAATAATCTTTTTCAAACATACTTCTGATGGGGTCACTTCCCCACCTCAAATCCCCAGGATAAAATCCAATAACTTTAGCAATGTACAAAATGTTATTAACAATCCCTCTTCTCCATCTGCTCTGACAGTTCAACTTCTCCCCATGCCTCTGACATGCAAAGCTATTTATATGTCTTCTGGTATTCTGCTTGGCTGACTTCTATGTTCGGTGCTCATGCTATATCCTCTTCCTGAAATGATAATTCTGTCTTGATAGTACTATATACTAATTGCCCTTTAGATAACTCACATATTGTCTTTTGCATAGAGCCTCTCATGATTTTTCAAGACGGCTTAAATATTTAAGGGTACTCTCCATTATATGTGAGCAATTATAATGTAGTAGGCTGGGTTCTATATTTCTTTGTATAACCAACCCTTACACTGCAACAGTACCAGTCAAAGTAATTCATTTAAATGAGTGATTTACTTATATAATAAATACTACAATATGTCAAACTGTTGCCCTTCCATGAGAGAAGTCCTTGGTATCTAAAAGATTCATACAGAATCTCTGTATAAAGAGAATTTGAAACAGAACGTGTCTTAGTAGAAAGCTTTATAATCATCTGAAAATCAAACAATGAATGTGAAGTATGAAATGGATTACACGGAGATGTTTTATACTTGTCAGGAAGGAGACTGATTAGCTTGCTGGATCTTCAGAATGGAAGTTCATCATTTTATTGGTTTCTAGAATAAAGGAGATACCCAAATTTAAATCCAAATAACCAAGGATTCCATAGGCAAATACAAAGTGCATTTGCATTGACAGGCATCAGTGCCTCATGGCCTCAGAAGAATGCCAAGACATTACCCAGGCTTTCCTGCTGTTCTTGCCATTGTGAAAGCAGAAGACTCTGGAATTAGGTGACTTTCCAAAGTCAAATATCTGAAACATTCTCCAGTCTCTGAACTCTTAGGCTACTGTGCGTTTTACAATCACAATAAAGCACCTTTATTAGATATTATTAGCTTTAAAATTAAAAGCCTCATTATTGACCAGTGTTTAATTTTTAGACTTAAAATTAATCAAAATTATCGTTATACTTTTTCTTTTTTACATACACATTTAAAAACCTTTTCGTTTACACTGTTTTTCCAAATTGAATTATGTTTCAGATCTCCACATAAAAGCTGCTGTAGAGTTCTTTACAGGAGGCAGTTTGTTTGATGGTCATGTTAAAGAAATTGCATTTGTCTTACAGCAGCACTGAATAAGGTGATTACATAACAAACAAAATTAATGAGAAGAGAATGGAACAACCAGCTTTTTTATTTAAGAAAGTAAGGATCTGCAAGTAAACAAATAAAATACAAGTGAGCATAAATATCAGAAGAAAGGGGCTCCTGGATGGCTCAGTCTGTTAAGCACCGGACTTTGGCTCAGGTCATGATCTCAAGGCTCGTGGGTTCAAGCCCCGTGTTGGGCTCTGTGCTGACAGCTCAGACCCTGGATCCAGCTTCAGATTATGTGTCTCCTTCTCTCTCTCTGCCTCTCCCCCATTCGCACTTTGTCTCTCTATCTCTCTCAAAAATAAATAAACATTACAAAATTAAAAAATATATATCAGAAGAAAGATGACTTGAAAAGGGTAAAAAAAAATAGAAATGAATGAGGCATTATAATGCTTAAAACTGTTGACAAATACTAAGTAGAGGGTATAGAAATGAAAGTGATATTGATAAAGTAAGAAAATATTTTTATATGTGAAGGCATACTAAAAATAGAGTGATATGTCAAGGCTGATAGTTTCAAACAATATCAAATGATACTAAATGTTTTTACTGTAAAAGGAGTTGTTGTGTGACCTCTGAAGAATTTTAATACATTCTAGATTAACACTCATCTGCCTGAAATCCAGTGATGCAAAGTCATTTGTAGAAAAAGAGCAAAACTGAAAGATTTCTCACATAATTTCTTTACTATGTAGACATACCTAAAGGAAAGAAATCAGTATAATAATGATGTGATATAACATGATATATATTATTAATATTAATGATACATATAATATAGCAACAGTGATGGTTCAAACTTACAAAAGTACATACTTATATCAAGTTATCTATATCACCAAGTATGGACCTTTTATAAGTTACATGCTTGGTGATATAGATGCTTTGATGTAAGAATAAAGCCAACAAATACATTCTCTGAGGATGTCCTTTAATGTTAATGCCTTCCTCTTTTAAGTAGTTATTAACTACTTACATATATCTGTGGGTTTATTCCCCTTCTATTTGTGACTGTGGTACCCTTCGATTTAATTATATCATGGAAATGGCCTGTAAAATTAATATTGTTTCTTATTTGGGATATTGCACCAATGACCTTGCAAAATTATAAATTAGGAGTCACTTTCTCTCTTCCATCATAGAATTTTTCCTGTTTGTGAAGCACTCCTACAAAGCATGTTGAAGTAGTAACTCTCTTCCCAAGATTTCTGTGGCTGCCTGTTTGTTACTAAGGCTGCTAATGCATCTTTACTCCTGTCCCATGAAATTTAATAATCTCTAATTGGAAGCAATTCCTTCTAATAGAGGAGCATTTTACTCATTTTGCTCTACTATTGGGTAATATTAAAAACTTTATTCACTTATACTAATAATTTCCCTTTCTTTAGTATATGCTGGAAAATTAATGTAAAATAGTTTTTTTAAGTCTATGTATTTATTTTGAGACAGAGAGAGAGAGAGAGAGAGAGAATGAGGCAGAGAGAGAGGGAGAGAAAATCTCAAGCAGGCTCTATGCGGTCAGCACAGAGCCCAGGATGAGGCTGAATCTCACTAAACTGGGAGATCATGACCTGAGCCAAAATTAAGAGTTGATCACTTAACCGATGGAGTCACCCAGCTGCCCCAGAAACTAGATTTAAAAAAATTATATATTAGAGTCAATGTCATGTATTTTATTATAAATTTACCAAATTTAATGCATAAAATATTGAGAATCTGAGGTATGCTTTCATATCATAAATTTCTCTTTGCAAAGTCTACTTATTTTAAGCCAAGTTCCAAGGTTAAGAAGATGTACAAATTCATGAATCTTAAATGATTAAGGTAAACGAGGCAGTATAAATAGAAGTTAAGAAGCTTACATTACATTGTTAAAGGAATATAAAACACTAAAAGATTTTTTTCAATGTAGATATAAAAGTTTCTCTATTTTTGGAGATATGGACTCATTAGGAGTTGTATGATTTTAATACTCTTTGATTTTTCTTAGTTTTTTCCTGCATTGAAAATGATAGTAAGTAAGTTATGAATGGTGAATTTATCAAGGCTATCGTAAGAAATTTGGTGTTTTGGTAATGAGATATTTATCACTTTCAATGGAAGGAAACTTGATGTTTACTTGTTTATAAGGTTATAAGCTTGTATTTTTCCCCAAATTGGATATTATACAGGTATTATAAATGAGATTCATTTTGACCACATTTAAATAAAATAATCTAATACAAATTTAGAACGTGTTAGTGTATGATATATAATACCTTTCTTCTATTCTTTATGTTGGATTTACCAAAGTACCAGAACTTTCATGTTTATATTATTAAAACTTTTTCCAAAGCACACTGACATTTCATAATCCTCTCTCATACTACAAACTCGAATCAGCCCTATCAGGACAGATTTTCTGACACTTTCACTGACATATCACCAGCACCTAGGAAAGCACCTAGCACATAATGAGGGTTCAATAAGTTTTTGTAGGATGAATAAAAAGTTAAGAAATAAATATCAATTTATAAGCACTTTGATTCCCATATACAATTAAATTTTTAAAATTATTTTTCCTATGGCAAGACAGAATACATTATTACTACCCTGAAAGAGCTTATCTTTAGACTATTGTTTGAATGCTAAAATCCTAAAATCCATAAGCATGCAAGCATATGAGACTCCAATATTTGGTTCACTAATAGTTATCAATATTTACTCGAGAGCCCTTTACAGAGATTAAATCACATGGATCCAGGCCATGGAACATAACTGGTCAAGTTCTGGTGTCCAGCAGGTCCAAGGATGCTTTTATCAGAACCCTAAAGCCAATAATAACTCCATCCTTATTGTTCAGTAAGTAATCCTACATCATACAGCATGTGTTAGTCCCCTACTTCCTCCCAAACTGATCTTATATGTGATGGTTAATATTATGCGTCAACTCAACTGGGGTAAGAAATGCCCAGAGAACTGGTAAAATTTTCTTTCTGAGTGTATCTGTGAGGGTGTTCCTGGAAGGGAATAGCATGATTCAGTGGACTAAGTAAAGAGATCCACCCTGACCAATATGGGTGGGCATCATCCAACATGTTGGGGACTTAAAATGAACAAAAATATGGAGGGAGGGTAAATTCCTTCTCTTGTATTGAGCTGGGATGTCTACCTTCTGCCCAGAACATCAAAGCTTTTGGTTCTCTGGCCTTCAGACTCCAGGACTCACACCTGTAGCTTTCTGGTTTTCAGGCCTTTGACCTTGGACTGGAAGTTATACTGTCAGTTCCTCTGGTTCTCAAGCTTTTGAACTCAAGCTGAATTGTATCATCAGCTTTCCTGGTTCTCCAGCTCCAGGCAGCAGGTTATGGGGCTTCTCAGTCTTCGTAAGAAGGTAAGACAATTCCTGTAATAAATCTCTTTTATATCTTTCCCTCTCTCTTTCTCTCTCTCTCTACACACACACACACACACACACACACACACACACACACACACACACACACACACACACACATATATACACACACAGATCATAACCTAAGGTGAAATCAAGAGTCACACACACACACACACACACACACACACACACACACATATATCCTATTAGATTTTCCTATGGAAAACCCTGACAAATAAATATGTTACCTGAGGTATGTCCTCAATTCCATATTCTTCCCTCTTGAAATCTCTTCTCCACTCTCTGAAACCTTATATTCCATTGCAAAAAAAAGTACTAGGAGTCTGTTCTTGAATCATGTCCCCTTTATCTGATTGCATTCCAAGGACATTGCATCCCTGAACAATATATGCAGAATAATCATCCATTGAGAAAGGTTTATGCTAGGTTATGTGATGAAAGTAGGATGTGGCCACTACTAGGATCTTTCATTTGGTTATTATTTTTAAATTATTTATTTATTTATTTTGAAAGAGAAAAGAGAGAAGAGAGAGAGAGAGAGAGAGAGAGAGAGAGAGAGAGAGAGAGAGAGCAGCCACATGGACAACCAGGAAGGGGCAGAGAGAATTCCAAGTAGATTCTGCATGAACAGGACTCAAACCTAGATACCATGAGATCATAACCTGAGCTGAAATCAAGAGTCAGACTGACAGTAACCAGATGCCCCTTGAATCTTTTAAATAACAGTGGGGAGTAGCAACCTCATAATTGAGTTAGTGTGAGATTGAGAAAGATGAACCAAAGATACCTCAAAACACCCTTTCTCACTGTTTACTGAGTCTTCAGGTTTAGATTTGTATCAGTTTGTTGTGCTGACTTATAACTCCTTAGCCTGCTCCAGTCCTTAACCATTGCCTGGGAACTCCCTTTCCACCTTTGTTGGATTATATCTGTATTACTCAGGGTCAGTCACGCTAAGAGAAATCACTCTAATGATTTCAGTGAGTGTGACATTAATACCAGTGATTGGACACACAAGTGATGGAAAAGCTAGAAGAGCAACCAGGGAGAAGTGAGACAACCGGCACTTAGCAACAAGTGAAAACCTCTGCCACTTAATTTTAGTGATCAAACAATGGAAGGAAGTAGTTTTACCTGTGCTCAGAAGTTGAGGCATTCCAGAAACTGCTAGAGTGGGAAAGAGGGAGATTCCTTGTGGAAGCTGTGATCACAGAAGAACTGTCTTTTGGAATTTGAAGCCAAAGAGAGACAAAGTTGCTGCTGGACTTACCACCTTAGAAAGAGCAAGAAAACAAGAGAGAAATCCCCAGGCTTCTTGGCCCTCCTATCTTCCAAGATTCTGCTGACTGCTTCCATTGGATATACCTACCAGGAAGCCGATTTTCATGGAAGCCTGGAAACAGGAGGAACTGCTACACAGAGCAGAGCAGAACAGGGGCAGGGAAGAAATGAGAGCAAACAGGCAAATGGACAGCACAATAGGCTTTTAAATATTTTTTAATGTTTTTATTTATTTATGAGAGAGAGAGAGAGAGACAGCGTGAGCAGGGGAGGGTCAGAGAGAGAGGGAGACACAGAATCCGAAGCAGGCTCCAGGCTCTGAGCTATCAGCACAGAGCCCGATGAGGGGCTCAAACCCACAAACTGTGAGATCATGACCTGAGCCCAAGTCGGACGCTTAACCGACTGAGCCACCCAGGTGCCCCTAGGCTTTTAGATAACAAATGTTTTGTTTCATCTTTTTTTTATCAAGTCCTTTGAGTTTATTTATTTATTTATTACTCTTAATGTACATTTCAATATTGAACAGAAATGGCAATAACAGACCATTTGTTTTTGTTTTTAAACAGAATGATTAAAAAAATTCTCCATTAATATGCACTGTTGGTAGGAATGTAAATCAGTACAGCCACTATGGCAAAAAGTACGGAATTTCCTCAAAAAATTAAAAATAAAAATACTCTATGACCTGATAATTTCACTACTGGGTATTTACCCAAAGAAAACAATAATACTAAGTTGAAAAGATATTGCATCCTTATGTTTATTACAGCATTATTTACAACAGCCAAGAGTGGAAGCAATGTAAGTGTGCATCAACAGATGAATAAAGAAGACATATGTATATGTATGTATATGTGTGTATATGCATGTGTATATATGTGTGTACGTATATGTGTGTGTGTATCTATGTGTGTGTGTGTGTAACTTAGCCTTAAAAAAGAATGAGATCTTGATATTTGTGACAACATGGATAGATCTAAAGAGTATTATGCTAAATAAAGTAAATCAGACTGAGAAACACAAATGCCATATGATCTAACTTATATGTGGAATCTTAAAAGCAAATGAGCGAACAAACAAGAAGCAGAAATAGACTCATAAATATAGGGAACAAACTGATGTTGTTCGAGGGGAGGGGAGTAAGGGATAGGCAAAACGGGTGCAGGGGAGTGGGAGATACAGGTTTCCAGTTGTGGAATGAATAAGTCACAGGGATGAAAGGCACAGCATAGAGAACATGGTCAGCAGTACTGTAATAGCACTGTGTGGTGGCAGATGGTAGCCACTGTGGTGAGCACAGCATAACCCAGAGACTTGTCAAATTGTGATGTACTCCTGAGACTAATGTTAACTCTATGTGTTAACTTTATTTCATTTTTAAAAATTTAATAGTGGGGTGCATTATAGAGTACCTCTTGTATGTATCCTTTATGAGTTAAGTGATTTCCTGTTTGCTATTCTAGTTTCCTAATTTGCTAAGAATTTCTAGTTTGCAAGAATAGTTATCATAAATGGTTAATAAATGAATATATTTGCACAAGTTTTCTTAACTTATCAATAAAAGTGATTCTATACCATAATTAGTGAATGAGGCAAATATATTACTGCATTTCTATTGTTAAATTAATCTATTTTTCGGGATCAATTCTATTTATTCATGTTGTATCACTTTTTTTTTTTTTAAATGGATGGCATTTTTTTTTTTTAATTTTTTTTTTTTAATGTTTTATTTATTTCTAGGATAGAGAGAGAGAGACAGCGTGAGCAGGGGAGGGTCAGAGAGAGAGGGAGTCACAGACTGAAACAGGCTCCAGGCTCTGAGCTGGCAGTCAGCACAGAGCCCGACGCGGGGCTCGAACCCACGAACCGCGAGATCATGACCCAAGTGAAAGTTGGACGCTTAACCGACTACGCCACCCAGGCGCCCCTGTCATGTGTTTTAACACAGTGCCCCTCACAAAGATTCAGTCCAACTCTTGACTAAGGCTATCAGCATCTTAAAGCCTTGCTTCCAACTTTGTTTATCTGGTTCCTGGCCACTCTCTGCACTCTTCTTCCAGCTTCTTTAGCATAATACTCACTTATCAGACAATTCTTTGAATAGAAATAATTTGAAAGAGAGATGTTGGTAGAAACACAAAATAAAATGTGGCTAAACAAAGATGGTAGGGAGGCATTACACAAGTATATATCCAAGATGGAGTTGTTATATTAAGAAATACTACTACTACTGCTGCTACTACTAGGCAATATTTGGTCAAATCTTTGTTTGGTATATAGTTAAAAAACAAACTACATGTTTGTTGAGTCTTTAAAGAATATGATAGGGAATGTTTAGAACACTCAATATGATGGCTCCTTTTGGCTGTTTTCAGCAAAGTTCTTCAAGAAAAACATGAATTCAGGATAAAGTTATTGAGGCTGTAATAAAAATGGAAGGAAATACTATTTTGATAGTGGGGATGTTCTGTCTATACCCTGAAATCAGAGTTTGCAGAGAGTCCTATAATTTGGAGCCCTGTACAGGGAAAAACATCGACAGCTCCTGCTCTATAGCCCCAACTGGAGTTCTTATAGCAGTTATTGAAGAGAATTAATCTTAGAAGGAGATAGATTGTACGCGATAGGCTTGTTGAAGCATCTTCCACTGATAATCTCTGCCATATACTGAGATTAAGTTTATCCTTGATGATTATATTAAAATATTTTCTTCTTAATTATAGTTTTATATGGTTGCAGAGTAACTGCCAATTTAAGGCTTGAGAAGATAAATTAAACATAATTGTCAGTAAATGAAACACAAGAATCTTTGTGCTTGAAAATTATATCGAGACAAGTTCTTGGTTATAATTAGTCACACAAAGAATTGCCCAGAAAGTAAAGGAACAGGTAAACTTATAGAATTTTGAGAGTGTTAACTGCAAAAATTTTTAAAAGCTGGCTGTCTCTGTATGTCTACTCCCCCAATATGTGTGTGTGTGTGTGTGTAGGTATATATGCAAGCCCTCAGAACAATCCGAGGCCCCAAAAACTGTACTACTCTGTGAAGTGTTTTGTGAAACCCCTTCTTCCTCAATGTTCATCTCAGAATGAGTCACAAAGGTAATAGTGAAGAAACATTTCATGAATGATGGAGAAACGTGCACAGAGGACAACCAGAAAGTGAAGGCCTTATCTACTACCAGGGTAAAGAAATGTTAGCTAGTCCTCATAAATGGGTTTGGGTCATTGTTCTGAGCAAGTGCCTGGTGTATGTTTTCTGTTCTCTTTTCAGACTGGGAAGGCTGTGTGTGTGTGTGTGTGTGTGTGTGTGTGTGTGTGTGTGTGTGTGATTTTCTTTTACGTTATCTACTATTGTATGTTGGGTGTTATGGGGGAAGATGCATTGTGTTGTAGTTTATTATTCCTTCTCCTCAGAAAAAACAACATGCAGACCAGATGGAAAGGACTGCCCATTCTCAGAGGCCTCATATTTTGAATCAAGATTTTATTTCTCAGACTTTGGGCTAAGATCAAGTGTGAAGATTTGACACACAGGGGACTGACATAGACATTAGTAGTTACTAATCCAATATGCAATTCTCTCATCTTTCACAGAAATAGAATCACTCTGTTATTAGCATTGCCCTGTGCCCAGTCTTCCATGAAATGGAGAGATGATCAAATACAAGTAGAGAAAATGAGTGCTGGCTTCTTATAAAGTCCTTTAAAGGGAGTTGATTCTGTAGGAGAGGTCTACTTTTCCTTTTTACCTATTTCTGCCTGGAATTCAGAAATCATGATTGGAAACCTTGTAATCACTTGATGCCCAGAGTCAAACTTGAGAGTATAAGCCATTCATTAAGAACAAAAGAGCAGAAAAGCAAGAGGAATATAATTGTGTGATTACTAAGGGCCTGCCACGGCGTCCGAGCACTGTGTCCTCACAGATTTTTATTTGGTTTAAAACAAAAAGTCAGAGGAGAAACTCATTTGTTCCAGTCACAGTTTGGGAGGTCTTCTAATTTCACCGGTGAAACAAACACCATAAGACCTGATGTAATGTTCTCTTCTCATGGTTTTTTGTTTTACCAATGAAATACATAAACTCTTCATCTGAGAGTAAGTAGGGCATTTGAAGGAATGGGGATCTGAAAGACAGGAGATATGAAATAGATTTTTAGGAGAATTGGGAAATGAACACGCTAAAAATTACATACATATATATGGATATATATATACATACATACATATATATAGTTTATATTTGTAGTGTATCACACTGAAACATCCTGAGAGTTTATATCTTGTTGAATAATCACTACTATCACTTTGGAGCAAACGTATTATTCTGGCATCTTAAGAGTTTGCTGCTTTTCACGAACCACCATTTCTTAGTCCAATTAATTTTATTTAGAGTAGGGGAACCTGGGTGGCTTATTTGGTTGAGCGTCTGACTTCAGCTCAGGTCATGATCAGATCTCGTGATCTTGAAGTTCATGAGTTCAAGCCCTGCACCAGGCTCACTGCTGTCACTGTATAGTCCACTTCAGATCTTCTAAGCCCTTCTTTCTCTTTGCCCTTCCCCCACTTAAATTCTCTTTCTCTCTCTCCCTCTCTGTCTCTCTCTCTCTCTCTCGCTGAGAAATAAACATAAAAAATAAAATAGAGTAATAATGTAACAAGTCAGTGGTTTATTTACTTTCTCCCAAAAAGAATCTAGATATGGAAGGTGTTTGAGGGACAGTCGTATTCAATCCAATTATCCATTCAAACATTATGCCCTATAAAATGCAGAGATAGTGACTATACTTATGGATGTAGATGCTTATTTATAATGCCTTTACTAGAGGAATGAGTTTTATTTCAAAACATTCACAAGTTTCAGTGGTCTCTCCCATTTGGTCTTATTGGATATGATATTTTTACCTCTTATGATTACAGAAACTTACAAAGTACCCATCAATTCTTACATCTGGATTAACTATATAATGTTAACATTGAAAGTGTATGTTTAAGCTACATGCAAAAAAAATGAAACTGCACCACTTTCTAACATGATACACAAAAATAAACTCAAAATGGAATAAAGACGTAAATGTGAGCCCTGAAACCGTAAAAATCCTAGAAAAGAGCACAGGCAGTAATTTCTCTGGTATCAGCCATAGCAACATATTTCTAGACATGTTTCCTAAGGCAAGAGAAGCAAAAGAAAAAATAAACTATTGGGACTACATCAGAATAAAAAGCTTCTGCATAGCAAAGGAAGTAAGTGACAAAATTAAAAGACAACATATTGGATGGGAGAAGAGATTTGAAAATGTCATATCCAATAAAAGGGTTAGTATCCAAAATATATAAAGAACTGATACAACTCCACACCAAAATAAAATCCAATTTAAAAAAAGGCAGAAGATATAAACTGACATTTTTACCAAGAAGACATGCAGATGTCTAAAGGACACATGAAAAGATGCTCAATATCACTCATCAGCAAGGAAATGCAAACTGAAACTATAATGAGATATTACTTCACATCTGTAAGAATGGCTAAAATCAAATACACAAGAAACAAATGCTGGCAAGGATGTGGAGAATAAAGGAACATTTATACATTGTTATGGGAATGCACAGTGCAGCCACTGTGGAAAATAATATGGAGATTCCAAATCAATTTATTGTTATACTATAAAAACAAACAAAGAAACAAACAAAAAAGCCAACTTAGGAATAAATTAAACTTAACCAAGAGGTAAAAGACCTGTACTCTGAAAACTATAAAATACTGATGATTGATGAGAGAAACTGAAAATGACAGAGACAAATAGAAAGACAGTCCATGCTCATGGATTGGAAGAATTAATATTATTAAAATGTCCATACTAGCCATAGCAATGTATGATTCAATGCAATCTCTATCAAAATACCAACAACAATTTTCACACAACTAGAACAAATAATACTAAAATTTGCATAGAAATACAAAAGACCCCAGTTATCAAAGAAATCTTGAGAAAGAAGAACAAAACTGTAAGTTTCACAGTTTGAATTTTCAAGGTATACTACAAAGCTATAGTAATCCAAACAGAAGGTACTGACACATAAATAGATACATAGATCAGTAAAACACAACAGATAGCCCAAAATAAACCCACCCTTATATGGTCAATTAGTATATGATAGAAGAGGCAAGAATATACAGTGAGGAAAAGACAGTCTCTTCAACAAATGATGCTGGGAAAACTGAACATCTACATGCAAAAAAATGAAACTGGACTGCTGTCTAACACCATATACAAAAATAAACTTAAAATGGATTAAAGACCAAAGAGTGAGACCCGAAGTCATAAAAATTCTAGAAGAGGACATAGGAAGTAATTTCTTTGACATCAGACATAAAAACATTTTTCTATATATGGCTCCTGAGGCAACAGAAACAAAAGCAAAAATAAACTATTGGGACTACATTAAAATAAAAAACTTTTTTGCACAACAAAGGAAAACATCAACAAAACAAAAAGACAACCTACTGAATAGGAGAAATTATTTGCAAATGACATACCTAACAAGGGGTTAATATCCAAAATCTATAAAGAACTTGCACAACTCAACCTAAGTGTCCATCAACACGTAAATGGATATGGAAGATATAATATATATGTGATGGAATATTGCACTGCTATGAAAAAGAATGAGATCTTGCCATTTGTGACAACATGGATGATTGTAGAAGGTATTATATGAAGTGAAATAAGTCAGACTGATAAAGACAAATACCTATTGATTTCATTCATATATGAAATTTTAAAAAAACGAATAAACAACCAAAAGCAGAATCAGACTACAAATACAGAAACAAACTGATGGGAAGGGAGTGAAAGATTGGGCAAAATAAGTGAAGGGAAGTGGGAGATACAGGCTTCCAGTTATGGAATGAACGAGTCATGAGAATGAAAGGTATATTAGTATATTTACATATTCCAGGAATACAGGAGTGAGATACTCTATTATACTAAATAATTGATTAATATGACATATATATTTTATACAGTTACCAAGCAGAAAAATAACAAGATAATTTTCATAGATATTGATAAAAAATTTTTAAAAATTCAATAACTACATTTTTAAAATGTTTTTTAAAAACTTCAGAAAATTGGAATCAAATGATACTATCTTAACAAGACATATGGTCAATTAGACAGTCAGGTCTTTTATAAAGAAAAAGGAGAAGAATTCTTACTGAAATCATAAACAAAAAATGATGCCCATTATCTCCACCATTATTTAGTATTATTTGTAGA
This sequence comes from Proteles cristata cristata, assembly GCA_017311185.1. NCBI lineage: Eukaryota > Metazoa > Chordata > Mammalia > Carnivora > Hyaenidae > Proteles > Proteles cristata. Next base: position 900,186 of record JAESUZ010001400.1, read on the forward strand.
TATTAGTCAGTACAATTAAGACAAAAGTAAAGATATATAGGATGAATAGTTGAAAGGAAAAATAAAACTACTCCTTTCACAGAGACTATGAATGTGTACATAAAAACCTAGGTCAGTTAATTGAAAAGTACTCTAAAAAAATTCCAGAATGGGAATCAAACCACAGGAGAGTCTTAAATGCAGAGAACAAACTGAAGGTTGTTGTAGGGGAGGTGGGTGGGGTCATGGGTTAAATGGATGATCAGCATTAAGGAGAGCACTTGTTGGGATGAGCATTAAGGAGAACACTTGTTGGGATATAAAAGAGATGAATCACTGGGTTCTACTCCTGAAGCCAAGACTACATTGTATGTTAACTAACTTGGATTTAAATAAAAAAAAAAATTACAGCCAGCATACAAAACTGTTATCTTTACGAAAAACAACAACTACTCAACATTCATATTGAGAGAGGGTGTTCCATTTGTTACAGTTTGTGCACACATACACACAAATACACACATACAACAACATAAGAGAAACAGAAATAAAGCTAACAAAAAATAAAGTGCAAAACCTATATTGAGAAAAATGTGAAACATACATGATGGAAAATGTAAATTTTTAAAAAAGAAATTAATTTCATGGTACTGAATAAGGATAACCATTGGCATAAAGTTGTCAATTTTCTCTAGATTATTTGATAATTAAATGTGCACTTTTTTTGATACCAAAGGCTTTACTTTTTGATACCAAAGATGCTCATCCTGAAGTTCAGATAGAAAAGTATACAATCAAAACTAGGCAAGAAAACTCTGAAAAGGAAAAGCGGTAAAGTGGCATTTCAAGTTAATAACAGAAAAATTAATTTTTTTAAAATATTTTTATTTATTTCTAGGAGAGAGAGAGAGACAGCGTGAGCAGGGGAGGGTCAGAGAGAGAGGGAGACACAGAATCTGAAACAGGATCCAGGCTCTGAGCTGGCGGTCAGCACAGAGCCCAATGCGGGGCTCGAACCCACGAACCGCGAGATCATGACCTAAGCGAAAGTTGGACGCTTAACCGACTAAGCCACCCAGGCGCCCCAAAAAATTAATTTTTTAATCAACAATGTTTGATGACTAATCATTTTGGAAAAAAAAAAGATAATGTGCATGAATCCTTAATATTGTATATCAGAACAAATTACGAGTGACTCAGGGTTTTAAATGTAAGAAAACTAAATTGTACAAGAAATGAGAAAAATCCATGCCCAGCACAGATCTGGGGCTCGAACCCACAAACTGTGAGATCATGACCTGAGCCAATATCAAAAGTCAGATGCTTAACCAACTGAGCCAACCAGGTGCTCCAGGACTTTCCATCTTTAATTTTGAACTGACTCTTGAATTTTAATATTGAAATGAAAGATTTTCTATTTATCAAGAAAAAGTCCAAATCAATGTGGAAATTGTAACGATATAAATATATTTAAAAATCTGTATGTTTAAATAATATATAAACGAAGTCAAAATACAAATGATGAACTAGGAAAAGTATTTGAAATGTATAGCCTAAGCAATCAATTACTCTATTATGTACCGAACCACTATAATTTGAGAAGAAAAATACCTATAAGCTACACAGAAATGGTGTCAAAGACTTAAACTTACACAGAAATAGTTATTATTTCAAATCACGTTTATAAGAAAAATTGGTGTTTTAAATGCAGTTTTAAAGTAAGGTATTGTTTTTCAGTCCTGCAACTGACAAAAATCCATGAGTTGTCAATATTCATTTGATGCAGCTATAGGAAAATCTGCTTTCTAGAGCATTACAGGTGACACTGCAAATTGGCTAAAACTCTTATGGAGGATAATCTGGCTGAATCTATCATCATGACTAAAAGACATATCCTTGGTCCTTCCACAAACACTTTGGGGAATTTTCCTTTAGGTATTTATGCAGATAAAGAAAATTTACACATACACCAAGTTGTTTATCATAATATCATTAGTAACAGTACAACTGAGAACAAATGCCTGTTTACACAGGACTGATTCACAACACTACCATATGTCTATGAGAAACAACAACAAAAAAATAATGAATAAATTGCCTGGGTAGTGATATTTTCAAGTGAAAAATACAGACTACAATGTAAATTTTATAGTATGCTTTATTTATGCAAGGGCTGGATATGAACACATGATCATATTTCTAATGAATTACTGGAACGACAGGAAATTGGTTTCACAGGGAGGACTAAAATGGAGAGAAAATAATTTAGAGAGGAAAGGGGATAAGATCAAAACTTTTCAATGCATAGCTTTATGTATTGTTCTAAGATTCGGACAAATATACTGTCTATAAACTTAAAATGTGATGGTTCATTAAATTTTTTTAAATCGACTATCTTGATTTGCTTCTTGCTTGTATAATTTTAGCCCAGCCCTAATGACCTGAGCATACTGAAAAATATACTATTATCTGAGAATTGTTTTAAAATTACTCAAATACAGGGGCGCCTGGGTGGCTTAGTCGGTTAAGCGTCCGACTTTCGCTTAGGTCATGATCTCGCGGTTCGTGGGTTTGAGCCCCGCGTCGGACTCTGTGCTGACTGCCAGCTCAGAGCCTGGAGCCTGTTTCAGTCTGTGAGTCCCTCTCTCTCTGACCCTCCCCTGCTCACGCTGTCTCTCTCTCTCCCTCTCCTAGAAATAAATAAAACATTTAAAAAATAAATAAATAAAATTACTCAAATACTGATAATAGTTTTTTTCTCCTTCATATTCTAATTTCAATACAAAGAGCAGCTTTTAAAATATTTTCCTAGAAATGCATTTATTTCATTATCCAATGTTTATTCTATAATTTAAAATTCTAAAATGATGCATTATATATTACCTCATGAAATGTGTATCCCAAATAAGAATTTGACAATAGTTAATTAGGTTTCACACCATATCAATTTGATAGATTAAGGGTAGTATTCTTTCATTGGTAAGGGCATACATTTTTGCCAGCATGTGATCAAACTGTTCCTTCAGGCCAGGTATACTGCTAAATATTATTTAAAGTGTCAGTTTATATTGCCTTGGTAAGCAGTGAACAACTGTAAGATCAAGGTCATTAAGTTACAATTGTTTTTGAGATGATATTATATTATTTATGAATGAACAATTGCTTGAAATTTAGATTATTAATAAAACCTTTACATTTTTCCAAAATGGGAAAATGAACTTTATTTTTTCATATTTTCTACAATGTCTATAAACTTTCAATAATGCATTCATGCAATGCCAATATAAATAATAGTTACATCTTTTAAGAAAATAATTTTAAAGGCCAATTTTAGCTAAACTGATAGAAATCAGAATTCACTATTACTAAATTTCTGAAAAAGAACTATATTCCTATTTTGGAAAACTATAAACACATAAAAATAAGAACAATTGTTATGTGCACATTATAAAAATCTATATAGCAATGAATATAATCTATTCTATTCACCTATTTTTCTTCAGAGTATAAAACATATAATAACCTTCTGCATGTAGAAATCAGAGTATACTTTGAATTTCCAAAAGAAATTAAACAAACTTTCAATTCAACAAAGATGAAAATAATTAGAATAAAGCCTGAAGACTGGAAAATGCATGATGAAATTCCATGTTTAGAATTTTGAAAATTTAAATATTTCATGAATACCAAGCAAAGGTAGAATCAAGTTTTCAAAAGATAATAAGTTTTAACAGTTGATGGCATGAAATGATGATATAATTATTGAAAATGTAGGGTTTTGAGGAGGACAGCTCGTAGCCCAGGGAGGGGTTCAATCCCAAGAACCAACCATGAGATCATGACCTGAGCCGAAATCAAAAGTCAGATGCTTTTTTTTTAATGCTTATTTATATTTGAGAGAGAGAAAGAGAAGAACTGACAACAGGGAAGAGCGGAGAGAGAGAGAGAGAGAAGGGGAGGGGGTGCAGAGGAGGGGGAGGAGGGGAGGAGGGGAGGGGAGGGAGGGGGAGAGGAGAGGAGAGGAGAGGAGAGGAGAGGAGAGAGGGAGGGGGAGAGGAGAGGAGAGGACTCACAGAATCCAAAGCAGGCTCCAGGTTCTGAGCTGTCAGTACAGAGCCTGATGCATGGCTCCACCTGACCTGAACTGAAGTTGGAGGCTTACCTGACTGAGCCACCCAGGTGTCCCAAAGTCAGATGCTTGAATAGACTGAGTCACCCAGGTGCCTCTAAAATATTATTTTTAAAACTATACCATCTAATAAAAAATCATCTCAATTTTGTTTTTGTTTTTGCTCTGAATGTGTCTTGATTTTGTTTTAAATCCAAAATGTATTGACACTTATATATAAATTTACCACAAAAATAATAAATCTACCATGAAAGATACTTAACTTTCTGCACTTTTGAGACATCATTATATTTTTTTCTAACTTCTGTTATTTCCAATGAGTAATCTGCCATTACTCTTTCAAAGGAGTGTGTCTATGATGTTTGAGTTTGATTTTCATTACATTTTTTATTTAGGTTTGCAACATATTCTGCATCTAAGGATTAAAATCTTTCATCAGTTTTGAAACCTTCTAGAATACATTTTCTAGAAGAAATAGAAGAAATATCCCAGACTTTCCCTTCTTTCGTCTCAGAGTCCAATTGTACATATGTTAAATTTCTCTATGTACTTTATTTGGCATTTACACTCTAATTTTTAATATTTTTGTTTGTGCTTCATTTTAATTATATTTTAATTGGACTATTTTCTAATTCACTATTTTTTCTCTATGAATAATCTATTGTTATACTTGAATATTTCACTCTAATTTATAATATTTATCAGTTCCAAATAGTCAATATCATTCTTTTTCATACATCTCAAATATCTGATGAAATTCTCTACAACTGTATCTCTTCAGTCATTTCATCATTTTCTTGCTTTTTTCAACATTTTAATCACAGTTATTTAAAGTTTTTTTTTTATCAGTTTACTACAATATGTGGATCATTTATAGGTCTGTCATTGACCTATACCTGAGAGATCCCTATTTTCCGTGATGATTTGCTGGTTATGTGGCTCAGTGATATAAGTAATATGAGATCAACTATTTTCAGACCATAAAGAATGATCCTTGAATAATTTAAACATTCTACTTTGACAGTGACTGGTTTAGAGATATTAAATGCTAAGCATATATTAACAGGAACATAAGAAAAATATGTTCTGGAACTTTAACAGGGATAAAAGACATGTATCTCTTCTAGACACAGAACTTTATTGTGTGAGGTGACTTTTGAAACAGTGAGCCATTTTGACACTGAGAGAGAATATTAGAGGAGTTAATACAAAGTTAATTCTCAAAAATTTTGGTCTCATGAAACCTATAACCAATGAAAAATTAAGAAATTCCATAAGTTTTTACTATGTGTCCCATACCTATGAATATTTAATCGTATACATTTAGGAAGAGATATGTAATTATTTGAGCTATTTAGTATTAATTATTTTTATTAATCATTTTAAACTTGTTATATAATTTTAAATATTAAAATAGCAACAATAATTCATTTTGTAGTAATATAGATTTTTTTAATGAAAAACAATACACTCCAATGGGATGAGTAGCATTGTTTCACATTCTCTAAACCTCTTTAATTCCTGGTGTGGAAATAAAAAAGCCAACAAAAAGACACCCCCAATTCAATATAGGAGAGATTAAAAAACTTACTGGGACTACAATTAAAAATAGAGGCACAGAGGTAGTCTAGTTGAGAGACAATGCTTTTACAACAAAATGTCACATAATCTATACTGCCTACGTATAGCCTAAGAAATCCCAATAACTTAACAATGAGACAGAAAAAAGTTGTACCTCATGAATGTTTCTTTTTTATCTCCTGTGAGGCCTTTCAATTAATTCCAGAAGTTGGAAATCCTCACTGAGAAACTGTCCTAAAGAAGAAATTTAAATGGAGCTAGAGAACAAGCCATATAAATATATGCTTGGTGGAGTGAAAAGGAAGTGCAAAGATTTTAAAGCAAGGGTATATCTGACACATTATTGCAGTGCAGTTAGTGAAGAATATGGAATAAAACTGAAGAATTAATTGTAGAGCAGAACATCACTTTTTATATAATTGTATTTAAAAAGCTTTTTTATTCTAGGTATGGTGAGAAGACATCGAGGGATCTTGAGCCTTGGACATTACATCATATTCCTAATATTTCAAAGTATTAAATTGTTTATGTTAAGAAATTTAGACTGAAATTGAGTGGAGAAACTAATCAAAACTATCATCACATCCCAGCAAGAAACTGAAGGTAGGAATAGAAATTGTGGTGAGAATTGGTGGGTTTAGGTAATTATCATGGTTTACACCAAATGTATTTGCCAAAAAATGAAATGAGGGGCATGAAAGAAAGTCAGAATTTAATGAAGACCTTGTGGGTTTTGGCCTGAACAAACAGATGCATTTTAGAGCCATTTATTTAATTATAAATTCAGCACAAGTAGCAGATTTGGGGTAAGAATCTATAGTTGGACTTCTCATGCTTTTTTTTGGGGGGGGGAATGTCTGTTAGACATACCAGTTAAGTTAGAATTATTATAATTTTAACATGGATAATTTTGTATAATGTAAATATAATTTTCTTAACCTGAAGAATTATGAGAGGTTATTTTATCTCATTTCCTTATCCTCAAAAACTGTACAAAGACTTCTAAATGATAGGTAACTCTTCAGGGTCATGCTTCTACATAGGGATGAGCCCCATCTCCCAGGACTAGCACATGTCCACAATATGTAATGCTTACTTCCTTTTTTTTTTTTTTTTTGAGAAAAATCAAATATAAGAAGTGAGAAAGAAACGAAGGGCATAATTGCTGACATATACGATTGTTGGATTAGAAGATTTTTACTTTTAGTTTTTTTAGAACATGTTCTACAACACTCAAGGCAAGACCATAGTATAATTAACCGCTTTATATTAATTTCCAGCTTCAACAATTATTTCAAGTTTTATTGGTAGAATGTTCTGATTGCTAGGTAGCTCAGTAAACACCATCTAATTCAAATGCCATAAAATGGTGCTTATAACTTTAAATTTATAAAACAGACTTTATGTGTGAGATACTGATTTTTCCTAGGTCATAAAATAAACTAGCCATGTAGACTCCAGTACATATCTGATACCAAAGGCAATTTTTCTTTTATTAGCTTATGATATAATGTGTCTGAACAATATCTAGGGATGCTTGTGTGTGTGGGTGTGTTTGTTACAGACAGAGACAGGAAGAAGTGATGGTACATGAGAAGAAAGAAGGAAGAGGAGAAGGGTAAAGAAATGAACAAGGAATTAGTTTTTAAAATTTTATAAGAGATTATGTGTTTGAAATGATATTTTTCATTTGAGAAACCTGTCTTCTAATTTGCCTATACATAAAAGAGCCTGCAAGAAAAAATAAATAAATATGGAATATCTAATTAAATTTCTAAGTAGTATTTTGAAATGTGAAGTGCCATTTTAATTTCTCTTTAAAAAAGAAAAACATTAATTTCAGGACAGGAACATAGAACTACAGCATAAATGGCACTGAAAAGAACTGCCCATGTGCACTTACTCATTATTAGCTTTGAAAATTAGTATAAGCATTTTCAAAGAGTGTTTAATCAAGGATATAACTTGCTACCTAAGGAGTCAGTCAAAGTAGTATAAGTATTTAAGCTGAAAAAAGGGACTTTTAACCCCAAAAGTATATACTGAACATATAATCCTAATTAAAAGATAATTAGATATAAGATTTTTTAAAAAGAGGGTACGTGGATGGCTCAGTCGGTTAAGTGTCAGACTTGAACAGCTCAGGTCATGGTTTCATGGTTGTCAAACTGAGCCCCACATCAGGCTCTGTGCTGAGCCTAAAACCTGCTTGGGATTCCTTCCATTTCCCCCTGCCCCTCCCGTGCAGTCACACCCCCTCTCTCTTAAAAAATATTTTTAAATAAATAAATAAAATTAAGATAATAAAAGGTCAATACATCTGAAGAAATAAAGTAAAATAATTTTCAGTATATCATCTTAATAAAAAAAAATTAGCTTAAAAAAGGTAATGTTAAATTATGGTTATAAAAACTCTGGATTGGAAAATACTGAAGTTGATGCCAAATTTATATATATTTACTAAAATAAATTGAGAAGAAAGAAATTTTTCATTTTAAACTAATTTAGAATTCATATTATTTCTCAGATTAATTAATTATAGACAATGCTTTCTAATGAACTACTGATGATGTAAAGTGGTTTACACAATACCAGATCTGTATATATATAAAGATCTAAAAATCATTTTGGGTTCCTTTCTATTTTTTTAAATTTTATTTTTGAGAGAGAGAAAGAGCGTGTGAGAGCATGAGTGGGGGAGGGGCAGAGAGGGAGAGAGAGAAAATCCCAAGGAGGCTCCATAATGTCAACATAGAGCTGGACACAGGGCTCTGTCTCAGGAACTGTGATATCATGACCTGAGCCAAAATCAGAAGTTGAATACTTAACCAAATAAACCACCAAGGCACCCCCCATTTTGGGTTCTTATGAATAGGACAAAGCTTCCCCTTCTACCTTGAGGGGAAAAAAAAAAGTTGTAAATAAGGAACAGAAACTTTTGGATATTTTGGAATATTCTTTTTCTGTCAATTTCCTTATTTCCATTTTCAAGTTAGCCTCCAAATTACAGGGATGTAATGCATGTATTATTGGAAAAAAATCTAAACTTTATATTGACAAAAACCTACATTTTTTCTAAAATTTCTTTAAAAAATTTTTTTAACATTTATTTATTATTGAGAAACAGAAAGAGACAGAGCATGAGCAGGGGAGAGGCAGAGAGAAGGGGAAACAGAATCTGAAGCAGGCTCCAGGCTCTAAGCTTTCAACACACAGCCCAAAGCGGGGCTTGAACCCACAAACTGTGAGATCATGACCTGAGCTGAAGTCCAACGCTTCACTGACTGAGCCACGAAGATGCCCTCTAAAATTTCTTTTAATGTTTATTTTTGAAAGAGAGACAGAACATGAATGTAGGAGGGGGCAGAGAGTAAGAGGGAGACACAGATTCCAAAGCAGTCTCCAGGCTCTGAGCTGTCAGCATAGAACCGGATGAAGGGCTCAAACCCATGGACCCAAGGTCATGACCTGTGCTGAAATCAGACGCTCAAACAACTGTGCCACCCAGGTGCCCCCAACAATGACCTACATTTTTAAGGATATAATGAAACATGAAATTAAAATTTTAAATTATTTAAGTAAAAATGGTTTAATTATAGGCTTCTATTTCTTATTTGCAATGCTTTTGGGGAAACAGTGGTCATGAAAATGTTATTATTATGTCAATAATCCGGACTTAAGAAAACATAAATACTCTATATAAGCCCAAAGAAAGTAAACTCTCTCCATCTTGAAACTTTCTTTGATGGGTTATAAAAACTGACATCATTACCAGACATTTGGATGCTGTATGGGTTGCATGTTTTTGCCCCCCACCAAATTCTTATGATGGAAGTTCCATCACCCAATGTGATGGCATGTGGCTATGGAGGCTTTAGGAAGTAATTAGATCCTAATGGCAGGACCCTGATCTCATGAGATTAATGCCCTTTATAAGAAGAGTCACCAGAGAGCTACTTATTTGGTCTCACTCTCTTAATCTCTCCCTTCCCGTCTCCCCCTCTCTCTTTCTCTCAGTGCCAGGTGAGAATGCAATGAGAAAGCACAGCCATGTGCTATCCAGGAAGAGGGCTTTTGCCACAAACTGACTGTGCTGGCACCCTTATCTCCAGCCCCCAGCCTCAAGAGCTGTGAGTAATAAATGCCCCATTGTTTAAGCCACCCAGTTTATTTTGTATTTTGTTATGGCATCTTGAACTGACTAAAACAGATGCTAATACTACCATGTTGTGGTTTTTCCAGTTCTGCCTTTGTGTCTGAGAAATTTTAGCAAAAAGAAAGGTTGTATGTTTTATTTAAAACTTCCCAATGGAAGAGGGAAGAAAAGCAGAGTAAGATGTGTGGTTATGTAATGAGTTTTGCTATCTCAGTCTTTCCTGTTTCTTCTGTATTCTATAAAATATATATTTTTATTGAATAAATCAACACCTTTTATTATATTGCTTTTGTTTCTAATATATATAGAATTAAATGAAATTTAAATATAAACAATATTTAATAAGAAACATGACCTCACAAATTAACTGGTGTATATTTTAATTCCTCATTGTCATTTGTTTTATAGTTAAACTCAGAAAATAACAGTTCTTGGCACTTCAGCACTTCATATCATCTCGAAGGTGAGCCTAAGAATCTCACAGAGCACACAGACATGAGTCAGAATCCATACCCTGAGCTTCTCAGGAACTGTCCCAACATAATCCAGGCAGAAGAATGGCTACCTCTCTCAGAAGGTAAATAAGAATGATTCCATACTTGTGGACGATGGGAAGAGTGTAGGTTAGAGAAAACGTAGAGATAATAAATATCTATAGATAGTAAGATCATGATAAATTGTGTTACTATTTATATAAATGCACTGTCTTTCCCTGGGGAAGGGTTATTCTTCTGTGGTTTACTCATGTCAATTGACTTTTGAAATGTGAAGGAACATGAGATCTTTAACCTTTGAGTGGTAGTTTTAAAAACATGACCATTCATAGGCTGATACATAGCTTGGGCACTTCAGTAAAGGTGATATTGGAAAGGACACGTAGCTTACCATTAAAGAATAAATAATAGGAGATCAAAATAAAAATTTGTATAAATCACTTAGACCACTTTTACTGTAGCATAAATTATATTTATCTGATTGAGAAGCCTTTTCACTCTCACTCCTAGAATTCTGGCTTCTGCTTTCCAGGATTGTATCACTTTACACTGGGAAATCTGATTAGTCAAGGAAAAAAGACTTAAGGATTCTGCCAGTCGGAAGTATTCTAGCACATCAGTACTGTCAGACTAAGAACTTTAGCAGATGAGCCTGATACTTCTAGAAAGAATTTCTAATCTTTCACATAGGAAAACCATCAACGGAGATCTCAAATAATTTACATACATGGAGTTCCAAAAAATATAAAGTCACACAAATATGTATATACACACCTGGAAACATCTTAGTAAGTGTGATTCAGATATGTTAGCTCCTTAGGGACCTACTCTTAAACAGGAATAAGCAAATAAAAATAACAAAGGGTTACAAAACATCCTTAACAGAAACACAGAATCAAAAACAAACTGATGTGAATTTGGTAGAAATTTGAACTAGTCTTTAAAAATTGTTTTTAAAATCTTTAAATATTTAAAACTTAATTAGTATCTTCAGAAGTAAAATAGGAGGATTCATGAATTATTGGACAGAATACTATATAATGGAACATGCAGTGAATAGGTGGAGCTCTTAAAACCTATTATAGAAATTTTTAAAAACAATAAATTATTAGAATATAGAGATGATGAAATAAACAGAAATGAAAATTTGAAGAGATGGTGTAAAAAAATCAAACCAGAGGGGGCACCTGGTTGGGTAGCTCAGTCGGTTAAGCATCCGACTTCAGCTCAGGTCATGATCTCACAGTTTGTGGGTTTGAGCCCCGCATCGGGCTCTGTGCTGACAGCTAGCTCAGAGCCTGGAGCCTGCTTCAGATTCTGTATCTCTCTCTCTCTCTGAGCCTCCCCTGCTCACGCTGTCTTTCTCTTTCTCTCAGAAATAAATAAAAACATTTTAAAAAATTAAAAATAAAGAAAATCAACCAGAGATCCAACATCTCAATAAGAGAAGTTTCGAAAAGAAAACAGAGGAAAAGGAAAAAAGGATGTTATCAAGAAAATAACAAAAGATGTTTTTAAAGAATTTAAGGATATCAATTTCCAAATAGAAAGGGCTGACAGAGTAAACTGCACAAACACTGTAATAAAAATTAAGCAACACTTTTCCCCCCAAAACACCAAACAAACCTCCATTTGTGGCTTTTCTGTGAACTAGAAATATTGAAAGATTCTTGCTACAAAACAATGCTGGAGAAAACAAAATATTAAAATGATTAAAATGGATTGAAAGAAAATAAGGAAATACATTTCTGAAGTAAGCAAAACGTATGATTGTAACTACTGGCAAATAAGTGGGTCATGAAGACACTGGGTATTTTTTGGTTATCTATACATTTTCTTAACTTAGAGATTTGGTTTATGGATGGATGATGGAAGAAAATCCTTGAACCTACACAGGATAGGGAATCTTACTGGAGATCATACTATATAGAGTTAGGGCTTAGAAAAAGTTAAGATGAAAAGGATAAACTAGGGGACAAATCACATCTGGTGGTCATATTAAACAAAGAACACTCTCTTTTTTAAAAAAAAAATTTATTTTTACTTTTCAAAGAGAGAGAGAGAGAGCATATGAGCAGGGGAGAGGGGCAGAGGGAGACAGAGAGAGAATTGTAAGCAGGCTCCACGTGCAGTACAGAGCTCATTGTGGGGCTCAATCGCATGACCCTAGGATTATGACTTGAGTGGAAATCAAGAGTCAGATGCTCAACTGACTGAAACAGCCAGGTGCCCCTTGAGAACACTGTCTTAACCTTGGTATGGCAGGAAGTTAAAAGTCGTAATCCATAAGAATTCATGCCGAAGGGACAGTTAACACCTGATTTCAGGTTTGAGTATATAGTATTTCCAATTTAAAAAAATGGAAAGTCATATAAAACTAAATAAAAGAAAAAAACTGAAAGTCCAATATTTTAACTTAACATAGACCTGGTTATGCTATCAACTCAAGTGCCTGACAAAAAGACACTGAAATCATTCTTAGAAAAAAGCATCCACAATTAATCTTTATACAGACAGCTTTCCAAAAACCATGATTTGGAAATAAAGAGATACAACAAGCAAAATGTACAAGAAAAGTATTCATAAGTGAGAATCAGTAGGAAAGTAAACAACAGAACCATACCTACAAAGGTCACAGATTTCTGAATTATAACGTAGAATATATTATAATATATAATACATATTATAATATATAGAATATGAATTACTATGTATAATAAAAAGTTTAAAGAAATAAAGAAGCGAAACAAATGTGAAAGGATCAAAACATTATTAGAATCAGCAGTGAATTTGAAAAGGAACTAAGTTAAAATTTTCAAACATTAACTATACACTTCAGTGGAAAGGTCATACCTTTAATTTACCTTTGCCTTGGTTTCTGTCAAAGTAAAACAAAGCCCAGTACTTGCTGAGGTTGGTAGGGAAGGTTTTATTCACTATTGGAGTAGCAGAGACCATCATGTACCCCAGACTCAACTCACTAGAACTAAAGATAAGGGTCTTTGAAACACTGGCATATACTAAAGGGAGAGTACTGAAAGGCAGTCAGGAATGTTGTAAAGGACTGAATGGTTATGTCCCCCCCAGATTCCCATGTTGAGATCCTAACCCCCAAGTGATGATATTAGAGGCGGGGCCTCTGGGAGGTAATTAGGTAATGAAGGTGGCACTCTCATGAATGGGACTAATGCCATAATAAAAAGGACCACAAAGTTATCTTGCTCTCTTTCCACCATGTGAGGGTATAGTACAACTGCTACCTAGAAAACCAGCAGAGGTTTCACACAAGGCAGTAAATCTGCCAGGGCCTTGATCATGGGCTTTCCGGGCTTCAGAACTGTGAGAAATAATTTTCTGTTGTCTATAAGCCACCCAGTCTACGGTCTTTTGTTATAACAGCCCAAAGTGAGCTAGATTGGGCGGTCTGTGTTTGTTAACCAGTGCTTCAAGAAGTTTGGTTCCCACTCTCGCACAAAGACTGGGAGAAAGGGGTTCTATCCTTCTTGATGTTTATATTTTAAAGTAATGGATTCCAAGTCCTTGAGAAAGAGATTCCTGAGTTGTAGAAGATACATACACATTTCAAAGGGACTAAGAAAGGATTTGCAAGCTTCCCAAAGTAAGTGCTCTCAGAAAAGCAAGATCAGAAGCCTGTCATTAGATTTTAACTGGAATAAATAGTAAAAGATATGGGCAGACTTGAGCTTTCTCAGGTAGAAACTTAATGGGGGCCAGGCCATACCAAGAATATGATTGTAGGCTTCCAGACACCATGCTAGGGTTTGGTTAAGTTTCTTAGTGCAGATATTTGGATAGAGGGACTGGTATTGAGAGATGTGAAGTTCTCAGTTGATTCCTATTTTCTGAGGTGTAAATTCTCTGGTTAAGTTAAGCTTTAAGAACAAGAAAATAAGACTCTAGTTCTACCTTCAAGGAATTCCTTTTATCTTATAGGTACAAGACAAGTTGTATGAAAACAAAGTTTTAATTTTATGGGTGGCTTGATATAAAATGAAAATTAAATTCCTAATTTTTTTCCAGGGCTCTTATGTCGAATATGTAGCATTGTTTAGGAAAGAAGCCAAAGATCTGAAAAGGAGACATTTGGGTGTTTTTCAATAATTATGAGTATGGTGAATACCCAAATCCTACTAAGATTCCTTTTCTTGATGAATGCACCCCTCCTTTCACATTCTGAGGTGTGGCAGAGTACACTGATGAGAACAGTTAATGGTCTTTCTGTAGCCACATACTTTTTCTTATCAACTGAAAATCCACTTCCAGTATGACTCTGGTATGGACTATGGGACTTGGTTTGAGAAACAGAATATTAGCAAACTTGAATCAATCAGAAGGGTAGAAAAGACGGCTTATTGCTGTGTAGTGAACTGATCATTTCAAATGCAGAAGTTTATGGCAAAAATTAAGTCATTTTGAAGACCAAAGTTGTTTCTATAATTAAAGTTGTTCTAAGAATAAAGCCGTTGTTTCAGGATGTTGTAATTCAATACCTCTAGTTGCTGACAAGTACTCACGAGCTCAGTTACTGAGGGCACTGCTGATTCTTACTGCTAAGCATCTATGAAGAAAAAACTATGACAAGGGGACATTTAGAGTACACATATTCAGAGCTTGTGAGGACTATCTGAGTGTTCAGTCTGGACAAGGCTACACCGTGGTGGTCTAAATAGCTCTCCAAAGACTTTGGGCATTAGCTCCTGCCACGGCAAGGCAACTCATTGTCACCAGTGGTGAAAACCACGCACCCGCCCCGTGAAGGAGGTCTTGTCTGACAATACCAGCATGCTTGTTCTGCAGCACTGTGCTCTAACAACAGGGTACTTTTACTTTTGCACTGGCAGGTAACCTCAGCTCTTGGTTAAGTCCTGTCTCCTGAATACCAACTAGTGTAAAGGTACACCTCAACTAAATTCTGACTGTATTCCTTTGGTATTGATCACCCTTAGCGGCTCCCAGCACAATAGTGTGATCAATCTATCACTGGTTTCAAGTATGTTAATTCTTTATTGCCTCATTAAGAGATGTCATATTGTATATAATTGGGTTGTGACTTTCCCACAGTAAAACTGTGTTAAATACATTACTGGCAAAGACTAACAGAGTCTCTGAGCATAATAATAATAAGAACACTTATTTCTGCCTGTTTTCTTGCTCCTCTGCATTTCCCATGAGAATACATCTAGATTATTTTTCATAAAGAAGGACCAGGTGAAGCGGAGCTGAGTTGTGTCAGTCAAGACCATCTTGTGATTTTATAATAAGAAATATGTATTTGTTCTTCCTTTCTTTTTTGGCACAGAGTTCCTAAAACCCTTGGAATTTCCTAATCGAGGAAAAGTATAAATGTGTCTTTTGTTATGTTAAGGAGATGACCTCACCTAATTTTTGAGGGTTGGTTTCCAGAAGAGTGGACCATGTGAAAAGATGTTTGGAACTTCCAGCCCAACCCCTGACATCTGGCGAGGAAGGGTGAATCAGTTATGTGATTTAATAATTTAATTTTATTAAATTTAATTTAATGATTTAATCAACATTTCCTATTACCTGAAACCTCCATTAAAAACCCAAAAGGGGGGCGCCTGGGTGGCTTAGTCGGTTAAGTGTCCGACTTTCGCTTGGGTCATGATCTCGCGGTTCGTGGGTTCGAGCCCCGCGTCGGGCTCTGTGCTGACTGCCAGCTCAGAGCCTGGAGCCTGTTTCAGTCTGTGACTCCCTCTCTCTCTGACTCTCCCCTGCTCATGCTCTCTCTCTCTCTCTCTCTCCTAGAAATAAATAAAACATTAAAAAAAAAAAAAAAACCAAAAGGAAAGGGTTTGGAGAGCTTCCAAATTGGAGAACATGTGGAGATTCGGGAAAACTAGCATGCCTGGAGCAAGCATGGAAGCTTGGCCTGTTCCCCATACTTTGATCTCTGTATCTCTTTGATTTGGCTTTTCCTGAGTTATATCTTTTTATAATGAACCAGCAATGCAGTAAGTAGAATGTTTCTCTGACTTCTATGAGCCCCTCTAGTAAACTAATTGCAGCTCGGGCAGGGGTTGTTAGAACCTCCCATCTATAACCAGTTGGTCAGAAGCACAGATAATAATCTGGACTTGCAATAGCATCTGAAATGGGGGCTGGAGGCAGGGAAATCTAGTAGAACTTAGTGTATAACCTACGGAATTTGCTGCTATCTCTAGGTGGTGTTGGAACTGAGTTACTTGATGGCATGGGGGAAACTCCCACTGGAATTGATACAGAACACTGTATCTACCATCTAAGTTGTTATCTCTCAGCCTATGTACAGTTAACTAAGACACAGGAACAAGTCCAAATTGGGCTATGGCTACTGTACAAAACTGCTCTTGGTGGCCCTACTGACAAAGTAGCTAGAAAACACATTGATATAAAATTTGAGACATAATCCTGGTAGCATATTCATAAATATGTCTTCTCTCTGAGCTAATCAAGAGACATAGCTTAAGTGATGTCATATAGGTTAAATGCTGTGTCCAAGATAATACATTTAGTTTGCCTCATACACATTTAGGTACTAAAAACAATTAACAAAAAATAAATCCCCTGTTTCTCCTTTCCCCTTTCTTTATCTGTTTCTTTCATTCTTTCCTTCCTTCTCTCCTTTCCTTTTTTTTTTTTCTCGCTTCCAATTAATATACTTTGGCATCAGCAGTATAAAACATTTCTTCAAACTCAGACCATAAAATCACAGTTGGAATCAACTCTATTTTATAATATATTTCACATAAATTCTTTCATGGTAGTATGCTTATATTTAGAAAAATAATTAATGAGTACATTTAAATTGTAAAAAGGAAAAGAGAATGCTTCTACAGATGAAAATACTTTAGATAAGTTATTAATGCATTTTAAAATAACCAATCATGTATAGGAGACAATAATTAACACCCAAAATAGATACACTTTAGGGTCATTTTCACTTAATTAAATTGTCACTGAATATAGAGAACAATTACCATAAAATCAGGTATAAACTTCCATTTTACTGTTCAATATGACAATATATTTGCATAAGCAAGCAAGCAAGAATATAAGAGAGAAGTGATTTAGGTCTTCCCATTTTGATTTACATTTGTGAAAACTGAGCCTAACTGGTACACTGAAAAAGAGGTGACTGTCTTCATCTATTTTTTCTTATAAAAATATTTCTTTTATCTTACACCACCAAATATTATATTTATTATCTTAAAGCAGATACAAAGCTGGTTTTTTGCCAACACTTTTTTTTTTTTTTTTTTGAGAGAATGATCATAAGCTGGGAGGGGCAGAAGAGAAAAGAGAAAGGAAAAGACAGAATCTTTTTATTTTATTTTATTTTTTTTATTTCTAGGAGATAGAGAGACAGCATGAGCAGGGGAGGGCCAGAGAGAGAGGGAGTCACAGGCTGAAACAGGCTCCAGGCTCTGAGCTGGCAGTCAGCACAGAGCCCGACGCGGGGCTCAAACCCAGGAACCGCAAGATCACGACCTAAGCGAAAGTCGGGCACTTAACCGAGTAAGCCACCCAGGCGCCCCCCCCTTTTTTTTAAATATTTTTATTTATTTCTAGGAGAGAGAGAGAGAGAGACAGCGTGAACAGGTGAGGGTCAGAGAGAGAGGGAGTCACAGACTGAAACAGGCTCCAGGCTCCGAGCTGGCAGTCAGCACAGAGCCCGACGCGCGGCTCGAACCCACGAACCGCGAGATCATGACCTAAGCGAAAGTCGGACGCTTAACCGACTAAGCCACCCAGGCACCCCAGAAAAGACAGAATCTTAAGCAGTCTCTGTACCCAGTATGGACAGAGCCCAACTTGGGGTTCTGTCTCATGACTCTGAAATCAAGACCTGAGCTGAAATAAAAAGTTGGATGCTTAACCCACTGAGACACCCAGGTGCCCATTTTTAAAACCCAAATTATTTAAATTATTTTCTAGTTATTTTCTTTGCTCCTACAGAGAATTTTTCATAAAGTATTTTTAATTTTTTTTTTTTGTTTTTGTTTTTTGAGAGAAAGAGAGATAGCAGGGAAGGGAGATGGAGCAGAGAGAGAGGGAGACACAAAATCTAAGGCAGGCCCTAGCCTCTGAACTGTCAGAGCTCGATACAGGGCTCAAATCCATGAACTGTGAGATCATGACCTGACCCTAAATCAGATGCTTAACCGACTAAGCCAGCCAGGAGCCTCTTTTACTAAGTTTTAAGTTTTAATTCCAATATAATTAATATACAGTGTTACATTACTTTCAGGTATACAATATAGATAGATTCAAGAACTCTATATATTACTCAGTGCTCATCATGCTATGTGTACTCTTCAGTCCCCAAAATATCATCTCACCCATTATGCCACCTACCTCCCCTCTGGTAACCATCAGTTAATTCCTATAGTTAAGAGTCAACTTACTGATTTATCTCTCTTTTTTTCTCCTCTGTTTGCTTGTTTTGTTTAGAAATTCCACATATAAGTGAGATCAAGTTACTTGTTTTTCTCTGATTTATTTCATTTAGCATTATACTCTCTAGCTCTTTCCATGTTGTTGTTGTTGTTGTTGTTTACAAATAGTTTATTGTCAAATTAGTTTCCACATAACACCCAGTGCTCATCCCCACAAGTGTCCTCCTCCATGCACATCCCTCCCCCCTCACCCCACATCCACCAGTCCTCAGTTTTTGTCAGCATTCAAGAGTCTCTCATGGTTTGCCTCTCTCCCTTTCCCCCACGATTTCCCCCCTTCTTCTCCCCCTTGTTCCTCCGTCAAGTTCCTCCTAATCCTCCTATACGTGCAAACATATGATATTTGTCCTTCTCTGCCTGACTTATTTCACTCAGCATAACACCCTCAAGGTCCATTCATGTGGCTACACATGGCCAGATTTCATTGTTTCTCATGGCCATGTAGTATTCCATGGTATAGATAAACCACATCTTCTTGATCCATTCATCTGTTGATGGACACTTAGGCTCTTTCCATGTTTTAGCTATTGTGGAGAGTGTTGCTATGAACATTGGGGTACATGTGCTCCTATGCCTCAGCATTTCTGTATCCCTTGGGTAAATTCCTAGCAGTGCTATTGCTGAGTCATAGGGGAGTTCTATTGTGAGTTTCCTGAGGAACCTGCACACTGTTTTCCAGAGGGGCTGTACCAGTTTACATTCCCACCAAGAATGTAGGAGGGTGCCCGTTTCTCCACATCCTCGCCAGCATCTAGAGTTCTCTGATTTGCTCATTTTAGCCACTCTGACTGGCGTGAGGTGGTATCTCAGTGTGGTTTTGATTTGTATTTCCCTGATGAGCAGGGATGCTGAGCATTCCATGTTGTTGCAAATGGCAAGATTTCATTATTTTTATGGCTGATTCATATTCCATCGAGTATATATACCATATTTTCCTTCTCCGTCCATTGGGTTATTTTACATACACACACAAAATAATATAATACACATATAATACATACGTAAATAATAACATATATTATATACACATAGAATTTATTATTACCTGGGAAGAGGGTGCTGCTAGACACTCCATTTAACTATAAATTAACTAAAAGTATTCTCATAAAATATAATTTTTATCTTAAAATATGTTTATAAATGTCACTGTTAATACAAAAAAAATCCTTTTGATAGAAAGGGCAACTCCTTTTCCAATTACCCCCAGTGCCATGCCCCTGCTACACAGAATGGCAGAAAGAGAAAACGATGAATCTGAAAAGACTGTGATTATTGTTTTCAATTTACACTCTCCTTTATAGTTAAAATGAAGATATACTCTATAGAAACATAGAAAATGTTATTTCTTAGATTGTTTCTGAGGATACAGACTCTGGAGATGTAGCCTCCATGAAATTCTGTTCTGAAAACAATTAATTTGCTAACTATATCCCCACTAGTCAAAGGATACATGAGGTTTCCTAAAGCACTTTTTACTTCTGTTGCTTAAAAGAAAATATTTAATAACTGAAATACAGCAGGAGCTGTGCTAGGTCTTGGAATTGTAAAGATGAAATGCACAAAACATTCTCTCTCTGCAGAAGGTCAAGGCCTGGGGAGGGAGACAGACAACCACTCATAGTTACAATGGATGAAGATACAGATTATATTTGAAAAACTCAATATACTCTAAAGAATCTGTTCCCACCACTAGAGATCTTACTCAAGCAATTAGGAACTTGGAATTGAAAGAGACAGAAGGTAAGGTAACATACACTCCTGTTTCATTCCCCAAGATGGGGGCTGAACTTAGGCACCTACAATGTGAACTTCAACGAGAGAAATGACCTAAAATGCTGTCAAAGGGTCATTATGTCACATCATCTTTCTGTGAATGTTTTTCCTTTTCCATAGAGAATGCAAAGAACTGTCAAGTGTCTAGAAGTAGAATTCTCTTTAAATTACAGTATTTATCCTGTGTGAGCCATATAAAAACATAAAAATAATAACATAAATAGTAAAATTTATTTAAAAAAAGAGCCATTCAGTGGTTTAGTGATATAATGCAAAACTGTTTCACACAATCATCCAGCTAGAAGAGGGAAAATATGAATACTGAATTTAACCATTTCATACATTACTGACTAAGAAACAGAAACTTAAGAAATGTATAATTTGCTCAAGGTCAAGCAGAGTCCTCTTGGTTCTTAGTTCAATTCATCCATTACAGGACTTTAATGGAAGCCCAGAGGTAGACGAGAAATAACTTAATTGCATCTGGAGATTAAAAAAAAAAAGAAGCAGCAGCAAATATTTCTCAGAAGTCTTATTTGGTCTGTAATTTTACTGCCTTCTCCATTATGCTTCAGAGAATCTGACACAGAAGCTTTGAAAGTGGTGAGTTCTGAACACAAAAATAGAATGTCTATGGTTTTATTCATATTTAGGAGCAGCAGTTTGAAGGAAGTGAAGCTGCAGCTGTACTTTTCCATGTTACTTAGCAACTGGTATGAGTCAAGAAAAATCACTGAAACTCACAGGCACTGGTGAGAGCATGACAAATGATATTGGGAAAAAAATCCTATGAGGTCGATCTACCCATAGACTATCAACATGCTATTAAAAAAATAAAATAGGGGTCATTCCTACATTAATGATGTAAATTGAATTTTAAATACTGGCAGTGACTGCACACGGAGCCTCCCACAGCACCTGGCACACTGCCTGTCAGATAGATTCTCTAGTCAGATTTATTGAACTGAATTGTTAGGCAAATATTTCTGGCCTGAACCACTGCTTTAGTTTATAGAAGATGAAAAGAAGTTTGCATCTTTGCACTGACATATTTGGGAGGAAATTAATTCAAGGGACAAGACAAGCTTAGGGTCCCCTTACTCATCTACCATCTTAACTCCTCCCTGTGGGAAAATTTATTAATGGCATGTTTATGATTTTCCAAAATGAAAAATAGGAAAAAAATTGTGAGGTATATAAAATTTCTGGGGTGACTGGTGGCTCAGTTGGTTAATGTCTGATTCTTGATCTCGGCTCAAGTAATGATCTCATGGTTTATGAGATTGAGCCCTGTGTCAGCTTCCACGCTAACAACCTGGAGCCCTCTTTAGATGTTCTCTTTCTCCTTCTCTCTCTTTCTGCCCCTCCTCAAATCACAGGTGCATGCTCTTTCTTTTTCTCTTTATCTCTCTCTCAAAATAAGTAAATAGACTTTAAATTAAAAAAAAAAAAAACAAAAAAAAAAACCTCTCTTCACCATATCTGAATAGCACAAATAAAGCATGTAAGACTAAACTATAAGAAAATATAATACTGTATGAGTTACTTGATATTTAAGAAAAGTATTTTGCTTTTAAGAAATGTTCTCTAAAATCACAAGTGAAGAAAGTATTTCCAAATAGAAACACACTAATAGTCAAGACTTGAGAGTAATACAGATTAAGTGAAAAAATGCATACTATAAAATATTTTTTAAAACCTGAGAAAAAATATATTACAGCAAAATTTGCAGGAACCTAATATATATTGGAATTTCTTTATATTTTCATATATAGTTTACCTGAAACAATAAACTGTAAAAATGTAAAGAATATTAAGTCAGGGGCACCTGGGTGGCTCAGTCGGTTAAGCGTCCGACTTTGGCTCAGGTCATGATCTCACGGTTCGTGGGTTCGAGCCCCACGTCCGGCTCTGTGCTGACAGCTCAGAGCCTGGAGCCTGTTTCAGATTCTGTGTCTCCCTCTCTCTCTGACCCTCCCCTGCTCACACTGTCTCTCTTTCTCTCTCTCTCTCTCAGAAATAAATAAAACATTAAAAATATTTTAAAAAAAAAAGAGTATTAGGTCAATAATGGTGGTCTACAAACATTTTAAATCAATACACCTTGCCAATAATGTGAACTAAGCTTTTTCTTTCTCCTAATGTAAATCAGATAGGCCTGTCCAAAATCAGTCTCTGAGCCATCCATACCCCTCCATTATCATTGCTTTCACCTTAACATAGGCTTCCTGAACTGCAAAAATAGCCTTCTAGTGATATTACTACTGATTTCCCAAAGTCCCTTTAAACATCTCTAGAAGAAGTAAAGAGGACGTTTATAGAATTTATGATATACATATTCCTAGATCAATCACTTCCTTTCAGTTGTTTCAAATGTCCTGTATATTGCTCCAACTTATTAACTACTTACTCAGCTAATGTTCAGCCTCTTTTTCAATTCCTGCTCTAGAATCCCTCCAGATGTGGCTGTAGGTTTAAAATTTCCTTTCACTATTTTATTTTTAATTCTTTCCAACATATGCCAATTTTCCCTAGTGCACAAATAGGCTTGCTTCATCTCAGGGCCTTTTCCATTTGTTCTCTCTACCTATCTAGTATTTTTCCATCCTATATCCCTAAAGACATGTTCTCAACTCAAATACTAGGGTTTCAGAGTTCCCCCTGAAAGATGCTAAATAGGCTCTTCTTCTAAAAGGCTACTCCATATCACCTTTCAATTTACTTTTGTGAACATAAAGTACTGAATTCAGTACTTAATTAACTTTTACTTATTTTTTTGTCCCTCTGCTCTCAGGGGTTTGCAAGGCACATGAAAAGAGCCTTTGTATGAATTGCTTATTGGTATTTTATCAGCACTGAGAATACATTAGTCACATTTAGCACCCAATAGGTATGAGTTGAATACATGGATGGTAGTCGATACAGAGACTTATTGGTGGAGTGAAAATATACCACTAAATCGACACCTGATTGAAGACAATCAAACATAGGACATACTGTGGAATGAAAGGAGCAGGCAAAAATATATATATATATATATATAAGAATGTTTAAAATCCTGGTTTTTGAACTCTGTGCAAGTAAAAGAGCTGGTATAAAGACAGAAAAGCAAAGCAAGCTCTAGAGCCGGGCAACACAGCCCATGTAATTTTCTCCAAGGGTAAACGGTGAAGCCTTGTGTTGAGATGATGGCATCGTAATATACCAGAGACTCTAACAGCCTAGATTGACTAAGGAATACAGTAGGAGAAAGCAATGAACCTTTGGACTGTTAGGAAACTAAGATCTAGGTAGGCCCTTAATCTCCTAGGAAGTCTGTGGATAGACTTCAGGGGGTCAGTGTGTGCATTTAAATTGTACACAAAATACTGAGTGTATCTGTAGCTCTCTGCAGAGAGGGCTCACGGTTGCATCCCTTCAAAGGGATCCTTCTTCTCTTTGCTATCATCACAGCTTCCAACAACCCCATGAAATAAGCAAGATAAAAAACAAACAAAACCAAAACAACATGGTTTATATACACGTAGAAGAATTTAACATAAAGTTAACTAAATTAGAGTCCCACTTGCCTTAATAACATTCTTGCTAGAGTGTTTTGTTTGATATATTTTATCTATTCTGATT
This sequence comes from Proteles cristata cristata, assembly GCA_017311185.1. Lineage (NCBI taxonomy): Eukaryota > Metazoa > Chordata > Mammalia > Carnivora > Hyaenidae > Proteles > Proteles cristata. The sequence continues at coordinate 924,399 of JAESUZ010001400.1, forward strand.
AAAAAGAGCATGTATGCATTTATTCATTTGTGTCTAGCATTATCAGGTAATGAGGTTCTAAAGCCAATTCATCTCTATACTACTATTCTAATGAAATTAGAATAGTTACTACTATTCTAATGAAAAAAATTACAAAGGACAGGAAAGTATCTGTATTCAGTATATGCATTATTTCATTCATTCATTTAGATACCAGGAGTTATAGGGTGTTATGACCAAGAGCTCTGCCACCAAAAGAAAGAGCCTGGATTTGAATCGTGACAACAGATAATTGTGTGACCTTGGATACCCGACTTTAGAGCTCTGTGCTCCATTTTCCTCATGTGTCAAGTTGGGACTGTAACAGTGCCTGCTATGATTATTGTGATGATTTTACTGTATGGAATGCATGAGATGTAGTGAAGTAAGTAGACAAATTCTCAATTTGCATGGTTCTGATTCTGCATATCTGATCTGCAGTAGCAGGACCATGCAAATTATCAAAGTCTGTCAGTAACGGGTTGTTGCACCTCTGTTACCTGGTTCACACGCAGGCAGCAAAGCATTTAGTCAGGCCTCCTCCTTGTCTCACAGAAAGAAAGCCATGCAACATTTTATAAAAGTTGATAATGAAAAAGAGAATTGGACAGCAAAGATGAAGGTGCAGAAACAAAAGGAAAGAAATAACACCAGGTGAAATTAGAATGAGAAGGTAGGTGAAGTGAAAAGAAGTATTTATTAATACACAATTAACAAAATGGTTGTGACAACAAAGATGAAGATGTTACCGAGGAAGTAACACTGTCAAAAAGTTTCATGTTAGAGGAACTCTCAGAGGCATTTCACAACATGGAAAGCAAAAAGGTTGAAATGTTGGAAGCTGATCCCAAATTTGAAAGGAGAATGACAATTTGCCAAGACAGAAAATAAGCTCACTCTATACCATTAATTAAACAGGGTGAAGCAGAAGGCAAGAGCAAAGTCTAAACTGTCCTCAGAGACATTTTTAAAGAAATAAAATTGGGATTCTCAAGGTTTCAATGTTTTAAATTGCAATATACTTGGTAAGTGTTTAATTTCACTAATTTGATCTAACCATAACCTACCATAAGAGTTTTCAATGTTTGGACAAAATAAAGATCATTGAACAATTGTAATCTTTCCCATCGATTATGATTTCTTAGCACAATTTCAGCTTACATGGTCATTTTTATCTTGTGGTACTACCACGCAAAGTGAGAACTGCCTGTAGTAGGTGAAAGTTATTGACACAATCTTACTTTTCATATCATTCTTACCTGCCTTGGACATTTTTGAGGTTCATTTTTTTTCTGTCCTTTGATTTCATCTTGCTTGTACTGATTTGTGTAAGTTTGTGGTATTTAAATATTTGATCCTTCCCTGCTAAATAGTTAAAATATATTCCACTTTCAGATTTTGGTTTGTTTTTGAGCATCAGTATGGTATTTTTTATATAGATTTTGTTTTAATTAAGTAGTGAAATTGGTTAGTCTCTTCTTTTTGTTCTAGTTCTTCTGTACTAGATACACTTGTTAAGTGGTCTTTGAAAAGCTGATTACACTGTCAATCTTTCCTTTTATTATCTATCAACTAGAGATAATATTACTACCTACCTTTTACAGTTATTGAAAGAATTAAGTATGTACTAAGCTTTATAACATGGGCTACCCCACAGGATGAGCTACAGGCATCAAAGTTGTGTTTATTTTATCAGCAACTACAAGTAAATCTATTAAAAGTTGAATCAGAGTACTAAAAAGACATGCTTGCCATTCTTACAAAGTTCATGGTCTCATGGGAGACTGAGACATAAAGGTGCTTGAGTAGTGGTAAGGGTTGTAATAGGGATAAAAAACACAAAGGACTATGAGAACATCTTTGAATGAAAGCCAACCCACATTGTTGGCACCAGGGAAGTGCTTCCAAATTCCAGGTGACAATCATACTGAAATTAAGGTGAAGAAAGACACTTAAAACAGTGACAACAGGATGTTCAAAGACAGAAAGAGAGAATGTGCAGGGGGAAAAAAAGCCAAATTTTGGGAAGTACACGAGACTCAGGACAGCTGCTGGAAAGTAATAAAATGAGTGTTTGGAGTTAATGTCCAAACACTCCTGGAAAGGAAAGAAAAGAACATCTTATAAAGTGTCAAGTAAATCATTAAAGGAACAATTGAAATATTGAACACAGGAGGGCCATAAACATATTGGCAATTTAGAAAAATCAACCAGGAAGTGGAAAAGAGGTTGACTTACAGAGAAACAGGGCAGAGTAAACCTAGAATGTAAGGATGGCCCACATGAGGGATGATGGAGACCTGAATGGTGGCAGGAGTGATGCCTATGTGGAATGAAGAAGAATTTGGGAGATATTAAAAAAATATAACTTACAGACTCATACTGAAGGGGTGTCTTGGCCAAAAAGAGGCTGAATTTAAAGGTAAATTCCTAACAGAAAAAAATCAGACTATGGAATTTAATAGCATACAATTTTACTGTAGTATGTGCCTCCTGCTTTTTAAATATGACATTAATTTTAAATTTGGATTTAGCAATATCTCTTTTATTTTAACTATGCAGCTACATATTTACGGTAAAGATATTTTCTGATAAAGATAACCTGTATGAATTTTTTACATAGAAAATGGGATGAATTACATAACACAGTGCTTTACCTCAAAAGGATTAAGGTTCTGTAACAAAGAAATTCTCAGCTCTTAAGAGCAGAATGTGACACTCTGAGTATACTTGATTCATCTGCATCTCAGTGTCCTTTTCATGAGGACCCCCAAGGGAAATTATTATCTGATTTAAGTATGAAGTATAGTGCACTTCTCCTCAGCAATTGTTTTGTTTGAATCCCATGGCCATTGTAGATTTTATAACTTACAAGTTTTTTAATTTATAATTCGGATCTATTATTGTGGTTTATCTACAGTAGACTTGTGGGTTATGATGACATTTTTTATTCTATTTTGTTCCTACATCACTGTGTGTGTGTGTGTGTGTGTGTGTGTGTGTGTGTGTGTGTGTGTGAAATGGTACCTTTATCTTTTCATTTTATGCATCCTTGTAAGATATCTTAAATCGTTTTGGGAACAATATGTGACATGCATAACAGATAAAAATCATTCCCATGGCTTGATTCTCTGCATTGGGAAATGTGTTTTCTATTTATTAAAGGTTGAAGAGTCCTCTCTATCCCTTGTACATTTTGTAAAATCTTTCTATGAGAATCACTTACCAGGGAGTTGATGCTCTGACATATACAAAATGCACAGAAAAGTATCTAAAGTATACAGCTATTACATCTGTGATTTGGAAAGCCTTATCCATTCCTGCCTCAAACTGTCTGACAAAATGATGTTGCTTTTGATAAATGTGAAAGAACAGCCACTAGAGGTGCTCAACTACTGTCGAGACAGAAATCCTTCCTCACTGCGTAATCAGACACTGGCCTTCCCCCATCTCAGTTACTGCTAAGGCTGCCATATAAAGCGTGGTCTATAGCAAAAGCCTTGCTGATACCCAATGTCTGACGTTCCCTGAGTACTGCTAAATGACACTAAATGCTCCTTGTAAAACTCCACCAGAGATTTCAAATTCATTATGCTATGGAAGAATGATCTAATTCAAAGGCATTTCTGCTTTGATAACTTATCTACCTTTAAAAATCACATTTCTTATTTCTATTTTCTAGCTGCACAGGAAGGAAAAGAGAACATATTTGACAGCCTTTGAAAGATAATTGATGGTGATAGAGAAAATCATATAGCTTTGAACTACAGCATAAAAAGACAAATGTATTACATGGGATCTTTTTCTCACTCTCTCCATCCTTAGGTATTTGCTTCTAAAATGGATCTAATTCATGTAAAGGTAGTCTTATGATATTTCAGGCTTACATTTTGATACATAAGTTATTAGGGGTTAAGAGTTGGCTATCACAAAAATGAAATGTATATTGTGCATCATAGCAGAGGGGAGGTGGCTGTCTTAGAAAGGATTGTGGCATTTTCTTCCACTGAATTCTCTCCTTAGGGTAGAAGACCCTCTATCCATATTTCACCTTCCCTAGGTAAAAAAGAGTTGCTTGGAGATAGAGTAAGTTGGAAATGAATTCTATTCTGCTCTTAACAGTGGGGTTGCTAAAATGATTTTCTTAATTAAGCATTTAGATCAATGAAATGCATTAATTCCATTTCCAACATATTGCATTCTTTATGTCAAATGTAATTCCTCACTTTTTTCTTATACATGACAAAACTAATATATTAATTGGTATGATGTTTAAACAAGCTCTTCTGCTATAGAATGAAAAATGACTAAAATAAATCTCTGAAAACAGATTCAGGCATTTTTACAGTAGGGGATTATATGACACTAAATGGTCTCCCTTGGTCCGAAGTAACGTAGTGGAAAATACACTGTTAGAGAGCTTGGGTTATCTTTATCATCATTAATATCTAGGGAAAGTGCTGGATTTTCTAGCCTCAAATTCTCTGTATTTGTTATAGAAATTCTGGCATTTCTTTCTAAAATAATGTTGTAGAGATTAAATTGAAGCAATATACTTAAAAGCTTTTGACATGAGCATTGGGATTCTAGAACTTGGTTCCATTTTCCTTTGATCCCAATCCTATGGTACTTCCCTTTTACCATACAACAAATGCTGTGATCTTTGGACAGTTGGGTGTAGCTGAGGCATGTATAAAACTGTTAGAGAATACCTTCAAGGTGCTGGAAATGGGCTGGAGGACAGAGCATCTGATAAAGTGTTTGACCCTTTGGCTCCCCAAGCTGAAGTGAAGGAATATGTGTGACTACTCCTTCACCTTAAATCTCATTTTAAAAAGAAAATATAAATGGTTGTTGAGCCTGTAGGCTCAGACATTTCCTGCTTTGCCACTGCAAGAATATGGGGATCTTGGAGAGCAGCAAGGTTTCCTTCAGGGGATCCAGCCCGAGCACTGACAGACTGCCCAGTGATGCAAGCCTACTGAGCCAAATTCCATTGTCTTTGTACTTTCAGGGTTTCTACAAGATGGCACTCTAACAAATAAACCTGAGTTTCTCAGAGCACAGAAGAGAAATAATACCAAAGGAGGCCCAATAGCCAAAGAGAGAGTAATCAGGCAGAATAACCAGAACACAGACTTAGTGGAACTAAATGGTTTAATGAAAACTGAGTGAAAATAAGACAAGACAAAAATTAGGAATGGTACATAAGGAGACCAGTGAGCAGTATTAAAATGTAAACCTGAACTCAAAAACTCTCTTTCTCTCTCTCTCTCTCTCAACCACACACACACACACACACACACACACACACACACACACACACCAGGAATAACTGAAATTAGTAGTAACCCCTCTCCATCCTCCAAAAAGCCATTCTGGAGCTTAAGAACATAATTTCATCTCAAATTTCACTTTAAGAGTGGAAAGAGAAAGTGATCTTTGTTAAAATCCAACTATGAGGTTCCTGAACAAGAGTTAGCAAAATTTTTCTGTCAAGGGCCAGTAATAAAGTTTTTCAAGTTTGGGGTAGCTTGGAGGTAGGGTAACGCCTCAACTCCTGAAATTAAGTACAAATATATACTGACTGTTTTTCAAAGATATTTAATGAACACATCTTCATAGTTGAGAAAAATAAGTAAAGATGAAAGTCAATAAATATGTAAAAGCCTGAAGAGATTATAGTGCATCCACACCATGTTATATAGTGTAACAGAAAGTTTGCCAAGGGAAAGGGTATCAGCTTTTTAATATGGGGGTGGATAGGTAGAGGGGCTAAGGAAGGGAAGAGAGGCTAGTCATGGAAAAAGAAAAACAAAAGATCAATCAAAACTCATACATACAAAGAAAATACTATGTAAATATTAAGTTATAGTACTAATGATATATTGTTTGTACCCAGTGGGTTGTGTTTACACTGGTGCTGCTAAACATATTATTTACAGAAAGCAGTCTCACAAAGAATGACACACTTGAATTCTAAGAAGATTGGAGGATGGATGTTAGGATGTTAGTGAGAAAGGCATTAGGAATCACATGTGTCAGTCACCTTACTATACACATAAAGGAATTATAATGCAACAGACTACGGAATGTGAGCAGATCAGCAATGTATTAACTAGCAAAGCAAAATAATGTTACTTAGGGTTTCTAGAAGCATTCGAAAGAAACCAGGCCTAGGGTTGTCATGCCAGTTGAACTTATACATGGCAAGCCAGGTTACTCAGGTTTTCTTTCTATACCTGGATCAGTCAGGTAGGAGTCCACAATAAAAATCAAAACAACAGGAAATAGCACTAAAGGACATGCATATCAAGGACCACAAAGTCTATCTATGTGAGTTCTCGGATAATACGCTAGCTGTTACATGTGCCCATGGCTCCTAAGGGTTTCTCTTTGAGTTCTTAGCCTAGTGTTTAACTTATTTTTTCTACTCTAGCATGTGTGGTTCAGTTTTTCTTTCATATGAGTTTGCCGAAAACAGACATTAAAAATAAATATTACATATCACTCAATAGGATGAGCTTTTTAACGTTTTTAATTTTAAAATATAAAAAATATCTTTGTTACTCTAGGAATAGCATGTATGTCAGGAAGAACAAATTTCAGTTTTTGATGATTTTTATAGCATTCAGGTGCCTTACATTACATTGTTTCCCTGTCAATATGATTTAGCCATTAATGGTCATGGATTCAAGCCAGGTACAGAAAAGAAAGTAACTCGGGGGAATTCGCTTTGAAGATTAGGTCATGTGTGCATGAGTGTATGCTTTCACCATACTGTCTTGTATATCTCCTCATTCAGTTTGTTTTTATTGTTTTTTCCCCCCAGAAATGGAAGACTTATTTACAATGACCTCTGAACATTCATTTTAATATAAATCAGTCCATGCTACTATTGCTATGCCAATCACTTGAAAGATTAAACAAAAAATGGAGCTGTGAAATCAGTTTTACTAGAATTTGGAAGCAGGGAAAGCCATATCGATTGACATTACAAGTGTGCTGGGGAAGAAAGTGGTTTAGATTAAAGTAGTAACCATAGAACAAGAGGGTTCTAGCAGGAAATACAAACATAGCGGTGAACCTGATATTTGATAGTGATATTTCCTCAGTATTTCTTTGGCTTAAGATCTTTGACTTTTCCCCCCAGTTTTCAAAGCAGATTTCATCCCAGATATTCAGAGTGGCAAATGTTAAGCTTTTTTCATGAGTATGTATTTGTATGTATTTTCAATCTCTTGAAGACCCAACACGAAACATTCAAAGGCGTTTAGGGCAAGTTCTTTCAACTACTTCTTTTTGTTAATGTATTTCATGTAATTACCATTTAGCTAAAAGAGAATAACTTTCATAATATAAATATGTCTTCTTTTATAACCAGGAAGGAGGCACAAAGCGCATGATGACTCTTAACCAATCTGATTGAACCATAATTACAACCCTACCTCTTGCTAAGCTCTTTACATTGGGGCAAGTTTTAAATCTCTCTCCTACACAATTTTCTCATCATAACATGAAGATAATAACACAATCTAAAGCACAGAGCTGTTGTAAAGACAAAATAGCACTTGTAAAGATCTTGGGGGAAAAAAATACCTTACATGAAGTAGTTGCTTAACAAAAAAACTATTTTTTTTTTAAACAAACACTATTATTGTTGTGACTTGGTAAATATGTGTCTTTCTTAGACTCAGGGCAAGCAGCAAAATCTGAGAACTATTCTTACTGTCATTTAGTGTTGCTATTTCATTTCAAATATAGATAGCACAGGGTTCCTTTAGATCTTTATTCAAGTTGGACAGAAACATGTTTTAAGATTTCTGGAATAAAACCAGAGATACTGACAAGTCTCAGAAAGAGGAGAGCCAAGAGAAGATTAAGAAGTACAGTTAAAATTTCCTTAACTGTACCTATACTTCTCTAAATTATCATTCTAGGTGAGGCTTCTCAGGAACACCTACCTTAATGTTTCAAATACTCTAAACTCTAGGCTGCCATTATTCTTTTTTTTTTTAAGTAATTTATTTATTTCTGAGAGAGAGAGACAGCATAAGCATGAGAGGATCAGAGAGAGAGGGAGACACAGAATGTGAAACAGGCTCCAGGCTCTGAGCTGTCAGCACAGAGCCCGATGCGGGGCTCGAACCCACGAACCGTGAGATCATGACCTGAGCCAAAGTCAGACGTTTAACCGACTGAGCCACGCAGGTGCCCCTAGGCTGCCATTATTCTTAAAGGCTGAAGTCACTGCAGATTTAGTCTTTGGTTATTCCATTGCAAAAAGCTAATTTCTAGGCTTAAGTCTCACTGTTACTCACTGTTACATGGATGGTTGATGGCATTAAGTTCTTTTGCCAGTGCAAGGACAGGTGCATCATATCAAACTGACATGTTCTTTAGGTATTGTAATGGGCTGAGCTGTGTCTCACCAAAATTCATTATGTTGAAGACCTACTCCCTAGTACCAGAGAATGTAACTCTATTTGGAAACGGGGCTTTAAAGAGGTAATTAAGGTTAAATGAGGTTATAATGGTGAGGCCCTGATCCATTATGATTGATGTCCTTATTAGAAAAGGAAAAAAATATAGGGGGTGAGCACACACAGAGTAAAGTCCATTTGAGTACCCAGTGAGAAGTCGGATGGTCTGCAAGCCAGAGAGAGAGATCTCAGGAGAAACCAAAACCTTGATCTTAAACTTCCAGACTACAGAACTATGAGAAAAGAAATTTAAGCCACTCCATCCATGGTATTTTTGTTATGATAGTCCTAGAAAACAGATACATGTATTGAACATGGAAGGGAAAGGCCTCTAGAATTTGGATATATCACCATTGTCCATAGTTTCTGTTGTTTCATAGTTATCATTCCCAAAGTAATCATATCTGCATGAAGAGTTATTTGTAGAATTCCTCCAGAAATAGCAGTAGTCCTTTATAGTCTATGTAATGTTCCTCCCACCCATGCCACAAGGCATTCTCAGCCTTTAAAAAAAAAGTATAGGCAAAGGTACCCTTACCTCCCAATACATACTTCATCATTCAGAGAGTAGGGAGCTATAGGCAAGTGAGATTCAAGCACTGATTCTTTTGTCACTAGGCTTCCATACAAAGTTCACAACTGAGGCCAACTACCGCTCTTTATCCAGCTCAGCAAAATATCAGACTAATACTATGAAAATACTTGGATTTCAGTTACTCTGGTTAGGCCTGAAGAGCCTAGGAAACCAAAGTAATGCTCATTACTTTCATCACTTCCATAAAATACTCCAGGAAATGTAATTACCTGGATTAATGCCATCCAGTTGTTTAGTGAATGATGTGTCAGCTTCTACTCACATTAAGCCTGAAGGATGAAAGCCATTTGAAATCCATATGGCATGGGTCTCCTTTTCTTTGAACTTGTCCCTCTGCCTATCTTCTGTTAAATTCAGCTAAAGGGATCTGAAGATTCTGGGTAGCAGTTGTATGGTGGTGGGGTAAATAGTAGCCAGATGGATTAGACTTAAAAATCAATCATCAGAGCCTTGATGATTCCAACTACTCCAGAACATCTGCATGTAAGTCATTACTTAGTAAGATGTGGATTGCATTGTGCCTACCAAATGTTGCATCCATCCTCTTTTAAGGAAGAATCTTGAAAGACCTTAATCCCTATTGTCTTTAGTATGACTGTTAAATATATCATGTCTATCTAAAGATACCTCTGCATCATTTGCTATAGAAAAGACATCTAGAGCTTACCCATAATCAGTTTCCTGCTCTTCCTGGGCATAAAGAAGACTGAGATTTGTAGGCAGGTCTCAATTCTCAAAACATTAGGATGAAGTTGCTAGTTTTATTTCTATTTTACACATGAAGAAACTGATGTATAAGAAGATAAATGAAGATAAAAGTGTCTAGGTCAACAGCCAATTGGAGCCAATATTCAAATACAAACACTGGTTTCCAAGTCTGCATCCCTAAGCGCCAGTCTATTGCTTATTCTTCTTTTTGCAAAAACTACTCTTTCAGATTTCTCTTCAGCCTCAAGTTTTATTCAACTTGTTGTATGATTTTAACCCTTGGTAAAAATGCTGTAGAGGAAAAGTAGGGTGCAGGCAGTATGTGAAGGGTAGATAAAAAAAACCTGTCCTAACATGAGGTGGGTAATTTAGCTTTCAATTTAGGAAATCATGTTGCAAACTCAACTTTCTATATAGGCAGATATTGTTACTGGGCCTATGAAACACTCAAATAAGAAACTAATTAGACATTTGATTCAAAGAGCAGTAAATATCTTTCAAGATATACCTGAACAAAATGACCATTTAATTATCCTCATCTTCCTCAACTAACCTCAGATCATTTCTCTAAGCTTAAGCACCTTGTAAAATGCACCAAAGAAGGGAGCACATAGTCAGTTAAACTACAGGCTATTAGAGATGATCTAAGCCTGACATCTTCTTCTTAATATTACAATATCAGAGTCTGCCAGATTTTACCTTTGGATTCTTGAATTTATGAACAGATCTTTTCTGCACAGATTCTATTTTCAGTTCAGACTCCATGCTATTGAATCAGGAAGAAATCTGAAAGGAGATATTTATGTCCAGCTAATCTGACATCTGACTCTTCTAGGAGTTTTAACTTACTTCAAAGCCTTCTAACCAGTTTCCCTGATTCTAAATTCTTGGCTCCATCTACCTGTTCTCCAAACATTCAGGCAATCTTAAAAAATGATAAGTAAGCATATAAGTAATTAAATTAGGTCATGCTATTCTCCACTTAAACCTCTTAAATGGCTTTCCTTCATGTTTAAAGTACAAGTTCGAACTCTTCATTATGATCTACAGAGTGCTGATTTATCTGGTCCCTGGCCACTTCACAGGAATTCAAGACTTATCATAAAGCTCTATTAATCAAGATAGTGTGGTATTAGAAAAATAACATACAAATAGACCAATGAAACAAAATAGGGAGTGCATAATTAGACCCACACAAACATTACCAACCGATCTTTGACTAAGAAGCAAAGGCAATTCAATGGAAAAAGATAGTCTTTCAAGGCCGATGTAATGACTATATATTTGCATGCAGAACAATGAATGTAGACATACATAGTACCCCTTTCATGAAAAACCCCTCAAACTGGATTATAAACATATTTTAAATGCAAAATTTAAAAACTTCCAGTAGATAGCATAGGAGAAAACCTAGATGCTTTTGGGTTTACATACAATATAAAATGCACTCTCCATTAAAAAAAAACAAAAACTTGTACATTGTTAAAATGAAAAGCTTCTGCTTTGTGAAGGAGAATAAAAAGACAAGCCATATACTGAGAGAAGATATTTGAAAACACACATCTGATGGACTTGTATCCATAATGTATAAACGACATTTAAAACCCAGTAAGAACACAAATAGCCACCCGCCCCAAAAGGTCAAAACATCAAAGCTAACATCTTGACAAAGAGTATAGATGGATAGGAAAAAACAAAAAGATACTCAACATTTTATGTCATTAAGGAATGTCAAATTAAACAATTCAATACCATCACACAGCTATAACAATGGTTAAAATACAGAATACTGACAACACAATCTGCTGGTAACAGTGTAGAGTCACAGGAATTCTCATTCATTGCTGGTAGAGATGGAACAGTCATTTGGAAGATAGTCTCATAGTAGAAAGCAAAACATAACCTTACTTTGTGACCCAGCAATTGTGTTTTTACCCACAGGAGTTGAAAACTTATAGTGATATAAAACCTATACACATGTTCATTAATTACCTAAATTTGGAAGTCTTTAGAAGGTGAATGGATAAATAAACTGTGGTACATCTATGCAATGGAATATTACTCAATGTTAAAGCAAAATGAGCTATTAAGCTATTAAAAGACATGGAGAAACTTTAAATGGATATTAAGTGAAAGAAGCCAATCTTAAAGGTTATATACCAAATGATTCTAACTGCATGACCTTCTTGGAAAGTCAAAACTACAGAGAAATAAAAAAATCAGTGGTTACCAGGATTTGGGTGAAGGAAGGGAGGGATGAATGCATGGGATATTTTAGGACAGGCAGAATTTTCTGCATAATACTGTAATGTTGGGTACATGATATTATCCATTTGTCAAGACTCATAGATCTATGCAAGACTAAGTGTGAATTCTTAATATAAACCATGAGTTTTAGTTAATAAGAATGTATTAATAATAGTCCATCATTATAATAAGTGTATCACAGAAACGTTATTAATAAGGGAATCTGTGACTAGGGAAGGTTTGGGAATTAGCTATGGCCACTCTGTCCTTCCTGATTAGCTATTCTATAAAACTAAAATTGCTTTAAAACTAAAGTTTATTAATTTAAAAAAAATATGACATTGCTCTTATGGGCCAGATCAGGTTTATTTGTTCCTTGCAGGGAAGAATATGTGAAAAACTAGGAACCTTTATTACCATGATATCATTTAAGCATTCATGATCCAGACCCAGTGACTAAATGCTGGTTAGTTGGTGTAATTCTCACAAAAGACCCTATGAAGTGGGAATTAACAGTACCTCCACATCACCAGGGGAGGATATTGAGGTGCAGAATGGTTAAGGAGTTTAACCAGTCCCCTAGTTAATGATGGTTAGTTTGGCCGAACCCAGAGTTCATGATGGTGTTTGAACCAACCACGTCTGAGTTGGCAAAGCACTTACCCCTGAGCTCGGGTGGTGGAGTCGCACGCGGGATGCATGCTGGATGGGGGCGGGCCCCACGAAATATTTCCATCCGGGTGCTCGGTCTAACGGAGTTCTGTCCAGGCACCCTCGCACCTGCCCTTAGCCCCAGCTGGCCTCCATTATCAGACTGCCAGGAGGCAATGACCTCATGTGCCTCACGTGCCGACCTCCACGTGCAGCCCTTGGGCGGGGCCCCAGGCGTGAGGGAGCCCTTCCCGGGAGTCTATTAATTGGCAGCTTGAGGGACGGCCGGGAACGCTAATTTAGAGCGGCGTCAGTCTGAGGAGGTGGCAGCTGGGCAGCCACAGCCCTGTCCACGGTTCGCGAAGGCAGTCCCGCTGAAGCTGTCGTCTCTCCATGACCCAGCGCTGCGGCCCGCGGGTAGGTGCTCACGAGCCCTTCCAGGCCCCCGCGGGGCGGGGAGCGTGGGAGCCCGAGGGGGGCTGCAGCGGTCTGGGCCTGCGCGCCCGCCGCGAAGACTGGGGTTTTTGCGACCTCTGGAAGCCGCTTCTGCGGTGTACGTGCCTTTAGGTTCCTTTCCGGCTAGTGAATTGCTCTCCAGGCCCAGTTCGGGCTGAAGTTGTTCCCAGTCTGTGTCTTTGCGCGCGCACCGTGCGCCGGGCTTCCGCATGCATCTGCGGCGTTATTTGTGAGAAGCGTGGTGGTATCTGAAATTTGTAGAGCTCTTTGCCCCGTCTCAGCATTTAACCTTGGCTCCTCAATAAGGTCAGTGGCCAAGTACTGCCCTTGCACACCTTGGTCTCGAGATTGGATAGGATTCCGGAGTCAAGCTTTTGGCCCAGACTCTTGTTCCTGGGGAAGATGAGAAGTTTGTTCTGTAAATTCCTGGGACAGGAACTTGGCAGAAAGAGATGTATTAGTTGCACTTTGGATTAACGATAATTTGTAACACAGGTAGAAGCCTTGAGTGTGGTTTTTTTTTTTTTTTTGAATACTAACAGGACTTTAGGAGAAGTTGATACATTTGTGACTGCCAACTGAATGTTACATTTTAGGGCATTTTGCCTAGGAGTTCTTCAAACGTGCAAACCAGTGAGTGGTATCGGAGGATTAGTTCTAAAATCTTGATTCTAGCAGCTATGTAAACAAGTGATTCACAGGACTTAAGATATCCGGATAACAGCTGGCTCTTTCTCTTTAAAATGAATTGCAGTCTTCGAGCTCTGGGTGGCTGAGTCAGTTGAGCCTCCCACTTCAGCTCATGTCATAATCTCACGGGTTCGTGAATTTGAGCCCCATGTTGGGCTCACTGCTGTCAGCACAGAGCCTGCTTAGGATCGTCTGCCCTCCTCTCTGCCCCTTCCCTGCTTTTACTCTCTCAAAAATAAATATTTTTTAAAAATAATAAATTGCAACCTTTCCTCCTTTAGGAGACTGCATTTTAGGTGATCTAGGTGTTAGGTTTTCAATTGAGTAACAGCCTTTCATATGCAAAATGCCAACCAGTAAAACCAACTCCAGGTGACAGTAATCAGTGAACTACTTAAGTCAAGTGGATGCTTGTTGGTGGTCCCAGTCTTATCGATTACTAACATATGCTCTAATCTTCAAAAAGGCTGACAAATTTTGAAAGAAGTCCACCTTTCATTTGTATTTAAGAAAGATTTTAATATTGGCCTTCCCATTTTCCATTTTAACAATTCAGATAAATGCACTACGGCAAAATTCAGAAAATTTTGCCTTTAGATTTTGGAGGGAAGGGAAATCCTTCAATACTTAAGAATTTAAAACCTTTTCTTTTTTTTGGAAAATTTTTTTAATGTTTTATTTATTTCTAGGAGAGAGAGAGAGAGAGCGTGAGCAGGGGAGGGTCAGAGAGAGAGGGAGGCACAGACTGAAACAGGCTCCAGGCTCTGAGCTGGCAGTCAGCACAGAGCCCGACGCGGGGCTCGAACCCACGAACCGCGAGATCATGATCTAAGCGAAAGTCGGATGCTTAACTGACTAAGCCACCCAGGCGCCCCAAGAATTTAAAACCTTTTCAAAAGATCATTGGAAAGTGTCTTGAAGTCTTCAGGTTCACTTTCTGAGTGAAGGAAATTCCTAGGTTTTACCTGATGAAGAAATATAGCACCTGTCTTAGGAGCTAAAATACCAATTCTATGCTGCAGGTGTCTGTGAATAGGTTCCTAGGTGCTGCAAGGGAATGTGTATTTCAAAATCAAGTTGATGACTCTTGGAGGAGTCACAATGCTGGCAAGTAGATGTGAACCCGAGGGGAAGACCACTCTCCTCTTCATACCAGGTACACTGGGGGCTCGCTGTGCTTCTTGTTTTGCTTACTATGGTTGGATTCCTTACCTGTTTGCATTTGTTAATCCCTCTTCCATATTTGGTGGCTTTCACAGTCCTACTGACGCAGTAATGGAAGCCAAAGTTTCTAGAGATGCCAAAGTACCACAAATGAAGTGACTTAAAACCACACAAACTTCTTGTCTGTGAGGACAGGTAGCAATGTATAATCAAAGAATCAGCAGGCCTCTACTTCCTCTGAACGGTCTAGGGAAGCCTTAGCCGTTTCCTCCTAGCTTCTGGTTGGTATTGACAGTTCTTGGCATTCCTTCACTTGTACATGTGTTCTTCTCACAGCTGCCTCTTGTCATGTGACTCTCTACTCTGTGGGTCTGCCTTCTGTAAGGATATCGGCCCTCTTGAATTAGGGCCCATCATAATCTCACCTTATAAGTGATGACATCTGAAAAGACCCTAATTTCAAATTAATACCAAGCACCTGGCTTAGAATTCCATCTATTTTGGCACTGATGCAATTCAGCTAAAAACTCTCATCACTCCTGTGCCCTCTATTTGTAACTCTTCTTTAAAGGGTCTATGAAGATAAGGAACCTGATGTGTTTAAAACAAACACCTATTTGCCAACCTTCTGCCAGTACTTCAGACACTGGCTTTTAATGTAGATAAATACAATATCAAAAAGGTATATTATCCCTTTGTATTTTCACCTAATTCTTTGAGCTCCCTGGAAAAGTGATACTAGGCACATTCATAGTACCTCGTGTGTTCTCCTCAATCTGACTTAAAGTAGAGTCAATACTTACACAATTCTTAAATGTTTCAAGAAAATTATTTTATATATTTTACTTGCTGTACCTGGTTTTCAGAGGCCATTTCTATTCAACATGAGCGTTCTAAAGTGATAAATTTTGGACTGGCAAAAGCAATAACCAATAAATGTGTTGTAGTCTTGGGATAGTAGTATGGGAAGGGTTTGTTTTTTTGCCCCCCACTCAGTCATGACCTTCAGTTTTAACAGCAATGACCTACCTTTTACATTTTCATGAGGTTTTGGTTACTGTCTAAAATAATGTGGCCATTTTCACTTATACTGACAATTCCGTAATGTTTTAAAGCTTCTGGGGAATATTCTTACATAAAGTTTTTATATCCTAAAAATCTTAGCATTTATCTTTTGATAGGGTTTGGTCTTCTGGTATATGTTCTGCCTTGTCTCCTTCTGATCGTCCTTAGTTAAATACTGTTTGGAGTTTGACCTCATTTATTGATACATTATTATTAACGAGAGTCCATAACTTCTGATTTTCTCAGCTTTCCCCTAAAATCCTTCTGTTCTAGTATCCTATTGAAGATTGCATGTTAAGTTGTCTTTTTAGGCTCCTAGAGGAGCTAGGAGCTGTGACCCTTACCTTTTAGTTCTACATCTGTTGATTTCTGATCACGGTCGTAGCCACTTTGCATGCAGCATTTCTTCTCCTCCTCACGGTAACTGAAGTGGGATTAGGCAGATTGCCTGACCTGTTGTAAAACCTCTAAGATTGCAGTTCAGGAGATGATGGAGCCAAGGATGGAAGCCAGTCCCTGTGACTCCAGAGTCCATGTTTGTATTCATAGTAACCAGCTCTGTGCCTGCCTCACTTGCACAATTCTGTGTTAATTCAAGATTTCTAAACCTCAGCTTTATTGGCACTTTCTTGTTATGGGAGGGCTATTTGTAGGATGTTCAATGGCTTCCCTAACTTCCACCCCCGCGAGACATTAGAAGCATTTCTCATGCTTAACCAGCCCATAGTTGTGACAACCACAAATGTCTCCACACGTGGTCATTTATGTCATAAGGGGATAAAACCGACCACTGAGAACAAAGGGGTTACATTTTTAAGGTGTGTTTAAATAGATGGCAGTATATAACAAATATTGAGTGGATTGTGTTGAAGGCAATCTGTGAGGCAATGAAAAAACTTCTAAAAACTATAAGGACCTATGGAAAAAATAATGCATTAGCTCCCTGTTAAATTCTGTGGCAAAACATGGTCTATGTAACTTATTTTTAGTCTAGTCTAAGCCCAAGAATGAAAATTGTTGAATAGTCATGCAGAGTTCTGTCAGCTGTTTTACTTTACATTGGGGTCTAATTTTATAATGTATATTGACTTGCTTTTAGGAATGTTAATCTCTCTGAAGTGATTATAGAAACTTTTTTCTTTTTCTTTTTTCTTTTTTTTGCCTTTAAGTGGTATTCATGGCAGGGGGATAATTGCTGACTGTGGATTATGGTTGATGCTGATTATCCCCTTGTAACCTCTGACTAAATGTAATTGACATGTCTGCTTTGACTTGATTTTCAAAGGAATAATTGTGCATTCTTAGCAAAGATGAATCTTAGTATTACAAAGGCTACATTGGTGTTTAATATATTAAGCCCCTTATTAAACTTTTTTGGTTGAATCCAAATGTGTGGGAAGGATGGGTCTTTGATTCTGAGAAACGCTATCTTCAGGCAAATAAAAGCATGATATTGTATTAAATGTTAACTAGCCTGCATTAAATGTTGACAAACCTAGATTTTTATATAGTGCCTAACTGCATGCTTAGGGTGCTGAACAGCTTAAAATAATTCCTGAGCCTTATGTTAGGCCTTCCAAAAACTTGTTTCTGACAGGATCATATCTGTTCCTATGCTTTACTTTTTTTTTTTTTTTTTTTTGAGAGGCAGCACCAATGGGGGAGGACTTAAACCTAAACATTAAGGTTTAATGAGGTTATAAGATGGTGCCTGATTGAGTAGAACTGCTCTTCTTAGCGGAAGAGACACTAGATAGCTGTCCCAACACGTAAGCCATGCACAAGCCCATTTCAAGGTAAGAAGAGCATTTTCACCAGAAACCAAATTGGCCAGAACCTTCATCTGCTACTTCGAGCCTCCAGAGTGGAGAAACCTTAAGCCATCCAGTCTTACTCAGTGTTTGTTACAGCGGCCTTGGCTAATACAAGGGCAGGCTGAACTCCCTGAACCTCCATTTCCTCAGAATAAGATGAACTATTTCGTAGAAGCTCCTTAGGATTAAGTGAAGGGGCAGAGCCATAATGACATGGTTGGTACTCCAGTATTCACTGTTAATAAAATAAATACTTGAGGAAATGCTGAACAGATGTTCTTTTAAATGCCAGTTCCCATCTCTAGTATTTTAGGATGTTAGTATTAGCTGAAAACAATTTCTGTACCCCTTGTGGCTGAAGGTGGTATTGTTACAGCTGGGCTTCTGAGGTTCTATCAAATTCCTGCTTCTAGCACTTTTCTGCCAAGGCTAAATGCTGTACGAATGATAAAGCCCATTTGACCTTGATTTATCCAGTTAATTTCTCACTTCTTGAGACTCCTTCCAGGCTATTTGGAAGGCTGACAAGAATTACTTTGTTTAGTACTTTCCTATGAAATATCTTCAGTTAAATATTTTGAAAATTATAAGCCATCTGGATTATTTTACACTAAATATTGGTAAAGTGGTAAGTCATCCAAAAATACAAATTACTTTTGATATTGGGAATATATAGACTAAATGGCTTTGTGTGTATGTTAGTACTTTCACAGTGAAGTTAAAATTGCTAGTTATATAACAATTACACTGTAAGTGAATAGTGTAGAGGTTCACTGAACTACTTATGTTTATTATAACACCAAGGCTGAATTCCAAGTGATCCACCTAAAATTTATGACTAGTGCATTAAATGGAGTTTTAATCTCCTTCAGGAACTTAGGCATTTATTTGCTACATTCTATTTTTTCTAGAAAGGTAGGAAGGTTATACGTAGCAGTTTAATTATAATTTTTTAAGATTGTGCTGGTTGGTGCATGTTTGCCTTTTTAACACCATCCTAAGGGCAATAGTGACTTCTTACTCTGCCAAAATATCCTAAAAATGAAGTATACTGAAATGGGAGCCTAAAAATACAGGACCGTTGCATTTTTAGAGGCTCACTAAAAGGTGTTTAACATGCAAAAGGGCAGTGTGTGTGTTTAAAAAAAAAAAAAATGCAGCCAGTAAATTCATCATTAACTAGACTACATTTCATTGACCTTAAAACTAAGGTCAACTTTATTTCTCCTATTTTAGTTTTGTCAGATATCAATTTTAAAGAGGAGAATCATGTGATAGGGAAACTTTGAAAGCTGTTTTCTTATCTGGCTAAAATCTTTATTTCTGGGCCTGTCCTGTTTTTGTAGTAGGTCTCTTTTTCAGAAAGCAAAGCTGTAACTTAAACTATTTTTCAAATTTTTATTTACTCGTTTTCAGTAGAAACAATCGGTTAAGCATCTGACTTTGGCTCGGGTCATGATCTCGTGATTCATGGATTTGAGCAGGCTCTGTGCTGACAGCTCAGACTCTGGAGTCTTTTCCAGAGTCTGTGTTTCCTCTCTCTACCCCTTCCCTGCTCTTGCTCTGTCTCTCTCTCAAAAATAAAGTTTTTAAAAATAAAAGTACATCTTTCTGCATTATAGGAAGCTTAAATAGATTATTTCTGAAATTATTTAAGCCCTATATAGCTAATAACTTGGAGTGTGGTAGATCATGAGGCCAGACTGCAGTACCAACTCATAAGGTTTGGAACTGAAGTTTAACCTTTTTTTTTTTTTTTTTTTTATTAGACAGCATGAGCAGGGGAGGGTCAGAGAAAGAGGAAGACACAGAATCTGAAACAGGCTCCAGGCTCTGAGCTGGCATTCAGCACAGAGCCCAACACGGGGCTTGAATCCACGAACTGTGAGATCACGACCTGAGCCGAAGTCGGACGCTTAACCGACTGAGCCACCCAGGTGCCCCAAGTTTAACCTGTTTTATTCCCTCTAGTAGATGATCCCTACCTCATAGATGAAGATAAATTATGTAAGTCAATTTATGGGGTGTCTTGATTGTAACTGACTTCATAGATAATGCTCCACTTTGACACCATACCCTATGTCCACATTTGCTCTGATCTCTCATCTGCTCTTCTCTCACTTGCCTACACCACTCAGGCCAGGCAAGCTCCCTTCTTGCTCTCCTAACAGAGTACACACCCACTAGGAGCCTTTGCTCTCTGATCTTTTCCCAGATACCTGCATAACTGGCTTCCTCATTCTCAGGTTAAAAGGAGATCCCACTTTTTCAGAAGACTTTGCTGAACTCTAAAATATCATCATTGAAGGCAAGCAGATGGAAGCCAGGATACCCTGTTCTTTCATATGACACTAAGGGGTTTGGACTTGATTCAACAGGTGTTAGGGAAGCCCTAGAAATTGTATTTCAAAAAGGTCATCTAGGCAGTTTTATGAGCAGGTTTTTGTGAAAAGCCAGTTAGGTCTTTGGCAGTATTGCGGTTTGTAGAACATGAGGCCTGGCTTAATTATAGCATAACTTCTTGACTATAATATGAAGCTTATTCTTTTAAAATTTACATAGTTTTAGAGTGAAAAATAACCTTGTATTGTAAATTTTCCAATACAGAATCAAAATTTGTGCTAGAATCCTCTAGATGGTTAAGGGACATCTTCCATATTTGATGAAGCTAATTCCCAGGGAGGTTGAGTGACCTGATGGAGAGAACACTGCTGGGTTGTAGCAATTAGCTGTCCTGATTCTATGAGAATGGACTACATGGTTCCTTTCAAACTAAAAGTTAGTTAATGGGCTAAGTATAAAGTTAGGCTTTTTTTTTTTTTCTCTTGAAATATAGCACTTTGTAAAGTTATCCAGGTGGCATTTTACTAGAAATAGTATTTAATATGCAACTGTTCTGGAACTTTGTTTTCCTCTATTTGTTTCTAGCCAAAATCATGTTAGATCACATTTAGGGCTTTAAAATAAACATCATGTTGGAAAAATAATGGTGTAGGATCCGAATCTGAAATCTAGTCCTGGCTGTGACCCTAGGCAAGTAAATTACAATTTGAGTCTCCATTCTGAATTTTAAAGAGTTTGAATTTTGATCATCTTCTTAGATCTCAATATAGCTTTTGGTTAAAAAAAATTAGAACATTCAGCTGAAATTTTTATTGGAGATCCATAACTATATGCTAAAGAATTACATATGTATCGAGGTATGTAGAAACTCTGGCTGCAAACCTGAAACAGCTAGTAAATTATGTACTGTTTCTCTTTTTCCTTGTCTTTTAAAATACCCCGGCAAAGGGAAGATGAGGAGCTCTCTGGAGCAGTTTACTGCTTGGAACACCTTCCATACCAGATGGTGTTGGACAGGAGCAGAAATTTTCCCAACCAGCAGAACAGACTGAGTGAAAGAAACTTGTTTGTTGCAGTTAGAAAATATTACAGTAGTAGGAAACCTGTTTAGATCTCTTACCTGATTTCATAATGGAATTTCAGAGCTCGTAGGTAAGATTTTCCTGAATACCAGAGTGTGTCTTCCAAGAAAATGTTTATTTTCATAATGGTAAAAATGTTCAAGGTAGGCATAGATCTGGATTAATCATCAAATATGCAGTGTTTGAATTTTTCATCTTAAATGATTTTGACAGCCTTTTTCAAATAAGGCTACAAATATAGTCCATAAGTTAAAATTGGTAAACTTGTTCCTTATGTCTGAATCTTTTCTTTCTTTTTTCTTTTTTTTTTTTAAATAAACCCTTTACTTGTCCTCAGTTTCTCCACAGTCAGGATTTTGAGGATTTAAGCTCCTTTATCATGTTCCTTGGTGTCTTTCATTTCTTGTAAGTTGGTTATTAAAGCTAAAGTGCTTTAGCAACTTTTTAACCAAGTTAATGATTATTTTGGAACTACTGTACTCTAGATACCTGTTTGGTAAATAGGCAATTATGCAGTTTAGCAAACTATATAATTACAATCTTGTAAGAATGAACAATTTCAAATGAAATGGTTAGAAAGAGACTGCATTTGATCTATTTTTTAATTTTTAAATGTTTTTATTTTTGAAAGAGCACTAGAGCATGAGCAGGAGAGGGACAGAAAGAGAGGGAGACACAATCCTAAACAGCTCCAGGCTCCCAGCTGTCAGCACAGAGCCTGACACTGGGCTTGAACTCACTCACTAGCGATGTGATCGTGACCTGAGCTGAAGTAGGATATTGAACTGGCTGAAGGGCCCAGTTACCCCTATTCGATCTATTTTAAAATTATACTTGAATGAGAAGTGGGAAAACTTAAAGGATACATCAGTATGCTAGTATTTCATCCAAATCTTTAGGATCTTGTAACTGCTGCTGTCTGGCCTTTAAATGGGAAAGTGGAGGATTCACATGTACAATGTAATGAAGCAGGAAATCCCTTGCTATAGTTATAAGAACTTGTATGCAGCTGCATACTATAGATAAGATCATGTAGATCTGAAAGGTTGTTCATGATTTAAGAATGAGGGTTTTTTTTTTTTTTTTTGAAATAAGCTGAAATTTGGGAAAGAGGGTACACACGATTGCTCTACCAGCTATCAATTTGCAACCTTTATTTTGCATATCATTGAATAGCATGATTGGGTGAAACTTGCACCTTTCAGAAGACTGAACTGCTCTGTTAGATGCATGCTCCCAAAAGAAGCAACAGTCTCCTAGACATAATTTCTATCTGCAAATATTGCCAGATTTTAAAAACGGATATCCAGTGCTACCTTGAAAGCCTTGGACAACTATCTTGTGTTTACTAAAATTGTCCATCACTTGGTGTGTCCTCCTTCAGCTGATGACTTTTGGGGAATCTTTCCCACTCATGCATAGGATAGCTAGGTGACCGTGGGCCTTGCCACCACCAAAGCTGAGTAGACCAGACCTATGCACCTGATCAAATGAGACAGATGTAATACAAGAATAAGCTTGAGAATTCAAACTGTATATCTGGGTACATTAAATGAAGGTATAGTAATTGAGAAAATAGAGAAACTAGCCTGTAAACAGGAGCAGAATAGACTTGAGCAATAAACAGAAATGTGATTGGAGAGCCTGTGTGGCCAGAGGAGGTAACATAGCAGCTGCTCTAGAGATCAGCTACTAACTTTTCATCAGGTCCTGTGTAGTGGGGTAAGAGATATTTCCCCCCACCTTGAATCTTGAAGTAATTTTACTTTCTACTCCTTGTGGCCATAAAACCAACTGCTACATGTATTAGTATGCTTTAATATTTGAGACAATTAACTAATAACAAGTTACAGATAAGTCATTCCAAATCAAAATTGTTGTGGTGTTCTCTCCACAAATGAGAACTATTGATTCTTCAAGGAAGGTAGGGAACTTCCAGTTGGGAGGTGGGAAGTAGGAATTCTCAGAAGCAGTTCTATCGTGGTTGCACATCAGAATCACTTGGTTAGCTTTTAAAAATCCTTAGCTTGTATTAAACCCAGAGCTTTTTATGTGCTGATATTGTATATCTGGTTCTCCTTCTCTCACCTTCTCTCCCAAAGCTCTAAAAGGTAAAGGCTGAAAAGAACTAAGATGTTATGGTGCATTAATTTGGTTGTAAGTGACCATGGAATGTTTTACTTGTGACAGTTGGTAATCAAGCTTATTGTGAGATTATTTCTTGTGTATAAAAATATTGAATCACTAGGATATGTACCTAAAAATAGAATATTCTTTGTTTTTTGTACTTCAATAAAAACAATATCCAGGATTCATTCTCCTAACGTGAATTCTCATTTGATAACTTCTATTAAGTAAGAATACTTTAATATGCCAGTTAGTGACTGGTTGAGGGTACTTTACTACACCTTCAATATTTTAGATGAAAATGTCTAAGTGTGGACTATTTAGAAGTCTTCGAAAGCACTACTGCCATACCATCTTCTAGATAAATTTCATAGACTAGAAGTAAAACTTGATCATTACAATCATGAACTTAATTCATACATCAAAAACATTTATAAGTAAACAATACTTATTTCAATTCTGATATCCTGAATTAGTATTTCCTTTACAGTTATTCTGTATGTTGGTGTTGATAGGAAGTGGTTGAGTGGGAGGCAGAAGGGAGCAGATGACATCTGTCCATGTGTATCCACCTTTCATTTAATAATTGATAGTGAACATTAAGTATTAAAGCTTCAAACTCCCTACTATTTAAGTAAATCATGTTTATTTGCAATCTTATTAACACTGAAACATTATTAACATTGAAATTATTTCCAATTTTCTTTATCCTAGTCTGTTCAGAGGTACACTTAATTTATAGCCTCTATCTCCCATAAATCTCTAAAACTGGCTCTTGGGCTGTGTATACTTGAGATCCTTGATGCATGATTTCTTGGGTTATTTTTGAAAGTAGTATACTGAATCTACACTTGATATGAGTGATACATAGTAAAATGTTAAGGTTGTATTTTTTTAAAACCCCAGGGGGAAAGCCCTGCTTGAAGAAAAAATTTAAGAAGCAGTATGCGAGGGGCTCCTGGGTGGCTCAGTTGGCTAAGCATCCAACTCTTGATATTTGGCTTAGGTCATGATCCCACAGTCATGGGATCAAGCCCTGTGTTGGGTTCAGTGCCAAGTGTGGAGACTGCTTAAGATTCTCCCTCTCCCCTGGTGTGCATACTCTGTCATTTACTCTCAAAAAAAAAAAAAAATGCTTACAATATTGATCTTGAAGCAGTAGTAGTAATTACACATTGCTTTGGTCTCCTAGTTTAAGATTTAACTAGAGCATTCTAGAAATCCTTAAGAGTCTGTCATTCTTGTAGATTTCTCCTTCAGAAGGTTTTTGTCAATTCCTCCTATACATTCAGAATATTATTCATCAAACTTTTTACTTTCTATTTATATACATTGTAGGGGCATCACTTTCACATTAAAGGGAAAATACTGATATTTGTATCTGGATAAATGATTAAGATATAGGTTCTGATTTCCACTGATTTCTTTAGGTTTTATGTACACAAATACCATCTCCAGATAAGTTCTTTTTTCTACCTAATACTTTATAAATGCTTTATTTGCGGAATTGTATAAAAACAGAAGAATAACAGTCATTATGATCCCTGAAGCTAAGTTCCACTGCTGTTTGACCTTTTTAAAATGTAATTATTCATGGACCTACATACACACATTTTAACTATCTGCATAAATCTAGTATTTTACATCAAACTTGAAACCATTTTTTTTGAAATCATGCCAACCAGGTCTGAGACATGTGATGGTTATAAAACAGGTAATTTTTCATAAAATCACTCAGGTCTTTCCCCTCCCCCATCATAATATTGGGTTTCTTGTTCCAGTAACTTATTAGCAAACCCAAGAAACTGGAGGGGAACCATCTGATAAGCTCAAGTGGTAAAGGAAATAGGCTTAGAATTTTGTCCCTTTATAAGAACTGCATCTTGGCAAAAGGTTTTTTCTTTAAATGGTTCCTCTTCCTAAATCTCGGCAGGGAGGAGACGGCCTGTGGGAGCAGCAGGCCCCTGACTAGCCTTTCCGGGAATAATTAAGTGCTGTTGCCCCTTTATATACCGGCAGCTAGAGCGACCAGAACCCTCCTTTCTGGCCTAAAGGCCTCCCTGTAGATGCACTTCGGTGTCCTAAGCTTCACCTTGCTCCAGTCAGGACTTGTGGATATGCCAAAACTGATTTTTTAGTGTTTTTAAATGTCTTTATTTTGAGAGACAGTGAGTGGGGGAGGGGCAGAGAGAGGGAGACACAGAATCTGAAACTGGCTCTGAGCTGTCGGCACAGAGCCCGATGCGGGGTTCAAACCCACAGACTGAGGGATCATGATCTGAGCCGAAGTCCAACACCCAACCGACTGAGCCACCTAGGCACCCCTGCTTTTTGAGGTTTTAAATCTACACTCTGGAAGCTCTTTGTGAATGTTCCCCTGATTACTTTAGTCCATGGCATTAATCACCTGCATATAATTGGAGTAAACGTCTCAAAGTACATCTGGCACTGCTAAGTGGTCAGTAAAAGTACCAAGCCCAGCAAAGTTTAGCTCTTAGGCTAGTTTGACACATGAAGATAAAACTAAGGACCCTTTGAAAATGGGGTTATGGGTGTTAAACTCCACATGAAATCAGAAATCCATATATATCTTTTGATCTTTCCTCCCTACCTTAACTAATAGCCCATTCACTGGAAACCTTACTGATAAATTTTTTTAAATGCTGATTTTTCAGGAAGAGAGCACGAGTGGGGGAGGGGCAGAGAACCTGTCCAAGAAAGGTTGTCTGCACAGTCCATGTGGGACTTGAACTCACAAATAGGGAGTTCATGTCCTGGGTTGAAATAGTCAGCTGCTTAAGTGACTGAGCTACCCAGGCTCCCCTTCTTACTGATATTTTTTTTTTAAATTTTTAATGTTTTATTTATTTTTAGGAGAGAGAGAGAGACAGCACGAGCAGGGGAGGGTCAGAGAGAGAGGGAGATACAGACTCTGAAACAGGCTCCAGGCTCTGAGCTGGCAGTCTGCACAGAGCCCGACGCGGGGCTCGAACCCACAAACCGCGAGATCATGACCTAAGCGAAAGTCGGACGCTTAACCGACTAAGCCACCCAGGCGCCCCATTCTTACTGATATTTTTAACAGCTATATTATGTGTATTATATACTGTATTCTTCCAATAAAGTAAGCTAAATATATAATATGTCCTGCTTATCAAATTCAGTGTTAAATGGACCTGCATGTTCATGGATCCACTATAATAGTCTTAAATGTGGAGTCTGTTGGTTTGAATTGCACTTACATCTATCTAAATCTCTTCGAAGTTTGACATAATACTAAGTATCTTATGTACAATATTGTAGCCTGTTGAGCTTTTCAGTATTGAGGATCATTTTTGAACTTGATGTGTGTAACAAAAACCAGTGCTATAAGATGTACTTGGTTTAAGTCCTATGGTGACAAGGATGATCCTAAAAGTAACTTTAACTAAAAGATGAATCAGTAACTGTAAAAGTTACTGTAAAAAGTGTGCATAACATTATTTGCATCTATGAAAAACCTAAAGATGAATCAGTAACTGTAAAAAGTTACTGTAAAAAGTGTGCATAACATTATTTGCATCTATGAAAAACCTAAATTAGGTATAAAGTATACATTTTTAACCTAAAATAATTTTAAAAGGTTAATTTTGTAGTAGAGTGATAGAAATAGAATTCCAATCTGCTATAACTCATAATTTTCTATTAACTTTAGATACATACTTACTTATCATAAATCCCCTTCCTTGTGTGTGGTTGTCAACTGCTGAGTTGGAGACAGAATGTTTGTGTTCAAGGGACCACAATAAGTCACTGCTTAATTGAACTGTTGCTCTTGAGATTCTCAAACTTGTCTACCAAAACCTCTTTAAATATTCAAAATACTGAGATCTTGGCCTTCAGCTGTAGCATATTCCTTATACTGCTGCATTCCTGTCCAAGTTTTAGAGTAACTTTGGGCTGTTTGCAACTTATCAGAGACTGTGGTCATTTCTTTATCCAATTGACTCTGCAGTGCTGTGTGCAGAGAGTTGCCATTTATCTCCGTCTACAGGTGAAACTGACATTTTACATAAAGCAGCTTACATCTACATATATATGTATATATGTATGTGTGTGTTTGCTTTTACAATTCATTTTTGTCTATTTTTAATTCCAACAGTTAACATAGTGTGATATTAGTTTCAGGTGTACAGTATAGCGATTCAGTAATTCTATGTTACTCCATGCTCATAAGCGTACTTAGTCCCACTCACCTATTTTACTCCTCCCCCGCACCAACCTCCCCAGATACGCTTTATTTAAAATTTTTTTTTACTGTTCATTCCTGAGAGAGACACCGAGCATGAGCAGGGGAGGGGCAGAGACAGAGGGAGACACTGAATCTGAAACAGGCTCCAGGCTCTGGGCTATAAGCACAGAGCCCAATGCAGGGCTTGAACCCACGGACCACGAGATCATGACCTGAGCCGAAGTTGGACGGTTAACCGACTGAGCCACCCAGGCACCCCTGATATGCTTTATTTTAAATGGATACCCTCAGTTAAGGTTGTCATTTTTTTCAACAAGAACATTTTATTAAAGCATACTTTAGAATACATGGTTTAAAATATCTAAAACAGGGGTCCCTCGGTGACTCAGTCAGTTAAGCATCCGACTTCAGCTCAGGTCATGATCTCCCAGTCCGTGGGTTCGAGCCCCTGCGTTGGGCTCTGTGATGACAGCTCTGAGCCTGGAGCCTGCTTCAGATTCTGTGTCTCCCTTTGTGTCTGACCTTCTCCTGTGCTCTCCCTCTCATAATAAATAAGACCAAAAACATTCCAAGAAAATTAGAATACATTTTCCTCAAGGACACATAGAAGAGGCCCCTGGTTAAATCACATAAAAAGAGACCTAACAAATATTAAAAAAAATTTTGAAGACTGAAATCCTACCAGTTATATTTTCCAACTACGATGATATTAAAGATCAACAGTAAAACAAAGGTGGAAAATCTGCAATGTAAATATTAAATAATAAATATTAAACATACGACTACACAAGCAATGTGCTAAATAAGTACTTAAATGGCAAATCAGTGTCTCAAAACAACTCAATATTCCAAAACCTATGGGATGCAGCAAAAGCAGATGTTAGAGTGAAATTTATGCTATAAATGCTTGTATTAAGAAAAACCTTTCAAATAACATTACACCACAAAAAAACTAGTAAAAGAAGAAACTTAGCTGAAATTTAGTAGAGGAAGGGAATAACCAATATCAGAGATAGAGACCAGAGTAAACAAGAACATTGAAAGTAAGAATCCCTCTTCCCCCCGCCCCGCAAAAATAAAATTGCAATGTCTTAGTTACATTAACTAAGAAAGGGAAGACTCCTATGGAGGAGAAAAAAACAAAACAGTTCAACAGATAACCATAGAGATATAGTGTGGTAGCAGACTACTATATAGGTAACTTAGAAGGGGGGGAAATCCAGAATTCTTCAAGGGCACAAGTTACCATGATTGAATCCTGAGTCTTGAATCCAAGAAATAGGGAATCTTTTGACCACTAATGAAAAATATGAGGAATCCAATGAATCCCAGCATAGAAAAGCCCAGTACCCCATAGTTTTTTTGGTGAATTCTACCAAACTTTGATAAATCTTGTTTTTTTTCTTACAAATAATGGAATAAAGGGAACATATATAAAATCCTTCCATGAGGGGCACCTGGGTGGCTCAGTCGGTTAAGTGTCCAACTTTGGCTCCAGTCATGGTCTCCTGGTTTGTGAGTTCAAGCCCCGCATCAGGCTCTGTGCTGACAGCTCAGAGCCTGTAGCATGCTTTGGATTCTGTGTCTCCTTCTCTCTCACTCTACCCCGCTCACGTGCTCGTGCTCTCTCTCTCAAAAATATTAAAAATATTAAGAAATAAATCCTTCCACGAGGCACATACTATGATAGGAAAGCGGAATAAAATACAAGAATGGAAAGGTCTAGTTTGTCCAATGTAAGTATTGCTACTCTAGCTTTCTTTTGATGTCCATCTGCGTGATGTTCTTCCACTCCCTCACTTAAAATCTGAGGTCTGAGTCTCTCATAGGAAGCATATAGATGCATCTTATGGCCCTATGTCTTTTGGAGTCTTTAGTCTACTTATAGTCGAAGTAACTATTGATATGTGCTTATTGCCATTTTATTACTGGTTTCTAGAGATTTTCTCTGATCCTGTCACTTTTGTTCTCTTCACTCAGTTCCCATTAATATTTTTTGCAGGGCTGATTTAGTGGTCCATGAACTCCTTTAGTTTCAGTCTGGGCAACTCTTTATCTCTCCTGTTGTGAATGATAGCATCGCTGGATAGAGTAGTCTTTGCTGCAGACTTTTCCCATTCAGCACTTTGTGTCCTGCCACTCACTTCAGGCTTGTTGAGAAATCTCTAGCTAACCTTATGGGTTTGCTCTTGTAAGTTACTGTATTCTTCTGCTTTTAAGATTATTTTTCTTTGGGGCGCCTGGTCCGACTTTCGCTTAGGTCATGATCTCGTGGTTCGTGGGTTCGAGCCCCGCGTCGGGCTCTGTGCTGACTGCCAGCTCAGAGCCTGGAGCCTGTTTCAGTCTGTGACTCCCTCTCTCTCTGACCCTCCCCTGCTCACGCTGTCTCTCTCTCTCCTAGAAATAAAAAAAAAAAAACTAAAAAAAAAAAAAAGATTATTTTTCTTTACCACTATGTTTTGCAAATTTAGTTACAGCATGTTTTGGTGTTGGCCTGCTTTTGTTGATTTTCAAGGCAGTTTTCTGTACCTCTTAGATCTGGTTGTCTGTTTCTTTCCCTAAAATGGGGAAGTTTATTACTCGTAATAGATTTTCTGCCCCCTTTCTCTCTTCTTCTGGGACTCCTGTAACATGAATGTTATTACTTTCGATAGATTCACAGAGTTCCCTGAGTCTGTTCTCATGTTCCATAAGTTTCTTTTTTGGTCTGCTTCATCATTTTCCATTATTTTGTCTTCTATATCACTAATTCATTCCTCTGCTTCTTCCAGTCTGCTCTTGATTGCCTCAAGCCTTTATCCAATCTTGTGTATTTCACTCTTCATCTGATTCTCTAATTCTTTTATCTCTGAGGTAAGGGTCCCCCTGATGTCTAGTATCTTCTATAGCCCAGTGAGTATCCTTATGACTGTTGCTTTAAATTCTCCATCAGGCATGTTACTCTATTCTGTTTTGCTTAGGTCTCTGGCTGTGGCCTTACTTAGCCACATGGGATAAATCCACACCCCCCGATGTTGACATTCTGTCTCTGCCTTCTTGTTAGAAATACCAATTCTATCTGAAAGTAATGGCCTTCTGAAAATGTTATAGAGTACCCAGGGCCTCGTGCTTCTGGGAGTGTCTCCTTTTTGTGATGTGTGGGCTATGATGTTGTGTTGTGGCTTCTCTATCCTTAAGGCCAGTTGTCTTCAGAGGGTTTCTTTGCTGTGACTGTGTTTAGTCCCTGGCCTGAAAATGGTAAGTTTTAACTAGGTGTGCTCTGGTCTGCTTGTAAAATGAGACCTGACCCAACTTCCACCACAGCTGAGGCTTTGCAGAACTCTGGTCAGCAGTTGTGGCATGTGCAGGGGCTTGTGTTGCAGTGAAATCTGACCTTTAAAACTCCAGACTCTGGAGATGGTGTGAGCAGGGGCCTGCACTAGTCTTCTGGTAGAGTGACTGGCCTCACTGGGACTGAGGCAAGCTTGACTGAGAAGGGCAGCCCTGCCAGAGAGCAGATGGGTATGGCTTGATGTAAGCAAGTTAGCCAGCCAGTGTCTGTGCTATGCTGGTTCCCACTGGTGGCTCTGTGTTTATGCTCAGGGGTAAAAGAAAGGAATGGCATCAGCCAGTTTCCTTGTTCCAGGAGAGGTGTCTCTGTGAATGTTGCCTCTCAGGGATACACTTCAAGAAGAGTGAATCATCTAGGGCGCCTAGGTGGCTCAGTCAGTTAAACTTCCAGCTGTGGCTCAGGTCATGATCTCACAGTTCATGGGTTTGAGCTGCTGACAGCTCAGAGCCTGGAGCCTGTGTTCAGATTCTCTATCCCCCTCTCTCTCTCCCCCTCCCCTGCTCATGCTGTCTCTCTGTCTCAAAAAAAAAAAAAAAAAAAAAAAAAAAAAAGTGAATAATCTACTGACTGACTTGTGTGCCCAAGGTGTTTATCATATTGCTGTTTCCATGCTGTCTGCCCCCACGTTGTTTGCCTGCCTTCTTCCCCAGGAGCAGCGCACTGCCTTCAGGGATCTATCCAAGCCAAGCCCCTCAGACCTTTAAACTCCATGCATTATGCCCTGCCGGTTGTATGAACTCATGAGATTCAGCTCCTCTTGTTTTCTAAGCCAATAGCTTTGGGGAAATGTCCTTGTTTGTTACCCTGTGTGCTCCTCTCTCCTCCCTTTTGTGACCATAGCTCCTGCCTCTGAGTAGCACCCATGATTCATTTCTCCTTTAAACTGTGTCTCCACACTTCTTACCTGGCCTCTTCTCTCTCCTTAGTTGAATTCATTCTATCACTCTTCAGGTTGATTTTTTTTTTTTCCTGGAGTGTTTAGGATGACTCTATTTATCTAGTCTGTGGGACCAGAAGAACCTAGGGTCTTCCTACTCTACTACCATCTCTGATTCCAAAACCCTAGACATATTATATAGCAATACTTGTATTCTGTAACTGTCATCACTTCTTTACAATCATTAATAACTGGTTTCTAGAGAAGTCTCTTAAATCAATTAATTTGTTTCAGTAGTATTTCTAAATTCTGGTAGTTCAATTCTTAGCTGTCTTAATACATTGCTCCAATACTTTAGGGCACAGGTGAATCCCATTTTAAGACTTAATTCTATTGGTTGTATTGCTTCTTTTTAAATGTCTTCAATATGAGACATTACATTTTTCTCCTTCCTATTAGCACTTTCCAATGCTAATCCCATGAAAGCATTTATTCTTTCTTTGTACTTTTTGAGAAAATGAAATGTAGGGGGGAAAAAGCTAAACTGGCAGAAGTAGGATTCTTAACATTTTCAGAAAACTAGTCAAACTTACATGGCTATGAGGATAAGTGATTGAAAAGAGATATGCAAAAACTAAAATCTTCCTTAGTATTCTAACTTGCTATGTTTCCTGAAAAAGATCTTAATATAGAATCTTATCAATTAGGGTATTGGAAACCAAATTATTTGCAACATGCATAAATATAACTGTCTTGGAAATACAAATACCTAGGCATTCAAAAATTTAAATATTAAACTAAGAGTACCCTTTTCCACTGGAATTACCTGATTGTAAAGGCAGCAATTTGAAAATTGCATATATACCTAGGTGTGATAGGATTTGTATTAGAATTTTTTCATTTTTTTTTTTAACCTTTGAGTATCTTTACAAGATTTGGTGACTTAAAGTCGGTTTAATTTAAAAGGATTTTGTTAAATTCTGTCATGAATTTTTAAGATATAAGTAAATAGAACTGCAAATTAACCTGAAATATCTTATGATCCCTTCTGTTCATTACTATATTCATTAACACTTAAGATTATCAAATGAAGGCACTACATGTTCTTTGGCTGACCTCAAATGTTCTGTTCCCCTATCAAGTTAAAGAGATTAACTGAAGATTTCAAAATACTCAAATACATACGACCAAGAATCTTACCAGTTACATTAGATGATGCACCTCAAAGGGAATAATCAAGAGATTAAGCATTTTTAGGGAAGCTTATAAAACAATATATAGTCGGGGCGCCTGGGTGGCTTAGTCGGTTAAGCGTCTGACTTTCACTTAGGTCATGATCTCGCGGTTCATGGGCTCAAGCCCCGTGTCGGGCTCTGTGCTGACTGCCAGATCAAAGCCTGGAGCCTGTTTCAGTCTGTGACTCCCTCTCTTTCTGACCCTCCTCTGCTCAGGCTGTCTCTCTCTCTCTCTCTCTCCTAGAGATAAATAAAATATTTAAAAAAATTAAAAAAACATATAGTCAAATATATTTGAACATATACAGTAAATATGAGGTTTTGGAAACTTATTTTTCCAAAGTTTCTTAATCTTTAAGGAAAAAATTATTTTCATCACAGGATTATGGGCTTCAGATCATTTTATTAAGGAAATCTAATTCTTCAACATACAGATTAACATCACTCACCTGACTGAGAATCATAAGCATTCTTTTGTAAATCAGAATATTTCAGAGGTACTTTGCAGATTTTTCTCTGTGCTAACTAACCACTTGATAAGCATTTTCAGTATATCTAGAAGTCCCTTGACTATGTATCAATCAGACTTGGAAAATGGCTTTCTTAATTGCAATTTCTTGTGCTATCTAAAAATACTTCCACTATCTTAATCCATAAATATAACCATCATTAATGTATTTGGAAGACTGTTCTTAAAAGAGCTTTATTGCCTTTTCTAAAACTGAGATTCATAAAATCTCCTAAAAATCCTAAAAACATTTTATAAAGTATTTTTTTTTTACTTTTGAGCAATGAGTAGTTTCTTGTTATATATTAATTGATTCATTAAATATGAAGCACAACACTGTCCATTAGCCTCATTAAATAACTAGAATACCCAAAATTCTCATCCTGCATTCAATAGCTTATAATTATAGTTTATTTAAAAATACAGTGCTGCAGGTGCTCTTAGATATCTTCCGTTCCAATCTCTAAAATCACAGATGGAATAAATGACTGAGATAAATTAAATGACTTTTCCAAATCCTTGCTAAGACTTGAACCAGATATTAGGGTTACTTTATTACTTCTGAGAATCCATAACATTAATATAAAAGTTATATATATAAGA
Organism: Proteles cristata cristata; assembly: GCA_017311185.1. Lineage (NCBI taxonomy): Eukaryota > Metazoa > Chordata > Mammalia > Carnivora > Hyaenidae > Proteles > Proteles cristata. The sequence continues at coordinate 958,627 of JAESUZ010001400.1, forward strand.
ACATACCTGGTCAGGCACATTTGTACCCTTTTTCTTTCTTGTTTCCTTGTTTCTTACTTTTCTTTCTGTGTGTGTTTCTTTCTGTGTGTGTTTGTGTGTGTGTTTGTGTGTGTGTCATTTGTACCCTTTTTCTTTCTTGTTTCCTTGTTTCTTACTTTTCTTTCTGTGTGTGTTTCTGTGTTTCTTTCTGTGTGTGTTTGTGTGTGTGTGTGTGTGTGTGTTTGTGTGTGTGTTTGTGTGTGTGTTTGTGTGTGTGTTTGTGTGTGTGTTTGTGTGTGTGTTTGTGTGTGTGTTTGTGTGTGTGTTTGTGTGTGTGTTTGTGTGTGTGTTTGTGTGTGTGTTGTGTGTGTGTTTGTGTGTGTGTGTTTGTGTGTGTGTTTGTGTGTTTCTGTTTCTTTTTTTTTTTTTTTAATTTTTAATGTTTATTTGGCCTAGGAGAGAGACAGCGTGAGCAGGGAGGTCAGAGAGAGGGAGTCACAGACTGAAACAGGCTCCAGGCTCTGAGCTGGCAGTCCAGCACAGAGCCCGATGCGAGGCTCGAACCACGGGCAGAGATCACGACCTGAGTGAAGTTGGACGCTTAACCGACCTTCAGCCACCCAGAGCGCCCCCAACACGCTCTTTCTGTATTTCTTTCTTTCTTTCTGTGTTTCTTTCTTTCTTTCTGTGTTTTAACAACACTGCTTTCTTTCTTTCTTTCTTTCTGTGTTTCTTTCTTTCTTTCTTTCTTTCTGTGTTTCTTTCTTTCTTTCTTTCTTTCTTTCTTTCTTTCTTTCTTTCTTTCTTTCTTTCTGTGTTTCTTTCTTTCTTTCTGTGTTTCTTTCTTTCTTTCTGTGTTTCTTTCTTTCTTTCTTTCTTTCTTTCTTTCTTTCTTTCTTTCTGTGTTTCTTTCTTTCTTTCTGTGTTTCTTTCTTTCTTTCTGTGTTTCTTTCTTTCTTTCTTTCTTTCTTTCTTTCTTTCTTTCTTTCTTTCTTTCTTTCTTCCTTCCTTCCTTCCTTCCTTCCTTCTTTCCTTTCTTTTCTTTCTTTCTTTCTGTGTTTCTTTCTTTCTTTCTTTCTTTCTGTGTTTCTTTCTTTCTTTCTTTCTTTCTGTGTTTCTTTCTTTCTGTGTTTCTTTCTTTCTTTCTGTGTTTCTTTCTTTCTTTCTGTGTTTCTTTCTTTCTTTCTGTGTTTCTTTCTTTCTTTCTGTGTTTCTTTCTTTCTTTCTGTGTTTCTTTCTTTCTTTCTGTGTTTCTTTCTTTCTTTCTGTGTTTCTTTCTTTCTGTGTTTCTTTCTTTCTGTGTTTCTTTCTTTCTGTGTTTCTTTCTTTCTGTGTTTCTTTCTTTCTGTGTTTCTTTCTTTTTCTGTGTTTCTTTCTTTTTCTGTGTTTCTTTCTTTTTCTGTGTTTCTTTCTTTTTCTGTGTTTCTTTCTTTTTCTGTGTTTCTTTCTTTCTTTCTGTGTTTGTGTTTTTCTTTTTTTTTCTTTTTTTTTTTTTTCCTGGTTAAAATGAAAGCTGCCTATCCTTGTATCCTTAAAGGTGTCCATTATAACATATAGGTGCTGGCTAATAAGAACAAGATGTTAAAACTGACCTATTAAGTGAGGTCCTATGAACTCAGAATCCAGAAGGGAACTTATCTAACCAAAATAATAAATGAGAAAATGACTGCTGTGGAGCATTTCTAGGTGTATAAGGTAGAGGTGTCTATATAGATTCTATGGACTGCTGATGAGGTGGGGAGGCCTCATCTATAAGTAGTATGGATGTAGCAATTGAAATGGTCTTAGTACATGTAAGAAAAGACTAAGAACTTGCCGTTGATACTAGTAAGGCTTAAAGTCCCTGATTATAGCCTAGCCTAAGATAGATGATCATGATCAGAGGGTTAATATAATCTGGGCTGGGAGAAAAGTAATTATTCGCCTGAATAGAGTATTTCCTTAGCTAAGGCTTGATTCCCACCCCACCCCTGCAACTTCTACAACCCGGTTCATGAGTGAATGGGGGTCTAGTGCCACATCACATTGTCAAGGGTTCTTTGTTCCACAGAGCTGGAAACAAACTCCGGCTAGGCAGAAAGTTATTTTGGCAATACATTGGCTTTCCACAGATTTGGTGGGAGGGCTCCAAAACCAAGGTTGGCAACGAGAAGCCAAGGCAAGAAGAACCAAAGTAATGTCAGGAGAATCCTCAGATGAAGTTACCACATCATCAGTGCTTTCTACGCTTAACTATTAATGAACTACTTCCTGTTTACAAAGCAATAGCATATTCTGAGGGTAGTCCTTGGATTCTGGAGGCCTAGCCTTAGACTGCCCAACTGTTTTTCCAATTATATCCTGAACATAGCAAAGGGAACATTGCCAGACTATATGCAGAAATGGAATTCTGACCCACAATCTGCAGGAACTAGTTCAGGAAGCTAAACAATCCCTGTAATAATCATCCTTAAGTGGCTAAGACTTAATTAAGAAGTGACTGCTTCACTATTTTCTGTCTCAACTTCCAGCTGGAAGGAGCCAAATATATACTCTTAACCAATCACATAAAATGTACCAAATTCTGGTTAGCCTGTCTACAGGATCCTTGTGCCAACAGCTTCTGATCAGTGTGTACCTGGAACCTTTCTCTTCCACTCACCCTTCTGTGTAACACCTTCCCATTCTTGCCTGCCTCTGAGTCTTTGCCAAAACATAAGTGATAGCAGCTGACTCCCTTGTTATAGCAAGCTCTGAATAGCTTTTGCTTGTTATTTAGGTGGTCTTTGTATATTTCAACACTGCCATGTTCTCTTGGCCAAATGAAGTCTTAAAATCAGCCAAATGCAAGACATGGGGAAAGAGTAGTTCTATCTCTTGTTGGGAGGAGCAGCAAAATCACCTTGTGGGATAAGACATTAATACATAGGTGTACTTTGTAGTCAATCACACTTAAACTTTTAAGTGAAGAACTTTCAAGTAATACTGAATTCTTGTATTCAACTTTAATCTCCCAATTAAAGGAATACAAAGGTGTAAGTGCTTCCAATTTTTAGTATTTTAAGAATTAGTTTCACATTAATGACACAGTAAATTCTATGGCAGTGCTTCATTTTTTTTTTTTCCTGGAGTAGTTCCTTTTAATTTACTGAGTTCTGAGAAAATGTTTCTCTGCAAAATTCATTCTGCATGCATTTAAAGCAAGATGCACTAAAACGCAATGTCAGGTTATCCTTAATTTTTACTCAGGAGGCTTTGCTGCAATCAAACTTCATTTCAGGGCCTTATAACATATTCCCTAATAGACTGCCCTTTTCTGTTTGTAGCACAGGTTTTTATACCCTTGAACTGTCAGCATCTTACAGTGCACTTTGATTCTGAGCTTTGGTGTGTGTGTTGGGGGAGGGTGCACGGGGAGAACTAAAACTTTCACTGAGCAATTTTCTTACTGGGTAACATGTAGCACTTAACTGCTAGAATCAGGCAGACCATTCTCTGACTTGAAAAGCTATGAGGAAAAACCTAAAGAAAACCGTACATCTGCAGAAATTCTTTAATTGTCTATGTCCAGTTAAACTTCAGTGATATAACTGCAAGTCTTTCAAAATTCTATGCCTCAGTAGAGACATCCATTTCTGACAAAATGAGATGCTATTTCCCCCAAACTTCTCAAATAGCATTGTTTATATATAGGCATACTGTATTCACAAGACTCCTACAGTTTCTGGTGATTTGGTTAAAGTAATTAATAGTAAACGTTCTTATGCATAAAATATCTTTCTCTGGGGGAAGATCAGACTAGAAATCTGCAAGCAGAAGGTAAAAACACAAAATTGCTGAAATAGAAATCCTAAGAATCTAAGAGAGGAATTTAGTGTTACATACTCTGAATATAAAGTTTACTATGAAGAAAAAGTGATTATCTCAACCCTAATCACTTTAAGGCCAGTTTTCCTATGACTTGTGAAAGCCTAACATGAAGAGCCAGATCTTGTATGAATTTAAAAATATTTCTGTCCAGGGGCACCTGGGTGACTCAGTCAGTTAGGCATCCTACTCTGGGTTTCAGCTCAAGTCATGGTCTCACAGTTTGAGTTTGAGCCTTGGGTCAAACAGTCTGAGACCGTGTAGAACCTGCTTGGGGTATTCTCTTCTTTCTCTGCCCCACTTTTCACCCATACACTTGTGCATGTACTTGCTCTCAAATATTTAAATATATACATATTTAATTTCTGTGAAAGGTAACTTTTTAAGCAAAATTGAGTAGGTGAAGGGCGTTAAGAAGTACACACTTCCGATTATAAGAGTCACAGAGATGAAAAGCACAGCATAAAGTCCTTAATGTTTAAGGAATGGTGACAGATGGTAACTATACTTTGCATGGTGAGCATTGTGTATCGTATAGAATCGGGGAATCACCGTTGTGCCCCTGAGACTAGTAGAACTATATATCAACTATACTTAATAAAAGAGTTTAAAAAGGGTAGCAAAAAGTCATTCAGTCTTAAGTAAGTTCTGAGAAGTGCCAACTTTCTGCCCTTCTAGATACTTTGAAAGCACCTTGCATGGAAGCTTCAATTCAGACAGATCTAGGAATATTCTGGCAGTAGGACTCTGCTAGTCTTCAGTCAGATGACCTAGTCTTTAAATGACTACAACCAGAAGGATTTAGGATCCTAAGCATAGGTTACCATTCAAAATGCTTCGGTTATTGGGATAAGTTACTTCCTATTCAAGGGCAAGAGTGTGTATCAACTTTACTAGTCAATGCACTCATTCCTGACTACTTCATTTTTCAGATAAAATGTTTTTTTGATATCTTTTATAAAAAATAGAAAAATTGTAAACATAAACACCTGAAACAACCGTGTAAGAGATGAGGTGATAACTTATTTTATGTTGATTTGTGTGTTCCTGACTAGTGATGTCGAATATCTTTCCTTGTGTCTGTTGATACGGTGTGGAGAAATGCCTATTCAGACGGTCTTTTAACCGTTCTTGCTGTCTGAGGTTTTAACCTATATCCTGAATTTTAACCCATTGTATGATTTGCAAATATTTACTCCCATGGGTAGGTTGCTTTCTCAGTGTGTTGGTTTCCTTTGCTGTGAAGAAAAGCTATTTGGTTTGACATGGTGGCACATGTTTTTCTGCTTTTGTTGCTTTTGGAATTAGATCCAAAAATTAGTGCCGAAACCTATCTGGGAGCTTACCACTTAATTTTTTTGTTGTTGTTTCAGGTTCAATCCTTTAATCTATTTTGAGCTTTTTTATATGATGTGAGATAGTGGTTAAGTTTTATACTTTTGCATCTGGCTGGTTGGTTTTCCTAACACTCTGAGACTGTCCATTCTGCATTGTATTTTCTTGCCTCTCCTGTATCATAAATTGACCATATATTCCTGGATTTTGGGAGGCTTTTTATTCTGTTCCATTGACCTGTGTCTGTTTTGATGGCATTATCATACTGCTTTGATTACTACAGCTTTGTAAAATAGTTTGAAATCAAAGTGGTAGCCTCTAATCCCCTCACCTTAGGATTCTTCTATTTGGGTGGAAAATGCCATTGAGGTTTGGATAGGGGTTACAATGAATTTGTAGATTTCTTTGGGTGGTATGGGCATTTTAACAGCATTCCAATCTATGTGCATATAATTTTAGTGTGACTTCTTCAGCTTTAATTTCTGAAGTGTATAGGCCTTTAACGTGTCCTGGTTAGAGTTATTACCTAGTGTTTTGGATTAAAGTATAAATGGGATTAATTTCTACCATTTCATTTCTATATACTAATGGTTTTTGTATATTGACTTTGTATCCTGCAACTTAACAAAATTTGTACTAGCAACTATTGTTTTTTGGTGGGGGAGGGGAGGTAAGTCTTTAGGGCTTTTTATACGTATAACCCCATCTTATCTGCAAATAGTGAGAACTTATTTGGAGATTATTTCAGTTTTCATTGAAAGTAGCTGTTTATATAAAATTAGCCTTTGTCATTATAAATATTAAGTTTATAAACTTTTTTTTGGGATTTAAATCTAGTAATCTTGGTAGGTTTCTGCTTTAGGGTTGTGATCTACTAGCACAAAAAAAAAATCATGCATCTCCCATTTTCTTTAAAATTTACTGTTTACATGTAAATGCTTAAGTGTCTAGGAATTACCATTCAGATCGGATTTTTTTAAACATTCTAAATTTTTAACTCTCCACTGAGTTGCTATCACTGAATATTAACAAACACAAAAATTAGAAGCAGTCAGGCATGACTGATACGACCTCATACTCATCCAAGTAATTAAACCAAATGATAGTTGCCCTTCCCCAATCCACACTAAAGCCTATTCTTTTCAGTAAGAACTGGGCTTTAATATTGAAGTATGAGCTATTATGTCATTCAGAGTTGAAACATTGAATTATTTCTGGTGAAATGCCTTGCAATTGTATCATGCCAACTCAACAAAGCCTTGATATGAAATCAAAGTAGAAACCATAACATAAAGATCTTCAATAAGAAAGCAACAATCTCCACAAATTTACACAAAGATTAAATTTGGAAGAGTAAGAACCGTATTTAACTTGTTAAATTTTGAGCATCTGAGCAGGGATTTTCATTTCAGTGTAGTCATTTTGAATTTGCACAATGACCTAGGCAAGTGGCATATGAGCACATTACCTACCTAAGTATATATTAATACTACAATTAATTTTATGTAGCCTCAAAAATAGACTTTCTGGGTGGCTATATCTTCATTTCTCTTGAGTGATAATACTGAAAACATGCTGTTTTTCCATAACATATAGGCCTGTGTTCTCAGTGTTATGGGTGCAAGATATTTGAATGCAGTAGACTGCCTCCATCAGTTGGAACTTGGTGAAATCCTTCTGCACAGGTATAATGTTTTCACATTTGGAATAGTTGGGAAGACCTTTCACGTAGAGTATGGAAAGGTTAACTGTTACTTACAGAGAAGAAAAATCATGGAGTCTGGAATTCCTTCTCCCACCAACCCTAAGTTATAGCCTGCAATGAAAATGACCTTCACATGCTTCAAAATGTGCATGCTTCAAGGCCTGGAATTTTGATGCTTCTACTTTGGGAGTATTTGAGTGAAAACCATGGATAGGATAGGATAGTACTTATCAGTCTTCTCCAAAGTGGTCATGATTCAGGGAAATTGACAGGGTTGCATGCTATGAAATTTCTATTCACACCACAGTGTTCAATATTCTGTCCCCAAATCCTATAAAACTGGTCTACATCTATTTCCAGAATCCTTTGTGAAGCTTAAATCTTTGAAAAAAATTACAACTTGATCTGAGAACTCATTTGAGAGAGAGGGGGGGTCTAGGTTTTGAGGTAAATCCATAAATTCAAATCTCAGATTATTACCTTAGGCAAATCATCTAGTTATTTTGAACTAATATTCTCATTGATGAAATGGTGATTATAATACCATAATGTGTTAACAATAGCAAGAATGAAAACCCCAGGTGTGTAATAGGTATTCAAAGAGAACTTTTTAGGGGCCTCTTCTAGAAGCAGGGAGTCCTCTGGTAAAGAAATAAAGCAGCGGGACAGCTTTAAGGTGAACGAGGTCCTAAGTGAACTGCCCCATTTCAGAAATGATCACTGTCTGCAAAATTGCTTTTCTCAGGGACTTGGGCTTGTGGCTACCTCTGCCTGGAAAGGTTTTCCTTCCTATTGTTACATAGGACTTCTTATTGTGGTCTCTGCTAAAATTCACTTCAGAGAAGCTCCTCCAACGCTGAATTCCCTGACTCTGGTTTTCCCCTCACTATTGCATATTTGTGTTTCCCTTAGAATGTAAATCTCTGAACCTAGGCACCATATTTCCAAATTGAAAAGTTTAATTCTCATCATGGCCTCTTGTGCATCACAGGCCAGGTATCCGTATTATCCTAGGTTTGCTTCATTTTTTTTTTTAAGATTTTTATCCTTTTGTTTGTAAGGAATCTTCACAAACCGTGTGGGGATTGAACTCCAACCTCCAGATCAAGAGTGTCACACTCCACCAACTGAGCCAACCAGGTGCCCCCTTCCTGTGTTTGCGCTAAATTTTTAATTCTCACTTTTCAGGTCAGAATGTGAACAAGCTAACTAGTTCATACACTGATCTTCACATTTTTTGAATAACTTTAACTTGAAACCATTGTTTCCCTTTGGCATGTCCTACCGTTTCTACATCTGAATAAATCTGGTAGCAAATTTTTTTACATGGTTAACACATCAAGACACTAACTGGACTGTGAAGAAAAACTGACATGGAGACCTTTTACCAGGATGGCCTTTTATCAGTCCTTTTCATCCTACATTGAAGGTTACAGTTTAGTACAGTTTTCTTTGTACAAATCCATTAATTCATATTTTCCCCAAAATACAAAATTGTAGTTCTGTGTTTTATCTTTGTGAGCCTATAAACTCCTTAACAGCAAAATCTAAGATTATGGCTTTTTTTTATAATTGGTTTCATATATAGTGCCAATTATACAGTAGCTATTCACAATGTGCTGAGTGATGAACAAGGAAGCAAATTTTAACGAGACCTAATTTAACACTGGTTTAAATGCTATCTGCAGAACTTCCTTCTCTGTGATGTGAGGGAGATTACTTTCAACTTCCTGTATCTTAGGTTCTTTATACAAATAGGGTGAAATATTTTGAAGGAATTCTTATGACTAAGAGATTCACTTTGTTATGCTCAGAATCTCCTCTCCTGGAAACTGTCCCCGCTCCACTGTGTTCCAGACCATGTTAGAGATGGGTAAAGGACTTGGGACTTCCCTGGGATGGTTCTTTTTGGCTCTGCTTTCCCAAGTTGATTGAAGGCCCAGGAGTCCTTTTAAGGCATTAACCAGCATTGTAACTTTAAGGCAAGTTTGTTTTTGGCAGCAAGTCTGAAATCTGTTATTCCTGTTTCATAGCCTGTGTACCAATAAGTTTATTTTGAGAGCAAGAGAGAGCACGAGCAGGGGAGGGAAGCAGAGAGAATCCCAAGCAGCCTCTGTGCTGTCTGCACAGAGACTGATGCAGGGCTTGAATTTACAAGTCTTGGGATCATGGCTGAGATCATGACTGGAGACAGAATCAAGAGTTGGATACTTAACCGACTGAATCACCCAGGCACCCCAAGTCCCATATGTACTAAAGACATTCCCAGAATAGCTACCATTTTGCTATTCTTGTTCTTCAGTCTTTGGTTCTCACATCTTTTGACTGAAAGAATTCTTTCCCCTTTCAAAAAATCTTTGAAAAATCTCAGAGCTTCAGTTTATTTGGGTTACCTCTGTATCCTATAAAACATCTTAAATGTTTGTTTTTAATTCATGTAAAAATATTGTGTATTTTTGTGTATTTAAAAAATGTGTAAACATGTTAATAGAAATATCTTTCAAATAACATCTTTTCTAAAACCACAAAAAAAAAGTTTCTTGATATTTTGTCATTTTAATGCCAAGCATAAGCGAACAAAGCTGAATTTTCCTATTTGCTTCTGCCTCAGTCTTTTGAGTCATGGTGTTTTGGTTGAAATGCGAGGAAAATTGTCTGGCATGATACATAGTTGGAAAGGGGAAAGAGTATTTGGCTATATTTTCAGATAACTGGATATTTAGCATTTGCTCAGTATTTATACAGTTTAAAGTTTAGCTGTAATGTGGAATTTACAGCTATATTGAAACTGAATTGTAACTATAAAATCCATTGGAATGTCACACTGTAACGATCTTTTTTACCCACGTACAATTCTGTAAATCCTAGTATTCGTATGGAAAGTACAGGTTCACTGAGGTAGGCAGTTCTTTTCAATGTTTACAGTTGATTACACAATCTCAAAATTAAATGTACAAACACTGGTCCTTTAAATGTCATGTCAAGCATATGAGAGCAGATTCAAGTTCTGGCTAAGCTTGAATTGTATCATTGGCAGTAAGTACTCTCCATTGTTCCCCTTCAGGTAATTGGCTTAATTATTTAAGAGAATGTTTGCCAAATGTACAAGTCAGCTTAACCAGAGTTTGTTAGTTGATCCTCGGAATGCAAATGATTCCATGGGGGGGGAAAAAAAAAAGACTTGGGTCTCAGTTATACCAGGGCTTTTTCTTGAAACAATAGTTTTTCAGTAGAGTAAGGGCAAATACAAATTAAAAATGAGGCTTAATTCTCCCTGTTGAGACCAGGGAGCCTTCCCTCCTCCTTTTCCCTTTCCTTAGTGTGTTTACTTTAGAAACGTTGTAATTTTAAATTCTTCTCTCACTCTGAATTATATTTAAATCTTTGAAAGCTAAACCTCTTGCCAGTTCAGTATTCTAAGGTTTTTCTCAAGGACTTGAGAATCTCCCTGGAATGTAAATAACCAAGGGCAAATGCACCCCCATTTGCCAGCTTCAGGGAACAGGTCTGAGCTTCACCTCCTGGATGCCTCATAGTTGTATAGCTATCTTCTGTCATGAAAATAGAAGCTTACTTTGTCATTGTAGAAAACTAACAGGTGGTCACGCCAGTCATCAGGTGAATTGAGGATGAAGAATGTAATAAATGGTGCTGGCAGGTCCTCTTGAGGACTAGTTAGTATCTTTCCAACATGTATGTCCTAGGTTGTATGTATGTATAAGGCTTCTGGCTTTCTTTGGGGTCTCAATGGATTGTCTATGATAGACCTATCCTTCAGGCTCAGTGATTATTAAATATTAAAACCATTTGTGTTTACTATCTTTGTGACGTTTTCTGGGCTTGGAGATTTTATTTCCAACTTTATTTCCCCAGCATATGCAGACAAGTTTTATGTATAATTCCTGTTTTGCCATTCAGGATATTAAAAATATGAGCACAAGATTGAAGACCTAATGTTGATCAAGAATGTTGTTAAATGTAATGCTTTCTGAAAGTGCTTTGCAGTCAAATAGTGTCCATGCAGCTTTGTGACCATGCTGTCATTAGTGCTTTGCACCATTAGTGAAAATATAAAGTAGAAAAGGCAAAAAACATCTTTGTATCCTGAGAACATAGTTCTGAAAGCACAGAATTCTTGGTTCTTGGTATCCTCAGGGGTCCCCAGACAGAACTAAAAACTTAAAACATATTTGTCTTAGGTGGGAGAGTCACAAGATTAAAGTCTTTCCCTGGGCTAGAAGATCCAATTAAAGAGTGGCACCATCCCCTTAATTTGATGTTTGGCTAGTAGTAGTTTAATCCTTTCTGAGATTTTAACTGTGCAGAAGACCCTCCTGTTTGGCCTTTGTCTCAGGAAACCATTTTAACAAACTTTCCGATGGTAAAACATAAGAATCCTCTGCCTCTCCTGATGACCCCGAATTTCTGAACTGTTTTGTGTACAAGGCAGCCTATTTTATTTTCTGGAGGTCATCTACTTCTCATAACTTAGAAAGTGCAACAGCACTCCCCCTATACTACTAATGTTCTTCTGAACAAACATTAAATTTGATTGGGTATACTGTGCCTTGTGTGCCAGACATGGTTTTGACCAAATACTTACAAACTTCATAATGCATAATATTTCAGCTTCCAATAACCTTTTCAACACCTAAAGATTCCTTTATTTTAAATGTAAAACATTTTTTAAATGCTTTATTTTTGAGTGAGCATGCGTGGGGGAGGTGAAAAGAGAGGAGAGAGAGAGACATGGAATCGGACACAGGCTCCAATCCATGCTGTGTCAGCACAGAGCCCAATGCGGGGCTTGAACTCAGGAACTGCAAGATGATGACCTAGGCCGAAAGTCAGATGCTTAACCAGTGGAGCCACCCAGGTACCCTGGGATTCATTTATTTTTTAAAGTTTCTTTTGAGAAACAGGGAGAGGGTATGTGTGTGCGTGAGCACATGCTCAAGCTGGGGGGAGCAAGGGGGTAGAGAAGGGGAAGAAGAATTCTCCCTGCTGTCAGCACAGCAGGGACTTGATCTCAGGACTGTGAGATCATAACCTGAGCTGAAATCGAGAGTTGGATGAGCCACTCAGGTGCCCCCAAAAATATTTTATGTGACACCTAAAGATTTATAGCAAAGATCTTCCTTTGATAACAATTTCTATAAAAGCAAGCATAGGATTCTGTGGTAGAATAAGCACTAACACACTGTTTTTGGTACTGTCTTCTAGCATACAAAAGTGAAGCATGTCTTTGATAAATATGACAGAGAAAGAGATTTGGGATTTCACTGACAGGTAAATGCTCCATTCCAGAGGTTGATACATACCCTTCCGGTCCAGAATCCATGGGCCAAAACTAGTTCTTTCACCCTACCCTGATACTAAAGATTATGAGGAAGTTTGACTGCTAGTAATCTAGTTTAACTAATTGCTAAACATCTGACTTCTTCACCCAATAACTTCTTTAAAAAGCAGTTGAAATAATCTTTCAACATCTCCTTATTACTATTTCAAAGCATTTTAGATGCATAGTTTATGACTTAAATAATGGAAGGGATTAAAAAATCATAATTACCACCTAAACTATTGTTAATTAGTCCCTGGACTCTCTTTGAGAATATTTCTACTTAAATAAAACAAATGGAGTTATTTTCTTGGTCTTACAAATTAGAATTACTAAATATTCCAAGATCAAGACAGTGGTCACATTTAGTTCCTATCTTTTATTCTAAAAGGCAAATGCACTGGCATAGTACTACTCTCAATATTTATATTGCTAGGGATTTAAAACTGGTGTAGCTTATATCAAAAACAAGTTTTTAAAAGTATATATCAGGAGTTATTTGAATAACTTTATGGAGGCTTTCAAATTTATTTACTCTTAAAGTTAAATTAAAGTTGTACATCATATGGTAGGGATTTAGCCCTGAGGCCTAGAAAAAGCTACGGTTGATACAAATTCCAACCTGAGGTTAGCAATTAGAGTACTTGGAAAGACTGTGCTGGCCATTCATAAAATTACTGATTATTTGTAGGTCATGAGGCCTATTTTTATAAGACTACTTCCCAGATTGTTTCTCTTGTTAAATGAAAACTTGAATTTAATTACAGCAATAGCTTTTTTAAAATGATGGTTTGATTAAGGATTTTAAAATTTTTTTTAAAGTAAGACAATTTAAGAGTTTAGGTGATATTAGCATAATGTGCTATGATGTGTTCATTAATGAAGTTGAATTTTTCATGTTTTCTAACTATAGCTGATAATTCCATTATGACTTGAAGTATAGTGTTGTGCTTATTAACCCTTCATAATAGAAGGTACTCTAAAATAGTTGCTATATATGAAGCTTGCTGTATATGAAGATTGTCTAACAAATCTAAATGTAATTAAACATAAATCAAGATACAGTGGCATCCTTGAGCAGAACATAGAAACAAAAACATTAGAAAGTTAACAATGAGAATATTCACTTCCTAAAAACATAGTACCAACTAGGAATTTAAAAGTTCACTCCTACAGACTAATTTTGAAGGTACTGTGCATTTATACTGGTATTAAATAATTAAATGGATGGTAGGTGGTGGGAACCAGTTTCTCTCTATTAGGGGAGGAAGCTACAGATAAAGGGAGAAGGCTAGAATAAACCATGTTACTGGATTAGAGGTAAACACATGAGTATGAACAATCACAAATGTTTGTATCCATAGGCTAGTATACAGTCATATCCAGAAATAGGAAAATTAATATCCCCCAATATAGTAGTATTTAGCAAGGGCTCATTGTGTATATAAGAACAGTTGAACTGGGAGTTGTCAAATCGGCAACAGAATGAGGCTCAGAGATATACTATAATATGACTTCTATGGTAGGAATTTAGAGACTATATACAAAGTTGAGCTATAGCATTGGTTTTCCTAGTGATGAGATGTTAAAAGTAGTTATGCCATGCCAACTGTGGGGTACAGTTTAAGCTTCATTTTTGCTTTTCAAGTTCTCTGCAAGAAGCAGTCCAAACTAAGTTTTGCTTGTTTTGCAGAAAAAAAAAAATTTTACCTACATGGCTTAAATGGTTTTGTCTGCCCCAGAAATTTTCCAGGTTGGTCTCCATTTTGTATTTTACTTAAACACTATGTATTTCCTAGTTTGGTTCATGGAAAGAACCTAAAAGCAACAATGTCCCAGTGGCAATGAACATACCCAACACCCATATTTTGGTTTCTAAAACTATTCTCCTTGGAGAAATGACTGGTACCGAGCAATCTGTGAAATCTGCAAGATGAGCCTTAAGCATCTCATAGTGCCAGAAAGCAAATAAGAAAAGATGTAATGATAGTGGTATGTCCGAGAAAGAGGAACAACTGAAAGAGCTCCCAATGGCCATAGCTAGAAAAACTTGAGTAATAATGTAGCATTAGATTATGACCCAAACTATAAAGACCCAGAAGTCCACACTGGTAAATAATTGAATGTATAATTGGGGGAGAGGTGACAGTTTCTGTATAAAAGAATTTCATATGACTTAATTTCCCCTCCTTGAGGTCTTTATCCCTTAAGTGTGACTTATGCTTAGTAATTGGCTTTCAAGGATTGCAGTAAGAAAAGGATGGTGTTTATCTTCTGGTGCAGAAACCTGTCAAACACTTAGCCAGGTAATCAAAGCTAGCATCATCAATGGTAAGTTGTGTTAATAGTTATTCTTTTATTTTGTGGTGAGCTCTATTATGGCTCTCTCCTTCTGTGGTCATTCTGCCAAAAGCCCACAGTGGCCTTCTTACCATGAAGGTAATTTCTCCTACAAACTTGAATTGAGGTATGTTCTTTAGAATACCTGACACATGTCCCTCAAAACTATGAAAACCATAAAAACCAGAAGACCTTGAGGATATGTCCTAGCCTAGAAGTGTGTAGGGTCTGATTAAGACAATACCATGTCCTGGATGCAACTTTGCAACAGAAAAAAGGAAACTAAAGAAATCCAAATGAAAAGTTTCAAAATGTTCAAAACACACACACACACACACACACACACACACACACACACACACACCTTAAATTTGCCATGAGTGGCAAAGCTGTCTTAACGGTTGGAAGATACTCACCTGGCCTCAAAGACTTGTTCCTTTGAAGCAGGCCATGTAGTTCATTTCTTCTAATGTTGTAAACCTTAACCTGCAGGAAGTGTCCCTGGGATCGCTTCATTATTGCTTGTATTTGTAGTTGTCTTTATTGAGTAGTAATTCCTATTGGTAAAATCATAGTAAGATCTCAGGGGGGAAAAATCCTTTTTTTTTTTTATTCTTTATGGAAACCACTTTTGCCTGAATCACCTATCTGATATGGTATTGGGTATATCAGCATTACAATAAGGCCAAACTCCCCCCACCCCCATAAAAGTAAGATGAATTTTGAAATACTGAGACATCATTGTTAAAAAATGATAACCACTGTCGCCCCTGAAAATTTTTCATGTGATTAACCAGGCTACAAAACTAGCTCTAGTGGGTGTTTTTTTTTTTTTTTTCTTTCTTTCTTTCTTATGGGTTCTAACATTCCTGATTCTCCTTCTGTGGGCTGATTTTTCCACGTTGACTATTTATTTTTTTTAAAAACCTAGCTGTAGTTTCTTAAAAGATTTTAAAATTATTTTTTAAGTTTTTATATTCTTGGGCAGTATATCATTCAGGAAGAATAGACTAATGTGCTGAAACCAAAGGCAATGAAAACTAAAGTTTCTTAACCTGAGAGATAAGACTAATGGCAATTGCCTGTCTTTAAAGCAATATTATCTAGTTTATGGGCCATTCTTTGGCTCGAATTTTGGTCCAGTATATATCTGGTCATAAACTCTGTATTACCAAAATAAGTAGGGAAATGATGATGTTACACTTCAATACATTTTTATTTCTTAAACTGGCTTTTGAATAACTTCTCCTTCAAACCACATTACACATTTACTTTTTCTTTGTATTAGTGTTAAGGGTAATACCTTGTGTTTTATTTTTATCCTATTTATACTTCATAGAGAAATACTTTCATTGAGTAGGTTTTAAAATCATTTTGCAAGTGCTTCTATGGCCTAGAAAGAATACACTTAGCCTATTACATAAATGATAACTTGGATAAATGCCATGTATTAATGCCTAACTTAGAGACTTGCTTTTAGACCATTCTAGTCCAACTTCCCTACTCAGAAATAGATGCATAATACACACTGAGTTCAAGAAACCACATTTTTATGTAGAATACTCAAATTGAAACAATTGTGAGTGATAATAAAATGGCAAAGCATATTTGATGCTTATGTGTGACTCAGTTATTTTTGGGTGTGTTTTGATATTTTATGGAAAAGACTTCTCTAATCCAAAAGGCCATAGGGTTCCTTAATCTTGGCACCAGTATAAGATGACATTTTATCAACTGTTACAGTAATTCTGTTGTACTCTAAAACTCTTAAATCAGTGTATTTCTCTTCTTGCCCATAACGTGTACTATGCATTTTTTCTGCATATATTTTAAGCTGCCTCTAAAACATTGGCATTAATTTTGTTTCACCTTTTTTTTTTTTTTTTTTTTGAGTTTATTTTGACAGAGTGTGCAAGTGGTGGGAGGGACAGAGAAAGGAGAGAGAATCCCAAGCAGGCTTCATGCTGTCAGCACAGACCCTTACAAAAGGCTCCATCCCATGAACTAAAATCATGACCTGAGCTGAAATCAATATGTGGACTTAACTCCCTGAACCACGCAGATGCCCCAGATTCATCTTTATAAAGAGATTAAAATATTTTAGATTCTAAGTATCTTATGATGTTCTTTCACTTTACTCTGAAGTGTTGTTGGCAGTTTTCCCATTCTGAAAAAGGATTTATTTTGCCTTTATTTTAAAAATATATTTTCAGAATACATAGGATTCAGTATTTTTCTTAGTATTTCATGATCTGTTTCTTTATAAATATTGACTTTTCTGACTGGTATTACAATTTTCCCTTTAGTAGTTTTATGATGTAACTTGATATGGTTTTCTTATGCTTACAGGTTATTAAACTTGAATCTGTGGATTCATACTTCTGATAAAGTTTAGACTGTTCTCTCCTATTCTTTAAATAGTCTGCTTATCCATCCACTTTTTCTAGGATTCTAATGATATATCCATTACACTATTAGATTTCTGTCCCTCGGGTTAATGAGGCTGTGCTGAACTTTGGATAATTTTTGTGCTTCATTTTGGATAGCAAAATATCATGTTAATACTTCAGTATGTAGTCTACCCTTAATCTCCTCCAGTTTAATATTCAAGATTTTAATATTTCATACTAACTGTATTTCTATACATATTTGTTACGTGAGTTCAATTTGCTTCCAAGCTTTTGTAAAGACCGATCCAGAGCATATCCTAATGCTAATATGGGCCCCCTACTAAAACACAATTATTGTATATATTCTTCTGATGTTCTTCCTGTGTATTAGAGTCTCTAGATCCTGATTGGTGGGAATGTAAACAGTTCTCAGCTCTAGGTGAGCTCCAGGAATTGTTTGGCAGACTGCTTGGCAGTGATTTGCTGTTTTGGAGTTTTGTCCCATGCCTCTACAGAGAACTACTCTACCCAAGACTTGAAGGGACGGTATCTTGTGTAGTTTTATGGTTCTTGCTCTGTGCGGCTGCCTGAACTCCAATATTCTATACGTATTACAGCTACTTTAGCCTTCCTGAACTCCAATGTCTGTCTCTTCAGTTCAGTAAGATTCCT
The DNA here is from genome assembly GCA_017311185.1 of Proteles cristata cristata. NCBI lineage: Eukaryota > Metazoa > Chordata > Mammalia > Carnivora > Hyaenidae > Proteles > Proteles cristata. Next base: position 976,232 of record JAESUZ010001400.1, read on the forward strand.
AGACTTAATTCACACAGCCTTTGCTGGGATTTGGAAACAGACTCCTGTGGTAATCCAGGACAATTAAAAGATTTACTTCATATTTCCCCCCTTCTCTTTGGTATCACAGTTCTGCAAGGCGGTTGCCTTTTCATATATTTTGTCCAATTTTCCAGGTGTTTAGGATGGGATTACAATTCCTGAGTCAGTAAGCTTTTTGGAGCTGTTGGGTGAACTTTAAAAGCTCAGGAAATCTTCCACTTTATGTATTTTAAACAGCTGACTTCTACATTTTAGAACTTTATTAAAATTTGATTCTTAACCTTTTATTGAAATGGAATTCTGTCAAAGTGTATATTAAATGTTTCTGCCCCTCAATCTTGTCTACCTCCTGCTAGAAACACACAACTCCCCGTAAAACACTCAGAACACATACATGTGACATGCACTTACAGCGAGTGACCTCTTGAGGGGGTTCCCAGCAATATCCCCATTTCCAAATCATTTGACTTATCAGCATGTGACCCTGTTCTTGAAACACCATATTCTTTTTGCTTTCAGAATACAACCAGCCCTTCTCTTGCCGGCTGCTGCTTCTCCTATTTCCCTGCTGTTTGCTTTTGTTCCCTCAAAGATGTCATTGTAGAATGTTCTGGGGCTTAGTATTTTGTCCTCCAGTCCTTCTTTGATCTCCAGTTCCATGTAACAGCTATAAGCCAACAATGACATAATTATCTCCAGCTGGACCTCTTATCTGAACACTAAATTCACATATCTAAATACTTGAACATTTTTACTTAAATTTCCACTAAATATCTAAATGGTAATCTGTGAAACTGAGTGTTTCTCCCATACAAAACTCACTTCACCTGCACTCCCTGCTATCTAACGGGATAACATCCACATCCTTCCACCTGATTTTTCTTGGCTCGTTACCTTTTTGACAGCCAGTAGTCAGTGTCAGGAATTATGGTGCTGCCTTTCCAAATGTATTCAGAGTCTAGTTCTGTGCCTCTTCTACCACCTGATACTGACCAGTCATTATTTCTGTACTACAATGCATTTTAAATAAGCACATAAACCTAAGTTATAGATACTTGAGCAATAATTTTTAAAAGTTTAATATAAAGTGCATACCATTATGACTATAATCCTATATGTTGAGTGTTCTTACATGTCAGAGGCCAGGTCCAGGGGTCCCTGAAGGATGGATGGTGTCAGCGAGGGAGGGATGAGAGAGGCCACAAGAAATTGTTTCTGGTCACGAGGCAGGCATCTCTGCTCTGACTGGGGCTCAACTTGATTTTGTAATTGGGGTATGGCACAGAAGTGGTATTTGCCTTAAGCAATGATTTCTGATAACCACCTTCTTTGACATGTAAGAATTTCCCAGAACATAGATTTGTAGAAGACTCCTGCATAACCTTTATCAATAGTGATTGAGATAGGTGGTTTAGATGCTTATCCTATGGGGAAGGAAGGTACCTTTAGCATACAAGACAATGTTTTTAGCATAAAAAGGGTGAAGTTAGTTCTTTGTGGGCAGGGGTCAATAGCTTGTTTGTTAAGGAGAAGTATTAAGAAATACAGGTCTTTCAGGAAACACAATGTTTGCTCCCATAATCAGAAAAGAAGTTCCTCAATAGGTCCCTTCACAGGGTGCAATCAGCATATTCAAGGCCAGAATAAGTTACTCCAGATACTGATCACAAATGCATTGCGGGTGGCTGATGCTCCAAGCAGAAACAATTGGGTGGGGTGGATATCTGTCCTTAACTCTAAATTAGGCTCTGTCTCAGGGCCAGGCTCAATTGTAACTCTTGTGTTCTTAGCCCCCTTTATTATCTAAGTCTTGGATCTGCAAGGCCCATAGGAAGAGCCTTTTGACAATCATCCACAGTGCTTTCATCTGAAGTCTCTTTTGAAAAGGCAGGAATATGCTTTTCCTTATGAGCAGTCTGTGTGGGGAATATTGGTCTGTTCTGGAATATTGTGAGGCCTGGTCAATACCCGCAAGCTTATTTCCAACATGAGCCAGTAGTAGCAGAAGGAGATCCCAGTTTTGGTTTCTCATGGCAGGAGCTGTGCAAATGTTGTGATTTCCTCACTGTGACTGTCATCCAGCAAGGCCGGTGTGGCTCCCAGCAATTACATTATAACTTAATTACAAAGGAAAATGAAACTTTAAAAGAGGCTTAAAGCCCAAAATGATTTTATTGAAAGGACTTGGATGTATTTCATATAAAAAAAAAATTATATAGCATGAACACCTGGAGGAGTAAATAAATAACAGATTGGGGAAAAAGGCTATATTCTCTCAGCTTTCTGGAGTACAAGGATTTCTGCCTTACCCTTTCTTGCTAGGACAGCTCTTATTGTCACTTGACCCCTAGCTCTGGATGGAGATGCTCTCTCAGGTCCAGAAGACTTAAGACTTCTGTCAAGCTTTGTATCATGATTGCTCAAAACCATAATGGCCATTTCCAGTTGGGGATGTTCATGTTTATTTTTCCGGCTGGCTTAGGTTTCTTACATAAAGCCATAGAATATAAAGATGATCCTTTCAGGGCTGATAAACCTAAGAAGGTGGTAGTTTCATAGAGACTTGATGGGAATTTTGATATAATCACTTTTACATAATGTATTCCTTTGTTTATATTTTGTTTGTAATGTTTATATGTTTTGAGACCTAGAACACAAGCAGGGGAAGAACGGAGGATCCCAAGCAGGTTGCCTGCTGTCAGCTTGATGTAGGGCTCAATCTCCCAAACCATGAGATCATAACCTAAGCCAAAATCAGGAATTGGACATCTGACCCACTGAGCCACCCAGGAACCCTACACAATGTATTCCTAAGAAAACCTAAAGTTTCTAGAGTGTAAGGAGTTTGATCTTGCTGTAAGATCATACAGCAAATACCTGTGAACCTGTGTCTTAGGTTTATGCAATCACAGACTCCAAATTACGTGTTTTATGTGAAGTGATTCATTCTAACTTTCTAACAAAATAAAGCACTGTCCTAGTCGAGTAATTGTATTCAGGTTGTTGTAGCCTCATAAAATGATTTAAGTAGTTTACCATCCTTTAAGTAGTAGAATACTTATTTCTTTTAAATGAGAATTAACTATTAACTGAAATTTCTAAAGCATATTCTGTCCTCTTTCAGTAATCAAATATATATGAGGTATGTAATATGCAATCTATCAGTTTTGCTTTAGATAATCTGAAATGATCTTTTGGGTTCACTACATCATCTCCCAATCTTGGAGACTGTCTGTAGTGGTAGCACACACAGAATAGGGACAGTGAGGCTTTTCTTCCCAGGAAGCAGCTTTATTCATTCCAGCATGGGCTCAGTGGGCTAAGAACCAAAACCCTGAGCCTCGGAGTGCAGTGCGGGGTTTAGCTTTTGTACAATTTTTGCTTTTTTGCCCTTTTGTCTCCCAGATATAGTAACATAGAGTCTGAATGGGCAGTCTGTTACAGTTGTGAGGAATGTGGGCACACACACAGCCAGACTGCCTTCCCTTGTCCTGGGACTGTGGCCACATTCTTTAGGGAGGGGCTCTACCACATTTCCCACAGCCCTTTCAGAGGCTGATGTGTCCAGGAGATACTAAGCAAATAAGCTCCCAGAATTTATAAAATTTTAAGTGACAATATATATCTGGGAAAACTGATTTTTCTCAGAAAATATAAATGAATAGAAATGCAAAGTTTTCAGCCTATTTGGTGTAAAACACTTAAAACAATGATAAAGTTCTATACCCATATAAAGAATCTGTGTTGTAAAAATAAGCAACTTGATTTTAAGATGTTTCTTCCAGTAAATATAGATATCAAAGTATTTTTGAAGATCTCTTAAATGTATCAATAAGCTTACAAAAAGAACATCTAGGATATGCTAAAACTAGCAGATGTCCTACTGTAGTGAATGTGTAAATGTTTATGTAATGCTTGTAATATGAATAATAGACTAACTACGGAGATATTTTTATTTTGGTTAAAAAGTTAAAAGTCCTTTCTTTATCATAATCCTATCAGGTTTTCTGTTTTACATGTTCCCCTTTGCTGTCCCCTCTACAACTGTGGTAATTTGACTTTTGTTCAGTATTTTATATATCAACAGCTTACATTTTACTGCCTACAAGTTCCATTTAATCTTAACCTCTTGTCATTAATTTCTTGAATACATTTTAGAATATTTTAGTTGATCAGAGTGTAGTTTTCCTATTGATGCTTTCCATCTTCCCAAATATATGTATATTGTATTGAACGCTTCTATAGTTCAGCTAATCTTATTTTTCAAAGCAGAAATTTCAAGTTGGGCATTCGCAGATTTTGTGCTCATAATTGTCAACTTTATTCCTGCATCAATTATTAGCAACTCAAGACAACTGCTTACCTAATGGAACTTTGATCCATTTTCTCCTCACCTTCCGTGTTCCTTCATGAAGTGTCCCCATCTCAGTTTATAATGTGATTTGACCAATTTCACCAAAAATTTGGTAGTTATGGTAGATGGCTCACTTTCAAGACCTTTACGATATGAACAAGTTCTATTTTTTCTGAATATGTAACTTGCATACTTGTCTTGAACCCTTTGTGTAGATCTCCAGTTTGTGTCCTCCGTATAATACAGTCGTAAGATTGTTATACCTTCCATATGTTGATGCCATATCATAAAAAAGGAAATGACATCTACCCAAACAGCAATGGTGTATGAGTTGTCAAATCATTTGCCAAAATCTCCTAAGTTTTCAGAAATATGAAGGAATATTGGCCAGAAATGATTAAATTTATTCATAGCTGTCAGAGACTCCTAATTAAAAAAAGGTGATTAATAAAGAATTCTAGTGAAGTGTCCTCCTTGGCTTTTCAGGGCTCAGTATTTTTATTGGTGACTGGAATGATTATGTATATGTGCAAGGGAGTTTAAAGCTTTTGTGGGATAGTTAATCTCACAGATAAATGTGTTGAAGCAGCTGTATTTGAAGTTCACCAGCTCACAATCTTCAGAATATTGTTTGACCCCTTTATTTTAGATTTTTTTTTTAATAACAGATTATTCTCAAACAACCCTCTTGGACCTACCCATGCAAAATTCCTTGTAATCCATGATCTGTTCCATCATTCTACGTGTTTTATTTTCCCCTCATCCAGCAGACTGTCATTTTCTCCATACAGGTGAAACTTGAACAACATGGGTGTGCAACCTGTGGCTCCAATTGTGTTTTTTAGTAAATACAGTAAATATCTTATGATTTTTAAACATTTTCTTTAGCTTTAAGAGTACATTACATAATATACATACAGTTTACTGATTTATTGGTAAGGCCAACAATAAGCTATTGGTTGTTTTTTGGGAATCAAAAGTTATGCACATTTTGATCTGCAAGGTACATTGGTCCCCCAACCCACCTGTTCAAAGTACTTTTATAAGAACCAAGATGAATGTACTTCTAGAATTCTTCTGTGTTTCTGTAGCATCCTTAGTAAAAATATGACATAACACATCTTTACAAAGTAGTCTTTATTTTGGTTTGCTTTTACTTTTCTTTCTCTACACAAAGCTGAAAGCCACTGAGAAAGGCCTGAAATAATGAGTGCCTCTGTTTCCAGTACCAAGCACAGTGCCTAATAACAGAAAAATTAGTAAATTTCAGGTTAACAAATGGAAGTAGGGAGAAAGAAACCTAGCGTGATTTTGCAAATGTAGAAGGTAAGTTGTAAGAGGCATAGGAGTTTCTAAACTTTGGTTGAGGGAAAACTTGCAATTACAGTGAGCATTGATAATAGCAGAAATATGTGGAGAAAATGTATGTTTTATTTTATAATCTATAATAGCATGATGTGTTTCTTCAGAAAGAGCCTTTAGTACATAATGCATAATTTAACAGAAAACAAGACCACAACACTTTTCCATGGTTATTTGTCAATAGATCAATCGTGAGTGAGGGAAGGATTGCTCCATGCCCTGGGGGATACAAACTGGGTTAGACTGTCCATTGTTCTGAAAGCTCTTAGTCTTACATGAAGTGTGTCAAACACCTTTCAGTTTAAGTGCTAGAATAGTGAAGGTAATAAGATGGTGTGGGGACACAGAAGAGACCCCTACTATGCATCCTTCAAAGGTCTGAGGAACTAGAACTCCAAGAAGGAATAATTTGTGCAGAATCTTGGAAGTGAAGACCATAAGCCATTTAAGTGTACCATCTGGTGAGAGCAGAGATAAAGAAATAAACTGAAATATATGCTTTGTTTTGTAAGACAAAAGATCTTAGTCCACTGAATTGAAACATTGGAAAATTGGGTCTCACTTGTACAGTATTTTATTACTTAAATGTAGTGTTGAATTTAAAGTCAGATTGTATCATAGATGTTCTCTTCCTTCACACTCTGCTAAGAGCCATTTTGGGTTGCCTCAGACAGGCATTGCAACCATTAATTCCTATCCTCACAGGGGAATTGATGGAAACAGTGCACCTCGATTTTGTATTAAACTCACTTTCCCGCCCTTTCTTCTTTTTTTGGCCTTTATTTTGCCAGCATTGTGATCATTTTTTTCCTTGTGATTTTTTTTTTTTACTGGGTGTATGATTTCTAGTGAGCCATGTTTCTACAAGTTTTTGTGCTTTCACATATTGTTGTCCTTGCTAATGGGAAACTTTTCGGGGCACTTCTGCTGGGTAATGTCTTTGAGTAGTATAACTTTCTCTGGTTCTTATCATGTAGGAAACTTAAAATATTAACATGAAGGTAGAGTTAAACCTTAGGTGGTTCCTACCCCAAGTGGCATACTTGTAGGTCTTTAGTTAAAATTGTTAAATATAAGTATTTAGGATTTAAAATCATTGAGATGGACCTGTTAAATGAAGTCAAATAATTTTAATATCTCAGTCATTAAATTGTCAAATCAATTTCAATAGTCAAAGGCATAATTATTCCAAACTATATACTTTAATTGTTATTTTCATATATGAATTGCCCAATTTGCAATTTGTTTCCAGAGGGGCAATTGGAAGCTAACATCCAGTGGTAGAATGCATCACTACAATTTTTCTGAAGCAAGGGAACCAGCATTAAGTCAAATCTTTAAATACAGGTGACTATCCACTACACAGAAGTGTAAATTTTGTATAATGTTATAGGAAATGTGAAGATGAAGTAAAGTTTATTCTGAGGTGGGAAACAATAATCGTGAGTTCTAAATAGTTGGGTAGAAGAACTGAAGTCCTTATTCTAGAAAATGGAAGGTTTCAAGGATGTGTAAAATCCTTACCATATTTGAAATTGTCTTATGTGGAAGAATCATTAGATTTTACTACCATTTTAATTGTTGCTTTAGAATGGGAGGGGGTGACTCAAGTTTAAGATGGAGAAACATACTTGTATCCTTAGAGGAGTTTCTACATAACAATGAGGTAAGTCAAGAGTTGTGAGTAGTTCCTCTACAAATAGGACCTTGCTATATCATGTAGTATTTAAGTGTTAATTATGTGGGAATTGTACTAATTGTCTTCTAAACTTCCAATTCTCTGCATTTTCAGGACTAATCCTATTATATGCTGTAAAGACAAAAATTGATAAAAATGTCACTTTCTTCAGCTGTACCATCATTCTTTGATTAAAGCTTCTGTCACTGTCCAGAATAATTATTGAAAATCACCTACCCTAAATTTCCACTTGGTCTTAACCATCCATCTATAAGCCTCTTAACCTTTTGAACTTCATTTCTAGTATAACAACCGTGGTTCTGACTAATCTCTGGAGAATCATGGCTCATTCTACTTACTAGCTGAATGATCTTGGATAAGTAACTTAAGATCACTAACCCCAATTTCTTTATCTACAAAACTGAGAAAATTGGACTATAATCCAATTGCTTTGAAAAGGAGTGAAATATATTTGCATGCGAGGAGCTTGTCAAACTTGATAATTAGGATTATTTTTTTAACTATAGCTATCCAAAGGTATAAACTATATCCAACTATATATATATATATATAAACTATATCCAAAGCTATAGTTTAACATCTATATAATAAACTAATATCTGTTAAGTTAGGCTTGCTAACATAACCAGGTTATATATGCACACCAGATATTTTTCAATGAAACCGTACCCTCTAATTTATACTTATTGCAAGATCATTATCCAGTATTTTTAGAAGTGTCCATAAGTTATAAATACCACAGATACTTAGTTTTGGAGTGGGGGGAGCTTAAAAGCATTGGACCATGCTTACAATATTACCAGTAATACATTTAGCTGTTTTGCAGACTATAATCAATTTTGAAATCATTCCAGTTGATTCATGGTATTTGTGTAGGGCCCCTCCCTAAGAAATATGGTGAGAAAAGACCTCCGGGTGTAAGGGAAGGCAACCTGACTGTGTGCTTATGTGACCCACCTTAGGACCCTGTAACATGAGAAATCCCATTCAGACTAGGTCTATATGTACCCATATATGGGAGACTGAGAAATAGAAAATGCATAAAAGGCTACACCGGGCACATGGGGCTCAGTTTTTTGGGTCTAAACCTTCTGAGCCTTTGCAGACATGCATAAAATTGCCTCCTGGACAGAAACGCCTTGGTGTCCCATCTCTGTGAGAATCCTGCTACATTTCTTGAGGACTAATCCAAGATTTGGAGGTGTGTTTCCACCAATGTCACCTGGGTGCGAACCTCAGGGCACCGGGAGAAGTGACCTTGCTTGGTGCCAGCAGAAATTCCTTCAGTGAAAACTAAGAGTTAAAATTCCTTTAACTGTAATTAAGACTGGTAAGGAAGTAACTCCATATGTGTGTAAAATAATAAGATATACAGAATGGGAATACATTTTTGTTGAAGGTAAAAGTAATTTTGTCCTAAACGAGAATGGTGGTTTAGAGAAAAAGGGCTTAGGTCAAAATCTGAAAGCAAAGAAAAATTGTAGGAGGTTTTGGAGGGAAATCTTTAGAAAGAAACTTTATATGTGGTCAGTATGGAGTAAGGTTAAAACAAATGGATTTTAAAAGTACACTGGTATATTAAAATTCTGCATTGCTCTGTTAAAACGGCAAAGTTTTCTTGGATTGTGGGTATGCTTTTGATGTAAAAATGTTTTCTTTTTAACATTTTGTCTGCTCAGAAAGATGGAAAGAAATAGTTTTAACCTAAAGGGCAGGACCACAGGACAGCATGCCCTTCTGAGTTATTTTTTTTACTCAAGCCTTGGTTGAAACTCTCCCTCCTTTGACTCAAAAGCTGAGGAGATGGTGGAGATATCCTCCCTGGTAACCTCGAAATGTTCTTCATTTGTTTCTGTTTAGCAAAGGGATAGATGCCTGTGCCAGATAAGGATAGTGCCAGATAAGGTAAGATAAAGGGCTTTTACTGGAATACATAGCCATTTTGCTACACTTAGCCCAGTGTCTACCAATTTATAAAAACCTAGATGCTCTAAGATGAATATCCACATGGTTAGAAGATATTTACGTGAGCACTGCTGAAAGGGGCAAGGGAATAGACTTCGACTTTGACCTTTTTAGCCACCTTGACCGTCAGTTTTATCCTTACAGAAAATGTTTTTTCATCAGCCTTTTAAAACCTGTTTGTAAAGAGGATTACTGTTGGGCCAAAACAAAATTAGCACTACCACCAGCTACCACCAGGGAAGTCTTGCTTGGTCACAGTTGATCCCTCCAAAGTCCTGCAGGCAGAAAACAAATAGGAGAAATCGGCGAACACCAGGTCAGTTGTCCGAAGTAGGGTCAAGCCTGGGTAGGAGCAAGTGCACTTCCCAGTACCTGAGACTGGTGAAGCCTTTGGCTGCCAATCAAATAACCAGCCAAAACACAGGGTCAGGAGATGACACTTCTCCTGGTCCACTATAGAAAATGGAGATAAGGGATTTTCCCTGTAGATGGTCCATTTCCCAGCCAAGGCCAATGCACCATTGGGATGCATTCTGAAAAATTGGGGTGATTGTGATCTATAAATTCTGAAGAAAAAGTAACTATTACGGGGCTGGAAGCCCTATAGGGAACTTCCGGTTTCCTACTGGGGCTTGGTAGTCCCATCCCATTGAGAAAAGGATATTGCCACCACTTCCAAACGTGTGCTTTAGACAAATTACAGAGGTCAAAGGTTAAGCCCTTAAATTATGCTAAATTAGCCACTATTTTACAAACATAGAATGAGAACCTGATGGTCTTCCTGGAGAGGTTGAGAGAGGCTCTTATTATATATATGTCTATCTTCCCTGACCCCTCTAAGGCTGGGGTGATTTTAAAGAACAGATTTGTCACTCAGCCCTAGATATTCAGTGGATATGCCAAAAATTGGCTCTTGGTTGGAAGGGATCCTGGAGGAGGAGTCTTATGAGCTGACAATCAGGTATATTACAACCAAGATTTAAAAAAACAAACAAAAAAACCACCTTTTTTTTTTTTTTTAAGAAAATCCTGAGGCCTTAGTTGTGGCCTTATGTACTACGTCAGATCAGACTTCCTAAGATTCTGACACTAATTGCCACTTAGGTGGCCAGTCAGCACACTGAGAAACTATTCTCAGAAGGGACAAAAGTCGCAGCCCCTCAAGCCGTGCCTCTTATGTGGAGACCATCAGTGGGAGTCTGAATGCCCTCTGGGACCTCCATTTGCAAGGACTTCGATAACCAGTGTCTCTGAAAGGGACTGATGGGCCTGGGACTCTTGTAACTCTGGAAAATCCACATAACTAAAAAGCCATTCCATTTCCTTCTTGATACCAGATCACCTTTTCTGTCTTCCTTTCCACTCCTGGCCAACTGTCCAAATGCAGCATAATTAAATTTTTTTCTCAGCCCCTGGGATGCAGATGGGGAAAGTAATTTTTTTCTCATTCTTTCTTGAGAATCCTAGAGAGCCTTACTCTCTTGCTAGAAAGGGACATTACAACTGAATTATAGACTGTAGTGCTACTAACTCCAGGACAGATAAATAATTGAGTTTTTGTGAATTACTGGATACTGGGGCTCAGGAAAATAGCTTGGCTGCTACATCAGTTATTAAAGACTCAATCCCACCTACTCTCTCAAAGAAATAAACTAAGGTCTGACTCATGGACAATGATTCCAGCCCTCAGGATGGTTACAAACAGCAGGGGCAATTATTACCTAGCTCACAGAGCTAAAAGATGATTAAAGCACTGCATCAGGCCTTTTGTTTAGGGAAAGATACAGCTTACCAAATGGTTCAAAAGATACTAACTGGGACAAAATTTTTCAAAGACCATTCAAGTAGTATCAGCCTATGAAGTCTGTCTTAGAAACCATTCTCTCAACCACAAACTTGCCCTCCCAGGCAATCAAGGAACTAGAGCTTATCCAGAGAAAACTGGCAGTTAGATTTCACTCATGTCAAGGTCAAAGGCGTTTCAACATTTGTTGGTATGGGTTAATACTCTTACTAATTGGGTAGAGGCCTTTACCTGCAAGACAAAAGGTATAAGAAATAAGTTTTGCTTTATAAATTACCCAGTTTGACTTAAGTAAAAATTTGCAAGTTGATAATGGTAAATGGTTGCCTTGACTTTCTCTGGTAGGACTCCTGGCTCTTGGAAAAGTTTTACAACTCAAAATAAAGCAAACGGTTTGCTTATACTCAGCAAAACTCTTAATATTTCACAAGCATTAGATGTTTTAGATTAAAAAAAAAAAACCAGGGCAGAGTCTTGGAAAATAGAGCCGCCATTGATTGCTTACTGCTCCTCCATAACCTGGGTTATGAGAGATTACCTGACACATATTATTTCAATATAACCAATAATTCTTAGAGCCTTGGAACTGATAGATGACATTCAAAGACAGTCAAAGGTCTGGATTGTTAGACTGGTTTGGGAACTGAGGACATTATCTTAAGATGCCATCCTGTTGGTCAGTATATTTGTGTTTTTCTTTTTGTGGCTACCGAATGGCTTGTCTTTATGCTGCCTCATGCCTGCCATACTTCCTGTAGAACCATACGATGGGCCACTGGACTGACCCTTTGGTAGACTTTAACTGTTGCACCCCCACACCATCCCTTATCAGCTTGAAGCCAGAAAGGTCGTCATCCCTGTTCCCTAATGGCAGGGGCCCTATTCCAGGGAGAGGAATGAATAGGAAAGGGGTTAACATTAGGCAAGGAGAGATAAGGAACCTTCAGGGAGGCAGATTGCAGCTGACTATGGGAAGCTAAAGAAGCAGACCACATTCTCCCCTTATGAAATCCTTTATGGGCACCCTCCCCCTTTATCAAGGACATAAGTGGGGGGAGGGGTTCCAAATGAGATAAAAAATATAACCCTAAGGCAACATATGTGGGCCTTTACCTCTACCCTAACCAGCTTACGCCACTGAGTTGGGGACCACAGACATTCACCCCTTTACACCTAGGAGATGCTATATGGATAAAGGAGTGGACTGTCCAACCCCTAAAACCCTTCTGGAGTGGCCTGCTCACTGTCATTTTGTCCACCCCCTACTGCAGTAAAGATGGCTGAGGTGGGTCCTTGGATTCACTACAGCAGAGTGAAGCTGGCATCTTGACACTGAGAGTGCCTTCCTGGTCCATCGATGCCATGCAAGCTGACCACAGGGAAGAAGCAATCCACTCCAGAGTTTCTGGGAGACTGCAGCCCTGCTTTAGTCACTCTGGAAGCTGACTAATCCATGCACAGGAGAATCTTGAGGAAGTGATGGTCCAGTGGACCAAATTGGCTGTCCTTATTTTCTGTATTTGTTTCCTTACTGTGATACCCTGTCCCCCCTTGTGTCATTGATGTTGGGGTTCTTGCTCTACTTTTCACCCTAGGATGGACAGAGGCTGCCCCAGCCATCTGTGAGTATGGGGAGTGGATAGGCTGCTTCATTGGTACCAACATGTGGGATCAATGGACATGGGAGGCTAGAGAATTAGATCACTGTGAACCTTATGGTTGTAACAAAATACCCCAGTCCTTCTACTGGGGTTTGGCTTCTCAAAAACCTCAATTATTGGGGAAAAACTCTTGCCTGGTACGGGAGAAAGTTCACCGTCTCTATTAGAAGCTTAACATGCCTAGGCCAAAGATTTTATAACTCCGCCTCCTGGGAAACCCAATGCTGGGGATCCCCAGATCACCTTGAGCTGGATCTCCACCCTTTGTCCAATTTCTCTCATCCCCCAAAGGCCTGGGGCAATGCAGCCATTGAGTAGTGGGCCCTCGGTGGACTGTACTGGAAATGTAGAAGGACAGCATCAACAGTACTTCCCCTCAGCTTGTCAGGATCATGTGTGCTGGGAACTATTTGTCCATCTTTCTTCCTGCTCCTAGTTGCCGGAGACCCTGCCTAGTTATTCAGATGACAGTTTTCAGCTCTTGGGGGATTAAAAAACCTTATAGGAATTATCTTCTTGATCTTTGAAGCTTACTTAATCCTACCTTGCTGAGCTCCCCTGGTTATACATTCTGTCTCCAGCCTCTTTGAGGCAATGGTCAAATGAAAAATGACCATGCATGTGATGATATGGAAATATAAACCTCTAAACCAAGATGATGCTCTTTGACCTAAAATAGGGGGGATGTGGTTAGAAAAGACCTCATGGTAAGGGAAGGCAACCTGACTATGTGTTTATGTGACATTCCTTATGACCCTGTAACAGGAGACCACCCAACCAGGCTGTATATCTATATCTTACTCTTATGGGAGACTGAAGTAGAAAATGCATAAAACGCTGTACAGTGTGGCATTTGGGGATGAGTATTTTTGGGTACAGACCCTCTGAGTCCATGCTGGCACAAATAAAGTTTCTTCCTGGCCAGAAAAACCTCGGTGTCCTGAGAATCCTGCTACCGTATTATACTATTTTATATTTTGTTACTTTTCTAAAGAGTGCAAGAAAGGGAGAGGAGTAGTGAGAGAGGGAGAGAATTGCTAAGAGTGGAGCCTGAGATGGGCCTCAGTCCCACAACCCTGGGATCGTGACCTGAGCCAAAATCAAGAGTTGGGTGCTTAACTGATTGAGCCACCAGGCACCCCTAGTTACATTACTTTTTGAAATAACGGTTTTAGGTGTGCAACTTACTGTGATCATTCTACAGTTTTTACAAAGCTCACGTTAAGTCCAGTTAACATCACTCTACATAATTAAATGTCATCAGAACTTTTAAGGTTTACTCTTCTATATGACTGGAAATTTGTACCCCTTTATCCATTTCCTCTACCTTCTGCCTCTCTTCTCTGAAAACCACCGATCTGTTTCTCATGAGCTTTTTTCCTTTTTTTTTTTTTCTTTTTAATTCCACATAGGTCAGGTGGTATTTGTCCTTCTTGGTCTTCTTTCACTTAGTGTAATCCCTATGAGTTCCATCCATATTGCAAATGCCAAGATTTCATTTTTTATAGTTGAATACTATTATGTGTATGCCACATTTCCTTATCCGTTCATCCATTGATGGATGCATAGGTCATGTGGTCATTTCATTTTTGTGCGTATACCTTTTCTGTTCTCCTCATGCTATGTGTTGAAGAGACTTTTCCCATTGTATATTTTTGGGTGTTTTGTCATCAAATGGCCATATTGCACAGGTTTATTTCTAGGCTCTGTATTGTTTCATTGATCTGCTTTGATGCCAAAACTATACTACTCTACTATAGCTTTATATAGTTTGAAATCAGGGAGTGTGATGCCTCCAGCTTTAAGATTGCTTTGGATATTCAAGATCTTTTGTTCCATACCCCTTCTAGGATGGGGGGTTCTATTTCTGAAAAAAATGCCATTGGAATTCTGATGGGGATTTTATTAAATCTGTAGATTGCTCAGGAAGTATGGACATGGCAACAATTTCTTCCAATTCATGAGCATGGAATAGCTGCTTATTTCCTCAATTTCTTTCATTCCTGTCTTATTTTCAGTGTGCAGGTATTTTACCTCCTTGGTCAAATTAATTACTAAGTATTTTTTTATGTAAATAGGATTAACTTGTTACAACTTATCAGTGTCTAGAAACAGCAGATTTTTGTATATTGTGTATCTAGCAATCTTAAAAATTTGGTCATTCTACCAGTTTTTTTGGTGGATTCTTTAAGGTTTTCTGTATATAGTATGTTATCTGTAGTAAGTTCTAATTTGGATTCTTTTGTTTTTTTCCTTGCTGAATTGTTGTAAAATTTCTATTACTATGTTGAATAAAGGTGGGAGTGGGCATCCTTGTCTTGTACCTGATCTTAGAGGAAAGCTTTCACTTTTCACCATTACGATATTAGCTATGGGCTTTTTATGGGAATTTTATTATGTGGAGGTACATCTTCTCTGTACCTACTTTAAGAGTTCTTATAATGAATATCCCTTGTACTTTAAACAGTTTTCTGTCCGTATGTTGATGAATAACTGATTTAAGTTGAAAAAGCAAAAATTGTACTGGGCAAAATTAAAGAGGTTAGAAAGAAGCACTATGAACTTCACTCCATTGAAATGCATGGAGAAGTAAGAGTTGGGGTAGGGTTGCAGGAATCTTAGGCCATTTGTGGCCTTCCCCAAAGTAAAAGTCAGTTTTTATCTTCCTGACGGGATCCAGTTTTAAAACATGTAGAAGGTGCCCATGTACCATTAAGCTCCTACCTTCCTATAGAGATTGGGGTGCACAGGAGTGCTATATTATTATACTTCAAAGAGATGGCTCCTAGGTCCATGAAAAAGACAGTCCTGGGTTATAAAAAGTGAAGTGATTAAAAAAAGTACATCCAAAGGAGGCAGAGAAATTACAAATTTTCTGAAGTACATGCTGTAACAAATGGTGCGGAGGGACCTCTTTGATTAGGCCATTTGGATACTTTAATAGCCACCGTAAGGAAGGAAGTCAGTTGCCTATTGGCATGAAGTCTAGCTGAGAGAAACATTCTTTGTCTCGCTAACTAGAATCTTGGACATGTGCTGAGGGAGGAAGGAAAAAATCATTTTAACTATGTGCTAAGAAAAGCCATTCTGTCACATAGTTATTGAGACTTAGACTGCCTCATAACTTGTATGGATCTGTCCTTAATCATGTTGTATTTCTGATCAGTACCAAGGATGATGGACGGAACACACATCCTCCCCTTGCTCCCACTCTTGGGAACTCTGAATATGAGATACACACGGGCACGTACTTGTTGAACCAGTCCCTGCCTCTTCCGAAAACCTCCCCAAGCCTATGGCTATCTACTACAGCACTATAATACGTGAAAGTATAAATAATAGGTATGTAAAGTATCTTAAAGTCAAGAATGAGGTGGTTGTAACTTAAGGAAGAAATGAGATTAGAAGCAAAATTTGTGCAGGTGAGGAATTTTGTCAAAGCAGCTAGATTTCAAGGTCTCCAAGTTCAGAATATTAAAAAGCAATATTATAAGGCTGGGGTGGTAATAAATGATTGATAATGTATAATGGGGAATCTGCATTTCCTGCCATTTGGTGGTTAGCAGATTTACTTTCAGTGTTTACTGAAAAACCGTGAAAAGCAGTATTTGACTCCATGTTAGTGTTTTTTGTTGGTATTGTAGAAGGAAAGGTAAATCATGTGGACATCTGGGAAGACAGAAATGCAAAAAATAAAACCAATAGTTCTCATTCTATTACAGCCACACGTTTAACTAACTCCCCAGAAAAGCTACTGTAAGAGAGCTAGCATTCACTGACAGATGAAGAGGGCATAAAAAATATGAAAACAAGCAGACAACCAAGAATTACTAAATGTTTTTCCAAGTGAGAAGGGGAACAAAATTCAACAAAGAATTATAATTCTAGGAATTGGAATTAAGGTGGTGTGCATAAAATTGTCATATCAAATATTACTAAAATATTCATAGAGATAGGAAGCCACAGAAAGATCATAAAAATAGGATAGAGATATTTGAAATATAAAATTTACATTAAAAAGTTTACTAACTTAATGTTTTCAGCTGAAGAGCAAATTAATGAACTACAGGATTCTTCCATATCTCACAGCAAAAGAGGCAGACAAAAATATGTATTGAATCTGAAAAATGTGAATATAGAGGATATTTTTTGGAAGTTCAGTCCTTTTAAAGAAATTCAAAGAAGTAATGAAGTAAAGGAGATAAATCATAAAGGGGGAAAGCTATAGCTGAAGAAAATCTTAACATCTTCACATGATGATTCCCAAAGGAATTTGAGAATGGAAAACAAAACTAGAACTAGTCAGTGTTATGACCTTTCACAGAAAGGAAAGAAAATCCTAAAGGTTTGTAGGAAAAAAGTGCCAAAACTACAAAAGAAAACCAAAATGAAACCACATTTCTCATGTTTAACACAAGTTGAGAGATAGTTGGAAAGATAAGTTTAGAAGCTGTGAATCAGTTGTACTTTGTGCCATGAAATTTAAAGGAAGGGGTAAAGAAGAGAAAAAAGTGGCTCATTACTAAGCTCTGATGAAATCAAACATCTGACATTGAGGAGTTGGCAACAAAGACTAAAACGATACAACCAGCGTGCTAGGAGAAAATTTCAGGAAAGAATTTCTTCAATTGTTATATCATGTTGAGAGACTGAGAAATTGGATAGAGATAAGTGTATTCAAAATATGGAGTTTTGGTGACCTTTGTTAAAACACTAGACCAGTCACTTAACACAAGTTTACGTAGGTTAAAAGTAACTGAGGTTCAAGAAATGGAAAAATTTTAGTTCCTTCGGGAAAAAGGATTAAGTATGATGTGAATTACTGAAAAAAATAGAAGAGACACTTAAAGAAAACCAACTCCTGGTTGTATGTGTATGGAATTGTGGAAAACAGCATGAGTGTAAGGTATTTAAATCTTTGTAAAAGAAGTACAGGAATTTTTATTTAAGAAGGGAAAGTATTCATTGTCAGAGATAATAGTGAAATATGTCCAATAGTAGGTTTATTGGCAGATTGCTGGGGAGAAGATAAATGTTTTGTTCTGAATTCTATTTTTTTCAATGATAAATGAGCCTAAATTCTGTTAAAGGTACATTTGTGGGGAGCTTTAAAGAGTACAAAGATTTTAGATAGTCCTTGTTAGGATAGGAAAGTGAATGTCAATGTTGAGTAGGTATATGGGTATGATTATCAGACATTTAAAATGAAAGTATGCATTCAGCTGTTACTCCATGATTTTCATATCTACACCGTGTCAGAGGCTGGCTCCAGCCGGAGTCCAGGGGTCCTGGGGTCCCTGAAGGATGGACGGTGCCGGAGAGGGAGGGAGGGAGAGAGGCCATGAGAGTCTTTCTGGTCCCCAGGCAGGCATCTCTGCTCTGACTGGGGCTCAACTTTATTTTATAATTAAGTGTTGGGGGGGGTGGGAGCGGCACAGAAGTGGCATTTGCCTTAGACAAGGATTTCTGATGACAGACTTCATTGATATGTAAGAATTTCCCAGCACATAGAATTTGTAGAAGACTCCTGCATAGCCTTTATCAATAGTGATTGAGGTAGGGGATTTAGATGCTTCTACTATGGGGAAGGAAGGTATCTTTAGCATACAAGACCTTTTTAGCATAAAAAGGGTGAAGTTAGTTCTTTGTGAGCAGGGGTCAATAGCTTGTTTAAGGAGTATTAGAAAAACACGTCTTTCAGGAAACACAATGTTTGCTCCCATAATCACAGAAGAAGTTCCTCAGTAGGTCCCTTAACAGGATGCAATCAACATATTCAAGGCCAGAATAAGTCACTCACAAATGCCTTGGGGGTGGGGGAGGGGGGCATGTTCCAAGCAGAAACAATGGGTGGGGGTGGATATCTGTCCTTAACCCTAAATTAGGCTCTTTGTCTCAGGGCCAGGCTCAATTATAACTCTTGTGTTCTTAGCCGCCTTTATTATCTAAGTCTTGGATCTGCAAGGCCCATAGGAAGATCCTTTTGACAATCATCCACAGTGCTTTCATCGGAAGTCTCTTTGGAAAAGGCAGGAATATGCTTTTCCTTAAGAGCAAACTGTGTGGGGAATATCGGTCTGATCTGGAATATTGTGAGGCCTGGTCAATACCCGCAGGCTCATTTCCAACATGAGCCAGTAGTAGCAGAAGGAGATCCCAATTTTCGTTTCTCATGGCAGGAGCTGTGCAAATGTTGTGATTTCCTCACTGTGACTGTCATCCAGCGAGGCCGGTGTGGCTCCCAGCAACACTCAAAGTTTTTATTCTGCCTTGGACTTTTACCTGGATGAAGGGAGTAGATAGTTATTCTTAATAAAATGTAAGGAAGACCTATCGATAGGACAGGGTGACCAGCAGTGAGGTGTAACTGCAGGAGATGGTTGTACAGAAACAATCTTCTAAATATATTTTGGCACAACATGACCCTAGAATTGCTTTAGTAGGAAAACTTGAGTAAGCTGCTCGGTGAATAAAAAGTTTTGATCAATATAATATGATTGAGGCAAGGAAAATATTTGTTGGGAACAGAAATTCAACAGAGTAAATTTGGAGATCTAAGTGGCTTTATTCATCAATTCACAGATCAAGCAGAAATCCCTTCTGGTAAATAGGCACTCTCAGAATTTGTATGAAATGGAAGGTTCATTATAGGGAAGAGGGCAGTCTGAGGCAAGGAAGTTATTGTAAAAGAAATGATTTTTTTAAAAATTTTTTTGGCCAGGTCATCTTTTTAAGGGAAGGGAATGGCAAAGCTTGTATTATGCAGATTACCTCATTTTATTCAGATTACCTGATTCCGGTATTGATCAGGAAATTTCAGATTGACTGTTCAAAGATCTCATTTCTAGGAGAGGTGGAACCTGCAAGTAAGTCTTGGTTTGCTGCCATAGAGCAGATGTCTCCATCTTGGGTCTATGTCTTTTCTAACATCTGAATATATTTTTCCTCTGATTACTAAAATTGAGCCAGACATCTCAATTCCTTAATTCAGGAACTTTTTCAAGGTAAAAAATAGAGGCACCCTGTCTTCGTTCATTGAGGCCACTGCAGTAAGTACTACAAATGGAGTAGTTTATAAACAAACTTCCAGAAAAAGTTCCAGAAAAAGTCTGCATCCTAATCAGGTGAAGGTCCTTTTCAGGTGGTAGACTTTCTCTGTAGCCTCATATTGTGGAAGGGACAACAGAGCTCTCTTGAGCCTTTTAAAGGCATCAATCTCATTCTTGACAGTGGAGCTCTCATGAGCTAGTCCCCTCCTAGAGACCCCATTTCCTAAAACCATTACGGTGGGCAGACGTTTAGGACTTCAGCGAATGAATTTTGGGGGGACACAAGCATTCAGACCAGAGCACAGCCTAATGTTCTACCCTGTATTTTCTAAAACTCTAAACAATGAGCTAGGTGATGATGGGGTCCCAAATTTATCTAATTTACATTTCTTATTACATCAGTTTTGGTAAGTTCCCATTTATATATTCCTTAAGCTTTCTATTTTGTTACAGGAGCTTTTCTCTCTCTAAACCAAGACTGTTAATGGTTTTCAAGCAGTGGGTTTAGAATGTCACAATATTTGATGGTTTTGTATCTTTTCTCCTTGCTTTCTTTTGAAAATTCAGTTTTTCTTTGATTTTGAAATAATTTCAGGGCGCCTGGGTGGCTTAGTCGGTTAAGCGTCCGACTTTCGCTTAGGTCATGATCTCGCGGTTCGTGGGTTCGAGCCCCGCGTCGGCCTCTGTGCTGACTGCCAGCTCAGACCCTGGAGCCTGTTTCAGCCTGTGACTCCCTCTCTCTCTGACCCTCCCCTGCTCACGCTCTCTCTCTCTCCTAGAAAAAAAAAACATTAAAAATAATTTCTAAAGTCTATACAATAATGTAGGATTCTAAAATATAACATGGCTTAATTTATATATTCATTAAGAATTGATAAAAGAACATAGTAAATCAGGACCAATATCTGGGAGTTTTCCTTTTATATAGATCTACTTTTAGACTATAATAGAGTACTAAAATTTTCCCTTTTAATTTTTTTAAATAGTTTGTTGTCAAGTTGGTTTCCATATAACACCTAGTGCTCATCCCAACAAGTGCACTCCCCCATGCCCGTCACTTCCCTTCCCCTCTCCCCTACTCCCATCAGCGCTCAATTTGTTCTCAGCATTCAAGAATCTCTTAGTTTGTCTCCCTCTCTCTCCCCAACTATTTTCCCCTTTGTTCACCCTCATGGTCCTCCGTTAGCTTCCTCCTAATCCACCTGTATGTGCAAACATATGGTGTCTGTCCTTCTCTGCCTGACTTATTTCGATCAGCATAATTCTATGTTGCTACAAATGGCCAGATTTCATTCTTTCTCATTGTCTTGTAGTATTCCATCATATGAATACACCACATCTTCTTGATCCATTCATCAGTTGATGGACACTTAGGTTCTTTCATGTTTTGGCTATTGTTGAGAGTGCTGCTATGAACATTGGGGTACATGTGCTCCTATGCATCAGCACTCCTGTATCCCTTGGGTAAATTCCTAGCAGTGCTATTGCTGGGTCATAGGGGAGTTCTATTGTTAATTTTTTGAGGAACCTCCATACTATTTTCCAGAGGGGCTGCACCAGCTTACATTCCCACCAACAGTGTAGAAGGGTGCCTGTTTCTCCACATCCTCACCAGCATCTAGAGTCTCCTGATCTTTTCATTTTAGCCACTCTGACTGGAATGAAGTGGTATCTCAGTGTGGTTTTTATTTGTATTACCCTGATGAGGGACGCTGAGCATCATTTCATGTGTCTGTTGGCCATCTGGATGTCCTCTTTGGAGAAGTATCTGTTTATGTCTTCTGCCCATTTCTTCACTGGATTATTGGTTTTACAGGTGTGGAGTTTGATGAATTCCTTATAGACTTTGGATACTAGCCCTTTATCTGATGTGTCATTTGCCTTTGGGGATGTGTCAAGTAAGAAATTGCTGCGGTTGAGGTAAAGGAGGTTTTTCCTGCTTTCTCTTCTAGGAATTTGGTGGTTTCCTGTCTCACATACAGGTCCTTGATCCATTTTGAGTTTATTTTGGTGTATGGTGTGAGAAAATGATCTAGTTTCATTCTTCTGCGTGTTGTTGTCCACTTCTCCTACTACGATCTGTTAAAGAGGCTGTCTTCTTTTGTATTGAATACTCTTTCCTGCTTTGTTAAAGATTAACTGGCTATACATTTGTGGGTCCAGTTCTGAGTATTCCATTGGTCTATGTGTCTGTTTTTGTGCCAATACCATACGGTCTTGATGATGACAGCTTTGTAGTAGAGGCTAAAGTCTGGGATGGTGATGCCTCCCACTTTGGTTTTCTTCTTCAATATTACTTTGGCTATTTGGGGTCATTTGTGGTACCATACAAATTTTAGGATAGATTGTTCTAGCTTTGAGAAGAATGCTGGTGTCATTTTGATTAGGATTGCATTGAACGTGTAGATTGCTTTGGGTAGTAATGACATTTTAACAATATTCTTCTGGCCCATGAGCATGGAATGTTTTTCCATTTCTTTGTGTCTTCTTCAATTTCCTTCATAAATTTTCTATAGTTATCATCAGACAGATATCCTATATATTTGATTAGGTTTATTCCTAGGTATTTGATTTTTCTTGTGCAATTGTGAATGGGATCAGTTTCTTGATTTCTCTTTCTGTTGCTTCATTATTGGTGTATAAAAATGCAACCAATTTCTGTACGCTTATTTTGTACCCTGCAACTTGGCTGAATTCATGGATCAGTTCTAGTAGGCTTTGGGTGGAGTCTGTTGGGGTTTCTATGTAGAGTATCATGTCGTCTGTGAAAAGTGAAAGTTTGACTTCTTTGCCATTTCTGATGCCTTTGATTTCCTTTTGTTGTCTGATGGCTGATGCTAGGATTTCCAGCACTATGTTAAACAACAGTGGTGAGAGTGGACATCCCTGTCGTGGTCCTGATCTCAGGGGGAAAGCTCTCAGTTTTTCCCCATTGAGGATGATGATGATAGCTGAGGGCTTCTCATAGATGGCTTTGATGATGTTTAAGTAAGTTCCTTCTATCCCGACTTTCTTGAGGGTCTTTATTAAGAAGGGATGCTGTATATTGTCAAATGCTTTGTCTGCATCTATCGAATGGATCATATGGTTTTTACCTTTTCTTAATGTGATGTATCACATTGAATTATTTGTGAATATTAAAGCAGCCCTGTAACCCAGGAATGAATCCCACTCGATCATGGTAGATAATTCTTTTTATGTGCTGTTGCATTCGATTTGCAGGTATCTTGTTGAGGATTTTCCATCCGTAATCATCAACGACATTGCCCTGTAGTTCTGTTTTTTTGCTGGGTCTATGTCTGGCTTAGGAATCAAAGTGATGCTGGCTTTATAGAATGAGTCAGGAAGTTTTCCTTTGATTTTTATTTTGTGGAATAGCTTAAGAAGAATGGGTATTCTGTTTTAAATGCCTGGTAGAATTCTCCAGGGAAGCCATCTGGCCCAGGACTCCTATTTGTTGGGAGATTTTTGATAACTGATTCAATTTAATCACTAGTTATGGGTCTATTCAGAGTTTCTATCTCTTCCTGTGTGAATTTTGTTAGGGAGTATGTGTTTAGAAATTTGTCCATTTCTTTTAAGTTGTCTAGTTTGTTGGCATATAATTTTTCATAGTATTCCCTGATAATTGTTCTTATTTCTGAGGGGTTGTAATAAGTCCGTTTTTTATTAATGATTTTGTCTATTTGGGTGCTCTCTTTTCTTCTTGAGAAGCCTGGCTAGAGGCTTATCAATTTAGTTTATTTTTTCCAGAAACCAACTCTTGGTTTTGTTGATCTGCTCAAGTGTTATTTTGGTTTCTATTTTATTTCAGCCCTGATTTTTATTATTTCTCTTCTCCTACTGGGTTTGGGGTGCTCCTGTTGCTCTCCCTCTAATTCCTTTTGGTGCACTGTTGGGTTTTGTTCTTGAGCTTTTTCTAATCTTGAAATAGGCCTGGAGTGCAATGTACTTCCCTCTTAAGACTGCCTTTGCCTCATCCCACAGAGTTTGGATTGTTGTATTTTTATTTTCATTTGTTTCCCTAGGTTTTTTAATTTATTCTCTAATTGCCTGATTGGCCCATTCATTCTTTAGTAAGGTGTTCTTTAACCTCCATGTTTCTGGAGGTTTTCCAGACTTCTTCCTGTGGTTGATTTCAAGTTTCATAGTATTGTGATCTGAAAGTGTGCATGGTATGATCTCAAGTCTTTTATATTTATTGAGGGCTGTTTTAGGTCTCAGTATGTGATCTATCTTGGAGAATGTTCTATGTGCACTTGAGAAGAAACTGAATTCCATGGCCTCAGGATGTAGAGTTCTAACTATATCTGTCAAATCCATCTGGCCAGTGTGTTATTCAAGTCCATTGTTTCTTTAGTGATTTTCTGTCTTGTTGATCTATCCATTGCTGTGAGTGGAGTATTAAAGTCCCCTGCTATTAGCACATTTTTATCCATGAGATTGTTTGTTTGTGATTGTTTTATATATTTAGGTGTTTCCATATTCAATGCATAGATAATTATAATTGTCAGCTCTTCCTGATGGATAGACACTGTAATTATTATATAATGCCCTTCTTCATCCCTTGTTACTTCATCCCTTGTTACTTCATCCCCTTGTTACTGCCTTTAAAGTCCAGTTTGTCTGATATAAGTATAGCTACTCCAGCTTTCTTTTGACTTCCAGTAGCATGATATACATTTCTCCATTCTCTTACTTCAATCTGAAGGTGTCCTCCCGTCTAAAATGAGTTTCTTGTAGACAGCAAATAGATGTATTTTTTTTTTTTATCCATTCTGCTACCCTATGTCTTTTGATTGGAGCATTCAGCCCATTTACATTCAGTGTTATTTGAAAAATATGAGTTTAGATTCATGCTTGTGATGGTGTCTTTGGTATCCTGTGTTCCTTGCAACATCTCCCTCATAGATTCCTCCTCAGGATTTTTTGTAGGGCTGGTTTAGTGGTGACAAATTCTTTCAATTTTTGTTTATTTGGGAAGACTTTTATCTCTCCTTCTATTCTGAATGACAGGCTTGCTGGATAGAGGATTCTTCGCTGCATATTTTTTTTCTGTTCATCACATTGCAGATTTCCTGCCATTCATTTCTGGCCTGCCAAGTTTCAGCAGATAGGTCTGTCACCACTCTGATAGGTTTCCCTTTGTATGTTAGGGCCCTTTTGTCCCTAGCTGCTTTCAAAATCCTGTCTTTGTCCTTATATTTTGCCAGTTTCACTATGATATGTCGTGCAAAGATCAATTCAATTTACATCTGAGGAGAGTTCTCTGTGTCTCTTGGATTTCAATGTCTGTTTCCTTCCCCAGATTGGGGGAGTTCTCAGCTATAATTTGTTCAAGGACTCCTCCAGCACCTTTCCCTCTCTCTTCCTCTTCTGGGATTTCTATGATATGGATATTGTTCCGTTTGACTGTATCGCCGAGCTCTCGAATTCTTCTTTCCTGTTCCTGGATCAGTGTATTTCTCTTCTTCTCTGCTTCCTCTTTTTCTGTAATTGTGTCTTCTAGATTACTTATTCTCTTTTCTGCCTCTTCAATCCATGCATTGGATGCCTCTAGTTTATTATGTATCTCATTTGTAGAATTTTTTAATTCATCACAACTATTTGAAGCTCCATAGTCTTTGTAGCAATAGTTTCTCTGATGTCTTCCACGCCTTTTTCAAGCCCAGAGATAAATTTTATGACTATTGTTTTAAATTCTTTTTCAGTTTTGTTGCTTATATCTGTTGTTGAGCAGTTCTTTAGCTGTCATTTCTTCCTGGAATTTCTTTGGAGGAGCGTTCTTCTGTTTTGTCATTGTGGTTAGCTTTCTATCTCTTGTTAATTATAAAAGCTTTTTATGTGCTCTGCCCCTTCGGGTGCTATTGTATTAAAGAGGGCTCTTTTACAGGGCCTGTCTGTTCAGGAAATGTTCTTTGAATGGTGTCTCTTGGTCTCTCTTGTTGAGATTTTCGTTGTTTTATTTCCCTTCTCGTAGTGGTATTTGGGACTCTCCACTCTGTGTACTTTGGCTTGTTTTTTGAGGTAGCTCTGGAAAAGAAAACAGACAACCACACAGGGAACAAAAGGTACACAAACTCACAAACAAATCTAACAAACATTCAAGCCTAAAGGGAAAAAGAAAAAGAAAAAAAGGAAGGGACAAAAAACAAAACCAAAAATAAAAAAGAAAGGAGGGAAGACAATAAAAATTAAAATTAATAAAAAATTTAAAAAAAGGAAAAAAACCCAAGACAAAGAACAGTGTAAAGGCATAAAACCAGAATTCCCAGCTATAAATAAAGAGTCACATGTATTCAGTGCTGATGGAAAAGCATATACAAAGAGAAATGACAGGGCGGGGAGGAAGCAAAATTGGGAATGAAATGACCAGGCAGAGACTAAGAGGCTTGATTCAGAGAGAGAAATTGTAGAATATGTTTAGAGGTGAAGAGAAAGAAACAAAGACGTTACTCAAACTATATGGTCTGATTACTCCAGAGAGAGAGAGAGAGAGAGAGAGAGAGAGGTAGTGGTGGAGGTGTATAATGTACATCTAGAGAATGGATTAAATGTGACTGTTTAAGCAAACCAGTGACCAGCATGCCCTGACCAGCAGAGGGGAGTGGATGGTTACCAATGAGAAAAGGGAGAATATATCTGAATAGAAAGAATTATCTAGAATTAATTATGGCACTGCATCTACATTGGTCTTGGCCCAGGCATGATTTGGTGTAATCAGGTCTTAGCCTCCACTGTGTCTCGCTGGCTGCTCCCCGAGGCCCTGCCTTGGTGGTTGTGGGGAGAAAAATGGCATCGCCCCATTTCCTTCTGGAACCAAGCATTGCAAATCACTCCTATGGGTCTGATCTCCTGTGCTGCTGGTGTAGCCAAGGTGGGCTGTGTTCTGTGACCCATGGCGCTCCCCTCGTTTCTAGGTCCCAGTCCACGCGCTTTATCGATACCGCTGGAGACACAGTCCCACAGGTCGCTGCTTCCCTGCTGCTGGAGATCGAAGGGGGAGGGGGAGTGGCACAGCCTCAGATCCACAAGGGTCAAGCAGAGGCACAACCTGGGATCTGCCACCTCCACACTACCAGGGGATCAAGTCCGGGGAACACAGCCTCAGGCCTGCAACCTCTGCACTGCCAGGGATAGTGCCGGGAGTGCAGCAGAGCAGTTTTTCCTGGCGCCCTCTGGGACGGGGGCATCTAGTTCAAAGTCAGCACCCCAGCTAGAACAAAAGCACTCTCCTTCCAAGCCGAGGTTTTTCTCTTCTCCAGGGACAGTTCTTTTTTTTTTTTTTTTTAATATTTTTATTTATTTCTAGGAGAGAGACAGCGTGAGCAGGGGAGGGTCAGAGAGAGAGGGAGTCAGACTGAAACAGGCTCCAGGCTCTGAGCTGGCAGTCAGCACAGAGCCCGACGCGGGGCTCGAACCCACGAACCGCGAGATCATGACCTAAGCGAAAGTCGGACGCTCAACCGACTAAGCCACCCAGGCGCCCCATCCAGGGACAGTTCTAAGAGCAGTTTCAGCTGCTCGCTCTTCTCCCCTCAACTCCCCGTGGCTCATGGCGGCTGCCGGCAAGCCAGGCTCCGTCCCCTCCCTCCATGTCTACGTCCCGACCTGCTTTTATCTTTCCCAGTTCGCACCCAGGCCCTTATGAGGCTGCCTTCCCAGTGTACTCTCTCTTCCTCTTCCTAAACTCCTGTGGCTCAGTGTCCTATGACTTCAGGCCTTCTCTGTTTTGAGAGGTGGGTGCGAGCGAAATGCACGGAGCTCCCCACTTCTCAGCCATCTTGCCTCTTTCTTCCCTTTTAATTTCTGCTGTATTCGTTTTTCCGAAGAAAATATTCCCAGGATAGATACTACAATATTTCTTTAAAAGGTAAATCTGATACCAGTATTCATAGATTCTTCTGTTACTCTTTGGTTCATCTTATTTAACAATTTGCAAATCCTTATGGTTTCATGTTATGAAATAACAGTGCTCATCAGAGTAAACCTAAGTAGACAAATAGTGACATAATTGTATCCCTCGAGAATCATCTTTCACATATGAATATTATTTAACATTTTCTATTTATAATTTCCAGTGATTAAGAAGGTGCATTTCCATGTATTTTCCCTAAACTTTACAAGTTAAATATTTTCAAATAACTCTATACCTATACTTCTCTAAAGAAGGCAACATTTTAAGCTTGTTCTTATATCTGAATTATAGAAATGGTTAAAATTTATCAGATGAACAGATAGGTGAATTTCTATAAGATGAAATAGATAAACTCTCAGAAATAAGATTAACAATGTCAAATTAGGTTGAAAGGAAATAATTAATCTAAACATGCAGAGTCACCTGAAGCCCAATTTATTTTTTTTTTAAAACCATGTGTAAAATGCAGATTGTTGAAAAGCTTTGTCTTTCTATCCATAAGAAAACTGAATTCAACCAGTGTGAATCCTCTCAAATGGATAAGAAGAGATTATCTGAATATGTTATTTGAAATGGATCAAATAGTATTTTTAAACAACAATTATCTTAGTAGGAAAATTATGTTTACTCAAGAATATATAACAAATCTGATAAGAGAATTACAAGAGATTTTTCTCTCAAAAATCAGTCAATTTAAAAGCATCTGTTCATAAGGTTAATTTGTTTTCTATTAATATAACAGAAACCTTATGGAATACTATAATTTGCCATTTTTTATTTCGTCATTAGCTTTTATGCATAAATAAACATTGAAATTCTGAAGAAATACTTTCAATGACCTGAAAGGAGTTATAATAGGAACCCCTTCGGTTTGACACATCTTATGAAATGAA
The DNA here is from genome assembly GCA_017311185.1 of Proteles cristata cristata. NCBI lineage: Eukaryota > Metazoa > Chordata > Mammalia > Carnivora > Hyaenidae > Proteles > Proteles cristata. The sequence continues at coordinate 1,004,958 of JAESUZ010001400.1, forward strand.
CCTGCGGCTCCAAGAAATCAATAATGGCAAATCAACTACTTTGACTTAGAGTTGCAGTGTTATCTAGGAGAATTAATGCAGTCTTGAAGTATTTTGTTATTTTCCAGCTCTTTTTCCCATTTCTATGTCACAGAAGAGAATCTACTAGAGAAACATGACAAATAGAAATTTTTAACTATTTAGTAATTATGTGTATTATAAACATTTAATCAGTTAGGTGTTATTTACCTAAGACATAGCATGTTAGGAGTTGAATTGCTTCTCTCCAATCCAGCCCCAAATTTATGTTGAAGTCTTAATTTCTAGTACATAATAATGAGATCTTTATTTAAAAATAAGATCATTGTAGATTATACTAGTTAAGAGGAGATCCTGTTGGAGACCAGGAGGATCATAAGCTGGTATGACTGGTGTTTCTGTAAAGAAAGGACACTTGGAATGAACACAGGGAGAACACCAGGTGAAGATTGGGCCAAGATTGGCTCAACTCCCTTGAGCCAAGGAGTTACTGGGGGCTAGGAGAGAGGAGTATAACTGATCCTACTTAGTGGCCTCATGAAAGAGTATGGTCCTGCTGACACCTTGAGTTTGAACTTCAGGTTCCCAGAACTAAGACAATAAACTTCTGTTTAACCCACCCAGTGTTTAGAATTTTGTTACCTGAGCTTTAGCAAACTAATACATATTTTGGTACTATGTGCTGGAGGGGCTGGTGTAACAAATGCCTGAAAATATGTAAGTGGTCTTGGAATTGGATAAGGAGTAGAACCTGCACAGTTTTGAAGTTCATGACAAAGCTTAATTGTCTTGAAGATTGTTAGGAATGTCAAAGTTGTGCATTTAGTGAGTTCTCAAATGATAAATACATTATTGGAAACTGGAAGAAAAGTGATCCTTGTTATAAAGTGTCAGATAACTTGGGTGAATTGTATTCTGTTTTATGGAAAACAGAACTTACACGTGATGAACTGATTTCTTCTACTGCCTACAGTCAGATGTGAGTGAAAAGAAGTAGATTAAGGAATTGTGAAGCAAAAAGGAACAAGAACCAGAAAACTTGGAAGATTCTCAGCCTGTTCATATTGTGGAAACAGGAGAAAGCATGCTGTGAAGAGAACACCGAGGGTGTAACTGTACTGTTGTTTACTAAAGAGATAAGGTGTTTGACATGTAGAACAAGTCAAACCTGTCAGCAAGAATGTCAGTTTAGAATGAAGAGATCAGTGTTGTAGGATGAAATAAAAGAAGGCTGTTGGGCTTTTGGGATTTTAGAGCTATAAAATGGGCCCATAAACTATGCATTTGAATTTGTTATCCTGTGTGAAAAGGGAAGAATGGTCTCAGGGATGGGTTTGGTGGGGCTTTTAGTTTGGTTATCAGAGGCAGGGCATAAATTAACCAATACATTGTAACAATAAATGAAGTCTCAGTGTCTTAGAATCTTTTTTAAGAAATCTTGTATACAAGGATCTTCTTATTTAGAATACCCAGTGCCATTGTATAATATGCAAACTAAGAGGAAATGTTTTTGTCTCTTTACTCTGTAAGTACTTCCCCTATCAACAGATGGAAGATGTCTTTTTGGAAGCTGAGTTCTAGAATTCTATTAGACAATGCTAGGAGAAAAGAGTTAATCATGATGACTCAAATTTACAAAACCACAGTGTATTACAAATGTAACGCACGCCTAGAAATGATTCCCATTGATACTTTCTAATGGATTAAAAAATGAAAATTTTAAGCATCCAATGCAAGAAACCTATTTGGGAACAGAACAATTCTGCTGAAACCATAGAAATGTTTCCCTTAGGAAGCCTCAGGTTTTCATGATGATATGTCTTGAGGTATGTATAAAAGCTATATGCTATAAATCAAAATGCCATGGAACTTTCCAACTGAATCAAAATAAACCTCCTTTTAATGAACTATTTAAAGCTAATTGAGTTCAAAGTAGAATGTCTAGAATACATGGCCCAGTTGACTACTTAAATGTGAAAATTAATATATAAAATATCTGATCTCATTGAATGTCAAATTATTTTATTGTGCTGATTTAAGTTAAAGAGGGTACATGAAAGGGACTTAAAAATCCTTCAGTGACCTAAAACCTGGAACAAATTGTTGCAGTGTATTGAGGAATTCCTCACAACTAAGGGATAAATTTCCAGAGCATCAGGGTTTTCTCTACCTATATTAGAATATGTCTGAGTATTTTAGTGCTTTTTGTGCCCTTTTTAAAGGATTGTGTACCGATGAAATTTAACTAAAGTGAGGCTTCTCATCTTTTTCTTTGAAGGAGTTTCATGAAATTTAAAGGGAGCATCATTCTACAAATAGAGCTTTGAAATGCTTTGTCTACATTACCGACATACTTAATCACAGAGTTAACTCTTCAGAATCAACACACACTTAAGCCAAATGTTTTGCAGTCCAAGATTTTGTAAAATGCAACAGAATTTAGTTAATTTAGCAAAAACCTTGGAAGCTTTTATTCACTCTGCCTCTGTTGTGAGGGTTCTAATTAAATGTGTCTTATCTCACTGGTTTAACTGTGATGAATGCTTGCTTCAAAATTAATCTTTTGTCTTGGTTTTTGTTCTGTTTAAATTGTACTTTTACTTTCCAGTTTAGGAACATCATTCTAATTAAGGCATCGGCCTAAATGAAAACCATACTCTTTGTTCAGTAAACAAATATATGTGTTGAAAGAAAATATTGAACAAGGAAATTGTCTTATATATTTGGGTAGTTATATAAATAACCATTGACAGTTTAGGGGTAGAAAATAGTTATATACTTGCTAATAAGATTAACACTTTTAACGAGTTATTAACTATGGGATACCAAAAATTGATCCTAGATATTTCTAAAGGGTTGCAAACTTTATGGATATGGTAAAAATTTTTCAACATATCTGGATGAAAGATCTATACATCGTGACCCTTGCTATCATAAGGACGTATAACTTACTGCTGTTGTGATTGAAGCAACTTTTCTCCTTGCTAAAGAAAATGAGATAATACTTGTACCCATTCAAAATCATTCTGGTTTTGAGGGTCTTTTGGAGATAAGAGAAGTTCACACCAGCTTGACAGATAAAGCCTTAAAATGTTCAATTTCTGAAGGTTTCAGAACTCAGTTAATTACTCCTACTGTCAGTATAAAATGTAGCCTTTTATTTGAAATATTGATAATCTGTTTTCAAACTGTTTTGGAACTTTCAGCTAGAATTGAAGGACTCGAGGATTACCATATTTGAACTGAGCCATTTGACCACTTGAAAAAAAAAAAAAAAGATTTGAATAGCATTTTACTTATTGACTACCTTAGCAGTTATATTTTGCTGTATTAACAACTATTTTATATGAGGGTTGGCTACATATTTCTACAAAACTCTAAATAGTAAATATTTTAAGACTATAAGCTTCTGTCCCACTACTCAACCCTGCTGTGTTGTGGGAGTGGCCACAGACAATATGTCAATGAACAAGTGTGGCTGAGTTCCAGTAAAACTGATGACAAAACAGACACTAGCTGAGATTGGGCTCATGGGCATGTTTACTAATGCCTTAAAATGTTGATACCACTTTAAGTGTATGTCACATGTTTTTTCAACTGTCACCTATCTCCTGCTTCTCGTTACTTTTATTCAATAAGTCTAATGCCAAGGTACAATTTAATCCTACTTCCTACTCTTACCACCATTTTCATTGTCCTCCAGGCACAAAATCTTATTTTAGTTACCTAGAGCTTTTTTCTCTCCTTGGCCTCTTATTCCATCAATTACACATGTTTGTAGGCTTTAGTTCTAGTTTTTTTTTGAATCTTCTGTTTGTAGCCTTCTAATCTTCTGTTCCTAATCTTCTAATCTTCTGTTTCCACGATGGCTACTCTAATTTAGCACTTCATACTCTTGGCTTGAACATGCTAAGAAACCTAATTTTTTAAACTCCTATATATCGATTAAAAAAAAATTAGACATTAGTACAACTCCAAATTACAAGTTCATTTTTGTCTTGAACCCAGTTCAGTCAGGGTTTTGTCTACCTATTCTGAGATGGTTATTCTGTTTGACAATACCCACTGAACTGAAATATCTAGTGGCCTTTTATCAGTTTCTTTTCTTTCATAGTTTATTGTCAAATTGGTTCCCATATAACACCCAGTACTCATCCCAACAAGTGCCCTCCTCCATGTCCATCACCCCTTTCCCCTCTCCTCCACCCCCATCAGCCCTCAGTTCTCAGCATTTAAGAGTCTCTCATGGTTTGCCTCTCTTCCTTTCCCCCACCATTTCCCCCCTTCTTTTCCCCCACGGTCCTCTGTTAAGTTCCTTCTAATCCTCCTATACGTGCAAACATATGGTATTTGTCCTTCTCTGCCTGATTTATTTCACTCAACATAACAACCTCAAGGTCCATCCATGTTGCTACACATGGCCAGATTTCATTCTTTCTCATTGCCATGTAGTATTCCATCATATAGATAAGCCACATCTTGATAAATTCATCCGTTGATGGGCACTTGGGCTTTTTCCATGATTTGGCTATTGTTGAGAGTGCTGTGAACATTGGGGTACATGTGCTCCTATGCATCAGCACTCCTGTATCCCCTGTGTAAATTCCTTGCAGTGCTACTGCTGGGTCATAGGAGAGTTCTATTAAGTTTTTGAGGAACCTGTACTTTGTTTTCCAGAGGGGCTGCACCAGTTTACATTCCCTCCAACAGTGTAGGAACCCATTTCTCCACATCCTCGCCAGCATCTAGTGTCTCCTGATTTATTCATTTTAGTCACTCTGACCAGTGTGAGGTGGTATTTCAGTGTGGCTTATATGTGTATTGCCCTGATGAGGAGGGACGCTGAGCATCGTTTCATGTTTCTGTTGGCCATCTGGATGTCCTCTTTGGAGAAGTGTCTGTTCATGTCTTCTTCCCATTTTTTCACTGGATCATTTGTTTTTCAGGTGTGGAGTTTAATGAGTTCCTTATAGACGTTGGATATTAGCCCTTTATCTGATATGTCATTTGCAGGTATCTTTTCCCATTCTATAGGTTGCCTATTAGTTTTATGGATTGTTTCCCTTGCTGTACAGAAGCTTTTAATCTTGATGAGGTCCCAATAGTTCATTTTTGCTCTTGATTTCCTTGCCTTTGCGGATGTGTCAAGTAAGAAATTGCTGTGGTGAAGGTCAAGGAGGTTGCTTCCTGATTTCTCCTTTAGGGTTTTGATGGTTTCCTGTCTTCTGTTCAGGTCCTGTATCCATTTTGAGTTTATTTTTGTGTATGGTGTGAGAAAGTGGTCTTGTTTCACTCTTTGCATGATGTGCAGTTCTCCCAGCACCATCTGTTAAAGAGGCTGTCCTTTTTCCATTGGATACTCTTTCCCACTTTGTCAAAGATTATTTGGCCAACTATTTGGGGGTCCGGTTCTGAGTTCTCTATTCTATTCCATTGGTCTGTATGTCTGTTTTTGTGCCAATACCATACTGTCTTGATGATGACAGCTTTGTAGTAGAGGCTAAAGTCTGGATGGTGATGCCTCCCACTTTGGTTTTCTTCAATATTACTTTGGCCATTCTGGGTCTTCTCTGGTTCTATACTAATTTTAGGGTAGATTGTTCTAGCTTTGAGAAGAATGCTGGTGTCACTTTGATAATTGCTCTTATTTCTGAGGAGTTGTAATAAGTCCATTTTCATTCATGATTTTGTCTATTTGGGTGCTCTCTCTTTTCTTTTTGAGAAGCCTGGCTAGAGGTTTATTTGTTCAAAACACCAACTCTTGATCAGTTGAACTGTTTTTTTTTTTTTTAGATTCTATATTGCTTATTTTTGCCCTTGTTTTTATTATTCCTCTTCTCCTACTGGGTTTGGGATGCTCTTTTTTCTCTCCTGGTTCCTTTAGGTGCACTATCAGATTTTGAATTTGTGCTCTTTCTAATTTCTTTAAATAGGCCTGGGGTGCAACGTACTTTCACTTTAGGACTGCCTTTGTTGCATCCTATAGAGTTTGGATTGTTGTATTTTCATTTTCATTTGTTTCCATATATTTTTTAATTTTTTCTCTAATTGTCTCATTGGCCTATTCATTCTTTACCAGGGTGTTCTTTAACCTCCATGTTTTTGGTTTTCCAGACTTTTTCCTGTGGTTGATTTTAAGTTTCATAGCATTGTGATCTGAAAGTGTGCATGGTATGATCTCAAGTCTTTTGTGTTTATTGAGGGCTGCTTTATGTCCCAGTATGTGATCTATCTTGGAGAATGTTCCATGTGCACTTGAAGAAATGAGTTACATGGCCTCCAGATGTAAACTATATCTGTCAAATATATCTGGTCCAATGTGTCATTCAAGTCCATTGTTTCTTTAGTGATTTTCTGTCTCATTGATCTCTCGATTGCTGTAAGTGGAGTATTAAAGTTCCCAGCTATTAGCACATTCTTGTCCATAAGGTTGTTTATGACTGTTTTACGCATTTGGGTCCTTCCGAATCTGGTGTGTAGACATTTATAATTGTTAGCTATTCCTGATGTATAGACCCTGTAATTATTATATAATGCCCTCCTTCATCCCTTGTTACTACCTTTAAAGTCCAGCTTGTTGGATAGAAGTATAGCTACTTCAGCTTTCTTTTGACTTCCAGTAGCATGATAGGTATTTCTCCATCTCCTTACTTTCAATCTGAAGGTGTCCTCAGATCTAAAATGAGTCTCTTGTAAACAGCAAATAGATGGATTTTGTTTATTTTTATCCATTCTGCTACCCTGTGTCTTTTGACTGGAGTATTTAGTCCATTTACATTCAGTGTTATTGAACAATACGGGTTTAGAATCATTGTGTTCCCTGTAGGATTCATGCTTGTAGTATTGTCTCTGGTACCTTGTATTTCTTGCAACATTTCCCTCAGAATAACCCTCAGGATTTCTTGTATGACTGGTTTAGTGGTGATGAATTCTTTCAGTTTTTGTTTAATGGGAATACTTTTATCTCTCCTTGTATTCTGAATGACAGGCTTGATGGATAGAGGATTCTTGGCAGCTTATTTTTCTGTTCATCACATTGAAGATTTCCTTTCATTCCTTTCTGGCCTTCCATGTTTCAGTAGATAGGTCTGTAACTATTTTGACAGGTCTCCCTTTATATATTAGGGCCCTTTTATCCCTAGCTGCTTTCAAAATTCTGTCTTTGTCCTTCTATTTTGCTAGTTTCACTATGATATGTCATGCAGAAGATCGATTCAAGTTACATCTGAGGGGAGTTCTCTGTGTCTCTTGGATTTCAACGGCTGTTTCCTTCTCCAGATTGGGAAAGTTCTCAGTTATAAGTTGTTCAGGGACTCTGTCAGTGCCTTTCCCTCTCTCTTCCTCTTCTGCTCCCTGAGGCCCCGTCTTGGTGGTTGTGGGGAGAAAAATGACAGTGCCCTGGTCCTTTTTCGAACCAAGTGTTGCAAATTACTCTTTTGGGTTGGCTTCGATCTCCCTGTGCTGTGGGCATAGCCAAGGTGGGGTGTTTTCTATGTACTTAGCCCTGCCTCATGTCCAGGTTTTCCTCTTGCCTGCTTTTTGATACCACCTGAAATCCTGTAGGGTGGGCCGATTCCCAGCTGGGGATTGACCCAGGAGAGCAGTGGAGCAGTTTCTCCTTGCACCACCTGGGACCAGGGCACCCAGCCCCAAGTCAGCACCACAGCTAGAAATAGGATCACTCTCTGTCCCTAGCCGAGGTTTTTCTTTTCTCCAGGGACCGTTCTATGAGCAATTTCAGCTGCTCTTTCTCTTCTCCTCGACTCCTCATGGATCCCCTCGAAGGGTGGAACCTATCCGTTTTTTTTAAATGTTTTATTTATTTCTAGGAGAGAGAGAGAGAGACAGCATGAGCAGGGGAGGGTCAGAGAGAGAGGGAGTCACAGACTGAAACAGGCTCCAGGCCCTGAGCTGGCAGTCAGCACAGAGCCCGACGCAGGGCTCGAACCCATCAACCGTGAGATCATGACCTAAGCAAAAGTCAGACGCTTAACCGACTAAGCCACCCAGGCGCCCCGTCCCTACCCATTTTTACCTTTCCCAGTTAACACTCACACACCTATGAGGTTGTCTTCTTAGTGGACTCTGTCTCTTTTCTTCCCAGACTCCTGTGGTTCAGTGTCCTATGGCTTCAGGCCTTCTCTGTTTGAGAGATGGGGGTGAGCAAAATGTATGGAGCTCCCTACTTCTCTGCCATCTTGCCTCCCTTCTGTTTTTAGTTCTGATTATACTTCTTCATTTGGTGTTTGACAAAGTGCTCCTTCCTTCCTCCCTGTGTCCTTCCTCTTTTTTTTTGTCTTTCAGCACTTTACATGTGTGTCCTTCATTTTGTTTAAAATATTTAGTTTTTTTAATGTTTTATTTATTCGAGAGAGAGAGAGAGAGCATGAGTGAGCAGGGGAGGGTCAGAGAGAGAGGGAGACCCAGAATCTGAAACAGACTCCAGGCTCTGAGCTGGCAGTCAGCACAAAGCCTGATGCGGGGCTCGAACCCACGAACCATGAGATCATGACCTGAATCAAAGTCAGTCCCTTAACTGACTGAGCCATCCAGGTGCCCCTGTGTGCTTCATTTTTTTGGCTCCATTGTCACTAGCGGCAGTTTTTGTTGTCTTTACCCTTATTTCTGTGCTCTCTTAATTTTGGAATTCCTGAGAGCTAGACTGTCCCTATTCAATAAAGATCTGTACATTTTCATTATGCTGCTTAATGTTTATGGTATGACACATTTGAGTATTTTCAAAGGTATTGGAGGTTAATTTTTGTTAAAAAGGGGGGGTTATGGAAGTTAATGTTACATATTTAATAGTGATTTCTGCATCATAAAAAAGGAAAGGTTTTTTTTTTTTGCAATAGATAGCAAAAATCTTTTCCCAAAGTAGTTATTTACATACAAGGAATGATAGATTTTAAAAGCATCAGTTTTCAAAGTGTCATTTGTTCCATTACATAATGCAGTCTGTCCTAATATTTGTTAATAGAAATTACATAAATCAAGGTATGTTACCATGAAAACTTTAATAATTTTGACAAATGTTAACAAGCTTATGGTATCTTTTAAATCAAACCTTTGAATCTTAAAATGGTTGATCTTTTTAAGCTATACCTCCAATTTGCAGTTTTTCTCATGTTCATAGAATCAGTTGTGTCAATATGAGCTCTTAGTTAAGTGATAAACAACTTTGACGGTTGTGTTTTTTTCAAGAAAGATGTGATTACATTAGTACTAAATAGTTTATTTGAAAAATATGTGGCATGTTCTGAAATCAAATAGTTTGATAAGCACATACTTAATGGTGTGGTAGGTCATTTTCAAGGATAAGTTTCAAATTCTTCCTAAATCTGTTGGATCTGTTCCCTACCCTTGTATCCATAAAACTCTTCTTAAGACCATGTGGAGAGAGAATTTGTCCACATTTGTATTGAGGTACCAAACATTTGATGGAAGACTTTTTTAGACATTTGGGCCCTACTTGAGCTGCTAGTGGACTATAGACCAATGAGCAAGATCTTAAACCTTCATGTATATGGTAAGAACTTCGAAAGAAGTTGAAAATTTGCAATTTAAATGGTATTTGCATCATTTAACAGTAGCCAAGAGTGAGCTATTAAGTCATTACTGAATCTGAGAATGGGGAAGCTCTTCATCAAATCCTTCTATATTAAAGCTAAAAGAATTCTAATACAAAAGGGGTAATCTCAATTTCTATTATTTACAACGTTATATACAAAAGTGCTGTGGTAAGCTCTGATAGCCTCTTTGCCTTTATTTCAAAAATTAAGACTTGTTTTTGTAATCAAAGTGCACTCTGAGAACAGAGCCAATGACTGTTTTACAGTTGATTTTTCTATTGTTTCTCCTTATTACAAATTCTTTTCCATTGAGATGAGGGAATACAGCTGTGTCTACTTGAGGGCATGAACATCATGTTGAAGAATGATGTGCAATTCTATGTTAGGTATTCAGAGTATTTGTGACCTAATAATGGTAATTATTATTTTCATGCAAATCCTCTGGCGTTACATATAATAGTCTTTCTCTTCTAGTGTCTTGGACTTCATGTAATTGCAGGGCTTTTGATCAACTGGTGTTTGGCAGTGAAAATTATCTTCTGCATAATTGATGCCATATCCAAATCTTCTGTATGTTTGCTTTTGTCTCCTTTCCTGTGTATGTGTGTGTATACACATACACACACACACATATATGTATATAAAATACGTATACATTTTTAAATCTTTCCCACATTCTACTTCATGTGTTTTATGTAGGTCTTTTTTTCTTCGTGCGGGGAGTGGGGGGGAGATTTAAAAATCCATACTCAAAAAATCATTTAAATTTGGCTTCTTAGAGGAAAAGACACTCCTATCACCAGAAAATCACAAGGGTTTCAAGAACTATGTGATAGGTATGTACCAGGGGCAGAAACCAATGTATATACTTCTTATGATCTCCTATCTATCTTAAAACAAGCCCACGTGCTAAAATAGCAATTTTTAGATTTTGCCATTTTTAACTCTATGTATTTGGCATTCAACACTAAATTAGGCTTGGTTCTATATACTGTATTGATATGTCCATATTGAAAGACCTTGAATATTGGGCAGGACTCCTACATGATGTCATTGGTGGCAATGAGAGCACTGAAGGTCAGTGTTTTCTTTACACCAGTTACAGGCCCTGAATATAACAAATTTTGGTTATTTAAGGGGCCTTGATGTCTCAGTTGGTTAAGCATCCCACTTCCCCTCAGGTCATAATCTCCCAGTTCCTGGGTTCAAGCCCTGGATTGGGTTCTGTTAATAGCTTGTAGCCTTGAGTCTGCTTCGGATTCTATGTCTTCCTCTCTGACCCTCCCCTGTTGATGTGCTGTCTCTCGTTCTCTTGCTTGTGCTTTCTCTCTCTCTCTCTCTCTCAAAAATGAATAAATGTTAAAAAATTAAATTTTAGTTTAAGAATTTTTAAGAAAGTTAACTCCACAACCTCAATTAAGGTTAATTGAAGGGAAGCATGAACCAAGTAGACCTCCAGGCTACAGGATGAAGTTCTGAGTGGGGTGTAGGCTGTGGGCTCTGTCTAGGTTTTAAGGTGCTTCTTCAAATTCCTCTAATGGAGTGTCAAGGCAAACTTGCCCAGACCCCTGTGGTTAAAGGTACAACTCCTAGTTCTGTCAACATTTTTTTTCAAATATTCACTTGTTTAAATTGCCTTAATTAAAAAAATTCTTATGCTATGTTTTATACTATCTCCCATTATACAAATTCTTTTTGGGTTCTTTAGTAAGATTATTTTGTCATTCTTTTTAGCTTTGTGGGAATCTTTTAAGTTTATGTGAGAGAATGCCTAAGTGGGGTGGGGTGGAGAGAGAATCCCAAGCAGACTCTGCATTGTCAAGCTATGGAGCCTGACTTGGGGCTCGATCCCACAAACTGTGGGATCGTGATCTAAGCCAAAATCAAGAGTCAGAAACTTTACCCACTGAGTCACTAAGGTATACCATCTGGGAATATCTTTTAAGATTTAGAGTTTATTTTCAGTGAGGACATGATTTTTCCTTCAATAACTTTAAGATTGAATCACTATCTTTTCTCTGATCATGGTCAAAAAATAACTTTTTTGTGTGTTCCAAAAAGAGGAAGTCAGTGTGGTTCCTAAACTGACTAATTTTCTGAGATCATCTTGTTCTGTTCACTTTCTCTTTCAGTTCAAACTTCCTTTCTTTGCTTCTATTTTTCTAGTCCTACCATATTTGAATTCACACCTAGAAATTAGTCCTCAGTGTGAAGTTCTAAGGAAGGTATTTTGTTGGTGATTTCCATGTGTTGATAGATCCCAGTACCATCCAATCATTCAAAGTTTCTTTTGTAGCTTCTATTTAATTGGAGCTCACACATGTACTTACTTTTTCCTGTGGGTTTCATATCCAGCCATTTGAATTTTCTGTTTGGCAATTGGGATGTTTTCCAACTCTCAGGACTTTCAGAAATTTCTTTACTTTTTCTCTGCATCTCCCCTCTTTACTACCCTACAGGTTTTCTGAGTTTTTTCATTTTTTAGTCTTAGAGATTCAAATGGAAACCTTAATGCTTCAGTTTGTTTTACATACATATTGAGATTTTTGGCTCTTTACTATAGTTGTTTTGTGGAGGTCTTTGGAACATAGAAAATCTATAGGGTCATTATCTAGATCTTTAGATTTTTAAAATTAAATGGATCAGTGTTGTGTCCTGAATTTTACATAGCAGGGATTATGATGCATAATAAGTACAAAAATAGTTATTGTCCTCATTTTACGATAGACCGGAATTGTGCTTAGCAGGAAACAAAAGGGGTAGGTATATGAGCACATTAAAAGGGAGCCAACTCATATTGGGGACATGGATGTCTTTTTTTTTTAAGAGCATTAGGAAGGTAGTATCTTAACCAAGTGCTAATAGAAGGAAATGTTGTTAGTGGTGTGGAAAGACGTTTGTGTAAAAGTCTTAGGAGAAAAAATAAGTTTCCTGGTAATTATAGCTTAATATGGCAGTATGTATGCTAAATAGCTGATCCTGGATAGAAATAAAAAGGTACTTAATGTTGGGGCACAAGAGTGATTTTATAACATTTATCCTTAAGCACAGCATACTGAATAAAAAGCTTTTATCAGATCTGTTTTGGGGCTAATAGGTTAGTGGTCTATTCAAAAATATTTAATTTATAAGAATGACCCTAACCAAGATGTTTTGGGATTAAAAATACAGTACCCCAAGACCATTGCCCCAAGGCCTTACAATCAATGCAAGGTGATATAAATATCATGGTCAAAGTTAAATAGGAATAGTCTGTTGATGAGAGGGTTCAGAGATTCCTTTGTGAAACAGGTGACAAAAGAATTGACGATATACAAAACACCTTCACTCATATGTTAGAACTTTGATAAAGGGTGCATTATAGGCAATATCTGCACAGAATTTTGATCTTTGGTCTAAAAGATTAAGGCAGTATTTGAATACATTTAACATGTGTATTTAGTTTCTGCTGCTTCTCATATATAGGATGGTTTTGGATCTCCAAAATCTAGATTCATGGGGAAAAATTTTGATTCCTCAGTTGGCTCTATCCACCAAACTTAAGGTGAAATTAAGTCCTACAACCCTTTCTTATTGAAAAATTGCTTAATCTTGACTAGAGTCCATGTACAACATGAGTCTTGAACTCCTGACACCGAGATCAAGAGTCGCATTCTCCACTGACTGAGCCAGACAGGCTTCCCAAGTCCTATATAACTTTTATTCCTTAAGTAACCTTTTTATTATTTGGTTAGTTTCATTTGCCATTCTCCTTGCTATCACCTATATTTAGACCTTAGTATCTTTTTATAATATCTCCCCCTAACAATATTTCCAGTCTTCTATTTTAATAGTCACTTTTATCTAATGTCTGTCCCAACTGTAAGCCCAAGAATATGACTTTTCATAGAAATTAAAAAGTTTTTTCCTAAGTGTTTGTTTCCAAGAGGAAAAGATAGATGTAAAACTGAATGAGTAGAACATTGGTTTTGTTTGTTTGTTTGTTTTTAAGTAATTGAAAGCTGTAAAGAACTTATATTAGAAATCAAAGCCTGTTGATTTTTAACTTTCAGTATGACCAGTTATATGTAACTTCACTTAGCTGCTGATTGTATTTGAAAGTGAAATAAAATCCTATATTCAAGGTCGCTGGTTTAAAACCACAATTTTGAGATTAAAAAAAACTTGATTGATCCAAACACAGACATGTAAAATGTATTCCAAGTCAACTTTAATAAGCTTGACAAAATTTACTTTTTTTTTTAAATGTTTTACTTATTTTAGAGAGAGAGAGAGAGAGAGAGAGAGAGCACGCATGCAAGTGAGCAAGCAGGGGAGAGTCAGTGAGAGAGGGAGACACAATCCGAAGCAGGCTCCAGGCTCTGAGCTGGCTGTGAGCACCGAGCCCGACACGGAGCTCGAACCCATAAACCTTGAGATCATGACCTGAGCCAAAGTTGGACGCTTAACCGACTGAGCCACCCAGGCACCCCAAAATTCACTTTTTCTACCATGGAGGAACAGGTCGTACATAGGGCTGTTTTGTAATGATGGTTTGTTCCTTGACTTATTTCTGGTCTTCTTCCTGTAATAAATGTTGAAAACAGGCCAATACCTTAATCCTAGCTTTGCCAATGTAAAACTCTGAAATTACTGAGATAGTTAATGTTTCTGAACTAGTTTTCTAATTTACATTAATCCTCACAGATTTGTCATGGAATGCAAAGAAATGCAAGTTGTTTAATATTTGCCTAGCATACTATCTGGTTCATTTACTATGAAGATACTGCATTTTGGCTTCACATAACATTTTAAATTTACAAAAATATATACTTTATCTTCTAATTCTAAAATAAGAACATAATTAATTTGTAAACCCCTTAAAGCATGCTGAGATATTACGTATGAAACTGTTTTTTGGGCTTTGTTGGGGGGATATGGTGTGAGTGCAGGTCAACTGGGAAAAGGGTCAGGTTCCCATTTTTTTTTTTATCTTGGTTGACCGCAATTGACTTCATTGTCAGTATTTTATGGTGCTGTTTTTTATGTTTTCAGACAGTATGTGTTTATCTTGAAAATGTAAAATGACTTTGAGCTCCCTACAAAACACATAAGCAGACAAATTTCTCATGGGAAAATTCATTGATGTTCAACTGAGCATCACAAAAAGAAAGGTAACTTGAATGAAAAACCATTCAGGGTGAATACAGAAGATATCCTACTGTCATGTTCAGTATGAATATTCTTAAAATAATCTTCTAGATTTTGCAAAGAGTACCATGCGAAGGAAAATATATTTTGGCTGAAACATTTGAAATCTGTGTGGAGATAGAGAGTACATATCAGAGAAGGGACTGGTAAGTAAATAGCAGCTGGTTGTTAAAAAGAGAATTAATCTTTTGACCTAAACAATTACCTACATGAATATTTGCCAGACCTTAACAACCTACACCTCCTTTTTTGTATGACAGCTGGTCATGCCAGTTGGGTCATGGGCAGAAGAAAACCAGCCTCTGAGATGATTAATTCCTTACTAACCCAGGCTTTTCTTTTTACCTAGTTGCCTCTTTTAGGAGTAATTTTCCATGTATTTATAATCCAGGAAAGGAAATGAACCTCAGAATCTTCAGATTCAGGGGGAAAGCCAAATGTTCACAGTATATACACAAATATTAACATCTACATAGTTTGTATTAATAACTTATTATTTACCGAAATTTTCAGGCAGTATTTCAGTTTTCCATGATCACACTATCTGTAACTTAGCATTTCTGGTGGAATGGATTCTTCAATATATTGATGGAAATTCATAGTATAATATAGTATCAGTTGCTAAATATATACCCAAGGATAGGTTAGGGAATATCTTTGAAATGCATGGTGGATACTTAATACCTTATTTGCCTATCAGTTGAGACCCTTAAAATAGCTTGTCCAATCTTTGCTGAGAAGATGATAAAGAGCCATGCTGAGAGGACATAAGATCTATCAGATTAGAGTTTTTTTTAATGCTTATAGCTCAGGGAAAATTATACCCCAGAGGAAAAGAGTAATTATAAGCATACCTACTTCCTTCCTTCACTGTAAAGGTACACTTTTCTTTAGGGAATACAAGGAATAGTAGGTCAGAAAAAAGGAAAATAATTTGATTTCAGTTAATGAAAGAAGGAGCTGCATCCTCTTCCCCTACATCTACAAAACCTCCATGATGGAGAAAAACAATATGGCCATTCATAGTAGCTTTCTATGGTTACTACTGTTATAGAAAGTATTACCAAACAGGATTTGTCTGCTTTGCTATATAGTTAACTTCTGGTGATGAAAATATTTCACTAGAGTCAATGATAGCATTAAAGAGTCATTATAGATATCTGAATATTCATGGTAACAGTACTATATTCATGGAGGAGTTCAGTTATGTGCTTCAATTATCTAAGCTGCAAAATTAGAAAAGTAGTACATGTTCTTGGCCTTCTAACTGTCATTTAGAGGTCAGATGTAACAAATTTGAAATCACTAGGAAAAATTATCAAGAATTTAGAGTTCCACTAGTTTACTTCTGCTTTTGTTTGTGCTTTTAGTTTCACGTCCAAAATATTGTTAGCAACGCCATGTCAAGATTTTCCCTTGTTTTTATTCCTAGGAGTCTGATGGTTCAAAATTTTTGTGAAAGGTACAAAACAGTTTCAATTTAATTCTTTTGCATATAAATACCCAGTTTCCTTAGTATCATTTTTTGAAACTACCCTTTCCCCACGGAATATTCTTGGCTCCCTGGTCAAATATTAGTTGGTCATGTGTGTGTAGTTTATTTCTGAGTTCTTAATTCTGTTCCATTGGTCTATGTGTTTTTTACTGGCACCATACTGCTTTGGTTTCTAGTTTTCTATTATGGTTTGAGATCAAGATGTGAGGCTGCCTTTTTTTTTTTTTTTTTTTTTTTGCCTTTTTCCCCCCCCAAGATTACTTTGGCTATTTAGGGCCTTTTGGGTTCCATACTGATGCCAGAATTGTTTTATATTTCTGTGAAAACAAAAATACTAGAATTTTGAAGGAGATTCTGTTAAATCTATAGATGTCTTTGGACAATACAGATATTTTGGTAATATTTTTCCAACACAGACATGGAATTTCTTTCCATTTGTGTCTTTAATTATTTGGTGTCCTCATTTTCAATGTACTGGTCTTTTACTCCTCTGGTTAAATTTAAGTATTTTTAATGCTATTGTACATCTAACTGGTGAGGTGAACAGTAAAAGAGAAAGGGTAGCCTATGGAATGAGAGAGAATATCTGCAAACCATAAATCAGATAGGTTAATATCCAAAAGTATTAAGGAACTCCTACAATTAAAAACAAATACAGTTTAAAAATTGGGAGGGGAATCTGAATAGACATTTTTCCAAAGTTATACAAATGTACAAGCAGGTACATGAAGGATGCTCAATATTAGTATTCAGGAGGGAAAGGCAAATCAAAATCATTGAGTTATTACCTTACACCTCTTAGAATGGCAGTTATCATAAAGAAAAAGTAAGTGATCGCCAGGGTGTAGAGAAGAGAAATATACTACACTTTTGGTAAAAATGTAAATTGGCACAGCCGCTATGGAAAACAGTATGGGGATTTCTTAAATTAAAGACAGAGCTACCATAAGATCCAGCAATTCCTCTTTTGGGTATGTATCTAAAGGAAATGAAATGACTATCTTGAAGACATACTTGTTTCCTCATGTTTACTGTAGCATTAGTACCAATAGCCAAGCTATGGAAACCATGTAAATGTTTACAGATGGATGAATTGATAAAATATGACCTGCATATTATTCAGTCATAAACAAGGAAATCTTGTACATAAGGAGGACAGCATGCTAAGAAATACACTATATGATCTCACTTACATGTGGTATCCTTAAAAAAAAAAAAAAAGCCAAAATCATAGAAATCAAATAGTGATCACCAGGGACTGAGAGGGATGAGGAAATGTGGATCAAACTTGTTACACACTTGGAGTTACACATAAGTTTTAGAGATCTAATATACAGTGTGGTAATGTAAATTAACAGTACTGTAGTATATACTGGAAAGTTGTGGAGAATATATCTTAAATGTTCTCAGCACACAAACCAATATGAGTTACTGAACCCTAATTATGTTAATCATTTCACAACATATATATCAAATTATGACCTTGTACACTTGAAACTTATGTTAAGTCAGTCTTACTAAGGCTGGAAAATATGTGCACAATTAAATATTAAAGAACATTTGGGGACATAGGATTCTGAAATTGAGGTCGCTTCCTTTATTTACTTTGTTATATAGTGACACTATGTTAATGCTAAAAGAATACAATATACATTTATGTTGCTAGAATAAAGACTCAACATCATATTCCCAACTTGAAGACCACGATCAGAAAAATTTAAATACTGAGGGGCCTGGGTGGCTTAGTCAGTTAATCATTGGACTCTTGATTTTGGCTCAGGTCATGATCTCTTGGTTTTGGGATGGAGCTCTCTGTGTCAGGCTCTTTGCTGAACATGCAGAGGCCACTTAGGATTCTCTCTCTCTCTCTCTCTCTCTCTCTCTCTCTCTCCCCCCCCTCCCCTCCCTCCCCCTCTCTCTGCCCCTCCCCCACTTGCATGTGTGCTCTTCCTCTGTGTCAGAGTAAATAAACTTAGAAAAATATAAAAGATACGTTTAATTTTTTTTAAAATGTTTTATTTATTTCTAGGAGAGAGAGTGAGACAGCGTGAGCATGGGAGGGTCAGAGAGAAAGGGAGTCACAGACTGAAACAGACTACAGGCTCTGAGCTGGCAGTCAGCACAGAGCCCGACGCGGGGCTCGAACCCACGAACTGCGAGATCATGACCTAAGCGAAAGTCGGACGCTTAACCGACTAAGCCACCCAGGCGCCCCACGTTTAATTTTTTTTTTTTAATGGAAAATGGTATATATAGAATCTAAAAGCAAAATAACCTCCAGTTACAGAATGAATGGGTGGTTTTCAGATGGGAGTTGGGGGCTGGTGGTGACATGGGTGAAGAAGATCAAGAAATAAAAACTTCAAGTTATAAGTCATGGGGATATAAAACACAGTATGGGAGTATAGTCAATGATAACTTTGTAGCATGACAGATGGTAATTTATTGTGATCATTTTACAAGCATACAAATGTTGAGTTACGGTGTCATATACCTGAAACTAATACATCAGTTACACATCAAAAGCGTAGTATTTCATCATGGAAGAACTACACATACAAAACAATGAATCTATAACCAAATTTTGAGTTAGCCAAGCAGTGAAAGCCATTTTTTGCTGGTGAATTAACTACAGTCTGTGTGATTGCAGTAGTGAAATTTGTCAAAATTTTTTTCAAAAAAAAACAAAACAAAAAAACCCCTATCAGCTTTTAGAATAGTTGAAGAGTTAAGACCACTGGGAATTATATTCATAGTCCATTAGAAAACAAGGCAAATATATATTTTTTAATTTAGATATATTTAAAACTTTATCACTTTTTAAAATCTTTTTATTTCAATTCAGGTTAACAAAAAGTATGATATAGTTTCAGGTGTACACTAAAGTGATTCAGCACTTCCATACAATGCCTAGTCCTCACCGTAGCAAGTACACTCCTTAGTCCTCATCACCTACTTCACTCTTCCCTCCTACCCCCTCAGTAACTATTAGGTTGCTGTTTATAGTTTGAGTCTGTTTCTTGGTTTGTCTTCCCCACCCCCTTCCTATTTTGTTTACTTTGTCTTTTAAATGCCATACATGAATGAATCATATAGTATTTCTTATTTTGCTAATCTATCAATGTTGCAAATGGCAAGATTTCATTCTTTGTGATGGCTGAGTAATACTCTATTATGTATATATACAACCTCCTTTTTATCCATTCATCTTGGGATATTTCCATAGTTTGGCTGTTGTTGATCATGCTAGTATAAAAGTTGGGATGCATGTATCCCTTTACATTAGTAGGGGTTTTGGGGAGGGGAGTAAAAACTTAGCAGTGCAATTACTGGATCATAGGAGGGCAAATGTTTTTATTGGTTTTCTTTAATTCTTGTTGAGCTAACAAATATTACCAATGCTGTTCATATTTTTCTTTATCAGGTGAGTTGATAGTAGAAAGTGAAGAGTTAAACTCTTTAAAAAGTCTGTGTAGAATAACCCTGAGAGAAACTTTAAAATTTTTTTTAATGTTTTATTTATTTCTAGGAGAGAGAGAAAGAGAGAGAGAGAGAGACAGCGTGAGCAGGGGAGGGTCAGAGAGAGAGGGAGTCACAGACTCCAAAACAGGCTCCAGGCTCTGAGCTGGCAGTCAGCACAGAGCCCGATGCGGGGCTCGAACCCATGAACCGCAAAATCATGACCTAAGCGAAAGTCGGACGCTTAACCGACTAAGCCACCCAGGCATCCCTGAGAGAAACTTTCAGAGTAGATAAGAAATGCTAATTCAGTACAACCTGAAGTGGAATCTGATAAGATTCGTCAGAACTGATAGTGGGAAAAAATGTTTTGAGCAGAAAAAGAATTAGTTGATAAATTTTACAAAGCTAATGAAAACATAACTTGTCTGAAGGCTCCATAATTGCTATTAATTGGCAGGTACTTTACAGAAAATATTTTATCATGTAAAATTTAACCAGTTCATTGAACTTCATGTCTTTTGTGGATTTAACTATTTTAAGTTGTGTGGTATTTAGTCAGAAATACAAGTGGAATTAACCGCCTTGCTGTATCACACTTCATTCTGCTTGGTTAGCTATGGTAGTTACTGGGATTTTTTTTTTTTTGACCTCAGAACAATACTGACACTTTTCTGAATGAGAAAAACCATCCTAGTCACTATTAGAAAATACTCAATGTTTTTGGAAGTTAGCTTTTTATACCATTTCTCAAAGAATTCAACCAAATAAAAAGATAAAATTACATGTGAAGCTTATACTACAGTAAAATCATTTTGATGACTGTTAACTTGAATCTCAAGTAATTTTCTTTATGTACTTCCCATGCTACCAAAAAGATTATTTCTGTTCCAACAGATTTCCAATGGATGTTTTCTGAAATTTCCAGAGGAAATTTCCATATTCTAGAATACGTATAACTGTAATTAAGGATCTCTACCTAGCCTCCAATTGTGATTTCTCCTCAATGTGATGACATGCTAAGATGCAAATATCCAAAGAACAGACTTCCGTAAATGCATTCTGAGCTTCAAATGAAGCTCAATAAAATTATATACTTATAGATTAAGGTAAGTAACTGATAGTGCCTTTCCTTGTGAAGATATTTTAAAAGATAAAACACATAAAATATCATCTGCATTCATATATGTAACTTTGCAATTAATTTGATTATAGGAAATACTGAATTTCAAACACAAGCCAAATGTTAACCATCCGAAATGTTTTTCTCTGCCTGTATTATTAAAATTATATTTTCATAAAATGTAACAATATAAAATTACTTTCTCTTGCTATATAAATATCTACATAATATCGAGATTTTTGCCTTTTGGACCAGAAAGTCTAGACTATTTACCTTACC
Organism: Proteles cristata cristata; assembly: GCA_017311185.1. Lineage (NCBI taxonomy): Eukaryota > Metazoa > Chordata > Mammalia > Carnivora > Hyaenidae > Proteles > Proteles cristata. The sequence goes on from JAESUZ010001400.1 coordinate 1,026,094, forward strand.
CTTTATGGAAAGTATGTCTCATTATTCTAACCTATTACCCTATATTAGGATCTTTGGCGAAAAAAGTTCTGATGAGTGAAAACTAAAAGACAGGGTCTCCTTCCGTGTTATGGGGAGCATTTTGACATGTGCTTAGAATGCTTTCTGAATATTTTTAGTCAAAGGGCTCAGGCATGTAGCTCATGTGCTTGCCACGTTCATAAGGTAAGACCTGGGCTTAGGTAGAATGTTTTCCTTCTGAAACTTCTCTCACCAGGCAGAGTGGGACGATGCTCTAAAAGACTTTTTATTTATTTTTTACTCTGAGCACTTGCTCACATGAGCACATGGGAACTCAGGAAGTGTCTTTTGTTCAGTGCTTGTATGGTGGGACATTTGAACTTGGAAGGAGAAGAAAGATCTATTTCAGCAGAAAGTATTCAAACTAGTAATTGTGCCTTTGTTGTTGGAACTTAACTTTTTAGAGACTGAAGAAAGGGTATGGTATGGAAGGATAAGATTCAAATATTCCTTAACTTGATTTATTTTGTTCATAACATCTGTTTTATCTCAACAAAACTATTATATTTCTAATATTTGTAAGTGATTTCTGAGGGGATCTAGAAAACTTTGACTACAGCAAGATCCTGTTACTACTTCAGCTAGAGTCTCATGAAGTTATTGAAATTATCAAAGCTCTTTTCAGAGATCACTTAAAATTGATCAAGGAGGTGAGGAATCATGTATTTGAATTTCTGAGAATTCTACTTTTTTCCCCATTATGAGAATAAATTCTTACTCCTCATTCTATCTGTAACTCAGTCTCAGCTTCATCAGGTAGTCTCAGAGCTAAGTTTATATGCCTTTAATTATCTTCCAACATTTTTAGTAGTTTCTGTCCTGCCTGTAAACACCAAAATCAGACTTTTGAGTTGTTTGACATACTATATTTGTTATCAGTGTAAATTCAAATACAGCAGATGTTAATGGTTTATAAAGCATACTGTAATTGAGTACCAGATCAGAAACCCGTTCTTTATTGCAGCCAGCAAAGCATATGAGAAGTTTCAGGCTATTATGTTGCAGTATCTTTGACATTTTCAAAATGTGTATTTCTCCTACTTATTTTTCACTTTTGAATTCAAAACGACAAAAATTTCAAGGACACTTAGGTATTTTTTTTTTCTCTTCTAGAGATTGCTATGGCATAGAGACTGGTGTATTTCAAAATTACTTTGCACTTGAGCACCTGAGTTATTTCTTGTGTTCAGGATTAACAAAATTACAATACCAAAAATAGGAGTAAGAGGCGAGAATTCAAACTGGATATAATTTAAAAAATGCAAACATGGACAAGGCCCTGTTAAGTGCCCATATGGTAATATAAGGGCAATATGTTAGTAAACAAAACATCCCTAAAAGCTGTATTCTGGGAATTCCATGTTATAACATGCAGGAGGACTTTCAAGACATGCTTCCTAGTAAATTTTGCTATAGGATTCAGTTCCAGTATTTTTGTACTTGAAGATGAAATTCATTAAAATGTCTTAATAACTTAAGCTTTCAATTTTTAGAACAGATGTTTACATGTATGCTTCACTGCATTTTGAATAATATGACAATTGCAATTACCTTTCAAAATGTAGATATGCTTGCTTTGCAGAAATATAAGCATAGCATAAAAATTCCTCAGACTTATAAATTATTGTCTGTCTGGAATGCATATGTATTCACATTGCCTGTAGTGTTGTCACTATTAATTGTATTAGTAGCAGCTACTTTTTACTGATGATATAGTAAGAGACTTATATTCAGTTTATTAATTTATCATCTCTGGAAATATTAGTGATTATGTTAGGGGATACCTGTGATGTGGGAAAGCTAAAATAAATTTCAATTTATGAAGCTCAAGAATGATAGAAAGTTAACATAGCAATTGTAAATTAAAGCTTAGATGATTTTAAGCTTTATTTACTAAGCGATATGTAAAATGATGCAATATATTAATAAATTGGCTTTACCATTAATATGAATCATTTTGTATATTAGATCATCATGCTGTGTGATAGCCTGTTGTATTTTAAAGCATAGGAAAAGTTACTTAAACCTAGAATTTTATAATTTGATGTATTTTCCTGAAATATGGAGTCTCTAGCTTTTATACCTCCTTTGATACTGACACTTCAAGATGAGTTCTGATCTGTTAGATGGTGAGGTGGATAGTGAATGCTTTTGTTAAATTATTTCCTTGGATTATTTTAATATTCTGTCACTAATACCTTGATTTATAAATATGACAAGATTTTCTCTGAGCAAAAATTCTGCTCTAATATGGGAGCAGAGCCAGGCCAATGCCATCATATCTTGATTATGATAGCTTTGTAATAGCTTTTGAAATCTATAATTGTGAGTCCTCTAACATTCATTGTGTTACTCTTTTTCCTTCAAGCTAGATGCGTCCCTTGTCTTCTCTTCATGTTTACCAATGCTTTCTCTGCCTGCCAAATCTGAGTTGAATGTTTCTAGGTAATTTTTCATTTTGATTCTACTTTTTCAAATTTATAATTTCTATTTGGATGAATTTTACAATTTGTTTCTAAATTGGCATTCTGTATTTGAGATACCTGTCTCCTACTTTGTTTAAACATGATACCTTTAGCTCCTTGAGCATATCTAAAATAGCTGAGCTGGGATACCTGGGTAACGTAGTGAAGCATCTGACTCTGGATTTTGGCTCAGGTCATGATCTCACATGATTTGTGGGATTGGGCCCTGCATCTGGTTCTGTGCTGACAGTGCAAAGCCTGCTTAGCATTCTCTCTGTCCCACCCTCTGCTTATTCTCTCTCTCAAATATTTAAACAATAGTAAAACTGATTCTTTAGCACTTGGGTCACATTTAATTTAAAATAACAGGTTTAAAGTCTGTGATTAGTAAGTGCATCTTTTGAGTTTTTTTCTGGACAATTTGCATTGAATGCATTTTCTTCTGAGTCATGTTTTTTTTTGCATGGCTTATATTTTTTAGTGCACATTAGACTATTTCAAAGAATGTGTCATCTTTGACAATTAGGTCCCTTCCCATTTAGGGTTCAGTGTTGCTTCGTGTTGTTTAGTGACTTTTTTGAACTAATTCTGTTAGATCTGTATTTTTATATGCAACCACTGAGGTCTGTACTGGGTTAGTTTCATGGTCACTAAGTGACTAGAAAGAGATTTCTCTGACAAATGGACCAGTTAAATCTTTGAGACCCTGCTGTGGGTCCCTGAATTCAGAGCAAGCTATCAGTAATCACCCTGGCACTTTAAAGCCCTGCCTTAGTCTTTAGTTTCTGCCTCCACAGAACCTCAAGGTCAGTTGGAGGTGTGAGCTTCGTGCCTTCCTAGGTCTTTTGAGAACATGTGTAGAGCCCAAGGCATATGTGTAGCCACCTGGGAATATGTTTTATCTTCTACAAATCTCTAAGGGCATCTCATTATTCAGCTACTTTTATGCTTTTTGTTAGTCTGTTTGCCCCCAATTGTTACCCTCACCTCAGGAACCTGTGATGTTAAAACATTTGATAAATGACTTAAGTACTGGGCAATTTTTCTTGAGTTCCCCCAAAAAAAAAAGACTTTTGAGTGGATTCTTTCAGGAAAAACTAGCCAGGTGGCAGGTCAGATAGAGTCCATTGTTTGGACGTTGACCTCTTTGAAAACTTTATTCACAATCAGCTCTCCTCCGTACCACGGAAACAGTTTGTTACTTTTCAAGGCTGCCATAGAGCTGGGGAATGCGGAGCAGGACAACATTAGGTGAAAAGGTCTCAGAATTCACTGTTAACAAGATTCAGCTATTTTTTAAGCTTATTTACTTAGCCCTAGTGGGGAAGAGGCAGAGAGAGGTGGTGGAGGGGAAGGAGAGAATCCCAAGTAGGCTCCATGCTGACTGACAGTACATAGCCTGGGGCTCAAACTAACACATTGTGAGATCCTGACCTGAGGTGAACATAAGAGTGAGATGCTCATCTGACTGAGCTGTCCAGGTGCCCCAAGATTTAGCTGTTTTTCACTAACTTGGTTTCTGTGCACCCTTGCTTAATTTCCAATTATGAATAATAGATTCTCATAGTATTTCCCTATTTTTTCATTGCTTATAGGAGGGGGAAAACTTTGGAGGTTCTTCCTCTGACATTTTGGCTCATGTCTGTTTACCTAAGAGTATTTTAACTAGAATTCATAGTTCAAGAAAGTCATGTATATTTACTATGTAGTATATAGTTATACATCCTTTTATTGTGCTTGCTTTTATCGTGCTTTATAGATACTGCTTTTTGTTTAACAAATTGAAAGTTGATGACAGACTTGCAATGAGCAAGTCTATAGGCACTGTTTTCCAAAGTCCTTGCTCACTTTGTGTCTGTGTCACATCTTGGTAATTCTTGTTGTATTTTAAATGTTTTTATTATGGTGATCTGTGATCAGTTGACCATTGATGTTAGTATTGTAACTGTTTTGGGGTACCACAAACTGTGTCCGTATAAGATGGTTAACTTTACTGATAAAATGTTTTGCATGTTGACTTCTATTTCCCCATTCTTCCTCTCATTGAACCTCCCTATTCCCTGAGATACAATATTGAAATTAAGCCAGTTAAATCTACAATGGTCTCTATATGTTTAAGTGAAAGGAAGAGTCACAAGTCTTACTTTAAATCCAAAGCTAGAAATGATTCAGCTTAATGAGGAATGGATGTCTAAAGGTTGAAAGCTAGGCCTCTTGAGCCAGTTAGTAGAGTTAGTTGTGAATGTAAGGAAAAGTTCTTAAAGGATATTAAAAGTGCTACTTGAGTGAACAAATGAATGATAAAGCAAAACAGCTGTATTGTTAATATGCAAGTTTTAGTGGTCTCAATAAAAGATCAGATCAACCACAACATTCCCTTAAACCAAAAGCCCAATCCAGGGCAGAGCCCTAACTCCAATTTTATAAAGGCTGAGAGGTGAGGAAGCTGTGGAAGAAAAGTTGGAATCCTGCAGATATTGATTCATGCGGTGTAAGAAGCTGTCTCTAGAACCTAAAAGTGCAAAGGTAAAATAGCAAGTTCATGTACAGAGCCTGCACCAAGTTATCCAGAGATCTAAGATCATTCATGAAAGTAGCTACACTAAACAGTGTAGAGGAAGCAGCCTACTGTTGGAATAAACTGTTATTTAGGACTTTTATCACTAGAAGAGAGAAGTCTATGCAGCTTCAAAGCTTCAGAGGACTGACTGACTCTTATTAGGGACTGATGAAGCTAATGACTAAGTTTGGAACCAGTGTTGACTAACAATTCTAAAAATCTGAGGGCTCTTAAGAATTATCCTACAACTACTGTCTCTGTTCTATAAATGGAATGATAAAGCCTGGATAACAGTACATATGTTTATAACAGGGTTTGCTGAATATTTTTAGCTCTCTGTTGAGACCTGCCCAGCAAAAAAATTCCTTGTAATCTGATAAAACTTCAGTGGATAAGGAATTATTTCTTATGGATGAACAAACAACGTGATTTCTTGATGAAATCTACTCCTGGTAAAGATGCCGGGAAGATTGTTGAAATGACAACAAAGGATTTAAAATGTTACAGAAACGTAGTTGGTATGGAGAGCAGTAGCAGAATTTGAGATTGACTCTAATTTTGAAAGCACTATGCTGACAGTAGAACTTGAATCAGACAGCATCAAACTAGACAGAACATTGTGAAAGGGAGAATCAGCATGGCAAACCTCTGCTGTTGGTCTAATTTTGAGAAGTTGCCAGTCATCCCAGCCTTTAACAACCAGCACTCTAATTAGTAACTATCAACATGGAAGCAAGACCCTCCACTAGCAAAATAATTGACTTGCGGAAAGCTCAGATGATGGTTAGCATATTTTGGAAACAAAATGAAGTATGTACATATTTTATATATGCCATTCCACACTTTTATATTCACTGGGAAACCAGAAAACTCCTTTGACTTGTTTTGTAGTGATATCCACTTTATTGTGGTCATCTGGAATCAAACACAAACTCTGACATATGCCTCCTCTACAGAGCCTTATTCAAACTTCTCTTGATACAATATGCCACTTTTTAAAGACTTTGCCAAAGTGGTAAAGACCATAACTTTGTAAGGAATATAAACACAAATGAAAATTGTATTTAAAATGTCTTCAAAACTTCTCTTTAAGACCATTTTAATGTAATATTTAATACATATTAATATCAAGCCACTCCCTTCTGGCTTGCTAAATTTCTGTTGAGAAGTCTCCAGCTAGCCTTATGAGTTTTTGGTTGTAAGTTAAGGACTTCATTTGTCTTGCTGTTTTTAAGACTTTTTGTCTTTATCACCATATTTTGGAAATTACATTAGATGTGGACCTGCTTTTGTTAATGTTGATGAGTGTTCTCTGTGCTTCCTCAGTCTGTTTCCTTCCCCAAATTACAGAAAGTTTCTAATCTTGTTTCTTGCTAAGTTCCCTAAATCTATTCTTATGTTCCATATTTTTTCTCTTTTGGCCAGCTTTGTTATTTTCCATTATTTTGTTTTCTAGGTCACTAATTCATCCCTCTGCTTTTTCCAGCCTGCTGTTCATTGCATTAAGCCTGTTTCCAATCTAGTTTATTGCATTCTTTGATTCTTCAATTCCTTTATTTCTGTGGTAAGAGTCTCCTGGAGGTCTTTTTCCGGGGGATGGAGAGGGGGACCCCATGAGTGGGGGAGGAGCAGAGGAAGATAGAGGATTTAACCCAAGCTCCATGCTTGGCACAGAGCCTGATGTGGGTCTTGATCTCATGACTGTGATATCATAACCTGAACTGAGATCAGAGTCAGACATTTAACTGACTGTGCCACCCAGGTGCCCCTCCCTGATGTCTTCTATTTTTAAGCCCAGCAAGTATCCTGATGATGGTTACTTCAAATTCTCCATGACATATTTTATTTATTTGGTTTTGGTCAGATCTCAGGCCATGGCCTTATTCATTTCTTTTGTTTGAGAGACATTCCTTTGTTTTGACATTTTGTCTACCTCTTCCTTCTCTGTTAGAAAAGCCAGTTGTGTCCCTTCCTTCTGAAAGTAATGGCCTTATGAAGAAGAGGACATGTAGTACCCAGGCCTGGTGCTTCACGGAGTGTCTCCAGTATGTACTGCATGGACTCTACTGTTGTGTTGTGGCTGCTCTGTCTTTTAGATTAGTTGTCTGCAGAGGCTCTCCTTGCTACTGTGGGCAGTGCCTGGTCCCTGGCCTAAATTTAGTGAGTTTTAACCAGGTGTGCTCTAGTATGTTTATGAAGTGAGACCTGATATCATTTCCACCACAACTGAGCCTCTGCAGAACTCTGATCAGGAGATGTGGTGTGGGTAGGGGGTTCTGTTGGTCTTCCGGGAGAGGGGCTCACTGTGTTGGGACTGAGACAAGCCTGACTGAGTAGGGCAGTTCCCACAGAGTGCTGGGGAGTATGGCTTGATGTAAGCAAGTTAGACACTCAAGGTGGTGTGTTCCTTCCCTCAGGTGGCTTTGTGTATATGCTGAGGGGTGGGAGAGGGAAGTGGTGCCAGCCAGCTCCTTTGTTGCTGGAGAGACATTTCTGTGAATGCTGCCTCTCAAACACAATCCAAGAAAAGTGAATAATCTCCCAACTGTATAACCTAGTCTGTCTTCATTCCTTTTTCCATGCCCAGTCTGGTTTGCCTACCCTCTGTTTAGGAACAGGGCCATGTCCTCTGGGCTCTGTCTCAGCGAAGCTTGCCTACCATTAAAACTTCAGTCTTTAAGCCCTGCTCGTTTTAAGAACTCACATAACTGAGCCCCTCTCATTTTCCAAGACAATAGCTTTGGGGAAATGTTATCCTTGTGCATCTCCCTGTGTGCTCCTCTCTTCTCTTTCTCTATGACCATGGCTCCCTCCCTCCCTTCCCCAGCACTGAGGATCTGCTTCCTCTGCTAAGCATGTCTCCACACTTCCTACTTTTTTCAGTGTGACCTCCTATCTCCTTTTAGTTGTGGAGTTCTTTCAGTCTTCAGATTAATTTCTGGGGTATTTAGGAAGATTTGATAGTTTCTAGTTGTGTTTGTGTGACAAGACAAACCTAGGGTCTTCCTATTCCCCTGCCATCTTCCTTTTGGGAAAAAAAAAAAATACACACACACACACACACACACACACAAAATTGAGATTCTTCCCTGAGGGAGAATTGAATGACTTCTTTTACTGAAACTAATTCAGTATAAAAATGTAATTTTATGAGTTGTAAGATCCTAAAAAGTTTAAAAGGTGTTCCAAGATTCAACTTACATTCTTGTGAGAAGAAAAACATGCTGTAACTAGAAGCATCCTTCTTTAAAAAAGAGGACTCTTATAGAAATCCCGGTGAAATATTTTCAATCTTTTGTACTGTGACTGGAATCAGGGCAGCTGATAAGAGTAATTCTCAAAATACCACACGCTTTTCCCTCAAGCATTGATCTTTCTGACCCAGACATGAAGTTAAGTGCTTTTATTGGGGGTGGGAAGTTTCAGAGAAAGTTTGGTAAACGAGGGGTATAAAGGCTAATTTCTGGTGCTAAAAGTTTGAAAGAACATAGATGACATTACTGTTGTAAGATATTTTAAATATTTTGAATTTCATTGAAAGGGGAATAATGTATTACTAGTGGTGGTGATAAGAAGCTATAGTAAATTAAAAAGAGAAAACTAGGGGCAGCTGGGTGTCTTAGGATGTTAAGTGTCCTACTTCAGCTCAGGTCATGATCTCATGATTTTTTAGTTCAAGCCCTGTGTTAAGCTCTGTGCTGACAGCTCAGAGCCTGGAACCTCCTTTGGATCTGCGTCTCCCTCTCTCTCTGCTCCTCCCCTCTCCTGCTTATGCTCTGTTTCTCTCTCAAAAATAAACAAGCATTAAAACATTTTTTAAAAGAACGACAAAACTGATAACTCTGGTTTTGGATATATTTCACATTTAGTAAGCTAGAGTTTATAGAGCCAAAGATAACAAAATTGAGGATTTATAAATTGAGAGTCTTGAAGTAAAATATATAGAAAAGAAAAACATGAATAACGGCTTTTATAACAAATGATGTGTATGGAGATTATTACAATTTGCTGAATTACTGAAATACATGTGAGTTGGAAAACTGGCTATCGGTGACCACTGACTTATCTAAATTATTTGGGAAGAGCAGAAATCTCTGTGGTGTAATTTTAGGAAAAGACTTTCCTAACGAAGAAATTACGCTCTATATTCCTTAAGTGTCCATCATTTTCACACATTGGATTATAGTATAAAGCTACTGTAATTGTAGGTTTACAATTATAATTCTCATCATGAAAAAACAGGAAATTAAAAATTCAATGTCAACATTTCAGATTAGTTGATCAATTCACTATAGTAAAATAATACTGTGCAGAAACGGAACATCAAAAAGGCCCTTAGTGGGTTTTTTAGAAGAATGAGAAGTTGTAGAGTTAGAATTTGGTTATTAAATGGGTCAATAATTACTTCAAAGAGCTGAATCAATTACTTGTGCATTGGTGTTACATGCCAAAATAAAGAGATATCCTAACGAGAGATGATGATTTTATAGCTGGATTGGCTATATTCTTTTAACGTATTTGCTTATGCTCTGCTGATGTCATTTTGGGGAAAAACATTACCTAGGTTTGTGAGATGCTGAGGTCAGAGAGAGATTTAAGCAATCTTTATATAAAAGCCAAATCTTCCGAAATATGTTCACAGAGTACTTCTGTTACTTCTTTCAACTACGAAGTCAGTCAATTCTTTAGAAAATTGAGGATTTATTTCAATGATCCTCTTCTGAGCCTACATCCCAGGTGAAATCCTATCACTCCCCAAATTCTTCTTAGAGATTTCTTTCCTCTGAAGTCATAGTGTCTGAAATTTGAAAATAAGAAAAAATTGGTTTAACCATCTCTTTAATATCAGGGTAAAAGATCAACTAGAGGGAATATATCTAATTCAAAATATTTACTACTGATTTGCTGTTTTAGGATTAGGTTTACATTGTAAATTGTAGAATTTTTGTGAAACAGTTTTTTTGAGATGCAGAGAATTTTGAAAACATAACCCAGAGTTATGATTTATGATACTGTATAACATTACTTAACTTGGTAACTAGTGGGTTTATCCTAACATTGCCTGAAAACTACCAGTTTCTCAAATGCTCCTTGAGGGTTTCATTATCTTACTGGTTCCTTGACTGAGTGCAGTAAAATACTTGGCATGTTTTATATTTTTAGGAGAGATATATTTTAAGGTTTTTATGTTTCAATTCCTTATCCATTTTAATCACTGTCTTTGGAGCAAAATGTTCTTTTTCTCCACAAAATTCCTACTGCAGACGTTATTCATAAGAGGATATTGTTTATTAGCTTTCATGAATTAATATTTGAATGTATACTGTTCTGAGTAATCTGGATTAAGATAATTCTGTTTTAGCAGGAATAACATGGATTCAAACTGTAAATATAAGTATTAAGATCAAATATTAGATATAACTCATCTGTTGAGCATATGGGAAAAATAGTTAAATTATTCTGGCCATTTTTTCCTACTCCAGGAACATCATTATCATCAGGAACTTCTTAAACTTAAATCCCCATACTTGGATCCAGATGTATTGAACCAGTATATCTAGGAGTGATGCTGTATAGATAATATGTCCTTTTTAAAAAGTATCCCTTTGATTAAGATGAAGAATCAACTTTTGAATTATAGATCTAGTTTTGAGATGGAAAGTTTTTGAGTAATGACTTCTAATCTCAAATGAGTAGACAAAATAGAAAACTGAAAGTATATATGAAAATATATATAAAAAAAGTATAAGAGAACATACTTCTTTCCAGGGGTAAACTTTGATATATGTGGCAAACTATATGGAAAGTTTATTCAAGCTTTTATGTTAATGTTGTACTCAAATATGTAGATACTCTGTTTTGTGTTTTGGAAAGAGAAGAAAAGAATCACATCTGCCAGCTTCAAAGAATGACTTTGTAATGATTTTGATAATCATAAAAAATTCATATAGGCCACCATTAAAGACATCACCCTTAGAAAAGAAATCAAAGCTCAGAAAACTTTATTAGCTTTGAAAGAGATCTTAGAGGACAGACAATCTGGGAAGTGAAGTTGCTTTGGTAGCGTGTTGGAAGCAAAACTTCGACCGGAGTAGTAAAAGGGTGATTGTGTGAAGTCAGCCTTGCAGAAAGAATAAAGGTTCACAATGAGGTTGTCAGGAAGCTTATTTCATTAGAGGTAACAGCACACAATGAAATCCAAATGTTTTTAATTAATTCCTATTTGTCTTAATGTAATCTCTATATCTACAAAATCAGTGAATTCTGGTGTTCTATTCAATTACCAGAAACACTCAGATACAGGAGGGCCATCAACAGTATATAACAGATATAAAGAAAACAAAATGTAATTACATCTAATATTGTAATGGTGGAAGTCACCTCACCAGCTTTAAAGGCAATGAAATAGCCCTACGGAAAATTCTACTTGGTGATGTTGAGATTTAACTTGCCAATTAAAAACCACCTAAATACCAAGTACAGTGTCTGTTTTACTCAAATTTCACTGTAACTAACAGACCAGTATTTACTTTTGAGGTCAATCTGAATATCATATTCACATAAATGATCTGAAACTGCTGGATGCATCTTTATATATCTCTTCAAATTAGAAATACACATAAAATAGTTACAGCATGAATATATGTGTGACTGTAAGGATGTATTTGTGTGAGAAGGAATGTGTGTGTGAGAGTGTGTTTGAGGATGTGGCTATGAAATTGTAGATAGAAGTAGGTGTAATTGTGTGTGATTATATGTGTGAATGAAAAGAGTTGTTAATGGTATATTTTACTGCTTGACATAGAGTCATCATTGTTTATAATCTGAAAGATCACAAAGTTACCTTAGAATATGTGGGTGTGTATATGTATTAATGCATTTTCTTTATTAGACGAATTCAATAGTCCACAGTAGTAATAACTTCCCTCCCTAAGAGAGTTGAACTAAATTAATGCCTGCTAGAGCGTTGTGTACTGAAATGGGGCATTGTAGAACTGTGTACTGTGCGGGTGTCCTACAGAAATTTTTGTTTCTATGTAAGTATTCATAATTTGGTCAAAAGAAAGATTCCTTAGTTTTAAAAAATTATTTAGTCCATATAGGTCTTGTGTCAGGAAAATTAAAGTTCTAGCCCTGCTATGGTGTAAGAAGAGGTACACAAAATATCAGTGAGTCCTACACATTTCCTTAATTTTAGCACATATTAAAGAACAAAGTGGAAGATATTTCTAATATCCTCCTTCCCTACAGTATGTTCTGTGGAATTCTAAAGGGATGGATTATAAGGAATGGTCATAATGAAAGGGATTTAGGTTAAGAGGGTAGATCTCATGTTTAATGTGTTTACCTCAGTTAAAAATATTGGAAGAATAGTAACCCTCCTTCTACTTACTCTGATCCCTTCAGTCTGGCCTCATTTCACTGCCGAGTTTATTCCTTCTATACTCTACTGATAGCTTCCATATGTGAAATTTTTTTTCATATTTTTCTGTAGTAAATTAACCTATATGTTTTTATTTAAACCTGAATTTCCATCACATTTTCCTTGTGAAGTTTATTTTTATGGGGGTAATCTATGAACACTGCATAGAACTAGTGTTGAGTGGTACCTGCTTTGTAGGTCCCTATTGTAACCGTATGTGAGGTTTATGGTCTACTTTGATTTCCACTAAATACAATGTTGGACTGAATTCCCTGGGAAATGTAATCTGAGATGGAGATTGAGCTGAAAGAAGTTCATGAGTAATACTCTGAAGAAAAATACCTATATAGTAAGGAGAATAACTAGTGATGAGGGAGAAGTTGAAGTGTAGTTCATTTGCAACACAGAAGGCTGACCCTGTAGGAGAAATCTGGATTTGGCATGAGCCTTCAGACTTCCCAAATTCAATTCTTGGTGTGTTGGGAGTGAAGTGTATTTTTGTGGAAGGTATTTTCCTTCAGCAGAGGCTCGAGAAGGGCATCACCTGCAAGCCACCAAGAGCCAAGATTCCCAGCAGCTGAGTAAATGAATGTGTAAGTCTTGAGTGGATTACAGCAGAGTAACACAGAATCCTCTATACTCTTCTAAAAGTTAGGTTTGAATTTTTTATACCTGATAACTTTAATCATTTTTAGCATAAAGTTCTGAGTTTGCAAAAACACATGTATTAATGCAGCTACAGTCAAGAGATGGAACAGTTCCATCTGTTGTCAACATGTCTAAGTGGCCTTATTGATGTATAATAAAGAATGACATAGTGCACACATTTTGAGTTTGGACATATGTAAAGAGTCATGACCCTATTGCTATACAGTCAAGGTAATTGGAATAACCAGTACCTCCCAGAGTTTTACGTCCTTCTGCTTTATGTTTGTGATAAGAACATGTCACATGTTCTTACCTTCTTGGTAAATTTTAAAGTCCACAATACCTATTGTTGACTATAGGCACTATGTCGTACAGCAGATTTTCAGACGTTATTCATCTAGTGCTGTAGATTGAGCCCCCTAAAATTCTAGGCTGAAACCCAATCCTTAGTGTAATTGTATTTGCTGGGAAGTGACTGTGTCATGAGGTTGGAGGTCTCATGAATGGAAATAATACATTTATAAAAGAGACCCTGGAACACTCCCTTCTCTCTTTCACCATGTGAGGACAGAGGGTAAAAGATACCCCTTAGCAGACACCATATTTACTCCTGCCTTGATCTTGGATTTTTCAGCCTCCAAAACTGTGAGAAACATTTGTTGTTTAAGCCACCCAATTTGTGGTAATTTTGTTACAGCAGCCCAATTTGACTAAGACATCTAGCATACCTAAAATTTCATACCTATTAAATAACAAATCTCTGTTTCCCCCATGCAGCATCCCTTGGTAACCACCATTCTCTGCTTTTATGTGTTTGAATATTTTACCTACTTGACATGAATGAAATCCTGCAGAATTTACCTGATGTATTGCACTTAGGATAAGGTTCTCGAGGTTAATCTACACTACTGAAAATGGCAGGATTTCTTTTTTGAAAACTGGAGAATAATTCATTTGTATACCATGTTACTAATTTATGTGTAGTATAAAAAAATTGCTCTCTATTTACTGTGATTGCTTTTATAGAACTTTTTATATGATAAAATCCAAACTAAATCTCTATGTATATAGTCATTTATTTTTTAAAGCAATTAAAATCCTTTCACACTTACCCTTATTTTAATCATTTTCACACGTCTTCATTTCTCGGTGTCGAGCTAAACTTATATTTTTCAAAGAAATTCCTTTCATATTTCTTCTAGCATAGGTCCATTGGTAATTCAACCAGTCTTTTCTTGCTTAAAAACCCTCACTGCTTTGTTTGAAATTAACTTTTGCTGGTTTAACGTGTTTTTTTTTCATTCTAGAACTTGATTTTTTTACTTTTGTATTTTTTAAATAATTTTTTTTAAGTCTATTTGGGATAGAGAGCCTAAGTGGGGCAGGGGCAGAGATAGAATCCCAAGCAGGTTCTGTGCTGATAGTATGGAGTCTTCAATTCATGACTGTGAGATCATAACCTGAACTGAAATCAAGAGTTGGATGCTTAACTGACCTATCCAGGCACCCCTCCTTCCAGAACTTTAAAGTTGTCACTATGTTGTCTTTTGGCTTACATAGACTTTGGTGAGAAATTTTTTCTTATCTTCATGCGGTGTGCCTTTTTTTTTTTTTTTTTTTGCCAGTTGATACTGTTTTTCTTCAGTTTTCTTTTGTTAAAACACATCTGGGTGTGTGTGTGGGTGGGAGTTTTTTAGATTTTTGTTATTTTAAGGTACTGTGAGTTCTTTGTATGGTTCAGTGATGTTTCAGCGTTGTTGGAAACTTTTCAGTTGTTGTGTCTTTAGATGTTTTTGTGTTCTCTTTTCCTTCTGGGGTTTTAGTTATTCTGTTTGATACTGTCCTGCATTTCTTGGATGAACAGTTGACTTTTCCACTCTTTTTACTTTGTATACTTTCTATTGACCATATCTTCATGTTCACTAATATTTTTCTTGGCTCTGACAGGTCTACTTATGAGTCCTTTAAAAAAGCATCAATCATCTTTGTGACAGCCATTTATTCTTAATTTTTAAATTTTATTTTGAGAGAGAAAGAGCAAGCACGAGTGGGGAAGGGTAGAGAGGGAAAGAGAGAATTCTGCACCATCACCACAGAGTCCAATACAAGGCTCGAACTCAAAACGTTGAGATCATGCCCTGAGCCATAACCAAGAGTTGGATGCTTAATTGACTGAGCCACCCAGGCACTCCTGTGATCATCTTTTTCCTAACCTTGTCATCACATTCTATTATATAATTTCCATTTTTGTTGAAGTGATCTGTTCATACATGCTGATCGCCTTTTCTACTGGAGCCTTTAGTACATTAAGCATGATCATTTTATATCTTCTCCAATATAACCCCACATGGGATAGTCTCTGGATAAAGTTCTGTTAATTGTTTCTTGGCAGACAGTTGTTTTATCCTCACTTTTTTGTGTTTGAAAATTGTAATTGATGGCTTAACAGAATATCTAGAATATTTAGAGGCTAAAGTGTATATAATTCATCCCTTGTAATGTTACATGTCTCTTTAACTGCTAAAATGATAGTGTAGCTGTGTGGTTCAATCCTGTCAGGAGTTGAGCAGTTGGGTCTGGACCTTGTTACTGGAGTTCATCTCTACCTTCAAATTTACACCTTCCCTCTGTGTCCTTCAAAGGTCTCCGTTCATTCTCCTAGCTCTCCTTAAGTGGTTGACTGCTGTGTCTTGCTAGCTGATGCTTACTTACCTGCAGTCTCAGGCAAGCTTCTAGGTGGGACTTTCTCAGTGATCCTGCCCCTCACCCAGGGTAGAACATCTCTCTCCTTGGCTGGACCCAGGATAGCTTTATGGAGGGATTTCCTTTTAATGTTCCCTTACCTGTGCTGTGTGCCTTTCCTTTTCATAGGAGGGTGAAAGAGTTTGCTGCCTATCATTTAAAAAATCTTCTTGCTGAACTATGAAAGTTCAAATAACTTTCGGTTTCTATCTATATAATGTGGAGTGAGAACAAACCACTTTTCTTTGCTATTTAAAGTCCTTTCTTTCTCCTTGGAATACAAATGCCTATTGATGAATTATTAATATCTGTTTCCTCTATAAGGAATTATTCATAACTTGCATTTTACTTTATTAGTTATTTACTGAAGACATGAAGGAATATTCGTGATGAATGAATGAACCACCAAACTTTTAAAAATGAATTTCATATTATTAGTTTCAGTATTTCATTTTCTTCATCTATTCATTTTACATATCTTAAGCACTTATTTTTGTTTCCTGTTTGCCAAACATATTACTGTACTTAGAACTTTACGTAAATTCTTAGTTCTTATAGTCTGCTATGATGGCATTGTTACTTATAAAGAAAGGCTACGTAAATTTGTCCAAATTACATTAGAAGAGTCAGAACTAGAGCTGAGTACACTGACTTTTGTCAATATTCCTGTAAATTATAGTCCAAAGTTAATTTGAACTCTCCTGGAATTGATCTCTGTGTGCATACACATGATGCAAATTTGTGTTTATAAAAGGATGTACATTCCTACATTCCTTTTTTTTTTGATATATACACGAGTATCAAATTTCTTTGAAGAAATTTATTCACTTGTACTTTAATTCTTCAAATATATATGTAATACATATATTTTTATTAAATATTTATTTTTGAGAGCAAGTGGGAGAAAGGCAGAGATAGAGGGAGATGCAATCTGAAACAGGCTTTATGAGGTTGTCAGCATAGAGCCTGTTGTGGGACTTGAACCCAACAACCATGAAATCATGACCTGAGCTGAAATTAAGAATTGGACACTTCAATGACTGAGCCACCCAGGTGCCCCAAATATTTTATATTTTAAATGTAATGATTTTAGTTCAAAACTTTTTTCTATTTATTGAATCCTATTGAAGTTTTCTTTTATCTTTGACATTTAATACCTCAAGGTTGATTTGTTTCCTTTAATTTTATCTGATATGGTTGTGTTTATATCTGTAGTATTATCCCTAACTTCAGTAAAGTATTTTAATTTTTAAAATGGAGTTCTTATGAATTTATCCTGGAGTCTCTTTACTTAAATATCAGTTATCCCCATTTGAGATCTATGTGTTTTTGTTTTTGTTTTGTTTTATAAATTAAAAAAATTAACATTTATTTATTTTTGAGAGAGTGCAAGAGGTAGGTGAGGAGCAAATAGAAAGGGAGACACAGAATCTCAAGCAGGTTCCAGGCTCTGAGCTGTCAGCACAGAGCTGGATGTGGGGCTTGGTCTCACGAACTGTGAGGTCATGACCTGAGCCCAGACCAAGAGTTGGGTGCTTAACCTACTGAGTTACCTATGTGCCCCTTTTCTGTTTCACTTTTAAGTCCTGTGAATAATTTCACTCTCTTAATAAGCTCCAACTTTATTTTGGTCTGATAACACATTATTTAATCTTTCAAGATTTTTTTTCCCCTAGATTCCATGCTTTTTAAACTAGGACTGAGAATTCGAGGCAGGAAATATCTAGATATTCTATCATATATTTTTCAAAAAGTTCTATACACATTTTATAGGAAGGATAACTTTCTCCTTTTTTATTCTCACTTGAATGAAGAGCAATCAATTCAAGTCTGGCTTTTGCTGGAAAAGTGTAGATTTTTCTAAAACACTGTCCAATTGGTTTCTATTAGCATCATCCCCTAAAATGCTAAAGAGGAAGTATGGTTGATGTAAATTTTGAGAGCCAGTTCAATTATCCAACAGAGCAAGCTGGCAGGCAGCCAGAGCCCTAGGAAGTCATTTAGATAAATTTCATATTCATATAATTTATTCTCTATTTGGTGAAGATGCTGTGCCAGAGGCCATGTTTTCTATGAACCAATTTCAGTTTGGACCAATTACTACCCCAATTACTCTCTTCTGCCTCTGTCCTTTTAAAGCATCATACTTTGTTTGGAAGAAGCCATGCCTCATCAAGAAGCAGTTGTCCAATGGCATGATTTTCGCCTGAGGGTGCTGATAGGAAAAACTAGAAGCCTCATAATTTAACTATGAAAATTATTGAGACACAGCTGTGAAAGACATACCATTGAGAATTCTCTAGTTTGTTCTTGCACATCAAATCTGGTTGCATATTTGGGGTTGTTTCAGCTTTCCCCCCAAGGCTGTGGAGTATTGTTAGCTGGGAAAATTGTAACTAAGAACATACTGATCTCCCTGAAGCTGGTTCTTTTTGAACTATACAGACTGTCAAGTAGGGATGCAGGTCTTAACATTTTTATAATTTTTTATTGATCATCTTCCTATCAACAAATACTTAATTAGAATCATAAATGCACTTTTTTGCTTGGAAATTTTTACTTTTTTTTGGTCTTTGACACATCTATCATCTGTTGTCTTCCATCATATCTTGATATTTCTTTCCATTTTTCCTTGATATTTTCTGGCTTTTCTTGCAAACAATCTTTCAACTTTTTTCTTCGACTTTCTACTTTTAGTCTTTAAACATTCTTCCTAGGAAACATATCACTTGATTCAAATACTACACACATACTGTATCTCTTTCTAGTGATGTCTTCAGACCATGTATCTCCTCTGAAGTTCAGTGCTTTACACTCCTCTGTCTCTAGGAGATCATTTGGATATCCAACAGGCATCTCGACTGCAATATATGTCAAACTTTTCCTAATCAGGTCTACTTTATGCATTTTGCCTTGAATGAGACCATTTTTAAAAATTAAACTCAACAGGGACACCTGGGTGGCTCAGTCAGTTAAGCATCCAATTTCGGCTGAGGTCATAATCTCACAGTAAGTGGGTTTGAACCCCACACTGGGTTCTATGCTGACAGCTTGCTCAGAGCCTGGAGACTGTGTTCGGATTCTGTATCTCCCTCTCTCTGACCCTCCCCTGCTAACACTGTCTCTTTCTCCCCATCCCTTCCCCCTCACCCCCTCAAAAAACAAAATTAAAACAAAAATTAAACTCAACCATAAATCAAGGAGCAATATTTATGCCCTTTGTATATGCCTGATAACCAAATAAAACCATTCCCTAAAGGTGTATCGTTACATTTATTGATTATATCTCAATTTTACTGATGTTATGGTTACTATCTTAGACCTTAGACTCAACTTTTTCGTCCTGCTGTGGCAACCCTCGCCTATATGACTTCCTCCTTCATCATACACATCATGTATGTGTATGATTCGAACCCTTTTAGGAGTTCCAATTTTGTTTAAACACAAATAAAAAACCATTTATGAAAATACAAAGTCACCTATTTAAAGAATATTTTACACAAGAATATGTTTGAAATATTTTTACTTAATGAAGATATACAGATATCATCGGGAATATTTTGATGATAATTTTCTTATTACCATTTTTCCTTATTGAAACTTTTTATAAAACACTTCTATAATGTAATTTTTTCAAAATTGAGTATTTTCCTAAAATAAGATTTTTGTTAAGGGACAGAACCCACTTTTAAAACCCACTGTGCATAAGACTTGCAACTGGCAAGTTTTGTAGAATTATCTGTATTTTCTGCATTAAAGTTTGAGGTTCTCGAAATCATAATTTATATTTTAGTCATCTTTTTCTTCTCAGCATAAGTTGTTGTGGCTGATGCATGGGATTTGTTTAGGAAGTATCTGTTGAAAGAAACTGCATAACACATACATCAGTGGAGTGAATCTCTGAAAGTTGTTACACATTACCAAGTTGTCTGAACATATGGGCTTTTTTTTTTTTTTTTTTTAAGTAAAGCAACAATATACGGGCCTCTAGGTAATGACAGGATAATCAAAGCTGTCATACCTTAAGGGAATGTCTCGTGAAATTTCAGAGGAAACAAAAATGGATTTGATAGAGATTTTTTTAGTCTACATGAAAAAGTTGAGTTTCTGAACACTTTCTAATGGTCACCCTACATCCTCTATATTAAAACTATAGGTGCCATTGATACTATGAATTAAAAAACCCTCTGAACCAATTTAGACGACTATTTAGAATCTAATGTTTCTGAATGTAAAGGTTGACTTTCAATAATTGAAAATCACTATTAGCAATTAGTTATTTGAATATATTATAAATTGTTGTAAATCTTGTGATACTTTATCCTAAAAAATTTCAGCTGTTAAACAGAAGAGTTCACTGAGAAAGGTTAACCTTTGAGAAATTAACATTCAATTTAAAATGTTAAGTTGAATTTGCTTTAACATGTACGCACAAATATAGGATAATACAACATTTACCATAGAAATACTCACGAGGTTCATTTTTGGAAAGAAGAAAATCTACAGGTTAAATAAAAGGGAAGTGAGAGTGGCCTTTTGACAAGAGATTGCAAGATTAGCTTAGCTAAAATTACTGAAGAGCAGGTGGACAAGGATTGAGAGGATAATGGTTATTTTAGTCAGATGAAAACATGATTCTTAGTCCTAAAAGACATGGTAGTCATATAGCATCTATTTGTTTATCTACTGTAGAATCTGAAAGATTATGTAACATTGTGGCAAAACACTTGAGTGATTAGAGATCTATCTAGCTTCCAGAGTTTGAAGTCATTATAAAATACATTTAATATAGCCTTAGGTTTCTCCTATCAATTAAAAAGAATGTAGTACTGTCCGATTGAAAATTTAACATTGCATGTGGAGTATTTTGAGCATGTTCTAGAATACCTAATTGAAAATAACAAACCCAATGAGAAATTAGAATACCACTTCAACTTACGGACAAAGAAAGAGAAGGTTAAGCATAAAAACAAAAATGATGTCTGAGATGACACAAAGAAATTCAGTGGTAATCAATTCAGATTAATTTGGCCTAACTTAAAACAATTGTTTGAAACCTGATGTAAATTAGGTAACAAGCAAAACAAATAACTAATAGCACCTTATGTGTTCAAATATACACAGTTCAAGTGCTTACTCAGTAAATGATCCATTGTATTTATACAATTATACATGCAAAATTTATATAAATAGATGTAAGTAATAAAGCCCATGTTACAAGACCCATGCCATTCAACAATTAGCCTTCTGCAGAAATGTGTTGGATATAGTCAGAAGAGGAGGAGTTTGAGCTTTCCAATTCCCTTAAATGTTGTACACTTTGGTCGTTCAGATAAAATACTTAAACATACGGATAAAATCTCTTTCTATATAGTTATAGACAAATGGAAAGCTTTTATTTTATTTTTTTTTAATTTTATTTTTTTAATGTTTTATTTATCTCTAGGAGAGAGAGAGAGACAACGTGAGCAGGGGAGGGTCAGAGAGAGAGGGAGTCACAGACCGAAACAGGCTCCAGGCTCTTGAGCTGGCAGTCAGCACAGAGCCCGACGCGGGGCTCGAACCCACGAACCGCGAGATCATGACCCAAGCGAAAGTCGGACGCTTAACCGACTAAGCCACCCAGGCGCCCCAACAAATGGAAAGCTTTTAAACTGCTGTGTGAAATGTGCTTGCTTTGTGCCTTCAGAGCTCTGTTCAAGAGTAGGTAGTTTTTGGTGACACAACCTGGGTATTTCAAGTGTGCTGAAAGTGACAGTGAGTTTTTCTGTGATTGACCTAGGAAAAGTTTATAAAGGGATATTTTTGTGGATCCACTACTTTTTAAAATGGGATAAGTAAACCTGGAAAGAAAAAAGTAATGTACCTTTCAGAAATACAGGTATCTTATTCAGTTGTAATCACATTTACTCATAACTATTTAAGAGCTCACATTTGAAATGATTGTAATTGGAACTATGAATTTACAGTACTGTAATGCTACATTTAAAGGAAAAAGTTTGAATTCACAAAGTGTACATCAGTCCACTGAATGTGTAGAAATTTACCATCTTCTTATTTCCTAACACATGATTTTATCATACAAATACATGATTACTTTTTTTCTAGAAAATTCCGGATCACTGCCTAAAGTTGAGAATCACAAATCTTCGATTATGTTCCTTGTAATAAAAGATACTGAATTCATATGTTAGATTAACGTAATTTTCAGCTACAGACATGTCTGAATCTGTATTAGGATTTGGATTTAGTTCTAATCAATCACACCAGAAAATTGTATCACATTTTGAACATTTTTTTAAACTGTTACGATAGAAGTTAGTTTGTATTATTAGTTCTTATTTACCCACCACCAATTTCAACAACTTTTAACTCCTGTTCACTATTATTTTATCTATATCTTCACCTCATCCTCTACTACTGCCATATCTGATGACTTTGAAGCTAATCTCAAATATTATCTAATCTATTCATGTTTCATAATATATTTTTAATTGGTTGGATTATAATCTAGAATAAGGTAATAGATTATAATTAGTCTTCTGCTTTCACCTTTCTTCATTGTCCTCACAATTTGTTGAGGAAACTAAGTCCTTTTCCTTATAGGAGTTTATCAGTCTGAATTTTGTGGATTGTACCCCTGTTAACATATTTTTATACCCCCATTTTCTCTAAATTGCTAGTAACGCTAAAATGTTGAATCTACTTTAAATATTTTTGTAAGAATACTTCACAGATAGAATTGTATAGTCTCATTATGAGGAACATATCATTTGTCTCCATTTCCTAGACTTTGATATCCTTAATTGTGTTGCAAGATCAAGTGGCATTGTGTAATTGGGGATATTTTAATTCTGTTATTCTCTAGTAGTTGGTGTTCCTATATAAAACCTTTCCTTTATAATTTGATTACCTTACGAAGAAAGGCAAGTCATATGCTTTTTCTCTTACAGTTGTTAGTTTTCAGGATGAATTGATACCCTGGAATTCTCTGAAGTTGACCAATATATTTTTATTTTTTAATATCTTTGTATCTATTAGTTTTAATATACATGATATGTTTATCTTTTTGGTTGTTACTTTTACTGATATTTATATTGTCATGCTGTTGATCATTAGGAATCAAGATGTTGCTTAAGTCCCCTTGAAAAAATGCAAGTGGTGATCAGTATTAGAAGGAGTTTTTCTACTATTAGAAGGACTGCCAGGCTTATCTTGTATATGTGCTGTCCTAAAAGAGTAATTTAACATATTTCCACATAGTTTTGGTTGCAGTGAAGAGAAAATGACAATTAGAGATCCAAATCTCAATACTAGTAGTGCTTGTTTTTACTGTATTTTGGTCATGATTTAAAATTACAAAATCCCAGAACTAGAAAACAGTCTCTGCATTCCAATTCTAGGATTGAAGCGACTTAAGTTTATTTTCCTATCACTTTTGTTTCATAACAACTTTGATTCCAAGCAATTACTGATTTGTTTATTGCATTGACTAAAAGCTAAAAATTGAAATTTGCTGTTGTAAAATTCAGGTACAGAAATTCCTCGTGAGGAGCACCCAGTGATAGTGTTTGGTTTTCTACTTCACTTGGTACTTTTGTACCAGAAATCTTTTGTCTTTCTACCTCTTCCTTTTTCATATTGTTGACATCATAGGAGTCTTTTGCTATTTGTAATTTGGCCAAACCTGCCCTGGAAATGAGGTAGAGTTGTTAGAATACATTTTCATCACATTTTGCTATAGATGTTGCCTTTGGGATTTGTTTTACTTACATAGTTGCTCTGATGTTTTAGAGTGAGGAAAGTTGGAAATACAAAACTGATGATTTTGCCATTTTCTTGCACTTCCTGATATTCTTGATGAGCATTGTACAGGTACCAAAATTAGGTTTCATCTATTTTTTTTATCTAGTCTCATAATAAGTGAGTAAATACACATGAGGAAATGAAGTATGTTCCTAGATTTCAGCAATATCAATTTGCTGAGATTAAAAAAATACCAATTTCAGCTTCTGGTTCTAAAGCACACTTTACCTGGCTCTCCTACTGGATGCAACTAAAAATCATGAAAGAATGTATGGATTTTTTTGAGTTTATGAGAGCTACATTGTAGTAGGTAGGTAGGGAAAGAAAACCAGAACTCAAAGCATGCAGGACCTATGGTGAATTTCACAAAGCTTCGTTTTTCTTTTCTTTTTTCTTCTTCCCTTCTGGCCTATATACAATGCAGTACAGACATTTAAACTGCACACTGAGCACAGACCTAAATAAAGATCTTCAAGATAATTTTTTTCTGGATTGTGTGAAAAGGGGGCCACTATGGAACAGAGAAAGTATGAAGAACATTTTTTAATCTAATGTTTTCAAGTTCCATTTCTGAACCTGAAGTTCAGTAAGCATAGACAGTGAAATGGTGAATATTCTGGAATCTAAACTCAGAAAGGAATCTTCTTACCAAAGGAAGAGAGCTCTAAAGAGAGTATGGAGAATTCCTATTGCTGTTTTGTTTTATTCCCTTCTCATTTAGCCCCAAAGGCAGAAACAGTCCTGGGGAATATGCAATATGAAGGTCGTTAGATTTTTAGCAAGAGAACTCAGAAGGGTTGCCACTGGGCATAGGAAAACCGTAGAGAACAGAGGGAATGAGAATGGAATGGCATAAAATTCTGTTTGGATGCTTGAGCTTATTCCTAATTTGTACATTATAGCACCTGATTTTAATCAGCATATCAACCTGTTTTGAGAGCTGAAAAAAGAGATAGACTACTGCTAAGGCCTCGGTTTAGCTTTTGGGTGGAACACATGTAGAGCAGATGTAGATAGCACCGAAAAGTCATTGAATAGAATGGACTGTAGAATGAAAGTGCACAGAAGCTGAGTTGGAACTTGTGGTGTAAACCCTTAAAGATTGCTTTCCTGCTAAAATAAGTAAAACAAAATTAAAATATTTCCACAGAATTTAAATAAGGTCCCTACACTGATAAAATTCAAAATGCCAAATATAATCCAATAGGACTCAATAAACAAACTCTGACAAATTCTCTAGGGAAGGGTAATCAAAAGATGCTAAACCCAAGATGAACATGATGTCAGTTATCAAAGCCTCTAAAAGAAGTTTTATAAACATGCAATAGAGGTAAAACAAAACACTCCTAGAATAATGCAGAAATAGGAATCCCCAGGAGGAAAAATGAATATATAACATAGGACCAAATGGAAATTTTAGAATTGAATAATAACTGAAAACATTGACTTGATAAACTCAGTAGCAGAATGGAGATTACTAGAAGGATTAGCAAATTTGAGAAGAGGATAATAGAAAATACTCAGTTTGAATAACAGAGGCAAAAATATGGAAGGATAATGAACAGACTGAGGGTCCTGACATACAATAATGAATGTTCTAACATTGTTGTCATTAGAGTTCTAGGACCAGAGAATGGATAGGATACAAAACAAAAATAAAAAACCTGTCTCAAATGTGGAAAAACATGGAAAATCTGTTTTTGCATGGTCAGAGTTCCTGATAAAAGTAAAATTAACTCAGATTGAAATAATAGCCTCAAAAGTTAAAATGTTACTGAAAATATTTTCAATATTTTATGTGTGTTCACATTTCAAAAAGGTAAACAGTCAAAAGCATAGGACTATCTTTTAAAGGGTTTAATTACATTAGGGAGAGAAGTTGCTCATCTCCCCAGTAAAAATCTTAAGAGCAGTTTTTATATAAGCACCTGGTTTCATAAGTTTGAGGTTCTTCTATGAAAAATTTTCAAATTAAGAAAAATAGTAACCAAAGAACTATCTTAAAGTAGATTATGGGTGCCTCAGTGGCTCAGTCAGTTGAGTGTCAGACTCTTGATTTCAGCCAGGGTCATGTTGCCAGGGTGATGGGATCCAGCCCCATGTTAGTACGGAGCCTACTTAAGATTTTCTCTATCCCTCTGCTTCTCTCCTCTGCTTGAACAGTGTGCTTGCTCTTGAAAAAGCAAAACAACAACAACAAAAAAACCCAAACATTAACTGGTTGCATTAAAACCAAGTCTGGGAGGCTCACTAGCAAATTCCACACACGGGTTAAAAAATATCACCAATGATACAAAATCTCTGTTAGAAAAGAGAAAGTACTTCCCATATTATTTTTATGAGGCAACGTTGTTTTGAGGCTAAAAGTACAACTTTAGTTTTTTTTTAATTTCAATATCTACATATTCTACCATATTAATAAAGCTAGAAAAGTCATATAAATTTATGCAGAAAAATAATTAGAAAAATCCATGATTTAAAGCCCTAGTCAACTTTTATAGATGTTTATTTCTTTAATGAGATTATTTAAAAATGCTGTAACATAGTGATGAAAATTTTGATGCTTGCCCCTTGCTTCACTCCTCTCATCCAAAAAAAAAAAAACAAAAAAACCCAAAAAACCCAGACTAGGCAAGGATGTTCACTCACACCCTTCTTATTCATCATGTGCTAGAAGTCCTACCGAGAGAAATGAGGAAAGAAAAACACGTGGCATAAAGTTTGGAAAGGAAAATATGAAACAAAGAAATTACACAAATATTTAAAAACTCAAATATCTACACAGAATGTTCTACAACTAATAACTGAGTTTAGGGTAATCATAGGACACAGTAATTTGATGAAATCCGTTGTATTTGCCAACAAATAGTTGAAAACTACTAAAGTTGACAGTGGTAACTGCAAATACACCATTACCACTTATTATAGCCTTCCACCCTCTAAAGAAAATGTTGTTGTAAATATAACAAATATGCTAAATCTGTGTTGTGAACATTACAGAATCATGATAAAAGGAGTAAAGACCATAATAAATGGAGAAATATGCTATGCTCATGGATTTGAATACTCCATGTAGTCCAGGTCCGTTTCCCCCCAAAATAATCTGATGTAAAGACCCTTAAATCAGTATCCCCCCCACCCCCAGTAAATATGTAGATGAAGACAAGTCAGTCTTGGAAGCAGTCTCTGTGCAGACAGCAGGATGTGGCTTGAACTCAGGAACCGAAATGTGAAATTATGACTGGAGCTCAAGTGGGACACTTAACTGACAGAGCCACCCAGGTGCCCTGGCAAAAGATGTTTATGGAATCAAATTTATCATTTTTTGGTTATGTCTTGCATTTTGTATCGTAATTAGAAAATACATTCTCTGCTTACACTAACTTAAAAATTTTTTTTTCATGATTTTTTTTAAATTTCTATCCCTTACCTATTTGGAGTCCATTGTTAACAAGACCACAGATCTTCATACTGTCTTTTTTTAAATAGCTACCCACAGACTTTTAAAACAGAATTAATACCAATTCTGAGGCTATTCCAAAAAAGAGAAAGCAAAGGAAAACTCCCAGACGCATTTTATGAAGCCAGCATCACTCTGATTCCCAAGCCAGACAGAGACCCAACAAAAAAGAACTACAGGCCAATATCCTTGATGAATACGGATGCAAAAATTCTTAACAAGACCCTTGCAAATCGAATTCAACAGCACATAAAAAGAATTATCCACCAAGATCAAGTGGGATTCATTCCTGGGTTACAGGACTAGTTCAACATTCGCAAATCGTCAATGTGATACATCACATCAACAAAAGAAAACATTAAAACCATATCCTGTCGATAGATGCAGAAAAAGCATTTGACAAAATACAGCATCCCTTCTTAATAAAGACTCTAGAGAAAGTTGGGATAGAAGGAACTTACTTAAACATCATAAAAGCCATCTATGACAAGACTTCAGCTAACATCATCCTCAACAGGGGAAAACAGAGAGCTTTCCGCCTGAGATCAGGAACATGACAGGGATGTCCACTCTCACCACTGCTGTTTAACATAGTGCTGGAAGTCCTAGCATCAGCCATCAGACAACAAAAGGAAATCAAAGGCATCAGAATTGGCAAAGAGGAAGTCAAACTTTCCCTCTTCGCAGATGACATGATACTCTACATAGAAAACCCAACAGACTCCACCAGAAGCCTACTAGAACTGATTCAAGAATTCAGCCAAGTTGTAGGGTACAAAATCAACGTACAGAAATGGGTTTCATTTTTATACACCAATAATGAAGCAACAAAAAGAGAAATCAAGAAACTGATCCTATTCACAATTGCACAAAAACCCATAAAATACCTCGGAATAAACATAACCAAGGATACAAGAGATTTGTATGATGAAAACCATAGAAAACTTATGAAGGAAATTGAAGAAGACCTAAATAAATGGAAAAACATCCCATACTCATGGATAGGAAAAATATAGTTAAAATGTTATTACTACCCAAAGCAATCTACACATTCAATGCAATTCCAATCAAAATTGCCCCAGCATACTTCTCAAAACTAGAACAAACTATCCAGAAATTTGTATGGAATCACAAAAGACCCCGAATAGCCAAAGTATACTGAAAAATAAAACCAAAACAGGAGGTATCACCATCCCAGACTTTAGCCTCTACTACAAAGCTGTCCTCATCAAGACAGTATGGTATTGGCACAAAAACAGACACATAGACCGATGGAACAGAATTGAGAACTCAGAAGTGGACCCAAAAGTATACAGCCAACTAATCTTTGACAAAGCAGGAAAGAATATCCAATGGAAAAAAGACAGCCTCTATAACAGATGGTGTTGGGAGAACCGGACAGCAACATGCAGAAGAATGAAACTAGATCAATTTCTCACACCATGCACAAAAATAAACTCAAAATGGACAAAGGACCTGAATGTGAGACAGGAAACTATCAACACCCTAGAGGAGAAAGCAGGAAACAACCTCCTTGACCTTAACCGCAGCAACTTCTTACTTGACACATCCCCAAAAGCAAGGGAATCAAGAGCAAAAATAAATGATTGGGACCTCATCAAGGTTAAAAGCTTCTGCACAGCCAAGGAAACAACCCAGAAAACTAATAGGCAACCAACGGAATGGGAAAAGATAGTTGCAAATGACATATCAGATAAAGGGTTAATATCCAGAATCTATAAGGAACCCCCCAAACTACACGCCTGAAAAACAAACAACCCAGTGAAGAAATGGGCAGAAGCTATGAACAGACACTTCTCCAAAGAGGACATCCAGATGGCCAACAGACACATGAAATGATGCTCAGCATCCCTCCTCATCAGGGAAATAATCAAAACCACACCGAGATACCACCTCACACCAGTCAGAGTGGCTAAAAGGAGCAAATCAGAGAACACGAGATGCTGGCGAGTATGGGGAGAAACGGGCACCCTCCTACACTTTTGGTGAGAATGTAAACGGGTACAGCCCCTTTGGAAAACAGTGTGGAGGTTCCTCAAAAAATTAACAATAGAACTCCCCTATGACCCAGCAATAGCACTGCTAGGAATTTACCCAAGGGACACAGAAATGCTGATGCATAGGAGCACATGGACCCCAATGTTCATAGCAGCACTCTCCACAGTAGCTAAAACCTGGAAAGAGCCTAAGTGTCCATCAACAGATGAATGGATCAAGAAGATGTGGTTTATCTATACCATGGAAATGAGAAACAATGAAATCTGGCCATGTGTAGCAACATGGATGGACCTTGGGTGTGTTATGCTGAGCGAAAGAAGTCAGGCAGAGAAGGACAAATATCATATGTTTGCACGTATAGGAGGGTTAGGAGGAACTTGATGGGAGAAGAAGGGGGAAAATGGTGGGGGAAAGGGAGAGAGGCAAACCATGAGAGACTCTTGAATGCTGACAAAAACTGAGGACTGATGGATGTGGGGGGGAGGAGGGATGGGCATGGAGGAGGACACTTGTGGGGATGAGCACTGGGTGTTATGTGGAAACCAACTTGACAATAAACTGTGTAAAAAAAAAAAAAACTACCCAGTTATTCAAGTGCTATTTATTTAAAAGTTTGTATTTGCCCTACTTGTTCAAGATGCCATCTGATTGTATACTAAATTTCCATATATATACTTCGATCTATTTTTGCTTTCTTGTCTTATTTTTTTATTACAACCTGATCATAGCTTTTATTTATAAAGGTTTTTATAGTACGTTTTAATGTCTAATAGGGTTTGCTCTCCTCATACTCTTTTTCTTAGTTTTAGCGTCTATTTCTGAATGTTTCTCTACATAAACTTTAGTGTCAATTTGTCTAAAAACATAAAAGGACCATGGTTGTTTTTCATTGTGAATGAATTAACTTTGTAAATTGATTTGGGGAAAACTGACATCTTTATAGTGTTGTGTCATCAGATTTAAGACCCAGGCAACATTTTTCCAAGTTCATCTATTTTTCATTGAGAAGTTTAAAATTTTTTCCTCATGGATTTTATATACTTCTTAATTACATAGCTCTTAATTTGCTACTATTGTGAATTTTTCCTGTTATTTTTATATTTCGGAAGTTTCTAATTTTCATCATTGATTTTGTTACTCTTCTAGAGTCTCTGGGGATTTTCAAGTTACCATTCTATCACTTCAAAGTAGATACAATTTAACATTTACCATTTCCTGTGATTCTAATTAACATCTAATTGCATTGACTCTGTCTCTTACACAATATTGAGTCATGAAGATAACAGGATATTTTCCTGATCTTAGTGATCAGGTTTCTGGTGTTCTTCCATTTAGTAAGGCAGTACCTAAATGTCTGAAAGTCTAGGCTGTTTGTGTTAACCATTTTAAAGTATTCGTATTTAAAAAAAAATATTTTTAGTTTTTATTGTGCCCTTTTTTCATAAATACATGTTAAAGGTTTCCAAAGTTTTCTCAGTATTTATGGGAACAAGCCTAGGGTTTTTACCCTTCCATCTATTAATGTTGTAAGATTTTAATAGACTTTCCAAAATTGAAGTAATTTTATATTCTTCGAATAAATCACTTATTTAGAGGATACTCTTAGTGTTTTATTTTGCTGATACTACATTTAATATTTCTGCATAGATATTAGTAGGTGACATTGTTTTGAGTTTTTCTGTTTCTTTTTCAGGCTTAGTTATTGATATTATGCCTCTTTCATTGAGAAATAGGGGATTTTCTTTTGTTTTTAGTACTCTAGAATAATTTATAATATGGTGAAATTATCTGGACATTGGACATTTTGTAGAAATTCATAGAAATCTTCTATGCCTGGTGCTTTCTCTAAAGTTGTCCATTTAGATTTTATATCTCTATGTTCCTTTAGCTTTTTGTAAAAGTCTTTTTATTTTGGGTGGTAAGAAGTTGGGGATATAGTACGGAGGTGTGTAATGCTCATTCTTTTAATTTTGCTCATACAAGTATGATATAAATGAATAAAAACTTTATTTTTTTATGGGAACTCTTAAGGTCTTGGCTGTAGTTTAATGGGTGAACTTTTATTTTCCTGCTTGCTATTTGTTTTTGTGGTTGTTTTGTTTTAAACTGAATCAAATTGGAATGTATGAGATGAAGAGAGAGGTAAATACCTTTGGTTGCATTCAGTCTTCTGGAATATTTGGTTTGTTATTATTTTAACATTTTTTAAAACTTAAACTTTTTAAAACTTAATTTAAGATTAAAATATGTCCTCATAAGGGTTGTTGCCTTACCTGACCATTGTTCCTATGAGTATTTTCCTATCTCGCGGAGCAACTTATCTATTTGCCAATCAGTGTGACTGCCTGTTTCTGCAAATGTATTAGTCACTTATTTCTGTATAACAAATTATCCCCAGATTCTAAGTAGTTAAAAAATAAAACATTTTTCTCAATTTTTGGTAGGGTAGGAATCCAGAAGCAGCTTAGCTATTTGGTTCTTCGTTAGTAGTTCTCATTAGGTTGAAGAAAAGCTATTCCGAGGTGTGAGTCATTTAATGGCTTGATTGATGCCACAGGTCAGCCCCAGTTGCTTAGTATGCCACGTGGTCCTCTCCAAAGGCTCTTTACAACATGGCATCTTATTTACCCTAATGCATGTGATCAGAGAAAGAGACCAAGAGATAGACACACATAGAGAAGGAAAGAATGGAAGATGGAAGCCAAAATCTTTTTATTTTAATTTACTTTAGCATATTTTTAAAAATGTTTTTATTTCTGAAGGGGAGAGAGAGAGTGTGTGTGAGCAGGGGAGTGTCAGAGAGAGAGGGAGACACAGAATATGGAACAGGCTCCAGGCTCTGAGTCTAGCTGTCAGCACAGAGCCTGACTCAGGGTTCAAACCCACGAACCATGAGATCATGCCATGAGCCGAACTCGGACACTCAAACGGACTGAACCACCCAGGCGCCCCTCCAAAATCTTCTTATAACCCAGTATAAAGATAACATAACTTCTGCCATACTTTTCTAAATTAGAAATGAGCCAGTAAATCAAGCCCACGTGTAAGGAGCTTTAATAAAAATATGGTACCATTTGGGATTGTCTTAGGGGCTGCCTTTTCATCGAAATCAAGTTTGTGAGCTTTTGGTGAGCTCTTTAAGACTGTGAGCTTTTGGTGAGCTCTTCGCTTTCATTGTGAGGATAGTTTCCTCCCCCCCGCCCCCCCTCCCCATTTTTCTCCCCAGGCTACAAAATTAATTTTAGCTTGTGCTTCCTTCTGTTTTTCGGTGTGTGTGTTGCTATTGGACATATTTTTTTTTCTTAATTTTTTTTAATGTTTTATTTATTTGTAGGAGAGAGAGAGACAGCATGAGCAGGGGAGGGTCAGAGAGAGAGAGGGAGTCACAGACTGAAACAGGCCTCCAGGCTCTGAGCTGGAAGTGAGCACAGAGCCCGATGCGGGTCTCGAACCCACGGACCGCGAGATCATGACCTAAGCGAAAGTCGGACGCTTAACCGACTAAGCCACCCAGGCGCCCCTTTTTTGTTTTCTTTTATCTGTAGTCATTGTGTGTGGGGGGATGCTCTAGGATCAATCTAACTTTTACAAATCTCTCAAAATACCATTGGTACCATCTAAAACTGTCCCCAGATGTAGTAGTATGCTTGGAAAGATAATGTGATCCACAGGACTGCATCTACTTTATCAGCACTGAACCATCAGACAAGCATAATAGGAAAACCTTACATATTAGGTTAAAGTAATCACTGTCAGTTCTCAATTTACTCCAACTTTAAGCTTCTGTAATTCCAGTTCTAAAAGTCTCATATCATCCTCTGTGGGATCCCTGTGAGTCAAAGTCATTGGTGACCCACTTTAATATTTAGGTGTCAAATATTTGGCAAGTATTTTATGGATTTGTCTGTCAAGGCTATTTCCTAGCTGATCTGAGACAGCTGTCTGATTGAATGTCTGCCCTATATATTATTAACTTCACTCTTTTAGAACTGCTTCCAATGACAAACCATGTCTTGTCATTTTCAACCTTTTTTTACACCATTACAGTTGACATCTCCTAAGTATCTACATGAAGATTTGTTTCTGCCAACATGAAAATATTTTCCAGAATGAGATGAGTCTTGAGCCAATCTCTGCAGTGGTTATTCTCAATTGACTAAATTACATATCATATGTGTGATGTCAAAGTAGAGAAGATAGTGGAATAACAAAACCTTTGACATAAACATACAATATAAAAACAACAATTTTTCTACATTCAATTATTTTTTTAAAAAAATGTCTTATTTTGAGAGAGTGCATACATACAAGTAGATGAGGGGCAGAGAGAGAATCCCAAGCAAGGGCTGTGCCATTTGCCCAGAGCCTGAAGCAGGGCCCAGTCTCATAACCTTGAGACCATAACCTGAGCTGAAAAACACCCCTAATATTTGGGTGTTTTAAAACACTTTTTACATGTGTTTAAGTATTTGAAAACATAATGCCACTATTTCAATTGGGGAAGATTTATTACCTCAGTTATACAATAAAGGAAAATAAAGGTAAGGAAGGACAATAGTTCTCCAGTGATACAGCCATTTTGTTACAGAATCTAAATAGAATCCCAAATCTGACTCCTAGCCCAGAAGTTTCCATAATACTGTTTTTGCCTCTCTTACTACAATAATCCTGAATAATTGAGGTCAGTTTCTACTTGCTTTAGTTAAAATAGTTATGGGCTATTCCCAGAAATGATCAATAGAAACCTCACATTTTACACTTCTCATCCTTAAATACGCTGTCTTCAACCTGCTCTGAAATTTGAACACCCTGGTGTTTTTTTTTTTAACATTGTGACAAACTCCAAGCCAATTTGAGATTCTCTGTATTTTCAGAGTGTCCCTGTAATGTAGATTGAGATGGGACAGTTTTATTCCTTTTGAACTCCTTCCCAGTCTACCGTACAGAGCTCCTGGCCTTAGAATCTCTCAGAGGCTAAGACTATAAATATATAAATTTCTCTTTATTCCTCCTGTCCTATTCATCTCTTGTAATCTCATGGAGGTTCAATTTAGTCTTGATTATGCTATAACCTCTTCCATGTTCAGTGCCAAGTCAACTCCACCTCTTTCCTGTTGTGTCTGAAACAGTTACTGAGATAATTAGGTAAAACTAGAAAAGCAGCCCAAGGTTGACTATGCTTATCTAGATATGTTTTTTAGCGACACTGAAAGAACAAACATAGATCGTGAATACTGTCATAAATGAAAAGTGACTTAGAATGGTAGTATTATATAACCTGGAAACATTATTAATTTAAAAATATATCTAGACGGGCGCCTGGGTGGCTTAGTCAGTTAAGCATCCGACTTTCACTTAGGTCATGATCTCGCGGTTCGTGGGTTCGAGGCCCGCGTCGGGCTCTGTGCTGACTGCCAGCTAAGAGCCTGGAGCCTGTTTCAGTCTGTGACTCCCTCTCTCTCTCTGACCCTCCCCTGCTCACGCTGTCTTTCTCTCTCTCTCTCTCTCTCCTAGAAATAAATTTAAAAAAAAAACATTAAAAAAATTAAAAAAAATATATATCTAGAAGTACTTGGCATTTCCTGGGTATTAATTAAATAACACCATGTTTGATATAGCATTCATAACATTGCTGTGAAAGAGTCACTTTAATTTTCTACCCTTTTCGAAAGGAGTTTGTGTTATGTTTTACATAGTGAATGAGTTTGTGTACTCACACATGCTTAGATGGGGAGAGACCAAACTGATTCCTTCTTAAAACATTAGCTGAGGCATAGGCCTGACTTTTTTTTTTTACTTTTTTTAATGTTTTATTTATTTTTGAAAGAGAGAGAAAGACAGCATGAGCAGGGGAGGATCAGAGAGAAAGGGAGTCACAGAATCCAAAGACAGACTCTAGGCTCTGATCCAGCTGTCAGCAGATAGCCTGATGTGGGGCTCGAACCCACAAACCGTGAGATCATGACCTGAGCTGAAGTCAGAGGCTTAACCAACTGAGCCACCCAGATGCCCCTAGGCCTGACTTTTGAAAGTACTGTGTACTGTTCTGTACAAAGCAGGGGGAGCATTTTCAGGTTTCTGTATGAGGTGAAGGAAAAAGACAATGAGAATAGTGTGGAATCATGAAGTAGAAGAAGAATCATCAAAACTTTTATAAAGTTATTAACCTTATCACTTGGTGTAAGAAAATTATTTTTTTTATAGGAATCAGTCAGTAGGCTGGATTTCATAACCAACGTATCAGACAAAAAGGAACAGACATTTATGGTGACTTTGAATTCTTTTCTGAAATTTTGCACATTCATAAAATTGGTTTGGATCAAGTTTAATCTGCTTTCTGGGAGGCCAAAGTGCCTAGCTTGTATCTGCTATATACAGTGGTATAGTAATTATCACAAGATTGAAATTTGCTAAAAATTTCTACACATTTCAGTTAGAATGTATGTCAATAAACTAAGAAAATTATATGAAAGAATATCAGTCATGAACCTCTAAAAGAGGAATTGTGATGTACAGATTCTGTAGTTCATCAGTGTATCATACTTAAGAATATTCGAATCAGAAGGAAGAGTTACACCATCATAAATGCTTGAGCTGCATTTGGGAGGGCAATGAAAAATTTCTAGTTGACTAGGTAGGTAACCACAATTTATCTAAAATTTATAGTGAGAACCATGGCATCAGATTTAGGTTTGACATCTAGATCCCTATATGTCAGCGTAAAAACCTTGGAAAAGTTAATCTTTCTGTTTGACTCTCTGAGTTTAATAACATATTATCTGTCATAGGATCATTGTGATGATTAACATAAATGAGGTAATAAAGGATAGAATTTTGGAAGTGTAATATGGACCCATAAAACCATAATGCTATTATCATTATTTTTGTCTCTTGTAAATTTTTTTAAGTTTATTTATTTTGAGAGAGAGCAAGCAGGTGAGGGACAGAGAGAGAGGGAGACAGAATCCAAGCATGTTTTGCACTGTCCATACAGTGCTCAATGTGGGGCTCAAACCTACAAACAGTGAGATCATGATCTGAGCCAAAATCAAGAGTTGGACACTTAATCGACTGATCAACCTAGGCACCCTCGTGGCTTGTAAATTTTAAGTTAAATTGGCCTCCTTGGTATTCTGTGGTGAAATGGGCAGAATGTATAAAGTATTTCTGCTGCATCCTGAAGCATTATGACTGTCTTAGAGAAAAGCACCTGTGTGACCCCAGAGCTCTAATGTGAACTAGCCACTGTCTTCTGGGAAAACCAGTTTTTCCTTGAAAGGACAACTTCAGACAGACTGGTTATTCAGACTTGAGGATTTGGCAGGTACATTATAGAGATCAATGTCATTTCAAGGAAAACAATTGAAAATATGAGTTGCCAATGATAAATTTAGGTTTTAGAGCAAAAATTAGAAATTTGCGAAACCTGTATCTGCCATAGTGAGCTTGGCAGACTCTAATGAGATTGGCGGGGATATTAGGAATCGTGATTTTTTAGTATGGTTTGGTAAAGTGTATCAACTTTTATAATGTCCCTATAATTCAGTGAACCACTATTTTTCAAGTAATAAATATATGAGATTTAAAAAATCTGCATGGATATTTAAAGTACAGGGTAGGCCAACAGAGTTCAACATAAGAGTACATAAAGTTCTTTGGTAACAATCCAGATTGCACATTACAGTTGTAACCTTTAAGACAATATCCCATACAGTTTTTTAGTGTTGAATCGAGAAATATCTACAGTTAACTGAAAAGGTTATTAAAATACTCCTTCCATATTACATATGTGAGTGCAGATTTTCTCCACATACATAAACCAAAACTAACATAATACAACAAACTGAATTCAGAAGCGTATTTGGGAATCAACATTCTGTCTTCTGGAAATCCAGACATTAAAGAGGTTTGTAAATCTATAGAATACCAGTTCTATGCTAGCTAATTCTTTTGTTTTGGGAAACAGTTCTCATTTAAAAACAAAAAAAGTTGGCCTCCTTGGTATTTGTCACGCTCACTTAGTGTTTATGTATCAAGGCAACTTTGGACGTAAGATTTGTCTGCTTTGGAGCTCACTTCCCTCATTTGTTTTCATAACTCATTGCCTTGTTTCATTTGGTTTCTTTTTAGAAAGACTTAAGCAGAGATACCTTCCTTACCTAATCAGAAAGTGTTCTCAACTATTTTTCTTTATATCAATCACTATTTGGTATTGGATTTTTTTTATAGTTTTCCTTTCACACTGATATGGAAACTTCATGAGCAGAGAGACCTATAGACCTCACCCCATTTTCCCAGTGCATTTTTTTTTTACTGAAACTGAAATAATATCTTTTATGGGATTGTGGTCAAGAGTGCATAGGAAGTTTACAGAGTAGCATATTGTAAAAAGTCTTATGGAATAATCAATGGAAAAGCAACAAAACAAGCTGTACCATAAATAGTTAAAGAAAATTGTCATGAATGGGAAAGAGTAATACAAAGTATCCAAATACTCCCAGATATGTTTAATTTTACTTTCACAGGTAAAATTTCAGTACATGTAAAATAATGTTTACATATATATTTTACATACATGTATATATATGTACATATATATGTATATTTTACATACACTTTAATTTTACATCTTTTATATTCATATGTATATTATATATATTTCAGTATGTGTAAAATTTCAATATAAGTAAGTTAACCTTTACTAACTTGCATTAGCTGAAAAAATATATCCATTCTAAAATGTTGACTAAATTTTGAAAGGTGTCTAATGCACAGATTTGGAGGCAGGAGGTTTGAATTTCAAAGTATATTAATAGTAGTTCAATGAAAATTCATTGCGTGGTAGATCATTGTGTGATAGAAATCATTGTGGTAGTAAGGTGCCCTAGTCTTCTGTCTTTCTTTACTTAATCCACAACCCCACCAACAACAGTCACATAGGTGGGCACATAATATAGATTATGCATTTATATTTTTCTGTGAAAATTCTTGATTTGATACTGGAAACATTTACCTGCTCGAAAAAAAGTGGCAAAGTAGTATTGGGAGAGAAAGAGCCAATAGGAAGCAAAGACCTAATTATATGTCTGTAAGAGTATAGAATGAAGTTATTCCTTGACAAGTAGAGATTGATTCATCGTAGTAATTCGATTTCTAAGGACTGACAACCATGATCCCTGTAAGTTATTCAGTTCTGTAAGCTTTTTGTATATTTTCCAAATACATGAGCCAAAGGGTTTACCTTTTGAGACTATTCGGAGCACTTTTTAACTTACAACAACAAAATGTTTGCCATTGCTGGAGTCAAACAGTTTTTGAAAAATCTGAATTGACGGTAGGTTCAAGAGCTTTTTTTTTTTTTAATTTATCCATTTCTGAGAGAGAGAGAGAGAGAGCGAGAAAACATGAACAAGGGAGGGTCAGAGAGAGGCGACACAGAATCCAAAACAGACTCCGAGCTAGCTGTCAGCACAGAACCCGATGCAGAGTTCAAATCCACGAACCACGAGACTATGACCTGAGCCTAAGTCCACGCTTAACCAACTGAACCACCGAGGCACCCCAGTTCAAGAGCTTTATCAGTAATTCACAAAAATGGGCAAAATGTATCATGTTTTA
This sequence comes from Proteles cristata cristata, assembly GCA_017311185.1. Taxonomy (NCBI): domain Eukaryota; kingdom Metazoa; phylum Chordata; class Mammalia; order Carnivora; family Hyaenidae; genus Proteles; species Proteles cristata. The sequence continues at coordinate 1,064,895 of JAESUZ010001400.1, forward strand.
CAAATGTATTTGATCACAAAATATTCTATTATCTCCAAAAAATAAACTGCTTTATGGTAAAGACAAAGTTTACCATAAAAATCTTAGATTTATTTTTTCTCCTATCTGATCTCATACTAATTTCTGTATTTTTATTAAATGGGGTTCTCTTTGTATCTGAATACTTATGGCATATCAGACCATTAAATATTTAGCAAATCTCCTTAATACTTTTCACAAATCTATTCCATTTTCTGTGCTTTCCCTCTGTTTAATAGTTTATTCAAGATTCAGTAGTCTTCTTCCAGAAACCTATATCCACTCACATTGCTAGAGTTCAGTTTTTTCTTTCTGCAGCCATTTTTAATGCTTGTCATTTTCATCTTCTATTTCTACTGTCTCAAACATTGAATTATAATTATGTCTTTGTCTCTTTGTCAACTTGTCTCTTGCCCTAGATTATAAGCTTTTTAATTTCTGGGACAACATTTTATTCATTCTTATGTCCTCATTACTGTATGCAATATATGATAGAGGATAACATCTGGAGTTGACCTGAATTAAAATTATTAGTCACAAATTACAATATTGCACAGAATCTGGGTTCATCTTGATTGCTCCATAAATGTTTTTCTTCCTCTATTTCCTTTTTAAGCATGACTTTACATGGAGTGTAAAGGCAGAAGCTGAAAGAAGAGGTAGAACATGGGAAAGAGTTCTATTAGTAACCATTTTACTTAGTCTGGATATGAGGCCCTGGCTACTCTTCATTAGTGTGTTCAGTTCATTCACCCTCCTTTGTCTCCACACTTTGCATTTGATTTTTCTGCCATGGACTGTCACCTGCTGCTGTCCTTTTCTACAGTTCAGTAGAGACTTCATGATTCTAAGCATCCTATAAAGATTTTTATAACAGCTCTACTTCTTCTCTTCAGTGCTATTCTTATAATTCTCGGTGATTTCAGTGTACAAGTAGATGACCCTTCCTATAATCTAACCTCAATTTTAACTTCTAATCTTGCAGTCAGCTTCTCTCCTACCACTACTGAAGCCACCACATCCGTGAATGGCCATTATCATTAATTGTTAACAAGTATCCTACCCTTCAAAATGTTCTATGTTTGTAACAATCTAATCCCACAAAACTCTAACATGTATGTATTCTACTTTACTGCCCTAATCTTCTAACCTTTCTTTTGATTCAAGGTTGGTTCATTACTCTTAAAACTCCATGTGTACACATTCACCTCCTAGACCCTTCTATAGACCCCTATGGTGTTTTAAGTTATGCTGCATGAAACTAATTAAATACACCATTCTTTCTGCTTCATACCTGTACTCACCAAGCTGACTGTGGCTGGAGAAAACATGAAAGTTATCTGACTGGTCTCAACTTAAAGTCATGAGCATTAACCTCAAGTGGATTCTTAGAACTTTCAAGCAATCAGAAAACATTTCATTCGCTATTGCAATATCCTAGAAATAGAATGAATTTTCACTTTTCCTAATATCACCAGCAATTCCTTTGTTTTCCTCACTCCAGCATTTGTGCTGTTTCCTATTTCTCAAAGAGAAGTGAAGCAATCAGAACAATAATCCGTCTGTGAACTGCCATCCACTATCTGAACCTACCCACCTACCTCTGTTTGGCTATGGTGGAGAAAATACCCATTTTCCTATCAATGCTTCACTTCAGTGCTTCTATACTGGTTTTTATTCCCTCTGAAAATTATGGTCAATCTGTTATCCCCCTTTCTTGTGTGTAATTTTTATCTAGTCAATTTGATCTTGCTTTTCGGGATAAAACCGTGTGTCATGTCTTCTGTTTTAAGAGCAAACCACCATTCCCTAACCTAATGCCCCTCCCTTCAGTTTTTAAACCATCTATACTTACAGTAAAATTCAACAGCTTTGACTTTAGTATTTCCCTTTTTATCTACTTTCTCATCTCACAAAGCCATTCCAATAAAACTTTCTAAGATTATTTTCCATGTTAAGAGTGCTATTTCTTCCAATAGTGGAAAATTGAGTCCTTGACTTTGCAGACAGTACACTCATTTTTCGTCTTTATTCACAAGCCCCTCCTTTTTGTTCTCTTTACTAGTTTACATCTCATCTTCTTGACCTCTACACATTAAAATAGTTTAAGTTTCAATTTTTGTCACCTTTCTATCTGCACAAAATTTCTTGGTGATTTCGTCTATACTGTGGTTCAAATACCATACATATATTCATACCTTCTCATTGAACTCTCAGATTTACAAATTGAACTTGCTGTTTACCCTCTCTGTTGAAATGTCTGATAGGTGTCTCAAGATTAACACAATCTAAACTGAACTTCTCCATCAGACCTAAAACCTAGATATTTTACTATGGCTCCTATCCAATCAGCAGATCTTTTGGCTCTGATTCCTTGATATGCGCAAAATACAGGCATCTGTTACCACCTCTTCTGCCAGCTAACTTCAAATAGTGTCTAATTTTATGAAAAATGTCACTGGAATTTTGTTGGGATAGCATTGTATCTCTATATTGCTTACTGTAGAATGCATATTTTAACACTACTGGTTCTTTTAATCAAGGAGCATGGGATTTCTTTCCCTTTGAGTTGTCATTCTTTCCATCAGTGTCTTAGAATTTTCACTGTATATTCAGTGATGCTTCAGCACCTTCAATTTATTCCTGAGCATCTCATTTTTCTTAAAGCTATTGTAAATAGGACTGTCATCTTAAATTTTTCTTCAGATAGTTCATTGATAGTGAATAGGAAAGCAATTGATTTTTGTATGTTGTTGTATCCTGAAAGTTTACTAAATTTTTACTAAATTCATACTAACAAATTTTTTTTGTGTGGAGTCTTTAGGTTTTTTTTTATATATAATGTCTTCTATAAAGAGACTGTTTTACTTTTTACTTTTTATTCCAGATATGTCTTATTTCTATTGTTACTTAACTGCTCTAGCTAGGACTGTATTTTGTGGGATAGGAGTGATGATTGTGGGAAACCTTTTCTTGTTCCTGTTAAGACAAAATGGCTGCCTTCAATAAAAATATGGTTTCTTAATTAGGATAAATTATAATAGGTTAAAAATTAACATTAAAACCTAGTAGCCTCTAAAGAATAATATAATTATACATGATACTTCTGATGAGAATAGAGTAAAAAAATAATCCTAAATATTTCAAGAAAGAGTAGCAAAAGTAAAATGAAAAGGAAACAAATGGAAAACAAAGAAGATGATTGACTTAATTTCAACCCATACCAATGACCACATTAAATGTAGTTGGGCTCATAGATCCAAATAAAAAGTTAGAGATTATCAATATTAGTAAGTGAGGACACCACTGTATGCTCCTTGTAAGAGGTGAATTCTGGGGTGTCCATGTGTCTCAATCAGTTGCATGTCTTGCTTCAGCTCAGGTCATCATCTTTCAGTTCATGAGTTCAAGCTCCACATCAGGCTCTGTGTTGATAGCTCAGAGTCTGGACCTTGCTTCAGATTGTGTCTCCCTTTATCTCTCTGTCCCCCTTCCACTCTGTGTTTCAAAAATAAACATTAAAGGGGCACCTGGGTGGCTCAGTCGGTTAAGCGTCCAACTTTGGCTAAGGTCATGATCTCCTGGTTTGTGAGATAGAGCCCCGCATCGGGCTCTGTGCTGACAGCTCAGAGCCTGGAGCCTGCTTCAGAATCTGTGACTCCCTCTTTCTCTGTCCCTTTCCCACTCACACTCTGTCTCTGTCTCTCAAAAAATAAATAAATGTTAAAAAAATAAAAAAAATAAAAAAAAAATAAAAACACCACAAATAGGTGGCGGTCAAAATGCTAGAAAGAAATATACCATGTAAACAGTAAAAAGTTCTTTTTCTTTTTCTTTTTTTTTTTTTTTTAAGTCTGTGAACCTTCCCTGTTATTGGAGTGCATATTTGTGCAACCCTAAAATTTGTATTTTGAAGCCCTAACTCCCAGTGAGATGGTATTTGGAGTTAGGTCCTTGAGGAAATGGTTACATTTAGGGGAGGTCATGTGGGTGGAGTCCTTATGATAGGGTTAATATGCTTATAAAAGGAGGAAATAAGCCAGAAACAGGGCTCTCACCAGAACCCCATTAAGCTGGCACCCTGACAACAGAATAATAGTCACCAGAGTTGTGAGAAATACATTTCTGTTAAGTCACCTAGTCTGAGGTCTTTTTAAAATATTTATTTATTGTGGGGGAGAGGCAGAAAAATAAGGGAGAGAATTCCCTCAGAGCTCGGCATTCTCAGATCTCAACATGGGGATCAGTCTCATAAACTGTGAGATCATTACCCCAGTCAAAACCAATAGTCAGATACTTCTACAACTAAACTACCCATACACGTTTGGTATGCGGTACTTTCTAATAAGAACCCTGTAAGACTAAGGCATACCCCAGTGTAGACCATGTACTAGCCTATAATATAAGCCATAGTCAATTTCAAAAGTTGAAACCTTTCTCAATATGCTTTATGATAATTAAGAATTAATAAAAACATGTAGAAAACCCCAAGTTATTTGGCAACTAATCAATATACTTGTTTTATTTTAAACTTTGAAGTATAGTTGACCCAGAATGTTAGATTAGTTTCAGGTATACAATGTAACGATTCCACAAGTCAGTGTTTTGTTCTGCTCACAAGTGTAGCTGTATCTGTCACCAGGTAATGCTGTTATAACATCATTGATTATTATTCCTCTACTATAGCTTTCTTCCTTGTGAGTTATTCATTCCATACCTGGAAATCTGTATGTCCTACTCCCTTTAACCCATTTTGCCCAATGCCCATCCTCCGTGAGAAATTAGAAAATATTTTTAACTGAACACTAATGAAAACACACTGTATTAAATTTTGTGGGATGCAGCTGAAGCGGTGCTATGAGAAAAAGTCCTAATTATACATGTTTATATTAGAAAAAAGTAACACGTAAATATAAATGTTGTAAACTGTTATCTTTAGAATCTGGCAAGGAAAGGGGTGGAAATAAAGCCAAACAAACCCAACATTAATAGGGGGGGAAAAACCCAAACACCTTGTATCATTCTACATATATGAAGTAGAACCTGCAATACTAATTTGAAATTAGAGTAGTGCTTGCCTCTGTGATACAGGTGGAGGAAAGGGGCATGAGGAAAGATTTTAGGGTGATGGCAGTGCTCCATATTTTGATGTGTCAATTTCATGTGTGTATAGGTTGGTACAAACTAAAATGTACAATAAATATCTGTATTTTCTGTATATAATTTTAATTTAGGAAAAAAACTCAAAGCCGTCATATATAAATTTGTTAACCTATCAAAAACAGGATGTCAGAGTATGCTTATGCTTGGGATACATTATGATAATTTATATTCTATTTTCTATTTCTATTTTTTTAAATTTAATACAGCTGGTCCCAAATACTTATTTAATCACCTTAAGATCACTGCTTGCTGGATAAAGAACAGTACCTTAGAATCCAGAATGTACTTTTACTTTTACAGTGTGATCATTGAATATAGAGAACAAGACTTGAAACTAATTTGTTTCTATATTTGAAATATGAATTAATGCAAAGAAACATTTCATTGCTTGCATTAGTAATTCATTGTTTAGGACCTTCTCTCTTGGTGGGGGAGGGGGAGAATTCTATGTAGTCATTACTCAGCAGCTGTAATATGTTAGGCTAAAATGGGACCAGTTTTTTATCTAAAATACAATCCTCACAGCTGGCAAGTGTTAGACCATTATCTCTTAGAACTTCTGTAAAATCTGTAGCAAGTTTTCTTTAAAAATGCAAGAAATCAGTATCTATTGAATTTTAGTTATTTCGTTTGTGTTCATGTTTTTAAGCTTGGTTGAAAATCACATGTACATGCATACTCATACATACATGCTCAAATCTTTCAACAAATAGACTTGACAGAAATGTATAAGTCAAGAAATAAAGTGGAACTGTAATAAATGAAGAGTTATAATGATCAGATAGGCACACAGTTTCTTTCAAATATAGCACATAAGATATGTGGGGGTGAGGTGGGGATAAAACCATTACATGAAGATAAATTCTTTTGAGGATGTCATTTCTGCTTAAAATGTAGGTGTTTCTTTATGTAGGACTTGCATGGGTGTCAGTGTGATTGTATGTAAAAAGATGTGAAGTGGGAAATAATTTATTTTTAGTGGACACATCTACTTATGAAGGCATCAATATTTGAGTCTATGGTTTCTAGGCCTCCTTGTTTATCCTAGCAAGGATTGAGAGAACTGAAAGGAACTGAAACCCATTTGTCTCTTTCACCCTGGAGAAGAGTATCTTTTATGATAGGAAAATGATATTGGAGGGAGAAAGACATGGGATGCATGCTTTATCAGTGCTTGAGGCTGTCATACGATAATTGGGTGACAAAATCCCAGGCTTTCCCACAGCATCTTAGGCATTTTTCAAGAATGTGTAGAAGAATTAAATTGCTTTGTCTTTGCTTTTGGATGTTCATCTGAATTCACCAACATGCTAAAATAGTCCTAAAGAGACCCGCTTTTAGAGTTTTATTAGTAAGTTCAGACTTTTTATGTGTTTAAAGCTATTTTGTTTTCAGAATTAAAGTAGCTCATTATTACAGTGTCTCTTTTTGTGTTAAAAGTGTGGTGAATTCATTATAATCATTTGCTCCACTAATGTGCTTTCAGTTTTTGTGTCCTCATGTTCTTTATTCTGCTTCATTGTTTTTTGTTTAGATTTAGTTTTGTGTTTTCCAACTTAATACTTTGTTCGCTATTTTGGCCAAATATACATGTAGCAATGCCAGGTCTTCTTACCCACAAATCTTTGATTTATTCCTCCCATTACTGTCAACTCTGCCTCAAATTGATAATTATTTTTTAGCATTAATAGTTTTTCTTTTCATGGAATAACTTAATAGTTGCTGATGAGTTAGAATGACTACTGTAATACTGATAACCTTGCTCACTGATTGTTAGGTAGCCCGACCTAGTTGACATGGCTGCCTTTTCCTTCTCCCAGCGGCAGTATCTTTTGTGAAGCGCCATTGTTGGCTCAATTGTGTCTGTTTCCAAGGCAGCCTTACCAGAAACAGTGCATATGTCCACTCCTTGCTCCTTCAGTGAAAACTCTTCCAGAAGGGTTAGAGTGACTTACAATAGATCAGGAAATCAGAAGCCAGTATCCTGCATACCCTTTGCTCTTAATGAGAACCATAATTTGATTAATCAGATGGATGAATAAAAAGTCATGTCATTCTCAGTAGTAGCACTTTAGGATCTGTTCCTCCCAGTATTGAATCCATTTACAGCATTGGACTTCTGCCTTGGCATGTTCTTTTAATTTTCAAAATTGAACTGCTGCCTGGGATGCCTTGTTTCTGTCATCTGCTTATTAGTTGGAACTCTGGAGGCCAAGAGTTACCTGAATGGTATCCAAAGTACTAATTTCTTAGACAGTATTCAGTTTATCACTTTGCTCTTTCTCTTGTAACCAACCTTTGCAACTTTGGTAATTCTGATATTCTGTTACTCTAATCTGGGATTTCTGAAGCTCTAGTGGTATATAGGCTCATGAATGGCTTGTATGTGAACTCATCTATACACATTTTTTTCAAACAATGTACATTTAACCTCTGAGATATTAATACTTTTATTTCTGTATCTGATGCTGATTAGGATATAAGGACTCCAGAATATTGCTGTCTGAATAATCAAAGCCTTAAAATGTTCAGTGTGTTATAGGCTGCTATGCTTGGCATTAAAACTAAATGGAAAACTTTGCTTTATATCTGAATACATTTACTGGGACACAAATTACTGTGAAGCTATGAAAGGAATGATTAAATCTATTTTATTAGTGTATAATCAACTATTTCATATCCAATTAACTATATGGAGATGAAATAGTGACATTCTATTTATTAGAATTAGACTTAGAATTCTAATTTGGAATTCTATGTTTTCTGTATTTACAAATCTAATATTAAAACATACCTTTAGGGATACCTGGGTGGCTCAGTTGCTTAAGCCTCCACCTCTTGGTTTCAGCAGAGGTCATGATCCCATGGTTTGTCAGATCAAGTCCCACATGGGGCTCTACACTTATAGCACAGATCCTGTTTGGGATTCCCTCTCCCCCTCTCTCTGCTCCTCCCCCACTCATTCACTCACTTCCAAAATAAGTAAACTTAAAAACATACCTTTAACGTTTCTGTATGTTTGGTATTGAAAATTATTTCTATAGTCTGAAAACAAAATTAGAAGCAATGGAATGAAATTCGTATTCAGTAACTCTTTGGTGTATTAAGTACTTTAAAATGTTTCATGTAGGTAAACAGTAGTTTCAAAAGTTAGTGTTTCCTTAGCGTTATCTAAATAGGATGAAGACCAATGAAATTCAGTATTGTGAATTATTGCTCAAACTACTACCCTGTCTCCTCTGCTCCCTAGCACTTCTGAAATTGAGGCTCTCAAAATTTCTCACCTAAATTATTGCAGTAGTCTCTTAAACATTTCCTTCCCCATTAATGTCATCCTGTTTCCCATTCACCATGCACACTGATGCCAAGTGATTTTTCTGAAGTACTTGATTAGCTCATTCTGTGGACATCAAGCATTTCAAGTTTCTTCAGTTGCCCTCCATATAAAATTTTAAACCTTTGTACAAGATGCAGAAGTTCCTCATTCTGGTTCCTTACTTATTTCTTAAAACCATGCCTTTTATATTCAAATTTGATTTCCTAGGCTTTGACTTTGTAAATGATAGTTCCCAATTTCTTTGACAAGATGGCTTTCAGTTAGGGTCAACTAATAGGCATTAGGAGAAAATCAGATGATGAGAATATAGATAAGAGCCTTTCTTTATATTTCCAATTTCCTGTCAGTATTCTTTTAGTGACCATGGTCAGTTTCTACCAATTTCCAAAGTCCTTTGCAGTACCAGCGTCACTGGGCTGACTTACTGTTACTAAGAGTGAACAAGCTATACCTTATTGTGAGAGTACCAGCCATGCCAGTCTCTTAATCTGCTGAGAAACAAACTGGCTTCTCTCAGGCTGTCAACCACATGGCTGATTCCCTGCCAAGGCTTATCTCTTTCTCCTTGGTAGAACAACGTAGAGGTCCAGGATTGCAGGGTCCCTCTAAGAACCTACCTCATGCAGAGCTTCTTTGTACCACTGGATTCTCTAATAACATCTCTTTTAGGTTTCTTAGCAGTAGGGTTTGGAACTGATTTCTGTAATTATTCTCTAGATAACCACAAGGAAATAACTTTGTTCTTATCCAGTACATGTTTAATCAGTTCCAGTTAGCAAACTTCATCTCTAAATCTGTAAGTGCAACTCTGTAATGGTAAATTTTTAACAACTGGTTCTCGGGTGGGGTGGGAAAGGGATACATGACTTCACATTTGCTCGTTTCTAAGGTGTGAATAGTTCCCACCATGGCAGATTCCAAACTACCAATATGATGTCCCTGGATATGGAATTAGACAAGTACACAACTGACTCCCCATTTTGGACCCCTTTCAGCACAGAGTATTTTCTGTGTTGTGACTGCACCATGAGTGATGCTTTTTAGGAAATGTACCCTCACAGATGGAATTCTGAGATTGTTTCTTTAAAATGTGAGAAGGGGCTCCTGGGTGGCTTAGTCAGTTAAGCGTCCGACTTTTGCTTAGGTCATGATATAGCGGTTCGTGGGTTCGAGCCCCACGTCGGGCTCTGGGCTGACTGCCAGCTCAGAGCCTGGAGACTGCTTCAGATTCTGTATCTCCCTCTCTCTCTGACTCTCCCCTGCTCACACTCTCTCTCTCTCTCTCTCCTAGAAATAAATAAAAATATTTAAAAAAATGCGCGAGAAAAAAAGAGGTCTTATCGGAATATGAGATGTGTTGGCCTCTGGATTAAATTACCATCACTGATCACTTAGATTGAAGTACCGCAGGAAGGGCAGGCTTTGGTGAGACATGTGGCTGCTACTGTACATGAGTGTTAGTGACAGCAGCTGCTTATGGGATGGTATAAATCTGAACAGAGTTTACAGGATGAAAAGGATAAGCTCAAGAAATAAAACTTTAAGTCACAGTGATAAGGGCAGAGTTTTACTATGGTAGACCTCTTGTAGCTGTAAGGTACATGTGACTGAAAATTATACCCAAATGTAACTTAAAAAATTTTTTGTCAATGTTTTTATTTGTGTGTGTGTGTGTGTGTGAGAGAGAGAGAGAGAGAGAGAGAGAGAGAGAGAGAGAGAGAGAGACAGCATGAGCAGAGTAGGGTCAGAGAGAGAGGGAGACACAGAATCCAAAGACAGGCTCCAGGCTCTGAGCTAGCTGTCAGAACAGAGCCTGCCTTGGGGCTCAAACCCACGAACTGTGAGATCACGACCTGAGCTGAAGTCATGTCACCCAGGTGCCTCTATACCCAAATGTAATTAACTATGTTGCAGGATTACCCTGTAAGCTGAAGCCAGAAATTTATCAAGTATTTAATGTATCAACTAGACTCTTTTGTAAAGAAGTAGATTAATAACTTAAATGGACTCAAATGATTCTGGAAGATGTCCAAGGCTTTATTGTCAATGGAAGAAACCCTTTTTTTTTTTTTTTGCCTTACAAACATTGTAAAAAAGAATGCTTATTACTCTGAAGATCCATTACTTCAATCCCCTATTTCCTCTATAACTAGATTATAAGATGCTGTAGGGATTCAAGTATCACATGGGCACAGAAAAACAATATTTTTGCTAATTTATATTTATGGAGGCTTAAAGGGAAAATGTGTAAAATTGGATTTGAAAGATGTTAAACCGAGGAGGATAAAATATAATCATGTGAGAAATTTATCCTTAAAGGTAACTTCTCAGATATGGATTCTGTGTTGGAAGTGGCTCAAATAATTTGTGATGAGCTGTTTGAAAGCTGAATTCGATAGTGGCTGTTCGTTACTGAGGTTAAAGTGTCAAAATTTATTTGATATAATGTAAGAGGATGAATGAAATGGACATGCAGTGGAGAAGGAGAGAATTTTTTATGAAAGACCTGCACCTATACATACTGGCACATACTCAGGACTCAGAAGAATAACCCTTTATTCAAGAGTTGAGAGAGGTGCCTGGGTGGCTCAAGTGGGTTCAGTGTCTGATTTCGGCTTAGGTCATGATCTCCTGGTTCTTGAGGCCAAACCCCACATTGGGCTCTGTGCTGACATCTAAAAGCCTAGATCCTGCTTCCCCTTCCCTCTAAAATAAACAGTTGACTGACTGACTGATTGACTGCCTTGAGAAATGTGTTAGTGAAGGAGAACCAACTTCCATATAAACCTCTGTGATTGCTGGATCTTTTAGGAGGGGATAATGGTAATAGATGCTGTTATGAAGATATTCCTAATTTAAATGGAAATTTTGGAGTGAGAGAGGCTTTACTGCTATCTTAATCTCAAACAATAAAGGGGATACAATTATATTTGGAAGCAGGGACAATAGAGTAACAAATAGATTTAAACAGAGATTTTTGTGGTGATAAAATGATCCCCAGTTTACTAAGACTTGAACTATATAAACAGTGTACAGAAGTGCTTGATTAAATGTACATTTTCCAAATCTCAAGACACAAAACCTGAATTTACTCAGTAGAATATCTCAAGATCATATGAAATTGATAGATTATAAATCTTCTGTAGGCTATATTTATTAGAAACTGTGGTTACTTATGAAAACTTTACCAGCACAAAATCAAACTATCCAAAAATAAATAAAACTATCAATGCTTTTCGCATATTGATATTGGTCCCAGACACTCCGTGCGTGAGTGTGGCCCACTAATCACAGTGGAGTTATTATGAATCTCAGTTAAGTTTGGGTAAAGATCTTGCACAAGGGTAGGCCATTTGGTTCATGGAACTACTGTCATTCTTTAGTTTGTCAATGTATAAATGGAATAAATTTATGGTAATTCCAAATTGGTTTTCCAACCAATGGACCAACAGTTGTTACATCATGTAGTACTATGTGGAAGCCCTTTGGTAGTCTTTGTTTTTTGTTTTTGTTTTTGTTTTTTTTTAACCAATCTGATAAAATATTGTAGGGGAGCCTGGGTGGCTCAGTGAGCTAAGTGTCCAACTTCAGCTCAGGTAATGATCTCACGGTTTGTGAGTTTGAGCCTTGCATCATGCTCTGTGCAGACAGCTCAGAGCCTGGAGCCTACTTCAGATTCTGTGTCTCCCTCACTCTGTAACCCTCCCCTGCTCACACTCTGTGTCATTCTCTTTCAAAAAATAATAAACATTAAAAATTTAAAAAATATATTGTATATTGTGATAGATTCAATTGATGCCATTAAAGACAACTTTGGAAAAGGAGATTAGTGGTTTCTCAAATTCTTTCTTTCCCTTTTTTAGTGTTTATTTTTGAGAGAGAGAGAAACAGAACATGAGTAGGAGAGGAGGCAGAGGGAGAATCCGAAGCAAGATCCAGGCTCTGAGCTGTCAGCACAGATTCCGACACGGGGCTTGAACTCACAAATTGTGAGATCACGATCTTAGCCACCCAAGCGCCTGTCACATTCTTATTTATCTTGAACATTAAGTCTATTTAGAATATTTAATAATCTCTTTACATTGTAGTGAAATTTTACTTGGTCCTTATTTCAATTGCACTGCAGTTTCAAGTGTGATATCCTAACTGGAACAAGATTTGTGTAACTGAAGCTCCACATATAGCCGTTATTCCTTGCACTCTTCGAATTAAGAAGGATTACCAGGAATAGTTTCTTTTACCTGGAGAGGAAAACAGTATATTTTCATGGTCCTGTGTCAGGTCTATATTAATTGTCATCCTCTCTGGGGAGAGTAGGGTGGAGGTCTTGAATTCCTTTACATAATGAAAAATATAACTGATTATTTTTTATTTTTTTTTATTTTTTAAGTTCTCAATAAAACTTAACTATTTCAATTCTTTTCTATTTTTATTTTATTTTTTTTTACAAATGGTTTATTGTCACGTTGGTTTCCATTTATTGATGAGAACATGCTGATTAGCCTTGAGGTTGAAGGAGCAAATCAGTTAGGACAGCATACGTCGCATTCAGCGCATAAGGCTGCAGAGTTTGAGTGGGATTCTGAGCCTGAAAACTTCTGCAACAATTTCAGAATGGGATGAAAAATGTTCTCCTTGACTGGTCTTTCTAACCCAGTAGATCCAATAGTACTCTAATAAATCTGTACATTATATTAAACCTCTGAAAATCCCCAGCAGAAGATTCACACAGTTGATCTCTAGGGATTTGGGTTGTTCTTCAGATGCCAGAGATGCTCTTCATAGTTGACTGTCAGGCTTTATTTTTTTTTTATTTTTTTAATATTTTTATTTATTTCTAGGAGAGAGAGAGACACACAGCATGAGCAGGGGAGGGTCAGAGAGAGAGGGAGTCACAGACTGAAACAGGCTCCAGGCTCCAAGCTGGCAGTCAGCACAGAGCCCAACGCGGGGCTCGAACCCACGAACCGTGAGATCATGACTAAGTGAAAGTCGGACGCTTAACCGACTAAGCCACCCAGGCGCCCCCGGGCTTTAGAACTTAATACCTATCCTTGGGACATAAGGTGCTCATGCAGCCTGATGTGCCATTATTAATTGTAAGTAATTTATCACGTTATAAGTTTTGGTGCTGCAGCAAAACACACTGTCCTAGTGAAAATGGTTTATATGCTCCTGACTGAGCAAGGGCAGTTCCTCACATACAAATTTAAGTGTGGCTCAAATACTTAGAGTATCCACTCCTAAGCTGCTAGTCTTTCCCCTCAATCCACATCTATTTACTCACAGGGAAGTGTTTTATTTTTTTAATTTTTTTTTTTCTAGGGGAGAGAGAGACAGGGTGAGCAGGGGAGGGTCAGAAAGAGAGGGAGACACAGACTCTGAAGCAGGCTCCAGGCTCTGAGCTGGCAGTCGAGGCTCCCGACGCGGAGCTAGAACCCACAAACTGTGAGATCATGACCTAAGCAAAAGTCAGACGCTTAACTAACTAAGCCGCCCAGGCACCCACACAGGGAGTTTTTGAATGCTTGTCAATTTTTTTAAAGTCTAGGTTCTACCCAGTATTTTTATTTCAACTGCCAACAGGCTGCCGGATCATGAGAAGGATCCCTATAAGACACTAGCAAAGTCAGTAAGAAATATGTTTGCTGTGTTTGAATCTGGAGAAGTCAGATATGTACTTGTCCACTTAGGATCAGAAAGTAATAGTTTGGCTGGATGGGATTGGGGAATAACAGGTCAGTAATTTTGTAACAAAGATGCCTCGGGTTTTGGATTGACATTTTGTAAAAGGAATAGAACTCGTGTCATACTATGTTATATACTACACATATGCATGTAGGATATATGTGTATATGCATAAATATCTCAGGTACACATAACGTATGTGTACATATGGGAATAGTATGTATTATACACGTACATAGTATGTTTTAATTAACATTCATGTTTAAGCTTCCTTATCTAAAATTATATATTTTGGTCAATATAATGACTTTCTACTATGTCTACACTTACATTTTACGTAGAGAATGAGGGTTGGAGTAATTATAAACTAATTTATATCCTGGAATAACTTTTTTCGTTGCCTTAAGGAATTTAAAAATGTGCAATTTTTTTGGTAGGGGGGCTCCTGGGTGGCTTAGTCGGTTAAGCGTCTGACTTTCGCTTAGGTCATGATCTCGCGGTTCGTGGGTTTGAGCCCTGCGTCGGGCTCTGTGCTGACTGCCAGCTCAGAGCCTGGAGCCTGTTTCAGTCTGTGACTCCCTCTCTCTCTGGCCCTCCCCTGCTAGCGCTGTCTCTCTCTCTCCCTCTCCTAGAAGTAAATAAAAACATTAAAAAATTATTTTAAAATGTGTATTTTTGTACATATGTATACTTACACATGAATATAGGTTTTCATGTGTTTATATGTATATGTGTGTATATATAAAACAAAAAATAACATGAGTATGTAAATGAATGTATTGGACATAAGAATGAATATTTTTGTCATTCACTCATTTCATTTTTTCTAAACTTCCTTGAAAAGCTTTTTCTTAACAACTCTAAGGGAAATGTCAACCACCCCAATAACTTTTTCCTTAACCTGCATTAGTTTATTCATATCAATCATATAGTTATTTCTTTAGCTGCTTATTTCCTATATCCATCTACCAAACAGGAGTTCTACAGCTACAGTCTGTGGCTTTGCTCCTAGCAGACAGGAGAGTGCCTGTTTCAAAAATTTTGTGGGCTGAACTTAGAGGAGGGGAAGATATTTAAGAATTTTCACTGTCACAAGTATGGGGGCACCTGTATGGCCTGGTTAAGTGTCTGACTTGAGCTCAGGTCGTGATCTCACAGTTCATGGATTCGAGCCCCATGTCAGACTCTGTGCTGACAGCTGAGTCTAGAGACTGCTTCAGATTCTGTGTCTTCCTCTTTCTCTGCCCCTCCCCACTCATGCTCTGTCAAAAATAAATATTAAAAAAAAAAAACTTAAGTATGGTTACTGACTCTGTCACTAAATAGTCATTAATTTTTTCTTTTTTTGGCATTCTTAATGTCACCACATTAGTTTTATCACCTGCAAAATGGGAGTAATAAAGGCATCTTTTCAGAAAGGTAATTTGTTTGTATCAAGTGACATACTGTAAAAGAAAGCAGTTACATGACTGCTTATTATTTATGAACTGATTCTAGCAGAATATTTTCTTCCTAGTCACTTTAGACAACATGTGCCTTTGTTGAATGTTTGTTCCAAATGATGAATGTGAGTTTTCTAAAGAATATATCTTTATGTTATCAGTAAAGTATTGTATAGATTGTATGTTTAGAGGTATTTGAAGAGGATAAAAAATTATAATTCAAGATTCTCTACCAATTTATCTCAATTTAAACATTAACATAGTTTGTTTATTATTTTTCTATGCATTGAATTTCTGTATTTAAAGTGCATGGGGCATCAAGCTGTGTTTTCAATTAACTCAAAAAAATCTCTTTCCATTTGCAACAGCAAGAAGTCCCATCACAGAGGGTAGTATCAGCAATCTGTTTTTATCTTATAATTACACAAGAAATCTTTAACAATGGAATGCTCACAAGAGAGCCAATCCAGTATGCTCACACATAGCTACAGATCAGTTAAAATGTCTTATTACATATTACCTTCAATTTTTAAAAGATCTAGCTACTTCTCTTTGTAGATTCGACCCACAGGCATATAAGAATTTAAGAAACACATGTACAGGTTCTTAATCTTGAGTTGTGCCTTTGTTTTTGTTTTCCTTAATTGATAGATTTTCTTTCTTGTTAAATATTCTTCATATGATGTGCTAGTTATATGTACTATGTTGTGGAACCTAAATTTACTTCCTGTATTTATTATCAACTGCATGTCCTTAAGCAAATTACTCAATATTTTTGGCTATAATTTCATCTTTTTTTAAAATGTTTTTATTTATAGGAGAGAGAGAGAGAGAGAGAAAGACAGCGTGAGCAGGGGAGGGTCAGAGAGAGAGGGAGTGGCAGACTGAAACAGGCTCCAGGCTCTGAGCTGGCAGTCAGCACAGAGCCCGACGTGGGGCTCGAACCCATGAACCGCGAGATCATGACCTAAGCGAAAGCCAGACGCTTAACCGACTAAGCTACCCAGGCGCCCCCATAATTTCATCTTTAAGATGGAATAATACACTTCATTGAATCGTGTGTGTGTGTGTGTGTGTGTGTGTGTGTGTGTGTGTGTGAGTGTGTGTGTACAATTTGAGAGAGAGAAACAGAACATGAGAGGGGCAGGGAGAGAGGAAGACAGAATTTGAAAGAGGCTCCAGGTTCTGAGGTGTCAGCACAGAGTACGACCACAGGGCTCAAACTCATGAATCGTGAGATCATGACCTGAGCTGAAGTTGGACACTTAACCGACTGAGCCACCCAAACACCCCAAATTAGTATAATTTTTAAAGAGACTAAATGACTTCCAGCAGGTAAAACTATTTCCTTTATTTAAGTATATGAATTTTCAGCTACTTTTCAAAAACCTGATCAATTTGATTAAGGGCTTTTTGTCGCCTCAAGCAAACCTCTT
This sequence comes from Proteles cristata cristata, assembly GCA_017311185.1. Classification (NCBI taxonomy): domain Eukaryota; kingdom Metazoa; phylum Chordata; class Mammalia; order Carnivora; family Hyaenidae; genus Proteles; species Proteles cristata. The sequence continues at coordinate 1,081,979 of JAESUZ010001400.1, forward strand.
AGCTTGGCAAAAGGTCTTTGATGGTTTGTATATTACCTTTCTGTCCATTCTACTTGCAGAACTTCTCCTTTGGTAATTTCTATTGCAGCCAGGTCAGAGGACAGTTCCCCAAAACACCGTATTTATTCTTTGTGATGTTTTCATTTAGAATAAACTACAATCTGCTATTTGGAAATTGTGTTCCTTCTTCAAGATTCATTAATACCATAATCTCTAAGATAGTGAATGAAAACCTTCTACATCTTTCAGTGTGACATTTACCTGTATTATACTTCTGTCTACTTCCTTTTTGGTCTCTTTCACTAAGCTATGTAAATGATAGTGATGCTTTTCCCATTTATGTATTTTAAGTTATTACTGTGGCAGTAACATTAAATACACATTTGTTACATGAATGGGGAAATGTGTTTTGGAATTCAATTGTGGAATCCTTAGGTTTAGGGGAGGTATGGGAGACAATAGTAGGATTTTGACACAACTTCCTCTTTGGATTGGTGAATATGCAAAGTTTTTTTCTAGGAAATTTTTTGACTTCATATTCAAAACTCTTTTACCTTTTATAGGATACTAATTTGAAGTCAAGAGTAAGTTCTTAATGGTTAATAAATACACAAACACAGCAAAGATCAAGGAAGAAAGGGAAGAGGAAAGAAAAAAAATGCAAGCTCTTCTGTGCTCAAACTATTGGTAGAAGAACTTAAGTACCTAGATATGGTTCTAAATAGTTCTAGATATAAAAAATCTAAGTTATGTATTTGTCTAATAGAAGGATGCAACAAAAAGAAAGTTATTTTACAGGGGAAGGAGTAGGTTTCTCCATGAGGACTATAAAACTTTTAAATTAGGAATTAAAGAGTTTTTCTTAAAGATTTTTCCTAGAATAAGACTTAACCTTTGTTAGAAGGGACCAGAATGAAATAAACAGAAAGCGTATAATATCTATGAAAATCATAAAATTTTAAAACAAAACTGGCAGATATTTCTGGCTTAAGGATTCTTGCTCCTTCTCTCCATTATTATTCACAATATTATATATCATACAGAACATGTAAAGCCTTGTGTATACAAAGTGTATTGAAATACAAAGTCTTTTAACTTTGTACCTGGGATATGGAGGAGGAGTGGGTTAATGACCAATATTCATTGTTGTAGATAAGACTATAGCAAGGAAAATAATATGTTGAAAGTGTCGAGGTTAGAGGAGACAAGGAATGTTAATAAGTGTAAAGGAGTTTGGTATGGCTAGGTTGTAGAAAGGTGTAGAGAGGAGGATAGAAATTGGACTAGAGAGGAGCATTGAAATCAAGATATGTAATCACTTGTAGAATTTGTTGTTGGGACACTATCTGAAGTGGGATGACTCACTGCCAAGGGTTTTAATTAGGTAAATGACATTTCCAAATATAGATTTAGGAGAAAGAAATCACTCTTCCTACAGGAAGGGAGGTTAATGATTAAAGGCTAAGAAAGTAGTTATGATGTTATTGTAGAATTACTGGGCCAGAGAGATGATAGTTCTCTGTAACCAGAATGGGACAGTGGCAATTGAGAGAACTAGACTGATAAAAAAAACTACTTTCAGAAGTTCTATTAAAAACAGGATCACTCCACAAAAAAACTTGATGTCAGCATCAGCAAATGGGTGAATATTGTGAATTCTAAGCTAGAGACCTTTAAATCTATTGAAATAGATTTGAGAAGATAAATCCAATTCTGGACATACTGAGGCAAAGTCCTATAAATCTGCAAGAGGAAATATGCAATCAATTGCTGCCTTAATTGGATTTGGACTGAAGTTTTAAATTTGAAAAATATTAAGTTAATTGAATTCATTAGAGTGTGAAGAGTAAAACTGGTCAGTGATAGACTTAGAGAAAATTCAACATCTACAATTAGTTTGAGAAGAAGAGGTTGAAAAGTTTGGGATAAAAATAAAAATGCCCTTTCCTCCCCAAATAAAACTAGATCAGTATGCAAAATTATTGAAAAGGAGGGTTAGAGAAGTTTGGGGTTGTCCAGGGTGCTGAATATTGCCAGGTAGTCAAGGAAAGGGTTTGTTTTAGAAATGAGTAATTAGGGTTTCCTCTGAGCATGTTTACTGGAGTGCTAAGTATAAAGTCTATAGATAACATAGTCCTGGGAAGACTGTGGGAAAGGAGAGAACCATGAACAGATGACTATTCACTGAAATAGTTTATTATTATTTTATTAATAGTTTATTATTATATTGACTATCATATAGTCAACTATTATGAAATAGTTGAAATTATTTCTTCAAATAATGTGAGTGGGGAGGCTTTTAGAAGAATGTCACAAGGATTGATATTTATCCAAATTATGAGGGCCCTCAATCATATTGTGATATTAGCCACAGATATATATCTATATACCTATCTAGATATATGTAGCTTAAAACTTCACGACTTTAATGAAATAATTGACACATTGAAGGATCTTAGAAAATTTCAAGCACAAAACCAAAGAGTGCCATAGCTACATGTATTATAACAAGGCAGGTGAAAATTTAAGGGAAAGAACATACTTAAAGGCAAATCAAGCTTTCAGAACATTATAAATAGATGAACATTACACAGACAATTGCATATTTGTCTGTGACCAGAAAAATATCATAATATAGTGTGATAATACTTTTAAAATTTTGAAAATAAATGATGGTAAACATCAACATCCTATCCAGCAAAAGTAGTCTTTGGGAAGAAAGACGATGAAGACATTCTAGAAGTTAAACACCAAACAAAAACTAGTATCAACAGAAAAATGTTAGTTGCAAAGGTTTTCTAGTAGAAATACTGAATGAAGTTCTTCAGGCAGAATGGAAGTAATATTGTAGCAAAACTTGAAACTTCAGAATTAAGGAATAGCAACAATGATCGTGTCTCATAAATGTAAGAACCTATATTTTCTTCTGAGAAAACGATTGTTGAAAGCCAGGTTATAACTGACAGTTATAAAGTTACCTGAAAGATGTTAAATATAGAAGGATGTACCTATGACAACTACACTTTAATGTAGGGTACTTAAAGAATTATAGTAAAGTTCATAATGTAAAGTTTCTACACTTGGCATTGTAAAATATTAGGTCCCAATACACTGAGTTGTTGGACATCTGTATTGTAGTCCTTATATCACCACTGAAAACACAATTCAAGGATATATAGTAAAAAAATAGCTATATTAAATGAGATTTTAAAAATAATAAAGAGGCAAGAAAAGTGAAACAGAAGAGTGAATACAGTGGAGACAGTGCATGGATATGTCATATTGGGATTATACATTGTTCTGAGACCCTACTTTGAATATAATTAAGAACCGTTATGGAATAAAAGGATAGAAAGTCATATATATAAGCTAAGGAAATCTTGAATATCTTTATCAGGTAATTTGAACTTAAAAATAAGGAAGATCCCTTAAATAGGTATATTAAATAGTGTAAACATGATTAACTCACCAAGAAGAAATTGCAGTCCTGAAAGTGTATGCAGTTGAGGAAAAAAAAGGTTCAAACTACATGAAATGTAAACTGGCAGAATTGAATATATTTTCACACTTGGACATTTCAACATTCCTGTCTTGTTAATTAATAAAACAAGTAGAGACAAATAACAATGAATGAGACACCATGAAAAACTATGTCAGCCAACATTAGTCAACTGGGATTTTTGGAATCTACAATCCCAGAATAGTAAAACATATATTCTTTTGAGGTGCATATGGAACATCACAAAATAGACCATATGCTGTGTTACAAAACAAACTTTAACAAATTTATGAGAATTGAAATTATATAAAATATATCCCTTGACCATAATGGAAATAAGCTGGTAATAATAAAGTGTACATCAAAAACCAGCACCTATTTAGACACTAAATTATACATTTCTAAATAACTGTGTTGAAATATATTTTAAACTGAATGAAAATGAATATACAACATATCAAAATGTGTGAGTTGAAGTTAAAGCAGTGGTTGGAGAAGCAGCAGCAGCATTAAAAATATTCTTCAATAACTTTAAACACCACACATCGAATACAATCAATCAAACCAATTTACCTTGAGACTGGAGTCTATACACCCAGATGGTTGACTAAGTGTTGATAACATTGGTATATTTTATATTGCAAGCACACTCAGGTGATTGTGTATTATGTGTAGTAATATTACCAACAAATATAAAATGGTGGTTCTAAGGAATGTTAGTTTTCTTTAATGTTCTGAGTTTCAGGATATATACTGTAATTTCCAAACTCAAGTTCATAGAAGGAAATGATTAAAGAAATTTAAGGCATGCTTTTTTCTAAATATGTATTTTTCCCATTGACAAGAGATTGTAAATAGTTATTGAAATAATATGTTTGTCTTTAAAATGAATAAATGAAAGAGGATCCTGGGACAAATTCTTCTATTCTGAAAGCACATTTAATGGAAAAAAAATGAAACTGAAGGCTACACAGTGATTTTCTTATTATTCCAATATGTAGGAAGATTCCAGAAATTATTGCATGATTCTGTGTTTCATATATTTGAGGATATTTTGCCCCTCTTGTCCAGAACATTCATTCATGTGTGATTAAATGGAAAATTTAGGACACCAGATCATGACAGTTTTGCTATACATATACCTTTTGAACTGTACATTGGCTGAACAATATATAGTTCTACTTTACTTTTGAATTGCTCTTTGAAGGCAAATGACATTAATTGGCTAAATTGTCCTCAGTCCAAGATCCAAGCTTGTTCATTAAGTTTGTGGTGGGTTTAGGGGACGGTGGCGGAGTCTTTTTACCTGAATCTTTTTGGAGAGTCCTTCTGCAGATGTAATAGGTATTCCTGTTACTTTCTTGGTTGAAATTGTTACTCCATGGTATACTGTTACAATCTGAAACTTCTTAAAATTCTAGATTATTTTGTCTTGGGTGCATAGGGTCATGGTTTTTTCCGCTCTATTCCCTTTAGGGAGCTATACATATCAACAAGGCATAGAGAAGGGTTCTAACTAGCATTCGCATTGTATAGTCATTAAAGCTGACTCGATCTGAAACAGCAACTTTAAACATGCTGCAAGTAGCAACTAGTGAAACTCATGAAACGGCACTTTGAACTTTTATCTTAAGTCGTCAAATGCATGAATCCACCAGTGTTAGAGCTCTTATGAAGCATAGAACATTGTTTCTCTGTGAGAGCTATAACATTATGTGGTAATTATAATTTTGGCTGAAAGTTACCAATGCAAAAACAATTAATATTCCTTATGTATAACTGGGTAATTTAAACAGATGCAGGAGTTTTGATAGACAAACATAGTTTTATTACTGAGTTTCTGTAATGGAAAATGTTGATAGGTAACTTTAAATAGGTCATATTGTAACTTATGTATTGTAATTAAGTTCTGTTCTAGCACATTCTGCTTTCCATCTTGGGGTCCTAAGATTTCCTAGTTGATTTTTAGTTTGTGTAAAGTAAGCTCTACTTTGTATATTTCTATTATTTATGGAGAATGCTTAGTACCACGTATCTACCATCACAGTACTATCCAGATGGGCTCCACAACTCTAAAAAGTCTCCGATTTCCCTCCGTTGAGTATTCTCCACTCCCATACCCTTAACAAATACTGATCTGTTCTCTGCTTCTAACTTCATGTTTCCCAGATACCATGTCAATGGAACTGCATATTATGTAATTTTTCTGATCTAGCTTCCTTCACTTAGTATGGTGTATTAAGATTCAGCTGTTTCCTTTTTCATTATTAATATTTCAGTGTATGGGTGTACAGTTTCTTTAGTCTTTTACCTTCTGAACGGTTTCTTGGTTGCCTCTACTTTTTAACAATTGTGACTATAGCAGCTATAAGCATTCATGTTTGTGTGGAAATAAGTTTTCCAGTCCATGGGGTAAAATACGTGGGACCATGGCTTGCTAGGTCCTGTGTTAAGTACAGTTTACCAGTGAACAATATGGTGCCCAGTTTATAGGTGTGCCCAATTCCTGCCTATGCATGATTGAAAATCCATGTTACAATATTTGACCCCCAAAACTTCATAGACTACTGTTGACTAGAAGCCTTACCAATAACATAAACTGTTGACAAAATTTATATTTTATATATTATGTACTGTAGTCTTACAGTGAAATAAGCTAGAGTAAAGAAAATATTAATAAGTTATAGGGAAGAGAAAATACACTACTGAACTGTATTTATTGAAAAATTTGCTTGAATGTGGGCCCATGCATCTCAAACTTCTCTTGTTCAAGGGTCAACTGTATACTTAAAAGGGCTTCTTACAAAGTGCTGCAGTTTGCATTTCTATCAGCAACATGTGATTGTTCTTACTCTGCATTTTCATCTACATTTGCTGTTGACATTATTGGAATGACTGCCATTTTATTAAGTGTTTTAATTTGCTTTTCCCTAATGACAAAAGATGTTGAGCACCTTCATATGTGGATTGGCCATCTATATACCTTCTTTGGTTCCTGTTTAGTCAAATGTTTTTAAGAAAGCTTGTTTTTTATTTTCCAAAGGTATTAAAATTCTACCAACCTTCTTTTTAATTACTGTAAATTTTTAATTGGCAATTCTCCTAGGATAATTTGTAGCAAAAGCTCACAAAGAAGGCATGACCAAAAACATATTGCCATTTTAATTGTCATAAAGCAGATGTTTACTTCACTGGAATAACTGGTGTTTCTCTTGGAATATGTATGCCAAAACATTTTATTTTGACCAACAAACTACGATTTTTACCAAATAAAGATTTGTTGAGAAAAACATATGTTCAATTGTGAATAGGAAGCCAGCTTCTGATATTAGACTATTACACTAACAGCCTAAAATAAAACTATATTGAATTACTTATTTTTTTTTACAGACATTATGATACCTTACTACTAAATATATCAATATGTATCTCCTAAGGATAAGGGCAATATTGCACATAATTATACTATTATCACACATTAAAAGTAATATTAACTCAGTAATATCATCTAATATAAATTTCATATTTTAGTTACCTTAATTCTTCCCATTCCCAAGGTCTTTTTTCTTTTTTTACTGATAGTTTATTGTCAAGTTGGTTTCCATATAACACCCAGTGCTCATCCCCACAAGTGCCCTCCTCCATGCCCATCTCCCCCCCCCCCATGAGTCCTTAGTTTATTCTCAGGATTCAAGAGTCTCTCATGGTTTGCCTCTCTCCCTTTCCCCCACCATTTCTCCCCTTACTTCTCCCCCATGGCCTTCAGTTAAGTTCCTCCTAATCCTTCTATACGTGCAAACATATATTTGTCCTTCTCTGCCTGACTTATTTCGCTCAGCATAACACCCTCAAGGTCCATCCATGTTGCTACACATGGCCAGATTTCATTGTTTCTCATTGCCATGTAGTATTCCATGGTATAGATAAACCACATCTTCTTGATCCATTCATCTGTTGATGGACACTTAGGCTCTTTCCATGTTTTAGCTATTGTGGAGAGTGCTGCTATGAACATTGGGGTACATGTGCTCCTATGCATCAGCATTTCTGTATCCCTTGGGTAAATTCCTAGCAGTGCTATTGCTGGGTCATAGGGGAGTTCTATTGTTAGTTTCCTGAGGAACCTCCACACTGTTTTCCAGAGGGGCTGTACCAGTTTACATTCCCAACAACAGTGTAGGAGGGTGCCCGTTTCTCCACATCCTCGCCAGCATCTAGAGTTCTCTGATTTGCTCATTTTAGCCACTCTGACTGGCGTGAGGTGGTATCTCAGTGTGGTGTTGATTTGTATTTCCCTGATGAGGGATGCTGAGCATCGTTTCATGTGTCTGTTGGCCATCTGGATGTCCTCTTTGGAGAAGTGTCTGTTCATATCTTCTGCCCATTTCTTCACTGGGTTGTTTGTTTTTCGGGCGTGGAGTTTGGTGAGTTCCTTATAGAATCTGGATATTAACCCTTTATCTGATATGTCATTTGCAACTATCTTTTCCCATTCCATTGGTTGCCTATTATTTTTCTGGGTTGTTTCCTTGGCTGTGCAGAAGCTTTTAATCTTGATGAGGTCCCAACAGTTTATTTTTGCTCTTGATTCCCTCGCTTTTGGGGATGTGTCAAGTAAGGAGTTGCTGTGGTGGAGGTCAAGGAGGTTGTTTCCTGCTTTCTCCTCTAGGGTGTTGATAGTTTCCTGTCTCACGTTCAGGTCCTTTATCCGTTTTGAGTTTATTTTTGTGCATGGTGTGAGAAAATGATCTAGTTTCATCCTTCTGCATGTTGCTATCCAATTCTCTCAACACCATCTGTTAAAAAGGCTGTCTTTTTTCCATTGGATATTCTGTCCTGCTCAAAGATTAGTTGGCTGTATACTTTTGGGTCCACTTCTGATTTCTCAATTCTGTTCCATTGGTCTATGTGTCTGTTTTTGTGCCAATACCATACTGTCTTGATGATGACAGCTTTGTAGTAGAGGCTAAAGTCTGGGATGGTGATACCTCCCATTTTGGTTTTATTGTTTAGTATTAGTTTGGCTATTCAGGATCTTTTGTGGTTCCCATACAAATTTTAGGATAGTTCTAGTTTTGAGAAGTATGCTGGTGCAATTTTGATTGGAATTGCACTGCATGTGTAGATTGCTTTGTGTAGAAATGACATCTTAACTACATTTCTTCTTATCCATGAGCATGGAATGTTTTTCCATTTCTTTGTGTCTTCAATTTCCTTCATCAGTTTTCATCGTACAGATCTCTTGTATCCTTCGTTAGGTTTATTCCTAGGTATTTTATGGTCTTTTGTGAATTTGTGAATAGGATCAGTTTCTTGATTTCTCTTCCTGTTGCTTCATTGTTGGTATAAAAATGCAACCGATTTCTGTATGTTGATTTTGTACCCTACAACTTGGCTGAATTCTTGGATCAGTTCCAGTAGGCTTCTGGTGGAGTCTGTTGGAATTTCTATGTAGAGTATCATGTCATCTGTGAAGAGTGAAAGTTTGACTTCCTCTTTGCCAATTCTGATGCCTTTGATTTCCTTTTGTTGTCTGATGGCTGATGCTAGGACTTCCACCACTATGTTAAACAACAGTGGTGAAAGTGGACATGCCTGCCGTGTTCCTGATCTCAGGGGGAAAGCTCTGTTTTTCCCCATTGAGGATGATGTTAGCTGAAGGCTTCTCATTGCAGTTACTTATTTTTAATACTAATTATAGTTTATAATTTTATTTAAGGGATCAAATCTATACTTCTAATTAGAAAATGTTACATATGAAAGTATTTACATTGTCTTTAATGTAGACTGTGTGCAGTCTTAACTAATCCACATGCTAAAATGGATCTAACTTCTATATGGTTGATTGCAATATAATAAATATTACATAATAGCTTACTTCTTGGCTATAAGTCACAGTTAATCAGATAATTCATAACTCTTCAAGATTTGGTATATATGGGACACAGCACTTTAAAATTTACTACAGTTTCAGATTTTGATATTTTATGACTAATCTGTATTTCAGAGAATTCCATCACATAATTACCACCTTTATTATGAAATATCTTATTTCATTTTGTGAATGAATGGTGCTACTTTGAAGAATAACCCTAACTCTATTTAGTTTACTCTCCATAAAGATGTTTATTTGATTCACTACATCCACTTTCATCTTTAGTATTTGTACCTGAAGATATATTTTAAAAACTGGTGCTTAAACATATAGAGTAGTGGATAAAACAAGATGCCTGCCCAAGATGTGTCAGAATATTCCATGTGTTTACCACAAGAAAAGCAGTTAAGAAACAAACAACTTTATTACCATTATTTTTGTGGGTCAGGAGTCTGGCACAGTGTGGCCAGATTTCATAGGATCGAAATTAAGGTGTCACCAAAGCTAGGTTCCTTACTGTAGCCTCTGGAGAATGTACCTCCAAGCTTATTTAGATTGTAAGCAAAATTTTGTTGCTTATGGCTGTAGGACTGAGATACTTGTTTCCCATCTGGATGTCAGTCAGGAAGCACTCTGATCTTCTAGAGGCCTCTCTTGTGAGTGTGCTGTATGCAGTAAATGGTCTCAGAACCTGCAGCGGTAGGTCAAATGTTTCTCCCTCTTGGAATCATTCTTTCTCTTTTCTCTTTATCGATTCTGATTCCTGCAATGCTTCTGACTCCTGCCAGAGAAAGTTGGTTTTAAGATCTCATTAGATTGGACCATCTTAGATAACCCACTTTAAATTTTAGATACAATTTAAAATCTGTAAATTTTAAAGATTTAAGTTTATCTAATTAGTCTAATTTAAATCTTTAAAATTAATATTTTTACAGTTCTTTTTGCTATGGAACCTTACATATTTCAGGGCTCCAGGGATTAGGTTGTGGACTCCTTTGGGTGACCATTTTACCTACCACATTTAGACACTGGACTAACATTACTGAAATGCAATAGATGTTAAAGATGTTGAATTGTTCCATTTAAAATTAGCTTATTGGGGCACCTGGGTGGCTCAGTCGGTTAAATGTCCAACTTTAGCTCAGGTCATGAGCTAAAGGGCTCTGTGCTGACAGCTAGCTTAGAGCCTGGAGCCTGTCTTTGGATTCTGTATCTTCCTCTCTCTCTGACCCTCCCCCGCTCATACTGTCTCTATCTCTCTCTCAAAAATAAATAAGATACATTAAAAATTAAAAATTAAGATAAAATTAGCTTATTAATGAAAACCCAATTGAATAACTCATTATGCAGGTAATCATATTGATTGAATAGCAAACATTAAAAGTATTCTATACTGTAGATTATATATTTAATGTACTATAAATTTGCTTTTTTTGTTTTGTCTATAAGAGAGAACAGTTGGTAGGGAAAGGGGGTACCTGGGTGGTAAGTTGGTTAGGCATCTGAGTTTGGCCCAGGTCATGATGTCACTGCTGGAGAGTTAGAGCCCTACATCAGGCTCTGTGCTGACAGCTCAGAGCCTGGAACCCGCTTCAGATTCTGTCTCACCGCTCCGTCTTGGGCTCTCTGTCTCTCTCAAATATAAATCAACATTAAAAATTTTAAAAAAGAGCAAGTGAGGCTCTATGCTCAGCAAATCAAATATAAATCAACATCAAAAAATTAAGGAGCAATGAGGCTCCATGCTTAGCATGGAGCATAACATATGAGGCTTGATCCCACGACCCTGATATCATGACTTGAGCCAAAATCAAGAGTTGGTGCCTATCTGATGGAATCACCTAGGTGCCCCCATATTGCATTTGAAAGTGGCTTAAGGAAAAACAATAAAATTTTAACTGGAAACAATTTATGTATATGAAAAAATGCATTTTGAAGACACCCAACATTTGGGTAATTTTTAATAAAATGTGTTTAACAAAATATAATTGTTTTGTCCTTGAAGATGTATATACATATGAAAATGGGATAGATACTGTCCTTGTGATATGTAAGTTGTTTTATATTGTTTTAATTGCTTAAGTTAAAGCAAATACACTATTTGTTTTATTTAGCACTAATTGTTAGTGATTTCAATGAGGGAAAGTAAACTGCTAGTTTTTGTAGTAGTCAAAATTCTACCCATAGTAAAAACTAAATGTGAATTAAAGGGAATCATTTTTGTACTTTATTCAGACCAGACCCCAATGAAAGTTCCATCTGCAGCAAAGTCATTGAGATAGTCCAATCATGTTCATGATGAACATCCTGGAAACTGCCATTTATAGTGGGGACAATTTGATTGCAATCAAGCTTTTGACCAAAGGTATTGAAAATTAAATACACTTGATATTGTCTGTAATACTTGGTATTTCCATTTTTTCTTCTAAATTATACCTCCCCAAGCTACTTAAAAGAAAATCCTTCCAAGAATCAAGGGAAGAGTAGCATTATGATTTTGAAATTTATCTGAAAACTTTTCTCTGAGTTCATGCAGTTTTCTATACTTTAATTTTCTCTATCATCTTGGCCAGTTAGCAGTAGACTATGTTCTGTTCTTGGGTCAGTATGCCTTGTCAATCTGAAGATAATCACAGTTGGAAAGGGAGGGAAATGGGAGTACCTTTCTTTATATTATTTGTTGCACTGTTTCAAGGGGTTCACAAGAAGTGCCCTTCTTTTACAAAATAAATAATACAACTTTTCATTGTCTGTTGGGTTTGTGAGCATTGCATTTACCTGAGAACGTCAAATATACATTGGAATAGGGTCTATGTTGGACAGCTCAAAAAAGACATGAAGAAACTAGCCATTAAAAGAAAAAAAATGAATTTAGGTATGTAAGTTATGGCATTTAATGTTAGCTTCTCTAAAAGTCCAGTTTAACATTGGAAAGGTTATTTCTTACCTATAATATCCCTTGTGGGTCAGGAATTCATGCTGTTTTGTGATGCTGACAATGTAAACATGTGATGCAGGCCAAGTTTTGCTCACCTCCCATTATTCTTAACTCAATCACATGAACCCAGAGGGAAGGCTGGAAAACATAGTTTTCCTTATGATCTATGACAGGACCTTCTTTTTCACAGACCTCAGTCTTATTTCCTTATGTCCTTCAAGTGATTAGTTGAGGCCCAATTACATAATGGAGGGTAATCTGCTTTAATTAACTGATTTAAATTTTAATCACCTCTAAAAATTACTTTCACAGCAGTGTATTGCATGGTGTTTGACCAAATATCTGGAAATCACAGTTTAGCCAAGCTAATGCATAACATTAGCTATCACTCTGTCATCTATCAGTCATCTGTCTTACTACCTCTGTATATTAGTTTTCTATTGTTGGTAACAAACGACCACAAACTTAATAGCTTAAAACAAGGCAGATTTATTTCACAGTTTTGGAGGTCAGAAATCAGAAACAAATGTCACAGGGCATAATTCAAGTCACTGACTTAATTCAATAGGAAAAAAGACTGCTTTCATTTTGGACTTTTTAGGGAGAGTAAGTTTCTTTGCATTTTTCTAGCTTGTAAAGGTTACCTTCATTCTTTGGGTCTTGAGCCAATGGTTACCTCTAACGCCAGTAACATCAGGCAGTGTTTATCACATCATGTCTCTGGGTCCATTGTCAAATCTTTTCCTCTAATTGCAACTCTTTTGCCTTTATTATTCAACCTACAGATGCCATTTTGATTATACTTGGCACACCAGGATGCTCTAGCATCATCTGTCTATTTGAGATCAGTTTACTGGCAACCTTAGTTCCACTGGCAACTTTAATTCTTTGTCACATGTCCTATTCATAGATTTTAGGCATTTAGGATATGGACATTTGGGTGACTATTATTCTGCCTCCTACATTCTCTACCATTTACAAAATCATTTAACCCACCTTAACATCACAATATTGGTGTATAGTTATCAAATATAAATTGTCCAGAGTTGTTTAGAGGTCTAGAAATATTGAACAATACTCCACAAAAATTCAGAAGTGAATAAAACAGAAAAGTGATGCTATGTTCATTCCTCAATGAGGAAATAACCAAGCCAATAAAAAATAAATACTAATTCCACTAATTTAGCATGGAGCTCACTTCTCTAAGCAGTAATAGAACATACGGGATCCCTCTAGTTAGAACAGCTATCATTATGTTCACAATGACATCAGTACTTTGTGGTGCTCATTGGAATGAAACAAACATTTCATAAATAATAATTGATAAATAGGGAGTACTTAAACACATTCTCAGCATTAAGATCCTATCCATTAGTTGTTGTGGGAAGTCTTGAAGCATGAAATACAATGATATGGGCAATATCAGTATCACTATGTGGTTGACAAATTTGGTTTTGAAGTAATCCAGGTGTGGATTAGAGCATATGCTCTAATCCTTTCTAATTAGTATAATAATTACAATAATATATTCATTTTCCCAGGACTTTTGAAAGCTTAAAATAAGATCAACAACAAAAGCTTGTACATAAACTTACAGTAGTTTTATTATTAAAAGCCTAAAACTGAATACAACCCAGCTGTCTTCATTAGGTGGATAGTTAAACTCTGCTACATTCAGATAATGATATAGTGAGTAATAAAGGTTGAACCAACTATGGATATATGCACAACATGGATGGATCTCAGGGTATTAGGCTTAGAGGAAAAAAGTCTAAAGACATTATATACTATGATTCCATTTGCATAACATTCTCAAAATAATAAAACCATGGAGACGGAGAACAGATTAAAGATGGTTAGCAGTTAAGGACAGGATGGGTTGTAAACATAAAGGGTGTAATGTGAGGGAGTTACTTTGTAGTAATGGAAGAATTCTCGATCTTAATTGAGATTAATTACACAAATATATATATGTATATATATATATATATGTTTATATAGATGACAAGATTGCCTAATTGCCTAAAACTATACATGCATACACACACAGGCAGACACATGAGTGCATCCATTTAGTCAAGTTAACAGTGTTACCCTGATATCAGTTCTCTGGTTTTGATTGTGCTATGGTTACATGAGTTGGAGAAAGGTGCGTGGAAGGATTATGGAATCCTGTACTATTTTTGTACCTTCCTGGAAATATATAATCATTTCAAAATTTAGAGTAAAAACGAGATCAAGCATATGAAGCACTTAGCACAAAATCTGCTACACGGTAAGTGTATATGTTTGACTAGTTGGAAAAAGTCGCATGAAGTTGGAAACTGGAAAAATAATACACATGGGGGATGGGGTGGGAGAATCAATATAGGAAAATGTAAAATTCTTTGTTGTCAAATGAAGGTTTATGATTGTATTAGGGTAATGTATATTTCATGTGGAGGAAAACGCGAGATGCCAATGGAAGATTATACTATTACACTGTTCTCCCATATGTTTTATTCAATATTCTTTGTACTTCTATGTTCAAAGAAAATGGTGGTAACGTTAAAATAGCTTGGATTGCTCATACATATGCTTTCAGTGGATTTCATTTTAATGTTGATTTACTAAAATCTTTCAATGATACACTCGATAAAAATGCTACACTGATGGAGCAAGTGTAGTGTTTTTCATCACGGCTTCAACTATAAATTCTGTTTGATGAACAAGGTAGTGAACCAACTTTAACATGAAAAAATTTTCATTAGCAATGCAATCTTTTTTTCCTTTTTTGGTGGGGGAGGTTTCTTCCATCTTTGATTTACTGATTACTAGTCTGGAATATTAAATGCATCTTCTCACATATCTTTGAAGATGGTAAAAATTGTGGGCTGCAGTGTCTGTTCTACTTTGTTTTTACATTCTATATTTTAAACATCACCAGAAAAGTGTAAGATAACTTGCTAAAATTAATATATACCTGCATGTAGGAACTAGATAATAGTGGACACTTTTAAGAAAATACTAATACATTTTCTTTTAAACCTCTTTGTTGTGTTTCAAAAATGGTGATTACAAATGTTGAAGTAGGTGAATAGATGACTATAAATGTTGAATAATACTTTCAAATAAGCAAAGTAAAAAAATCAGTATTTTCATATTTTGTTAAATCTTTCAGTAATTCAGAATTGTTTTGAATCCTAAATAACCAGCTAATACATTTAGTAACAAAAATTATAAAATTTAACTATTCAATATTGCTGTGATATTGCATAACAACAAAGCTAAGTAAGTTATAAATGGATAAGGAATGCTCAGTCTACCTGATTTGAATTAAAACTAAAAATAATTTTAGCTTTAGTGATTATGATCAAAGCTGTGATAGATAAAAGCTAAACCCCCAGGTAGAATGAGAACCCCCAGGTAGAATGAGAAATGTTACTTTTGTATGTTCTATATATATGACACCTATTTCTGATTCACATATTCATTACATTTTCTTAGCATGGATATTTTATAATCCGTGTTCTTTGCTAGGCTGTGACTTACTTGAGGGCAGTCTGTCATATGTGTTCAACCCAAATGACTAGTTCAGTATCAAGTCATTATTCTATGAGTGTTCATTAAATGATTGGAAATATAAGCTAATTTATTGTCTTTTTAGCATAATCTTTATTGGAGGTAATGAGCATTTGAGTCTCAGAAGATCTACTGGAGTAACTTTATTACATTTTCTATTAAAATAGTTGACTAAATTCATTGTCCTTTGAGTCACAGAGACTCGTGTTTGAATCCCATTTCACTCACTGCGTAGATTTAACAAATTGTACTCATGGTTTTTATGGTCATATAAGTTATAGAAAATTTAATTTAGAGAATCCACTTTTCTTACTTTATATAGTACCTGGAGAAAATAAGCACTGTTTCATTCTTACTTCCATAGGGGCTTAGTTCCTTTATTTACTAACTATTCATCAACCTCCTACTGCTTAACAATATACTGTCTTATACACACACACACACGGAAAAGGAAGCATGGAAAACTTATTTGCCATAAAAAGTCTGTATCATTTGGCGTGCCAAAATATACCAACACACAGGAAAGAAAGATCTATTTGTTTCTCTACCACTTCTAAAACATTTGAGAGCACTATCAGTCTGTATTTAAGTTCAGAGAGTGGTTGGTGAATATGCCAAGGAGAACATAGGAGTTACAAAGAATCTTGAAAAGGTTGAGTTATAAGTAAACATGTTTTATATTAGGTATCCTTGAAGCAAACATTAGATGACATTTTTTGTGCAAGTGATTTATTAATGTGTTCCCTGGAGTATGAGAGAAAAGGGACACAAAGGACAGAAAAGGAGATTTTGATCCCGGGCAAAATCACAGAGTGGATGCTTTTGACCTCATCTGCAGAGGAATTCTGGAGTTGCAGTTTTAATTCAGTTGCTGGACTGGGACAAAGGAGCAGGGGCTTTCATAGCCTCTCACTCATCAGTGTTTGGGTAAAATAGTTTCGGGGCGCCTGGGTGGCTCAGTCGGTTGAGTGTCTGACTTCAGCTCAGGTCATGATCTCATGGTTGGTGGGTTCGAGCCCCGCATGGGGCTCTGTGCTGCCAGCTAGCTCAGGGCCTGGAGCCTGCTTCAGATTCTGTGTCTCCCTCTCTCTCTGACCCTCCCCTGATCATGCTGTCTCTCTCTCTCTCAGAAATAATAAAACATTAAAAAAAAAACTAAGTTAAAAAAGTTTACAAGTAGTGGAAAGAAGGCGAGATGACAGGAGTTGCAAGACACTTCCTATTCTGTCTACATGGTGAGGACATGGGCTCCCACAGCCTGAACGCCATGTTTGCTAAAAAGAGTCACCACTCACTGCATTTAAAGACAAAGTATACTGAGGCCTAGACACTAAAAAATGAGAAAAGGTGAAGTTAAGCATCTTCATGGAGTGCAGTCATTGCCTAATATGTATACGTGTCAGGTAGAAGTGTACTGCTGACAATTTATAGGGAGGGGAAAAAAAAAAAAGAATAACCCTAAATGGGAGGAAAGATTTTTTCCTTGAACCATGACAGTATTAACATGTAATTCTTGTCATTCAACTAGTCCTACAGGGAAGAAGTGAGTCTATTTACAATGTTTTTGGGAAGTTATTCTTCAGCTGTTGCTTTCACATTTATAAGAGGAGTCAGTGTTTCTGGGGTCAGCTACAGTTAGAATAAATGGGTTTCCACTTTGTTTGTTCAGGTTATTGGGCTCTGATTCCATTCTTCACAGGTTATAAGGGATTTGAGTTACCAACTAGGATGCCTTCTCTTTTTTTGCTTCAAAAGAGAGACCCCTATAGTTTTGCTTCTTTATGCTCCCTTGACGTCACACCTCAAGCTGTTACAACCTTACCAGCTGGCATTTTATTATAGATCACTTAGTCTTCCAGTCAGGTACTTCAGACGCCACAGTACACTTTTTTTTTTTTTTAAAGTTGTCTTTTAACTCCTGCATTTCAAAGATAACCTGAGGCCATGGAATATTCTTACTCATATTCATGGTTCTTCCTGCACTTCCATGGAATAGACTTTCTTATTCTTTCCCTATAACCTTCTGCCATGAGTGTTTCCTATCTATATCGTGCAAGACAGAGGTGGAGAAATGGAAAGGGAATTTGGGAAACTTTGAGTTGTTCGTTCCTCAGGAAAAGAACTCACATTTCTGATTTTATAGTTAATGTACATATAAAATTATAAATGCTGAAACACAACATGAATTTTTATACATCCCGTTGAGAGATGTACCGACCTTGGAAAATATTTAATATTCTATTAATTTTCAAGTTTATACTCTATTTTTCGATGGTTGCTTTTAGTAGCTCAAAAAGATATTTAATGAGTAATGAGGTTCTGTACACTTTTTTCTGTCTCTTTAATGCCACATTTCTGTTTTCTCCTGTTGATTATTAAAGTGCTTACTTGCAGAGCACCTAAGTGGCTCAGCCGGTTGGGCGTCTGACTTTGGTTCAGGTCGTGATCTTGCGGTTCATGGATTTGAGCCCCACGTCAGGCTCTGTGCAGGCAGCTCAGAGCCTTGAGCCTGTTTCAGATTCTGTGTCTCCCTCTCTCTGGTCCTCTCCCGCTCATGCTCTGTCTCTCTTTCAAAAGTAAATAAAAATAATAAAAGTTTAAAGAAAATAAAGGGCTTCTTTGCTTTCTAAGAGCAACATGCCAGTTGTAACCTCCCCAAATGTATCAGTCTTAGCCCTTGTCATAAGTACATTATCTGGATTCTGAATCCTTTTCATTTTCCAGCTAATGGCTATCAGTTTTGAAGTTTTACTCATGGTAATTGCTGGAAACTTAAATACTTTTATTTTTTAAAAAAATTAATGTTTTATTTCTGAGAGAGACAGGGTGAGCAGGGGAGGGTCAGAGAGAGAGAGGAAGACACAGAATCTGAAACAGACTCCAGGCTCTGAGCTAGCTGTCAGCACAGAGCCTGACACGGGGCTCAAACCCACGAACCATGAGATTATGACCTGAGCCGAAGCTGGACGCTTAACCTACTGAGCCACCTAGGCACCCCATAAATACTTTTATAACCAAGAGGAAAAAAATGTTTATTAGAGGGCTCCTCAAAATTTTCCCACAGAAGTTTGGAGATTTACTGATCAGATAACATACTGTATCTATGAAAATGACTTTTATGTTTTTCTCCTTAATAGACCATAATTTCAAGATGATAGAGCAAGGTTGTAGTCATTCATATCCTGCCTAGTGTCCATTATATATTAAATGGTCAATAGTTAGGCAGTAAATGAAAGCACTAATTTCATTCAAGAGAGTGATGAAGCAATTTTTAGTATATTTACAAGTTAATTGTATATATTTTGACATTGCCTTAAAATTGTTTTATAGATTGTATGCTAGACTTGTTTAAATATTCTAACTTAATGCCCAGCTATTCCCTAAATCTTGTTTTAAATGGTGTTGCTTGAGTGGTTTTGTTTATATTCTGTTCCTGTAATTAGTATTAACAGCAACCTGGGACTCTTTTCAACCCAGAGAATATCCATATTTCTTTATTACTATATTCAAATTAATCTCTGGGACATAATATATAATGGGATATTATATGATTTTATATGACTTAAGTCTGATTACACCCAAAAGCACATGATTAGAATTTACTCATAAAATAAAAAGAATCAGTTCTTAGGAGCCTATGTAGCTCCCCCAATTCCTTTTTTGTTTGAGCGGTTATTGATAATTTCAGTGTCAGAAGTACAATTTGAGGCATAATTCACACGTTTCCAGTAAGGGTGCCTATAGAGAAAGAAGGTAGCAAGTGTGTAAGAGGCAGGTATATACTCTAGAATTGGTCCAAAGCATATTAAATTTAATATATTGGCTCAAATAGCGAATAAGGCCTATAGCAAATCTAAATTCTTCCTTTAGAATTCCTGAATTCTTTCCTCTTGGGGAAACCTACACTAAATGCATGTATTTTCTTAGTATTGTATTTATTTCCATTGTCATCAAATATTTTGGCCATACTGTACTTTTGATAAATAGGAAGTTGTGTGATCTTTCTGTATAATCTGTTAGAGTTGAAAATGTATGGGTATTATATTTAAGATTAAGATATTCATAAGTTTTCAGTACTGGAATATTAGTATGTTTTCATTTCTATGGGCTAAAACCAAAATTAGCATGTGTTGATAGAGCATGTTTGTTCAGTGCTCTTTTCCAACCCTAGAATATTTCTACGTAAATGGTGACAAATACATAGAAGCTGGATAAAGGCATAAATATACAATGATGTGATGAGATATCTTGTATTCACTTTTGTGTAGGGTTCAAATTCTGTGTATCTAGCTCTGAATAGCTCAGGTGTATAGTTCCTTTGTTGCAAGAAATTTCCAGGGAGAGGGAAGAGTACTGGTGATCATCTTCTTCCCAGAATCATAAGAACTATTTCCTGATGATGGATCTGACTCACAGCAACAGTTCAATAAATATCTATTGAATGAATCTATGTATATACCTTGTTGAGCTTCTTTTGGTTTCATAAATGGAGTCAGCATCCACACATTATGAAACAATATTCTAAAGTAAAAAGCTTTGTGACTTCAACACAAAGGTCTATAATATTGAAATTTTATCATTTTAGTTCAGTGTTAAGTTTTAAGCCATTAAATGATAAAGTAGATTTATAATTTTTTCAGATATTTTAAAAATTCAGTTTTTCACAAGAGTGGTGGTAGTCCAGAAGGAACAGAAAATTGAAGGAAAAAATATGCAGAATTAATGAATGAAAGTATTCCGAAGTATACTTCAGATTGAGTATCTGAAGACTTCACTTATGAAAGTAGGAAAATGTCATATGATGCAGCCCTGGAAACTTGGCTGAGTGTAGGGGTCTTTGTACATAATGAAGTAAAATTATTTGGTTTTCATTTGCTTCCCTTCAACAGTTTTTAGCTCTCAACTTATCCTCTGCAGAATAATTTGCTAGACATGGTAGAGAATATCTTTTAACAGAGAAAAATAAAGCATGTTGGAAATATAATACTTGTATTAAAAATCTTATAGAAAACATGGTATTGGTTATAAATATTTTAGTTTTTATATCATGCATTATCTCATAAAAAATAACCATCCCAATAATTTATTGGAAGCTTTTTTTAAACTTTTAAAAAAATGTTTTATTTATATTTTGGGAGAGAGCGTGAGCAGGAGAGGGACAGAAAGAGAGGGAGACACAGAATCCAAAGACAGGCTCTAATCTCTGAGCTAGCTATCAGCGCAGAGCCCAAGGCGGGGCTCAAACCCACAAACTGCGAGATCATGACCTGAGTCGAAGCCAGATGCTTAACCGACTGAGCCACCCAGGCACCCCATATTAGAAGCTTTCACAAAGCAAGGAGATCAACAACAGAAATGACAAGAGTTGCCTCAAAGAATATTCTTTGCTATTTATTGAAATCTAGTTTGAATCATTGTGGGATTGAAAATGTTTGACAGAGCTGATGTACCAGATATGTTTCTAAATATAAAGTGTACTAGAAACATGAAACCTTTAAATTCAGTGATGCTAACAGGTGCAGCTTTAATGAAATACATTAGCATGTTAAAATAAACAAAGTTAAACATAGTCAGATGGATAATGATCAACACCTTATTTACTGAATTCCAAAGCAGAGACTAAAGGCATCAGAGAAACATACCTTTAAAATGAGATGTGCAATCTCAGGGAACCCAATTTACCTCGCAGATTTTAAAATATAGTTGCTCTTTTTTTTTTTTTTTTCTGTTGCATGGTTAAAATATAAAGAGCCAGTAAAATTATATATTTCAATAAAAATATTCAAAGTCAGTAACTATACATAATCCCACTTAGGAATATATACCCAAAGCGCCCAGAATCACAAACACACACAATGCTCTCATGTAGTTTATAACAATCAGATGAAACACCCCACCCCCCACCTAAGTTCAATGTAAAAGGTTTTCTTAGGAGGAGCATTAGGAAATTTTCTCTAGGGAGACTATTTTTTGGGTATAAAGCACTCTCCAATGTTTGGAGAGCCCTGAACATATCAGAGTGTGAGTGAATTCTCTATCTTTTCTTGAAAGTTTTAGGAGCAAAGTGAATTTTCAGGAAGTCTGTGATGATCTGACAGTGGTGTGGAATGAAAGCCCTTGAAATTGATATGATTTGAAAGGTGAGACTCATAGTGCCGGTGGATTGCCAAAGGCCATGTATGTGGAGCGTGTATAGCCTGGAGAAAGTACAAGGGGATTGAAAACCTTGATGGGGTGAAGAAGAAAATTTTTCTTTCCTGAGCTACTTGTTTGGGTTAGTCAAAAAGAGATTGCATTCTTCAGTAATGAAAGGGAATATGCTGACTTGAATATTTTAGAAGACAATAATGGCATTGTTTTTGGGCAATTTAGAACAGTTAACATACATTCTTATAGTCCTTTTTTTTTTTCTTTGGTATCTTGGTGGGTAAAATGAATTCCTACCATTAGTATGTTCTAAATCTGTGATTTATAAGGTAAAACATTTTTTTCTCTTCCAGTGTAGATGGTTGTAAAAATAACAAGATGAATTACAAGTGAGAATAACAAAACTAGCAGAACAGACGTGAAATAGTTAGGTTACAAGCTCATCTGAGGGATTTAGAAACCTATTTTTGAAGAAAGGCTTGAAATTTTAGCAACAATAAAAGGAAAGGAATTGGCAACAAGAAAGGTTTCAAGTTCATTTAGAAAAAATAGTTGACAGTTTTTCTATTGAATTATAATTGACATACATTATGTTAGTTTCAGGTGTACAACATAGTGATTAGGTATTTTTATGTTATTCAGTGCTCACCAGGATAGGTCTAGTTACCATCTGTTATTACACAAAGTTATTACAATATTGAGTATGTTTTCTGTACATTACAAACCCTGCATCTTCTATCTGGAATTTTGTTGTTATTAATCCCTGTCACCTCTTCTTCCTCTCCCACCATCTTCCCTCTCGTAACGACTACTTCTCTGAATCTAAGTCTTCAGGTTTGCCTTTTTACATTCCACATATAAGTGAAATCATACAGTATTTGTCTTTATCTGTTATTTCACTTAGCGTAATATCCTCTAGGTCTATCCATGTTGTCACAAATGGCAAGAGCTCATTCTTGAGTAGTATCCATTGTGTGTGTGTGTGTGTGTGTGTGTGTTTGCGCACACGTGCACATGCACCACATCTTCTTTATCAATGAACACTTAGATTGTTTCCATATTTTGGCTATTAGAAATAATACTGCCATGAAGGTAGGGGGTACATTATGTTTTCAAATTAGTGTTCTTATTTTTTTTTTTTATCAAATACCAGAAATGGAATTGATGGATGGTATAGTTCTAGTTTTAAATTTTTTGAGGACCCTCCACACTGTTTTACATAGTGGTTGCACTGATTTATATTCACACCAACAGTGCATGAAGGTTCCTTTTTTCTTCTTCTTCACATACTTGCCAACACATTTCTTTTTGGTCATAGCCATTCTGACTGATGTGAAGTGGGATCTCATAGTGGTTTTGATTTGCATTTTCCTGATGATTATTAATAGTGAGCATCTCTTCATGTGCCAGTTGGCCAGCTGTATGTCTTGAGAAAAATGTTTTAGATCCTCTGCTAATTACTTAAATTCCATTTAGTTAACACAGTATAATAGTAGTTTCAAGTGTACAATTTAGTGATTCAACAATTTCATCCAAGACCTTAATCTTCATCACCTATTTAACCCATTTCCCCACACACTTCCCTTCTAGTAACCTTCAGTTCTCTCTAGTTAAGAATTTGTTTCTTGGTTGGCCTTTTTTTTTCCCCCTCATGCAGATTTGTTTTTTCAGTTGTACATATGAATGAAATCATGTGATACTTGTCTTTCTCTTATTTTCTTTAGCATAAAACTCTAGATCCATATCATTGCCAATTGTAAGATTGCATTCTTTTATAGAGCTGATTAATATTCCATTGTATATACTTTTGTAATTGGATTTTTGTTGAGCTTTTTAATTTCTTTATATGATTTGGATACCAACTCCTATATCTTTTGCATGTGTCTTCTCCCATTCAGTAGGTTGCCTGTTCATTTTATTGATTTCCTTTGCTGTGAAAAAGCCTTTTGGTTTTTGTAAAGTCCCAGTTGTTTGTTTTTGCCTTTGTTGTCCTTGACTGAGGAGATATAGCTAAAAAAAAAAAATTAATAATAATAATCCTGAGAATAATGTCAAAGTGCTTACTGCTTATGTTTATTTTCTAGGAATTTTAGGATTCAGGTCTTATATTTAAGTCTTCAATCCATTTTGAGTTTATTTTTGTATATGGTGTATTTTTAGGGTACATGGTTTGCTATTGCTTTCAAATTGTTGCAAATCTTTACATTTTTACCCCAATGCATTTATTGAAAAAATATCTATAAGTAGACCTGTGCAGTTCAAACCCCTTGTTCAGGAGTCAACTGTAGTGTTTGGCAGGATACCAATGATGTATGTCACTAACATTGCAGACTGTGAGTTCACCAGTTTGATTAACTAAATGCATGAAAATATGATAGTTATGTGATAATCACACAATTCAGTAGGATAAATTAAGATATTTATAGAGGATAAATTAATAACTGATTGCTATTATAGAAAATTATTAAAGCCTTGTTCAGAAATGGGTACAGTTGCATTTTAGTATGATGGTAGAGGAGATAGGAGGATAGTTAACTGGGAATCAAGAAAAAGTGCTTTAGAAAAGTTATGTTTGAGATGAACAAAGAAAAATATCAGAATTTCATGTTTATTCTAAAATGTTTTCCATCTCTTAGCTCCTCTTTTGACTTTATTGTCATTTACTTTTTCTATCTTGGCCTTTTACATTGAGCAGATGCTAAAATAGCAATGTAAAAATATCCTTATTTACCGTATCTTTCTTTAATAACTGCTTTGCTACTCTTCCTTCACCTTGCTTTATTTCATTGTCCCTTACAGTAGAAAGCACAGTAACACTAATACGTTTTAGGAAGCTTAAACTCCCTTTTTATGCTCCCTTATCTGCTGGTCTCTATGTTTGCTTCAGATATTAACTAAAATTTCACTACTTCCAGAATGCCTTTTCTCTATTACCACCACCTGTTTGGAGCAGAACCCCTTCTATGTATAGGCTTATACTTTCATGAGATTCCTCTACATTTAACAATTAGCCTAATGAATAGGAACAGGATATGTCTATAAATGTCCCTAATACATATGTACTCTGTGTTGGCATGTATGATCATTTCAAAAACAGGAGTTCATTGTCCTGAACTGTGTATATTTAGGATCCAAAATATGAATGTTCTCAATGTGTATTGAGTGAATAAATTCATGATATATTAAAGGGAAAATGTGCATACATAAAACATTATAATAAATACACTAACATGAATGTAGTAACTGCATTTACAGTTCAGTTATATGATGACAAGGGTTCAGATTGGGTCTGATAGGGTTAAATTGAGTCCAAGGTTATTTTTTTCTTCATTATGAAACAAATTTTTTTCAGTTAAGATGATAGCCTATTCTTTAAGATCCATGTGGTGTATGTTTATTTTTTAAAAAACTGTTTTATTGAACTATATACAAAATAACTGCATATGTTTAATGTGTACATTTTGATGAGTGTTGACTTATGCAAATACCTGTAATTCCATTACCATCAATTCAAGGAATAGACACCTCCAATATCTCCCAAAGTTTTCTGTGTCATCCCTTAATTTTCTTGTGTGTGGTAGAATGCTTAGCCTGAGATCTACACTCTTAACTCTTGAAATGTACCATACCATATTAACTACAGGCACTGTGTTATAGAACAGATCTCTAGAACTTAGAATAACTGAAACCTTAAGTCCATTGGATAACTTCCTATTTCCTTCAGCCCTTGGCAATAACTGTTGTATTTTCTAATTTTATGAATTTAACTGAGTAGCTACTATATACATGAGTGGAATCCTATAGTACTTGTCTGTGGTTGGCTCATTTTACCTAACGTAACATCCTCCAGGTTCACCTATATTGCTAATGGCAGTATTTCTTTTTTTTTGAAGACTGAATAATAACCATTGTGTGCTAACACCTCCTTTTCCTTATTCATCTGTCCATAGATATTTGGTTTGTTTTCATTACTTGGATATTGTGAACATGCTTCCATGCTCTTCTGCAGCTGTATCGTCAAGATGCTGATTTTGTTTCCTTCAGTTATTGATGGAACTGGAATTGCTGGATCATGTGATGATTCTATTTTAATTTTTGAGGAATCTCCATACCATTTTTTGTAATAGCTATACCAGTTTACATTTCTGCCAGCAGTGTAGCATGGGCCTCTCTTAATGTCCTCATCAGCACTTGTTACCTGTGTCTTTGATAAAAGCCATCCATCCTAACAGATGTGAAGTGATATTTCACTGTGCATTTCCTTGGTAACTAGTGATGTTGAGCACTGTTCATATACCTGTTGACCATGTGTTTGTCTTTCTTGGAAAAATGTCTATTCAGGTCCTTTGCCTATTTTTAATTAGATCATTTTCCTATTGAATTGTGTATTATATATTTTAGAAATTAAGCCCTTATCAAATATATGGTTTGTGAATGTTTTCTCCCATTTATAGGTTACCTTTCATTCTGTGGATTATCATCTATGGTGTACAGAAACTTCTTAGTTTGATCATCTCACTGGTCTATTTTTGTTTTTGTTTCCTATGTTTTGGGGGTCATATCATAGAAATTTATATGACTAAAGTCAAGAAGCTTTTCTCCTTTATTTTGTTCTAGAAGTTTTACAGCTGCAGGTCTTATGTTTAAATCTTTAATTGATTTTGAGTTGCTTTATGTGCATGGTATAAGATAGAGGTCCAGCTTCATTTTCTTTTTCTTCCTTCCTTCCTTCCTTCCTTCCTTCCTTCCTTCCTTCCTTCCTTGCATGTGGATATCTAGTTTTCCTAATACTATTTGTTGAAGAGATATCTTTCCATCATTGTGTATTCTTGAAATACTTGTCAAAGACTAGCTGGCTGTATATGTGTGGGCTTATTTCCAGACTCTTTATTCTGTTCTCTTGGTTTATTCTGTCCTTTATGCCAGTCTCATACAATATTAGTTACTGCAGGCTTGTAATATATCTTGAAATCCGGAAGTATGGTACTTTAGATTTGCTTTTCTTTCTCAAAATTGCTTTACCTATTCTTAATCTTTCATTTCATATGTGGTTTCATATGAATTTTAAGATTGTTTTTCCATTTCTTAATTTCCATTTCTTAAATGAACATTTACTCATTTTTGAGAGACAGAGTGTGAGCAGGGGTGGGACAGAGAGAGAGGAAGACACAGAATCCGAAGCAGGCTCCAGGCTCTGAGCTGTCAGCACAGAGCCTGATGCAGGGGTAGAACCCACAAATTGTGAGATCATGTCCTTAGCTGAAGTTGTATGCTTAACCAACTGAGCCACTCAGGTGCCCCTGTTTTTTCCATTTCTGTAAAACCTGGCATTCAGATTTTGATGGATATGGCATGAATTTGTTGATCACTTTGAATAGTATGGAAATTTTAATAATTCTTCCAATGCATGAACACAAGATGCCTGTATTTAAGTGTGTTTTAATTTCATTTATCATTTTGTAGTATTTATTGTACAAGTATCTTACCTCCTTGGTTAGGTTCATTATTAAGTATGTTATTGCTTTAGATGTTGTTGTAAATGGGATTGTTATGTTTTTTCTTTTTGATTTTTTTAGATGGATTGTTAGTGTATAGAAATCAGCTTCTTTTTATGTGTTGATTTTCTATCCAGTAACTTTATTTTTTTTTTTTTTTGTAAAATCTTTAGAGTTTTCAAAACAGGATCGTGCCATCTGCAAACAGATAACTTCTTTTTCAATTTGGATTCATTTTATTTACTGTTCTTGCCTAATTGCTCAAGTAAGGACTTGCAATACCAAGTTGATAGAAGTGGTGGTGGTGAGAGTGAGCATTGTCCCTAGTCTTCAGGGAAACACTTTCCATTTTTCACAGTCACTAGGATGTAGTTGTGGTTGATGATATAGTTTCAAATATGACCTTTATTATGTTGAGGGAAGTTCCATCTATACTTAATTTTTTTTTTTTTAGCATTTTTAACATGAAAGAGTACTGAATTTTCTCAAATGCTTACCCTATATTTGACATCATGTGATTTTGCCCTTTATTCTGTTAATATGTGTCACAGTTATTGATTTGCATATGTTGAACCATTCTTGCATCTTAGAGGTAATTCCAGTTTTTAATTAAAGATTATATTTTAGGTTTAAATGTGAATTGTTGTGTATGCACTTATAAAGAGTTTATGTAAGATCCACATAGTTTAAAACAAGCATAAATAGGCAGTGATTGAAGATTGTATGTTGAAATGGGATAAGGAAACCGATGATAAAACAAAATAACACTTTCCTTTTTGGGTAGGATTCAGTGTTGGCCCCAGTGTTTACATTGATATAAATAAAAATCTCCAAAGAATACGTTAGTTGTGCCAGAAAAGAAAGGAAACCGAAAGAAGTAGACTCTCTACTCCTAAAGAAAAGTGTAACACTGATAGACAATTGCTGAGAATGTGTCAAAATATGTTTTGTGTCTAAAAGTATGTGTGTATTCTTATAATTTTAGTTTTAAATTTTGTTTTATCACATTCCTCCATCATTTACTATTATTTCAAATCATAATACTAAAGACAAGATCTTGAAAATTCTCTTGCATTTTATAGTATAAAAGAAAAATGGCAAGATGACTTCGAGAATAGAAGTTTTACATAACTATCAATTTGAGAAAAAAATGGAAACATTGAAAATAATCATCCAGTTTCAAAAAGGATAAAGAAAAACACATATCATCATACAGTTGTCAGATTGACTATTTCAGTGATGGTACAGAATTTTTTTTTTTAATTGAAGAAGCTTCATTATTTAGAGGAATTCTCACCCTACTATGAGAATGGAAAAGAAAAAAGTACAATGTATAAATTATCCCATTAGTTAAGATGTATGTTCAGGAGCCACATTTGCTTCAGTAATTCCAGATTCATTTTTTCCCACATTCTCCTAACATATAATTAGGAGAAATATACCACATAGAAATCTGGGACACTTAATGAAGCCATATATTATTTTTAATTATATATTTAAATAGACATAATAGCTAATGTCACTTTAGACTACATTGCATTATTTTTTACTTTGTATTGGCAATATTTAAACTGCCTTGATTATGCACCTGCTCCCTCTCCTTTATCACTGTCAAGAACATATATCATAAATAATATATTTTCTAGTTACAGTTGTGTGCTTACTATTCATTAAAAGGGTATTGGTCTGGATAGTACAAATATAATAGGCTAAATTTATCATTCTTAAATGAAAACAGTCACTACAAGAAGATAGGAAGATACAGAAAGTGATTTAGATGTATACTGCATAGTTCACCTCAAATTTATATGACTCTGACTTTGGTTTAATAGAAAATGTTTTGTTTTCCAGTTCATTTTAATTTCATTATGCTATCAAGTGGTACTGTGTTGGTGGTTACAAACATGTAAGTATGAAGTGGCTTCAAGAACATTCAATTATTTCTTTAGTTAATATTTTTAAGCTCTCTACCTGT
This sequence comes from Proteles cristata cristata, assembly GCA_017311185.1. NCBI lineage: Eukaryota > Metazoa > Chordata > Mammalia > Carnivora > Hyaenidae > Proteles > Proteles cristata. The sequence continues at coordinate 1,111,469 of JAESUZ010001400.1, forward strand.
CATAGAATTAGCTTCCTTGAAATGTAACCTATGAGATGCATGCACAAATGATTGGTTTTTCAAATCTTAGGCAGTCTATATAATGCTATCATAATATGCTGTCATTTAGACCGCCACTCCCCAGGAAAATAGTGTCCTTCTTTTATCACTTAAAATGACATACTTCTGGGGCGCGTGGGTGGCTTAGTCGGTTAAGCGTCCGACTTTCGCTTAGGTCATGATCTCGCGGTTCACGGGTTCGAGCCCCGTGTCGGGCTCTGTGCTGACTGCCAGCTCAGAGCCTGGAGCCTGTTTCAGTCTGTGACTCCCTCTCTCTCTGACCCTCCCCTGCTCACGCTGTCTCTCTCTCTCTCCTAGAAATAAATAAAACATTAAAAAAAATTTTTTTTTTAAAAATGACATACTTCTTTGATTATTTATAGTAATTGTAAATCAAAAGCTCTTTAAAGAATGAATAACAAATATATGGCTGCATCTATATGCATATATAACTATAGAAATTCATATTTTCCTCCATTAATATCTGACTTGGAATATTTTAGAAAAAACTCAGACATAGTCAAGAAGTGAGTGGAAACATCAACTCATTGGCAGCTATTACAATTTATATGTGATCTAGTGCACCAGGGAGAGAAAGTTTCTAAAATTAGTCAAACACCAAATACCACATTGTAGTAAAAATTTTAATTGCAAGGTAGTCTCCTCATACCTGCAGTGAATGGATTCCAAGATCCTTAGTGGGTGCTTAAAACCAGGGGTAGTACCAAGTACCATATGTATTTCCTTTTTTCCTGTGCAGGCATACCTGTATGACAAAGTTTAATTTCTAGATTAAGCACAGTAAGAGTTTAGCAATAATAAAATAGGACAATTTACAACAATATACTGTAATAAAAGTTATGTGACTATGGCCCCAAATCTTACTGCACTGTACTTCCCCTTCTTGTAGTGATGTGAGAGGATAAAATTCTTACTGAGAGGCATTTTTGAGAGGGGCCTGGATGGTTCTGTCAGTTAAGTGTCTGACTTCGGTTCAGGTCGTGATCTCTCATGGTTTGTGAATTCCAGCCCTTGCACCAGAACATCAGCTCTGGGCTGCTAGCACAGTGCCAGCTTGGGACTCTTTCTCTCCTTTTTTATCTCTTCCTCTCTCTCTGCCCCTTCTGTGTCTTCTGCCTCTCTCTTTTTCTCTCTCAAATAAAAAATGCCTATGTGTTGAGGTGAAGTGACATAGGCACTCTGTCATAGTGATAGGTTACTGTTGACCTTCTGACGATTTGTCAGGAGGATCGTCTGCTTAAGGACCATGATTCACAGAAAATGAAACATTGGATACATAACTGCAGGTAAAGGGAGATTGCTGTATTAGCTAATAATAATTTTGACAAATTATTGCATTTCCCTAATGAAATTAAACAGAGACCAAGAAATGCTGTATTTAAATTGGTGAACCTAAAATTTTGGTTTTGTGAGAAGCATTGAGGATCTTACTAAAGTTTCATAAATACCTGGATATTAGAACTAATGATATCTGGAATAAGACTGACCTTCTCAATTTTTATAAATATATAAATAAAATCTATAAGTAACAATGTATTTACAAACCATCTATGTAATTCTCCAACAAATGAAACTTTACTAATATAGTGAAATCATTTGTATCACAATGATTATTTGCTCTTGAACATTTCCTTTCTTCCATTTCCTCAGGGGTAATATCCACACTCCTCAATCCATGGTAATAAAGATAGAAACATTAAAAGCCTTCTAGATATAAACTATATTAGACTAAAAGCAAATAGAACAAAGTTAGACCTTTATGGTATTTTTTGTCTAACTCTACGGGCAGAGAACAATTTCCCCATAAGCAGAGAAATTACAGACCTGTGTAGAAGGTGGTTTCTTAGGTACAACTTGATCTCTTCACTCTGATCCAGATAAAACTTGTTCTTTTGAATTAACAGTGTAAATAACTCTCAAGCTATTACCTCAAGAATAAGATGAGTCATTTATATTTTTATGTTAATCATTGTAGCTTGCTGGGTTTTAAATTTCAAATAATGTTCCTATTTTGAAGTTGAGGTGCTAACTAAAGAGCACTCTGGATGGATGGCATACAGGGAAACTTCTGTTACTTTCAAGACAGCAGAAAATGTTGTGTCCTCAGAGAAAGAGGAAAGAGGAATATTGAGAGAGTCGGATGAGAAACAGTAAAGGTAATATTTAACCTGATGACATTTTAACATGAAAGTTATGGCAGTATTTTTTGTCTGCATGGATAAGGAAAGATAGACTACATACAGGCCATTGCAAAGATGTCCCGCAGGTGGTTTGGGGGCCTTAGTGGCTTGGGAGACCTAATCTAATCCTTTCAAAGCATTGACCTACTGCATTTATTTTATTCATGAAAATTTTGTAAAAATCTTCACCCTTTGAAAAACGAAAGATGCAAACTACCTTGTGCAAGTGTTTCAATTGTTTTTCTAAATGTAACTGTTACTAAGGTTTGACTGAAAATACATACCAAAAGCTGCGACTCTGCTGACACAGGCTTGAGTGCATCACTATCACTTCAGAGCACCCGTGCTACCAATCATATGTTCCTGACCAGGTCTTTGAAAGTGTATACATTTGACATTAGCCTATAGATTAGAAATAGCTTAACATCAGTGATGTTCAAAACTACTTTTGTATAACTTTATTCATATTCTCCCATAGTTGCAAAGACCAACCATAATAGATTTTGAAAATGTAGAGCTAATTTTATTTATTAAATGTTTATTTTTAAGACTGAGAGGCAGAGTGCAAATGGGGGAGGGGCAGAGAGAGAGAAGGAGACACAGAATCCTAAGCAGGCTCCAGGTTCTGAGCTGTCAGCACAGAGTCGGACATGGGGCTCAAACTCAAACTATGAGATGATGACCTGAGCCAAAGTTGTACACCCAACCAACTGAGCCACCCAGGCACCTCAGCAGAGCTAATTTTAAATGATGTAATGGCATTATATGGTCCAATGTGCTTCTGGATGTGCTTCATTTGAGGGTTGTTCTTCTAGTAAAGCCTGTGTGTACTGACAGAAAATGTAGCTGCAAAGCAAATAATACAAAGGATTAGTCATATGCAAACACACACAGTCATTCAGGAGTGTGATGATTAGTTTACCCATTTATCTCAAAAATGTTTCATTTTAAGAAAAACCCATAAAATGCAGTTTGAGTATACAAAAAATTACGGGTAAAAACATAAATTTGTCATATTGGCATTGTAGGATCTAGAGGTTATCTAACTATTGTATGCCATCCTGTAAGATTTGGGCAGATATCTTTTTGTATTTTAGTTACTATAATTAATAAAATAACAAATAATGTATGCGCTTCTCCAAATATGGTTTAGGTAGATTTTATAACCAATGACAGTTTAGAGGTTGGAGAAAAAGTCAGCCGAGGCAGATATAGGAACATAGTATCTTTTATTTTAATTTTTTAATGTTTTTATTTATTTATTTCTGAGAGAGAGACAGCATGAGCAGGGGAGGGGCAGAGAGAGAGGGAGACACAGAATCCGAAATAGGCTCCTGGCTCTAAGCTGTCAGCACAGAGCCCGACGTGGCGCCCGAACCCACCAACCGTGAGATCATGACCTGAGCCGAAGTCGGTCGCTCAATGGACTGAGCCACCCAGGCACCCCTATTTTTTTTTTTTTTTTGTTTAAAGGAGGGTGTACATAAATTTACCAAAGGGAGAGAGAAAACTAATTTAGTAGACAAGTTTATTTTTCAGCAGAAAAACAAAGCATTAAAGTTTATGCCACACAAAAGTGAAAACTTTTAGGAGATATATGCCATGAGACACAGCATCATCAGAGTAGAAAAATTTTGGAGTGCGAATTGGAGCCCCAGTGTTTAGTGTCACTTAAATATTTGAGTGTTAGGGCTTTTCAGATGTAATTAAGCTGAGGTAGAAAGGGCCTTTGCTATGGTACTGAAGACAAATGAATTTGATGCATTTTGAAGGAAGAGATAAATAGTAAATATATTATGTTTCTGGAACTAGATATTCTATTTTCCATTATTTGCTATTAAGTAATTAAGATTATTGTACTGTCATAGTTAATTTTACATGTATTAACTATTACATTATTTGCCTGGATATCTTTATAGGTAAATTTGCTACTTGGAGATCACCTGGGGAGAAATGAATATTTCCTCACCTTTGTGGCCATAGTAAGCTGTTACTATGTTAATGTATAACACATTAGCAGAATCACTTAATAAGTTTGACATAGGTAGTGGTCTAGGAATCCTGTGGTGTTAAGGTTTCTTATCCATTTTGTTCTTCGCACAATGATTGTGATATGTTACGTTCTGCCATTAAAATCACTTAGACCTACTCGTTTCCTATTTTTCTATTTTTTCATTTAAATATTATTTTATTTTAATCCCAGTGTAGTTAACGTAACAATGCTATATTAGTTTCAGATGTACAATATAGTTACTCAGCAGTTTCATATATTACAAACTGCTCATCAAGCTAAACGTACTCTTAATCCCCTTCACTTATTTCATCCATCCTCCCACCCCCCTCCCCTCTGGTAACTCTGTTCTCTATAGTAAAGAGTCTGTCTTTTAACTCGTCTCTTTTTTATTTTCTTTGTTCTCTGTATTGTTTCTTATTCCACTTATGAGTGAAATCATATGATATTAGTCTTCCTCTGATTGGCTTGTTTCTCTTAGCATTATACTCTCTAGATCAACCCATGTTGTTGCAGATGACAAGATTTCCTTCTTTATGGTTGAATATTATTATCACATTTTCTTTATCCAATCATCTATTTATGGACATTAGGGCTACTTCCATAATTTGGCTATTGTAAATAGCCAATAGTGGTAGGTTTGGTCCCTGAATGGGCAGTTTTAGCAAGATGCACTGGTCTGCTTGCAAGATGAGATTTTCTGCCACTACATCTGGGATCTTGGCTGCATAAGCAGGGCATGCAGGTTTTTTTTTTTTTACGTTTTAATTTTTACAAATAGTTTATTGTCAAATTGGTTTCCATATAACACCCAGTACTCATCCCCACAAGTGCCCTCCTCCATGCCCATCTCCCCTCTCCCCCCCCACATCCATCAGTCCTCAGTTTGTTTCTCAGCATTTAAGAGTCTCTCATGGTTTGCCTCTCTCCCTTTCCCCCACTGTTTCCCTCCGTTCTTCACCCCCAAGGTCCTCAGTTAAGTTCCTCCTAATCCTCCTATACGTGCAAACATATGATATTTGTCCTTCTCTGCCTGACTTATTTCGCTCAGCATAACCCCCTCAAGGTCCATCCATGTTGCTACACATGGCCAGATTTCATTGTTTCTCATTGCCATATAGTATTCCATGGTATAGATAAACCACATCTTCTAGATCCATTCGTCCGTTGATAGACACTTAGGCTCTTTCCATGTTTTGGCTACTGTTAAGAGTGCTGCTATGAACATTGGGGTCCATGTGCTCCTATGCATCAGCATTTCTGTATCCCTTGGGTAAATTCCTAGCAGTGCTATTGCTGGGTCATAGGGGAGTTCTATTGTTAATTTCCTGAGGAACCTCCACACTGTTTTCCAGAGGGGCTGAGCCCGTTTACATTCCCACCAACAGTGTAGGAGGGTGCCCGTTTCTCCACGTCCTCGCCAGCATCTAGAGTTCTCTGATTTGCTCATTTTAGCCACTCTGACTGGCGTGAAGTGGTATCTCAGTGTGGTTTTGATTTGTACTTCCCTGATGAGGGATGCTGAGCACCGTTTCATGTGTCTGTTGGCCATCTGGATGTCCTCTTTGGAGAAGTGTCTGTTCATATCTTCTGCCCATTTCTTCACTGGGTTGTTTGTTTTTCGGGCGTGGAGTTTGGTGAGTTCCTTATAGAATCTGGATATTAACCCTTTATCTGATATGTCATTTGCAACTATCTTTTCCCATTCCATTGGTTGCCTATTAGTTTTGTGGGTTGTTTCCTTTCCTGTGCAGAAGCTTTTAATCTTGATGAGGTCCCAGTCATTTATTTTTGCTCTTGATTCCCTTTTGGGGATGTGTCAAGTAAGAAGTTGCTGCGGTGGAGGTCAAGGAGGTTGTTTCCTGCTTTCTCCTCTAGGGTGTTGATAGTTTCCTGTCTCACGTTCAGGTCCTTGATCCATTTTGAGTTTATTTTTGTGCATGGTGTGAGAAAATGATCTAGTTTCATTCTTCTGCATGTTGCTGTCCAGTCCTCTCAACACCATCTGTTAAAAAGGCTGTCTTTTTTCCATTGGATATTCTTTCCTGCTTTGTCAAAGATTAGTTGGCTGTATACTTTGGGGTCCACTTCTGAGTTCTCAATTCTGTTCCATTGGTCTATGTGTCTGTTTTTGTGCCAATACCATACTGTCTTGATGATGACAGCTTTGTAGTAGAGGCTAAAGTCTGGGATGGTGATACCTCCCATTTTGGTTTTATTTTTCAGTATTACTTTGGCTATTCGGGGTCTTTTGTGGTTCCATCCTCAACAGGGAAAAACTGAGAGCTTTCCCCCTGAGATCAGGCACACGAGAGGGATGTCCACTCTCACCAGTGTTGTTTAACATAGTGCTGGAAGTCCTAGCATCAGCCATCAGACACCAAAAGGAAATCAAAGGCATCAGAATTGGCAAAGAGGAAGTCAAACTTTCACTCTTCCCAGATGACATGATACTCGACATAGAAAACCCGACAGACTCCACCAGAAGCCTACTAGAACTGATCCAAGAATTCAGCCAAGTTGTAGGGCACAAATCAACGTACAGAAATCGGTTGCATTTTTATACACCAACAATGAAGCAACAAAAAGAGAAATCAAGAAACTGATCCCATTCACAGTTGCACAAAAAACCATAAAATACCTCGGAATAAACCTAACAAAGGATACAAGAGATCTGTATGAAAAACTATAGAAAACTTAGGAAGGAAATTGAAGACACAAAGAAATGGAAAAACATTCCATGCTCATGGATAGGAAGAATAAATATAGTTAAGATGTCATTACTACCCAAAGCAATCAACACATTCAATGCAATTCCAATCAAAATTGCAGCAGCATACTTCTCAAAACTAGAACAAACTATCATTTCCTATTTTTCTATAAAGAGCTGAATCTTAAACTTTTAAGTCTACCTACCCTCTACAACAGTTCTATTTTGAAGAAAGATTTCAAATTTTTACACATAACGAAATTTCAGAGTATGAGGGAAATTTGTCAAGAATTTACTTTTTGAAAACGTCTCTTACTGATTTTATGCTACCTCAGTATTTTTTTTCATATGTCATATATATTGATGAGCATTTTAGACATTTATAATTTTCAAGTTAATTTATATAATTTAATTTCCCTAAAGGCCAAAAGTAACTTTAAGAAATGTATTTTTTTCTGATTTTGATATATGCATCATTTTAAAACTACAAAGGCATAATTATATACAACATCAGATGATCTATGTTCCCAGTAGTGAACAGGCCCTAACTCACTTAAAAACATTCATTTAAGGGAAATCATATAGAGTTTGTCTTTTTGACTTGCTTTACTTAGCATGATACCCACTAGGCCTGTCCGTTGTTGCAAATGACAAGATTTATCCTGTTTATGACCAATATTCTTCTAATATCTTCTTTATTCATCTATTTATGGACACGTGAGTTGCCTTCATGTCTTGGTTATTATAAATACTATAATGAACAAAGTGATGCATATATATTTTTTGAATTAGTGCTTTTTTTTGGATAAATATCTAGAAGTGAAATTACCAAATCATATAGTATTTTTATTTTTTAATTTGAGGAACCTCCATATTGTTTTCCAGAAAATTTCCTCCAGTTTTTATTCCCATTCACAGTGTACAAGGATTATTTTTCTTCACCTGCTCACCAGCAGTTGTTTTTTGTTGTCTTTTTGATACTAGCCAATCTGGTGTGAGGTGATAAGTCTTTGTGTTTTGATTTGCATTTCCCTGATGATGAGTGATGTTAAGCATCTTATCATGTGCCCATTGTCCATCTGGGTTGATATGTTTATAAAGGCACACATTTAGATTAAATGATTATTTAATCTCAATCTATAAAATTAAGCTCATAAATCTCTATTCTACCTAAAATAAAGACCCATATATTTAGATGAGAGAATTAAGAATGTACCATTCGAATTTTGATTAATGTATTTGGATCATTCCTATCACTGATTTTTATTTCAGTATCTCCCTGTGACCTTAGTGCCTGAAAAAGTCAATCCAAATATTTTATCATTGAGACTTACACAGATTTTCTGCTGGTAAAAAGCAACTGTAGCAATATATTAGGTCTCAAACATCTAGAAGTGGAGAGAGTTAGAATAAAAGAAAGTGATACAATTTTGTTGTACCAAAAAAAAAATCCTGGTGATTTTTTTCTTAAATAATCCAACCTTTAAAACTATCCACCCACCCAAGATTTTCTCATAAATATAAAGTGCTGGTAATAATTTCTTAAAATTTTGATTATTGTCTTTATTTTAGCCTACATGATGATTGATGAGCAAACTTTATTGGAGTGATTCATCAGTTTAAGCATCCCTTTTCAGCATTACTCAAAAGGACCTTGATTGCTGATACCTCAAGAATATAAACCGTATTCTTCATCTCCAAGTATCTTGCAAATGTCATATTTAGAAAATGAATCAGTTTGACTTTTAGGTTCTGAAAATGGTATATAAAATTTGCATATAGAATGACAAACTAGTGTGATAAACAAAGCATTGGGAATTTTATCAAAAAAATCTACAATTTTGAAAGTTTACTCATGTTACATGAATGGATATTAATGGAAAGTTAGATGATGTACTTTTTATTAACCACAACATCACATAAGTTTATATCAGATATATCAGCAATGTAATCTTAAATTAAAAGCCTCTTTATGAAATATATTTTACATGTTTTGCTATGCCCATAACATATACATACATGCATCTGAATCATATTGCAGGGAGATATCAGTAACCAAGTGAACAGTGGCAACATAGTGGCTTTTTCATTTAGAAGCTTCTTGCTATGACTTATGAGACCTATAATTCAGGATTTCTAACACTCAGAAATTGAAATTTTTATAAAAAAATTTGTGTAAATAATTCCTTTTGTCTAAATTCAAAAACATTTGGGGCTCCTGGGTGGCTTAGTCGGTTAAGCGTCCGACTTTCGCTTAGGTCATGATCTCGCGGTTTGTGGGTTCGAGCCCTGCGTCGGGCTCTCTGCTGACTGCCAGTTCAGAGCCTGGAGCCTGTTTTAGTCTGTGACTCCCTCTCTCTCTGACCCTTCCCTGCTCACGCTGTATCTCTCTCTCCTAGAAATAAATAAAAAAACATTAAAAAAAATTTAAATTCTAAAGCATTTGTTTTCTATTTGAAAATGATTAAAACCATTATCTGAAGGCACACGTCATTGGAAGAATTATTTTTCTGTCATTCTTTCCGTTCACTGGAATGTTCTCAGTCTTCACCTGTTTGTGACACATAGAATTTGCCCAATATTAGGGAAGAAATAAATACACATTGTAAAATTTGACAAAATATTTTTACCTTTTTCCTATTAATCAAAGGAATAACCTACCAATCATTTCCAATGATTAAAGTGATTTTTTTTAATGGTGGTTAATTTTTGAGAGAAAGAGATGGAGGAAGGGAAGAAGCAGGGGAGGGATAGAGGGAGTGGGAGACAGAATCTGAAGCGGGCTCTGTGCTGTCTGTGCAGAGCCAGATGTGGGGGGTCAAACTCATGAGAGATCGTGATTTAAGCCAAAGTCAGAAGCTTAACCAGCTGAGTCACCCAAGAGCCCCAAAAGTGTTTTTAATTACTCCTCTGATACTTAATATCCTTTTGTGATATCAAGCTTTATTCAACAACAAATGTTATTGACTACTTGATGTGTGCCAGTACTATATTATCATATGATAAGCAGCAGGTCAAGTTTTTACATGTCAGAGTTGGTAGCACTTGGTTACATATTGGAATGCCTGTAAAACATACCTTACCTTATGTGTAAATAAGCCCCCATAACTGAAGTCTTTTCCTTTGTAAATGTTTGCAGGGAAATGTAGGAATTTGTTCACACTATTTTCTTTGTTTGAAATATAAAAATGAATGCATCCAAAATTGTGCAAACTGTATACTAGTGTTGTTTTGGACCTAGAAAATTATACCATGTTTTCGTGGATCAGTTGGACATGGTGGTGTCTTCTGATATTCCTTTAATGTCTCTATTTCATGTAATCACTGTCTGGCTTGTGTTTAGTGAGTGATACACTCTCCTTCACAGAGGGCTAGACTGTCATCTGTTTCATTAGCAAGGGAGATTTTCCATTCTTGTATTTCTTGCTGTCTAATACATCCTCAGTAGCGCATACACACAAAATACGCTACATAATAGTCTTTGTAATAAAGAAAACTTGGAGCTTTTTAAAGATATCATTATATCCATTCACTGAGAAATAGAGGTTATTGTCTCTGTTACAAAATTTGTAAGAATAATGACAAAAAATATCAGGACTAAGCTAACTGTTGCTATTTTTATCAGGTGTTCTTATCATTTATCAGTGGGCCTCTAAATTCATGTCAGCCCAGATTTTAGGAAAAGCCCTGGGTGATGGCCGGACTTATTGGCAAGTACACAGCTAACACAGCTGGAATTCTCAAATGACACAGAGCCTGCAGACACATCAGCTCCCTGGCTTGTGAATTCAAACAATTTAGGTCAACAAGAATGCTACATATGGGTATAATGATACCATGTGGAGATATCTTAATCTTGTAACATTAAGGCATTTTATGATATATATCTAATTAGAGTTTAGCCTATAGCTAGATTAAAATAAAAAAAAAACCTTGGACATTTAAAATTAATTTCTCACACCCAAATAATATATAAGAAAGCAGAAAATGTACTCTTTGAGTTGGAGGTGGGCATGCCAAAATAATCAGGAAATATTACTTCTGCTTCACCCATATAAAATTCACACCAAAAATATGAATATCTACAATAGAATGTTTCAGTTTTTCTAATATTTGTTTATTTTTGAAGTAGAGAGAGTGTGAGCAGGGGAGGGATGGAGAGAGAGACACAGAATCTGAAGCAGGCTCCAGGCTTTGAGCTGTCAGCACAGAGCCTGATGCGGGCCTCGAACTCACGAGCTGTGAGATCAAGACCTGTGCCAAAGTTGGTAGATTAACTGACTGAGCCCCCCAGGTGTCCCAGAATGTTTTTTTCCCCTAAATGTTTATTTTTGAGAGACAGTCAGAGAGGGAGCAGGGAAGGACAAGGGAGAAGGCTGTCAACACAGAGCCTGATGTGGGGCTGGAACTCCCGAACCATGAGCTCATGACCTGAGCTGAAATTGGATGCTTAATCAACTGAGCCACCCAAGAGCCCCTACAATAGAATGTTTTAACCCAAGAAACCTAAGTTAGGTATTCTAGGAAGATAATTTTGGTCACCAAAGCAAAAACAAAAATTTAGTTTCTCAATTACCTTTAACAATTTTTTTTTCTTTGAGGTAGTTGTAGTGTTCATCCAAAAAGAATATTTAACATTTTGACACATTAGAACAATAAGAAACTCAGTTTTTTCAAAAGGACCCTTTTCTTAAGCGAAGAAACCTGAGATTGTACAAATGAATTGTTGACACTTTAGGCCTGTTTAGAAGAATTTTTCCATTGAATATTTTGCAGTTCAGTTGACTGAGTGGAAGAGGATCATGCAGTATGGAGAAAGTGCTATGGTTGGTAAATACTGCAAGGATACCAAGATGGTTCTCACATTGTTGCTATTTAGGAGATCAAAGCATAGTTGGAGACTTTGATATCCAATAAATAATGGTAAGAACTGTCCAAAATTTGCAAGCCTAATTTTTTAGAGAGGTGAGAAGGAGATTGAAGCTAAGAAAAGCAAATTTGATGTAATGAGTTTGAATTGTGTCTCAAACATTGGTAAGACACTTAGAAGCAATACTGGCTCAGTTTTAGAGTTCTAAATGAGGTTCAGAGAAGAGAGAATGGAGAGGAATTACAAGAATAGTAAGTTTATTAGCTTGCTAGAGATGTTGGAAGAATGGGGTAGTGTAACAAAATTTTGAAATTGTAGTTCCTTAAGAGACTATTTGGATATTTACATATTCTAGTACTAATTACAATATTATTTAAGACAATCTTAGATACATAAAATTAGGTGTGGTAAGTGTATTAAAGATAATATACTATACTCATATTTTGAAATTTCTAGTTTCTGTAGCCCCCTGATCTTTCACATGAGATATTGCGGAGAAACTGTCTGTAGGAAGTCTTGAAGTTTCAGAGTAAGAAATTTGTCTTGTTAACTATTCTCACAAAGTTCAAGGTTTTAAATGTGGTTTGTCCTTGTACAGCTAGAGATAATCACCTTGTTTATGAAAAATGTAATAAAAAGTTATGAGGACTGTGGATCCATTTTTTAAATCAGACAGTAAAAATATAAAACAGCATACCTTAGTACATTAAATATTAAATATACTCAAAAGTGAAATGTTACATTCCATGTTGCTTTATTTTTCATATAATAAAGGTATGATAAAAGTAACAAACCAAAAAGGTAAAAAGCACCTCTGTTTCTGAGGATATTATATTTTTAATTTTTCATACACCAAATTTTATGTCACTAATATTTCCTTTTTTGTTGTCTCTTTTCTTTTTTTACTTACATTGCCAAAGTTAGCTTTTGCATAGGACTTCGATGAAATGGAGCTTTATTTCTCATAATTTAAATGAATAGCTTTTGATTGTATATACCAGTGAAATAGAAAAATATTTATGTGATACTTCATGTTGAGTAAGCCTATCTTCTGAAATTGCTGTTTTTATACTAAGCTAAGTTCCTGTGTTCCCATCCCAACACGCATGCCATATTGCTTCATATAAACCAATACATTCAAAACAATATGAGATTCAGCTTGACCTGTGGATCTATTTAAAGCAAAGCAACTACATTAACTTCATGATTTGTGGTAGTCATCTTTAAAATTTTGTTTATTGTTTGATTTGTTCTTACATTGGTTATTCAAGTCATTGATTGTGGTTGTTTTTCACACATAGGCCCATTTGTTTAAATATTTTCATTTATTTTTGTCCTTTTGCCATTTTCACTGAACTATTTATATTTTATAATGTTCTTACCAAATACTAAGTGAAAATATCTTATAAATTAAGAGTCCTAAGAAAACTATTAATAGCTAATGGAAAATTTCCATCCATGGGCATTGCAAAACATGACCACAGACTGAAGGGAATGGGGGAATTCAATACAAGAAAAGCTGGCTTTTATATTATATGTAGGTCAGGAATGCAAGTGAATTTTAGAGATGGGAGGGAAGATGAAAATACATTTATGGTGAGAAGTATCCGTACTTTTCTCTCTGAAAAAGCCTGGGTAAATTATGCTACAAAAAAAATACAAGTACACAGACAAGTTATGGACATTTCATTTTATTCTTCCTAACACAGATGACAAACACAGAAGTTTTGCGTGTCTGTGTGTATGTGTGTGTGTGTATTCCACTACATTATACTTGTTGGAAATATACTTTCAGGGGACTCCAAACTAAGGAATATGGACCAGAAAGGCAGGGTTAGTAACTGGTCTTGTTTCTTGAGGTAGCCCTGAGGTGTTTATATCGGTAGGGTCATGTAGCATAAGGCATGCTTGTAACACAAGCCAACAGCCAGAAGAAAGAGATGCATAGGTCAGGGTAGGGCAAACTGGCTCAGAGTTTTCATGCTTTCTCCAAGCACACAACTTCCCCAAGTCTCCATGTGTTCACCAACACGGAAGCCCGCCAATCCTGATCTTCTTGGGATTTTATGGAGGCTTCATAATGTAAACATGATTAATTAAGTCAATGACAACTGGTGACTGAACTCAATGACCAGCCCTTCCTCTGAACTATTCTTTATTCTGGCTGTAGTAATGGAAAAATGGAACTGTGAATTTGATAAAATTTTATAAACCTATAATTTATATAATTTTATAAGACATGTATACAAATGAATGAATGGAAAACAGTATATCAGAATACGAGAGCAGTAGTTTTTATCACTATTATGTCTTCATTGTGGCATTATGGTTTTGTAAAATGTTGCTATAGAGGGTAAGTGTCAACTGTACATGTGATATCTGTATTGTTACATGTACTTATGACCCTGAAATTAAAATTTTAGTTCAATATTTACATTATTACCTTAAACTTGATGCTACATAAATATTACTAGAAAAATACAACTTTTGCTGCAGATTGAATGTTTAACTCCAAAATTCATACTTTTTCCAGAGCAAAATATTTTATTCAGCATGGTGTTGCTTTTCCTTTCTCCAGTGAGCAATGTATTATAAAGGCAGACTTCCATTCAACTTGGAGAAAATAAAATTGAAATATAAAAGAATGCTTGTTATTTTCATTTTTAATTTTTCATTAAATTAATTTTTTAATTTAATTTTTATGCAATTTTTAAAATTGTTAACATCTAGTGTAGTATGAGTTTCAGGCATAGACTGATTCATCACTTACAGCACCCATCGCTCATCACAAGTGCCCTTCTTAGTATCCATCACCCACTTAAATCCATCCCCTAGCCTCCTTCCCTCCAGCAACCTTCATTTTGTCCTCTGTAGTTGTCTTTCTTATGATTTGCCTCTTTCTTCCCGCCACCATGTGCATATTTCATTTATTAAATTCCATATGTGAGTGAAATCATATGGCATTTGTCTTTCTCTGATGGACTTATTTCATTCACAGTACACTCTAGCTCCACCCATATTGTTGCAGATGGCAAGATTTTATTCTTTTGACGCCTGAGTAATATTTCTGTGTGTGTGTGTGTGTGTGTGTGTGTGTGTGTGTGTATTAATCAGTGGACATTTGAGCTCTTCCTCATTTTGGCTATTGTTGATAGTGCTGCTATAAACATTGGGTGCATATATTCCTTTGATCAATAGTTTGTATTCTTTGGGTAAATACCTAGAAGTGCAGTTGCTGGATGGTAGTAGAGTTCTAGTTCTATTTTTAACTTTTGAGGAACCTCTATACTGTTTTCCAGTGGCTGCACCAGTTTGTTTTCCCACCGGCAGTGCAAGAGAGTTCTCTTTTCCTCCACATCCTTACTAACACCTGTTGTTTCTTGTGTTGTTGATTTTAGCAATTCTGATAGATGTGAGGTGTTATCTCATTATAGTTTCTATTTATATTTCCCTGATGATGAGTGATGTTGAGCATCTTTTCATCTGTGTGTTAACTATCTGGATGTCTTCTTTAAAGGGAAAAATGTCTATTGATGACATCTGCCTAGATGACTAGATTATTTGTATTTCAGGTGTTGAGTTTCCTAAATTTTTTACAGATTTTGGTTACTAACCCTTTATCAGAAATACCATTGGCCATTATCTTCTCCCATTCCAAAGGTTGCCTTTTACTTTTCTTAATTGTTTCCTTCACTGTGCTTTTTATCTTGATGAAGTCCTCATAGTTCATTTTCCCCTGGCCTCTGGAGACATGTCTGGTAAGAAGTTACTGTGGCTGATGTCAAGGACATAGCTGCTTATGTTCTCCTCTAGGATTTTGATGGTTTCCCGTATCACATTTAAGTCTTTCATCATTTTGAATTTATTTTTATGTATTGTGTATGAAAGTGGTCCTGTTTTATTATTCATGTCACCATTCAGTTTTCCCAACAGCATTTGTTGAAGAGACCACCTTTTTTCCATTGGATATTCTTCCCTGCTTTGTCAAAGATTCATTGGCCATATAGTATGGGTTCATTCTGGGTTTTCTATTCTGTTAACTCATCTATGTGTCTTCTTGTGTCAGTACCATACTGTCCTGATGGTTAAGGCTTTGTAATACAGCTTGAAGTTCAGAATTGTGATGCCTCTAGCTTTTCTTTTTCACAATTACTTTGGCTATTCATAGTCTTTTGTGGTTTCAAAATTCATGTGTTCACCCCATCCCCAATATGATGGTATTAGGAGATTAGGTAGATGATAAGGACATAAGATTAGAGTCCATGTTAATGAGATGAAGTGCCCTTATGAAAGAAATCGGAGGGCTCTTCAATCCTTCTGCCTTGTGAAGACACAGTAAGTAGGTGGCTGTCTATGAACCAAGAAGCACATGCTCACAAGTTGCAGAATCTGGCAGTGCCTTGATCTTGGAATTCCCAGCCTCCTGAACTGTGAGAAATTTGTTTATAAGCCATTCAGCCTATGGTGTCTTGCTATAACAACCCAAACAGACAAAGACACCTTGAATAGAAAATAGAAAGCTATTTATTTGTACTTATTACAGAAAAGAGAACTATATATAGAAGATATTATATAATCACATATAAAAACATGTCAACAGAGCAGACACCACTTTGCTCATACAAAGGCATGATATAGTGGCAGTTTAGAAAGGTTTAATTCAACAGAGAAAAGTTTGCTGTGGTAAATTAAGCAGGTCACCATGGGATGTAGTGCCTTTTTTTTTTTTTAACATTTATTTTTAAGAGACAGAGCATGAGCAGTGAAGGGGAAGAGACACACACACACACACACACACACACACACACACATACACACAATCTGAAGCAGGCTCCAGGTGAACAGCACAGAGCCCAATGCCAGGCTTGAACACACAGATTACGAGATCATGACCTGAGCCAAAGTTGGGTGCTCAGTTGACTGAACCAACTAAGTGCCCCTGTATTGCCTTTCTAAAATTCTACTTCCTTGTCAATAGTACACAAGTGAAAAATATCTGGGTATTTGGTGGAAGAGTTGGGAGTCAAAATTGTATTAAGTTTGGATAAGATAATACTATGAATTTATGTGACAATTTGAATTGCTTTGATTTTATTCATCAGATTACTTGTGACATATTTCATTAGAGAGTTATTTATGTCCTACCCAATTCTGAGCACTATTCTGGGTCCTGTAATTAAACTGGAGAGCAAAATTAAAGGTCTCGCTTTCCTTGCATTCACAGTCTAAAGAATCAGACAAACTTCAATTGGACAAGTGGTCACATTAAAACCAATATCAATTCTAGTAAGTGGAATAAAAGTAAAGTAAAGGCTATACTATTGGGAAGGGTGGGTAGATATAATCTTGATTTTCCTTGAAATATTACTAGAGCTGAGGTCTGAACAAATGTTAATTCTTCAAAGAGGAGACATCTTGGGGTAGGATGATTGGCAACTGAAGGAAAAAACAGAATGCTCAAGGTGCCATGTAGAAAATAAGATGTGTGAGGCTGGGACAGCCTATCATGGGAGAGTTTGAAGATGAGAAGTGGCTTTCTTATTTAGGGTTTAAACACTTTTCCCCAAATTCCTCAAATTTGGTCTTGAGCATTTTGTTTAAAGGGAAACAGTTATATTTGGGAAAAGAACTAATGCAAGGGGAAATTATACTTTCATGCTAATACTAATTCTCCTCCTATTCTGTGGAGACTAGAAATGGAAAAAAAAATAAATGAATTTTTAATGGATATAATGAGGTGAGGTTATTGTGTTTGAAGCAAATGGTAGCTTGGACTAGACAGAAGAGACTTAAACAGAGTTTGAGATGTTTTTGATATTGTATATTTTGAAGTTAACATGTTTAAAATGGACATGTCACAAAGGCAGTCAGCAGAGGAAAAAAGATCTGAAGATGACAGATCTATTTAGGTTTATTAAGTTTAGATATATTTTCTGGGTTTTGCAGCTTGAATGAGTGGTCATGGTATTCATTGACCTTTGTGACCGTGGAAGGAAAAAATATGATTAGCAGACTGATATTTAGAATATTTTTGCACAATAGAATACATGAATCTGGAGTACAGAGTTCAGAGAAGAGACTGCTGACCATGGCCACAGCTATAGTTAGATAGTCTTTGTTAATGAATCACCTTCTCTCTGACATCTCAGAAGCCAGTGGCATTTCAGTTTTGAAGAATGGTATCAATTAGAGGCCATGAAAAGATAGGGAAAAAAAATACATATATAAGATAATGACTGGATAAATTATTGTTGTGAGAGTTAAAATAGACCTTCCAAAGGGGAATACTTATTTGAGAAAAATGTTTTGAATAAAATCAGCCTGAAGGAAAATAAATTATGTAACATTCTTTTTTTTTAAAATTTTTTTTAAATGTTTTTATTTATTTCTAGGAGAGAGAGAGAGACAGCGTGAGAAGAGGGTCAGAGAGAGGGAGTCACAGACTGAAACAGGCTCCAGGCTCTGAGCTGGCAGTCAGCACAGAGCCCGACGCGGGGCTCGAACCCACGAACCGCGAGATCATGACTTAAGCGAAAGTCGGACGCTCAACCGACTAAGCCACCCAAGCGCCCCAAATTATGTAACATTCTTAACTGAAAATGCCTGGCTCTACTATAAGTTTTGTCCTTTAGTTAGACATTGGACAACTCCCATATTACGAAAGGAAGAAAGAGGAGAAAGGGTGCTTACATAGCTGCAGGTAAGTTGATGTTACTGACACACAGGTTGAGAGACAGTGTCTGATGGTTTCTATTTTTCTACAAATCCGGCAGTTTTGTTTATAACAGAGGAAATGGTACCAATGGAAGAGACATAAATGGTTGGACAGAGTAAGAGAAGTTTATAATTGTTACTTTGAAAGTATGAGCATTCATCAGAGAAAACCACCATGATTTGTGGGCCAGATTGACAGCCCACTTGAGAATTACAGCTTTTTATTACTGTGGCAATAATCTACCCTCCTTTGTAAATTTTCATAGTATTGTTAGAGTATCCAGCAGCAGATCTGGAAAAATCAAATTATTGACTTCTTCCAGGACTAAAATTCTTAGAGCTTGTGGCAAATGCTACTTCTTCAGCATTATTCTTTTCATGGTTACAAAACTGGGTCACTTAACTCTATCCTTCCTTGCATCTGACATGACTAGTGGTTGATTGCCATCCAAAGAAATGTGAGTGAAATTTATCTTAGGCATATTGGGGTCTGACATATCAAATATTCCCATCCAGTCTTCTGTGGTCTTTCTTTCATCTGAATGGGATAAAAATAGCAAGGCATTCTTGAAAACACATGCTATGTATAGCAGACCAACCACCAAACAAGTTCCCTAAATGACCACATGAAAGAGAGGAACCTAATGAAACTTAGGACAAACCAAGACTTTTTTGTGAGCGGGAAGTATATTTCAGTTGTATAAAAGCAATAGTATTTTTTTTTCCGTAAAAGCAGGTAGTAAACAGTTTTTGCTTTGTGGGCTAATAATATCTCTGTAACAGCTCTGCAACTGTGTGCCTATAACGCAAAGTAAGACACAGAAAACACATAAACATTTCTGGTTCTACATAATTTTGTTTACTAGAACAGGCCATGGCCACATCAACTAGAATGTGCCATCAATAGTATTATATGTTATCTCGTACTAGCCTGTCCAAGCAAACATACATGTGTTATGAAAACAGGCACATGGAGATTTAATGTAAAGTGTACTTTGACAGTAACAGAGCATAGATAAAACTTATTTTTCTTCCTTTATTTTTTCTTTTTTTTTTTTTTTTACAAATAGCTTATTGTCAAATTAGTTTCCACATAACACCCAGTGCTCATCCCCACAAGTGCCCTCTTCCATGCCCCACCCCCTCCCCCCCACATCCATCAGTCCTCAGTTTTTGTCAGCATTCAAGAGTCTCTCATGGTTTGCCTCTCTCCCTTTCCCCCACCATTTCCGCCCTTCTTCTCCCCCTTGGTCCTCTGTTAAGTTCCTCCTAATCCTCTTATACGTGCACACATATGATATTTGTCCTTCTCTGCCTGACTTACTTCGCTCAGCATAACACCCTCAAGGTCCATCCATGTTGCTACACAGGGCCAGATTTCATTGTTTCTCATTGCCATGTAGTATTCCATGGTATAGATAAACCACATCTTCTTGATCCATTCGTCCGTGGATGGACACTTAGGCTCTTTCCATGTTTTAGCTATTTGAGAGTGCTGCTATGAACATTGGGGTACATGTGCTCCTATGCCTCAGCATTTCTGTATCCCTTGGGTAAATTCCTAGCAGTGCTATTGCTGGGTCATAGGGGAGTTCTATTGTTAGTTTCCTGAGGAACCTCCACACTGTTTTCCAGAGGGGCTGTACCAGTTTACATTCCCACCAACAGTGTAGGAGGGTGCCCGTTTCTCCACATCCTCGCCAGCATCTAGAGTTCTCTGATTGGCTCATTTTAGCCACTCTGACTGGCGTGAGGTGGTATCTCAGTGTGGTTTTGATTTGTATTTCCCTGATGAGGAGGGATGCTGAGCATCGTTTCATGTGTCTGTTGGCCATCTGGATGTCCTCTTTGGAGAAGTGTCTGTTCATAGCTTCTGCCCATTTCTTCACTGGGTTGTTTGTTTTTCGGGCGTGGAGTTTGGTGAGTTCCTTATAGAATCTGGATATTAACCCTTTATCTGATATGTCATTTGCAACTATCTTTTCCCATTCCATTGGTTGCCTATTAGTTTTGTGGGTTGTTTCCTTGGCTGTGCAGATGCTTTTAATCTTGATGAGGTCCCAACAGTTTATTTTTGCTCTTGATTCCCTTGCTTTTGGGGATGTGTCAAGTAAGGAGTTGCTACGGTGGAGGTCAAGGAGGTTGTTTCCTGCTTTCTCCTCTAGGGCATGTTGATGGTTTCCTGTCTCACGTTCAGGTCCTTTATCCATTTTGAGTTTATTTTTGTGCATGGTGTGAGAAAATGATCTAGTTTCATTCTTCTGCATGTTGCTGTCCAGTTCTCCCAACACCATCTGTTAAAAAGGCTGTCTTTTTTCCATTGGATGTTCTTTCCTGCTTTGTCAAAGATTAGTTGGCTGTATACTTTGGGGTCCACTTCTGAGTTCTCAATTCTGTTCCATCGGTCTATGTGTCTGTTTTTGTACCAATACCATACTGTCTTGATGATGACAGCTTTGTAGTAGAGGCTAAAGTCTGGGATGGTGATACCTCCCATTTTGGTTTTATTTTTCAGGATTACTTTGGCTATTCGGGGTCTTTGTGGTTCCATGTAAATTTTAGGATAGTTCTAGTTTTAAAAAAATGCTGGTGCAATTTTGATTGGAATTGCATTGAATGTGTAGATTGCTTTGTGTAGTAATGACATCTTAACTATATTTATTCTTCCTATCCAAGAGCATGGGATGTTTTTCCATTTATTTGTGTCTTCTTCAATTTCCTTCATAAGTTTTCTATAGTTTTCATCATACAGATCTCTTGTATCCTTGGTTAGATTTATTCCAAGGTATTTTATGGTTTTTTGTGCAGTTGTGAATGGGATCAGTTCCTTGATTTCTCTTTTTGTTGCTTCATTGTTGGTGTATAAAAATGCAACCGATTTCTGTATGTTGATTTTGTACCCTGCAACTTGGCTGAATTCTTGGATCAGTTCTAGTAGGCTTCTGCTGGAGTGTGTTGGGTTTTCGATGTAGAGTATCATGTCATCTGTGAAGAGGGAAAGTTTGACTTCCTCTTTGCCAATTCTGATGCTTTTGATTTCCTTTTGTTGTCTGATGCTAGGACTTCCAGCACTATGTTAAACAACACTGGTGAGAGTGGACATCCCTGTCGTGTTCCTGATCTCAGGGGGAAAGCTCTCAGTTTTCCCCCGTTGAGGATGATGTTAGCTGAAGGCTTCTCATAGATGGCTTTGATGATGTTTAAGTAGATTCCTTCTATCCCGACTTTTCTAGAGTCTTTATTAAGAAGGGATGCTGTATTTTGTCAAATGGTTTCTCTGCATCTATTGACAGGATCATATGGTTTTTATCCTTTTTTATTGATGTATCACATTGATTTGCGAATGTTGAACCAGCCCTGTAACCCAGGAATGAATCCCACTTGATCTTGGTGGATGATTTTTTTATGTGCTACTGGACATTGTGCAAGGATCTTGTTGAGAGTTTTTGCATCCGTATTCATTAAGGATATTGGCCTGTAGTTCTCTTTTTTTGCTGGATCTCTGTCTGGCTTGGGAATCAGTGTGGTGCTGGCTTCATAAAATGAGTCCAGGAGTTTTCCTTCAATTTCTATTTTTTGGAATAGCTTGAGAAGAATTGGGATTAATTCTGTTTTCACTGTCTGGTAGAATTCCCCAGGGAAGCCATCAGGTCCAGGGCTCTTATTTGTTGGGAGATTTTTGATCACTGATTGGATTTCTTCACTCGTTGTGGGTCTGTTCACGTTTTCTATTTCTTCCCATGTGAATTTTGGTAGTGACTGTGAGTTTAGGAATGTGTCCGTTTCTTCTAAGTTGTCCAGTTTGTTGGCATATAATTTTTCATAGTATTCCCTGATAATTGCTTGTATTTCTGAGGGTTGGTTGTCATAAGTCCATTTTCATTCATAATTTTGTCTATTTGGGTGCACTCTCTTTTCTTTTTGATAAGTCTGGCTAGAGGTTTCTCAATTTTGTTTACTTTTTCAAAAAACCAACTCTTGGTTTCATTGATCTGTTCAACGGTTTCTTTGGTCTCTATGTTGTTTATTTCTGCTCTAATTTTTACTATTTCTCTTCTTCTACTGGGTTTAGGGCATTCTTGTTGCTCTGCCTCTAGCTCCTTTAGGTGACTGCTAGATTTTAGACTTGAGCTTTTTCTAATCTCTTGAAATAGGCCTGGAGAGCAATGTACTTTCCTCTTAGGACTGCCTTTGCTGCATCCCATAGATTTTGAATTGTTGTGTTTTCATGTTCATTTGTTTCCACATATTTTTTAATTTCATCTCTAATTGCCTGATTGGCCCATTCATTCTTTAGAAGGGTGTTCTTTAACCTCCATGTTTTTGGAGGTTTTCCAGACCTCTTCCTGTAATTGATTTCAAGTTTCAAAGCATTGTGATCTGACAGTGTGCATGGTATGATCTCTATTCTTTTATATTTATTGAGGGCTGCTTTATGTCCCAGTATGTGATCTATCTTGGAGAATGTGCCATGCGCACTTGAGAAGAAAATAAATTCCCTGGCCTCAGGATGTAAAGTTCTAAATATATCCGTCAGGTCCATCTGGTCCAATGTGTCTTTCAAGTCCATTATTTCTTTAGTGATTTTCTGTCTGGTTGACCTATCCATTGCTGTAAGCGGAGTATTAAAGTCCCCTGCTATTAGCACATTCTTATCTAGAAGCTTGTTTCTGTTTGTCATTGTTTTAGATATTTAAGTGCTCCCATATTCGGTGCGTAGACATTTATGATTGTTAGTTCTTCCTGATGGATGGACCCTGTAATTATTATGTAGTGCTCTTCTTCATCTCTTGTGATTGTCTTTAATTTAAAGTCCAGTTTGTCCGATATAAGTATAGCTACTCCGGCTTTCTTTTGATTTCCTGTAGCATGATATGTATTTCTCCATCCCCTTACTTTTAATCTGGAGGTATCTTCCAGTCTAAAATGAGTTTCTTGTAGACAGCATACAGATGGATTTTGTTTTTTTTATCCATTCTGCTACCCTATGTCTTTTGATTGGAACATTTAGCCCATTTACATTGAGTGTTATTATTGAAATATGTGGGTTTAGAGTCTTTGTCTCTTTTGTAGGGTTCATGTTTGTGTGGTGTCTCTGGAATCTTTGTTACTTGCAACCTTTCCTTCAGAGCATCCCCCTCAGGATTTCTTGTAGGGCTGGCTTCGTGGTGACAAATTCTTTCAATTTCTCTATACTTTGAAAGGTTTTTATCTCTCCTTCTGTTTTGAATGACAGGCTTGCTGGATAGAGGATTCTTGGCTGCATATTTTTACTGTTCATCACATTGAAGATCTCCTGCCATTCCTTTCTGGCCTGCCACGTTTCAGTAGATAGGTCTGTCACCACTCTGATGGGTTTCCCTTTGTATGTGAGGGCCCTTTTCTCCCTAGCTTCTTTCAAGATTCTCTCTTTGTCCTTGTGTTTTTCCATTTTTACTATGGTATGTCGTGCAGAAGTTCAATTTAAGTTATGTCTGAGAGTAGTCCTCTTAGCCTTTTGTATTTCCACATTTACTTGCTTCCCCAGGTCGGGGAATTTCTCTGCTATAATTTGTTCCAGGACTCCTTCAGCACCTTTCCCTCTCTCTTCCTCTTCTGGGATTCCTATGATACGGATATTGTTGTGTTTGACCGTATTGCTGAGCTCTCGAATTCTTCTTTCCTGTTCCTGGATCAGTTTGTCTCTTTTTTTGTCAGCTTCTTGTTTTTCTATAATGGTGTCTTCTAAATCACTTATTCTCCTTTCTGCCTCTTCAATCCGTGCATTGGAGGCCTCTAATTTATTATGTATCTCATTTATCACATTTTTTCATTCTTCATGCCTATTTTTATTTTCCATTCTGTCTGTAGCCATAGTTTCTTTGATGTCCCCTATGTTTTTTTCAAGTCCAGCTATTAATTTTACCATTATTATTCTAAAATCTTGTTCAGTTATGCTGCTGGTATCTGTTTTGAGCAGTTCATTAGCTGTCATTTCTTCTTGGAGTTTCTTTGGAGGAGAGGTCTTTTGTTTCGTCATTTTAGTTAGCTTTCCGGCTCTTGTTGGTTTTAAAGACCTGTTATGCTCTCTGTTTCTATGAGCGCTGCTATATCCAAGAAGAGTCTTTGACTTTCCAGGGCCTATCCTTTCAGAGAGTGTTTTTTAAATGGTATCTCTTGGTCTCTCTTGTTGGGACCTTGGTTATTTTATTTTCCTATTCGTAGTGCTATTTGGGACTCTCCACCTCATGTACTCTGGCTTGTTTCTTGAGGTAGCCCTGGAAAAGAAAACAGACAAACACACAGGGAGCAGGAGCACACAAACGCACAGGCTAATTCAACATGCAAAGCAAGAGGGAAAATGAAAAAGTTAGGATAAAAGACAGAAAAGGGAGGGTGAATAATGAGTATAAAATACACAAAAGGGCAAAAAGGAGTAAAGAAAAGGAAAAAAGAAAACCGATGGACAGAGAATGGTTTAAAGCATATACCTGGATTTCCCAGCTACAGTTAAATAGCCGTGTGTATGCAGTGCTGGTTGAAGAGCATAGAGAAAAAGAGAGAAGGCAGGGTGAGACGAGGCAGATTTGGAAATAGAATGAACAGGCAGAAGGGATAAGAAGCTTTTTTCAAAGAGGTAAAGGGTAGAATATGGTTGGATAGGTGAGAGAAGAATGCTGGAATTATCCAGAGAAACTATATAGTCTAATTACTCCTGAGAGAAATAGCTGAAAAAGTGGGTAGGTGTAGAATTTACATTTACAGAATGGACTCGTTGTGATTGTTTAAGCAAGCTGGCGACCAGAGTTAATCAGGTCAGT
Source organism: Proteles cristata cristata (assembly GCA_017311185.1). Taxonomy (NCBI): domain Eukaryota; kingdom Metazoa; phylum Chordata; class Mammalia; order Carnivora; family Hyaenidae; genus Proteles; species Proteles cristata. The sequence continues at coordinate 1,136,814 of JAESUZ010001400.1, forward strand.
GTTCTGGGGAAAAAAGAGAGAAAAGAGAAAGGAGAAGAAAAAGGAAAAAAAAGCGGGGGGGAAGGAGGGCATCTCTCAGGCAGGGATGGGCGTCGCGATCCAATGCCGCAGGCGGGAGCTCTGCCTTGGCGGTTGTGGGGAGGAGAGTGACGGCGCTCCGGTCCCTTCTTGAACCAAGTGCTGCACCTCGCTCTTTTGGGTGTGTAAACTCCCCGTACCAGGGGCGCAGCCGAAGTTGGTTGCACTCTTCAACCCAGGCCAGTCCCAATCTCCAAATCCCAGTCCGTGCCCCGCTGAAGTTGCCTTAGACACAGCTTCCCAGGCAACCCCCCGGGGCAATTCCAGGCCCCCTGCTGAGCTCTGGGGGCGGAGTCAGAATCGCTGCTTCCTTCTCTGGGTCGGGCTGGTGCGCATGCGCGGGGGCTTGCCTGCCCGGTCCGCGTAGCCCGAGCTCGCTGGAGTGAGGAAAACCGGGTCCCTCTATGGCTCGTCACCCGAAACACAACTCACAGGCTAATTTCCCAGTTTTTAGTTCTTTGCCTTCCCTCCCAAGTCCCAGCCACCCAGGAGCGTGGATGCCCGTTGTCTGCGCGGCTCTTCCAAGGGCCCCAGAAGCCCGGGAGCTACAATGGTGGCAGGCGCGAGGCCACTCTGAAGTCCAGCCATCAGGAGCCAGCACAAAGCAGCAGTTTGTGTGCTCAGCCCCCCTGGGACCAGTTGGCACAAGGGGACCTGGCGTGCAGGTATTGCAAGTACCGTCTTTCTATGCCCGGAGAGGTTTTTCTGTTTTGGACCCTCCCTTTTTCCCCTCTCACTCTTCGTAGAGGGTAGAGGGGGATCGTCTCCCACACTGGAGTCTCCGCTCCCGGCCCGATTTTATCTTCCCCGGTTCGCGCTCACGCTAGATGTCTCCGTGGATTCTGCGTCCTTTTTCTCCCAATCTCTCAGGTTTTGTAAGGTTTCCAATGGCTTCAGATCTTTTCTGTGTGATGTATGGGCGCGAGTGCAAGTACAGAGCTCCTTATTTTTCCGCCATCTTGCCCCCTCCTCAGAGCATAGATATAACTTAAGGAGATGAAGAAGGGGGATAATGATGTACTAAATAGTGGAGTCAGAAATGGAACATCACAATAAAACTGGAAAATGGTGCCAGTGGGTATGATTTAACAGGAAAACAGGAAATAATTTTGTATTTGTCACATGGGGGTGTGACTTTCAAGAGACTTAATCCAAATAAGGTGTGCATATGTGTGGTGACTGTAACATTTTATTACTTCAGTACAGCAATAGGAAAAGCCCAGGGTCAATTAAGTTGTATTTATGTAATGATAATGATTTGAATGCCATAGTTATAGATTTATTTATATATGTGCGTGTGGACATACACACACAGATATAAATATCCCTTATTGATAGGGCATCAACAGAGACAAATCCACACATATATATCATATGTGTATTTACAGAAATAACATATGTATTAATGTAAGTATAAATATAAGTAAAGATGGTTGGCCATGCTTTGTTGCCAAACAGATAATTCATTTCGGATTTGCATAATGCAAGAGTTAACTCCAGTTTAAAAAGTGTTACCTGTGAACATATTCTAAAGCAGAATTTAATCATAATTAAATGACCTCTGCATGAAGAAAGGCCATGTCTAAAATACAGTTGACTTCTCTGAAGTAATCTAGAAGAGTTAATGAGCACAGAAGATCATCTCTTTTGTTATTATTACTACAAAAAGAGCTTTGAAAGAAAAAATGTTTTGTTTTTTTAATGTTTTGTTTATTTCTGACAGAGAGCAAGCAAGTGATCAGAGGAAGGTTAGAGAGAGAGGGAGACACAGAATTGGAAACAGGCTCCAGGCTCTGAGCTGGCTGTCAGCACAGAGCCCGATGTGGGGCTTGAACCCACGAACCTTGAGATGGTGACCTGAGCCAAAGTCAGACACTTAACCAACTGAGCCCCCCTGGCGCCTGTTAAATGTTTATAACAAAGCATAACTTAAGTGTAGAATATTTTATTTTAGGTTTCCTAATAAATAAGGTGATTTATGGCAGACTTAGGAGACTTATGAACAGTACACCTGTTGGCACTGTGTACTATATTAGGTCATTGAAAAATAAAGCATCAATTCATATTACTGCAAATAAGGTAAGCCATTTCCCACTTTTCCATAAAATAATTCTTCAATAAGTAGCTCATTTATTATGCATAAATTCCTTATAGCCAAGTTCATTAACTGATGTTACACTTGATAAGGTGCCAAAACTATGATTAGCCAAATTACTTAAAATAATTTGCCCAAACAAGAGTGGAATAATCGCATTATTTTTCCTTTTTTTATTACTAAGAAGGCTTGTTGCAATATTTGCTGGGATGTGTGACGCAATAAATATGTTTAGTTCTCAGGATATTAATGAAATATTTGGATTGAAACATGACTTCAGGTGGAATGATAGCATCTGTAGTGAGGGTTCTGACTTCTGTCTTCTATTGGCTCTCAGCAAATACTGGCCAGTGATGATGATATCAAGCACAGAAACAGATTCTATATACCCTTACATTTTCTATTAAAACTTTTTGTTATGAGAAAAGACTTCTGTTAAAACTTTTCTTTTTTTAAGAGAAAATGTTTATTTTTGAGAGAGAGACCGAGTGAGTGACCAGATAGGGGAGGGGCAGAGAGAGAGGGAGACACAGAATGTGACGCAAGCTCCAGACTCTGAGCTGTCAACACAGAGCCTGACTCGGGGTTTGAACTCCCAAGTCGTGAGATCATGACCTGAGCCGAAGTCAGATGCTCGATTGAGCCACCTAGGCTCCTCAGAGCGATTTTTCTCTTAGAGAATTCAATTTATTGCCACTTCGTACATCTTGTTTGAAATATCATTTACACACAGTGTAAATGTAATTGAATACTAAGTATCTTTTGGCTTTCTACTGAAACACTAAGGGACGACTAGGATTTAAATCACTGTTTCCCATTCACTCTCAGTAACAAAGTAGCCTTTTTCATCTTGGAGAAATTAAGATTTGTGGTATCCAGATTTTATAGTTACTTGAAGTCACTGGGTGGAGTGAAAGTTGAGGTAGAATTAGCTTTGCTGTTAAAGGGAGGGAGAAAGGAGAGAAAAAAGGCAGGGCATGAACTGCCACCTGACAACACATTTTTATTTGCCATCCACACAGCTAGCATCCGGGATGCGTGTACCAGGCCTTTTTGTCCTACCTACACATTTCTAAATGGCTTTATTTTTCAGACACATACTAAGTATGTATGTATTTATGTATATTTTGTTCTGTTTTTGCCTTCTGGGTTGATGTCTCCCTTCCTGCTAAGCATGGTTGCAGCTAGGAGACTTGTTGATCTCCCTGCATTTAAATGTCTGTCTTGAGTGTTTGTGTCATCCCTTTCTGAGTTTTTACTTTCTGCTTCACTAATTATTCATTTTATAAGAAGATATAGGTGTAAACTCCATTGTCTTGTATTTCAGTGACTTTACTGTTTAACTCTTTTTGTGACCATTATTATGTTGGATTTAAGAAGAAAGGAAGACATGCATTGTGTGTGTGTGTGTGTGTGTGTGTGTGTGTGTATTTTTCGTAAGGAATTCAGGTATGGTTATAGAGTCAACTGGCCATAGAACCTTGTCAGGAAAGGATTTGATTATTAAAACCCATTTCCCAGACTTGCATTCACTTTCACTAATTGGGAAAGCGAAGGGTAGTGTTTTCTTTCATTTTACGTCATACAATCTGGGTGTCCAGAGGCGTTTTCCAATTGTTCCACCCTGAATGAGAAGCAGTAGTCAAAACTTTTTACTTCTGGACTAAATTACCTACTTAGAATAGATTATCAATCTAAGAGGTAAAGTGATTCCTATAGTAGGTACTTGTTTTTACATAATACCCCACCCATCTTGCTCAATTTGTGATAAAACCAAAATGTGAGTTGTAGAGAATCTTACCTTACATTATCAGTATCCATAGATGGTTTCTCTGCATTTACTCAGATACTCTGACTCTCAAGTGAGGAAATCCAAGGTCTTCATTAGAAGTTGATTATCAGTTTTACATAGAGCTAAGGGAAAATCTTCCATAATTAATAGTTATAATGGCAAAGGAGAGGGAGTAATCTTTGCCTATTTTCCTCATCTGTAAAAGTAAGAATCATATTTGTATATTGAATTTTATGCCCGGTTTAAAACATATTTTTAAAAATCCCATTGTCTAAAACATTAAAAAACATGTAATACTTGACTGAAGAATAAATAAAACAATGCACAGGGATTTAAACGGCCTTTTAGGCTGTCATCAGTACTCTACAAATGGATTGGTAGAGTGAAGATTTTTGTGCTTATCTAATTGATAAGCTGCTGTAATGCATAAAGTATTATCCTACAGGCCTAGAAAAGTTGTGGCAGCTTCCAGAAGTCCCTGTTCACCATTAAAGAGCTAATGTATATATAATTTAATCTGCATATTAATATAGTTACTTAGAATGGAATCGTGGATTATACCAGAACAGTGCCTATATCGACATATATATTCTGTTTATAATTTCCACATCTGCTTATGTGGCATGATGCCCAATCATAAGTTAATCAAACCTTTCCTGAGAGGGGCTGCCAAAATAACCTTGCTTTGGAAGGGCAACTGGAAATTTTGGAAAAGCAAAGGCAATATAGGGAAACCAGTTTAAAGTGCTATGTTGAAAAGTTCAGATTTCTTGAACATTATATGATTTCTGAAAAATAGGGAGATTTTTGTATCAAAAAATGTTGCATAGATTTTATAACTTATTTAAGGATATTCATTTAAAAATTGAGAAAATTAATGTAATATGATCAGAAATCTTAGTCTTGTATCAAGTAGACAACTCTAGATGTGAATGTCATTCAAATGATACATTTAAATACTTATAATTTTATCTTTTAAAAAAAAAAGCCGAGTCTTTAAAAAATTTTTGGCAAGATACTTCTTTCCCTTTGGCAGATAAAACTTTCTATGAATTTGACAGCTTTTCCCTTCCCAAAGGAAACACATGACTAAGTGATGTTTTTCTCACTTGGTAATAAAAGATTGTGTTTTGAAACTCTGTAGTTTAAAGAGAACAATGATTTGTATGTTTTTTAGTAATGTTTATTTATTTTTGAGAGAGAGAAACACAGAACCTGAAGCAGGCTCCAGTTTCTTAGCTGGAGTTTCTTAGCTGTCAGCATAGAGCTCAATACAGGGCTCGAACAGATCAGATGAGCCATAAGATCATGACCTGAGCTGAAGTCAGAGGCTTAACCGATTGAGCCACCGGTGCCCCATGATTTTTTTTTTTTTTTTAATCTCTTAAACTGTCTTTTTTTAATCATTATACTTTGTATGTTTATCTAATTCTATTGTCTAATATCTAGTGTTTTTTGGTAATATTGTTTTATTTGTATTCTAATATACTGAAGGATAGTCTCTTGAACTCCAAGATGTCTAAAATACACTGCTTATGCTGAAGGAATTTTATTTCAATTTACCCCAGGGATTTTTGCCAAATTAAAACCTCTCATATGACAAATAAATATATACATATAGAAATTTCCCCATAATATATATTGTATATTCAAATACAGATGTGAATGTCACATGATATGTTAACACCTCAGGTTTTACTAATAACTGAGTTTTCTGGTACTGGTGGCTTTTGGAAAAACTTCAGGAGAGCAATAGCATTGTCACTAGACCTTGAAAAATGAGTAGGCATTAAGCCAATTTGTGTTGTATATCATTGGTGTGCTAAATAGGAAGCACTTGGCACTTTTTGTTGCCAGCAGAAAAAATAATTTATATGGTAGAGGTCAGAAATTCAGAATAAGAAAGATGTACAACACTATGACATATATTAAGGGGAAATTACCTAAAACCCTAATATTCCATGCTTCAATTTTAACCATTTCTTGGAAATAATTGTTCTTAATTTAAATACTCATGCTGTTATAATGTTTAAATTAAGGAAGTCTAGTGTTACTCCATTTGATCCTCATGCATAATTTCCATTAATGCTGATAAGTCCACTAAACTTTGATTGATGTTATATCTCATACTCAGGCCAATAGAAGAGCCTATTTTCAACAATGATTCCATAGTATATATTTCTATATACGTCACTTTGATGCCAAATTAACAAACATCATAATGTGTGATGCTAAGATCATAAAAGTCTAAAAAATGGAAAAAATAATAGTTGAATATATACATGGTAAAATTCTAACCGCAATAAATCACTGAAATAACAACCACTGTTAAGTTGGAGAGAACCCAAGAGTGCGCTTGTTAAATGTGTCATTGTTCTAATCTTGGTTCATCAGATTTCATTATGACAAAAAGATACTCATTCCGTGCCAAGAAATTTGATAGAAGTGAATAATAATTAGGCAAAAGGAATAAAACAAACAGATATGAGCTTATTTGAAGGAAAAAAACAAGTGCTAAAAAGTGGCAAATAAAAATAATTCTATTCATTGTTATTTTTTACCACAGTGAAAATCCGGTGTGTCCTGTTCAATGAGATAAACCTGAATTTTAAGTATTCAAGTGTCAGTATTCATTGTATTTCTGACTCTTCTGTAAATTCACACTTAAAAAGAAATTATATTGCTATTTATATACATTTTCAAAATCCTAATTAATATCACATTCATCATTTAGTAAATCAGTTTGTTTTTTATCTTTAACAATTGAAACTGCAAATATAGAAAGACACAGCTGTAATCGACTTTTGAATGAGTTTAAGGGTTAAAACGTACACAAAACATTATTTTCTGAATGACAGTTTAGGACATCTGTTAATTCCCTAAATTTTCATTAGTTTCATACAGTAAATCTATTGCTACTATTATATGTAACCACTGAGTTAGACACCTACCTTAAGATATATATGAATAATTATCTGGGTGGAGTGGCTAGAATAACTGGTTAATGCAGTTGACTAACTTGCTCATATCCATTCCTGCCTAGCATGTTAACATTGGCATATGGAATATAACTTTATCAGCAAGATAAAAGTGCTCTAAGATACTTAGATATCACTAATTAATTTTTTTAAGTTATAGAGATTATCTTTGAAATTTAAATATTAAGAGTCCAATGTAATGAATAAAGTATATGGGAATTGGTTTTCAAAGTTTGTTATTGTAGGTTAACAGAACTCAGCCAATATTGAAATGGATTTTTGTTAAACATAGTATTTATGCTAATGATGAATTAATTGCTAATTTAAAAATATAGCAGATCTATTTTTTATAATAGAGGGAGGATATGAATAGAAAAGTAAAACAAAACACAAATGTCAGGAGGAAAGAGAAGAATTTAAGAGTAAGTTAAGGAGGCAGAGACACTGGACATTCTGATGAAATGACGATTAGGACACTATCGTACATGCTTAATTCTCTCTCTCTCTCTCTTTCTCTCTTTCCCTCTCTCTTTGGTATGAGGGGTCTCTTTTAGCTTGTACTCATGGATTAAAACAAACAAAAAACTGTCACCAGAGAGAGCTGAGAGCACTTCAAAGGGGAAAAAAAATTACCTATTTTCAGTATGATCGAATCAAACTTCCTGTAGACACTTCTCTAACTTGACAAGCTCACACTAATATTGTAAGAAAGAAGATAGCATCAATGATAACCAAGAAGAAGGATAAGAACAAAGCAAGCTATTTGCCTTAAAATATTGACTTATGACCTTATTAATTAGTGTTGTGTTGCATTTGTGTAGGGATAGGGGAAAAAAAAACAATGAAAAAGCAAAATGATCTCAAGATAGATATATAAATACACATTTGATTTATTGCAGAGCTGGCCTTACAAATGACTGAGGAAATCAGGTTTGATTTTTACTGTAGATCATTCAGAAAAAATAGGGGCACCTGGGTGGCTCAGTCAGTTAAGCATCTGGCTTCAGCTCAGGCAATGAGCCACAGCTTGTGGATTCGAGCTCCATGTCGGGCTCTGTACTGACAACTCAGAGCCTAGAGCCCACTTGAGATTCTGTGTCTCCCTCTCTACCTGGCCCTCCCCAGTTCATACTCTGTCTTTGTCTCTGAAAAATAAACATTTAAAAAAATAATAAATAATTCCATGGTGTGGGGGGTAGTAAAAATTGTATGTTTTAGAAGGAGTACAGAGTTAATAATTTTAAGGATATTTTATGACACAGAGCTTACAAGTAATATAGGGCAAATTTTAATATAGTTGAATATTTAAAGAATTTATACATAAGATCTATAATGAAAAAGAAAACACACCAAATACTGCAAAAAAAGAATCAATATGCAATAAGATAATAGTAACCAGAATATAAGGTATATCTGAATTAGCAAGATATAAAAAAGTGACTATCAATAGAAAAGCATCAAGAATAGGCAGTTCACAGAAGATCAATAAGTGACCAATAAACATAAGCAAATAATAAAGAACTGTGGTAAAGGGCAAATACTAATATAATGTGCTTCCATGACAGTTGGTAAGATCTTGAGAGCGATGGTCTGACTGCAATTTCCCTTCTCTCTCTGCCTTCACGATTCCTCTGCTAAAAAGTCCTTATTATCAAATGGGACTTGTTCATGTCCTGCTTATCCCTGAGTTAGATTTGTCCTTCACCAGTCCTCAGAACTATGCAACCAAGCAGAAGATGCAACAGGTACCTCTCCCCCTTGATGCTAAAAAGTCTGCCCCCCACAATACCCCCTGGCTTGTTCACCCTGTTCCCAAGTCCAACACTCACCCATGTCACTCTGGATGACGTGTTGTGTCTCCCACAGTTCTGAGTTCATGTGATAAACTAGTAAACTAAAAAACTAGTCTTGATCTCCTCTTTCTAATGTCCAGTGTCATGAGTTAGACTATCCCTATAACCCCAAGGTGGAGTCCCTTCCTCACCAAAAGGGTGAACAAAAGGTTATGGAAACAGTGATACATAAAGCGACAATAAATATCTTATAAATTAGCCATTTTGATAAACCCTGGAAAAGCTGGGCAATAAGAAGTGTTAGGACTATAGGTGAGAAATGATAATCCTCTATTACAAGTAAAATCATTTTTCACAAGGCTTGAAAGATGAAGTTGCCCTATGGGGAGAGGGTGTGTGTGTGTGTGAGAGAGAGACTTTTAAAATGTGAAACAGCAGACAATTACAGAATACTTACACATGTTCAAAACTAGATAATTAAGTAAAACCAGAAACCAAATAGCCACCAGTAGCAGAATGAATAAATCTCGGCATGTTAATAAAATGTTGGTAAAATATTTATAGAATCTTATATATCAATGAAAACATCAGCACTCACCACAGGAATTTAAAAGCCAGTCTTCCTGAAAAATGAAGAGCTAGCAGAACATATTCTAAAATTTCCTTTATAACATGTAAAAACAAATTGTGTGTGAGCATGAGATACCTGTATGTGTAGTAAAACTAAACTCTAAAGAAGAGCAAGGATAATGGCTAGCACAAAAATGAGTGTAGAGACTTTCTCTGGAGGAGACAGAGGTCATTGGTTGAGATAGGCACAGGGGTGCACATGGATGGACTAGATAGTCTGTTCACCTAGCTCTACAGAAAAACTCATGTTCTTGAGTTTTCCAAGTGCATTGTCAGCTCTTTCTTTGAATATGTTCTATCACAGAAAAATACTTTGGTACAAATATCAGGATTTGTTCATCTTTTGTCTTTGAAGTGTATAGATACCGAAGTTTTATTTTTTATTGACTAGCATGTAGCATTATATTATGTAATATTATATTACACTATATATAATGTAAACCCCATTTTTTGTTTTTGTTGTTTTTTTCTTTTCTTTTGTAATACAGATACCTGGCTCAAGTTTTGATTACTGAGGCATCCACTGCAAAGAGGGTTATCCCTAATAAACACAGGGCCAGCCACATGACTAGATAAAAAGCCAGGCTGCCTCCCCTGACCAAGGTTAGAGATCCTGGTTGATTTCCATAGCTGATCATTTTGCCCACTTGTTTTCTTCTTTCCATGCTTTATTTTTTAAAATATTTATTATTATTTTTTTAAAGATAGGGACAGAGTGAGTGGCAGAGGGGCAGAGAGGAAAGGAGACACAGAATCTAAACAGGTTTCAAGCTCTGAACTGTCAGCACAGAACCCAAGATGGGGTTTGAACTCACAAACCGCAAGGTCATGACCTGAGTTGAAGTTGGATGCTTAACCAACTGAGTCACCCAAGTGCCCCATCCTCTTCCCGTGCTTTAAATTCTTGCTCTTAAGTTTTAAATTCACCAATAAAGTGAGTCTATAAAACCCTGGGTCCCCACTGTAGACCCAAATAAAAGCAGAACCTTTATATACTTGCCTGTCCTTACTCTACCTGTGACCTCGGTTTGTAGCCCACATATATTGTATAATTTCGAGGTCTCTTAAGTAATAAATATTTATTTTTCAAAGTTTCCTGATGGTTATAGCTGAAGGGTATCCTGCAATAATGAGAACCACAAAGGCTGATCCAGCCACACCATTGTTTATTGACAGGCTGAGATTGGTGTAAACCAGGTGTACAGTATAGTGATCTGACCTTTGGATACACTGAAAATTGATCACAGTAATAAGTCTGGTTAATATTAGTCATCACATAAAGTTACATTTTTTTCTTGCAGTGAAAACTTTTAGCAACTTTCAAATAAGCAATATGGTATTAACTATAGTCACCCTGCTATATGCTACATTTCATCCCCATGACTTCAACTCTTGACCCCACTCACCATTTCACCCACACTCCAAACCCTTTCTCCTCTTGCAACCACCAATCTCTTCTCTGAATCTATGAGTTTTGTTTTGTCATTTGTTTTATTACATTCTGCATATAAAAGCAATCATGTATTTGTCTTATTTGACTTATTTCATTTAGCATAGTATCCTCAAGGCCCATTCATGTTATGGCAAATACAAAAATATTTGTTTACAGATTTTTGTGTGGATAGGAGTTTCCAGTTCCTTTGGTGACATACTTTGTGGATGTAAGTTTCTAACTTCTTTGGTAACTGCTGTTATGGTAAGAGTATGATGAGTTCTTTAAGACCCAAATAGTCTTCCTAAGTGGTTGTACCGGTTTTGCATCTCTACCAGCAATGAATGAAAGTTGCTATTCCTCCACATCATTGCCAGAATTTGGTGTTGTCAGTGTCTTGGATTTTAGCCACTCTAATACGTACACAGAGGTAGCTCAGTAGTCTTGTCTTTTTTTTTTTTTTTTCCCCTTGAGGTAGCTCAGTGTTCTAATTTCCAATGCCCTAATGACATCAAACTGATTTTTAAAAATTGCTTGTTTTGCTATACTTATAGGGAAAATTGATCTGGTGTAAGAGTGTTTATTACAGCCAGAAGTAGAAGTCTGTCTGTATTACAGACAGACCATTTTTGGTATATTTTGGAGCTGTTTTAGGTCCCTCAGTTTGTCTAAAACATCTCTTCTAGTTCTCATTGTGCTACATAGATATGAAGTAAGATTAGCCTTTTGAATCATGTAGATTCAGTTAGATTTCCTTCAGGGTCTTTAAGATTTTCTGCCAGTTTTCTCCTAAAGAAAACATTGGAAATAATAAGCTTAATTACATTTAGTTTTTTTAAAATGTTTATTTTTGAGAGAGAGACAGAGACAGAGTATGAACAAGGGAGGGACAGAGAGAGAGGGAGACACAGAGGGAAACAGAATCTGAAGCAGACTCCAGGCTCTGAGCTATCGGTACAAAACCTGATGCAGGGAGCTCGAAATCACAAAATACGAGATCATGACCTGAACTAAGTCTGATTCTTAACTGAAAGAGCCACTCAGGTGCCCCCAGCTTGATTACATTTGTTAATATCATTGTTAAATCTTTCTCTAAATTATAATAACACTTAGAATTTTCTGAATTTACAAGACCGTGATTTATTTCTCTTGTAGTCAATGACAGGACCTCTTTAAAAGGAGTATGTTTCAAGTTGGGTGATAGTTTTGTAATCTTATAATTTTAATTTTGTGTCCTATATAATTTTTAGTGAGAAGAATTAAGGAAAATAGCAATATATTATTTTTATAACTGGACTATAGGAAAGTAGTAGGTTTGAAATAAATTTCTAAAGGGCATCAAACACTGAAGAATAAATTTTGCTGACTTACAAAGGAATGCCACTGGCTCTTAAAAAATACTGGAGTCTAAAGATACCTAGTTAAGAGAAAATCAGACATACAAAATTTTTCCTTATGGGAAAAATATTTTTTCTATTTAAAATGAAATGCAAATGTAAAGTAGGGAAACTTATGCAGTATTTGAAAACTGTCTTCACCGCTAGCACCTAAATTGGGCTCTTAATGTTGTTGTCATTGCTGGTTACTGAACTAAGTTCTGATGTATAGCAGATCCTAACCACACCAGGTACCGAGCTGACCATGAAATATTTTGTTAGGTTATTTATAAGTAATCTAGACAAAAAATAATACACATATTAAAATACATGCAGTATATTCTTTTAGATATTGGTTTACTTTTGTGTTCTGTTAAAGTATTTTTATTTCTTCTCTGGCTTTTCTTTTGATGTTAATTTATTTAGAGAGAGAGCATGAGCTGGAGAAAAGCAGACGGAGAGGGGGAGATAAAGAATCCCACGCAGGCTGCATGCTCAGCATAGAGCCTAGTGTAGGGCTTGATCTCAGGATCATGAGATCATGACCTGGACAGAGATCAGGAGTTGGACATTTAACCGACTGAGCCACCCAGGCTCCCCTCTAGCTTGTGTGTGTGTGTGTGTGTGTGTGTGTGTGTGTGTGTGTGTGTGTGTGTGTGTGTGTGTAATGTTTGTTTAGAGAGTGAGAGACAAATTGCACGAGAGAGAGCGCATGCACATGTATGAGCAGGGTACGGGCAGAGAGAAAGGGAGAGAGAGAATCCCAAGCAGGCTTCATGTTGTCAGTGGACAATTCAGGACCATGAGATCATGACCTGAGCCAAGATCAAAAGTCAGGTGCTTAACTGACTGTTCCACTCAGGTGCCCCTGGCTTGTGCTTTTTAAACAAAGTGAAGAGTCTAGGTTTGCCTATAAGTACATAAATTGAAATTTAATTCAAGAATGATTCATTAAAATAATTTGTTTTCATTTCCATTATAAGAAATATTGCTTTAAATTAATCTGTGTTGCATATTTTTCTCACATGTAAAAATAGCATATGTGACTACATGCATATACAGTTTAGCATATTACTATAAAAATAATATAAGAATAATATATACTATTTTTAGCTATCTGCTGTTAGATTTCCTTACTTGAATATTTATCTGAATTATTAGGATATGCAAAAGCATGTACAAATCGTTTTAATTTAGAGAGAAAAGCAAATAATCATGAAATATGTATGGAAGGTTAACAGAAAAAGAAGATTCTAAACCTAGAGACATGTATGTCCTAATTCATTCATATTTGAACATTATTTTAGTGTCCTACTCAAAATGTGATCTCACCATTTACCTCAGTCAGTACTGATCATATTTATTCAGTGAAATTATATTTTCTAATTTGCATCTAGATGTGACCATGATACCAAAATTTGGACAATGGTATAAGTGTGAATACACATATATTACTTCTTCCGTTGGAACTTCAGCTGTTATATTGAACTGTCAAGGCAAGAACTTTGTGTTAAGAATGGGCAGCAACTAAGAGTCTGAGAACTGAAGAATATCATGGAGTTGTCATGCCAAACCTAAACTGACAATATTTAAATTATATTGTTATATTGGTTTTTTTATTTAAAACCAGCTCTTTGGATTATGTTTTGTAATATGTAGCTGGAAAGCCTGACAGGTGACATTTTAAAATGTGTTTGAATATTTAAAATGTGTTTGAATATTCTAGAAGTTCAGTTTCCATATCTGTTAACTTGAGGTAGAAATACCTTCTCTGCCTAACTTATAATATTGTGATAAAAAATGAATAAATAAATCCTACACAATTAACAAAAATCAAAAACTGTACAGCTTCTAAAGAGATCGTTGAGCAATTGCCATTTTCCAAAATTACCCTAGACAAGTCAAGTAATAAAGGAGTGAAGTAATTAATGTCGGATTTATTCCAATGGTCCTGAATCTGCTTCCTGACAGATACATGTCTTTCAATTATATTGGTATTGTTTTCTACTAGCAGGTATTACAGTGCTCTTTCAATTAAATCTAAGAAGTGTGGAATGAGATGTGAGAGAAAAAATAATTTGTGAAAGTGAATGTCTGTTTATTTACTAAGAAGATTCACATACACAAAAACATACATACACACGTAATCTTTATATGTAATTGTGGATTACACACAATTTATGTGCGTAATTGTGGGATTTTAGAAATAAGTCAAAATATACTTCATAAGTGTAGATAAGACTTTTATTAGTGTAATCTGATTTCTTCAATCTGAGATGTTTGGAACAATATGATTTTGGAGAAAACAGTATGAGTCTCTTTAGAGGATTGTTTGATCCTTGACCCTGGAAAGAAAAAACACTGTTTTAAATGTGAGTGACAATTGAAGTTATAAGTGAAACTGAAAACTAATGGATAGGCTGACCAGAATAGAAAAGGATCAGGTTTGAATTGAGGCTAAAATACTACTTATAGAACACGCTCTCTGGAAGCTACTTTTTTAGTGACCTGTAAGTTAAAGAAGATCGTCCATGCATTTTTACAAGCTCTGTTTCATGAAAACATTTGAAATGTCCCTGGTATTCTACATTAAACATGTCCCTCAGTTCTTTTCAGGCTCCTGCACAGTCACTACCTCTAGAAAGTGTTTGGAATACTTTTAAGTCACTTGACATTAGGACTTTAATAATGGTTGCTTTTAAGCAAATATCTGATCCAAGTACATTTCCTGTAAAGGCTGCAGAAGATGAAGCTCTAAAGTAGATATTAGACCTTCATGAAAAAGCAAAGATGTAGCCAGAGTAGTCCTTGAAGACTGAACCCATCTGCCCCTGTCTTTGTGTACCTCCATGGGAATCAGTGGCACAGAAGGAGTTGATGCCAATGAGTATTTGAGAAACATGCTTACCTGCTGAGAAAAGCCTGAAGACACCTTTATACATCTCCACCTCCAACTGATGTATCTACAGAAATGTGGCTTATAAAGGGCAAAGAGACTTAAACTGCTTTATGAGCAGTGGTTTGAATTTTAATAGCATCATTAGGCCATGGTGTGTGACTTATTGTCACTTTAAAATGTGCATTATAAAAAAAATCAAAAGCTAATAGAAGTGTTAGTTAGGTGATAACTTCATCCATAGAAGGTCAGATGTAAGAGTATAGCAAATTGACAGGTTAATTGTTCTCATTAAGCATACAGGTTATCTTAAATTTGTATTATTAATATAACCTTCAGAGGAAAATTGTCCTGAGCATCTTAACAGCAACCCTTGCTGTTTTTTTTCTTTTTAATTGTTGTTTTAGTCTTTCACATTATCATGTGAACAAATGAGGAAGAAAATGTGTTTGATGTTTTATTCAAATGTTCTATAGGATAAAATAATTGCAAGTGCTCTGTTTAAAACACATACCAAGGTAATGTTACTGGAGTCAAGAATTTGTGGAAGACTCACACAACCCTTAGGAATTGTAGGATTGAGAAGTGAATATGAACAGAAAATGATGGTTAATAGCAATGAGAAATTAACCTCAAAAGGTAGCTATTCTTTACTGGAAGAAAAGAATCATGAGAATATGGATACTAATTTGCTGCATAGAATTACTAAAGTCAAAGTGATGGGTTTTGACGCACAGTGCTGATGAGAGGTATTTTGTAAGCACTGCAGTAAAAGATAATTTTCTGGAATGTGCAGCGGGCTAGCAAGGAGATGTAAAAAAACAAAAACAAAAACAAAAGCTCTTTCAATGATGGATGCTAGATCTAAATTAAATCTTTCTCTGTAGAAGAAATTGCTCTCTTTTTCACATTGGTGCCAGAATGATGTAGCCCAGAGCTGGCACGAGAATATTCTTGTGGAATCCATCTCTTTTTTTCACAGCCCAGATGAGCTGTTAGTTGCTTCTGTTGACAGTACATATAGATTCTGATTAAGCTACCTCAACTACTTAAGTTGGCTTTCCTCTGGCTACCTTACAATGCCCTGGTTAATTGGTGAGAGGTTTAGAAATATCACAAACCATAATAGACGGGAATAAAAATGCTTTCCCAAAACTCTCTTGTTAGACATTGAATTATACCTTTTTTATAAGCCTTTGTTGCAAAAAGACATACTCAAGTACATACACAGTAGAAAGAATGGGCTCATGCAAAAGGTTAAAAAAAGAAAATGGAATCCAGACATGTAGATAGAGATATCTCCTGTAACAGAAAGCAATGAAGGAAGGTATCCCAAGGATGGTAGGGGAAGTCGTAGACCTGACATGTAAAACTGCTGAGTTTGACTTTTATAAACTGATGAAATCAAAATCTAATGAATATTTGTAAATAAATTGAAACTAATTTTATGTAAAATCTAAATATGTATCTTTGTATTTCTAGTAACTTTATCATTTTGTTCAGAGCATTCATACTTAAGAATGAAAGTTCAATGAAAAGTTATATAGATTTAGATATTCCAATTAAGGTATCAAGATTTTACTCCCATTGTCAGAGTTTTTCTTCCTTGTTTCACATGCAATGAAGTTGAAAGCTCATTAGAATACTTGGGGAAGTGTATTTAGGAGGTCCTGTTTTTACCCCCAGGGCATCTTTTAGGGATATTTGGTAATATAGATTAAGTTCAGTCTCTAATCCAGTTTCTACAGTTGCAAAATAAAGGGGTAAAGAATCCGAGGTTTACTGATTACATAGAATGTTCAAGTACATTCCATTTAATTAGTAGATATTTTCAGTCAAAAAATATATATTCAGTTAAAAATTATCTAAAAATTAGATCCTATTAGTCTTATTTTAAATAAGAAAAAAGTTAGATTCAAAGATGTTACATAATTTGCCTATAGGCTTCAGGTCTAACTCCAGTCTAACTTTAAAGGTTAATACTTTTTTGTGTCTAGAAGGGTTGTGCTAGACCAGTTGTATGTTCTTTTCTAGTTCAAAATGCCCAAGGATTAGTGTTATATGCTCAATTGTGACTGATGATTAGATCTGACTTACACTTACTAATGAGTCTGGATCCTTTTAATATAGGGGACGTAACCTGCTTTTTGATGATGGTAATGTCTAAATTGGACAGATAAATGCCAAACCAAAATGGCTAAAAAATAACTGTCAAGCTCAAGCTGTGAGGAGTAACTGAAACTCTCAAACACTGATGAATTTCCATGTTCAAGTTGAACATGTGTATGATCTCTTACCTCATAACTCTATGCATATGTGTGAGAATGTTCAAAGCCATATTTCTATGAAATTACATGCACAAAAATTCAAGACGGAATATATATTTAAATATAATGGCATCACAAAAGAGTAATTCTAAATCACGAAGGGGAGAAGACATTTTCAGCCACGATTGATAAAGTTCAAACTGCCATCAGAAGTAGAATGGATCATAGTGCCTGGGTGGCTCAGTCAGTTAAGTGTCTTGGTTTTGGCTCAGGTCATGATCCCACAGTTGGTAGGTTGAGCCTTGTGTTGGGCTCTGTGCTGACAGTGTGGGGCCTACTTGGATTTTCTCTCCCTCTCTCTACCCCTCACTCACCTGCTTTTTCTCTCAATAATTTTTTTTTAAATGTTCTATTTATTTCTAGGAGAGAGAGTGAGAGAGAGAGACAGCGTGAGCAGGGGAGGGTCAGAGAGAGAGGGAGTCACAGACAGAAACAGGCTCCAGGCTCTGAGCTGGCAGTCAGCACAGAGCCCGACGTGGGGCTCGAACCCACGAACCGCGAGATCATGACCCAAGCGAAAGTCGGACGCTTAACGGACTAAGCCACCCGGGCGCCCCAAAATAAATTTTAAAAATTAGAATGAATAAATCAGACTATATTAGCACTATAGGACAGTCTAGTTTAATTACAGTAATGTACTACCTATATAAGACAACGTGGATTAATCGTACAAACTTGAATATAAGTCATACAGAGAAATCTATAGGATTGTGGTTAAGTGCAAAATCAGACAATTCTGAAATACAGTGTTAGAATTCAGGAAAGTGGTTATTTTGAGTAGGGAATTGATATTGATCAAAAATGCAAGAAGGCAACTCTGTGTGTTCCTGCCAATGTGTTTTTTCTTCTTTTGTAGTGTGAAACACTTGTTCACTTTGAAAATTCATTGAAATCCATGTTTATGAGTCATTTGTATTTGTACATAGATTATAATTTACACTTTATTTTTTTTTAATTTTTTAAATGTTTTATTTATTTCTAGGAGAGAGAGAGAGAGATACAGCGTGAGCAGGGGAGGGTCAGAGAGAGAGGGAGTCACAGACTCTGAAACAGGCTCCAGGCTCTGAGCTGGCAGTCAGCACAGAGCCGGACGCGGGGCTCGAACCCACGAACCGCAACATCATGACCTGAGCGAAAGTCGGACGCTTAACCGACTAAGCCACCCGGGCGCCCCTAATTTACACTTTATAAATTTTAAAATAAGTCACTAAGTAAAAATAAAAAGTTAAATGAACCAGTACAGTTACTTTTTAAACCTAGGGTAAAGATCACCAAACAGTATTATTTATCTCCCAAATCCTGCATGAATGACTTAACTCCTCTATACCCCACGACTTGTCTAGAGTAATTTTGACAAATGTCAATTACTCAAGGATCCCTTCAGGCACTGGATCATTGAGCTTTAAGTGGAAACTTTTTATTTAGTTCATAAATCTTGGGCTATTTTGATAGTGACTACGTGAAATTCAGTTAAAAAAATGAAAGTATCTTCTCATTAAGTATGTATTTTTTATGTGGTTTCTCTATTTGAAGAAAGGCCTTATGTTTTGTCACATCTTGAAAAGAGTTTGGTTGCATGTCAGAAAAACATGGTTATCATTTGAAAAGTATATTTTTATCGAAAAAATGTTTTTCAACCTCTACTCTTTTGAAGTTCAGTTTCAGGTGTTCTCTTCCCCAGACTTACCATTTCATATTTTTTACTGTGTCGCACTATACTCTTGCCCAGAGAGCTTTGACCTGATACCGCTACTGGTCCCTTTGGTTTTTTGTTGTTTTAGTTTCTTTTTTCCCCCCAGTCATTTCATGGTCTGCGTTATTTTCATCTCTTCAGAGTTTCACTGTTTTATATTCCTTTGCCAACAAATTTTGCTTTTCTCCATTACTCTTCTCTGTGATTCACTTACCAAATTAACCTCTTTTACCTCCCATTAACTGAAATCAGAGACCTGCCTATGGATAACACAGATATTATCAGTGATGCTAAAAAACAGTAGAGAATATTTAGTTAAAATACTTCACATTTCTGTAATTGTTAGCTCTCTCTGTTTCCTGTCTTCCTGGCCAGCATTCAGCTTATTAATAGCAAACTGTCTGTCTCCAGTTTTTCCGATTCTTTTCTAGGATCACTGTAGTCCTATTGCCCCTTGTCCTTGAATTTTGTTTCTTATTATGAATCTGTGCACCTCTATGAATTACCAAGTCTTCGGGAGCAGTGTCTTCCAAGTTTCTGATTGTAATGTAACTATATGCTGATGGCATCCACCTTTTGGAATGCCCCGAGACCACTGTTGGGTGCTAGTGTTTTACATGGGAAAGGGTCTCCGTAAAGAGTGGTGAGGATAAAATGAGAGAAGGATGAGAAAGAAGGCAAAAAAGTGCATTATCAGGTGTTACAACAATGAGCAACTGGAGAAAAATTCTGTGAGCCACTGCTGAAGAGTCAGTAGGATGCATGACTCAGTCATATAACCAGAGAGGTTATATGTAATTCAGCTGCAACAAAGTAGGTGTATTTGTCCACCGGTAAGGACTTCTAAAGTTAATGCCCCAGTACTTTCAGCCTACTTGCAGTCAGAGCAGAGTACACTGTCAGAATTTTCAGCCCAAACCAGTAAGTACTGGTAGCTAGAAGTTGGGCCTGTATTCATGGAAATACAAGTGGAGGGGATGTGGATGGTTCAGAGGCAGGATCTTTGCTCTTCAGAGCCAGTCATGTACCACATATCAAGTCTATAGTGTACTTTTACAGTTTCTGTATAGTGGGTATGAATAACTTTAAAAAGACAAAATTTATTGAGTGAATCAACATCTCTGTCGATTGATGAAGTTGGTTCCAAGTCAGTAATCAGTGGCCATCATCATCATCTTCCGCCCATTCTAGAGCTGCTTCCACCCATTCTTTACTGTCAGCGGCCCCACACCTGGCTTAATGGGCAACCTAGATCTTTATCCCTGGGCTCTAAGCTCCCAATTAGAATGTTATGTCAGGCTATCAGTGCTGCAACTTCATAGTCCAGCACAAAGTCATGGAATCCACTAAATTTAAAAGATTACTCTCACTGCTCACATTTTGTGGCAGGAACACTCCTTTATAATAATTAAAAAAAATCATTTCTCTTGGCTCAAAAGTAACTCCTTTCTTTACCTACATGCTTAGTTTCATAAGAGCAGTTGCTTTGATTTTAGTAAACTTCATGCTATGTCCAGTGGTATGTGGTCCCAGAACATTTCTAGAAACCAGCACCTTTAGATATTCCAGGAGGAAGTAAGGACTGTGAGTGATGGTGAGGAAGGTCACCTCTAATTCTATCCTTTGTTCCCAGTGATCATCGAGGTTACCAATGTGAACATCCAGATTCAGATTCCGTAGTTTTGAGGTAGAGCCTGTGACTGAGTCCCTAGTATGGACAGTAAGTAGCTAGGCTGTAGGTCATCTGTAGCACTTACCTCTTATTTCCAGCAAATATGATCCTTGCTGTTTGGAGGTGATCTAAATAATTCCAGAATGCCTTCTTGAAAATTTGCTTTCTGGAGCCATGATAGAATTCTTACTCTTCTCAACTTTCCATTCCTAGTCAGTCAGCAGGGCTATGGATCCATGTCTTTTATCTCGCAAATGTTAGCTTGGAATCTTGTCATTTCTTTGCTGGCTTTTGCCACGACCAGTACATCTGCCTCTTGCCTCAGAATTGTCACAGTGCAATCAATTTTCTACACTGCATATGTACACATCTTTCTGAATTATAGTTTTTATCATATTCCTGAAGAATACCCCCTGGAACATGTCCAAACTGTCCCTCATGGCTGACAGGAACCCTATTTATGCCCCAGTTTCCTTGTATTTCACAACATTTAGAACTCATTTCTGCTCATGATTCTTATTTGTTAATCATTGATTCTAGGAAGAGATGTATTTATGAATGATAATACAGAATATCTGAGAAAACAAAGATACCATAAAATAAATTTCACGTAAATTTATCTTGTTAAAATTAATAGGAGCACTTAATATTCAAATCACATCACTTGTTACGGAATATATGAGTAAAATCTAAATGTTAATTCTATTTTATAAGAAAAAGAGACCAACATTAAATGAACTTAAATTATCCTTACTTACACTAAAAATATAAAGTTAAATCATTAGCTAAAGTCATATATCCAGTGAATTATAAATTATTTAAAAAATCCTGTCATGCTACAAATTCAACTTCGTTTACAATGTTTCCTTTAGGTGAAAATGATATATTTTAAGAGTTTCTTTGCCTTACGTATTGCCATAGTTCTAGACAGTGTCTGAGAATATAGATGAGATATTTAAACTTCTTTTTTTTTATTTACAAATAGTTTATTGTCAAATTAGTTTCCATATAACACCCAGTGCTCATCCCCACAAGTGTCCTCCTCCATGCCCACCCCTCCTCCCCCCCAATCCACCAGTCCTCAGTTTTTGTCAGCATTCAAGAGTCTCTCATGGTTTGCCTCTCTCCCTTTCCCCCACCATTTCCGCCCTTCTTCTCCCACTTGGTCCTCTGATAAGTTCCTCCTAATCCTCCTATACGTGCACACATATGATATTTGTCCTTCTCTGCCTGACTTATTTCTCTCAGCATAACACCCTCAAGGTCCATCCACGTTGCTACACATGGCCAGATTTCATTGTTTCTCATTGCCCTGTAGTATTCCATGGTATAGATAAACCACATCTTCTTGATCCATTCATCTGTTGATGGACACTTAGGCTCTTTCCATGTTTAGCTATTGTGGAGAGTGCTGCTATGAACATTGGGGTCCATGTGCTCCTATGCATCAGCATTTCTGTATCCCTTGGGTAAATTCCTAGCAGTGCTATTGCTGGGTCATAGGGGAGTTCTATTGTTAGTTTCCTGAGGAACCTCCACACTGTTTTCCAGAGGGGCTGTACCCGTTTACATTCCCACCAACAGTGTAGGAGGGTGCCCGTTTCTCCACATCCTCGCCAGCATCTAGAGTTCTCTGATGTGCTCATTTTAGCCACTCTGACTGGCGTGAGGTGGTATCTCAGTGTGGTTTTGATTTGTATTTCCCTGATGAGGAGGGATGCTGAGCATCGTTTCATGTGTCTGTTGGCCATCTGGATGTCCTCTTTGGAGAAGTGTCTGTTCATAGCTTCTGCCCATTTCTTCACTGGGTTGTTTGTTTTTCGGGCGTGTAGTTTGGTGAGTTCCTTGTAGATTCTAGATATCAACCCTTTATCTGATATGTCATTTGCAACTATCTTTTCCCATTGCGTTGGTTGCCTATTAATTTTCTGGGTTGCTTCCTTTGCTGTACAGAAGCTTTTAATCTTGAGGAGGTCCCAACAGTTTATTTTTGCTCTTGATTCCCTTGCTTTTGGGGATGTGTCAAGTAAGAAGTTGCTGCGGTGGAGGTCAAGGAGGTTGTTTCCTGCTTTCTCCTCTAGGGTGTTGATAGTTTCCTGTCTCACGTTCAGGTCCTTTATCCATTTTGAGTTTATTTTTGTGCATGGTGTGAGAAAATGATCTAGTTTCATTCTTCTGCATGTTGCTGTCCGGTTCTCCCAACACCATCTGTTAAAAAGGCTGTCTTTTTTCCATCGGATATTCTTTCCTGCTTTGTCAAAGATTAGTTGGCTGTATACTTTGGGGTCCACTTCTCAGTTCTCAATTCTGTTCCATCGGTCTATGTGTCTGTTTTTGTGCCAATACCATACTGTCTTGATGATGACAGCTTTGTAGTAGAGGCTAAAGTCTGGGATGGTGATACCTCCCGTTTTGGTTTTATTTTTCAGGATTACTTTGGCTATTCGGGGTCTTTTGTGGTTCCATACAAATTTCTGGATAGTTTGTTCTAGTTTTGAGAAGTATGCTGGTGCAATTTTGATTGGAATTGCATTGAATGTGTAGAGTGCCTTAGGTAGTAATGACATCTTAACTATATTTATTCTTCCTATCCATGAGCATGGAATGTTTTTCCATTTCTTTGTGTCTTCTTCAACTTCCTTCATAAGTTTTCTATAGTTTTCATCATACAGATCTCTTCTTTACTTGGTTAGGTTTATTCCGAGGTATTTTATGGTTGCACAATTTGTGCAATTGTGAATGGGATCAGCTTCTTGATTTCTCTTTCTGTTGCTTCATTGTCGGTGTATAAAAATGCAACCGATTTCTGTGCAACGCTTGATTTTGTACCCTGCAACTTGGCTGAATTCTTGGATCAGTTCTAGTAGGCTTCTGGTGGAGTCTGTCGGGTTTTCTATGTAGAGTATCATGTCATCTGCGAAGAGGGAAAGTTTGACTTCCTCTTTGCCAATTCTGATGCCTTTGATTTCCTTTTGGTGTCTGACGGCTGATGCTAGGACTTCCAGCACTATGTTAAACAGCAGTGGTGAGAGTGGGCATCCCTGTCGTGTTCCTGATCTCAGGGGGAAAGCTCTGAATTTTTCCCCGTTGAGGATGATGTTAGCTGAAGGCTTCTCATAGATGGCTTTGATGATGTTTAAGTAGGTTCCTTCTATCCCAACTTTCTCAAGAGTCTTTATTAAGAAGGGATGCTGTATTTTGTCAAATGCTTTTTCTGCATCTATTGACAGGATCATATGGTTTTTATCTTTTCTTTTATTGATATGATGGATTACATTGATTGTTTTGTGAATGTTGAACCAGCCCTGTAACCCAGGAATGAATCCCACTTGATCTTAGTGGATGATTCTTTTTATATGCTGCTGGATTCGATTTGCAAGGATCTTGTTGAGGATTTTGGCATCCGTATTCATCAAGGATATTGGCCTGTAGTTCTCTTTTTTTGCTGGATCTCTGTCTGGCTTGGGAATCAGAGTGATGCTAGCTTCGTAAAATGATTCTGGGAGTTTTCCTTCGATTTCTATTTTTTGGAATAGCTTGAGAAGAATTGGGATTAATTCTGTTTTAAATGTCTGGTAGAATTCCCCAGGGAAGCCATCAGGTCCAGGGCTCTTATTTGTTGGGAGATTTTTGATTACTGATTCGATTTCTTCACTCGTTATGGGTCTGTTCAGGTTTTCTATTTCTTCCCGTGTGAATTTTGGTAGTGAGTGTGTGTTTAGGAATTTGTCCATTTCTTCTAAGTTGTCCAATTTGTTGGCATATAATTTTTCATAGTATTCCCTGATAATTGCTTGTATTTCTGAAGGGTTGGTTGTAATAAGTCCATTTTCATTCATCATTTTGTCTATTTGGGTGCTCTCTCTTTTCTTTTGGATAAGTCTGGCTAGAGGTTTCTCAATTTTGTTTACTTTTTCAAAAAACCAACTCTTGGTTTCATTGATCTGTTCAACGGTTTCTTTGGTCTCTATGTTGTTTATTTCTGCTCTAATTTTTACTATTTCTCTTCTTCTACTGGGTTTAGGGCGTTCTTGTTGCTCTGCCTCTAGTTCCTTTACGTGAGCTGTTAGATTTTGGACTTGGCGCTTTTTCTAATCTCTTGAAATAGGCCTGGAGAGCAATGTACTTTCCTCTTAGGACTGCCTTTGCCGCATCCCATAGATTTTGAATTGTTGTGTTTTCATGTTCATTTGTTTCCATATATTTTTTAATTTCATCTCTAATTGCCTGATTGGCCCATTCATTCTTTAGAAGGGTGTTCTTTAACCTCCATGTTTTTGGAAGTTTTCCAGACTTCTTCCTGTAATTGATTTCAAGTTTCAAAGCATTGTGATCTGACAGTGTGCTTGGTATGATCTCTATTCTTTTATATTTATTGAGGGCTGCTTTATGTCCCGGTATGTGATCTATCTTGGAAAATGTGCCATGCGCACTTGAGAAGAAAGTAAATTCCCTGGCCTCAGGATGTAAAGTTCTGAAAATATTCGTCAGGTCCATCTGGTCCAATGTGTCTTTCAAGTCCATTATTTCTTTAGTGATTTTCTGTCTGGTTGACCTATCCATTGCTGTAAGCGGAGTATTAAAGTCCCCTGCTTTAGCACATTCTTATCTATAAGCTTGTTTCTGTTTGTGATTAATTGTTTTAGATATTTAGGTGCTCCCATATTCAGTGCGTAGACATTTATAATTGTTAGATCTTCCTGATGGATGGACCCTGTAATTATTATGTAGTGCCCTTCTTCATCTCTTGTGATTGTCTTTATTTTAAAGTCCAGTTTGTCCGATATAAGTATCGCTACTCCGGCTTTCTTTTGATTTCCTGCAGCATGATATATATTTCTCCATCCCCTTACTTTTAATCTGAAGGTATCTTCGCTTCTAAAATGAGTTTCCTGTAGACAGCATATAGATGGATTTTGTTTTTTAATGCATTCTGCTACCCTATGTCTTTTGATTGGAGCATTCAGCCCATTTACATTGAGTGTTATTATTGAAATATGTGGGTTTAGAGTCTTTGTATCTTTGTAGGGTTCATGTTTGTGGTGGTGTCTCTGGAATCTTTGTTCCTTGCAACCTTTCCTTCAGAGCATCCCCCTCAGGATTTCTTGTAGGGCTGGCTTCGTGGTGACAAATTCTTTCAATTTCTGTTTATTTGGAAAGGTTTTTATGTCTCCTTCTATTTTGAATGACAGGCTTGCTGGATAGAGGATTCTTGGCTGCATATTTTTACTGTTCATCACATTGAAGATCTCCTGCCATTCCTTTCTGGCCTGCCACGTTTCAGTAGATAGGTCTGTCACCACTCTGATAGGTTTCCCTTTGTATGTGAGGGCCCTTTTCTCCCTAGCTGCTTTCAAAATTCTCTCTTTGTCCTTGTATTTTGCCATTTTGACTATGATATGTCGTGCAGAAGATCGATTCATGTTACGTCTGAGAGGAGTCCTCTGAGCCTCTTGTATTTCCACATTTACTTGCTTCCCCAGGTCGGGGAATTTCTCTGCTATAATTTGTTCCAGGACTCCTTCAGCACCTTTCCCTCTCTCTTCCTCTTCTGGGATTCCTATGATATGGATATTGTTGTGTTTGACTGTGTCGCTGAGCTCTCGAATTCTTCTTTCCTGTTCCTGGATCCAGTTTGTCTCTTTTATTGTCAGCTTCTTGTTTTTCTATAATGGTGTCTTCTAAATCACTTATTCTCCTTTCTGCCTCTTCAATCCGTGCATTGGAGGCCTCTAATTTATTGTGTATCTCATTTATCACATTTTTTCATTCTTCATGCCTATTTTTATTTTCCATTCTGTCTGTAGCCATAGTTTCTTTGATGTCCCCTATGTTTTTTTCAAGTCCAGCTATTAATTTTACCATTATTATTCTAAAATCTTGTTCAGTTATGCTGCTGGTATCTGTTTTGAGCAGTTCATTAGCTGTCATTTCTTCTTGGAGTTTCTTTGGAGGAGAGGTCTTTTGTTTCGTCATTTTAGTTAGCTTTCCGGCTTTTGTTGGTTTTAAAGACCTGTTATGCTCTCTGTTTCTATGAGCGCTGCTATATCCAAGAAGAGTCTTTGACTTTCCAGGGCCTATCCTTTCAGAGATTGTTTTTTGAATTGGTATCCCTTGGTCTCTCTTGTTGGGACCTTAGTTATTTTATTTTCCTATTCGTAGTGATATTTGGGACTCTCCACCTTGTGTACTCTAGCTTGTTTCTTGAGGTAGCCCTGGAAAAGAAAACAGACAGACAAACACACAGGGAGCAGGAGCACACAAATGCACAGGCTGATTCAACTAACATGCAAAGCGAGAGGGAAAACGAAAAAGTTAATAGAAAAGACGGAGGAGGGTGGGCGAATAATAGGGAGCATAAAATACATAAAAGGGTCAAAAAGGGGAAAAGGAAAGGAAAAAACAAAACCGATGGACAAAGAACGGTTTAAAGCATATACCTGGATTTCCCAGCTACAGTTAAATAGCCGTGTGTATGCAGTGGTGGTTGAAGAGCATAGAGAAAAAGAGAGAAGGCAGGGCGAGACAAGGCAGATTTGGAAATAGAATGAACAGGCAGAAGGGATAAGAAGCTTTTTTCAAAGAGGTAAAGGGTAGAATATGGTTGGATAGGTGAGAGAAGAATGCTGGAATTATCCAGAGAAACTATATAGTCTAATTACTCCTGAGAGAAATAGCTGAAAATGTCGGTAGGTGTAGAATTTACATTTACAGAATGGACTCGTTGTGATTGTTTAAGCAAGCTGGCGACCAGAGTTAATCAGGTCAGTGTTTTGGGGAAAAAAGCGAGAAAAGAGAAAGAAGAAGAAAAAAAGAAAAGAAAGGGAAAAAGGAAAGAAAGAAGAAAAAAAAGGAAAAAAAAAGGAAAAAAGAAAGAGAAGAAAAAAAGGAAAAAGAAAAGAAAAAGGCAGGAGGGCACCTCTCAGGCAGGGATGGGTGTGGCATGATCCGATGCCTCAGGCGGGGGTTCTGCCTTGGCGATTGTGGGGAGGAGAGTGAGGGTGCTCCAGTCCCTTCTTGAACCCTGTGCTTCAGTTCGCTTTTTTTTTTTTTATTGGCGTGTCAACTACCTGTTCCGGGGACGCAGCTGAAGTTGGTTGCACTCTTCAACCCTGGCCAGTTCCAGTCTCCAAATCCCAGTCCACACGCCCCGCTGAAGTTGCCTTAGACACAGCGTCCCAGCCAACCCCCTCGGGCTATTCCAGGCTCCCTTCTGAGCTTTGGGGGCGGAGTCAGAATCGCTGCTTCCTTCTCTGGGTCGGGCTGGCACGCATGCGCGGGGGCTTGCCTGGGGGTCTGCGTAGCCCGAGCCCGCTGGAGTGAGGAAAACCGGGTCCCTCTATGGCTCGTCACCCGAAACACGAACTCACAGGCAAATTTCCCAGTTTTTTGCTCTTTGCCTTCCCTCTCGAGTTCCAGCCAGCCAGGAGCGCAGACGCCCTGTGTCTGCGCGTCTCTTTCAGGGGTCCCAGCCGCCCTGGAGCTACAATGGCGGCAGGCGCGCCGCCTCTGGAGTGATGAAAACCGGGTCTCTCTATGACTCGTCATCCGAAACACGAACTCACAGGCAAATTTCCCAGTTTTTAGGGCTTTGCCTTCCCTCTTGAGTTCCAGCCAGCCAGGAGCGCGGACGCCCGGTGTCTGCGCGTCTCTTTCAGGGGTCCCAGCCGCCCTGGAGCTACAATGGTGGCAGGCGCGCCGCCGCTCTGAAAAACGAGATATTTAAACTTCTAATCAAGTATACTTTCTACCGTACATTGAAGCCTCAAGTTTTTGCCATGACCTAGTTTATTACACCCTTGATCTATTTAGTATATGTATGGAATTACACATTTTCCAAAAAAATACATTAGCTTTA
Organism: Proteles cristata cristata; assembly: GCA_017311185.1. Classification (NCBI taxonomy): domain Eukaryota; kingdom Metazoa; phylum Chordata; class Mammalia; order Carnivora; family Hyaenidae; genus Proteles; species Proteles cristata. The sequence continues at coordinate 1,165,434 of JAESUZ010001400.1, forward strand.
TATATTCACGGTTTCCTATGTTTTCAGTAACATGAGTTCAATACCAATATACTTTCCTTAAACATTTATTCAAGATCTACATTTTAGAACATTTTTCTGTGAATACAAATCTTCCAAACCAGTGTTTAAATCATCATGAATTGTATATGCAAAATTGTATGAGTAAGATTAATTCCTTTATTTAAAAAAAATAATAATGTTTATTTTGAGAGAGAGAGGGAGACAGATCCCAAGCAAGTTCTCTACCGTGAGTAGGGAGCTGGACATGCGGCTCAGACTCGCAAACTGCAAGATCATGCACTGAGCTGAAATCAAGAGTCAGATGCTTAACTGAACACTCGGCGCCACAAAATTAATTCTTTCTTTCTTTAAACTTTTTTAAAGAAAAATAGTTCATTTATTATTGAGACAGAGACAGAGACCGAGCTGGGGAGGGGCAGAGAGAGAGGGAGACACAGATTCCAAAGCAGGCTCCAGGCTCTGAGGTTTCAGCACAGAACCCAATGCGGGGCTTAATCCCAGGAACCATGAGATCATGACCTGAGCCGAAGTCGAATCCTTAACTGACTGAGCCACCCAGGTGCCCCAAGGTTAATTCCTTTAAATAGGTCCCTATTTATTTACTGGGTCTTCACATTGGTTTATTTTTATATTGTCCTGAATGTTCTTTATCTCCTGAAGATTTCTTAATCTCTTCAATGGCTTTTTCTAAGTCTTCATTTCAGATCTGATCATTTCTATTTTTCCAAATGTTGCAAACTTAATTTTCATGAATATTATTCATGATATATGACAAGAAGGCATATGTAAGTGGTGAAAGTGGGTTTGTACATTACCCACAGGGCAGATCGATGCTTTTAAAAGGGTATTAATCAGGAAGTAATAGAATCAGAAATATAATCTAGACAGTTTTGCCTGCGCTCTGAAAAATATATTGGAAGGTGGCAGTGGTGGAGAGGAGAGGCAAGTTTGGAATGTGAGTTTGCTGAGCTGAGCATTGGGACACACAGAATATTGTTCATTTTATATAAGTCTATTTGAACCACATAACTTTGGGACCTTATTCTGAAACAATCACAAGTCTGTTTCTACAACCTCCTCTGTGTTCCTAGTCTGATAATATCTCTTAACAACTATTTGTTCTTTCTGAAATGTGCTACCATCAGCATTATGCCAAAGAAAACAGTTTCTTTAAAATAGAAACCAATACAGAATTTTCTAGCGTTTAAGGAATGGAAGAAGGGAGCAGATGTGGATTATTTTATAAAGGGTTTGTGGCATATAGAGCTAATTTCCTGAACCAGTGCTCATTTTCAAGCCTTCCCTGTTGCTTCTTTCTATGAAAAAAAAATTGCACAAGTTAAATATAGGTTTCCACTTAACATCAGTGATCCATTCCGGAAATGAGGTGTTCTGCTTGAAAACAATAAAATTATAAATTTACATTCTACATTTTAACTCAAAATTCTCAATGAACATTTTAAATGTGGGGTAAGAATAGCAGTCTCACATTTGTAAAACCCACAGCAAGTCTGGTTTGCTCTTACATTAAGGCAAGAGGATTTCTAAGTGATCAGGCTATTTAGTAGAACATTACCAGACATACTATTTAAACTCAGATATATGAAAATACAATTCGGGCCGCCTGGGTGGCTTAGTCGGTTAAGCGTCCGACTTTCGCTTAGGTCATGATCTCGCGATTCGTGTGTTCGAGCCCCGCGTCGGGCTCTGTGCTGACTGCCAGCTCAGAGCCTGGAGCCTGTTTCAGTCTGTGACTCCCTTTCTCTCTGACCCTCCCCTGCTCACACTGTTTCTCTCTCTCTCTCCTAGAAATAAATAAAAATATTTAAAAAAAAAAAAAAGAAAATACAATTCATCAAAACTCAAAGTCAAAACATGGAAGGCTCTTTTTTCCCCTCCACATGTATTAATTAGAAGTCCAACGGAACATAAGCAAAAATGCATTGGAAAGGAACAGTTCACACAATTGAGGAGAGGCAAAGGTGGAGCACCGTGAAAACTACAGAGGAGGAGTGCTTTGGGCTGTTAGGGTGGTTGGAGCTTGTTCAGGGGGCTTTGCAGTGTTTCTTTGGATAATTCAACTCAAGTTTCCTTCAGATGCTCTGCTCTGTATTCAGGTCCTGGAAGGGTGGATCCTTTAATGTTATTTCGCGTATTTACCCCTTCTGCAGCCACCAGGGGTAATTCCTTATGTGGATAAATGCTGAAGAGATAAAACCATGATTTAAAAAAAAAAAAAAGTGTTCCCTACGTTTTACCCCTTGGCTGTCCAGCAAATGCACATGTACATACCTGCACATACACATTATACAATTCTAAAAATGTACACGGAAACTATGTAGTGTCTCCTTATTAGAACAGAATACAAAGTCACAGCCAGAGGCTGTTTTATGGGTTCACTGATTTCTGATGATAGAGGCTCCAGTTTCATAACAACATCAGGGAAAAGGGAGAGGAAAGGAAGAAGTAAAATATTTATCATAATACATGTTTGGTATGTGTGTATCATGCATGTGTATCTAGCAAGCAGGGAAAAGCCGGAAGTGGCCTCCTCATGAAACTGATATTTGTTACTCACATGTTCCATTTCCTATTATCTTTATTCCTTCTTGTAAGTGGGCCTTCGGCTGGATTGGAACCTTTTCTACATTGACTGAGCCAAAATCTTCATTCCTGAGAGTTGTCTAAGATCAATTAGTTCTGTCAACATCTCTCATTTACCAGTTTGCCTCATTTATGCTAGGTGGCAGTATCAGCTTCTAATTAAGTGCAAATATTATTGTGTGTTGGCTAAAATGTCCCTGCCCATTAGTCTTAAAACTTTTATACATGAATAGAAATAGCCTCATTAGTCACAGGAATGAAAAGCATTTATCATATGTGTGGTGTGAATAGGGGCAGTAGGAATGTTATCTCAACTCCCAGTCCAATCTGTTGGTTCCGAAAGCAATATATTATGATTTGGCCAGGAAAGCACCATATGGTAAACACTTGTTCAAATAAAGTTACACCTAATATTATGGCACATAATTTTTCTTTAATCCTTCAGCCCAGTGTTCAGTGGGCCATTTTACCTTAAGATCCACCTCTTCTGTTTAAATCAGGTATAAAATGTGACTAATAAACTCTGTGGTGCAAGCCTGTTAACTTACATATGTATTTTGTTTTTCATTGAAGTATAATTGTTAACAACATGTGGACTAACACAATGGAGTGTTAGGGTTTCAGAAAATTCCCAGACTGTTGCAAGTAGAGACCTAAGGGGACAGAGTTATAAGATTACATACATATTAAGTGCATTTCTAGTGAGAAATAACCACTGCTGTATTGACAGTGGAAGGAAACAAACATAATCTGTATTGGGTATGAGAGAAAAAAATCTTAAAAATGAGGAAACTGAAGGAGCAAAATTACTTGTATTCCAAAGACATATAATCCACCATACTGCCTGCCTCCTCAGTCCAAACCTACTTATAAACAAGTTCTTCATGTCCAGTTAAGGCATCAGGATCTCAAATGGCCTTTTATGATATGCAGAGGAGGCATAGTGTAATTAAACAGTCATGTCTACCTGTGAACATCTGCATTTACCCCAGGAATGCCATTTTAAAATAGAAATTTTAATGGGAAGGAACTCCTAGTGGTTTCACATGGAGAATTCAAGAATAAGAGGAAATAGTGATGGAATTTACACTTATACTAGTTATTTTTTTTAAGAGAGAGAATCCCAGCAGCCTCCACAGTGTCATTGCAGAGCCCAAAGCAAGGCTCAAACCCATGAACCGTGAGATCATGACTAGCTGAAATTTGACTGAGCCATTCAGTTATCATGTGACTCTTGATTTTGACTCAGGTCATGTTCTCAGGGTTCATGAGATCCAACCCTGCATCTGGCTCTGTGCTGACTGAGAGAAGCTTGCTTGGAATTCCCTCTCTGCTCTTCCCCTTCTCTCTCTCTACCTCCTACCACTCAAAAAAAAAAAAAAACTTAAAGAAACTAGATTCTGAAAAGTTAGGGAAATGAACATAGGCTGTGTTGGGAATCAAACTACATTTGATACGAAATATACTTGTGTTAAAACTTAATTGGGTTTGCTTCAGTATGACTACTTTAATTATACTTGCTATAGAAATTAGCTTAATGTTTAAGTCTACAAAAGATATTCTTTTCAGGAATATCTCCAGATTCACAGGATTTATGACTTCTGAAAAGACGGGCCTTTGCATTCCATCAGTCCCACTAAGGTTTTCACATGAATGCAATTAACCAAGGTTACATTAATTTTTTCCTTGTTCCATTTGTCTACAATTGTAAATGGCTAAGTGACAAAAAGTAACTCTAAATTTACATATTGCTTAATACATGGGAGTGCTCAATACATCACTAATCACTGACATTATTAATATTCCATCAGATAAATTTAGTACAGTGAACAAAACATTTTGGGTCACTTAGCAGTAATTCCTTTTTTAAAAACATTTTGTAATACTTGTTTATTTTTGAGAGAGAGAGAGAGAGAGAGAGTGCAAATGGAGGAAGGGTAGAGAGAGAAAAGGAGACAGAATTTGAAGCAGTCTTCAGGCACTGAACTGTCAACTCAGAGCCTGAACTGGGACTCAAACTCACAAACCATGAGATCATGACCTGAGGCAAAGTCAGACACTTAACTGATTGAGCCACCTAGTCACACCTGGAATTATTATTATTATTATTATTATTATTATTATTATTATTATTATTAAATGTTTTATTTATTTCTAGGAGAGAGACAGGGAGACAGCGTGAGCAGGGGAGGGTCAGAGAGAGAGGGAGTCACAGACTGAAACAGGCTCCAGGCTCTGAGCTGGCAGTCCGCACAGAGCCCGACGCGGGGCTCAAACCCACGAACCGCGAGATCATGACCTAAGTGAAAGTCGGATGCTCAACAGACTAAGCCACCCAGGTGCCCCTGGCATTATTTTTAAAAATATTTTATTTTAGAGCACATAAGTGGGGAAGAGGGCCAGAGGGATAGAGAGAATCTTAAGCAGGCTCTATGTTCTGTATGGAGCCAAGCATGGGGCTTGATCACATGAATTTAGGATTGTGATCTGAGTCAAAGTTAGGAGAAAGATATTGACTGAGCCACCCAGGCACCCCAGGAATTCTTTTAAATTCTAACTAGAATTCTACATGTAAATTGTGGCTTTCTAAATTGGAGCGTATTTCTGACCAAGGTGGCTGCTTAACACATGTAAATTTGTATTTACATCAGCCCCAGTCTATAAGATGAATTTTAGTTCTTCGTGATGGGACCAAATAGCATGCTATTACAATTCCCCCTCCCCAAATAAGAAAAGACTTTTTAGTGTGCCAAGTTAATGGGTCTGGAAGCAGGTTGAGAAGCTGGTGTAGTAGATGTTATCTCATGTCAAATATTAAAAAGAAGCAGCTATTGGTTTTGTATTAGAGTTCCAAAATGCAAGTAATTACACAACATTCATGGATTGCAAAATTTACCATGAAGTAGTTGGATTAATTTTCATTTGTAGAACAACAATGTTATATAATTACTTGAGCTTTAATCTTGTTTTTCGCAATCTACTTAAGTAAACTAATAGACTTATTTCCAGTAATAATTATCATGTTTAAATCCACAGACATTTTCAATTTAGCCTTCTGTCTCATTAATCTTTTGCCCAATTTTACATATATACTATGTTTCAAACAAAATAGTGCACTATATGTAAGTCTTCTTAAACAGTTTTTAATTATATTAAGCAATTTACCAAATTTACTAATATATTCTATTTCTTGAAAATAATTATATAAATTTTTAACAGCTTTATTGAGGAATAACTACATAAAGAACTATATATTTAATATGTATAATTTGATGAACTTGGAATATGCAAACGCCCACAATTTCATCACCACAATAGACAGTAATAATCTAGATGAAGTTTTGGTGATTTTCACTATTCTGCCAAGTGCAGCACTAATCAAATAAGTAAATTTATTTTATTTAATGGTTATTGCAATAAGAGGAAAATCCCAGGTCCAAATATCAAAATATCTAAGCAGGATGGTTTTGCTTTTTATGTGATTATAGATAGAATTAAGTAATAACTGTGTAAATTGTTTTGGATTTTTTTGTGATCATGGGAAGTCCCAATCAGCTCAACAGGAAATGTTTATCTGTGTACCTAGCTAGCTTCACAGGGAAATATAGTTCAGCTAATCTCCCGTGAGATTTAAAAAAAAAAAAGTGTGTGTTGCTGGCCCTGCGTGTCTGGCTTCTCAGTATGTTCAGGTAAAAGGGAAATACCTGTGTGTGGCTATGTCATGGGTAAACAAGTCATCCCTGAGTCTTATAATAGTCACTGAGGAGTGGACAATCAATTTCCCTGAAATTATATAAGGCAGGTTTCTTTTTAGTGGAAATCCACTTCTCAGCTTCTCAGAACACAGAAGGTTAGAGGGACTTGCTGTTTTCTAGGACCTTATATCTTGTAAAATGTGACATTTTGTCACCACTGTAATCTTTATTAGAAGTTTACTTCCTTCCTTCGACCTGCTTGGTATTCAGTTTGCTCTTCTTTTTCAGTAAAGGGAAAGGTTAGCTTATTGATTTAAATTCTTTTTACAGTACTTATCTGCAGTTACACACTTTCCTATAAGTACTGCTTTAGTTATGTATCCTAAGTTTTGGTATGTCATCTCCAAGATCAAAGTAGCCATTTCTTTTGTTCATGATGATTATCATTTATCACTGAAAAACTCAAGCAGTCATAAACCTCCTGAGTAGGGTTAATCTGGACCTACAAAATAATCTCTCATAAATTACAAAGCCAGTTGAACACTATTGAGGCATGATGGAAAACATCAGGTGATTTATAGTCCTGGAGATCAGTCCTCTTAAAAGAGGGATACGTGAAATGAAAGAGGCAAATATTCAAATAAGAGTTGTGGTGGCACTCCTGGGCGACTCACTTGGTTAAGGGTCCTTCTCTTGATGTTGGCTCAGGCCATGACCTCATATTTTGTGGAATGGAGCCCCACATTAGGCTGTGTGCTGATGGCAGAGAGCCTGGTTGGGATTTTTTTCTCTCCCTCTCTCTCGACCCCTTCCCTGCTAGCTCTGACTCTCTCAAAATAAGATATTTAAAAAAAAATCTTAAAAGTTGTGGTAGAGTCAGGAGATGAATCCTGAACCTTTTCATTCCAGCAGATTCCAAGAGGTTAGTCAATGAAAATCTTTCTCTTGTGCCATATTCCTCATTAAATGTGACATCCTTTTGAAAATAAGGTGTTGGGGTGCCTGGGTGGCTCAGTTGGTTAAGGTCTGACTTCAACACAGATCATGTTCTGGTGGTTCATGGGTTCAAGCCCCATATCGGGCTGTGTGCTCATAGCTCAGAGCCTGGAGCCTGTTTCGGATTCTGTGTCTCCCTCTCTCCCTTCCCCTCCCTTGCTTGTGTTCTGTCTGTCTCTCTCAAAAATAAATATTAAAAACTTTTAAATATTAAAAATAAGGTGTCTTAGCTCTTGGTGATTTTGTCCACAGTATTGATTACCTTTTGTATAGAGGTAGGTATGACCCAATTGTTTCTCTAGGCATTCTTTTTGGTCCAGACATTGACTTACTTGTTCAGGGAGAAATCCAGCCCGTGTTTGGTCTGATGCACTGATGAGTCATTTGAATAATATGTCAATTTGTTAGTCTGTGGTGTTAGTATTTCTTTGGATCCTTAGGGGAAACCAGATATGCATCAATGTTGAGTACTGATAAGGATCTAGGTGTTCAGGTTTCAGTTCTTGGGACTAAATTGGAAATGTTAGTTTGGAGGGTTGAAGCTGATGTTGAAGAAAATAGAACAATTAAAAATGTCATAACTAAAGTGTTCAGTTATGTCCTGTTAATATGTCAGACAAACACTTATTGAATCTATACAAATATATTCCCATGAGTATAAAAAACCCAGTAAAAGTTTCCAAATTCTGGAGGATATGAAAAAGGCAAAAATATAAATATTTTATTTTTGTTTATAAAACCATAGTCTGCTAAATTGTTTGACTTATATATAGCTTAAAAGAGGAGAAAGTGGTTCCATATTTCCAGAAAAGAGAATATTAAAATATTAGCAATATTCCAGACACAACTTAGTCATTTGATCTTATGTATTCAATTCTTATTTGATTTGGTCTTGGTTTTGCAATCTCATGACCACATTTGCTTCTCCACTAGAAATATGGAAATCTTTATTCTATTATATGGTCTTCAACTTATTTACGAAATGCCTTCAGGAATCTCTACCCAAAACTACTTGACTGGCATAGTCATATTCAAAGGGTCTCTGAGTCCCTTTTAATTTAAGTACTTTGCTGTAGCTGATTTGCAGTTACTTTCAGGGAAGCATTAGAATAAAACAAACAACTGTCTATATATAAAGATCTAAAATCACTGTGGTTGACTCAGTAGTGATAAATTTCAAAAGTGACAGACATGATGAGATCTTATTTGTAGGAATAATGTTATTGACAAGAAAATTTTCTTGTTTTTGTGACATGCAAAACAAACTGAAGTCAGTCAAAAAGTTTTATATAAAATATCTATAAACAAAATGAAAATCTCTGTTTTCAAATAGAGATGTGAATCTCCAAGTGAAAACCACTAGAATATTCTGGATTCAATTTAATAAGTAAAATTGTTCAAATCAATACTTTACACTTGATCTTAGCCAAAAGGCCGAGAAGCGATCAAATCAATACTTTAATAGCAACAGGAATTATGATGATTCTCTCAAGATCTAATATCACAAAATTTAACATCAGGACAGTGATAAACACATAGAAACCTAGTCAGTGCAGTAACAAAGCTATGGAAATCACATAGGACTTCTGCAATATTTACATTAATAACATTTTACTGAAATTTAGCCCTGTGAAGGGTTGTTTGCCCTTCTAAATTGACACACTTTCCTCTAACTCATATCAAATACACCTAATTATTTCTACCATCTCTCTTTATACAAGGTGAAAGAATAAATCCTTTGTGATATTCCCAGGAACCCCCTTTGCATGATAATTGATTTCCCATCTCTTCTCTTTAAATCTACAAGTGTCTTAGGTCTAAATTGGGACTCTTGTAGGCAGCATATAGATGAGTCCTATTTTAAAAATCCATTCTATCATCCTATATCTTTTGATTAGAGCATTTATTTAGTCCTTTTACATTTGAAGTAATTATTGATAGGTATGTAATTTTTACCATTTTGTTACTTGTTTATGGTTTTTTTGTAATTCTTCTCTGTTCGTTGCCTTTATTCTCTCAGTTTGCTGGGTTTCTTTAGTGATATACTTGGATTGCTTTCTCTTTCCCATTAATGTTACATATAACATGTTATGTGTGTAGCAGTCTGTAGATAAGTTGATGGTTAAGTTTGTACCCATTCTTTTGTAATTTGTTTTAAAGTTTATTTTGAGAGAAATCCAGACAGTGTGAGTGGGGGAGGATCAGAGAGAGAGGAGGCAGAGATTCCCAAGCACCTGATCTGCCCTGATGTGGGGCTTGAACCTGCAAAGCCATAAGATCATGACCTGAGCAGAAACCGAGAGTTGGACACTTAACCGAGTGAGCCACCCAGATGCCCCAAGTTTGAACCTCTTCTTTACTCCTTCCCCCACCCATCATGTTTTAGGAATGTGATGTCCTACTTTACATCATTTTATTTTGTGAGTCACTTGACTGATTTTTATAGATATACTTAATTTTACTCCTTCTGTGCTTCCTACTTTTCTTACTCCTATTTATGGTCTTTTCTTTCAACTCAAAGAGTCCCCTTTAACATTTCTTGTAAGGCTGGCATATTGCTCATGGATTCCTTTAACTTTTATTTGTATGGAGCTTCTTTAGTTCTCCTTCTATTCTGAATAATAGCTTTACTGATTATAATATTCTTGGTTGCATTTTTTTTTCCTTTCAGCATTTTGAGAATATCATGCCACTCCCTTCTGGTCTGCAAAGTTTCTGCTGAAAAAATCAGCAGGTAGCCTTATGGGGTTTCCCTTGTAACTGTTTTCTCTCGCTGCTTTTAAAATTCTCTGTCACTACTTCTTTCTGCCATTTTAATTACTGTGTGTCATCTGTGGACCTCTTTGGGCTGATTTTATTGGGGGATCTCTGTGCCTCCTGGATTTGGATTTCTGTCCTTTTTCTAGATTCAGGAAATTTTCAGCTCTTATTTCTTCAAATACACTCTACTTCCTTTTCTCTCTCTTCTGGGGTCCCTATAATGCAAATGTTATTAGGCTTGATGATGTCACTCAGTTCCCTAAGTTAATTTATTATTATTTTTTCTATCTCCTGTTCACCTGGATTGCTTTTCATTACTCTGCCCTCTAAGTTGCTGATCAGTTCTTCTGCTTCCTCTAGTCTACTGTGTAGTCCATGTAGTCCATGTAGTATATTTTTTCAGTTCCTGAGTTTTTCATCTCTGGTTGTTTTTTTATGTTTTCAGTTTCTTTGTTGAGGGTCACACTGAGGTCCCATACTCTCTTCTCAAGGCCAGTGAGTGTCTTTTTGACCAATGCTGTAAATTCTCTATCTGGCATATAATTTATCTCCATTTCATTTAGGTTTCTTGATGTGATTCTGTCCTGTTCTTCCATTTGGGGACATATTCCTTTCCCATTTTGTGTAACTCTGTGTCTCTTTGATGTGTTAGGAAACCCAGCTATGTCTCCTGTTCTTGAAAGTACTGGCCTTATGAAGAAGAGGTCCTCTAGTACCCGTCAGAGCAATGTCCCCATTGACCAGAACCTAGAGGTTCAAGAATGTTTCCTATGTGTGTTGCCTATGCCCTACTCTTGTGGCTGAGCCTCATTTGCCTTCAGTCATCTTCAATGGCTCTTCTTGAATTGTGAGCAAAGTTTGGTTCCAGTGTTGTTAGTGAGCCAGTCTCAGGACACCTTGGGCTTGAGTTGGGTCAGGCCAGGTTTTTGACAGAGCTGCAGTGGCACTGAAATGTATGGTGCTTTCTCCTTGTTGCCCCTGAGGAGCTTTTGTTGGTGATGGGACCTGAAGTCAGACCATAGGTCTGCCCCCACCCAGCCCACTGTCAAGGTCACTGTAGTACTATTTATTGTGTGTGTTTATCTTCCCGTCTCCCAGAGCAGGAGTCACTTTGGAGTGGTGCTGGCCCCTGTCAGGCTGCCTGCAAATGCCGTTTGTGGCACTTCTTTGGATGGACTCCAGCCTCTGCATATTGGAGGGGCTGGGTCTGCAAGAGAACTTTAGGTTGGTCCTGAGGTATTACCTAGGTTTGTGGAGGTGTGTTGTGGGAGAAGACCTGCAACTGCCTGGGAAAGAAGCCTGCTGGGTTGGAGGGGGCAGATCTGCAGAAGAGCACATGCAAGGGCTTAAGGCATTAGGAAGGTTTACTAATTTCTGCTATGGGAGGAGACCTGAAGCTGAGGCCTTCCAGAAGCGGTGTGCCTGTAGAAGGCTCGTGTCCTGTGAGCAAGTTGGGTGTGAGTGTTGGTGCTGTGCTGGTTCCCCAGGAGTCTGTGTGTTTAGTCCGGGGGAGGGTGAGGGAAATGGTGCTCACCAGCATTTTTTTTCCCTAGAGAATTCTCCTAAAGATCCCTGCCCCTCCAGCACACACTTTGAGATTAAATGAATCTCCTTCTCTTTATACCCCAGATGTTTTTCGAACTGCTGCTTCTAGGGTATATTTCAGTGGGGCTCTTTGCTATGCTGTCTCTTTAAGGATGGGGACTCAGTTTCCTGTTGCCTTCTTGGTTCTGCCAGGGCCCAGAGCTAAGAGCCCTGCCTTGCTGACTTTTAAAGTTCTACCTTGTTAAGTCCTGCTGATTGTAATAACTGGAGAGATTAGTCCCCTGTGGTTGTCAAAGCTAAATGTTATGGGAATCTGTCTTCCTGTTAGGGCTTTACTGTGCCTGGGGTGCCTCATGTGGGGGTTCATTTCTCTCCACTCTTTGAGTCCACAGCATCTTTCCCTCAATCCTACAGATAGTCCTTTGGGTCCCTTTAGCTCCTGACCATGCCCCCACCCTTTTTGCCTACTCCACTGTAGCCTCTTCTCTGCATTTGGCTTTGGAGAATCCATTCTGATACTCTCCATGTCATTGTCTGGGTTATTCATACACTAATGGGTGTTGTCTAGTTGTATCTATGGGACCAAGTGTGCTTAATATCTTCCTACTCAGCCATCTCACTGTTTTTTCCCCCCCTTTTTTTTAAACCGGGAAAACCAAATTTATTTTTGCATAACTGCAATATTTACAACTGCATGTGTTTATTTTTATTTTTTTTTCTTAAATTTTTTTTTTGTTGTTTTCCATATAACATCCAGTGCTCATCCCAACAAATGCCCTCCTCCATGCCATCACCCTCCTGCCCATCTCCCCTACCCCCATCAGACCTCAGTTTGTTCTCAGCATTCGAGAGTCTCTCATGGTTTGCCTCCCTTCTTCTCCCCCACAGTCCTCCGTTAAGTTCCTCCTAATCCACCTATATGTGCAAACATATGGTAGCTGTCCTTCTCTCCCTGACTTATTTCGCTCAACATAACTCCCTCAATTTCCATCTATATTGCTACACATGGCCAGATTACATTCTTTCTCATTGTCATGTAGTTATCCATTGTATAGATAAACCACATCATCTTGGTCCATTTGTCATTTGATGGACACGTAGGCTCTTACCATGTTTTGGCTATTGTTGAGAGTGCTGCTATGAACATTGGGGTACATGTGCCCCTATGCATCAGCACTCCTGTATCCCATGGGTAAATTCCTAGCAGTGCTATTGCCTGGGTCATAGGGGAGTTCTATTGTTATTTTTTTGAGGAACCTACACATTGTTTTCCAGAGGGGCTGCACCAGTTTACATTCCCACCAACAGTGTAGAAGGGTGCCCGTTTCTCCACATCCTCGCCAGCATCTATAGTTCTCTGATTTGCTCATTTTAGCCACTCTGATCAGTGTGAGGTGTTATCTCAGTGCAGTTTTGATTTGTATTTCCCTGATGAGGAGGGATGTTGAGCATCGTTTCATGTTCATGTGTCTGTTGGCCATCTGGATGTCCTCTTTGGAGAAGTGTCTGTTCATGTCTTCTTCCCATTTCTTCACTGGATTAGTTTTTCAGGTGTGGAGTTTGGTGAGTTCCTTATAGATTTTGGATACTAGCCCTTTATCTGGTATGTCATTTGCAAATATCTTTTCCTGTTCAGTTGGTTGTCTATTAGTTTTGTGGATTGTTTCCCTGGCCATGCAGAAGCTTTTTTTTTTTAATCATTTTTGCTCTTGATTCCCTTGCCTTTGGGGATGTGTCAAGTAAGAAATTGCTGCGGTTGAGGTCAAGGAGGTTGCTTCCTGCTTTTCCTCTAGGATTTTGATGGTTTCCTGTCTCACATTCAGGTCCTTTATCCATTTTGAGTTTACTTTTGTGCATTGTGTGAGAAAATGATCTGGTTTCATTCTTCTGCATGTTACTGTCCAGTTCTCCCAACACCATCTGTTAAAGAGGCTGACTTTTTTCCATTGGATACTTTTCCCCACTTTGTCAAAGATAAGTTGGCCAACCATTTGTAGGTCCAGTTCTGGGTTCTCTATTGTATTCCATTGGTCTATGTGTCTGTTTTTGTACTAATACCATACTGTCTTGATGATGACAGCTTTGTAGTAGAGGTTAAAGTCTGGGATGGTGATACCTCCCATTTTGGTTTTATTTTTCAGTATTACTTTGGCTATTTGGGGTTTTTTGAGGTTCCATGTAAATTTTAGGAAGCTCTAGTTTCGAGAAGTATGGTGCAATTTTGATTGGAATTGCATTGAATGTGTAGATTGCTTTGTGTAGTAATGACATCTTAACTATATTTACTCTTCCTATCCATGAGCATGGAATGTTTTTCTATTTCTTTGTGTCGTCTTCCATTTCCCTCATAAGTTTCCTATAGTTTTCATCATACAGATCTCTTATATCTTTGGTTAGGTTTATTCCTAGGTATTTGATGGGGTTTTTGGTGCAATTGTGAATGGGATCAGTTTCTTGATTTCTCTTTCTGTTGCTTCATTATTGGGGTATAAAAATGCAACCGATTTCTGTATGTTGGTTTTGTACTCTTCAACTTTGCTGAATTCATGGATCAATTCTAGTAGGCTTGTTGTGGAGTCTGTCAGGTTTTCTATGTAGAGTACCATGTCATCTGCGAAAAGTGAAAGTTTGACTTCTTTGCCAATTCTGATGCCTTTGATTTCCTTTTGGTGTCTGATGGCTGATGCTAGGACTTCCAGCACTATGTTAAACAACAGTGGTGAGAGTGGACATCACTGTTGTGTTCCCGATCTCAGGGGGAAAGCTCTCAGTTTTTCCCCATTGAGGATGATGTTAGCTGAGGGCTTCTTATAGATGCCTTTTTTGATGTTTAAGTAAGTTCCTTCTATCCCAACTTTCTCGAGGGTCTTTATTAAGAAGGATGCTGTATTTTGTCAAATGCTTTCTCTGCATCTATTGACAGGATCATATGGTTTTTACCTATTATTAATGTGATGTATCACATTGATTTGCAAATATTAAACGTGCCCTGTAACCCAGGAATGAATCCCACGTGATCATGGTGAATAATTCTTTTTATGTGCTGTTGCATTCACTTGGTAAGTATCTTTTTGAGGACTTTTGCATATGTATTCATCAAGGATATTGGCCTGTAGTTCTCTTTTTTTGCTGGGTCTCTGTCTAGCTTGGGAATCAAAGTGGCTGGCTTTGTAACATGAGTCTGGAAGTTTTCTTTCGATTTCTATATTTTGGAATAACTTGAGAAGAATGGGTATGAGTTTTGTTTTAAATGTCTGGTAGAATTCCCCAGGGAAGCCATCTGGCCCAGGACTTTTATTTGTTGGGAGATTTTTGATAACTGATTCAATTTCTTCACTAGTTATGGGTCTGTTTGGAGTTTCTATCTCTTCCTGTGTGAATTTGGGTAGGGACTGTGTGTTTAGGAATTTGTCCATTTCTTCTAAATTGTCTAGTTTGTTGGCATATAATTTTTCATAGTATTCCCTGATATGTGCTTGTATTTCTGAGAGGTTGGATGCAATGAATCCATTTTCAATCTTGATTTTGTCTTTTTGGGTGCTCTTTTCTTTTTGAGAAGCCTGGCTAGAGGTTTATTGAAAAAAACAACTCTTGTTCATTGATCTGTTCAACTATTTTGTTTTTTTTTTTTTATTCTATATTGTTTATTTCTGCCCTCATTTTTATTATTTCTCTTCTCCTACTGGGCTTGGGGTGCTCTTGATGCTCTCCTTCTAGTTCCTTTAGATGCGCTATTAGAGTTTTTATTTGTGCTTTTTCTAATTTCTTGAAATAGGCCTGGAGTGCAGTGCACTTTCCTCTTATTATTGCCTTTGCCACACCCCATAGAGTTTGAATTATTGTATTTTCATTTTCATTTGTTTCCGTATTTTTTTTAATTCTTCTCCAATTGCCTGATTGGCCCATTCGTTCTTTGGTAGGCTGTTCTTTAACCTCCATATTTTTGCAGGTTTTCCATACTTTTTCCTGTGGTTCATTTCAAGTTTCATAGCATTGTGATCTGAAAGTGTGCATGGTGTGATCTCAGTTCTTTTATATTTATTGAGGGCTGCTTAATGTCCCAGTATGTGATCTATCTTGGAGAATGTGCCATGCACACTTGAGAAGAAGGTGACTTCCATGGCCTCAGGGTGTAGAGTTCTAACTATATCTGTCAAATCCATCTGGTCCATTGTGTCATTCAGGTCCATTGTGTCTTTTGTGATTTTCTGTCTTATTGATCTATCCATTGCTGTAAGTGGAGTATTAAAGTCCCCTGATAATAGCACATTCTTGTCCATAAGATTGTTTCTGTTTGTGATTGTTTTACATATTTGGGTGCTTCCAAGTTTGGTGTGTAGACATTTATAATTGTTAGCTCTTCCTGATGGATAGACTCTGTAATTATTATATAATGCCCTTCTTCATCCCTTGTTACTGCTTTAAAGTCCAGTTTGTCCAATCTAAGTATGGCTACTCCAGATTTTTTTTTCTTTAATGTTTTATTTATTTCTGAGAGAGAGCATGAGAAGGGGAGGGTCAGAGAGATAGGGAGACACAGAATCTGAAATAGGCTCTGAGCTAGCTGTCAGCACAGAGCCTGACATGGGGCCTGAACCCACAAACCATGAGATCAGGACCTGAGCCGAAGTCGGATGCTTAACTGACTGAGCCACTCAGGCGTCCCTACTCCAGCTTTTTTTTGACTTACAGTAGCATGACATATATTTCTCCATCCCCTTACTTTCAATCGGAAGGTGTCCTCAGGTCTAAAATGAGTTTCTTGTAGACAGCAAATAGATGGATTTTGTTTAGTTTTATCCACTCTGCTACCCTGTGTTTTTATTGGAGCATTTAGTCCATTTACCTTTTGTTTTTATTCAAAAATATGGGTTTAGGGTCATTGCATTCTCTGTAGGATTCATGCTTGTAATGGTGTCTCTGGTAACTGGTGTTCCTTGCAACATTTCCCTCGGAGAGTCCCCCTTGAGATTTCTTGTAGGGCTGGGTTAGTGGTGACAGATCTTTCAATTTTTGTTTATTTGGGAAGACTTTTATCTCTCCTTCTATTCTGAATGACAAGTTTGCTGGATATAGGATTCTTGGCTGCATATTTTTTTCTGTTCATTACACTGAAGATTTCCTTCCATTCCTTTCTGGTCTGCCAAGTTTCAGTAGATAGATCTGTCACCACTCTGATAGGTTTCCTTTTGTATGTTTGGGCCCTTTTATCCCTAGCTGCTTTCAGAATTCTCTCTTTGTCCTTATATTTTACCAGTTTGACTATTATATGTCATGCAGAAGTTCAATTAAAGTTACATCTGAGGGAAGTTCTCTGTGCCCCTTGGATTTCAGTGTCCTTTTCCTGCCCCAGATTGGGGAAGTTCTCTGCTATAATTTGTTTAAGTACCCCTTCAGCGCCTTTCTCTTTTTCTTCTTCTAATGGAATTCCTATGATGAGGATATTGTTCCATTTGATGGTATCACTCAGCTCTCGAACTCTCCTTTCGTGTTCTGGATCAGTTTATCTCTCTCTTTCTTGGCTTCCTCTTTTTTTATAATTTCATCTCTAATTCACCTATTCTCTCTGCCTCTTCAGTTCGTCATTGGACATCTAAATTTTATTGTCCACCTCATTTATTGCATTTTTTAATTTATCACAAGTATTTTTAAGCTCTATAGTCTTCGTAGCAATAGCTTCTCTGATGTCTTCCATGCCTTTATCAAGCCTAGTGATTAATTTTATGACTGTTGTTCTAAATTCTTGTTCAGTTATGTTACTTATATCTGTTTTGAGCAATTGTTTAGTGTCATTTCTTTCTGCAATATCATTAGAGAAGAATTCTTCCATTTCATCATTTTGGCTAGCTTTCTGTCTCTTGTTAGTTTTAAAAGCTTGTTATACACTCTGCATCTGCGAGTACTGCTGTATTAAAGAAGGCTCATTGACTGTCCAATGCCTCTCCACTCAGGAAGTCTTCTTTGAATAGTGTCTCTTGGTCTTTCTTGTTGAAATTTTGGTTATTTTATTTCCCTACTCATAGTGGTGTTTGGGACTCTCCACCATGTGTACTTTGGCTTGTTTCTTGAGGTAGCCCTATAAGGTTGTTTTCCCAATGGACTCTGTCTGTTTTGCTCCCAAACTCCTGCGATTCTGTAAGGGTGCCTATGTCTTCAGGCTTTCTCTGTTTGAGACATGTTGGTGAGTGAAATGTATGGAGCTCCCTACTTCTCTGCCATCTTGCCTCTATAAAAAACTGCATGTATTTAAGAAAACACTCAAATTTTGGCTAGCTTTGCATATGACAGACAAAAATCTGTCAGCTTTCTGTGAGCTTTCTACAATTTTCTGTATCCATTCAGGTTTTGTCCTCTGTTTTTCATTCTCAAAACAAGCAATTATTTTACTTGAGGACAAAACTATTTTTTTTCCTTAATAAAACACAACCAGCATATCTTACATACACAGTTGTTTTTTTGTCAGTGTTGGTTCTAGTAGAGTCTTATTCTTATATATTAATTCTGGCCACAGTAACTTCATTTTCATAAAACTAGGAAGTCAATCATTTCAGTTGTCCACAGTAAACCAGCATTTTGCACAGATTTGCAGTACTTATAAACATATCACAACTTTTTATAGCTGTATTCTTCTTTGGAGTACAGTTTCTCAACTTTAGCAAAAATACACACATTGACATACTGAAACATGCACACACCTCCTGATACCCTCTAGAAATAAGAACAAATGCAGGAAACTTAATGTTATGCTTATTAATTAATATTTCAATATTCTGTTGTAGAAATTATGTACTTTATATTCTTTTTGTTAAAGTCTAATATTTTAAGTTATCTAAAAGTCTTTGAAACAAGCTGACATGCTAGAAAATAACTCCTGTTGGAATAAAATTTGTCACAATAACAACTTGATTTAGTTAAGTATAAATTTATATCTTATAATCTCAAACATTGAGCAGATATAACATAGCTATTCAATCAACAAACCTGTAGAAATTTAGGAAGAATATAGATAGGTAGAATAAAAAAAAAGCAGTATGCTTGTACTCCACATAATACTGGTAACTCAGAAAACATAGCTGTTTTTATTTTTCCAGTACTGTAAACTAATCTTGTTTGCCAAAGATTTGTGTGAATTATGGAATCCTTAAGACTTTTATATTTGTTTCTGTGAGAATTTTTTTTTATACATTGAAAGTATTAGAAGATTGATTACCTTATCTGGAAATTTTGGGAATATTCAATGTATATCATCACATATATCTCACTTCTTTGCCAGATGAAATCTGAACACTCCAAAATTTCTA
Source organism: Proteles cristata cristata (assembly GCA_017311185.1). Taxonomy (NCBI): domain Eukaryota; kingdom Metazoa; phylum Chordata; class Mammalia; order Carnivora; family Hyaenidae; genus Proteles; species Proteles cristata. The sequence continues at coordinate 1,184,356 of JAESUZ010001400.1, forward strand.
TCTGGTTCTTCTTTATAATTTCTGTCTCTTTATTGATTTTCTTTATTTCTTAAGACACTGTTTTCATGCTTTCCTTTGATTTGATATTTTGTCTTTTAAATCCATTTGGCCTTGCTCACAAGTGGTTTCACAAGCCTGCCTTGTTTTCTGTGTCTGATACCATATCTAGAAACTTAAGATATTGATTCCTGCCCATCACTACAGTTCTTGTGTTGCTGTTGTTTGTTTGTTTAGTGCCTTGAACGGACTATTCTAGTGAAGTCTGTTTTCCCTTCAGTGTTAAGTCTCTGATGTCATTCACAGAAGATACAGCCTTGTGCTTTTCTCAATCATCCTTGGATGACAGGTTTTAGCAGCACTGTCTTTGACTATATCTCTCCTTGGTCTCTGTGGCAAGCACCTACCTCTGTGGCATCACACTTAAATTTTAGGTTCCACTGTTTGTTAGATGATTATTATATTCTCAAAGATTCCCTGTGTCACAAATTATTTCACTCTCTGACCTAATTAAGATTCAGCTCCTTTGCAGAGGTACATTTTTAGGCAAGTGTTTGAAGCTTTTTCCTGACCCAAAACTCTTCATCTCTCTTTTCCTGGGTTTCCTCCTGTAAATAGCCTATAGTTTAGGTTTTACTCTTAATTATTTACTGACAAAATCACCATCATTTTGATAGTGCTCTAAGGTTTGAACTTCCCAACACTGTCTCAGATGGTCAGTTGCTTAGGGAGAACTTGTGAGGTCTCTGTTTAATGGAGTGCCTCTCTCTCTGGGCACAATCTGAGATCCCTTAGTAGTGGGGACAGTGACTGTCACTTTTTATGAGCAGGGTGCTGGATCGGAGATAATAGCCGCTGGCTTTCTCAGCTTACCTTCTCAGCATGGAACTTCTACTTTACAAACATTTGGGTCCTGATATTCTCGGTCTGCCATGCCTGGGGTCAGGCTTCCACCCTCTTAGTGTGGGTTGGGTGGAGGAAGGAAGAGTAGTCTCTCAATAGTAGTTGGTTGATGGACGGAGATCATTAAGAAAGCTCCTATATAAGATTTATACATTGCCTAATCAGTCTTCTCAAATTCTATTTATTTTCTGTGCATAAAGTACTACTTGTGAAACCTTCTTCAATTCTTAGTTATATAGTTTTGTAATGATGGACGCCTCTCATTTGGTGAGAAAAATATAAAGTATTTCTCATGGCTCCATTTTACAAACTTTCCTTTTATCTTTTTTATTCGAAGTATATTTTGATTCATCTGTATATGACCTATAAAGTGACTTGGTTCTCAACAGTTCGTTCCTAATCACTAATTCTTGTTTATTGTCTCCAAATCCATGAAAAAATACTATGCGTAAATAACAAAAAATCTTAATAATAAATGTCTACCAGCAGGAAAATGCATAGAGGTATTGTTCAATATTAACATAGGACTGCTGCTTAATCATGAAAAGGATTAAGACAGCTAAAATCTAGGATTAACTGAGTGGCTCAGTTGGTTAAGCGGCACCTTTGGCTTAGGTCATGATCTCACAGTTCATGAATTTGAGCCCCATGTTGGGCTCTGTGCTGACCGCTCAGAGCCTGGAGCCTGCTTCAGATTCTGTGTCTCCCTCTCTTTCTGCCCCTCCCCCACTCACACTCTGTCTCTCTCTCAAAATAAATATACATTAAAAAAATAAAAAAATACATAGCTAAAATCTGAATTTATAAATATCACAAATCTAAAATCCTAAATATAATGTTGAATATAGACACGTTGAACAAAAATTCACATAGTATGATTCTATTTGTATAAAGAAATATTTGTATCTGATTAAAAAAGAAAAGGTGTACAAACAAGAAAAATTTCAGGATAAAAATAAGTTGGCTGAATAAGTTTCTCCATTGGGGGAAATGGAGAGTCTGAAACTAAACATATGCACATGGATTACAAGTGTTTGATATGGTTCTATCTCTTAATAAGAATAGGCATATTTTCATCTTAGTTATAAATGACACAAATTTTGTATGTCTTCTATATTTCATTTATTTTATAATAATATGCTAAAACATATCTTTTAGATGGGGAGAACTGGTAATATCAGGAGCTGATAGGGATTTGGAGAAATGTAAACATTTAGGTACTTTTAAAATGAAAGTAAATTAGTTAAGTGTTGAGCATAATTAAAAATATTAGTAAAGGCAAAAATGTTCAGTTCCTTTTCTGAATCTTCTTTCTTTGTTTGTGAAACTATTTATATGGGTTACTCCAAACACTATTGTGTTATTTCCTAAACAAATTTTCAGGGTAACTGTATTTTGAATATATTAAAGCCATAGCAGAGCTTCTGTCAATGATCTGACTCTGTCTCTAGCTGGAGTGAGTTCCTTTTAAGTTGACTTTTGGGGCTCAAAATCTGAATGGGTAGATTAGTCAGTTAAGTGCCTGACTGTTGATTTCAACTTAGGTCATGATGCCATGGTTGGTGAGATGGAGCCCTACGTCAGTCTCTGCTCTGACAGTGCAGAGCCTACTTTGGATTCTCTCTCCCTCTCTCTCATGCCCCTCCCCAGTTCAGTTACATTCATACGTTCTCTCAAAAATAAATAAACTTTAGGGGCGCCTGGGTGGCTTAGTCGGTTAAGCGTCTGACTTTCGCTTGGGTCATGATCTCGCGGTTTGTGGGTTCGAGCCCCGCGTCGGGCTCTGTGCTGACTGCCAGCTCAGAGCCTGGAGCCTGTTTCAGTCTGTGGCTCCCTCTCTCTCTGGCCCTTCCCTGCTCACACTGTCTCTCTCTCTCTCTCTCCTAGAAATAAATAAAAAAAAAACATTTAAAAAAGAAATAAAATAAATAAATAAATAAACTTTAAAAAGAAAAGTTAACTTTTGATCAAGATTTCTATGTATCCTTTACTTCTTTCTTTTCTTCAGCCAACTTACTTCCTGTTTCAGAATTATGCCCTATGTAGTAAGATCTTTTATGTGACACTACTAATTCTTTAATGAATGAATCTTATTGTTAGAGTAAAATAGAATATCTCAGATCTGTAAGGCTTTGTGACATGCATTTGGAAAAAACTTTTTTTAATTAATGAGAGTAGAGAAATTGTATTTTCATCTTTGATATTTTGTTTGGAAACTGTAGAAGCATACCAGTGTTCCATAGATGTTTTTCTTTTCTATTGGCAGATGTCAGTTATTAAAGATCTTATTAAATGATATATTACTTGTCAAAGTTAAACTGTATTGTAAACAGACACATTAGGAAATCATATTAAAATAAATATGAATCTCAAAGTTGCTTATGAGGTCAGCAGACACAAACATATGCCAAGACAACTAACAGCCAGCTACTCTGGAACTGCCTTCTGGAAGTTAACGCCATCCTCAGTACCCAAATCATGTGATAAGAAAAATGAACTAGACGTTTCAAATGGTATGATTCTTATTTTAGCTCATTTCTGAAATGTGAGACCATTTAAATATATAGACAAAGAACTGGGTTTTGAAAATAAATTTAATATATAAAATTATCCAGTTGTTTTTCATAGAATAGAGTAGAAGAACTTTGGACTACAACTGAATAAATTAGTGCCCAAGAAGACATTTGGAGGGTCATACTCAAGAGAAAAATGCAAACACTTATCCTGATAATTAATGAAACACAAATTGTTTCTTCTGAAAAAAAACAAGAATTTACTAAGAATCTATCTACATTGGTTAAAGTCACTGGAATGTTCAACTGCCCATTTTACTTTGTATAGACAGAACCTACGAATAGGCCATGTCATCTGGGTGAGGGGAATTGAATTTGACAGAGGACAGGGAACGGGGCCACTATAGAGTAAATTGCCTCTTCAAGTGCAATTATCTATTCATGAATGAATCCAATACAGTTCTACCCATCTTTGGTTTTATTCTATATACCTCTTTTTTCTTTTTTGCCTTGTTGATAAGTATTCTATTTGCTTATACCAAAATCTCTTTTGGTTCAGTTCCAGTAGATGTTTTCATTGAAAACCTGACATGCTTTCTCTAGTACATGCTGAATGGCTAGAGAAACACTATCATGTAGTATTCACCTTTATCCATGAAAGTTTTTCTTGGTGAAAATGAAGAGTATATTGTAGTAAATATGTATACATTTGAAATTTGATATTGATTTTTTAAATTACTATAAATTTTATTCTTAGTAGCCACTTGAAGAATCTCTAAAAAAATGATCAACATTTTCAAGTTCCTGTAGATTATAGTCAGTTCCGTTTCCTATCCAATAACATTCGACAATACAGCCATTATTGTACTTGTAGAGAAGCTGTGTTTCAATATAACCATATAGGCTGTATTATTACATTTGGTTTTCCAGTTTTATTGATAAATAATACATAATGTTATTGATTTTATAAATTTATTGCTATAACTATATAGTGTAATATATAGTACTTAAAATAACTGATTTTAAACATTTGTTTTAGTAGTTATTTTTTAATTGTAAAAATTATCTCTGTGCAATAAAATCTTATATAATTTATCAGGAACATTATAATTACATTATTTTTAATTATGTACACAAATGTAGGACTTACTGAAAGGGACACTTTTATATATGCCACTTAGTATCTGTTTTGTGGAAGAAATATTTTGAATGACTCCAGGTTGCTTAAACTGCACAATTGTACATTTGTATAATGACAACATTAAAGGCAAGTCAAAAATAATGTCAGACTGCTTTAGGTTATGTGATGTTACAAGTATATAAGCCGTTTTCTGTGCCAGACTTCTAGAAATGATTTTTTATCTCAGAGCACTGAAAATGATCATGAATGAGTTGGAGACACCAAAATTATTGTAATATCCTATTGAGACTGATTGAATTAAAAAATCAGAAATTTCTAAAGACCTTTAAATATCATGCTAGCAGATGTCAGTGTTCCACCATGGTTGATTCTGATGCCTTTACCTTTTTTATGTACTATGCTTGGTCTTTTGGTGTGCTTTCATTCTCATTCACCAGCATCTGCATCTCTTTATCAGGAATCTGTCCTAGTCCCTTACATCACGTTGTGCAACCTGCGTACTAAGTGGATTAAGTGCCAGGAAATTCATGTCCCCCAGCAAAAATCCCTTAAATGATGATTGATAAGGTGTAAATATTCTAGCTTCCTTGCTCCTGATTAGTACACTTTATGTAGTATGTACACTGTCACCAAAATTCAAATACACAATTAAATCATGTTAACCTTTTGTGGATTTGCTTGCTGTTGCACATTTGCTTGAGGTCCTTAGGTTCTCACTTTTAAATCCCCACTGTCATAGTAACCCAGCCTTCTCCTGAAACATTTTCTGTGCACCTGCCACATAAATTTGTACTTCAGCATTTGTTTCTTGGGAACCCAAACTGAGACAGCTGGTTCTGGAAATGCTCTTAAGTAGCAGATTCTCAGGATGGGATTCTGGGGTTTGATCCCTCTCTGGACAGATTAAAACAGAGGCCATATTGTTCACAGTAAATTATTTACCCCTCCTATGCTGTAGAATTATACCACATTACAAAGGCATACTGCATTGCTAAGGTAATTTGGATATGATTCAGTATGAAGGGAATCTGCTAGCTTGTGAAAAATTGCTAGCATTGAATAAATGTGAAAAAATAGTAATTATAAAGATGACGGAGTTGGTGTTTTTTTTTGTTTGTTTTTTTTTTTTGTTTTTTTTTTTTTGCTAAGTTTGATCTGTGCCCTGAATACGGAAAACTAGACAGCCAAGTCAGATTATTACCAACTGAGCGCATAATGAGCATATCAAAATGTCTTAGCAAAAACATTTAAAAAAGTCTTTATCATAAGGCTAGCAAACTAGAGAAAAAGCTAACTCTGAAGCTTTAGCAAATTACCAGTGTCTAATTTGGGGCTCTGTAGATCAAGGGACATTTTAAGAGATGTTCTAAACCTGGACTCCCTGTCAATAGAGAAGATAACAGTTCTGGAAAAGCTGAGGCCCAGCGGCAGCTCTTAACCACTTGAGGCAAAGCAGATGTAATTAACATAAAAGACTTGAGATCAGATGGAAATCATGGGACATGACCCATAGAGGGTTATAACCTTGGCCAATTGATCATAGTGTTCCTTGGGAAAATATGGATTGACCATCAAAAATATCAGTTGATACATTTGATTTTTAAAAGTGGATGATTAGAAACCTGATAGCAGCTGCTCCTGTGTAAAATCACAATCTCCTACATTATCATGTCCAAGACATTTCTCAGACCAGAGACAATTGAAGAGGCTAATATCTCTTGAAGGATCATGATATGAAACAGAATGTATGTTACAGTAATCTCCCTGGTCCTTACCCAAAGGGATGTATGACCATTCATCTGAAAAACTGTATAGCAGGGTGAGGGGAAGAGCAATACCAAGGTTTTGCAAGAGATTTTTACATTGTATCCAAGTTAACATTGATAATAGGATCTCCATTTGCAAGGTCAGTACAAGCCAGCGAGTAAATGAAAGCATGGCCAAAGTGTGTCTTTCAGTGGTTACCATGTCAGAGGTACCTATTTCTTGGTCCTTGAGCTTGTATTTAGAATAGATACACTTAGCACCTGGAAAACCGCAGTTATTTCCTTGAACACTAGAGTGAGGCCTGCTCAAGGTTGTAAAATTAAAAGCATGCCATATATTGAGTAAAAAACCAGAGATTACTGCCTCTTTCAGAGCTAGAAAGATAAAGAGGTAGTTGTCCCTGTGATGTCCCCAATTATTTCACAGTTTAGCTTCCTGGGAGAGGGGAGGCAGTTCATGATCAGTGTTGGCACACCACTACAAACTTAAAGGTTTAACCATTTTCTGTGCTTGATGTGGTATCTTTGCTGGAAGACGTCAATACAACTTCTATTCTGGCATATTGGATGCTCTATGTATCTGGCATATGTGTTCTTTTCAAAATGCATTAGGACAATTATTCATGTAGAATGGACAATACTTCACATGGAAGGTCTTTGTTCATGGATGTACTTACTCACCTGTCCCTTACTACAATATATCCCAGAGGGACCTAAAAATCTGGACATTCCACATAAGTCCATTGGTGATATGTTAATTGGACCTGAAGAACAGAAAGTGGCAATTACTGCAGATCCACTTGTAAGATAATATAAAGTCTAAAGGATGGAAAATATACTCTGAAAATTTAGGGGCCTTCTGTATTGTAGAAAATTTTAGGATTGCAGTGGAAAGGAGCTTGACAAGAAGTATTCTCCTAGTTTTTGTGTACTGCACTTTCTATCACCACTACTCTGTGCTTGGTAGCCCAGATTGGAGTTTTGGCTTGTTTGGCAATATTACTCTGAATACTTATTGAATAATTTCAAAGCCTATCTATTGTGAGACAGTATAATCACACTTTTTTGTTGTGCAACCTAACATGTTAGTGGTGCTATTAGACACATTGGTGGTAGACAGCATGCCATTTGAAAGCTTCAAAAGCTTTAATAGGGAATTACAGTATAGATATGTAGGATTCAAGAGCAAAGTCCTGCTGCCTAATACAATGACTATAATATCCTTTGCAAAGTTTGAGTAGGCACGGCAGCTATTAGTGTGTCAAAATAACGTAAATCTATGTTAGAGATTTTGTCCTTTGCATACAGGGTCAGAGAACAAAATAGGTTAGGGGAATAGGTAACCAAAGCTCCAGGTTAAGTATGTTTGTTAGACATAGTTAATGATGTTCCCTCAGCTTACAATTATGTCCTAATAGAGGTTCCTTAGGATCAACTGGTGGAAAAAAAATAAAGTTCTGGTTTGTGGAGAGCTTAGCTCATTATGTTTTTGTGAACTGAAAATGACTGCTACCAGAAAGCAGAAATACCAAGCGTGGAGGTTCATGGGGTATAAGGGGAAGTGGAAGTCTTCCCAATGGAAGATCTTTGGAGATGTGCCTAGCCACTGTGTGTAAAACAATAAAGTGCTTGGGGTAAGAATATCTGAATTCCTATTCAGTGACTAATGGCTTAGCTTGGTGGTTGGGGGTCTAAAAGGAGAAATACTAGAAGAATGGGATAAAGGAGGTTGGAGAAAAGACATGTGTATGCACCAGTAGGAATGGGACCAAAGTGTGAGCAACATTGAATCTCAGGTTAATGCATGACCTGGATTATCCGCTAAACACTTAGGGGCAGAAATACCACATAAGCTATCAGCCAGCCTTTTTTCTCAGTAATTGAGCAATGAGCTCCAAAATGAGTAGTCATAGGGCTATACATGGACCCAACAGCGTAGTCTCCTCCTTACCAACACCATTGCCATTACAGAAAATCCAAATTGTGAGCTGTAATATCCAACCCAATATCTCAACATGAGCTTTGAAGAAATTCCCCCAAAATTTTCACATTGATTACATTACAACTATTCAGACTTTTAAAGGGTAATAATTCATTGTGAACAAGACCAACTTGTATTGTGTAAGAATTTGCTTTTTCCATCACAATGTCTTACAATAGCACCAGTATTCAAGAGCTAAGAGTATCTGATTTACCAGTCTGGGATCCCACATAACATTGTCCCTGAATTGTCCAAGGGATGTGTTTTTCATAGAGGAGTGTGACAGTGAGCATGATCATGGGACTCATTGGTCACACCTTGTGGTGAATCACTAGCTCTGACTTTATGATAAAATGCTGGAAAGATCTCTTAAGGGCAATACTGAAATATTGATGAGATTAAGATACCATTCTTCAAGGCACAACACATGCCAGGATTCAATGGCCATCATGTGGTTCTATGTCTCTGAAAAAAGGAATAAAATTGTCTGAAGACCCTGGGTTGGACATTAAGTGTCTCCCTCCATCTTCAGGCCAATGGGAATTCATTTGAAAATGTGTGTTCTCCTGTCCTCACAAGCTAAAATTTGGCATGTCTAGAGATCCAGGAAAACACCAGGGGACAAACTAAGACTTTCATTGAAAATAGATGGTTTAACGTCTCATGGTTTTTAGGTACTTGTTACAGTAAGCAAGCAAGCAAGTAAAGAATAAATACTTACTCCTGATCATAGTAGAAGATAGGATATTAGATACTTAATGTGGATAGGAAATGACACTGTGGTTGATATTGTTTATGGACAATAAGAGCAGATTTATTTTTTGAAATCTTGTCCAAATATGTTAAGTCTGGAAACCCAGGGAATCTACTGAGCACCTCTTTATGCTCCCAAGTATGATTTAAGTGTAAATAGACAATTAACAGACAAATGAATGTTAATCGGACTTGGGGCTATCAGAGTGCAGATTACTCAGAAAAGCACCATTGACTACAAAGATATTGGCTCAGTGTTGGGGGTAAACAACAATGGGTGCTTTGAAAGGGCAGTGACTCGTCCTAACCGGGCTTGAAATATTTTTTGGCAATTACGGATTTGACAGCAACCTCAGCAACAGGGACTACAGCTCATCACAGTGATGGTGCTTATGTACTCTTTCTTTCTGAAATCATGATTAGTAACAACCCTGACAAATCGGTATAGAGAATCTGGCATGAAGCATGAGTGTGTCTGAGGCTGCAGCAGATGCTGGCGTTGCTCTTCTTTGTCTTGCCATTCCCCTTCGTCAATTTTGTGCACGCTCCTTGCTCTCCAGCTGGTCTTTATTAACAGCAACACACTCAGAGTGTGCCTTTGTGGGAGAGCTCCCCTTCCTCTTCCAGAGATCATGGTCTCTGCCATTGTAGTAGCTGGAAGTCCCTGGGAATTCGCATCCCCTCTGGAGCATTCCTGCGTGAATGTCTGATTGGCATGGGGCTGCTGATTTGGATTTTACTGAAATATGTCTTACACTGTGTTGTGAACTGAGTTCGACTTAATACCACAAACTTCCTTGCCCTTCTTCTCTTTCCAAGCCCACTCTCCCACTCTAATCTGGTCTTTGCTGCAAACTCTATTCTCTCTCTAATAAACCATCCCCCTAAAATTTCTAAATCTCACAGTCTGCTCCTGGGTAATTCAGTCTTTGAAAAACACCTTTTGTTTTAACGAAATAAAACTGATTTTATTTCATAACCAGCTGTCTAGAGATAGGCAGGGGCTGGTGTTGGATCAGCAGCTCAGCAACTGGGGACAGGAATCGCCATGACTCTCGTGGCCGTTCCTGCCATCATGGTTGGAAGAACTACTGCAGTTCCAGGCTCTTCAGAAGGGGCAGAAAGGGGAAGCAGAGGTGCTCTAGCTGCGTCTGCACTTCTGACTGAGAAAGCAGAACTTCCCCCAGTAGCCACCCACCCAAAGCCGCGTCTTGACACTGCTTCTAGCTGCAAGAGAGGCTGGAAGAGTGAACATCTAGCTTTTAGGTTCTTAGTGGAAGCAGGGCAGGGGGCAGATGGCAAGTTGGACCTGCCTCTCCCTCTGGTATAATTAATTTCTGTTTCAAAATGCGTAGTTTCCATGTCTATTAAATCAACTCATTGTAAAAATAATGTTCCACCTATTTACTGTGAGGTTAACTACAAGTTTGAGTAAAATATTAAAGATGGTAAAAAAAATATAAATGAATAGTATGTCACAGATTCATAAATATGCTTTCATTAAGGATTATTCATCTGTTTATCTTCCCTATACATCCCTCCAACAATGCTTGTATAAATAGTGATGATTTTTTAAGTAATAATTCTGACCATATTATTCAGTGAAAAAAAAGTTTCTCTTGATAGTTTTCTTTGACCGGACTATGACATTCATAGAAACCATCCACTTTACAAAATTAATGAAGCTGGTTGAATGTAAAGTTAAGTGCTCTTTGATATGTTTTCCACAAATTTTTGAAATCTCATCATGAGGAGACTAAATGTTTTGTGTTCCTCTCTTTAATATTTTACTATAAGTATTTAATATGTACACAGACGTAAGCAGAAAACTTCAGACTATGACCCTCAAGAAATTAAACATTACTGATATGAGGATAATTAAAACATCCCTAAGGTACCTTCCTTCCTCCTATATTTTACCTTGTCAGTTTTACTGAGGAATAATCACACATAATAAACTGCATCTCTCTAACATGTACGGTTTGTTGGGTTTTGAGAATCACAAGAGCCTGTGGATTCAGTAACAAAATCAATATACAGAACATTTCTTTGACCCCCAAGAGTTTTCTCTTGTGCCTTTTCAGTCTGCATCTCTCTTTGGCCTCGGGCCCATGCAACCATTATCTGCTTTCTGTTACTATAATTAGAATTTTCATATAGATGGAATCATAACATATACAATTTTTTGTGACTTCTCTCTTTCTAAATTACTCTGAGTTTCATCTGTGTTGTCTGGTGGTAACACTAGTAATCTTCACTCATCACCTGAAGTCCATGTGAAGGCTTCACCCACAGGAGATGCTTTTGTGAACCCAAAAATGGGTGCAATGAGAGACAGACAGGTGTTCATTTGGGATCAAAGAATTGCAATTCAGGAAACATAGATTCTAGTAGAAACTCAAATAGTGTACCACTTGGATGGTGAAAGCAAAGTGTTTTTATGGGGGAAAGGAAGGTGAACAATGCATGAGTTGAAGGAAAAAAAAAAAACACTTTCCTATGGGAATTAACAAACTATGCTACTCTGGGTCATGGGTTGATTGACCACTGACTATCTATAGAAAGTCCACAACCACCAGTGGTGATCAGGATGTCTGTCCTGCTGACTTCTCAAGCTATTGCTTAACACAGTTGCTGTTTTGTCCAGTCCAAAGGTTTGGCTCAGTTAAAGGGAGGAAAGGTAGTTTCTCTGCAGTGGCTCTTCCAATCATGTCCATTTTTCACACCTTGCATCACTATAGTAAGATATAAAACCATGATGTATTTAACTAAATTACATACCTTATTCAGTTTTCATCATTTCTTGATGTGTATTTGTGTGTGTATGCACAGTGTTCTATGCCATTCCACCCAGTGAATAGATTTGTGTAACTACCAATGTAATAAACATATAGAATTATTCTGTCACCATAAATAAAGCCTCCATGTCATTCCTTTATATTTTCACCCTGCCCCACCCCTCACCATCTGTGTCTTTTGACAACCACTATTTTGTTCTTTATCTATAAGTTTGTCATTTCAGTAATGTTATATAAATGGAATCATGGAATATTTAATCTTTTAAGATTGATTCTTTTTCACTGAACCTAATGCTTTGAGATCCATCCTGATGCTTTAATGTATCAATAGTCCATTCCTTTTTACTATGGACTAGTGCCCTGTCATGTATATACAATATATTTTGTTCACCTATTGATGGACATTTGTGTTATTTGCAAATTTGGCCCTCATAATTACAGGTGTTATGAATTTCCAAGTATAGGTATTTCAATAGAATATATTTTCATTTCTCTTTGTAAGTATTGAGGAGTGAGATTTCTGGTTATTTGCTTGCTAACTTTATAAGAAACTTCTAAACTTTTCCAAAATGTAAGTATTATGTTACTTTCAACCAACAGTGGTTGATCTTATTTCTGAGTTATATTGAGTTGCAGTACTTTCTCCCGTTATATAGTTTTCTGTTTCTCTTTCTTAATGGTAACATTGTAAAACCAATTTTTTTTCATTTTCAAAAATCTTCACTTTATGCTTTACTGTGTCTTATGCTTTTCTTTACTTTATGCATTACTGTGTCTTATGTAAGAGACCAGTGTATCAGAAGGAATTTTCTATTATTTTCTTCCAGGATATTTTAGTTTTAATTTTCACATTTTTGGGTTATGATTAAACTTGAAAGAACACAGCTTTAGTTAAGTGTGGATGGTCCCTATTTTCCATAGGACTCTGTTTTGAAAGCTTTCCTTCCCCTGTTGAATTATGTGATAAATTTGTCAAAAAGCTAATGAACATTCATGTGTGGCTGTATTGATAGACTCATCAATTTCATTGACCTATATATCTTTCATTTCACCAGTCCCAGAATTTTTAATGTTGTATTGCTTTTTATAAATCTTGAAATTAGGTTGTTTCAAAATTAGGTAGAACTTTAAGTTTACTTTTTCAAAATTGCTTTGGCAGTTAAATTTTCATATAAGCTAAAACATTAACTGATCAGTTTAAAACAGAATGCCTGCTGGATTTGTATGGAGTTTACCTGACAATTGAACATTTTGTAAAATTGAAATCTTACCAATATTCCAAACTATGGATATTGAGTCTCTTCAATTACTTAGGTCTTTCATGTGACTCAGGATTGTGTAGATAGCCTGTGTGCATTTAAAAAAATTATTTGTAAGGGTATCATGTTGTTTGACATCAGTGTGGATTGAACTGTTCTTTTATTTCATTTACCTGATTTTTTAAATTTCAAATATGAACACAGTATTGTATGTGAACTTTGTAACCTGACTTTTTAAAATTTATTAGTTATAGAATCCTGCAAGTTGTATTCAAAAGAAGTCCCATCAAATACAAATAAGAAGGTTTTAACTTTTCAATTTTTATAGCCCCTTTCTCCATTCCACCTTATCTGAAAGGCTAATCATGGTGACATAATGGTATGCAGAATGAACGGACATTCTCATTTCTACACCATCTTCATGGGAGAGCATTGAAGTATTTTATTGTGTGTTTTTTTTTTTTTTTTTTGTAGGTGGCCTTCATTAGATGAAGGAAATTCCATTCCACTAGTTTTGTGAGAGGTTTTTTTTTTTTTATCATAAATGTGTGTAGAATTTTATCAAATCCTTTACCGTGCCCTTAGAAATGATGGCATGATTTATCTCTTTTTTTGTTAACAGACTGTTACATACTGTGATTTTTGCCTATTAAATCAACCTTGCATTCCTGAGATATAAACCCCACATATTCATTGTTCATACGTTACTTTAATAATTAAGTTAAAGATTATTCATTTATAATCTTGAGGGATACTTCTTATAGTGTTGTTTTGTTTTTCTTTCTGGTAAGAGGATAATGGCGGTTTTATAAAATAATCTAAAACTATTGTGTTTATATAGTTTCCATAACAAACTACCACAAATGCAGTGCCTTATAAAACATACACACACTTTTTATCTTATAGGTATGTAGATTTTAAGTCTGACATTAGTCTCACCAAGATAAAGTTAAGGTATTGACAGGTCATGTTTCTTTCTAGACTCTGGAAAAGAATCTGTTTTCTTACATTTTCCAATTTCTAATGATCATTCTCATTCCGTGGCTCATATCCTCCTTCCTGCGTCTTCACCCCAGCCATGTTACACCTTAACTATTCTTTCTTGTGCCCTCTCTTACTCTGAGCTCAGCTGGCGAAGGGTTCTCTGATTTTGATGTGATTTGATTGTTCCCACCTCTGCAACCTAATATACTCTCACATTTCAACGTCCTTAATCCCATCTGCAAAATCTTTTTGGTCATTAAAGGTCTCTTCATAGGGTCCAAAAATTAGGATGTAAGGAGGGTATATATTATTCTTCCCACCACAGGAATTGTTGTCTTTTATTTATGAGAGAACTAATTTGCGATTGGTGATATTTCTTTCTGGTTTGTAGATTTCAGCAGTGAAATCTTCTGGACCACAACTATTCTTTGTACAGAAGTAAACTACGTATTCAGTTTATTTAATACAGAGGTGGGAAGGCTCTCCCTAATTTGTTGAATTGTTGGAGAGATATGAGATTGTTAGTTTGATATTAATTATATTTTTATAGTATTTCCAGTTATCTGGGATCTATGATAATAATGATGTCATTCCTGATATTTGTATTTTGTGTTCTCTCCCTCTCTCTCCCTCCTTCTCCTCTCTGTCTCGTCTAATACACATCATTTTTTAAACTTTCAAAGACCTAGTTTTGGTTTTGTTATTTTTTGTCTCTTATGTCTATTTTTTATTTTATTAATTTCTAATGTTTATTGTGTTTTTCCTTCTAATTAGTTAATATTTTTCTGTTTTTTAAATTTTTAAAAAAATTTTGTTTATTTTTAAATATAAACATTAGAAGCTATAAATTTCCCTCTGGATACTTCTTTATTTGCCTGACTCACTCAATTCTTCTGTTATATTTTATCTTTTATATTCTTTGTCATCAAGTTTATTTCATTGATGTTATCACAACCATTCAAACCTTTCTGTGTTTATGGTTTGCATAGTATTTACATATTTTCCATTATATTTTTAATTTATGTCTTCATGTTTAAAATGAATTTCTTATAGATAATATATAATTAGATCTCATGTTTTTATTTATTTTAGATCTATTTTTTATGTAAGGAAATTTCATAACAAAAAATATCAGAACTCTTTTGGAAATATCTTTTTGATTGAGGTATAAGTCGACACACAGTTTATATTATTTTCAGGTATACAAAGTAGTCATTCAACATGTTTTTTTATTTCAGGATTTAGTTAATTAATGTAGTTACTGGTAGATTGAATTTATACTAATTTAGCATTTGTTTACTATTTTTCTGTTTTCATATTGATTATGTTTTAATCAAATTTAAGTATATAACTACATTTATATGTACATTTAAATCATATTTAAGTATATAACTACATTTTAATTTAGTTTATGTATTTGCATATTTAGCAATATAGGTTTGCATTTTTTATAATTACTCGAGGGAATACAATATTATACTTGTGTTCACAGATTATCAGGAGTTATGTCACATAAAATATAAAAAACTTGCAAACATTTGAGTCTTTTCCCCTGCGATCCTCTATGCTGTATATGACACATACAGAACATCTACATCTGTTCCATACACTATAATAATAGTTCATAATTTTTGCCTTTGACTATATTTATTTTAAACAAATATAATATTTTACCAAGATATTTATCATTTCCATTGTTTTCACTTAGCCTTAAAGATTCTTTTCTTTCAGTTTTATTTCACTTCAGATTGGAAAAATTCTTTTAGCATTTCTTATACTACTAGTATGAAACAAGATACTTTTCTTTTATCTAAATATACCTGTCATTGACCTCATCTTGAAGTATATTTTTGCCAGATCTAGAAAAAGCAGACGTTTTTCTTCTTTAAGCATCTCAAAAATATTGCACCACGAACTTTTCATGTCCATCGTTTCTGATCAGAAGCTTAAATGATATTTATTATTTTATGATCTTTCTGGCTTCTGTCAAGATTTTCCCTTTATCTTTGGTTTCCTGTGCTTCCTTTGGTTTATCTAGGTGATGTGGTCTTCAAATTTATCCTTTTGAGCTGTATTGAGTTCTTGAGGTATAAAGGTGTGTTTTTCTAAACTTTGGGGAAGTTTTTGTCCATTGCTTTATCATCTATACTTTTTGTCTCATTTTTCTCTCTCGTGTTAGATGTGATATAGTCTCAGAGCCCATGAGGCCACCTTTATATTTCATCGTTATTTTTCTTACTAAAGTTGGATACTTTACATTTATCTTTCTTAATGTAACTTTTTTCATCTTTATTCTGCTATTATATTTTGATATATTTTTAGTTCTAAAATTTCCTTTTCTATCTTACATGTATTTGCTGAATTTCTTAGATTTACATTCACTAATATGCATTATTACTTTACTACATTGAGTATAGTTAAAATAAGCTGCTTTTAATGTTTTTCTTATCTGTGTCTTTTTAGGATTGGCATCTATTGATGGTCTTGAAACTTAAGAATTGATTATGGTTCGTGGGTCTTTATATTTTGAACATTTACATTATTGCATCATTGATGTAAGTGCTATATTGTAGAGATATAGAATTATCTTTTTTTAAAATTTTTTTTAATGTTTTATTTATTTCTAGGAGAGAGAGAGAGAGACAGCGTGAGCAGGGGAGGGTCAGAGAGAGAGGGAGTCACAGACTGAAACAGGCTCCAGGCTCTGAGCTTGCAGTCAGCACAGAGCCCAACGCGGTGCTCGAACCCACGAAACGTGAGATCATGACCTAAGCGAAAGTCGGACGCTTAACCGACTAAGCCACCCAGGCACCCCGAGATATAGAATTATCCTAATTGCTCCAAAAATTGTTGATTTCTAAAAAAAGAAATCATTGTCGGTGGAAGTTGTTTTAATTCAAATTAGAGACTCTCATTTGTGAATTAAAAAGCAGTTCAGAATTCACTTTAATTGTTTCAGCTGTATTTGAAAGATACTTAGTATTCTTCACACAAGATATTTTGATGCACTTATTAGATCTGTTTCAATTTCTTTAAGCGATCTTTAGTGTTCAGATTATGAATCTTTCACAACTTTTATCAGATTTATCCCTAAGTAATTTATATTGTGATGCTATTGTAAATGGTATATTAAAAAGTTTTAATGTCCAGTTGTTTGTTTCTAGTATATTGAAATGGAATTGAATTTTACTTAGTGATCTTATACCCTGCATGTAAGCTGAACTCATTTGTTAATGTAGTTTATTTGTGAAGTTCACTGGATTATTAACATAGACAATCCTGCCTTTTATAACTAGAGTTTAACTTTTTTCCTGACAATTGAGATAATTTTTTAAATTTATTTTGCTTAGATTGTCCATTTTATTCCTTAAGTGAAATTTAAAAGTAGTATCTTTAAAGCAATTTATGTAATCTAGGTTCTATAATTCATGATCATAAAGTTATTTGTTTTATTTTCTTACTTAAAAGTGATACCTGTTCTGTTTTACTCCTGTGGTGTCTATAAATTCTGACAATGAATTGTGTTTTGTCTCTTTTTTCTGATATGTATTATTTATCAATTTACTTGATATTCTTAGTTACTATTTAGTTACATTGTTCTTTGGTACTCTGATCTGAATTACTTCCGTTCTTCCTCCTACTTTGGGTTTAATTTGCTCTTGTTTTTCCTAGTTTCCTAAGGTAGAAAATGAAGCCAGCTGACAAAGCAGATTTCAGACCTCTCTTCTCATAGAAGTTTTGATCCTATAATTTTTAATGCTAGATATAAATTTAGTGGCACTTTTAAATATGTAATATGTTTTGCTTTTCTTTTAAATAAGTATAATTTATAATTTCCTTTTGATTTTTTTGTGACCTATGATCTATTTAGATGTGTTAGTTTCTAACTGAACTTATCTCTCTGCTCTTGAATTTTATTTTAATATTGTTGTGGTCATACAATATACTTTGTATGACATAAATCTTTTAATGAAATGGAAACATGAATTATAGCCCATACCATCATGTAATCTTCAAAAGTATTGTGTGTGCATTGAAAACTATGTGTATTCACTTCCTTTTGGATACAGTTTTCTGTTATGTCTGTTAGGTTCAGTTGGTTTTTAGAGTTCAAATCTTCTGTATATTTACTGACTCTCTAATTCTATCATTTATTGATATTGAACATAATCAGTGGAATAAATTTTGTTTCTACTCAGAATAATAGTTTAGCTAAATTAGTTCTTTCAGCTTATTCTTTGTTTATATAAAATGTTATATATACACATATTAAATATTTGCATGAAAAGGAGGTCAAATAATTAATTTAGAATATTGAGTTAAACACCTTGAAGTAAAACCGACTCTGGCACTTACTAGTTGTTTAGGCTTGAGAAACTTTATTATTTACTTGTAAGCATCTGACAATCTCAGGCTGTGATCTCACAGTTTGTGAGTTCCAGCCCTGCATCGGGCTCTGTGCTGACGGCTCAGAGCCTGGAGCCTGCTTCAGATTCTGTGTCTCCCTCTGTCTCTACCCCTCCACTGCTCATGCTCTTGTCTCTTTCTCTGTCTCTCTTTCTAAAAAAGAAGTAAACACTATTTTTTTTAAACAGTATTATTCCAAAGAATTTTAGGGAATAGAAAAAGAGACAAGTTTATTACATATAGTATTCCCTGAATACATTTTAGCTAATATAGGGTCATTTTACTTTACAATATAAAGTTTTATTATTTAATCATATTCTATACAATATAATGTCTTTTAAATCTCATATAGGATATATTATTTTATACCTGTAATTCAAGTGATAAAATTGAAGTACAATAAGATTAAATTATTTGCCTAAGGTTAGGTAGTTGCTAAGAAATGATTAATAGAACTCAGGTTTCCATGAGAGACTCTTGAATGCTGACAAAAACTGAGGACTGATGGATGTGGGGGGGAGGGGGATGGGCATGGAGGAGGACACTTGTGGGGATGAGCACTGAGTGTTATGTGGAAACTAATTTGACAATAAACTATTTGTACAAAAAAAAAGAAAGGAACTCAGGTTTCTGAATGCAAAGTATATTTTAGCTGAAGCTTTTCTAGGTGTAAAGATACTCTTTAGGAAGGATAAAATGAGTATATTTATGTGTTTTAAAAATTAACAAGTTACAGATTTGGAGATGAAGATATTCTCATAGTAGGGTTTACATTAAGTCTCTATGAATCAGTACAGCCATACCAATTGTTAAATTACTTAAATAATCCCCATACAGGTTGTAAAATATATGCTGCTTCAGCTCCCACTTTGCTCTTCTTTCATCATTCTGTCCCCTCCCTGAAGTCGTCCAGGAGGTTCTTGCTAACACTTGAAATCACAAATTACATCGAGGAGTCTATTTCAATGTATGAGTAATGGTGGGAAATATTACTGGCCTGTTTCTGTCCATTATCATTAAATATTTTCAGTGTCACTGAACTGACAAATGGAGATAGGGACAGATGGATACATTTTTGTGATATTGTGCTGGAAATTCTTGCAGGATAAGCCGATTCAGATGGAGGTTTTGCTAGCCATTGTTGAGCAATTAACACGTGCCAAGCAGTTTACTAGGTGTATTAACCTACAGTCACAGTGAAAATGATGACTAATAGTTTTCAAGTGCCAGAAGGGGGAATTTATAAGTAATAGTTTAACTCTCCTTTAAAGATGTCAGTTATACTCTGTATCTGCTGATTTAAAAACTGAAGTCAGGAAATATGTGCATAGTTCTCTATTGTGCTATTCATTTATAATTGCAATGTAAAAATCAGAATTTCTAAGTCTGTCTACATCTATAAATAGCATTCATTACCTTTTGCAGCCATCAGTGCATTGTGCCTTTACACAATGTATTGATATTAGTGGAAAAATTGTTTAAACTTGTTTTATAGCTATCTAAGGAAAGTATTTGTTTATATAGGTGTTATAGATCTCTGTGGAGGGAGGAAGGTGTTTTTCTCCCTATTATTTTTGTTTTTTAAGGCACTCACACATGCAATCACAAATATAGCTGTATTTAATGGGTAGGATGAGGTGTAGAAGGCAGGATAATGTCAGCGCATAGAAGTAGTAAAATAATTGCTGTTCCAGCTGAGATCTGTACTGTGTGCTGACTGCCACAGATATTAAGCAAATCTCGATGCGGGAGATGGCTTTAGCTAATTGGAAGTTGTATAGTTTGTTAATCAGGAAGGATATCTTTATCTTTTTCATCTTCAAATACACAATCATGTGTGAATTGAGATATGTGATATTTTTAGATTAAAAAATATAGATAGAAACTAAGATCTGGAAGGTAAACCCATAGAAAAAGGATGAGTTGAGCATCTGAAAGTCAAATGGGAGAACACACAAACTCTCCTCTTTCCCTCACTCACCATTCTCCCTCCCCCTCCTTCTCTGTCTCCTTTCCTCACTTTCCCCCTTCACCTTCCTTATTTCCGCCCTTCCTCTCTCTCCCTTGTGCTTCCCTGCACCCTCTTCTTCCCTCCCTTCTCCTTCCCCACCCCTCCCCTGTCTTCCACAATCTCTTCCTACCTCTTTCTCCATTTAAATACATGCCTTTATTTCACTCAATTTTTAAAAGTCTATAAACCAAACTAAAGAAATACATAATTATAAGTAACTTGGAAATTCTCAGTTCTCCCAACCAAAAGAATAGTTTGAATTTTGAGGGGGAAATTACATGTTCACACCTCAGAGTAGTGCTTATAGACAGAACTGTACCTGGGTAGTATACCCACATGAATGTATACCTTTTGGAAAATTAAAATTTGTACTTTACCTTTAGCATTTTCAGTATATTCTTTTCCAAAATACTGCAGGCTATTTAGCCCTAGTTTCTCTAAATTTTAGTATTATTTTTTTAATGTTTATTTATTTTTTAGAGAGAGACAGGGTACAGTACGATGGGGGAGCGGCAGAGAGTGAGACACAGAATCTGAAGCAGGCTCCAGCCTGTGAGCTTCAGCACAGACACTGACACGGAGCTTGAACTCATGAACCTCGGGATCATGGCCTGAGCCAAAGTCAGACCGTTACCCCACTGGGCCACCCAGGCATCCCTAAATTTTATTATCAATTTCTAATCCAGGTTTTACTTTATTTTCTCCAGCCTAATTTGAATATATTTTCCAAATAAATGCAATTATGTTCCTCTTGTTGGATTTCCTTTATTTTTATGTTTCTATTGAAAACTCTCTATCAAATATCTTATCTTGAGATGTTGTGGAATTTGTTTTTTAAATGTGCTAAGAGGTTATAATGCTTAAATTTAAGAGTTTCAGCCATCTATGAAGTAGTGGATATTATTACATGGAAAATATCAAATCCATTTATATTTTGGGCAAATAAATTTTAAGTTAGAGGTTTGGAAAAAGGAGTATAAGAAAGGGATGGTAACACAATAGTTGAATGTATTTATTATTTTTAATTATTTTTAATGTTTATTTATTTCGAAAAAGAGAGGGAGAGACAGAACATGAACAGGGGAGGGACAGAGAGAGAGAAACAGAATCTGAAGCAGGATCCAGGCTCTGAGCTGTCACCACAGAGCCCCAAGCATGGTTCTAACTTATGAGCTGTGAGATCATGGACCTGAGCTGAAGTCAGATGCTTAACCAACTGAGTTACCCAGGCACCTCTGAATGTGTTTATTTTATCACAAAAATGCCCATTGTCATTCTTCTGCATAATTTTTGGTAGAGATGAGTTTCATGAGAATTGGGAAAAAAAGGAGGGGAGGGGCAATGACATTTAAAGGTACCTGGAGCCCAAAACTTAATGTACATGGAAAACTTAATTCAGTTATAGCCTTGCCTGAGATAAGTGAAGTCATTTGAGCCATTTCAAGTAGGATTCTGGGCACACTGTGATCTCAGAATTGCTCTATTACAAGTGTCTACCAGTTCCATGACTTCTGCTGACAGAGGTTGTCTTTCGTTACTGGTTCATGAGGACCTTTTGACAGGATGTGAGCTGGGTGGCTGTGACCTCATTGATCCATTTACAGTCTATCCCTGGTTGTTCCATAACAGCTATGAATTGGTTTTATTCTGCTTTCTAATAATCAGTCTAGGGATTTTCTGAGAAAGTTTTGGATCTGATTAAAATCTGAGGGGTGATTTTGAGAATATTGTAAACTACATTGGAAATCTATCAATTTAAAGACATTAGACAAATGACTCTTAATTTATTCATGTATTTTGCAAACATAGTTAATAGAGGTTATTTAAATTTTAGAGAGAATTAATACTTGCTTTGAAATACAGTGTGTTGCTCTTTTTGGGTAACATTGAATTTTTTAAAATGACTTTCTGTCTCAGTTGTATCTTTGCAAAAGGGAAATAGCAGCATTAGTATTATTCTTAGGCTGTGTTAATTGAAAAATTTACTAAATTATTAAATACTGGCCAGAATAAGTGTGATAATATGAATAGTCAGGCTGATACATGTAGGTAGAAATATACTGTTGAGTCTCTAAACCAAAAAGTCTATTAATAGCCTGATCAGAATGCATAGTTATTTGTTAATTGCTCTTTACTGTCCTTAATTTGTCATCAGGTGAATTCTATTTTTGCTACATAGATTTTAAGTTTGAATTTGGATGTTATACACCAAATTATTAAATAAGCTATTTTAATGTAATGAGTTTTATCCATTATGAATTTTTCTGATGGTTTATTATTTATAGGATAAATTGCATTGTTGAATAAAAATTAATGTTGAAGAATTTATTTGTAATTATAAGAAGCATTGGGTTTTATTTTATGTAGGGAGTAAAACATTCTTGGAATAAAGACAGGAACATTGATAGAAATGATTTTTGTTTACTTATTCTCTTATTTATTGTCACACTGTCAGAAAACTCCATAATTGTGAAGTTTTCAAATGATAGCATTGAATAGACTTAACTTGCAGAACTGAGACATTTGTTTGTATGGTTCTGTGTTATAATTTGAAGTTGATGTATTTAATTTCATAAATCCATCAATTTTTTGAAAACAAGAAATAAATATGATTGGTCTGATTGGCAATAAGAAATTTGAAAAAAAATAGCACATGAATAGTTACTTCATTTTAGTGTATCTATTTAGCCTGTGGCCTGGATCATTCTTCCTGAGATTGAGGTTCATTTCTTACTTTCTATATTCGATACAAGACTTGTTAATGTCCTAAAGGACAATGCAATCATAACTATTGGAGCTGTGTTTTCTACTGAATAGAAATCACCAGGTTAACACGTAACTTCGCAGTGATAGGCCTCTAATCAAACAATAAATTACAAAGTCAGACATGGCTAAATTCTCAAAAGAATTAATTCATCTATGGGCGGGCTTGTTATATAATGCCTCAGTTTGATACTGAAAAGCTGTTCCACAGTCTTGATTTTCAAGTTAGATAACCATTAAAAAAATGTTTATTGAATTTCAAATACTAGGCAAAGGACTCTATCTTTGCCTACCAAGCACTCGCAGAAAAGATATGATGAAAACCCCATTAACATACAATTGTGATATATGTTTCCATTTTAAAATTATGTTGCAGTAGTTATGGAAGAACATATAAAGGGACTATAAACATTGACTCAGCAGTTCAAGAAGTATTCACACGGTAGGAAACCCTCAGTCAGATTTTTATAGGAGGTACCAAAAGTAGAAGAGAACATGACAGGCTGAAAGAAAAGGCTGAATAAAAAATGAGAAGTCTGATGGGGGTAGGTCTCATTTGGGATAAGTCACGCAATTTAGAATGCCTTAAGCTCTTTGTATTGTTGTTGTTTTTACTGTTATGAGACAAAGTATATAGACTAGGACTGAATCATAGAGCATTTATAGACTTTTGTAAGAAATCAAGTTTTAGCCTGTAGGAAATGGAAAAAGAAACAATTTAAGTAGGGCAGTGACAATTGTATTTGTGTTTAATGAAGAGGCCTTGACAGAATTGTGGATGATTGAGAAAGTAGTGAACAGACTAGAGAGCTGAAGACCAGCAATGTTGTTATCATAATTTTCACTAGAGATAGAATGGCCATAGGACAATTTCATTTGAGCTGGAGAGGATCAGAGACAGGAGACTTGTATTTGAGAAGAAGAAGAGAAAAAATATATAGATATGATTCTCAAGAAATTGCCTTGGGCAACTGGGTGAGTGACAGTGTTATTAAATAAGATAAGAAATATATTAGGTTCACGTGAAAAAAAGTGATGATTTATGTTTTGGACAAAATGAGTTCACGAAGCCTATGGGGTTTCCAACAGATAATATGCAGTAGGCACTGGAAACCTGGCAGAAGAACCTAGGAAATAGGTCTGAAATATGTAGATTCTAACGTCATTAATAGTGATTCTTGTATAGACAACTAGAATTACAATACAATGAGAACAACTTTTGAACTTGTATCCTTGAAGCCATGACTGATTAAGACAGTCATCCTAAGTGTTTAAAGAAAGAAATCATGGACTAAAATTTAAGAAACTCAGATAAATAAAAGGCTAATGCTTCTCTTGGGTTAATATTGCCCACAGTGTAGAACGATACACTTTAGTCAGAATGAATTTCCACATCTCTTCTTACTCCTTGTGCTTCCTCTGCATTAATAAATTAGAAGTGTTCTGCTAGCCAATATGTACAATCATTTAGGAAGAGGCAACTCTAGAACACATAAGAGCTTATTTTGTAAATTATTCATGTAACTTGGGAAAAGTCAAGAGGACTTCAGAGGGTTAGCAAAGATGCAAGTTAGAAAGTTCAGATTGCCTGGCTTAGTGCCTGTTTCAAAGACATTCTTCTACTAATTTCACTTAATTCTTTAAGAAAGTCTTAATCCAGGAGTTAAAACAAAATTTATCTCCTTTTTCAAACCATTTCAAGTTTATTGTATGTGAGCCATTGCTCTGTGCACTTCATACAGTATTAGTTCATTACATCTTCACAGAGGTGCTGTGAACAGCATCATTATTCCTAATTTACAGAAAGGAAAATGGAATGCCTTGGTAAAGGAGATAAAACCCATGGTGATGTGGATACTATTTTTATATTACCTTATTCCCCTGCATAAGACATAATCAGTGCTCATCTTAGGCTGAGGACCAAACCCTCCACTAAAATACAAACACATCCAAGGCACAATTTTGTTGTTACTGTTGGTGTTGTGTGAATTCTAAGCACACAGTTGACTAGGCAGTGGATGCAAACAAATACCAAAGGTTATTAAGGGCACATACAAATACAGATATCCTGAATGGGGCTCAGGTAAAGATACAGAAGGTAACCAGAAGGATAGCTCAGTCAGGGCCAGAACATGTAAGTCAGGTTTGAACAGAATATTGTGACTTGACACATGGGGAAAAAACAAATCAGCATTTATTGAATAATCACCTTGGGCTAAACACTGTGGTAGAGGCTTAGAGAAAGCTCTTACTTACGCTTTAGAAGGGAAAGTATAACCAATTCTCATTCATGGATAAAGAGACATGTTTCAAGTTGATTATGTTTACTTACTCAATGTTAGAGACTTCCTCATGGATCTAAAGCCCATTTTCTTTCCTCTGCACCTGGCCACACTGCCAAATAAAACACATTGTTTGGTATCATATGTCCGTTAGGACTTAGTCTATTGATAACAAAGTAGTAGATATATAATTTGACTTTCCTAATAAGAAAAGGTTGTGTTAGTAATTATCACTGTCCATGCTATGAGCAGGATACCTTCATTTTTTTTCTGCTGAAAGATTAAGACATATGTCCCCAGTTTACTTAAACTTTTGCCACTGGATAATGATTGTGATTTTAGATGAATGGATAGATATCCTAAAAAGATCCATAGGAAAGAAAAATAGCTTCTTATCCATAATGGATTCATATCCACACTTACTATATACAAATATAAAATATAAAAGTGTGCATGTATATACACACTCCCATGCACATCTGTCAAGATGGAGAAAGAGAGAGGTGGAGGCAGAGACTTACCTTGCCTTCCACTGAAAGGAAATGTGTGCCTATTTCTAATGTAACCATAGTGTGAAAGAACGATTTGTCATGTGAATACTGCAAACATATTGCTAAGGTCAGTCAGCCCTGAAGTGATTTTCTAAGAAAGTGATGATCATGTAAGTTAATGCTGCTTGCGCAAAGCTTCACCTTCTGGATTAAACTTATTTTCAAGTTAAAAATCATTTGCCCCAGTGATCTGGATCCCAAAACCCAGCATATAGAATAAATAGCATTTTTAGCATTTGTTAGTGTAGTATCAATTTTGACCTCTCCCACCAGTACCATAGGATCTGAATAGCCGTGCCATCAGTTCAGGATTGAGGGAAAGCAAGCTTCTAACTTGTCCAGGGCCAGCTATAATGCAAGGCAAGGGTGCTGTTAAGTCACAGTTCCTTAGCAATACTTTTTCTATAGGTTTCCATCCTGTGAACATCAAGGTATCAATCAAGTTAGGGAAAGGAATCTCTCCTATAGCTTCAAACCATAAAACTTACCTACCTATAAATAAGACTCAT
Organism: Proteles cristata cristata; assembly: GCA_017311185.1. Classification (NCBI taxonomy): domain Eukaryota; kingdom Metazoa; phylum Chordata; class Mammalia; order Carnivora; family Hyaenidae; genus Proteles; species Proteles cristata. Next base: position 1,210,974 of record JAESUZ010001400.1, read on the forward strand.
TACACTGAAATTTTCCAGTGTATTTATTAATAAACACATCACAACATGATTCACAGCACACTCTGAGAGGCATAATAGTAGGCTTTAACAGATAAACAAAAAAGTTGAACTACTCATTCACTATAAAGAAAGATCATTGAGCATAAATCAGCTTCATTATTTAACTCATTTGAAGGATAAGAATAATCCTTAAGAAAATCTCTGGGGCAGAATTCTAAAAAAGGACTGACTAGGTGACCTAGTAGATATTTTATCTCTAACTTCTTAGATTTTATGACAAATGTAAAATTAAAATTATGTATAATTACATAATGTACAGTATAATTCAAATTATGTATAATTACAATTACATGTGTATAATTACAATTATCTATAATTACCTAATTAAAATAACACTCATTTCTGAGACACATCAATGCAACTATATCAAATACTATATTCTTTCATGGGAAAGGGAAAATACATCTTAAATTTTTCAAGATTATTTTCCATGCATAATATTTCTTGAGTCAGTAATAGGAAGTAAAAGTTTAGGAAACCTGGGAGATGGGGAGGGGTAGGTGGAGAGTTGTGATGTGTCTAAAACTTAAGCAAACTTAAGTTTTGTAATTACAGTTGAATATTCTCCTTAATTTATCCTAATCAAAATATTTTCAGCATCCCATGACTTATTTATAGAAAATATTAAAAGACAAATACTCATGATACATGCATTTTATTAAATTCATAAAGAGTATTGTAACTTTCTGTTTCCCACTTCTTCATCTGACTTTCAGCTTCCATAGACCTACCTGATTCAAATTGCTGTCATGCTTTATGGTTCAGGTCTATCCCGAAGATTTGAAAGAACAAGAAAAGAATGTTAGTAAACACTGGCTTTCCTGACTCTGGGCACAGTGGGTGGCCTCTTTGCCTGAGCCTTACTGCTTAGCCCTACATACCCTACACAATCCATCTTATTCTCATATGTGTGAATCTTTTAAGTTCAGTATTTGTGTAATCCTGGAAAATAAGAATGCTAAAAGCTGCCACCCTCATCTTGGAAATACTGTTACACTTCAAAAATGTGTTCTAGTATGCAAAAACAATATATATATATATATATTTTGTATAAATACATATATATGTATGTATATATGTATAAATACAAAATATATGTATATATATACGTATATATATATATATATATATATATATATATATATATATATATATATATATATATATATATGATTGTAGTTGAGTTTTGTTTTCTTGTTTCAGGTATTTATTTTGAGAGAGAAAAAAGAGAGAGCATGAGCAGGGGACTGTCAGAGAAAGGGAGAGCATCCCAAGAAGTCTCTGTGCTCTCAGCATTGAGCCTGGTGTGGGACTTGAACCCACGAACCATGAAATCATGACCTGAACTGAAAAGAATCAGATGCTTAACCAGCTGAGCCATCCAGGTGGCTTGTTTTCAATACAGCCAAATGGAAAACAATTTCAAATGTCCATATAGAATGTAATATATAATTTTTTACGTTATTTATTTTGAGAGAGAGTGAGAAAGCAGGAGGGCCAGGAAGAAGGGGACAGAGAGAATCCCAAGCAGGCTCTGCATGGGGGAGCTTAAACTCACAAACCGTGAGATCATGACCTGAGCCAAAATTAAGAGTCAAATGTTTGACTGAGAGCCACCCTGGCACCCCCAGAGTGGAATATATAAATAAATGATTCATAAATGGAGTGCTAGTAAGTGTGGACAGTTAATTAACAATTAAGATGAATGTTGAGTGGAAGAAGTCAAAAATAGTATATGTGTTCTAGGACTCCATTTTTGTAATGCTCAAAGAGGAAAAACATATTTAGAGTGAAATCTCAGGATAATTGTTGCCTTTGGGATCACAGGCAGGCAATTGGATGATGTCATGGGATAAGTTGGCTTTTAGGGTGCTGGTTATTAGACTTGTTTTTACTCCAGAGGTGGTTTCAGAGGTATGTTTACTTTGTGATAATTCTCTAAGCACTACACTCTATGAGTTTTTTTATGAGGTGGATCATACTTCAATAAAAAGTTTAAAATGCGGTATATACATACACACCACGAGGTAAAAAGAATCAATATTAAATTTCCAAAATCTTTGTTTTTTAAAAAATGGTGAAACATATATTTTCTGATTTTTTTATAGCTCTTGATGTGGGATGCTATAGGTGTTATAGTTCAATGTCTTTCACTAGCAGTGTCAAGTATAAGAAGATTAAAAGGGGAAAAAAAAAGTACCTGGGTAATTTCCTTTAAGGAAAAGAATATGATGTAAGGTATAACTTGTATCTCAAGATTTATAAATACTCCAGCTTTCCTGTTGCTGTTTTTCTCTTTTACCATAACATAAGCTTGTTGAAGGATCCGTTTCTTATTTATTAAAGGGATTCCACTTTTTAAATACTATTACAATGGTGGAATTTAACTGGACCTGGTTTTCAAATTTAATATGAAGGTGGCAATACAGTGGTTAAAATACTTTTTGCTTGAGCAGTGGGATTCAAGGGCAGAGAATTACTTAAAGCCCAGCAGTAATTCCATCACTTTTGTGGTAAACTGTGTCTGTCACTCTCTTTATGCAATGATTATTTTATGTCTTTTTTATTTTTCTGAAAATATTGCTAGTCTCCTCACTCTGAACCGGTCACTCATAGCTTGCAGTCTTTCATATTATACATCATATTTCATGTCCTAATCTAAAATTCTACCTGGATTTGCATAACTGTCTTTTCTCTTGTTAAAACAAAGGAAAGAGCTCTCAGCACAGAAAAGTCAACGTTTCTACACATTTTACATCTAATTCCATTGCTTTTTTTCATATACTTTATGAAACCAAAAGGTTAATATTTTGGTTAGCCTTCTCTTTGGTTATATCTACAGCTTCTGTCTACTGGATTACTACCCATCATGTTCAAACATGCCTTAGAAACATCTCTTTATATAAACAGACAAAAATCTTTTTCTGACCCATATTTCTTTCTCATCTTATGTTCACATGTTTCTATTTTCACTCTACAGTAGTCTCTTAAAATCTTTATTACAATTCATTGCAATGTGGCTTCAACCTCAAAATCTTCATTCAAATATGCTTTGATAAGTGTGTAATGACTTCCATGTTGTCAGAACCAAAAGACATTTTATAATCCACATCTTATTAGAAAATTATATTCTAAACAGCACTCATAGAAACAGAGAGCAAAACAGGTCTTTAAAACCAACAAGAGCCGGAAAGCTAACTAAAATGATGAAACAAAAGAGCTCTCCTCCACTCCAAGAAGAAATGACAGCTAATGAACTGCTCAAAACAGATATCAGCAGCATAACAAACAAGATTTTAGAATAATAATGGTAAAATTAATAGCTGGGCTTGAAAAAAACATAGGGGACATCAAAGAAACTATGGCTACAGACAGAATGGAAAATAAAAATAGGCATGAAGAATGAAAAAATGCGATAAATGAGATACATAATAAATTAGAGGCCTCCAATGCATGGGTTGAAGAGGGAGAAAAGAGAATAAGTGATTTAGAAGACACCATTATAGAAAAACAAGAAGCTGACAAAAAGAGAAACTGATCCAGGAACAGGAAAGAAGAATTCGAGAGCTTAGAGATACGGTCAAACGCAACAATATCCATAACATAGGAATCCCAGAAGACGAAGAGAGAGGGAAAGGTGCTGAAGGAGTCCTGGAACAAATTATAGCAGAGACCTTCCCCGACCTGGGGAAGGAAGTCAATGTGGAAATACAAGAGGCTCAGAGGACTCCCCTCAGACGTAACTTGAATCGATCTTCTGCACGACATATCATAGTCAAAATGGCAAAATACAAGGACAAAGAGAGAATTTTGAAAGCAGCTAGGGAGAAAAGGGCCCTCACATACAAAGGGAAACCTATCAGAGTGGTGACAGACCTATCTACTGAAACTTGGCAGGCCAGAAAGGAATGGCAGGAGATCTTCAATGTGATGAACAGTAAAAATATGCAGCCAAGAATCCTCTATCCAGCAAGCCTGTCATTCAAAATAGAAGGAGAGATAAAAACCTTTCCAAATAAACAGAAATTGAAAGAATTTGTCACCACGAAGCCAGCCCTACAAGAAATCTTGAGGGGGGGATGCTCTGAAGGAAAGGTTGCAAGGAACAAAGATACCAGAGACACCACCACAAACATGAACCCTACAAAGGATACAAAGACTCTAAACCCACATATTTCAATAATAACACTCAATGTAAATGGGCTGAGTGCACCAATCAAAAGACATAGGGTAGCAGAATGGATTAAAAAACAAAATCCATCTATATGCTGTCTACAAGAACCTCATTTTAGACTGGAAGATACCTTTAGATTAAAAGTAATGGGATGGAGAAATATATATCATGCTACAGGAAATCAAAAGAAAGCCAGAGTAGCGATACTTATATCAGACAAACTGGACTTTAAATTAAAGACAATCACAAGAGATGAAGAAGGGCACTACATAATAATTACAAGGTCCATCCATCAGGAAGAACTAACAATCATAAATGTCTACGCACTGAATATGGGAGCACCTAAATATCTAAAACAATCACAAACAGAAACAAGCTTATAGATAAGAATGTGCTAATAGCAGGGGACTTTAAATCTCCACTTACAGCAATGGATAGGTCAACCAGACAGAAAATCACTAAAGAAATAACGGACTTGAAAGACACATTGGACCAGATGGATCTGACGGATATATTTAGAACTTTACATCCTGAGGCCAGGGAATTTACTTTCTTCTCAAGTGCGCATGGCACATTCTCCAAGATAGATCACATACCGGGACATAAAGCAGCCCTCAATAAATTCAAAAGAATACAGATCATACCATGCACACTGTCAGATCACAATGCTTTGAAACTTGAAATCAATTACAGGAAGAAGTCTGGAAAACCTCCAAAACATGGAGGTTAAAGAACACCCTTCTAAAGAATGAATGGGCCAATCAGGCAATTAGAGATGAAATTAAAAAATATATGGAAACAAATGAAAATGAAAACACAACAATTCAAAATCTATGGGATGCGGCAAAGGCAGTCCTAAGAGGAAAGTACATTGCTCTCCAGGCCTATTTCAAGAGATTAGAAAAAGCGCAAGTGCAAAATATAACAGCTCACCTAAAGGAACTAGAGGCAGAGCAACAAGAATGCCCTAAACCCAGTAGAAGAAGAGAAATAGTAAAAATTAAAGCAGAAATAAAGAACATAGAGACCAAAGAAACCGTTGAACAGATCAATGAAACCAAGAGTTGGTTTTTTGAAAAAGTAAACAAAATTGACAAACCTCTAGCCAGACTTATCCAAAAGAAAAGAGAGAGCACCCAAATAGACAAAATTATGAATGAAAATGGACTTATTACAACCAACCCCTCAGAAATACAAGCAATTATCAGGGAATACTATGAAAAATTATATGCCAACAAATTGGACAACTTAGAAGAAATGGACAAATTCCTAAACACACACTCACTACCAAAATTCACACGGGAAGAAATAGAAAACCTGAACAGACCCATAACGAGTGAAGAAATCGAATCAGTAATCAAAAATCTCCCAACAAATAAGAGCCCTGGACCTGATGGCTTCCTTGGGGAATTCTACCAGACATTTAAAACAGAATTAATCCCAATTCTTCTCAAGCTATTCCAAAAAATTGAAAGCGAAGGAAAACTCCCGGATCATTTTATGAAGCCAGCATCACTCCGATTCCCAAGCCAGACAGAGATCCAGCAAAAAAAGAGAACTACAGGCCAATATCCTTGATGAATACGGATGCAAAAATTCTCAACAAGATCCTTTCAAATCGAATCCAGCAGCATATAAAAAGAATCATCCACCAAGATCAAGTGGGATTCATTCCTGGGTTACAGGGCTGGTTCAACATTCACAAAGCAATCAATGTGATCCATCATATCAATAAAAGAAAAGATAAAAACCATATGATCCTGTCAATAGATGCAGAAAAAGCATTTGACAAAATACAGCATCCCTTCTTAATAAAGACTCTCGAGAAAGTTGGGATAGAAGGAACCTACTTAAACATCATCAAAGCCATCTATGAGAAGCCTTCAGCTAACATCATCCTCAACAGGGAAAAACTGAGAGCTTTCCCCCTGAGATCAGGAACACGACAGGGATGTCCACTCTCACCACTGTTGTTTAACATAGTGCTGGAAGTCCTAGCATCAGCCATCAGACACCAAAAGGAAATCAAAGGCATCAGAATTGGCAAAGAGGAAGTCAAACTTTCACTCTTCGCAGATGACATGATACTCTACATAGAAAACCCGACAGACTCCACCAGAAGCCTACTAAAACTGATCCAAGAATTCAGCCAAGTTGCAGGGTACAAAATCAACGTACAGAAATCGGTTGCATTTTTATACACCAACAATGAAGCAACAGAAAGAGAAATCAAGAAACTGCTCCCTTTCACAATTGCACAAAAAACCATAAAATACCACGGAATAAACCTAACCAAGGATACAAGGGATCTGTATGAGGAAAACTATAGAAAACTTATGAAGGAAATTGAAGAAGACACAAAGAAATGGAAAAACATTCCATGCTCATGGATAGGAAGAATAAATATAGTTAAGATGTCATTACTACCTAAAGCACTCTACATATTCAATGCAATTCCAATCAAAGTTGCACCAGCATACTTCTCAAAACTAGAACAAACTATCCAAAAATTTGTATGGAACCACAAAAGACCCCGAATAGCCAAAGTAATCCTGAAATATAAAACCAAAACGGGAGGGATCACCATCCCAGACTTTAGCCTCTACTACAAAGCTGTCATCATCAAGACAATATGGTATTGGCACAAAAACAGACACATAGACCGATGGAACAGAATTGAGAACTCAAGTGGATCCAAAAGTATACAGCCAACTGATCTTTGATAAAGCAGGAAAGAATATCCAATGGAAAAAAAGACAGCCTTTTTAACAGATGGTGTTGGGAGAAGTGGACAGCAACATGCAGAAGAACGAAACTAGATCATTTTCTCACACCATGCACAAAAATAAACTCAAAATGGATAAAGGACCTGAATGTGAGACAGGAAACTATCAACACCCTAGAGGAAAAAGCAGGAAACAGCCTCCTTGACCTCCACCGCAGCAAATTCTTACTTGACACATCCCCAAAAGCAAGGGAATCAAGAGCAAAAATAAATGATTGGGACCTCATCAAATTAAAAGCTTCTGTACAGCCAAGGAAACAACCCAGATAATTAATAGGCAACCAACGGAATGGGAAAAGATAGTTACAAATGACATATCAGATAAAGGGTTAATATCTAGAATATATAAGGAACTCACCAAACTACACACCCGAAACACAAACAACCCAGTGAAGAAATGGGCAGAAGATATGAACAGACACTTCTCCAAAGAGGACATCCAGATGGCCAACAGACACATGAAACGATGCTCAGCATCCCTCCTCATCAGGGAAATACAAATCAAAACCACACTGAGATACCACCTCACGCCAGTCAGAGTGGCTAAAATGAGCAAATCAGAGAACTCTAGATGCTGGCGAGGATGTGGAGAAACGGGCACCCTCCTACACTGTTGGTGGGGATGTAAACTGGTACAGCCCCTCTGGAAAACAGTGTGGAGGTTCCTCAGGAAACTAACAATAGAACTCCCCTATGACCTAGCAATAGCACTGCTAGGAATTTACCCAAGGGATACAGAAATGCTGAGGCATAGGAGCACATGGACCCCAATGTTCATAGCAGCACACTCCAGAATAGCTAAAACATGGGAAGAGCCTAAGTGTCCATCAACAGATGAATGGATCAAGAAGATGTGATTTATCTATACCATGTAATATTACATGGCAATGAGAAACAATGAAATCTGGCCATGTGTAGCAACATGGATGGACCTTGAGGGTGTTATGCTGAGCGAAAGAAGTCAGGCAGAGAAGGACAAATATCATATGTTTGCACGTACAGGAGGATCAGGAGGAACTTGACGGAGGAACAAGGGGGAGAAGAAGGGTGGAAACGGTGGGGGAAAGGGAGAGAGGCAAACCATGAGAGACTCTTGAATGCTGACAAAAACTGAGGACTGATGGATGTGGGGGGGAATGGGCATGGAGGAGGACACTTGTGGGGATGAGCACTGAGTGTTATGTGGAAACTAATTTGACAATAAACTATTTAAAAAAAAAAAGAAAATTCTAGGTCATATGAGACCTAGACCTTATTATATTGTAGGTCCCTATTTTCTCTTGGCTTCCATAACACCAACACCATGTAATTCATAGAACCCAGGAAAAGTAAAAATGTGTACTGCATTGTTCATAAATTATTAAAAATTTCAAAATCCTTTATGCCAAACTGAGGCCCTGTGTGATTGTAGGTCACATGTAAGTGGAACCATCCTTAAGTGGAATTAAATCCTGAGTTTTCTCATTTCTCTGATTACATATCTAACTTCCCACTAAGCCTTACTCTGGTGATCTTTAAATTGTAGTAACCTATTTCTTGATTTCATATTTTAATTGTATGCCAATAATTGCAAAATTTATAATACCTGGATTTTATTTTATGCCCACATATTTTACACTCAATTTGATATATCTCATATTTTCTCACTAAATAATTTTTTAGAATAAGAAACAGTATGACCTAATCTTACTTCAGCCATTCTATTATTACATAAGACTCTATTCAGTCAGTTGCCCTAGGCAGAAGTTTATGTATGAATCTTAATATCTCCTTTTGAGTTTGAATCAAAGAAACTATAAAGTAATAAAAGTGACCTATGATCATCTCTGTCCTCCCTCTAGAATCACAAATATTCAAGCAGTTTCATAAATTCTTTTAAAATATAATTGATGGTACGAATGCATTTGAAGCAAATTTGAGATGAAAACACATTCTGAAGATGTTTCTTTTGAGCATTTGAACAGCTCAGCCACATATAAACCTAACACATGAAATAATATCCAAATTACTGTACATTTACTCTTTTTCCAGAAACCTCCAAAAATAACATGTATTTCCTGTGTATGTGATTTAGATATCCTGTCCTTTTTCTCTTGGTTTGAAAACTACTTGGAAGGATATTGAATATTGCAGATGATTTTTCTTAGGACCATCTCAACCTCCAAAATATTCTTTATACCTTAGCTTAACATCATTTTTTGCCCTGAATTCAGTGCTTATTAGGTCCATTTATGAAATATTGGCACAGCTCTTTATATGTGTGCACATATATTTTTGATACACTAATTTTCTATTTTATTAGATTATTTCACAACCACAGTAACTATATCAGGCAGTATTTTCACACCTGTTCTAATCTGAAGATGTAGTCAATGCACTTTTCCTTAAGGGTGTAGGAGAATCGTTCACAATTGAGAGCTAGCCCTAATGTTCTAGTAGCCTTAAGGAGGTTACTTCCAACATCAAACCTATCAAGTCTCTAGATCTGGTATACAGGATAATTCTGGATTGATTTTGTCCTTTTCTCTTTTACCTCTATCCTGGTAAAAGCTGTTTCTAACAAACTGTGCATTCTTAACTAATGTTCTACTTTTACAATGTTACACATAACTGCCATTCTTCATAGACATTCTCTATATGTAGAGCATTGTTTTGAATATGTAAATTTGGTCATGTTTCTTTCTAACAAAATCTTTATAAATGGTTTGTGATTGACTTTGGAAATATACAGGTCTCAGTTCAAATCTCATTTTGACAGAGTTCTGATCTAAATTAACACACCATCTATTTACTCACTGTCATAGTATAGCTTTTGTTTCAGATCACTGTATATTTTAAAATATATATAGCAATTTTAATTAAATGCATAACTATCTTTCCAATCACTTTATCCTCTATCTTGAAATTTCTGACATGTAGTAGATCCTCAATAAACTTCAGAATGAGTAGATTAATGAACAAAGCACATGACAAATCTTAGTTTTAATATGTTTTCAAATAGAAGTAAAGCAGTTTTTTCTTGTTGTTATGGTTATATCCTAAAGCAACCTTAAATATTGTCCCCTTGATTGCAGATGGGATCTGTAACTTGCTTCTCACCAATAATATATGACAAAAGTGATCATGGAATGCCACTACCTTTATTAGCTTACATTACATGACAAAACAATAGGATGGAATGCCCAAGATCATTATTCATTATATTAGGCTCTTTCTTAGAAGAATGGAGAAAAATACTGTTCATCTGTAGTTGAAAAAGGAAATCAATAGTTATGTTGTGAACAGCCAGTGGAGAGGATCTATATGAATCATACAGCCAAAGATAATTAATTCTGCCAACATCTAGTAGGAGTTTTAAAGTGGATTCTACCCCAGAGCTTCTTAAGAACCAAGCCCAATCAACACCTTGATTGCAACCTTGAAATACTGTGGGCAGAGAACCCAATTCAGATCTGCACAGGTTCCTAACCAAGAAAATTATGAGACAGTTAATGTGTCTTGACTTAAGTCACTAAACTTGTTTGTTACACAGCAGTGGAAATGCAACCTATTTATGTATAAGAACAAATTATTTTCTCATTTAATAGGAATTGCTAATACTTATTGTCTGTGGTGGCTCATTTTATGTGTCAGCCTCATTAGGCCATTGAGTCCCCAGATATTTGATCAGATCTTATCCTAAGTATATCTGAAGAGGTGTTTTGGGGTGAGATAAACTTAAATTGGTAAAATAAATAAAGCAGATTGTTCTCCTTAATGTGGATGGGCCTCTTCCAATCAATTGAAGATCCAAAAAGAATCTTCCTAGGAGTGAGAAATTTTCTGGAGTTGACTCTCTAATATGAATGGATTTAAAAATGCTAACAAGTCTATTTCTAGTAGAAAAGAGAGAACTGATTGTCTATGGCTGTGATCTGGCATAGAGTTAGGTGAAATGTCACCATTGGTTACTCTTAATGACATAAAAAACAAGGGGCTAGATAACCGTATATAACAAATATTTTTTACAAACTCACAAATGTAATGGGATTGTCTGATTGCTACTAATGCCACTGAACAAAATGGTAAAAGAAAAGGGTGAGTCCAGGGATTCAAATTCCTAGTTCAAATGCTGCATTAAAGACCTGAAACCTCTGTGTGTGACCTGAAGGGCCTACCCTTATTTCCTGTAAAAACAGGGCTGAGATTGCTGGCCATCAAATTTATCATCTCATCCTGCACTGAGCTGATAGACCATTCAAGTTGAACTCCCAGTTTATCAGGATGTCTACTGATAACTTGATTGGTAAGAAATGGGATCTTTAAAACTGGAATGTGTACATGTGCTAGGATCCTGAAGAATTCCAGGACCCTGAGCACCTATATCCAATGAATAGACTTTGACAGTGGGTACAGTTCCCTGCCTGGTCTGAGGGACTTAACCCTGCATTGAGTAAGGACACCCTTAGTCAATTGACTTAGGACATTGGCTATAAGACACCCTTTAAGATAGTTGTCATGCAAGACAATGCTAATTCTCTTGGGACTGACCCCATAACCCCTTTTGCTTCTGGACTCATTATCTAGCTGACTTCTAAAGGTGAGGTAGTAAGCATGATTCATGAGGAGATTCATGTAGGTTGCCTACAATTGGCGAGTTGGAAATTCTAAACCTGCCTAAATTTAATGTAGAATAAAAAAATAATAAGCTTATGAAGATTAAATTTTTAGTGTGGATTTACTTTTAAGATTTGTTTATTCACACTTGGAATCTCAAAGACTTACCTTTCACCAAACTGTGAGAAGTAAATTTGTGAGGGGAACCCCATCATTGAAGAACTTATTAAATCTGTCTTCTCTGTAGTCTAGGTCTTACTGTGGGGACTAGAGTGATTGAATCAGGAAAATGAAATGCAGTCAGAATTGCATCTCAGGGTAGCAGGGGCCAAATGGCAACATTCAACCATCAAAGACAAGGTGGGCATAGTTACTTTAATGGATGACAGAGTAAAAGAGTAGATTAGTCTGACTCACATAGACCTATTAACTAGCTGATCATGGTGTCCCTGGAAGAGAAATAGAAGCCTATTAAATTGTTACTTGATCTGTGTATAAGCAGAAAAGTTCTAGATCAAGTGAACAAAAGTCTAACCCTGAATCATATAAACAGTCATGATTCCTCAATAACTTACCAGACTTGAGCCAGTTTACAGACCCAGCACTCCTTGAGGAAGGACCCCAATAACTTTCCAAAATTTTATACTTACTCCTCATCTTCCTCCAAGGGATCTGTGACATTTCTTCACAGTAACTGTGCATTAGAGAAAGGGAAACAGTCACAGCTTTTGAAGACCATTGGACACTGGCCTCAAACTAATAGTAATCCAAGGAAATAAAAAATGTCAGTATAGTACAGCCAGAGGAGATGCTGTGGATGTCAGGTGTGTCTCACAATGGACCTAATAAATCCCTGACCCATCTAGTTATTTCTCCAATTCTGGAATGCATATTTGGAATAGACATATTCAGTAGCTGGCAGAATCTCCAAATAGGTTCCCTAATCTGTAGAGTAAAGCCTGTTATCATAGGAAAGGCCAAGTGGAAGCCACTAGCACTGAATCTACCTAGGACAATAGTAAATTAGAGGCAGTATCACAGTATCAGAGAGATTGCAAATATTTGTACCACCATCTTGGCTTTGAAGGATGTAGAGATGGGGTTTCCCCACTGCATCCCCATTCAGTTAACCTATTTGGCCTCTGTAGAAGGCAGGTGAATCTTGGAGATTTACAGTGGATTATCATAGGCTCCACCAGATGGTGACTCCAGTTGTAGCTACTATAACCATGTGGTTTCACTGAGCAAATGGACTCATTTGGTATCCTGACCATAGACATAAATAATAAGTGGCTATAGCTTTTTGGGCACAACTTTGTGCACCATGCCACAGATTTACTTAGATTTGGAGATGGCATATTATGGTAAATGCTTCCCTTTTGAGGCTGAACTACAACAAAGAGGAACCATTCTTTTTTGAGAGAGTATTTTGAGTAGTTTTTAAGTATTCCTTTGTGTTCACGGTAGAATTATTTCTACCTTACAAAACTATATGGATGAATATCTCAGCCTTTTGACTTCAGGTAAAAGAGTCTGCAGAAGATTTAAATGTATAACTGCATATATATGGCCTTTGTATGCATTTCATATAGATTATAGTTACAAATGCTGCACTATTTATGGTGTTCAATTTTGCTGATTTTGCCCTTAGACCCAGAATATGTCCTTACTTTACTGTTTATGCAATGTTCTATTTAAAGAAATACTTCACTCTGAGATTTTTTAATCATCTTTTTTTTTATCACCACTTCCATAAAATGACTGATTAAAATTAGTCATTGCTATAAGTAGCATTAGCGTCTGCAATACTCCAGTGTACTTCAAAATAAAAGTTGAGAATAATTACCAGACTCAGATAGCTGGTTTCCTATTGATTATTCATAAAACACAGAAGAGCAATAATAGCCAAAATTTTTTGTAGTGTTTCAGTCTATGTATGCATACCTAAAAATGACTCCTGCAAAGTGTGGCAGTAATACCATGATATGCTCCTGCACTTGAATGGGATACATTCATCTATGAATGAATTTTTTGGGGTTTAATTTATTTAAATTTAATTATCTTAAACAATTATCCATTTTCATGCTTTTATTAGTCTTGCACAATCAACAAGCAAATAGCAATAGAAAATTGCACGTATGTTGAAGAGGTTATTCATTTGCTTGAGTATTCATGATAATCTTACTTGCTATATGAATGTTATTTTGTTTTTAATTTGTTCTACTGTTTCATTACTTACACAATTCTGATCCTGTCACATCACATTTATTTCAAATAAATGCCATTCTGCAAATCGCCTACCAACTTTGGATAATATCCAAATTTTTTGGTCAAATTTCAATATTTTGGTACAAAATAACACTTGGAAAATCAAATCATGGACAATTGATCTTAAGTTGTACATACAGTATTATATATTGAAAATAAACCTGATGGTGAAAATTTTGATTACAATTAACATACAAAAATCAATTCCATTCTGGAATGATACTAAAATAATATTTATTATGGCAGAGGAATTAATCAAATATCTTATCCTTCTTGCTTCAAAAGTATGACTCTATAAACATTTGGAAAGATGCATTATGCTCTTTGGCAAACAAGATAAGTGTCCTTGAAATCATATATCTGTTACCGTAATTCAACTTACTTGACATAGTGCTAACATATCAGATAATTAAATGGAAACATAAGTTTAAAGCAACTTTGTGTAATAGATTATGTATAAAACGCTAGGTTCATGAAGTAGAAAATAAACAGGTACTTCAAGGAGAGGAAGGAGAATTACATGAAACATAAGGGGCTATCTGCCAAGTAATCTGCATTTTGTAGTCAGTTGTCAAATATGATTAATTTTGAGTTCAGGGGACAGGCAGTACACAGTGGCCTTCGTTAGATCCAGAAATTTCCTGTGCCCTTCAGTAATAGCTAGATGCTATTTGATTTCTCCTGCGTTGCATATAGATTAGAAACCTCATACATAGAGACACAATGAGTTTGTATTTCCCATGGGAAAGAAAAAAACAGTACCTGAGTAGGGGTTTGGAAACAGCCGTTCACATCTCCAATGATCTCAGAATTATTTTCCAAGAGAATTATTTTCCAAATTGACTTAATAGTTTGAAAGAATATGTGCCATGAAGCACTTTCTCTGCACAAAGAGTGCAGTAAAACAGGCTTCAGGGAGACAGCATGAAAGTGCTAAAATAACTGGAAAACTTGTGTTGGAAAAACTCAGTCACTGAAGTGTAAAGTATGCCCTTCATAGAAATACTATTTTATTTTTATGTTTCATTGTAGATCAGTATGTATTCCTGGGTATGCTCTGCAATTTTAGGCACAGTTCATGAGCATCTACTTTAACATTCTTCTATTGTTATTTGAAAAAGCATCATTCTTTTGCTTATTAAACATATGCTCAAATTTAAAATATCTATGAAATACTTCTGGGCTGTCTGGGTATATTTGTTCATATTTGATTTTTAATTGGAAAAGGAGAGAGATGGTGTTTCTACCCATAGATGGAAACTGTTGCTGATGAACACATGAGCTTAGTATTCTAGATGTCCCTTATATGACCTTTGTGATCTGGGACAAGTTACTGAAATATTTGAATGTCTCCTGAAAGAAAAAAAAAAATCCTGTAAGATGGACAATATCTAAATCATAGGTCAGTTTAGAGGCATAAAAGTAGCCTGTGAACAGCGGCTTGCTGCAGTTCTGAGGGAGTGTTATCTCTTCGAGGTGTAATACTATTAGTTTCTTCATTCTATTTAGAAAATTTCCAAGAGTACCTTTCCTTAGAGGCTCAATACATTTTTTTCTCCTTGTAATAAAAATCCTGAAGAGAATTCAAAAATAAGGTCAGGAAATGTGTTTTGTTGCTGCACGCATAGACAGGTAGAAGCAACGAATTGCTAACTTGCAGACCCGTTACTGATAAGTCAGCACACACTTTACATTGTGAGCCTGGGAAAATGCCAGGGGGAGGTGCCCCAGCTCTGTCTCCACTCTTCCTACTGGGGTTGCAGGCTTGGTGGTCCCTCCCTATCAGGATGGTTTCATGAGTTCTTCACTTGGGGAGGCCCAGTAGGACACTAAATACAGATGGAAAGTGAGCTTGAGAGAGTATGTATTCCCCTCACTCCCAACTTGTAATGTCACCTTTAAGTAGCTTGATCCCTCAAGCAAAGGTCACTATGTTTGTTTTGTTTGTTTGTTTGTTTGTTTGTTTGAGTTTGTATTTTGGTGGCTGACTGTATGAACTCAGTATCTATGGGTTCTGGTAATTTCTCTCTTCCTTTGTCCTTCAGACTCAGGTTGCCTTCTTAATTCTTGAAGTTCCCCTGCACTTACCTTATATAGACTCCTCTGTCAGTATCTTATTGCTGCTGTAACATTACCACAACCTTTGTTGCTTAAATAATACATATTTATTACTTTTTATCATTATTTATTATCATTTATTATTTTGCAATCCGGGTGTCATTGGCTGCTTTCCTACTGGGTATGCTAGGAGAGATTCTTTACCTTTCCCAGCTTTTAGAGGTCCTTGTCATTCCTTGGCTCATGGCCCTGTATTACCTTGTCATTTCCTTCTGTCATCATGTCTCCTTCTCTGACTCTCTCACCTCACTCTTTCTTACAAAGACCTGTGTGATTACATCTAACCTATCTAGATGATCCAAAATAATTTTCCCATCTTCTTATCCTTGACTTAATTGTATCTACAGAGTCCCCTTTGCTGTGTAAGGTAGCATGTTCCCTGGTTCTGGGATTAGGTCATGGACATTTTTATTTTGGGAGGGGGGCACTATTCTACCTACCACAAGTTCCCATGTAAAGAATTTTTTTTTTTTTAACTTGAGTGTGACTTACCTTCTTGGTGGGACCCTCAATGATACCAGGCAACCAGTTTCTCTGCTATTACTTCTTTTGCATCATTCTATGTAAGTATAAGAATGTGAGAGGCACCAAGTAGTACCAGTGCTTTTTTCATACCTGTTCCCACTGCCACTGACATGACTTAAGCTCATAGTACCTAATTTTTATTGCTATATCCTCGCATCATTAGGGCTTTTTTCTTTCTGTTATACTGCATGTATCCCTATAATATCCCCAAAGTAGAGCTCTTTGCTAAAAATAAACCTGAATTCCAGTGTATTGGATTGATTTTTTATTTTTTTATATTTTTATTGTCTGTTATGAGACAGAGAGAGAGAGAACAAACAACAAACAGGAGCAGGGGAGGGGCAGAGAGAGAGGGAGACACAGAATCTGAAGGAGGCTCCAGGCTCTGAGCTGTCAGCACAGAGCCTGTCATGGGGCTTGCATTGGGAGATCATAACCTGAGCCGAAGTTGGATGCTTAACCTACTCAGCCACCCAGGGATCCTTGTGCTTATATTTTAAATGAACTCATTTTAAGCAAATACCCCTATACTATATATTTGTACTTTTAATGCAGCATTCTGTTATTCAGAAATTTGGGTATTGTAATTTTGTTGAATGAGAAGACCTTGTGTCTCCACAATCTTTATCTTGTTAAAAAAAAAAAAAAAAAGCACTGATCCTAAGATTTAATTTCAGTAGTAGGTCCATTCATGTAGAAGTGAATCCCCCATCTTCTAACGTATAAGATTTAGGTATCATTTGTGGTATTTACCACAAAATAGAATTTCTTGTTTTATATCTGTATCTAGATTTCTGATTTCAGGATCATTGTTTGGTTACATTTTGTGTCTCTTCTATGTTCTTTGTGTGTCCTCTATGCTATGGGGCACAGAGGATATTTATTTGGTTCTTACAGAGTTTTCCTTTTGTCTAATGTCCTGGTTAGGCCATTTAAGAGCACTGAAGGAGGGACTCTGAAGACAGAGTTGCACATCATGGTGTATTATGTATTGTGTTGGGTTTTCTAGTACAATGGATTTTAAATACAAGCATTAAACTGAAATTATTTTCTTCTAATTCATAGCCTAAAATTCATCAACTGAATTATGGTTAGCTGGCCTACCTGATAGCATAAGAAATCATGCAAAAAGAAAGAAGGACTAAATTAAAAAAGATGAAATTCATATTATGCCTGGTGACTCTTAAACATTGAAGAAGCTTAACAGAAAAGGAGTCATGTTTTGAGAAAAAGACGAAGTCTTGAAATCAACCAGGCTTGGGTGTTTACTCTGGTTTTGCCACTTAAATGGTCTATTACCTTGGCTATGTGGCTTAACATCGAAGCACTTCAATTTATTCCTTTATTATTTACACACTGGATTTTTTTTATAGTTTATTTTTATTTTTGAGACAGAGACAGAGCATGAGTGGGGGAGGGTCAGAGAGAGAGGGAAACACAGAATCCGAAGCAGGCTCCAGGCTCTGAGCTGTCACTACAGAGCCGGATGCGGGGCTCGAACCCATGAATTGTGAGATCATGACCTGAGCTGAAGTCAGACGCTTAACCAACTGAGCCACCCAGGTGCCCCTACGCATAGGATTTTTGAGAACTGAATTAGAGATAGCTTTTTGAGAAAATAATTCATGTAAAATGCCTATTTCATTATTCACTAAATTTACATTTCACAAAATTCTCAAAAGCAGGAGATGATTGTATCCAATTACAAATCTCTGGTCTTCAGGACCATCCACAAAGTCAGCTGCCAACACCCGGGAAACATGCACCCTAGGAACACATGATTGACTTTGAATGGGAAGAAAGGGCTTCATGCAAATATTTTCATGAAATTCTGGATTTGTTGCTGCTATTGTGGTTTTGTGTCTAACTGAAATCCAGAAGTCAGTTTCCACCTTCTTGAAATCAACGAGGAAAAGCACACAGACCTACTGGGGAGAGTTTTTCTTCACTGTCAAGAAAACCTATCCCTACATTAAAGCTCTCTTATTAGGTCCCAATAGACCTGCTTCCTACATTCCCCTCCCACTGTTCATGAAAATAGTCGTGTTGTCCTCTCCTTTCTCCCCGTGCATTTCTGAGAGTATTTTCAGTAAAGTTGTGAGAGAAAAGAAACTTCCAGATATAACAACTTAGGTTCTAGCATTTTTTTAATGTTTTATTTTTTTAATTTATTTCTGAGAGAGAGAGAGAGAGAGAGCAGGGGAGGGTCAGAGAGAGGGAGAAACAGAATCTGAAGTAGGCTTCAGGCTCTGAGCTGTCAGTACAGAGCTGGATGCAGGACTCTAACCCACCAACCGTGAAATCATGACCTGAGCTAATGTTGGACGCTTAACTGACTGAGCCACCCAGGTGCCCCAAGGCTCTAGCATTTGTGATCTAACAACAATCCCTGCATGTCTTCTACATTTCTCTTTGTTCCTGCAGGTAGATCTCAAAGAAATCCGGTTTCACCTAAAGCAGAATAAATGATATATGAAATTTGATTATTTTTAGACAAAATTGGTTTCTTGTACTAGATGATGTCAGTAGGAACCTAAAATGGTCCTATTGTCCTTACCCAACTTTTCAGACTTCCTCTGATAAATATTTTTCCAAAATTATTAGACTTACTTAAAAAACTATATTTCCCTTAAAAATATTATTGCAACCACAGGCTATATTCACTTTGTACTATTGTTATTCTACCTAGAGTCTAATTTGCCAATGCATTATAATGTAAATATTATAGTAAACAACAAATTACAATGGCTTTTGCCACAATACAGGTTTCATCCCATACACATTGCAATTTGATGACTTTCTGAAGCAATTTGATAAAATGATGTATTTTATCATTGAGAAAATAGCACATGTTGAAAAGAAGCTTACCCTTTAGATTTATGCTGAAATCAAAAGAACACAACTATTTAACAAGGGAAGAATTAGTTTGAACAGTAGTGCTCTGTCTGGGGGAGTGGGGTGGCAGATTCTAGTATTACTTGTGAACGCTTTTCAGGGAGACAGTTATAAAAACACAACAAGATGACTGAAATTTGTAAGTTAATTTAGCAATTGCTGTAACAAAGCTACAGGCATAGACCTAGCTAATAAAATGTGTCAATCATGTAACACTTCCATAAGGTGCAAGAGAGCAGTTATTGTAGACTTTAATGGTGCTGCATGCAGTATTTAGTCTTTTTTTCTGGACATGACCTTGTATAATAAATCCCAGGTTGTTTTCTGGGAAAGAACTTATTGCAACTGTACAACTGTCATACAAAAGAAGTACTTTTCTTTCTCTTTTACCGTTATGTTAGATGTATTCTGGATTTTTAAATTAAATTAATATGATAATAAAACCATTAGGGTTTTGCAGAGACATGGAAGTACACATATTTAGGAAGAAAATATAAACAAAGTCTTAAATTTTCCACAGGCAGTATTAAATATGTTTTCTTCTGGATATAGACAAGAAATTGATACTCATTTAGGAATATGGTTAACCATAAATTTAAAAAGATTAAATTCCCCCAGAATATTGTTACCAATTTAACAAAGTAGATATAAATATTTGCTTTGTTTCTACTTCAATAAAACCTATAGAAGAGACAAGTTGTGGCCTGAGATTTTCTTTCAGTCTAAACTAAGCTTTCATATTTTCTATTATAAATATTACAATTACAGAGAATAAATATGGCTGCCACCTGCAAATCATTATGCTTTAAAATAGAATCCTATCAAGATAAAAATAAACTATTTAAAATAGTTTTAAATATATTGAGTACTGATGCACACATAAACAGATACATACACAGAAAAACATATGTATATATGCAAGAAACACACACCTTAGGAACAGTCTTGCAAAGTGTTATTAGTAAAGAGAAGTAAGTGTGTTATAGAGACTATTTTATATCAGAAGATATAGCCTTTAAAAACAGCTTAATTTTTCAACTAGATCTCAGAATTTCAGGGTTTGAAAAGTAAATGCTTTTAATGCCTTTTTAAAATGAAGGTGTTTAATCCAATTACATGCCAATTCCATCTTATCTGTGTCATATTCACCCAGAAATCAATCTGATTTCTTTGGTCCAGCGCATCCCAGGGCCACATGGTCCATCTTTATACAGGTCTAGGTATGGGGCAATTTGCCCTGAAATATGCCTCCTCCTCTCCATTCTTTGTTATTATCTGACCACAACTGCTGTTGAATGCCCATTCTCCTTATAATAGACATTAAGCTGAAGACAGTCAATATGTATTCTAAGTTGCAGAGGTAGAAAGCAGTTTATTTGTTCTCTGCTATATTATCACCCATGTGCCCCTTCAGTAGCTATGACTGAAAAGTTTGTATATACATACATACATCCATATGTGTTATATAAAAGATTCACATATACTCTCCCTAACACTTTGAATATTATTTAGTTTTAAGGATGTGGCTGTAGCATGAATATATGTAAATGATCATCAGAGGAAGGAGTTTTCATCATCTAATGTCTAATGGCCTTAAAACAGTCATTAATGCTGCCTGTTTGCAGTATATGTTTCTAATTCACATTTATGCATGCAATTGTGTAAAGCAAAAGCTACAAACTTAAGATATCATTAAACTTTAACAGAAAACATAAACTCACATACCCCTCTTATTTTCTTATTTCCCCAGGGAGGCTAACTGAATTTCCACCACACCCAACAAAGGCATGAAATATAAACTCTGACACACAAACATTACATAGTTTTACCCTCCATGGAGAATAGTATAGTGTTTGGTTTAACAGTTCCCTCTCTCTCTCTCTTTTTTTTTAAACTGCAAGTTCTTATTTAAACTCCAGGTAGTTAACATATAGTGTAATATTAGTTCAGGAATAGAATTCAGTGATTCATCCATTATGTAGAATACCGAGATACATGTGTGTTTTCATCACAAGTGCCTTCCTTAAAATCCATTACCTATTTAGCCCAACCCCTACCCACCTCCTCTCCAGCAACACTCAGTTTGTTCTCTATAGCAGACTCTTTTCCTGTCTTCTTTTTTTCCCCTCTATGTTCATCTGTTTCATTTCTTAAATTCCACATATGAGTGAAATAATACAGTATTTGTCTTTCTCTGACTTATTTCGCTCAGTATAATACACTCTAGTTCCATGCATGTAATTGTAAATTGTAGAATTTTATTCTTTTTCATGGCTGAGTAATACTCCTGTGTGTGTGTGTGTGTGTGTGTGTGTGTGTGTGTGTGTGTGTACATTCATCAGTCAGTGGGCATTTCAGCTCTTTCCGTAATTTGACTCTTGTTAATAATGCTGCTATGAACATTGGGGTGTCTGTATCCCTCCAGATCAGTATTTTGTATACTTTGGGTAAATACCTAGAAGTGCAATTGCTGGATCATAGGAAGTTCTATTTTTAACTTTTAAGGAATCTCTATACTGTTCTCCAGAGTAGCTGCACAAGTTTGCATTCCCACCAACAGTGTAAGAGAGTTTCCCTTCCTCTGCATCTTTGCCAAGACCTATTGTTTCTTGTGTTGATTTTAGTGTGAGGTGGTATCTCATTGTAGTTTTGATTTGTATTTCCCTGTGATGAGTGATGTGGAACAACTACTCATGTGTATTTTAGCCATCTGTATGTCTTTTTGAAAAAAAAATCTATTCATGTCCTCTGCCCATGAATTATTTGTTAAATGTATTAAATTTCTTAAATGTTAAATTTCTTAAATGTATTATTGTTCTTTGGGTGTTGGGTTTGATAAAGTTATTTGTAGATTATAGATACTAACTCTTTATCAGATACACCATTTGCAAATATCTTCTCCCATTCCTGGGGTTGCCTTTTAGTTTTGTTGGTTGTTTCCTTTGCTGTGCAGAAGCTTTTTCTCTTGATGAAGTCCCAGTAGTTCATTTTTGCTTTTTGTTTCTCTTGCCTGAGGAGACATATCTAGTAAGAAGTTGCTATGACCAATGTCAAAGAGGTTGCTACCTGTGTTATCCTCTAGGATTTTGATGGTTTACTGTCTCACATTTAGGTCTTTCATCCATTTTGGATTTATTTTTATGTGTCATGTAAAATAGTGGTCCAATTTCCCTCTTCTGCATGTTGCTGTCCATTTTTCTCAATGCCATTTGTTGAAGAGATTTTTTCTGTTGTATATTCTTTCCTTCTTTGTCAAAGATTGGTTGTCCATATAGCTGTGGGGCCATTTCTGAGTTTTCTGTTCTGTTCCATTAATCTATGTGTTTGTTTTTGTTCCAGTACCATACTAGTCTTGATGACTAAGGCTTTGTAATATAGCTTGAAGTCTGTGATGCTTCCTGCTTTTCTTTTTCAATCTGCTTTGGCTATACACGGTCTTTTGTGGTTTCTTACAAATCTTAGAGTTGTTCTGGCTCTGTGAACATGATGGTGGTATTTTGATAGGAATTGTGTTAAATGTGTACATTCCTTTGGGTAGTATAGACATTTTAACCATATTTGTTCTTCCAATCCATGTGCATGGAATATTTTCCCATTTCCCTGTGTCATTTAAAATTTCTTTCATAAGTGTTCTATAGTTTGCAGAGTACAGATTTTTTACCTCTTTGGTTAGGTTTATTTGTAGGTAACTTATGGTTTTTGCTACAACTGTAAATGGGATTGATTATTTGATGTTTCTGTTGCTTTATTATTGGTATATAGAAATGGAACAGATTTCTCTACAATGATTTTGTATCCTGTGACTTTACCAAATTCGTGTATTAGTTCTAACAATTTTTGGTGGAGTCTTATAGGTTTCTACAGAGAGTATAATGTCATCTGCTAATAGTGAAAGTTTGACTTCTTCCTTGACGTT
This sequence comes from Proteles cristata cristata, assembly GCA_017311185.1. NCBI lineage: Eukaryota > Metazoa > Chordata > Mammalia > Carnivora > Hyaenidae > Proteles > Proteles cristata. The sequence goes on from JAESUZ010001400.1 coordinate 1,234,311, forward strand.
TTGGATGACTTTTATTTTTCGTTGTCTGCTGAGGATAGGACTTTCAGAACTATGTTAAATAACAGTGATGAGAGTGGACATCTCTGTCTTGTTTCAGACAATAGAGGAGAAGCTCTAAATTTTCCCTCATTGAAGATGATGGCTTTTCGTACATGGTCTTTATGATGTTGAGGTAGTTCCCTCTATCCCTACTTTGTTGAGGGTTTTTACCAAGAATGGATTCTGTAGTTTGTCAACTATTTGTTTTCTGCATCTATTAAGAGGATCATCTGGTTCTTAGCCTTTCTTTTATTGATGAGGTATATCACATTGTTTGATTTGTGAATATTTGAATATTGAACCACCCTTGCAACCAGGGAATAAATCCTACTTGATCGTGGTTTTGATTCTTTTACTGTACTGTTCAATTTGATTTGCTGTATTTTGTTGAGAATTTTTGCCCTCTCTAAAATCTCTGCATTCAAATTCCGGTTTGTAAGATCTATTATTCTTAGCCTAATTGTGCCTCAGTTTCCTCAGCTATATGATAAAGTAAATGATATAGATACCTAACTCAGTGTTATTACTAGGGCACAACATGCAAATATATGAAAAGTGCTACTGAGAGTAATATCTGACACATAGTAATCTCAGTAAACTTTAGTTTTTATCCTTCTATGCTTCATCCAATATTGATATTTTACTTTGTGGTTCTCAAAGAATTTCCCTCAAATACCAACACTACTTAAAATTTGATAAAATATTACTTTGTGAAAAATGTGTTCTATTTCTTTTTCACAATGCAGGGAGGATATAAATCACTGGAGATGAAGGTAGGGATTGAAGAAGGCTGGCCAAAGGAAAGGCATTTACATTTAATATCCAAGAAAACCCAGGATGTCCCAAGTCCAAATAAAGAAAACATGTCTGCTTCCAAGGAGGAATAATATAGTAAAGGAAATTTCCCAGAGATCAACAACTAGCAAGTTGGACAAAATCCTCTACGTTCAATATGTTAGGGTTTCAAGTAATAAAATAGCATAGTGGAGAGGAAAACATGGAGAGGCTGAAAAGCTACATTGCTTGGGTACATATACTGGTTATACGGGTTCCTCTTTAGGCAGATTGCTTGGTGTGTGTGTGTGTGTGTGTGTGTGTGTGTGTGTGTGTGTTTGTATGTGTGTGTGTGTGTGTGTGTGTGTGTACTTTATAGTGAAAACTACATAGTGAACTGTATATTTCACATATATGTTTGAAATAGTGAACTACTTCAACTGTAGTGAGATGATGGAACTTCCATGACATTTGACATTTGTAAAGTACCTGGAACCGTTCTAGCATATCATAAATGTAATTTATATTTTTGTTAAATGAAGAAGAAACTTATTTAAAAGAAAGTGTTGGGGTTAGTTTTCACTTTATTTCACTGTGTGAGCCAGGGAATTTGTACTTTTAAATGGAAAGTTTTGAGAAAATTATTTTCAATAATTTGTGTAAACATAAGTTATAGGTGGTATTAAACAGCACAGATATCCACACTCTCCTCCACAGATAATGTAATCCAAGGGAGGGTGGTTTGATTCAGGGATCTGCATATTAGCAAAACCTAAGTAGTTCTGGTTCAGGAGGTAGATCTGATGGCACTTCGACGAAACCTGCTATAGGAGAGTGTGAACCAAGTTATACAAGCTTGAGTCACTGTTGCTATTTCTCTAGTCTCCTCTCCTTCACAGCAACTGGGATTTATTTTTCCAGCAGGAAAGATGAAAACTGGAACATACTGGCTGCTCTAGAAAACATCTTCTCTTCATTTTCTCTCTCTCCACCTGATCAAGTAGTTTTCAGCTCTGTGGATTTTTGCCCGCTGTGTTTATCTGAGGGGTTATTGACCATGATTGAAAATGAGAAATACTTAGGAAGGCGGAATCCCTCTTCCATCCAAACTGCGAAATATAAATGACCTCTTCCAAGTTACAGTTGAAGTGGAAAGTGGCTTTGTGGCTTCTGGACTGATGGAGAGCAGAAGGAAGCACAAGTGGACACACTCCTGCAGACACCGTGGCCCCTGATCCTGAATAGCACAGCCTGGCCCAAGCCGGCTTCAGCCTCAAACTGCAGGCACTTTTCTGAAAAAGAATTGATTCTGAGTAGTGAGAACCTGAGTTTATGTCTATAATACCTGAAGCTAAAATACAAATTGTAAAATATCATAGAAACATTTGTTTCTTCAATAACACTTCTGGAATTATGTGAAACATGGGACAAATTGGTGTCACAAAATTATTTTAATGTCCCCAAAATATATTCACCTTCTCAATATGTGAAATGTGGAATTAAGTGTTTTTCATGATTGAATGCTCATAGATTTGTAGTTGTGGGATCTCTACTAAATATGCTCATTTGTCTGTTTTCCAGAAAAGGTATTCTTTCCCACAATGGCCAGTGTCCTCGGGACAATGCATTGGGGTATAATCAGTTCACAGTCAACACAGTGTATCAAATGCAAGTTATCAAGTCCTTGTGTATTTGCATCTCAACCATAGTTCTTAAACTCTCCCCAATCAAAAGGGGAATGGAGAGAGACTTAATCTTTTTTTTTTTTTTTTTCCTGGAGCTATACCTCTGTGCTCTTTCTCTTTTTCTTCAGAACCTTTTATTGATTTCAACACGTACCCCAGACACCATTGCCACGTGCCATGTATTGATATAGAGAACAGAACTTACATTTACAAGTTCGCTTTCCAGGGTCACTTCCTTCTCTAGTTAATTAGATCATCCACTGGTGCTTTAGCTTCTTGGGAATCTAGCCCATCCCCATGGCAATTCCCTGTCCTAGTAGAGACATTATAGTGGCAAAACCAAAACTGGTTCCTGGTAATTTCTGCCTGTCAAAATCCTAACCATTCTTTAATACCATGGCAATTGACATGTATTTATTCTTGAATACTTGGATCACTGAACCAGCTGTGCTCTTTCCTACAAAATGTAGCAACTATTGCCATTTAGCATCATCTGCTGGAAATATATAAAAATCTGTATTTTTTATTCATTCGTATCTTTTCTTTGTATTATTATTGTTACCTCCTTTTCTTCCTCACTTTTGTCCATGTGCATACATAAAGCCATAAGTGGATATTTATTGGAATGTTTTTATTCCTATATATATACCTTGTTATTATTTTTTCATAATAACTTCAGTTGTGATCTCTAAGCTCAAAAGATGTACTTGAAAATAAACCAAGAATACATATAGAAATGTAAGACATGCAATTATTCATATGGAAAGTTAAATGAGAACATATATTCATTATTAAGAATGGATATTTAATCATCCTGCACCTTGATTAACAAATTTTATTTCACTTCTGTGAATTAAAAAAAAAGTGTTTTCTTTACAGTAGTATTGGCTTGTGATTTTACAGTTACATACTTTCTGCTTTGATACATGAATCAGTAGTGGTCTGTGAATGGTGAAAGGAAAATGTTCCTAATTTAAACTAGTATGCTAATAAATGCACTTATTTATGAATCCTTATTTGGCCACCAACATGGTGTGTAATCTTGGGCAAGTTACTTCTTTGTAGCTAATCTCCTTGGTAGAAAGAAGATAATATAGTATCTAATTCATTGGAGTATTTTGAGTGTTACGTACTAGAATTCATGTAAAACACTTAAAACATTGCATCATCTAGTTACAACCTGGTAAGTGTTAGCAAGTTACCAAGGGCTTACTATATACCAGTCATTGGCAAGGATGTCTCAGTGGTCCTGAGAGAGAAGTGTAATTTATTTTAAAGATGTTTAAATGCCCATTCTTATTCTCAATTACTCAACAAATATTTCTTTTTTTAATTTTTTTTAATGTTTCATTTATTTCTGAGAGAGAGACAGTGTGAGCAGGAGAGGGTCAGAGGGAGAGAGAGGCACAGAATCTGAAACAGCCTCCAGGCTCTGAGCTAACTGTCAGCACAGAGCCCGATGTAGGGGTTGAACCTATGAACCGTGAGATCATGACCTGAGCCGAAGTTGGACACTTAACCGACTGAGCCACCCAGGCGCCCCTCAACAAACATTTCTTGAGCAGCTACCATGTGCCTTGTGATGTCATAGATATAAAGTTGACATGTGAATTCCCTGCCATTGTGCAACTTACATTCTACAGGTGGGGAGAGAAGTTAATGATTATACCAATAAGCTAATGCCATAACATTGGGTAAAGAAACACTGAACACAGCCAAGGGAATAAAAAGTGACCACAGATATCCTGTAGACTAGGCATCACCCACCCTGATTAGCAATAATGAGAAGGGATATAGTCACGGGAAAATTCCGAATCAGAATTTTCTAGAGGGAGGAAACGGTAACAGATGCAAAGACCACAAAAAAGAAGTAAAAACCTTCGTGTATATGAGTATCAGAAGGAAGCCAACAGGCTGCCCATTGGTATGTGGAGGGCAGAAGTAGGAGGTGAAGTGGGAGAAATAGGCAACGGCCCTGTCTGTGTCACCTTTAAGTCGTAGGAAGAAGTTTGGATTTTATTTCAAGGCAATAGAATACTGCTGGAGGCTTTTTAAGAAAGAAAATAACATAATCTGATTTATGTGGTAAAATTTCACGCCGGCTTCTGTGTGGAGAATGAATTATAGGAGTGGAAATGAGAAGGCCCAGACATGTATTAGGAGACAGTTCCAGTTACCCAGTGTAAGGGAGTGGTGGCTTGGTTAGGAAGTCAGAGCATATATTTGGGGACATTGATTTACTTGGAAACATCACCCCAGAAGAATATCTTGCCCTTTGTAATTTAATTAGTGCATGAGGCTAATTAGTGAACTACAACATGGTCCCTTGCATGGAATGAAGGGTAAGAAGGATAAACGGAATTTGACAACTGGTATCAATAGATCAGACTATGGCTTAGATGTCATACATCTAAGATTTAAATTGTATAATACACAGTATTTTATATAGTTATATATATTTTTTCTCATTACCCTCCGCACAGAATGATTTATCTCCAGTGTTTAAACACACAAATGGCAGCTGCAACCAGTTGGAAAGTTTCAGCTCTCCTGGGAGGAATGGGGAAGCAGAACTTTTGGATAATAAACTGAATGTTTTGAGGCAGAAGGTTGCAGGGGAAGAAAAGCTATTTCTTCTAGGAACACTGGTTTGATTACTGATGGTGAAATTGTAAGTCTCTAAGTTTGTGATGTGCATTAAAATCCTGATGGGTGTGTTCATCTGGATATAACATGAGGGACAGTTGACATTACCGTAAGTGAAAAACTAATCACTTACCTGTGTATTACTTGGGAAAACCCAGAATTGATAGCTGTTTGTTTACACAGGCATTTATTCAGCAAATGATTAAATACCAGCCTTAGACTAGGCCCTCAAGTGTTTGTCAGTTATTTGAGGGACCATCCCATATCGTCAGATCTTTTGAATATAAGGTGGAAAGAAAGGAGTAGTAAGGGGAAAGAAAGGAAGGCCCAGAAGTATCCCCACAGCTTAGCAGTAAAGCAGTTCCATCTTGTGCATGTCTGGTGGGACTTGGTAGAAGAGACGGAGCCCTGAGGTGACTTTGGAGAAATGAATGAGAGTGGAATAGGTGAAGAAAAGTGGTCAGGGGCTTTCCTGGAAAGGGGAGAGCATGAGCAAAGGAAGGGCAACGTAAAAAGTATGATGACAACCTCATGGCAGATACTCGTGTATTGTAAGAACATAGCGGGAAGCTGTGAGGTCTGATGCTATAGTATCTAAGAAAGATTTCATTGTACTTGATGACTTTATTGACTTGATGTGTGATAGGATTGACTGAAGAGTTATAAGCCAATGAGATCTTAAGGGTACTTTAATATCTACCCATAAAGAAAATGAAAATGAAAAAAAATCAGATTATCATTCAGTACTTCTACATTTATTTAATACTAATTATACCCACATATATACGAAACTTAAAAAATATATATTTAATAGTAATGAATGAAATGTATATGTGTGTGTATGTATACATATATATATATAGAGAGAGATTGCAATTACCAGTAGATGCTAAACTCTGCCTGAAATACTGTCTTTCCTGACTTATGTTTCTATATAACATTGTAGGTCTTTTTATACATTTTTTAGTTGCTAATGCTATTTCTTAAGTGTGTATAAATGATAGCTAAGTGTAATTCTAACTATAAAATTCTAGACATAGAACTCCTCCAAGTCCACTCTTTCTGAATCTAGTATTTGAAGTTCTATGCCTTATTAATTTGCCAGAAATTCAAGAGATACTACTTATATTAGTTTATTAGAGTTGCTGTAAAAAAGTACCACAAACTGGGTGGCTTGGTCAATGAAAAATAGAGTTGGACAGAATTAAACAGGCAAGTAAGACATCATTCAAGACTAATGCAGTAAAGATGAGAGATTGAACTCAACTTTGTTCAGACAAAAGGCAGAGGAGTTTCTCAACACTGGGGTGAGTGAATGGAACAGTATTAGACAATGGAGGATGGATTGGTCAGTGTGATTAGGTCATCCCCATTTGCCAGTTGCTGCTTAAAGATGTATGGCTCCTTCTCCCCCTCAGAGCCTGGGAATGATGGGACCCTATTTTTCTTGATGTTTACATTTCAAAAAGGTGTTTCCTAAGTCCCTGAGAAAGATTTTCCTGGCAGGAGGAGGGGAGGGGAGATTTACATCTCCAAGGAGTAGAGAGAAAATAAACATAATTGCACCTTTTTCTAAAGTAAATGTGCTGATATAAGTTCAAGACAAAAAGTCAGGAAGAAACCTGGCTAGAGTTTAGTATGAGGGGAATGCTAAGACCCTTTTGGTCAACTTAAACAGAAGTCTATTGTCTCACAGTTGTGATGGCTGATATCTGTATGTCAGTAGGGCTGGTTCCTTCCAACGACTGGGATGGGACATTTGTTCAGGTGTCTCTCTCAGCTTCTGGTAGTTTGCTGGCAATCTTTGGCATTTCCTTGGTTTCTGCTGCATCACCTTGAAATCTGCCTTCATTGTGTTTGTACAGTTTTCTTCCAGTGTGCCTGCCAGTGCCCAAATATGCCTTTTAATAAGGACACAGGCCTTATTGGATTAGGGGCCTATCCTACTCAGTGTGACCTCATCTTAAGTAATGATATCTGCAACAATCCTATTTTCAAATAATGTCACGTTCTGAGATACTGGGGAATAGGACTTTTAATATATGAAACACAATCCAACCCATAATGTATATAGTATTTATTAGTTAATGGGCACATTTAATAACCCAAATGGTTCCTGCATATTGGGAATTAACACTCAAAGAGATTCTCACTGTAGTATAAGACTCTGAGTCATTTGGTTTCATTTATAATGAAATGTAGCATTTATTATAATTAATGTTTTTAACATACATATTTACTCTCTCATTAATAATGCCTTAGACTGACTACAAAAAATATTTAATTTTAGCTGCTTACAGTAAAATTTTCTATCTATGTCTAAAAATGAAGGGTAAATAATTTCTCCTGACATATATTTAATATCTGTAGATTATTAGGTAACATAAAAACTCCATGACTAGAGGGACATGGTTGGCTTAGTCAGTTGAGCGTCCAACTTTTGCTTAGGTCATGATCTCGCGGTTCGTGGGTTCGAGCCCCACGTCAGGCTCTGTGCTGACTGCCACCTCAGAGCCTGGAGCCTGTTTCAGAGTCTGTGACTCCCTCTCTCTCTGACCCTCCCCTGCTCACGCTGTCTGTCTCTCTTTCCTAGAAATAAACAAAAATATTTAAAAAAAAACCTCCATGACTAGATTTTTACAGGAGTTTGACTTAATGATATTAAACTCAACACATGTGAGGTATATTTCCAATTTAAAAAATTAGAGTCAAGAAAGGAAAGCAATGTGTCTAATTTTCTTACATATACAGGTTTCTTGATTTAATCACAGTTTTATTGATTAGGAAACTGTTATTTCAGTATACATAATTATATCTCCATGTTAATATTTTTGTGTCTTCCTTGTTACCTGAACTCATACTGATTTTTATCAAAGTAGGGTTCAAGTTCTATTGTATTTGACCATATGAAAAGTTGTGTGCTGAAACCGGTTTTATTTTTTTCCTTTGTCTCTAAGGGATATTCAGGTTCAACAGGAGATGACAGATGTGCAGGACAACTGAACAGTGGGCCAGTGGGACAGGAGGGTGTGATTATGTCAACAACAAAGGTGAACTTGAAGAAGAAAGCATAGCAGTTAAAGATCTCTCTACAACAAGGTAGGTGAAAACAGTATTATAAAGGGTCAAATATATATATATATAGTTTTTGATATATATATCAAAGAAGATAGTTTTCTCAGAAAACTGAGAAAACTTGTTTCTTAGAAACAAGAAGTAAAAGTAAAATATCTTTTCGGAAGGATTTTGTGATATAATGGTAATTGGATACTTTTTAAAATAGAAAGTATCAGTGATGTGGTAACTGGTTGTTTTTTTTTTTTTTTTTTTTTGCATAGGATAATGTAGTTATACCTAAATAAAGTTTTCTATAAATAATTTAATTTAAAATGACAGAAATGAGGCTTAGAGTTTTGACTGAAAAACAGTTGGTATTGAAAGAAAAAGGAAGAGGAATTTAATATTGGATCACTGCATGCTGTGAGTAGAAAGTGAATGGAAGACTCTTCTGGGAGGAAATGTTGAGGCCGAAAGAAGGCCAGTGACTTTGTTTATTCTTGTATTGAAGTGTTCTAGGTTAATAACTAAAGTCAGTTGCTGAAAACAAACTGAAATGTAGGGGAAATAAAATGCAAAACAGCTAATTACTGGCCATGGCCTAACATTAACTTATTTATACTGTGTGTTCTTTCTTAACAGTATGGTTTTATGGTTTTCTTAATGTGTATAAGCAAAGTGACTTCCTTGGCTTTATTTAATTATGATGATCTGGTAATCCTTATAGTATACTACTTTTTATATTTAAAGAGCTACATGGATTGTTATAGACCACATTAGATCCTGTGTTTTTTCCTCTAATTTAGAACAAAAAAAGTTCTATCATTTATCATGGGTTTAATGAGTAAAAGTTTGCTTCACTTTAGTATTGTCTGAATTGTATGTATATTTGGAAATTGCTTAGCTAACATTTGTTAATTTGTTAATATTTGTGATTAAAACTCAGGTTAGTGTTAATGAGTGAATGATGTGAAATGTCTAAGGCCTTGAACAATTGTGAAGAAGAAAAATAGCAGATGGAACTACTTGGTAGTTACCGTAACTAATAGAGTAAGTCCTACTTAGTAAACTGAGTATTTGCAGGCAGCGTTTCCTATTTATTTATGATAATGTTAATGCCGTGGAAAGGAGGAGTTAGATGGCAACTTTCAATTGTTGAAGTTGAAAACAGTGTAATTTTTTTTTTATTTTGGTGTAAAAGATGATGAAGGTATAATTACTTTGTACTATGCTTTCTTTTACATTTAACTTTAGGGTTTTTTTTTTTTTTTTTTTTTTGGTTGTTGTTTTTTACCACCTTGAGTGGGTATATCTTTCGTGTTTTAGTTTCACTGAGTATTCTCTTGTCTTTTCTTAAATCATTATGTTACATGGTGCCTGGTCAACCCAACTGCTGCATCTGCCTTCCTTAGGGAAAGAACAGCATTCCTTCCCCTGTGTATGAAAGGGATATGTATGAGGAATTCACAAAGAGGGGCACCTGGGTGGCTCAGTCAGTTAAGAGTCTGACTCTTGATTTCAGCTTAGGTCATAATCGCACACCTTGTGAGATCAAGCCCCACATCCAACTCTGCACTTACAGCACAGAGCCTGCTTGTGATTATCTTTCTCCCTCTCTCTGCCTCTCCCCTCCTCTATACTCACTCGGTCGCTCTCTCTCTCTCTCAAAATAAATAAACATTTTTGAAAAAAAGAAAAAATCACTAGGAGAGCTATCTTGGTCCTGGAGAACCAACACCCACCTTTGAAGCCGTTCCTGTTCCGTCTTCTTTCTATGTTTAATGAAGGATTGCTGCAAGTTCTTAACTGTGTTCTGTTTTCTTTGGCAACCTGATTAACAAGGTACAATAGACAGAAGTGTTTACAGTTCTTCCCTGTGATAGAAACAGTGCATGGTTCTCTGTTCAGTAGTCTTCCTCTGGAAAAGAAGGGGAGAAAAGTTGAGGCAAAACTAGCAATCTTAAACATTCAGACAAAAATTACATAGTTTTATACAATATCACATATGCTATTTTATATAATATGTATATTGTATATGTTATAATGAAATATTTATACAGATACAGCTATTTAGCACCAAGTGGCATAAACTCAAAAGATCCCAAAAGCTAGGGCTTGGATTTAAGTTCAACTTGTTAGTTATTACTTGTGCGGTCTTACTAGTCTAAAAATTTGAAATATTTTACCACTGCATTTTTATGGATAAAAATAAGTTAATGTTTGAGTGATTTGCAGTTTCTAAAGATACCTACAAATGCACATATATAAATATACATATAAAATAACATGGAAATGTTTAGCCAAATAGACACACATAATACCATGACTTTATGTTGTCCAAACCTTTTTTCAAAATACTTCAAAATAACTTCCAGTGTTACTTGAATCACTTGATTGTTCCAGTGACCAATGTTTTCTTTAATATTTTTCAATCTACTTCATAACTTCCAAAAATTGTAAGTTGATGGGCTGCTAATTGTACCTTTTTCCTTTTCTGCAATGTAATCATAGATAAAATTTTCAGTATTTAAAATTTCCCTGGTAAGTAAATATTTGGCCTGGAAAGTGCAGTGCATACTACTTGTAAAGAAAGAAGATGCCTTTATCCAACAAATCAGAATAAATTTTTAAGCTCAGAGTGGCCTGTTATGGGTGTATGAGCAGACTGTCAATTTCAAGTATTTTGAAAGACTTAGGAATTGTTCCTGAAATTGAACTGTACATGATGTTCATTTCAAATTTACATAGTTGGCTATATATGTATTATATAAACTGGCTTGCTAATGTGAGAGTAGGACCAGAGAGAAAAAGAGAGAAAATCACCTGATAAATTACATACTGATAATTAAAAAGATCGTCATCATCATACTCATGGGCAAATGAATCTATACTGGGATTTGGTTTCCTGGTAAGTGTTATTTTCATACTGTAAAGTTTAATATTTTTAATGTTTATTTTTGAGAAACAGAGACAGAGCATGAGTTGGGGAGGGGCAGAAAGAGAGAGAGACAGAGACAGAGACAGAGAGAGAGAGAGAGAGAGAGAGAGAGAAAGATACAATCCAAAGCAGGCTCCAGGCTCTGAGCTGTTAGCACCGAGCCCAACATGGGGCTCTAACACACACACCATGAGATCATGACCTGAGCTGAAATCTGATGCTTAATCAACTGAGCCAACCAGATGCCCGCATACTGTTAAGTTTTAACATAATTTAAATATCCTATGATCTAATTAGTATATATTACAGGAGTGATATGTTACACAATAATTTTCAAAAAGATTGCATGATTTTGAAAACTTCACTAATGTGACATAAATGAATTATCTAGCCACTGCATTTATTCCAAGATATTAGTTAAGACTACATCTCCAGAGCAGTGGGGATTTTATGAAATGTCTCTAACCTCTCTCTGGGCATTTTAATTCCTCATAATCTGAAGGAATTACAACCTTCTTAAATTAGAATGGCTGTAGGGAATTTCAGTGGTTGGATTAAATCAGAAAGTTAGTATAAAAGTTAGACCACTTGTTGCTTTAATGCTAATAAGAATAATGTGACTATTTTCATGGAGTATTTGCTCTCATAGATATTTTGTAGCTTGACCTTAATCATATCTTTTTATCCTCTGTGAATTATTTTATAACAGTATGTGATTCAACCAGATAATCTCTACAGATGCCTTGTTGAAGACAGGAATCTCTGTTGTGTTGTGTATTTTTATGATTGATCTGGTCATAGGCTTTGCTGCCATGTCAATGCTGCTAAGTCTACATCTGGAAACACAGCTTCTAGTCATCCTGTTATGGTAGTCAAATACACCTTATTGGATTTCTGCTTCTCATCCTTTGCTCCTGTAATTTTTTCTGCTTTGATAGGAGTTTTCCCCCTCAACTATACTCCTCTTGCTGGACTCATTCTCTAGCCCATTAACACACTCTATGGAATGTATCATTTGTTGACCGAACAGATGAAAAAAAGAAAATAATTTCCTTCTTTCTCTGACCCAACACAAATCTATATGATTTCGATGGTGTGACTGATAGTATTATATATTTAGTTCAAAATTGCTATTATGGGATGGGAGATAAATATCCTTCACTTTAAACTGTATTCATTGTTACTCTCCACTTTACTACACATGCAAACAGGTAGCCTCTGTTAATTTAGTGTGTGTGTGTGTGTGTGTGTGTGAGAGAGAGAGAGAGAGAGAGAGAGAGAGAAAGAGAGAGCGAGAGAGAGAGCAGGTATATGTTTTCTAAGAAGTATTAAGTCATATGCTCTAGTGTAGAGCGAAATTCACCATATTTGCTGTAGATTTTCAACTCTTCAAGAGAGCAATAGCTAGAATCAGTAACAACTAAATTAACTTTTTGCTCCTTACAAAGATTTTCAAATATATATGTGTGTATACATATTCATATATAGTTAAAATGATGTAATTGCATAAACATTCACTTAATTTGTGAAATATTTTATGACTAAAAGCAAAGCCAAAACAAAGAACCATTTCATATCTGTACTGCAGGTGTCTGAGATGTCAGATAATTACTGACTGTGTTTCTTTTCTACTTATTTACAACAAAATAAACAAAAAAAACTGAATATGAAATCATATTGAATGTAAATTTAAGGGTGTAGATTTCATTTTAAGGTGTTATCATCACTAATCCTGTCTTCAGTGATATTGTGTACTGTGATTCCTCTGTCTAGATTCCATTACTGACAACAATATATTGTATTGATATATTACGTTGTCTATGCCTTAGACACTGCTTTCATTTTCATGACATTCTGTTACTTAATGCCATTCTTTTTTTGAGAAACAGATATTACCTCTTTTATACAGTATAATGTAATTTCTTTCACTTTGGATAATTTTATATTTTCTTGGAAATTAAATTAGCAGTTTCTTATTCATATTATCATAATGTTATTAAAATATTTGTTAAATATCAATTTGACATCATGTTGGCAGTTGGTAAACTATATTAGAATCAAGTAAACCGGTTGATCATTTTTAAAAAAGGTTTCAGCCTAATTTTGGATTATCTCTTCCATGTTTCTGACTAAAAGTAGAGGGACTCTTTAGATTTTTTATTAGGACAATATGTCAATATGCCTCAGCCATTCATGGTCAACAAAATACAATATTTTTGCATGACCTTGGCATTTATCTTATGTACTTTATCCACAGGTAATATTTAGTTATCTAATTTAGTTAGTATACTAATCAGTAACAACTGCCTTAGTCAACTTTGTAACTTCAAAATTAGGACAGTTTTTATCATGTAATAAATGCTCAATAGATGCAAATAACGTTGACTTAAATTTGCTGAATGGTCTCAGTATGGAACAAATCTTAATTATAACTGTATGCATGTAGCTTGTGTGAAGCACTGCAAAAAGACAAAGTATCAAGGTACAGTGCAAATGATTTGAGACTAGTCTAAAAGAAGCAAGAAAGTAAGAATGTCTGAAAGTACAACATCAGTGACAAATAGAAATGAAAGGAGATTATTAAAGCACCTAAATTCTAGAAGTATATATAGGTAATAAGTATTTCTGGAGTCAAAGGAATAAGTTGCTAAACAAAGAAGAGCAAAGATTAGAATTTAAATGTCACATATCTTAATAAAATATTTATATACAGAATTAACTTCCTTAGGATTTCCAAGATACTCAACTGTAAAGAATAATCACATCTCAGAACATCCCTACTCAACTAAGGGTGATAGATACCCTACACCATCTGGAAGGGCTGGGGAAAAGGACAGGAAGAAGAATATCAGCAGAGTATACAATGACATGTGTTTTTTTTTTTTTTATCGTGTAGTTTTTCATTTGTAAATTTAAAACTGAAAGTTTATCATTTCAAAGTGCTTTTGTATGTTAATATTTTAGATTATAAGTTTTAATAGGATATAGTCCAAACACAAAAAGTAACCTACCTTGGACATAGAAAATCTCTCTGTTCTGTGTATATTATTCTGTTAACATAAACCTTCATGATTTATGTATTTGTACACCAGTGACTATGAAACTATATTTTTAGTGTGCTCCCAGGATTTCAGGGTTCCAACAAAGATTTAAAACCTTGTTATTCCTAGGTTAATCTTGTTCTTTATAGAAACTCCCTGTAGTGTGTAATTCATAGGATCTTGAAAGCTAACTTTGCGCTATGGGATAAAATAATGGCCCAATGGGGAACTTTTTATATCAGTACCCTAATATATATAGTTAATTCATGATTGTCCATAAGTGTGTAATAGAGTTTGAGGATTTTCCTGGACTTTAGATGGTTTCATTTTCTGTGGTGGTTCTCATCGATAATGTCACTGGTGAGACACAAAAAGCTGGCAGTGCCTGATAATCATTTTTTGAACCCCAAAATAAGCTTTCATATTAACTAAGGAAGAAAGGTAAATATGTTATAAAACCAACTACAGTGTTTCAAATTCATATCAGATAAACCCATTGCAAGTAATTTGTTTTGTATATAATATATATAATAATATATAATGCTTCTAAAGCCCATATATTTTTTTGCAACCTTATAAATTAAGGAGGAAAATGCAAATCTGGAAAGAAACACTGGACAGAAACTTCAGATGATGTATCAAAAGTGGATAAATGAAACACATCATGGAAATGGAAAGATGGTGATACAGAAGAATAGATGGGAAAGATAAACTTAGTAAATGCTATGTATGATGATTACCTATGCCATTACTAATACGTTGATTAATACAAATTCAAACAAAAGAGTCCCTTAAAGCTATCAATTTGTGAAACTTTGTATATTAGATGATACACGTCGGTGATGATGTTGGGGGATTGATACTATTTTCCATCTCTGGATGGAAATTATATGTACTGTACAGAATTTGTACTGTACATATATTATGGAAAATACTCTGATATTCAAGTAAACCAAAATGCACATGCTTCAAAACTGAAATCCCTTTATTTGATTTAGAACAAGATTTTTATAATAGTGCTGTTTGTAGTAGAAGATATTTGGATATAATCTAAATGACCATTACTAGGAAAATGGATATATAGCTAAATGTTATAAAGAAAGAAAAAGAAGAAGACTATGTGTTGTGTAAAAAAATGTAGAAAATAGACGGTAATCTGTAACACAGTTATCACTGATGAAAATTAAAACTAGATTTATCAGGGGATCCTTGGCGGCTCAGTTGGTTAAGTATCTAACTCTTGATTTTGGCTCAGGTCATGATCACTTGATTTGTGAGTTCCAGCCTCGCATTGGGCTCTGTGCTAACAGCACAGAGCCTACTTGGGAGAATCAATCAATCAATCAATCTCTCTCTTTCTCTCTCTCTCTCTCTCTCTCTCTCCCTCTCCCCCTCTCCCCCTTCTCTCTCCCCGTCTGCCCCTTCCCTGCTCACACACACTCTCTCTCAAATTAAATAAACCTTAAAAAAATAAGGATACATCAACTAATACTATTTAAGAACCCATATATCATATTTTAATGAATGCATTAAAATGTAGGATGAAATAATGAGATCTGAAGATAAAGATTAAAATTAAATGATGAAAAAATTGTGGTAGAAACATCAGATAACTATGATCTGTGATGCAAGAAATCTAGTTTTACCTTCTCTCTGTGGATCTGAAATAAAATTGAAATAAAGCAATACTATTATCAGAAGCATTGTAAGTGGAAATATTATAAATGCTTATAACACATAACAATGTATGGAATATACTAAAAGGAAATGTGAAAATGAGATGATCTTGAGGAAACTTCACAAAATGCAGAGGAACAAGAAATATATAAATGCAATAAAAGAATAAAGGTTATAAAAAGCAAAAGGTCATTCAATAAAAACATCTGGATAAGTAATATCTGGAAAGTAGAGAGCAAAGAAAAGGCACCTAAAACCATTCAAAATTCTGAAAAGGGAAGGCTTGAATCTGTTGATTGATAGCTATCACCCAGTTTCGGCAAAATTTAATAAATCAAAATATATTCTAGTAATATATTAAACAGAGATAAAGAAAAAATGTTTTGGATATTGAAGCAGGGAAAGGGTACACAGAGGGAATGAAATTCACAAAATCTTTACAGCCCATTTTCAATATCTAACCCCCTACCTAAAAATAAAATCTTTCCAGGAAATATTTCCAAGGGAAAACACAAAAATAATCAATGTAATTAAAAATTTATACCTTTTAGGATAAGATCACAGCAAACAGAAACCATGTAAATCATATAAACATGTTACAGAAGTAAATATCATTCAATAAGGTAGTTATGTGTTGCAAATTATTGCACTACATGTAAGCAGCAATATATGAGCAATTTCAAAAGTTAAAAATACAACAGAATTGATATGATTTAAAATTATTTGGGGGTAATTTAAAATCTTTCCACTTTTTATCCCCTCTGAATGTCTTACTTGTCTTTGCCATGAGTTTAATCTGAACTTAGGGTAAGTCAAGTCACATTTACTTGGTTCTGGTATGGATTATACCAGTTTTGTTACAGGAAACACACATTAGGTAAATTTGTTTAATATCACAGAGTAATGGGGAAGTGCTCTGGAGAAGGAATCAAACTACCTATTCACTGAATAACAAAAGCGATGCAAATACTTTGTTCATCAGTGTGGGGCTACGTATCCTGAGAGATCAAGTATATTTATCAAATATATTTGTATTCATTTGTTATGTTTTTAAAAAATATTTATTTCTGAAAGAGAGAGAGAGAGCGAGAATGAGAACGAGCAGGGAAGGGTCAGAGAGACAGGGAGACACAGAATCCAAAGCAGGCTCCAGGCTCTGAGCCAGCCATCAGCACAGAGCCTAATGTGGGGCTCAAACCCACGAACTGTGAGATCATGACCTGAGCCGAAGTTGGACACTTAACCAACTGAGCCACCCAGGTGCCCCTTGTTCTCTTAATAAATGTGCTTAGTATGAAACAATTCATGCTTACATTCAGATTCTTCATTTTAGTTCACAATATTACATAAATAATGTCTTTTCAACTTTTATCTGTTTTTCATTTCTCATTTTTTATTTTTGTAATGTTTGCTTATTTTTGAAAGAGAAAGACAGAGTGAGAGGGGTGAAGGGCAGAGAGAGAGAAGGAGACACAGAATCCAAAGCAGGCTCCAGGTTCTAAGCTCTCAGCACAGAGCCTGACGTGGGGCTTGAACTCCTGAACCACACTGACCTGAGCCAAAATTTGATGCTTAACTAACTGAGTCACCAGGAGTCTGTCATTTCTGATTTTAAGTTTGATCACCTGCTCAAGGTATTTTCTGGTTTCTCCATTGTATGTTCTCCTTGCAAATGACAAGCAGTTTGTTGAAAGACATTTAAGACAATGGGAATATTATGCTCCTCACAGCTTCTGTCCACTATCCCCACTGATTTATTATTATTCATTCATTATTCGGGCCTGGATGGTCTTTCTATGATGCTTACAAAATTATGATTTTTCCAAATTCATTTTTCTGTAAACTGATCAGTCACCATTTTCCTGTAAGAAAGACCTCCATAAAAAATGTATGCATATTTTATTCTTCACTCCCTTCCTTTCTTCCTTTCTATTTTTCATTCATTTAGGATTCATCACTATTTTTACTAAGTGTAGTGTTCAAATTGGCCCAGATTTGGCTAGAGGAAACCCTTCAACTTCGTTTTCCTCTCTGAAATATGAGATACTGCAGGCTCATCTTAGTTATTGTCTCTGTTAGCACTTGAACTAGTCACTTTTCCAAGAAGTTCAGACTCTTCAGTGGGGAATGAAATTATAATCCAAAATTTGCATGCTAACTGTGCTTATGCCATCAGGGTGGCTTTGCTTCTAGGCTCTTTTATAGAATATATATAGAAGGCATTCACATTTGCACTTCTAATTTTGTTCTGTGCCTCAGGCTGGCCCCTTTGCCTTTAAACATTCCATATTTGAATCACCCGCATTCCTCAGTGATAACACAGGGATCCCAAGAATATCATCACATTTACTTGTTTATTGTTCTTTCCCATTATCCCTACACAGCAGTGGTGATTATTAAATGATTTAATGTAGTTCTAGAAATTATTTTTACCTGAACAGGGTAGCATTAAAGGATCGCCCCAAGGATATATGTACATATGACTATATTTTTTCTATGTTTTATGTATGTATATACTATGTTTTATAATCAATACCGGAAAATCAGAGAATACTTTAGTTGAGATTTGTTTGCCAGAAATAATCAAAGAGTGCATAGAGCATCTGGGTGACTGAGTTGGTAAGGTGTCTGGCTCTTGATTTTAGCTCAGGTCATGATCTCACAGTTTTTAAGATGGAGCCCCATGTCTGGCTCTGTGCTGAGCATGCAGCCTGCTTGTGATTCTCTCTATCTCTTTCTGTCTCAAAAAAATTATGAAAAAATAAAATTATTTTGAAATACTTAATCATAGCATTTTAGAATTAATCTTAAATTATGGAGTTTATGATCTGTCTCTACCTTGCAATGTTTTTTTGCTGCCTTTAAGAGTGTCTCTTTTTCTTGTCTTTTAATAGTTTGATTTTAATGTGTTATGATGTCAGTCTCTTTTTTAAATTTTTTTAATGTTTGATTTATTTTTTGAGAGAGAGAGACAGAGTGCAAGCTGGAGAGGAGCAGAGAAAGAGGGAGACACAGAGTCTGAAGCAAGCTCCAGGCTCTGAGCTGTCATCACAGAGCCCGACGCGGGGCTTGAAATCACAAACCATGCGATCATGACTTGAGCCAAAGTTGGACGCCTAACCAACTCAGCCACCCAGGCACCCCTAATGTGAGCCTCTTTGGATTTATGTCGTTCAAACTTCTTGAGCTTCTTGAATTTGTATACCCATTTCTTTTCTCAGATTTGGGAAGTTTTCAGCCGTTGTTTCTTCAAATCTCTGTCCGTTTTTTTTCCCCCCTCTGTCTTCTCCTTTTGAGATTCCCATTAAGCAAATACTTGATAACATCCCATAACTGCCTTAGACTCTCTCCACTCTTTCATTTTATTTTTTTTCCTCTGGCTTATCTTGATTTCAGAAGACCTATTTTCAAATTAACTGATTTTTACTTCTGTCTGATCAAGTCTGCTGTTCAACCCTTCTAGTGAATTTCTGAATTCATTGTGCTTATCAACTTCAGAATTTCTGTTAGGTTCTTTTAGATCGCTTCTCTTTGTTAATAATATAAATTTTTCTATGCATCTTTTTTTTCTTCTGATTTCATCTGGTTACTTGTGTTCCCTTTTAGCTTAGTGAGCATGTTGAAGATAGTTATTTTTAATCCTTGGTAAGGAACCTCATAAATTTGCCGTTTTTTAGGATTGGTTTCCAGGGCTTCATTTATTTCTTTGATTGGATCATGTTTTCCTATTTCTTTCTGTGCCTTGTGATTTGCACTGAAACTTCAACATTTCACAAAATAACCACCTCTCCCAGTATTTATGGGCTGTCTTGGTGTAGAGGGGATGACCTTCCCTGGTCAGCAAAATTACAGGTCTAGGACCTCTCAAACACTTTCTGTCTGTTTTTGAGTGTGTGCATATGCTTTTAGTTGTCTCAGATTTCCCACATAACTTATCAGTGCTTCTTTTCAGAAGCCCACCATCTCTCATTCCCCTGGTCTGTGCCTGTGGAACTGCTCCCCTAACATGATGCAGTTACACAGAGTCGGTTTTCAGGGGCTTCCAAAAGATGCCACCGGTACCGTCAATGGTTTAAGTCAAGTGCGACAGATCCCAGTCCTTCAGGCAGCCCCCAGACCACCCAGAGCATTGTGCTTTTGATGTGCTTTCTTGTTTCTGTCCCAAAGGAGGACATTTTAGTTGAGATTTGTTTGCCAGAAACCAGCTTCCTCCTGGTTTCACCACTTACGTCAGGGAGGGGGAAGGGTATGGAAGGGCATACAAAATGCCACATATTTTCCTATTTCTTTTTCTGGAACAGTTTTTTCAGTTTTACATTGGTCTGTGTGCTGCAGCCTCTCAGTTTCTAGAGTTCTCACGAATGTATTCTGGTTATATTGCCACTGACTTGGTCCCTATGTGACAGAAGGAGGGTCTGAAGTTTCCAGGTCCACAGTATTGCTCATGTCACTCTCTAAAGTTTAAATTTTACATTCCTTAGGTTCTTTGTTGCCAGGATTTAATATCATTCACATAACATAGACCCTATCCCATTTTCACAGATCACTATCCTAATGGGAATAGTTTAAGTGGTTCTGCCTCACAAACCAGGGATATTATCCTTCTGTTTTAATTTAATCTTTGAGACGTACCTGACATACATACTAGAAAACACTAGCAACAACTTACATTCACCTTAAGCATAAATCAAAATCTGACAAAAAATATTTGACAGACTGACACTGGAAAATCATCCTATGCCTTTATTTTAATAATTCATATTGAAATGGATAAAACACTGTGGTATTCCACCTTGATAAATATGAGAAAGGTGAAAATTTAAATAAAAATCTTCATGTTAAATGAGCCAGACAGTGATTAAGCCGAAGACAAATAGGTAGAATTGTTTTCTTTTCAAAAATATGAACAGATTTGAACAAATGAGAGAGAAAACTCTAAAGATCCTTCAACATTGTTCACATTATATATCTGGAAGAAAACTCAGTTGAAACAATGGATGAAATCAGTTTTTTCAGGTTTCCTTTTTTTTTTTTTTTTTTAGAAAAAAGCATGTTGGGGCACCTGGGTGGCTCAGTCAGTTAAGCATCTGACTTTGGTTCAGGTCATGATCTTATGTTTTGTGGGTTTGAGCCTCACCTCAGACTCTGTGCTGACAGCTTGGAGCCTGGAACCTACTTCAAATTCTGTGTCTCACTCTCTCTTTGTCCCTCTCCCACTCATGCTCAGTGTCTCTATCTCAAAACTAAATAAACATTAATTTTTTAGATAAATTCATGTTAATTTATAAGAAAAAGAGGATTAAATTTTACATACTGCTATATACACAAAAAACATTTACTTATTGTGAAATGCACATAGCATAAAATTAACTACTTTAAACATTTTAAAGTATAGGATTCATTAGCATTTAGTACATTTACCACTATTAAGTTCCAAAATTTTTCTTTGCTCTGAAGGAAAACCCATATTCATAAAGTTGTACACCCCATCTTTTCATCCTTCCATACCCTGGCAATGAGTAGTCTCTATGAGTTTGCCTATTGCGCATAATTCATATAAATGGAATCATATGTAACTCTCTATCTGGCTTATTCTACCAAATAAAGGTGGGAATTCAAGATCCCATTTCAGTTACTATGTAACCTAGGTAGAAAACCTGATTATTAATCCCTCAGTCACCACCACCCCCCCCAATCTCTCTAGTCCCTCATGGATCCTTGGGTCTTAATTATCATGAAAACATCTAATTCTAATTACATATCACATAGCATAATGTTTTCAGTGATCATCTGTGCTGTGCATATATTAGTAATTAATTTATTTGTGGGTGAGTAATATTCCATCATATGGCTATACCATATTTAACCATCAGGTAATAGATATTTGCGTTGTTTCAAACTTTAGACTATTGTGAATAGAATAATGCTGCCATAATGATGCTGCCATCAACATTTGTGTGAAAATTTCTTTTGAAAATCTGTCTTCACCTGTTATGTGTATCTAGAATTGGAATAACTGGGTTGATGGTAATTATATATTTAGCTTATTGAGTAACTGCTGAACTGTTTTTCACAGTAGCTCTTTCATTTGACATTCCCACCAACAATGTATAAGGGTACTAATTTCTCCACATTTTTGCCCACATTAACTTTAACGTTTTTGATTTGCTAGTTGATGGGCAGTGGTTTCTCATTGTATTTTGTTGTATTTCCATGAGAATGAATGATGTTTAACATATTTTTATAAGCTTGTTGGTTATTTATAGGTTATCTTTTATGAAATGTTCCCTTGAAATCTTTACCCGTTTAGGAATATTATTGATAACTTATTGAGATATATATATAACATTATCCTACTCACCCATTGAAGATATACAATTCATTGGCTTATGGTATATTTATGGATTTGTGCAAACACTGTAATCAATTTTAGGACATTTTTATCACTTCACTTATAAACTCCGTACCTTTTAACTCTCATCCTCCCCAGTCTCCCATCCCCACCACCCCACAGCCCTAAGCAGCTACTACTCTACTTTCTGAATATGTAGATTTCCCTATTCTGGGTTTTTATGTGAATGAAATTTCATAGTATGTGCTCCTTTGTGACTGGCTTCTTTCACTTAGCATAATGTTCTCAAGGCTCATCCATGTTGTAATATGTATCAATACTTCCTTCCTTTTTATGGCTGAATAATATTCCATTGTATGGATATGCCACATTTTGTATGCCATTTATCTATTGACAGACTTTCAATATGTTTTCATCTTTTGGCTATTATGTGAAATGCTTCAGTAAATATTCCCATATGCTTGTATGTGAACGTGTTTCAAACTCTTGGCTATATACCTAGGTGTAGAAATTGCTGGATAAATGGTTTACTCTGTGTTTTATCATATGAGAAATTGTGAGACTTGGTGCCATTTTACATTTCCACCAGCAGTGTATGAGAGTTCTAACTTATCCACATCTTTGCCAATTCTTCTTATCTGACATTTTGATTTTACTATGCAAGTGGTGTGAATTTGTATCTCTTTGTGGTTTTGTTTTGCGTTTTTCAGATGACTAAGAATGTTGAATGTCTTTTCATTTGTTTATTGGGCGTTTGTCCATCTTATCTGGGAGAAATGTCAGCTCCTTGGCCCACTTTTTAATTGGGTTATTTGTCTTTGAATTATAGTGTTGTAAGAGTTCTTTATACATTCTAGATAAAAATTCCATATCAGACATCTGAGTTTTCAAGTATTTTATCCCATTCTAAGGATCCGGGAAACATAGTCCAAGGAAACAAAATTAATCTGCAGAAATCAATCTGAAGGAAGTGCAAATTTATGAGCTGCCTTAGAAAAGATTTAAAATAACTATCTTAAAGATGCTTATTGAGCTAAAAGAGAAAACAGACAAATTTAGAAAAATGATGCATGGACAAATAGGTATTATCAACAAACAGAAGATATTAAGAAGAACCAAACACTAATTCTGAAGCTGAATAATATAATGAATGGAGAAATTTATTAGATGGGTTGAAGAGCAGACTTGAATAGGCAAAAGAAAGAATCAGTTAATTTGAAAACAGTTCTTTGGAATTCAAATCACAAGAGGAAAATGAAAAAAGATAATACAAGTGAAAAGAGTCTAAGGGAGTTATGGGATGTTATCATCTGATCAATATATCATTAATAGGAGTTGCAGAAGGAAAAGGAAAAAAAAAAAGGATAAGTTTACTTGAAGAAATAATGGTTGAAAAACTGCCAAAATTGAAGAAGAAATGAGCATATAAAACTCAAGTTCAACAAATTCCAACCAGATCAATGAGACTCAGCTTGAAACATGTTATAATCAAATTCTCAAAAGACTATCTTAAAAGCAACAAGAGAAAGGTGACTTGTCACATACAAGAGAGCTTCTATATGATTATCAGATTTCTCAACAAAGGTCTATTAGATCAGAATGGAGTGGGATGATATAGTCAAATTGCTGAAAGAAAAAAAAATCTGTCAACCAAGAATACTGTATTCAGTAAATATCCTTACAAAGTATAGAAATGAAAACTTCCCAAGATAGACAAAAGCTAAGGATGTTCATTACCATTAGACCTGCTCTGACAGAAATGTAAAACAGAATCCTTCATGGTGAAAGCAAAGGATGATAGACAGCAACATGAAGCCAATGAAAATATAAAGTTCTCTGGTAAAAGTAAATTCATGGACAAACATAGTAACCTGTATTAAGGTAAATTTGGTACATAAATTCACTTTTAATTCTTATATACAATTAAATGACTAAGTCATAAAAAGTAACCTATTGGTATACTGTATATAGAGAAAAATGTGGGGCGCCTGGGTGGCTTAGTCGGTTAAGCGTCCGACTTTCACTTAGGTCATGATCTCGCAGTTCGTGGGTTCGAGCCCCGCGTCGGGCTCTGTGCTGACTGACAGCTCGGAGCCAGGAGCCTGTTTCAGTCTGTGACTCCCTCTCTCTCTGACCCTCCCCTGCTCGCGCTGTCTCTCCCTCTCTCTCCTAGAAATAAATAAAACATAAAAAAAAAATTAAAAAAAAAGAAAAATGTAACATTTGACAGCAATAACATAACTTTGGGGACATGGTTATATAATAATATAGTTTTTATATGCAACTGAAATTAGTCTTTTATTATAAGTTTAAAATATTATTTAAATAACTTAGAAAATTTTATTTTGATGCATTTGCAGTGGTAACCACAAAGAAAATGTCTAAAGAACATACACTAGAGAAAAGACAAGGAGTACAGCAAAGAAATAATAAACAAAACTAAAAGAATACCTACTGAATGGGAGGGGATATTTGCAAATGATGTGTTTGATAGGGTTAGTATCCAAAATATATAAAGAATTTATAAATCGCAACACCAAAAAACCCAAAATAATCCAATAAAAGATGGGCAGAAAACATGAATAGACAAAGAAGATGTACAGATGGCTAACAGACACATGAAAAGATGTTCAACATCACTCTTCATCAGGGAAATGCAAATCAAAACCACACTTAGATACCATTCACACCAGAGTGGTTAAAATTAACAACTCGGGAAACAACATATATTGGCAAGGATGTGAAAAAACAGGAACCCTCATTCACTGTTGGTGGAGATGCAAACTAGTGCAGCCACTGTGGAAACAGTATGGAGTTCCTCAGAAGATTAAAAATGGAATTACTACATGATCCTGTAATTGAACTTCCTGTAATTGAACTATTATTTATGCAAAGAATTGAAAACACTAATTCAAAAAGATAAGTGTACCCCTTTGTTTACAGTAGCATTATTTACAAGAGCCAAATTGTGGAAGCAGCCCAAGTGACCATCAATAAGTCAATGGATAAAGAAGATAGGATACGTGTGTGACTACACTTGTATATACATGCATACACACATATGCACACACACACTATAATATATATGTACACACATAATTGGATATTACTTAGACATAAGAATAAGTTATGCCATTTGCCACAGCATAGATGAATCTCAAGAGTATAATGGTAAGTGTATTAAGTCAGAGAAGGAGAAATACAATATGATTTATTTCATTCATATGTGGAATTCAAGAAACAAAAGAACAAAGGGAAAAGACACGAAAAAACAGACACTTAACTACAGAGAACAAACTGATGGTTACCAGAGAGGAGATAGGTGAGGAGATGGGTGAAATAGGTGAAGACCGTTAGAACATTAAAAGTACATTTATTTAAATGAGCACTGAGTGATATATAGATTTATTGAATCACTCACTGGATGGTACACCTGAAACTAATATAGTACTGTACAGTTACCGTGTGGGAATTATTTTAAATAAAACAACATATTTATGAAGGAGATATGATTTCTACGGAAATAAACATGTTATTGTGAGATACACACTCCGATACAGGAATGAGAAGGCAATCAAAACATGTAACTTGTGGGGATGAGCACTGAGTGTTATGTGGAAACTAATTTGACAATAAACTATTTGTAAAAAGATAAATAAAATGCATGAAGTAGTCAACAACAACTACAAACATGTAAATAAAAACAAAAATCAAACAAAGGGAGGCATTGAGAAAGGAAGGACAAAAATCTACAAGATCTACAGTAAATAATAAGTGGAAATAATCTTTTCCCATCAGTAATTACTTTAACTGTATTAAACTTTTCAGTCAAAAGATCTGGTTTAGCTGAATGGATCAAAAGCATGGGATCTAGCTAGCTGCATCTGCAGGAAACTCACTTTAGATCTAATGATACACATAGGCCTAAAGTGAAAGGACGGAAATATTCTTTATGTAAATAGTATCCCAAAGACAGTAGGAGTCATTATTCTAATATAATACAAATAGACTTTCAATATCAAACATAATAAAGTTATAAGAGATAAAGAACATTTTTTAAAATTAAAAGCATTATGGGCACCTTTGTGGCTCAGTCTGTTGACAGTCTGGCTTCAGATCAGGTCATGATCTCGTGGTTTGTAAGTTTGAGTCCCCACATCAGGTTCTGTGCTGACATGAGAAGCTTGCTTGGGATTCTGTCCCTTTCTCTCTTCCCCTCTCCAGCTTGCTCTCACTTTCTCAGTTTCTCTCTTTCTTTCTCTCTCTCTTTAAAAATTAATGAATACACAACAAGAAAAAAAGTAAGAGATGCTACTATAGCTCATTTACTGAGTGACTAAAAGAGCTGCTAGTTTTGAGTGGGGTCCAGAACAGAAGATGGCTCATCAAGGTTGTAGTCACACTGCTTTGCCACTTGGGCCATATGATCGAGGAGCTTTAGTGGTACTGGAAGTGTGAGCGGCAGATAGGGATGCTATTTAAGACTTTGGCAAACTCCTGTCTACGAATCATAGGACAGTACCTTAGGATTTGAGGGCAAAGTTCTGTCATTCTCTGCACATAACTCCCTGCCTTTTTTATTAGGGGTTTAGTTGACAACGTGTCTATTTCAGGGGCATAACATAATGATTCAATATCTGTATATGTTGCAAAATAACCACCACAGTAAGTCGAGTTAATACTCATCACCATACGTAGTTATAACTTTTTTCTTATGAAGACTTTTAAAAGTTATTGTTTTAGCAACTTTTAGATACGTAATACCGTATTATTAATTAATAGTGACCATGCTGTAGAATGACTTATCCTTTATGACTGACTGACTTTATCACTGGAAGTTTGTACTTTTGGACCCCCCTTTTCTCATTTTGTGCATCCACTATGCCTTCCTCTGGCAAACACCAATTGTTTTCTGTGTCTTTGAGCTTGCTTTTTTTTTTTCTTTTTGTTTTGTTAGATTCTACATGTATGTGAGAACATACTGCATTTGTGTTTCACTGTCTGACTTATTTCGCTTAGGATAATGCCTTCAAGTTTCATTAATATTGCACAAATGGTAAGATTTCCTTTTTCTTAATAGCTGAACTCCATTATGTATTTCACCCACATCTTCTTTATTTACTGATCCGTCAGTGGACACTTAGGTTGTTTCCATATCTTGGCTATTATAAATAATGCTTCAGTGAATATGGGGTTGTATATATCTTTTTAAATTCATGTTTTCATTTTCTTCTGATAAATACCCCAAAGTAGAATCAATGGATAGTATGGCAGTGCCACTTTTAATTTTTTGAGGAACTTCCCTACTGTTTTCCATGATAACTACACCAATTCACATTCCCACCTGCAGCATACATTCTCACCAACACTTGGTATTTTATGACTTTTCGATAATAGGCATTCTAACAGGTGTGAGGTGATATTGTGGTTTTGATTTGCATAGCCCTGATGTACCTGTTTTTTATGTACCTGTCGTCCATTTGTATGTCTTCTTTGGAAAAGTGTCTATTCAGATCTTCTGCCTATTTTTTAATCAGATTGTTTTGACTACTTCCCTTTTGAACTCTAACTTTTAATGTTTGTTTTTTCCTGAGCAAGAGGGGGGAGAGAGAGAGAGAGACAGTGAGAGAGAGAGAGAGAGAGCGTGAGCAGGGGAGGGTCAGAGAGATCAGAGAGAGAGGGAGACACACAATCTGAAACAGGCTTCAGGCTCTGAGCTGGCTGTCAGCACAGAGCCTGAAGCGGGGCTTGAACCCACAAATCGCAATATCATGACCTGGGCCGAAGTCGGACGCTTAACTGACTGAACCCCCAGGGGCCCCTTGAGCTATAACTTTTAGCCATCACTGGGCCTTAGTAGAGACCTAATGTTTAACCATGGGTCACCAACTTTCCATGTTACCTGAGCTTCCCATCTTGTCCTGGGAGTTATCTGACCCACGAAGAGATAACTTGATTATGTACAGCAGCACTTCTCATCCAATAGAAGTGTGACATAGGAGATTGGGCCTGTGCAGGCCCTAGTTGCAGGTTACATGAGGAATGAGCCCAGATGTCCATAGTCACCATTCCTACTACACACACTGCTTTCTGTCCTCCAGCCTGCACCTGTGACTTCATGGGGGATTGTCTATGATCAGTTGACTGAGGGAGAGAGGACTCAGGCCTGGTTTATAGATGATTCTGCAATATATGCAGACCCAAAAGTGTAATCTTATATCATGACAGCCGCTTTCTAGAACATCCCTGAAGACAGCGGTAAAGGAATATCCACTCAGTGGGGAAGAACATTGAGGAGTGCACCTGGTTGTTCATTTTACATGTAAGGAGAAATGTCCAGAAGCATGTTTACATACCTGTTCATGGGCTGTGACAAATGGTCCGTCAACAGATGAATGGATAAACAGTGATATGTATGATACATGGATGTGTGCAGTACACATATCACACAATGAAATACTAGTCAGCCTTAAGGAAAAAAAAAAAAAAGGAAATGTTGTTGCCTGTTACAACATGGATAAACCTTGAGGATTTTATGGTAGGTTAAGTAGGCCAGTCACAAAAGCACAACAGCTGAGTGATTTTTCTTAAATTAGGGATCTAAGGAAATCAAAACATAGAGGTGAAAAATAAAATGGTCATTACAAAGGACTGGTAGAAG
This sequence comes from Proteles cristata cristata, assembly GCA_017311185.1. Taxonomy (NCBI): domain Eukaryota; kingdom Metazoa; phylum Chordata; class Mammalia; order Carnivora; family Hyaenidae; genus Proteles; species Proteles cristata. Next base: position 1,263,181 of record JAESUZ010001400.1, read on the forward strand.
GGGGAAGAGGGGAGTCATTATTTAATGAATTTGAAGTTTCATTTCTACGAGACGAGAAAGTTCTGGGATGTTTCGCATTGAAAATGAAAACATTATTAAATAATACCTTTAAAGGTGGTTATGGTTAATTTTATAATTGGTTATTACTATAGCAAAAATAAAAAGATAGACCTTTTTTAAAGTTCGGCTTCAGAAGAAATAGGTGACTGTAGTTCATTTCACTAGAACAAGAACCTCGCAGCTGGTAGGGAGAAGGGCCTGGGGTCCACAGTGGAATTGGGGAGGCAAGTGAAGATGGTCACACCGAGGAATGGACCATGCCTCTTTCAGCACTGAGAAGCCACGGGTCCTAAGGTACGGTGTGTGTGTGTGTGTGCGCGCGCTTTATTTTATATATATATGAAATACATATATATGTATATGTATATATATATGTGTGTATATACATGCATATATATATATATATATATATATATGTACATGATCTCTTTGAATCTCCATGTTAGAAAAAAAATTACTTCTGTCATTCTTGTAAAGTCATTGAGGTCAAAAGTGTTTACAAGTTAGACAGGGATAGCAGCTGGAGGTGAGATCTTATGTCCAAAAGTGAAATAATCATTTCTACTCCAATAAGCAAATCATTTCTATAAAAGCAGCTTCAGGATTATATTAAGCTAGATACTGAAGAACCAGCATGAGTTGATACTGTACTTTTCTGGAACTTTATAAAAGATAACTGATATTTGTGAGCACAACTAGAAACGTTCTTATGTATATTCTAGTGGCTTAATTACGCTTGTAAAAATTAAGATGGCTCGAAATCTAGAGAACTTAGTGAGATTTATTTGTCTAGATTACTAGAAGATTGTAGGAGATTTGTTAAAATAACAGCACTAGTGGATCTTTACGGTGAACTGTGGTGTGTGCCAGGAAGACAGAGGGCTCTCCACGAGCTTTGGGCTCCAGGATTTCAGTAAAGGGTTTTATCCAAGGTTAGGGATGAGTTGTAATGAAAAAGAGGATGTGTAATAGAGAATATAGAATCCATTACAGGCACATATAAGTAAAATTGAAATGTGGAAGAGCTGGGAGCAGGGAGTGCAGCGTAAGGTCAAAATGTGCACATTGAGCAAGAATTAAGGAAAATGAAGCCAGGCTCTGAAATCAGGTTAGTCAGAAAAGAACATGTAAATCTTATATTGTAAAATAGAGATCTATGAAGAGAGTATGGATTCAATAGCCAAGATTAGTCTTCCCGGTCTAATAAAATCTTATTTCTTGCACCAGAAGGGGAAGGAAAATAAAACCGATCCTGACACTCTTTTTTTCAAGAAGATAGAACTAAGTTTTGGAAGCCAGAATTTATTTACAAAAGGATTAATAACTCTTAAGTTGTTAATAGCCATATATCCAGCAAGTTTCTTATGAATCTTGGTTCAAATAGAATTTTCCTTATTATTAACTTGATGATCTGAATTAAATTAATATCCATAGTCAGTTATTCAAAAGAGCCTGGTGTTTGGTTACCTCTGAAATACCAAAGAAGTACCATTTTCATTTGACCCCACTTGATTTGGCTAGTTAATTATAAGTGTATTTTAATGATCTATTAATACTGCAAGGTACGCCATTATTTTATGTGACCCCATAATTAACAGAAAAGAAAAAGAAAAAGCATACAGATGTAATTATGGAAAAAATTCTGACCACACTGAATTTTGTTTTATAATTAAAAAAACTAACTCATTTAGGTTTGTTTAGACCTATATATTTATTATGTATCATTCTTGTGTATCCATAAGTATATAAAATAATTGAAGTTAAGTCCAAAATTTATATTCATACCCAGAGTTATTAATATTTATATTTCTCCCTAAAATATCATCTTCTGGGATAGCAAGAGAGTTGATTTTAGACATTTCATTTTTTCCATTTATTTTTGACACATTTCTTAAGAAAGCATTTTACTATTGTCTGAAGGATTTTCTTTGTAGATGCTAACATGTTATCTTAAAAGTTTCTTATGCACACACAATGATGACAAATTCCACTTGCTGCCTGGCCTTCAGTGACTGTATGATGAGCCTGAGTTTCCATATAGTTGATTGAAAAATTAGAAAGAATGCACTAGAAATCTCTGGTTCAATAACTTTGTCTTAGCTACCAGCTTGCAAATAATGCAGATACCTCTTTATTCCCCTTTTGGAAGTTTTATAGGGAAGGAGAACCCAAAGAGGGAATCTGTAGTGGAATTAATGTTTTATGAGCCCACTTGCTGACAGATATTTAACATCTTCTCAAATTGTTTAATATTTTTTTTTTTTTTGAGAGAGAGAGAGAGGGAGAGAAAGAAGACAGAGTGTGAGTGGGAAAGGGGCAGAGAGAGAGAGGGAGACAATCTGAAGCAGCTCCAGGCTCTTAGCTGTCAACACAGAGCCCAATGCAGGGCTCAACATCACAAACTGCAAGATTATGATCTGAGCTGCAGTTGGACACTCAACCGACTGAGTCACCCAGGTGCCCCTAGATGCCATTTTCTTAAATAGATCTTCAGATGCATGCTTGCCAAGTAAGTTTAAAATCTGATGAGAGAGAATAGTCTCCTTTAATATGGATGAGAATAAATAATATGTACACACTGCCTTGAGTGTTTTACGAGAATGTTCCCATGAGGGTATGTGGGTGCAATTTTAGAAAGGGGGATGGGCTACAGAGAGTGGGGAGATTATGTGAGATGACTCACAGAAAACTCTAAGTGAGATGTTTTTTGAAAAGTTTTTTTTTTTTAATTTTTTAAGTGTTTTATTTATTTCTAGGCGAGAGAGAGAGAGACAGCGTGAGCAGGGGAGGGTCAGAGAGAGAGGCAGTCACAGACTGAAACAGGCTCCAGGCTCTGAGCTGGCAGTCAGCACAGAGCCCGACGCGGGGCTCGAACCCACGAACCGCGAGATCATGACCTAAGTGAAAGTCGGAGGCTTAACTGACTAAGCCACCCAGGCGCCCCTGAAATTTTTATAACGATATAATTTGAATGGACATCATTTCAGGTGGTCAAACTTTTAATTTATAGTCTCTTACCCAATCCTGTAAACATAAGATTTTTAATTGCCATTTAATGTTAGACATTTTAGAATAAAATACAAAGCAACATAGCCGGGGGGACGGGGGGGCAGTCCCTTTTCTAGGGGAAAATACAGGGTTAAGCAATAGACATAAAATGCAATACATTCTATTACCATAATGATAGATTGCTATGGGACAATATGCTACTATAGCTATACTGCTTGGTCTCCAAATGCACATGTATAATATATGCCACTTTATTTTCTATAGTTAAGGTTTCCTACAAGCCTTCAATGCCTCCAGGCCCTTAATAAATGCTGTTTCATTAATTCTAAGGATGATTGTGCTTTGGGTTATACTCTGGTACAGTCATTCAGTCAAAGAAAATGGCTTGGGTATCTATAATGAGCACTGTTACGGTTCTTGCACCTTCTATAGCCCAGAGACATTGCAGGGTATAAACTATCTCGAGGATTGGCTTCTTGGCAATGTTAGAGGACAAAGTCCAGGTGTCGAGAGCTAGGGATCCAGGAGTCACCCAGTGCTTCTCGCTTCCTGGTGTCATTTTTCATATAATTGTTGGCAGGGCCCACTCTCTTCCTTCTACTCTTTCTAATATCCTCTTTTTTATTGAAATTCCATCTATCCTCAATGATTTTCAGATTTGGAAGACAAAAGCCCAGAAGTCCTGCCAACTTGTTCTACTTATATTTTCCCCTGGCAGACAACTCCCCTGAGGCAGAAACGCATGAGAGCTGCTATTCCAAGAATCTTGGAGAAAGACGAAGAAAATGTGGTTAGGCAGGAAGAAAAAAGCTTCCCAAGTTATATCTAAAAATATTACCTCGCCATACCAGTCAAGTGATGGTCAGGACAGATTATATTTAATCTGATAACTGAAGTAGAAAGGCCAAAATTGTTTGAGGCAGAGTAAAAATGCTTTTTTTTTTTGAGAATCCATGGCTACTGAAGACATTTTATGCTTGTAACAAAGAGGTTTTCAATATAACTATATAGCTTAAAATATGAGAAGAGGTAAAGATGAAGGCTGGAGGGAAAAAAGACAAGCAAGATAAACAGGCTAGACTTCTATATAACCATATAAAGTAATTTTAATTTTATTTTAAGGGCAATAAGTAGTTTTGGAAATGTTTTTAAAGCAAGTAAAGAAACGATTGATTTGCATTTTAGAAGTCTTACTCTGGTTTCAAGCCAGAGGGAAAATCCTCACACCTCTCACTTCCAAATGCTTCTCTTCTTTCACAGCTTTTATTGGACTAGTAATCTTTCCACCTGCTATTTATTTCATAATGTATGTTGCAATTCAACCATAAAAATTAAATATCTTAGCATAATATTTTAGAGATCTCAAATCAGTTTTTCTGACCTCATTAATTTCTAGTTTCTACTTGTTCCAGAGTTTTCATAGCAAAGTCTATGCCTCACCAAATGTGATCACAGTTTATTCCATTCTGGAGAAAAGATATTCTATTCACTATTGACTTGTCATGAACATTTCAAGCATAAAAACAGCCATTCCTAATAAATTAACAATAGAATCTTTGAGTTTAATTAAAAAAAAAACCTTTTAGAATGTATTCTTTTGTTTTAAGGATTACTCTATTCTAAAGAGGAACATTTGATTTTTTTAATTTTCAAGATAAAGGGCCTCACTGTCAGGAAATATAATTTGTATAATATACAATATTGTATACAGTATACAATATTGCATACAATATACAATATAATTTGTAATATAATTTGTATAAAGTTATGTATCATATGCAGATTTAATAATTAAAGAATAAGAACTAATATATATGGTTAAGAGAAAGAACTAATATATATAGTTAGGAGAAGTGCTGAATGCATATCAAGGTTTTAATCTACTAAATGGATGGGAAAAACTGAAAACCCTTTATTAATCATAATTTAGTCCTGTCAGTGCACAGCACACACTATACACATGTGCATGTGTGGATTTTCTCTGGAATATCAACCATTCATTAATGTTATGACATTAAAATTATCAAGTAATACTTCTTTTACATGAAATATTAGACCCATTTACTTTTTTACATTTAATTTTGTGATAAGAATACTTAACATGAGATCTATTTCCTTAACAAAATGCTAAGTGTACATTATCATTGACTGTAGATGCAATGTTGTAAATCTGTAGAGCTTATTCAATTTAACTAAAACTTAGTGCCTGATAATTAGTTTTCCTCATTTCCTCCTCCCTCTAGGCTGGCAACCACCATTATACTATTTGGGTCTATGAATTTAACTACTTTAGATATATGATTGGGATCAGGATCCCAAAGAGATACCTGCATTCTCATATTCATTGCAGCATTATTCACATTAGCCAAGAAGTGCAAACAACCTAAATGTTCATCAGCCCATCCATAGATAAGGAAAGTACAATGTGTATACATAATGGAATACCGTTCAGCCATAATGAAGGAGATTCTGCCATATGCAGCCACATGGCTGGACCTTAAGAACATCATGCTAAGTGAAATAAATCATTCACAATCAAGAATCACTTATTTTTATTGTTATTTGTAATATTGTTATATTAACTGTTGGGGTTTTTATACATGTTGCATCTATTTTTGTTTTTTCTTTTTCTGTATTTTCCAGTGCTATTGGGTATTATCTCACTTAATGACCTCTACTGACTTACAATTTGATGGTTTAACATTTACAACGTACGTCTTAGTATAATGAGAGTCTATTCTCAATTAATATTCTACTACTTTATATTTACTTAAAGAACCTACCATAGTATATTAACAGCCGTCTTTCCCATCTCTGATGTTTTCATCATGGCCTGTACTTACTTACCGTGTGAACATGCAGTAGTCATATTTAATCGTGTTTAAAAGACATATAAGTATTTAGCCTTCATTTAATTCCAGAGCTCTTCATTTTTTTTGTAGATTCACATCTTAATTAGACATCATATTGCTTTTGCTTAAAGAACATTTTTTTTAAACATTTTTACACAGAGAGTCAACTGACAGTCTATTCTGTGAGTTTTTGGTTCTCTAAGGAAGGCTCTATTGCCCTTTAATCTTTTAAAGATCTTTTCTCTGGTTTCATGGTTGAACTCTAGATTTTTGGGTAGGAAAATTGAGTTGCTTTTTATCGGCATTTTAAAATATTTCTCTATTATCTTTGGATTGTATAATTTCTGATATTTTTATCTTTGAACTTTATATTTCTTTTTCTCTGGTTACCATAAGATTTTCTGTCTTTGGTCTTTAGCATTTAAATATGATATGCCTAAGATATTTGTTTGTCCCTGCTTAATGTTTTCTAAGCTTCTTGGACATGTGTTATGTTGTCTATCATTAATTCTGGAAAGTTCTGTGATTATCTTTTCTAAATATTCTTTCTCTAGTTTCTTTTTTTCTTTTGGGATTTCTATTACACTTAAGTTAGAACATATAATATTGTTCCACAGCTCTTGAACTTTCTGATTTTTATTTTTCTCTTTACATTTCAATTTACATACTTCTATTCACCTCTCTTTAAATTCACTGGTCTTTCTTTGGGTGCATCATAATTTTTGATCAGCTAGAAGTACCTGGTTGGCTCAGCCTTTGAAGGGCCCAGCTCTTGATTTCCCCTTAGGTCATGATCTCAGGGTTTGTGGGATGGAGCCCCTTGTCAGACTCTGGCCTGTTTGGGATTCTCCCTCTCTGACTTCACTCAGTCATGTGCATGCACATGTGCTCAGTCCCTCTCTTAAAATAAACTTAAAAAAATTTTTTTGATGAACCTATCAGAGTCATTCTTCATTTCCATCACTGTTTTCTTTTTTGTTTGTTTATGCTGAGAGAGAGAAAGAGAGAATCTGTAGCAGGCTCCACACTAAGAGCAGATCTGGTCACATGGCTTGATCTCATGACCTTGAGATCATGACCATGAGATTACTATCTGAGATGAAATCAAGGGTCAGATGCTTAACCAACTGAGCCACACATGTGACTTTCAATTGATGTCCTTTAATTTCTACCATTTCTGTTTGATTTTCACATAGTTTCTGTCCTTCTGCTGAAATTATGTATTTGATCTTACATGTTGCTGTGGGTTTTGTTTTTGTTTGTTTTTATACTTTTTGGTGGGAGTAGGATGGGGCATGGAAAGGTAGGGATAGATTGGGACATCCCAGAAGGGAAAGACAGCTCTGTCTATGCTTACTTCTTTCCTGGGCCAGCCAAGTTCAGAGTCATTAATTACATCTCACTGTGCTGCCATATATGTGTGGATGACTCCATGGAGAGTTGGTTTGGCCCTCTCAAAGAGAGGATGGGAACCTAGAACAGGACTACAAACGCTCCTAAGAACATGGCATTACTTTCCAGTTAAGTGGTACAAAATAGAGCAACCAGGCCCAATCTGAAGGCATAGGATTGGTGTCCTAACAAGCCAGGTAAGGCTAATAATGACTGAAGAGGTTACTCTAAGCTTGGCATGGGCAGCTAGTTCTTCCTTGGAAGGACTTGGTGGAAGGAAAACTTCAGGATTAAACTAATCCAAGGTCAAGTTTCTTTTCATTCCCTGGATTGTGACATATCAGGGAAAGGAACAGTCAAGAAAGTCTCATTTCTGGCTCTGCTGTAATGCTTCTGCCTGCCAATTCTCCCCTCCCACCTGGCGTATTAATTAACATTTATTATAGTGAGTTACAATTCCCTGTCAGACATTTCCAACCCCTGTGTCATATCCGAGTCTGGTTCAGATTATTGTTTTGCCTATTCTTAGTGTGTTCTTACATTTACATATATATGCTCTTTCATGTTCATGAAGACTTTGTATGCAGGTGAGAAAAACTGAGTTGAATAATATGTATGCTTGGAAATGGACACAACTCTCCTCTAGGCCTTTAATACAAAGATCGAGTCACACAGAGTTCAGAGCTAGGCTGGATTTGTAGAGTAGTTGCTGTGGTTATCCTCAGTGTAGCACAGCCTTCAAATTGCTGTAGAAATGCTTTGTATGTAGAATGATGCTGGTTGGGGGCACCTGGGTGGCTCAGTCAGTTAAGCATCTGACTTTGGCTCAGGTCATGATCTCACTCACGGTTCGTGGGTTGGAGCTCTGTGTCAGGCTCTCTTCTGACAGGCGAGAGCCTGGATCCTATTCCAGATTCTGTGTCTCCCCATCTCTCTGCCCCTCCCTCACTTGGATTCTCTCTCTCTCAAAAATAAAAAAAATAAAATCATTAAAAATAACAAAAAAGGATGGTGCTAGTTTTCTAAAGTGGTATGTCTCCAGTGCAGAGTTCTACCCCTTGTGGCATGCTTCAGAGTCTCTGCGTGTTCTTTTCTTCTCTTACCCCCCTTCCAACAATATTCTTTAGTTAACTGAAGCTTCTTCACTTACTGGTGTGGTATAGTCTTGGTGTTACAGTGTCTAATGTTCTAATTAAGCCTTACTATTGGCCTTGGGTGTGAGGGTATAGTCTCTTGGGTCTTCTGTCCCTTCTCTGACTGTAGCTGTGGGCCAAAGGAATACTCCAGCTGCTTTGCAAAGAATAGTGTTTGCTTGTTTTTATTGAAATATAAACACACAGTATTATAATATATAATCATTCAACAACCCTATACATTTCTCATATATAGGGTTACTTACATTGCTTATCAAGGTTAGTGTACTCAATGCCCTACCCCTTACCAAGCTCACTTCTGGCAACCATCAGTGTATATTCTGTAGGTAAGAGTCTGTTTATTTTTTGTTTGTTTGTTTTCTTTTTTTCTTTTATTTTTAGTTCTAATTTGTGATGAGTTTTCACAAGTGCCCTAAGGGTCGCAGCTATTAGTTGTCATTCATTCCTAAAGAGTATGGGTTTTGTTCAGTAATGAGTAAGAGAAGTCTGAATCAGAAGTCTGAATCAGGTCTGAATCGGTTTCTTTTCCATTCTGCATAGCTGCTTAATCCTAGCCCAGGTCTGTGCCTTATGGGTGCTTCTTAGGGGTTTTTTCCCCCCAGTCTTTTCTGTGAGCACTGGTAGAGTTCATGGTGAAATTATGCAAGAGGACATAGACCTCCACTGTCTTTGACTCCCAGAAGTTTCACTCTGTCTTTCCAGCCCACACACAGCTTTCATTACGTATAATTATTCTAACTGAACTCACCTTTGTATTTGCCCCAAATGAATAAGTCCCTACATTTCTTCATTCTCTGCATGCACTCTCTCTGAAAGTTTTCGTATTAGCTGGTTGATGTGTGACTTCTTCCCTTCAATGGATTAAAAAAAAAAAAAGTTGCAATTTTGAAGTTCATTCATCTAACTTTATTATTTTATTTTATTTTTCTTTAAGATTTGGAGCTATGCTCCTTCCAGGACTCCACAGTATGGGTCAGAACTGGGTTGGAAGCTGCAAGAATGATAGACAGTTAAAGGCATAAATCTCTTTAGTGTGACTTCCAGAATAAGGTGATAGTCTAAGTCCATGCTTTCATAACATTATTTCACATTCTTACCAAATCAGTATTACAGGAATTTGGAAGCATGATTTCATACCATTTAAAGGATGCATATGGATATGAAAACTTTTTACCCAATTTCCACAACTTGAAAAATGAATGATAGATTATTGATTGATGGAGCCCAGAACATCACAGCTTATACACACATGAAGGGTGCTGGAAAGAACAAACGCTGAGCTCCTTTGGGTACCAAAGGGACCCTGGACTTGGAGACAGCAGGTATATCTGAGGGAAGGATGAGAGGTGGAGGCAGGAATCTGAAGTACTAACTGGAGACTTGAATGTCATTTATATAACAGTATATTATGCATTCACACTTCCCACCCCTGCCTTTATTTAGAGATTGCAGGGCAGCCAGGAATTTGCCTACCACAAGGAAAATGTAGGATTCTTTTCTGATGTATTATATAATCTCTCAGAAGACAGAGTGAATAGTTAATATGAGTGTAGCTGGTTTGAGAATAGCCTTTCTTATTCTGACATTTGGATAGCCCTTAATATATGGGGCAGTTCCTCTTATGCTTACCTCAAAAGATAATCTCTGTTTAGTTAGGCATTTCTTGTTATTAAAAAAATAACATTAAAGGATTCCTTATTTACTACTTGCCATGTACGGTACTTTTCTAAGATAAGAGCCATAGAAACACAAAACATTTATGAAGTATTTGAAAAGGTCTAAAATTGAGGACAAAATACCAATATTAAAACTACAGGAAAGTTGACTTAAAATATAGATATGTGACGAGTAAGAAGGTAATTTTTTTAATTTAGGAACTCCAAATATTAGAAAATATGCAAAAATCTTGGATTCATAGTGAAAAGAACTATATAAAAATGAAATAATGGAAAAGATGTATTTGGGAACATGAAAGCATGATTTTCAAAATTAAAATATAATAGTAGATATATTAGGAAATAGATTTGGTAAAATAAGCCAAAATATTTAAAAGTGATAAAATAAGTTAAAATTGTGTAAAAAGTAAGGCATACAGGGAATCCAGGAGATCTGAAATAAAATTCAAACATGTCTATAATATTTTATATTATCAAGCCACTTGTTTTCTAAAGCATAGTTCCTATTCCAATGTATGTGTGTCTCCATCAAAGGTTCTGGTATATTGTACTCACATAGGTATATGTATATAGATACACATGGAAATACATACAACATATGTAAAAATGTTAAAGTAACCACCAGTATTGCAGAAAATAAACCAATGTACTCAGTTGCCGTAGATATGCAAAGGTATGGGCATAATTATTTTTTCTTAATATTAAAGCCTTGCTATACTAAGTTTTTTGTAAATTTTTATTTATTTATTTTTAGAGAGATAGAGAGCAAGTGGGGGAGGTACAGAGAAAGGGAGAGACAGAATCCCAAACAGGCTCTGTGTCATCAGTGCAAAGATCAATGCGTGGCTAGAACTTACAAACCATGAGATTATAACCTGAGATCAGGAGTCAGATGCTTAACTGAGTCACCCAGGTGCCCCTAATTTTGTTATTTTAATAAGACTAACACATTAAAGTGAACAACAACAACAAAATCTTAGTGTGCTTATTTACATTCTGAGCTCCTTATCTTGTCATCACTCTAACATTTTGTGGATCATAATATAACGATGATGTTTCACTATCATCTTGAGCAGATATCACAAGCTTCTGATTACCTTTGATTATAGTATCTCAGTATGTATCATCTAGTATCTGGTTCAAAATGTCAGTCTCATTCACATTTTTATTTATACCTCCACAAACTCTCCAGGCTTCAGTATGGGGGATTTAAAATGAGGTATAGATAGATAGAGAGCCAGATAGGTTGATCTGTCGATCTCAGTGTCATTTTTAATAACTCTTTCTGTTTCACCTTGGAGTAGGAGACCCTGCCTTATAGGCTCTACATTGTTTAATGTCTACATTAAACAATGTCTACATTGTTTAATGTGTTTAGTTAAGGAGAGTTCAGAGAAAACATGATAGGTACTTTAGATTTTGAGGAGCATATATATCTTAGGAAAAAGAAACAAGGGATGGGAGAGAAAACCTAAGATGCTGCTTACTAGCTCCGTGACCCCCCACACACACATTCTTCTCCTAAACTCTTTATTTTCCCCCTGTAATTATTGCTTATATGATCTAGGACTTGGAGTATAGGTTGGTAAACCCTTAATTATCCCTAGAGTAAATGCCTGCATTGCAAGTATTTATGATTCTCTTTACTTGAATGGGAAGCTTGAATTCTCTGCATCTCAACTTAGAAGCTTATAAACCAACACGACAGCCCCACTGACCATATTGTTCATATGATGTGCCCTTCTTGAGAATGTCTGCCTACTGTTATATCTCAGCCATTTACTATGATGTATGATTGTTGAAAAGTTGTTTCATCTCTTAGTGTTTTTTTTTTCTCATCTCTGAAACAAAATATTAAATAAATATGTTTTATTAAAGAAATGATATCAAACATGGAGTGTGAAGCACAAAGCCTGGCACATAGTCTTTGATAAATGATTTTTATTATCATCAGTAGCCCCATGCTTGAATAGAGATGAGTTCTTCCCCAGAGCTCTAAAGGAACAAAATAATAGTTTGCTGGAAAAATCCTTTTTAAAAGACAGGAAAGTTTAGTTGAAATTTCACTTGTCTACCAACGTGACCAGAAGTAAGTAATTTAACAGTTTAGTTCTCATTTAACTCCTCTGAAACTGAGAGGTGAGAGACAGTCTATGCTATTTGGTGCATGTTCTAATTTATAAATCATTTTATTGTATATCATTATTGTTTCCATTTCACCAATTCTTCACATTAAAGAATACAATTAATTTCCCTCTAAATGAGTCTAGTAATAGGAGCGTTCCACCAGCAAGCTGCCTCAGTTAGTAGCTCAGTATATAACCTGACACCAGTGACAGCTTGTTTCAAAGAACTGATAATCATTTAACCCAGGAAGATAAGCCAGGGTAGGAGAGCTGGAACCCAAAAAGGAAAACTACATTAACTGGCAGTTTCAGTAAAAGTATATGACTCACAGAGAATAGATTAATTGAGCCTAACTTCTCTTTTTTCTCTCCATGTCTACTAAGAGTGAGTATTCTAAGACAGAAGTAGTGAAATGTCCTTTATTCTATACAATAAAGAGAACTGTGTGTTTGAAGGAGGGGATACTGTTTTACTCCCTTATTAAAATGATGTTACCCACTTGACTGTAGCACTTTACAAGTTTTCAATTTTCCTCTGAAAACTATGTTACTATAGTATAAATATAAAATTCCTGTGGTGATTGCAGGTTCATATAGTGGTTTATAAACTTTGCACTAAATATGTAAAATTACTCTCCATCCAATCAGGAAGATACCAAATTTTGGATTGGACAGGATCCTTTGACATGTCTTCTTGTGACCAACCAGAATAATCTTTAGTAAATATTTGTATATAGATATCTGAAGTCCAGAAATAAGGTCTGGACTGCAGGTGTACATTTGATGTTTAGCATATAGGTGTTTTTATTAAAATAGAGATCAATTAGATTAGCTAAAATCATGTATACAAAGAGTTGAGAGCCTACATTGGGACCTGAAGGATATTTTATTTAAAAACTTTTAGTAATGAAAGTGAAGAATTCCAGGAAAATGTGGTGTCATGGAAGATGATGAAAAAGTGTTTTAGTAACTTAATCATGGTTCTGTGATGTGAAGTTTGACCTCTAGGTATTCAAGAAAGATATGGATATAAAAGTGTCCAATGGGGTTCTGAGTGACTCAGTTGGTTAAGCATCCCACTCCTGATTTCGGCTTAGGTCATGATCAGGTCATGATTGACCCCTACATCAGGTGCCATGCTGAGTATGGAGACTGCTTAAGATTCATTCTCTCTCTCTGTCTCTGTCTCTCTCTCTGTCTCTCTCTCTCCCCCCTCCTCTCTTTTGCCCCTCCCCTGCTTGCACTTGTGAACAAACACTCTCAAAAAAAAAAAAAAAGAAAGAAAGAAAAAAGAATCCATTGATTTTTCTGCCATGGGGATGTCAGAGCTAGAATAATTTTGCTTAGGTCAATGAAAAACTGGATTTTCTAATTTATTAGTTATTTGAAACAATATTAATTTCGGAACCCCTGTACACTAAGTGCTTTTCAAGATTATCGGGGTAGAGATAAGAAAACACACAGGAATTTCTGCCTTATTTAATATATAATCTAGTTGTGAATCAAATAAGTTAATAAGTAAAAATAGTATCAGAAGAGCCCTGGGTGGGGCTCTGTGCTGACAGCATTCAGCCTGGTTGTGATTCTCTCTCCCTCTCTGTCTGCCCCTACCCTGCTCTGCTAGTTCCCTGCTCTGCTAGTTCTCTGTCTCTCTGTCTCTCAAAATAAATAATTTCAGAAGAGTATAAGTTCTGTGAAAAAATAAAGCAAAAAAAAAAAAAAAACCAATAAATAGATTTAAGAGGAGAAACTGCAATTTTAGAAAGCACGACTGTAATAGTTTTCTACTGTTATTATAACAAACTACCAAAACCTAGTGACTTAAAAATTGAATCATGTTGTACACCTGAAACTAATGAAGTGTTATGTATCAATTATATCTCAATTAAAAAAGACTTAGTGACTTAAAAATTGCAACTTCATTGTCTTAGAGTTCTTCACACTGGGCTGAAATCAAAGTTTGGCAGGGCCGCATTACTTGGTGAGGGCTCTGTGAGAGAATCCATTTCCTTACCTGTTCCTTCTTCCTTTGGCCTTCTTCGTTTCTAAATGGTTTCACCAGGCAGTTTCTGATGACTGAGAACTATGAGTTAGCCTTCCTGAACAGTCTCTTCTACTTACACTGCTCTACAGCTTCCTCTCCCCATTTCAAACAGGATAGGAATTTTAAAATACGAATCAGATCATGTTTCTTACATGCTTAAAATACACCAGTGGATTTCCATTGCAATTGGAATAAAGTGCCAGTCACTTTTTGTGACACATAAGGCTTCACCTCCACTTCTCCCTTCATATAGCAGTACTATCACCTGTTCCCAGTCTGCAATACCATTACATTTTATGCTTGACCCTCAAACACTCCAAACTTACCTTCACCTTTGCCCTGGCAATTAATTATGCTCAGAATGTTCTTCCCAAGATCTCTGTTTCCAGGTCTTCTCAAAGGAGCTGAACGCTGGCTTTCAGCTGATCTCTCTAGTTGAAACACATCTCTTTCCATATACTTAATAATCAAACAGTTTTCTTTTTCATTTTATTTTTCATCAAACTGATCATTCTCTAAAGTCATTTATTCATTGTAAGTTTGGCAAGATTTAATATCCAAGATGCAGGAATCCTTGTGTAACTCTGGGTGACATATTTTCACATTGCTACTATGTGAACTGTGCGTCTTGGTAGTGTGCCCGTGACTTCCAAAATGGAAGGAGTAATGCGTGTGTTGTACTTCACTATAATACCAAGGTCTTGAACTGTGCCAGTCCATGCTAAGTCTGATGTTTACTGATGTGAATGAATTAATAGGAGAGTTTCTAAAGAGACATTCTTCTTTTTACTTAGAGACAATTTTACATTTAGGAAAGCCTTACATGCTTTAGATTGAAAGTCATAAAGTAATATTCTTATTTAACCTAAGTGTTCATTGATTTATCATATTCATCTACAGACTCAAATGATTTATTTGGCTCAGGCTTATATGTTATCAGTAGTACCTTTACTATAAAATAATTCTGATTATAGTTAAAAAGCTTCCCAAAAATTTATTAGAGAAAATGATTGGCGGCAAAAGTCTGAATAAGTTGGGTAGTTGTAAAAGGTAATCCCCAAGAGTGGTTAATTTAATCCACAGGAAACCAAAAAGTCCCATGTAAACTATGTTTTAGACTCTGTTCCCTAGAAAATACATGTTGTGCTACTTGGCTTTGATTCAGAACCTTTGATTTATGTGGCAACGAGATCTTCCATGGACTCCTAGAGTACCATCAAGTACTGTCCTTTGACCCAAACCACATGGCAGCTGGAACCTCAGCCTTCTTATTTACCATCCCATTCCCCCAGACTAAACTCTCCAGGCCCCTTTTTTTCTTGCTGCTATATTTACTAGCTTCTGAAATTTCTTGGTTTATAGGCTTGCATTTCCTCAGTCTGTGCTGAGTCTGACCATTTTAAACCTACAATGGCAGGGATTCAGAGGAGAACCAGATGCCCATGAGGCATTTGCTGTAGACCAGGTCATTGCATGAGGCTGTTCTTAGCAAAAGAGGAGAGTACTGCTTCTCAGTGCAGTAGAATTCAAGAAAATATGTGTGTTCAATATTTTTAATCCCATTCACATAAATACCCCTATGGGTCTCAAGGTTCCCATGCTTCCTTATAATAGTCCAGGCGTATTACATCTGGTTATTTAGTCTTCACTGCAGCATTCACAACCTTATAACCATTCTCTGGTTTTTAGCAAATCTTCCTGGTAGCTGAAAAGTTAAGCATTTCTTCTAATATTGCCAAAGAATTCTTGAGCTTTTCATAGCATGCTTAAGATTAGGGACAATCCTTCCTGGCCCCATATATGCATGAGTACATGTGTGTGCATGTGTGTGTACATGCATGTATTTGTGCTTACATGCTTGCAAGGTCTCCACTTCTGGTGAAGCAGACACGTCACATAACATGTCTTATGATCATCATCGCCTCTGTGCTAATCAAGTTCAGTCCTTTCCAACTCCTTACCTTGCATCTGAGCGACTTCCTAATCAAACATTGCTAAAAGCCTTAGTAAATATGATTCCAGTGAATGCCAGGGATTATTACTCAACCTAATTATCCACACAAAACATATGTATCTCTGTAGACTTCAGATCAGTGAGAATAGAGGCCTAAACTCTCATTCTGAGGGTTTATGTATAAGGCCACTGTTGTAACCAGTTGTCTTAGCCCAGATCTATCTATCTACCTATCTAGATATATTTATCTAGATATAGACAGCTATATCTAGATAGATAGATTTTTTTTTTTTTTAATGCAGCCAGTGGTGTAGCTTACACGTTTGTTTGTTTGGGGAGGGTGTTAGTTGGTGGGAGGATCACTGCATTACCGAGGTGACATGACTGAAACAAACTGAAATCTGAGTTTGTGAATAAGCATGCAGACCACAATTTCACAAGGTAATAACAAGGTAATACAGGCACCCAGAATGTCTCTGGAGAGGCTTATGAAGTTACTGTGTCCAGAGTTGTTCATTACAGTGGGAAAGGACGAGGATCAAGCTAGTTGTATGACCATTACTTCATGTCAGCTCTCTTGTTTGGTTCAGAGTTTGCCCCATGGGCCTCACACTCCCACAGTTCTGTACTGTGTTACTGGCCCTAACTGACAGCCCCTGGGGAAGCCAGGGCCTGCATGGTTCTTAATGAATTAGGCCTAGGTTCTAGAACTGCTGCAGCTGCTGCCTTAGTGGGTATGATGGTGACCAGGACAGATCTCAGCCCTGTCCCTAGGAGACACTGATGAAACAACCTTTAGAAACTGGATGGGAAGTCAGGGGGTGGATGCTGGAGTTGAACAAATAAGAGGAGTATAAACCAGATGTTGAATCTGTTAATATTTTATCACCACTTTAAAAATATATACTTTTGGGGCACCTAGGTTCAGTAGGTTAAGCGTCCGACTTCAGCTCAGGTCATGATCTCGTGGTTCATGGGTTCGAGCTCTGTGTCGGGCTCTGTGCTGACAGCTAGCTCAGAGCCTGGAGCCTGCTTCTGATTCTGTCTCCTTCTCTCTCCCTCCTCTGCTCAGCTGTCTGTCTGTCTGTCTGTCTGTCTCTCTCTCAGAAATAAATAAAACATTAAATAATTTTTTTAAAGTATATACTTTTATTAGACCCTCTGTGATTGTGGGAATACACCAATAATATGTGCAATACTGAAAATACAAACTATTCGTGTTATTTTTTTCTTTCCCCTTAACCATTAACTATCATTCTTTAAAAAAAAAAAAAAAGTTATTTGCAGGTTTGATCTGTGTTTGCATAGCAGACTTGGGATGTTTTGCACTTTTTTTTTTTTTTTTTTGCATGTAACAGAATTCTTCCAGAGCTGATCAGACACAGTACTAATGAGATCACATTCAACAGAAGTAACTGAAATTCCTGGGACCATGTTTCCATCTGTGTATCTCAGGAGTTGTAGTCCTGCCCTAAAGTGCCATTCAGTTGTTGGGGACATCCATCTAATCTGACTTCACAAAAAGTCTCTCTTTACCCTGCGGATCTCTCATGTACAGATTTCCAGTGCATAACTTCCAGTCCCCTGGAAGCCGTTAAGCAAACCATGCCTTACAGTTGATGAAAGATGTCTGTTTCAGGGTTACAAGCTGCGGATTACCTAGTAGTCCAAATTGCGATGGAGCCCTCATTTTAGTTACACTGTGGTGAGTTCCAAGCAGAAATGGGGAAAAAAAAAAAAAGTCTCACCATCTATCTTTACTTTTCTAGTTAGGATATTTTGTTCTTCCTTTGTCTTGGTGATTATACTGTAGAAGGGGTCCTTAAGCTTAGGTCAGCATTGCCTCAAGAGGTCAGATTCTGAAAATATTCCTATCATATTCATCATATTATGTTCCTTTCAGAAGACGTTTTCAAATTCCTCCTCCTTTTAAAAATAAAAACAGATGTATGAAGGAACCTGTTCTCTCCCAAATTTATATGTTGTAACTCTAAGCCTCAATGGAGATGAGGTTAAATGAGATTGTGAGGGAGGGCCCTCATGATGGGATTAGTGAGTTTTTAAGAAGAGGAAGAGGAAGATCACTCTTTAGCTAAGTAAGGACACAGGGAGAAGGCTGACAGCTGTGAGCCAGAAAGAGAAATCTTTCACTGGAACCCAACTCTATCTCAGACTTCCAGCCCCTGGAGCTGTAAAGAAATAAGTGTCTGTCGTTTAAGCACCCTAGTCTATGATATTTTGTTATGGCGGTCCAAGCTAATACAATGCATTCAAATTAACACTTGAAAATATATCACTTATGGGATGAATCTGCATTCCATCACTCATGCCCAGATATACTTGATTCTGATTTAAGTACAGGTTGATATTCTTGCTTCCTACAGTTCCTTAAACCTATTTATGGAATAATTTTTGCCACTTCTCCTGGAAGAGCCATCTGGCCCAGTTACATCACAATAGATTGACAACCTTAACGGAAGATCAGTTCTGTTAGGCATGTATAAGTCCAGGCAGTTAGTAACATAAATCCCCAAAATGAAAAATGTCATGATTAGATTGCCGTCTACTCTACATGCTTCCTAAGAGCTTTGTTAAAAAAAAAGTTTATTCTCATGAAATAGTTTTATATTTTTAACTTTTTATTATGAAAGAGTTCGACTGTATTTTACAATGTGTAGACGGATATAACAAAAACCTCATATTTGAATTCCATGGCTTCAAAACTATCAACTCCTGATCTTGTTTTTCCTATACTCCGGTTATCAGCCACTAAGATACCAACCATAAGACTTCAGTCTTGAAGGAGTCGTGATTGTGTCATTCAGAAATGAAATTTAAGAAAATCAATATCTCTTAATCTCTCTCTTGCCCCCCCCAACATGCCTTATTTCACTGAAGCTCTTCTGTTTTGTTTTCTTTTTTTTCTTCTTTCTTTCTTTCTTTCTTTCTTTCTTTCTTTCTTTCTTTCTTTCTTTCTTTTCTTTCTTTCTTTCTTTCTCTCTCTCTCTCTCTCTCTCCTTCTTTCTTTCTTTCTTTGTTTTTTCTTCTATAGCTGAGAATGAGGAATTGACTCTATATGGTACTTAATACATACACAGATCTATATTAAGAGTGACAAGATAATACTCTTTCATTTCTTAGTATTCACTGTTTCTGAAAGGAATCTTAGAGATTATTTACAGCTTCAACACATAAAAACTTACATCTCAACAGAGCAAAATAAATATTAATGAATAATATTAATAATTTAACAATAATTAAAAGGTATCATTTCCCCAACTATTGTTCTTTTTTTAAATGTTTATTTATTTATTTTGAGAGAGAGGAACAAGAAAGGGGGAGAGAGAGCAAGAACATGTGCAAGTGGGAGTGGGGCAGAGAGAGAGGGAGAAGGAATCCCAAGCAGTATCTGTGCTGTCAGCATAGAGTCCAACTGGGTTGATCCCACAAGCCGTGAGATCATGACCTGAACGATTGAAATCAAGAGTGGGATGTTTAACCAATTGAGCCACCTAGGCTTCCCATCCCCAACTATTGTTCTTGAACCTTGGGATCATTGAGTAAAAATTCCACATGGAGATAGAAGTTCTTTACAATATTTTCCTCTTTAGAAAATCACATTAATAATTATCTATGGAAGTAAATGTTATCTGTAGATAAGGCACATGATATGATGGAATATAGATATGCTGTCAATAAATTATATAGTTGAATTAATGGAAAAGAGATATATAAGAGATGAAATAATTAAAATTTTGTTGGTATGCAGAGCTCTGAAAAAAACTAAATGATGTCTTCTGATCACTGTTATCTTTCAGAGGCATTGACTAAGTACATGTAGAAGTTAGTTTAACTAGTAGTAAAAAGTCTTGCATATTGCTTGAGGTAGAAACCAGGATCATAAAAGACGTACTTTTCAAAATGTCTTTTATTTTCAAGTAGATGTAGAATTAGGTATATATTTATACATGTATGTATGTATTTAAATAGAGTCTTAGGAAGCATATTAAAATTAGCTCTTATCAGAGGCGATTTGGTTGTAGTGTCAGATAACATTTTAAAACTCACTGGGATTCCAGAGACAAATTTTTTAATTTCCCATTAGTATTTTTGTGTCAACGAGAAATATAACCCACTTCATTGAACAAGAATTGTTTACCTGCTTCATTTAGTGTATTGTATTCAATTGTGAAATGAGAAGGTTGCATTAGGTAAAAACTAGGGGTTAAGTCAACTTTGATCTCTAGTAATTTTGTACTCCTTTATTAAAAAAAAAAAAAAAAAGCTGATCACTGAGTCCCTTTCAGTAGTGGTGCAACAAACTGAAAATAGGTGGCTTTGGTATAGTCCTATCATTATGTTTTAAAGAGAAGGATATTTATATGCACAAACATACAAAATACAGAAAGTTTCCTTATGGATCCAGTATTTTATCAGTCTTCTAGTAAATCAGAGTATGATGTATGGTAATTCAACCAACACATTTGTATTTGAGTATTCTACATACATTCTTAAATATACCACAGAGAAGAATATGTGTTTATACTACACATATATAACCTGAGCTTTTACTTAGAATCTGAATTGTTGTCTTAAGAAAAAAAAAAAAAAAAACTTGGAATCATTCTGCTTTTTGAGAAACTTCAAAAAAACACATTTCTATAAGTGTCAAATTTAATTGCCTATGATTCATTTTTGACAGATCATGTATTTAAGATCATGAGTCTTATTCTTTTCTTTTTAATTATTGGCAGGCAAAAACCTTCTATTACTCATAGCATTGTAAGTAAAATCTGCACAATATTACTGACAGATTTTTGTATTAATTAAAGATTCTGTGCTTTGCAGACCACATGTTGAAGATGTGGTAGATTCCATTAATTTATATACAAAGGTGGGAAGATAAAGGAGCTGGTAGCTCTACTAAAAAGATCACTTTTGGATAGATTTTGAGAAAATCTGAAAATGGGTTTAAAATGTTGAATGATTATCACTTAAAATGTGAATGCCAGAAGTGAAAAAATACTGTTCTTAGAGAAATAAAGAATATGTATGATGCAGATTAATCATTAGCTAATTCAGTAGTTTAAGACTGCCATTATTTCAAATATTGACCTGAATAAATGCAAAAAAAAATGGGATTCTAAGTCTCTAATATATTTGCTAATAAAAAGGCACTTTATGACAAGTAAATTTAACTCCACATATACACAAAAAATATACAATTTGCTGAAATTGTAAATTTTGAAAATACTTAAAATTAGCTGAGTGTTAAATTAGCTTCCAAACACAACTGATTTGTACCCTGAGAGAACAATTTACATTTTGAAATTCAGACACATCATATATCTAGTCATCACACTGGGGTAACTGGATAATGTATTTTCTTTATTTTCTTTCTTTAATGTATTTATTTTATACACACACAGCTATAAGAGGTCATGTTTACTCTGTGTCTATAGCTTTCAGATATATTTCAAAACAAGCGAATTCATAAAAGCAGAACCTATGTGCTACATTTGGCAGTAATTTCATTTAATAGCACAAACACAGCAAAAAAGCAATAGTAACTGACTTATACTTTTATTATTATCTGTCAGGTAGTCTTATTATCTGTCTAGCATAACATAAACAATGGCACTCTTTTAACCCTTACAACAATATTATGGAGTAGATACTAATCAGTGTCCCCAGTTTAGGGATGACACAACTAAGGCATTCAGAAGTTCGGTAGCTCCCTGGAGGGTGGAGGGCAAAGACCTTGGGTGGTTTGGAGTGCATAGATGGTACTGTTAAAATCTATGCTTAGCAGCCTTCCCAAAACAATATGGGGCTATTCTGTTTGAAAGGGAACCTGATATTCACAAACTACAAAATCCTTTTAACTACTTACAAAAATAAATAATGTTTATTCCTAAAGACTTAGGGCTTCTAAAATTTTGGAGACCACAAAGCACAGTATGAAGCTTTTAAAAGCAAACAAAAAGTAACTACAAATATTATTTTTAGGACAAAACGAAATGTTGAGACATGACAATTCTTAGGTAATAACCTTAATGAATATTTCAAGAATGTTGTCTAAGATTATCCATGGATGCAAATTATGCATGAGTCTATGAAAGATGTATTTAGTTCAAGGTTTTAGGCTTTGGGGTAGAAGCTGACACACTATCAGTGGTAATATTCCATTCAATAAAGAGAAGGAAATATGCATGTAAGATTTTAAATTTTAAGTAACTCCTGTATTATCCCAATTGGAATATAGACATAAGTCATAACATCAAAATATGCATCTTTTCAAAGTACCTTTTCAAAGTACCAGTAGAAGTTTGCTGACTACCAGTATCAACATACTTACTGACAAATTTCAGGAAATCCGGTCTAATGCTGTTTCCTGTCACAATTCTAAGATCCAGATAACACACTGGAAAATTAGTTCATAGCTAAAAAATCTGTAAAGGATAATTTTGGTGTAAATATAATAGGGTGATTTGCCTAATTAAAATAAATTATATTGGGACTAGAAGCTGAATAACATATAATGCATGTGAGTATGTGTAAGTGAAAACTGCACCAACACACATGTAATGACTGAAATAGAGTTTGCAGTCATATTATTTTTTAGGTTTAGTAATACATATTATTTATTTTTTTCTTTAAATTTCAGTGAATTCAGTGGATGGAAGTTATTTTTAACATATTCCATAGTATACTTAGTTATAGTTACTTGGAGCTCTTTCCTTGAACAAAATAAGAAATAGAAATGAAAATGTGAACTTATAGTTTAAAATATTTTATTCTAAAGTGAAATAAAAATAAATAGGAGCTTGCAATTATTTTGGTGTTCACTTTTAAAAATTAGTGTATTAAGCAAACAATACAATAGAAAAAATGTATATAGTATCTACACTTAAATTTTATCACTTATTTTTTAAATTAATGTGCAAGATTATGATTAGTGCCACTTTTGGCAGATTTTTTTAAAATATTTTTATTTATTTCTAGGAGAGAGAGAGACAGCGTGAGCAGGGGAGGGTCAGAGAGAGAGGGAGTCACAGACTCTGAAATAGGCTCCAGGCTCTGAGCTGGCAGTCAGCACAGAGCCCTGACGCGGGGCTCGAACCCACGAACCGCGAGATCATGACCTAAGTGAAAGTCGGACGCTTAACCGACTAAGCCACCCAGGCGCCCTGATTAGTGCCACTTTTAAATAGTGATTGCAGTTTATAGTACTTAAGTACTCTCTTAAAGTTGTATTTCTTAGAATAATAATTATTATACTAGGGATAATGTCAGTAGCCAGCATAGAATACTTTTATACAAAGAACAGTTTTAGGACTTTACATTTATTATCACAGCATTTTGAATCAAGCATTATTATTATTTTTTTAATGTAATCATAAAGTAATGGTTACTCATACTATTATTTTCTGAATAATGGAAAATACTAGAAAAATAGTCAAGTATATATAGACTTCAAATTCAAGTATATATGGACTTTAGATATATGTCTTGAAAAATAAAAGATGTATTTAATAAGATAGGGGATAACTTGAGGGGATAAGTGAATTAAAAAAAGAACTAAAATGGTGTTACTAAGTTGCATCATTATTTACATTTTGGCCATGGTAATTTTTGTTGAGCAGGACTATACCAGCATTGTGTAGAACACTTAAGAGTCATTCGTCTCTGATAATTAAATGCAATGAGAGTCTCCTAGTATGGTGACAATCAAAAATGATCTTCTGTATTCCCAGTACTAATATATATGTTTAACATCAAAACTGTTCTTATATATTCTCAGTAAATATGTGTGTTCAAGAGAAAACAAATGTGAAAAGCTTTGTGTATAATACACAAACTGTATTGTGGAACTCATGAAAAAAATCATACTTCTTTTGTTTTAACCTCAGGATGGTGAGTGTTAAGGACCAAATATTTATATTCCACTCCCCACCCCACTCCTCTTCATATGTTGTGGTTCCAACTTCCAGTGTGGCTGTATTTGCAGTAGAGAAACAATTACAGTTAACTGAGGTCATAAAGGTGGGGCCTGATCTGATAGGCTTAATGTCCTTGTAAGAAGAGATACCGAGAAACCCCCACTCTAGCCCCGCCCTGTGTGCACTCACTGAGGGAAGGCTGTTTGAGAGTATAGCAAACCAACCCTCATCAGAAATAACCCAGTTACATCAGTCCTTAATGTTGGACTTCTACCTCCGGAACTGAGAGAAAGTAAATTCCTATGGTTTAAGACACCCAGTCTGTAGTATGTTGTCAGTCCAGACTGACAAATCAGTCAGTTGGAGTTGATTTTAATTTGCATTTATATTTTATGATACCCCTTGTATACTTTTAAAAACCACTAGAATATACGAGAGCATTTTGAGATCTCTAACAAAGACACATTATTATATTTTGAAATAATACATCTATAAACACTTACCTTTGTGTCCCAGCCTAATGACATATTCATGCAGTAGTCAATTGTGTTATATCAAAGTGTATTTTTCAACATTAAAAATTTTCGATTACAATATTTAATGTTCACATGTCTAAATTTGCACATATAGCAGTTGAATATCATAAATAGGGATAGGGAAGAAATATTATGTTGTGTTTTAATGAATGAATCTGAATTCTACTTAGAATCTCCTCTTGCTGGGTCTTAGACATTAGTCTCAATGAATTCAAGGTCTCTTTTCACCTCATTCTTGATATAGGATATGATGATCTTAAAGGTTCCTTAAGAAGAATCAAAATGTAAAGGTTTTTGGGTTGTTTCTTTTTCTTTTCTTTTAGGAGGAGGGCACAGATCTTTGTCCTTGTTTATCTAATAATACTGGTGACAAACCTTTTTTTTTTCTAGATAGTCTTAATATTCCTTTCAGACTAATGTACCTTACCACAAACTCTCATGAAGGTGTCTCCCCGTCCCCAGAGATATGGAAAATACCCATTCTCATAAGAGGATATTTCTACCATTTCAGTGCTGGTCTGCTTTTCTGACAAGTCATAATGAGAGCATAGCCATGCTGCTACCCCAGAATCTACCCAGGAGTGCAGCACTGCTCTATTCTAATTTCTTGCTTTGTTTTGTTCTGAAACAAACTCTCCCAACCTCCTCTCTGGGTGCTACAGGCAGTACCTTTAAAGCAAGTGGAGGAGGGAGGGATGAAGGAAGAAGTTTCTACTCTCTTTTTTAGGAATATACCTGTTTCTCACCATGACATTTCTTTCATTTTCCTCCAGCCTGTGATGTATGGCGTGAAAATTATTGACTTTGAGCATGGTATTTTAGTTTTCATTTTGAGGAATTTTTTTTTTTTTTTTTTTTTTTTTTTTACTATTCTCTTAGTAAAAAAAAATCAAGAATGAACCCTTTTGTATACTATCTTGCTATCCATTCAGTGAACTATTGAGAGGGGGGGAAAATGCAAGCTAACTGAATAAGGAGGAGGAAATGAAAAGCATACTCAAAGGAGAATTATCAGTTAATATAGTGAATATTATCCTGATGAAAAATCAGTGCTTTAGTATCAGCCAGTGAAGTAATCCAAAAAGAATAGGGGTGAATTTTGTACAGTGAAATAAAGATTGATACTAAAGGAAATGGTTATTTCAGACATTGTCTAGAGGATTCGTTTCAAATCCAAAGAAGATCAAACTCATCCTTGATAGAAGATGTAATTTTAAACCTAGGAAAACAATGTGTGTGCAAGCAGTACGGTTTTGGGCCAATGGTTAAAGTTGCTGCCTCAAATTTGGAAATAGGACACAACTGAGAATCGTCTTTGGTTTGTTTGTTTTGCCTTTTTACAAACGTGCTCTGAACACAACAGATAATCCTGCTTTTAACATACAGAGTCTTTGTGGCAATAGGAGACGTGTTCAGCACAAAGCTGGAGTAAAGAGCTAATGTGTGACAGAGAGACTAGATGTCTATATCAGTGGGCGGGATCATAGGAAAGGATAGAATGTAGTGGTGTCATTCCAAATGACATTTTCATTTTACCTCATTTGTGACAATAGATTTAAATGCTGGTTTTATAGATTACAAGATGAAAGGTGTTTTTTTTTTTTAATTTAGTAACTAAACATGAAAATATGCCTCTTTTATATTTACTGCTTTTTGTTCTTGACCAATGTATTTGAATTTGTGACCACATGGTGACATATACAATGGGAAGACTAGAAAAGAATATAAAAATATGGGTAGAGGTTCAGATATACACCTGCCACATAGCGATTCTTTCTGCCATATATGCCCACATATTTTCATACATCAATGTCTGTTCATTAGTTCACCAATTTACCTTTTACTTTTTGAAAATATAACAGTGTCCACTGAATAGTTTGTCTACTTGAGAGTTAAACTTATAAGTTAATGACATTAAAATAGTGATTTTTGTATTTTTCTTGATAAAAACATTTTTGTACTTAAGTATGTTTAAAAGGTTGAAATGTTCGAAGTTAACATCAGAGTATAAAATCACAAGTGAGGAATATGAAAAGTAAAACTGGAAGCATTCTTTATGTTATACTTGTTTTCATATTCATCCTACTTATCCCAAATATTTCCTAATACAAATATTTAAATGATTTAGCTCTATTAAAAACGTTTCAGATTTTAGAAAGAATTTACAAGATCTCCTAGGTTTTGGATATCACTAAACCATCAACTACTTAAGAATATAACTTCATGGGGCGCCTGGGTGGCTTAGTCGGTTAAGCGTCTGACTTTCACTTAGGTCATGATCTCACGGTTTGTGGATTCGAGCCCCACGTCGGGCTCTGTGCTGACTGCCAGCTCAGAGCCTGGAGCCTGTTTCAGAGTCTGCATCTCCCTCTCTTTCTGACCCTCCCCTGCTCACGCTGTCTCTTTCTCTCTCTCTCCTAGAAATAAATAAAAATATTAAAAAAAAAAAAAGAATATAACTTCATATCTAGTTACCTTCTGGGTATGATTCCTGAAAGTGTGGTCTGGCTTATGACCTTTCTTTCTTCTCATGTTATTAGTGCTATGACAAAGATAGGTTAAGGACTTAGAATAAAACTAATTGAAGGAACCAATTACACCTTGTCTTTTAACAACCTATAGACTCTCTTTCTTTTTTTGTTTTAAAATTTTTCATGTTTATTTATTTTTGAGAGACAGAGACAGAGTGGGAATGGGCAAAGGGTAGAGAGAAAGGGTGACACAGAATCTGAAGCAGGCTCCAGGCTCTGAGCTGTCAGCACAGAGCCTGATGCAGAGCTTGGACCCACAAACTGTACGATCATGACCTGAGCCAAAGATGGACACTTAACTAACTGAGCCGCCCATGAACCCTGATAGACTTTCCCTAACACCTGTTTTTTCACCTAAGTATATTTCACTATTTTATAAATTAAATGGATAAAATCTAAGTCTCCTAGGTTTTTTCTCATATATACAATCCATCTAAGATGTTAGTGTTCCTGTTAACATACCTAAAGCGCAACAAAATTATATACCTTTGAAATGCTTCTTGACTTTATTATTTTTAAAGAAACATTCTCAGTAAAATATGAATTAACTAGGGACAAATTGTCAGACTGAGTATTAAATTATGTGCATTAGCTGATGCTGTTATTGTTTTTACTCTTGATTTTTCTTTTGGTGTGTGTGTGGGATTGTTATGGGAGAGATCACTTTAAACAAGCGTTAAGTTCAAAATTTATACAAAGGTAAATCCAGAACACTCCTTTCCTGCAAGATGTTCATGCAGGATATTTAAAACTAAGTGACATAAACTCAAAATTTAAGTGTATGTGTAAATAGACAATAGAAAATATTCACACACATAGTATCTTTATCTATACTTCTTTCTATATCTACTTGTCTAAAGCTGCCTATCTGCTATCTACCAATCACTGTTTCTTTCAGCATGGCATTAGAATATTATTAACAGACATTACAAAAATTGTAATGTACAAAATGAAGAGAAGGACATAGTCACAAAGAAGAACCAGAAACAAAACTTTGGAAAATGAGAAAGCCAGGGTTTACCTTGCTTCTCCGTAAAGCAGTCTTTAGACTAGCAAAGACAAAAGTTTGCATGCATTTTGTTTATTTGGAGAATATCTCAAGAGGTGAATATAAAGTGCAAAGGGGTGAAACATGGAGGGAGGAGAGCTAAAAGAAGGATGCATTACAGATTTAGCCACTGCTCAGGTGACTGGTATTAATCCCATCAGAACAGCCTACAGTGCATTTTGAAATGCATGTCAAAGTCCTTAGCCCAGAGGATTAAGAGAGCAGTATTTGTATATCATATATTCTATGGCTGGTTAACACTTCTGCACTCTGGAGCTGACCATGCTCCATGGTGGAATACTTTCTGCTGGTATCCTGCATTATAATGATAGAAAATCTCCAGAACAAAAAGTATAAGGTACACAACAGTGAAATCAGACATAATATGGCCAGTTTCCAATCATATGAAACCAGTTCAGCCCTGCCTGATATGATGGCTAAGCTGGAAGAAGAGGAAACTGAGAGGACTTTAAGTTGATACATAAGAAAAATAAATACAATCCACTTACTGGACAGCTTAAATCTACTCTTGCCTTTCATTAAGCTAATTCTTCAAGAGCCCTTTCTAGTTAATTCTTTTGTTTGTTTTTTAATTTTTTTTATTTTTGACAGAGAGAGAGAGGGACAGTGTGAACAGGGGAGGGTCATAGTGAGAGGCAGATACAGAATCTGAAACAGGCTCCAGGCTGTGAGCTAGCTGTCATCACAGAGCCCGATGCGGGGCTCGAACCCACTAACTGTGAGATCATGACCTGAGCTGAAGTCGGACGCTTAACTGACTGAGCCACCCAGGTGCCCCCCTTGCTAGTTAATTCTTAATAGCAATTTCTCTAAGATTCTAATAAAGAAGACCTAATACTATATGACACGGTTCCTATTACTTACTGCAACTCTTTCTGGGGCTGTAATTGATCTACATCCTCTTCTTCTTTGAATGGACATTTTGATTTCCTTCAAGAACCTGGCATGTCTAGGTTCTTATCTGATGTAGTCATTTGCATCTTTATCCATAAAATATCCGATTACTCATGATTCACCGTGATCACCTATATTGGTCATTCACTGTTGTCACACACCTGGAAGAACCTAAGGTACCCTGATGAATTTCTTGACTTCCAAACATACTGTTCTTGCTACAGTTGTATACAAGTGCCATCGCTCTTCATGGTCGTAGGGATCTGGATCTGAGCAGATTTTATAGTAAAGTAACTTCCCCCCTCTTGCTAATGTCTAAAATATTTAGAGACAGAGAGAGACAGAAATGACTAGGTGTTATTCATAGATTTAAGTATATTATAATCCTAAAACAAAGAAATAAACAGGGTCTATTGTAATCCTTTTAATTCTGTTGAATAGTGTGAATTCACCACCCCAAATCAAAAACAAACAAAAACCAGTATTTCAAATTTTCATAGCTAAAAGTTATAGGGAGTCACAGGGGGTGATTAAAAGGGGGGCCTGTATCACTTCCACCCCTTATTTCCTGTACTTCCATATTTTAGCTATTTGGGGAACAATGTTATGTGCAAGCTTATGCATTACATCCAGGAAACAAATGCCCCAACTCGCAGGGTGCTTTCCTAAGCTGAAAACTAACTCAGCCTTTACAAGGACATTCTACCATTTTATTAGTTTGGCAAGTTTTGAATGGTGAGATATGTAGTAAAACCAGTAAGTCTCAAGATGTTGTACCTGTGTTCATATCCCCTCTACCATGGAGCTGCAGTCATCTAAATCTTTTCCCACTGATGTTTTGTGGTTGTTAGTGGCTTTGGAATAGTCTTGTAATTTCTCTCCACTTGGGCGTCTCCATGTTTCTCTCCCTGTGAATTAACTGGACTTCTTCAGAGCATGTTAATTGGGTTTCAAAAGTATGTATCCTAAGAAAGATTAAGCTAAGCCAAAGCTATAGTATTTGAGGGGCCTTGCTTTAGACACTATTACTTTTACTGCAGTCTATTTGTTAGAAGTAAGAAACTAAGTCTGGACTCAGAGGAGAAAGAAATGGCACTAAATATTTGTGAGATAATTGATAAGTGTGTAGACATGCTTTAAAACCATCACTCTTTGATTATATAATAGTTACTTTCATATGAAAAATGCATTTACCACTTCCTAAGACCCATCTCTGAAGAATCATCTGTGAAATGATAAGTATTTTAATATTGTATGGCATACAGTTTCTGTTAAGGCTACACAGCTCTGCCATTAGAAAGTGAAAACATACATAGACTATGTGCAAATGAGCACATCTGGCTGTGTTCTAATAATACTTTATTTATAAAGACATTGGCCTAGAATTGCTCTCCTGACCCTGGTTTGCTGACCTGTGTTCTATTGCATAATGCTCATGCTTGAGGTCCAGGATCTACTATTCTGAATCAGCACATCAGAAGTGGGTTCCTTTTATACAACTCTGTGAATTTAGTTTTTCTCAATCTTGATATCCAAAACCTAAGAAGACAGGTTCTCTGACACTCATGGCTCAAATACAATGTTGAAACAGGAGTAGAATAGTCACTGTAACCACTCCCATTCAAAAAGGGGAAAAATGGGGAGCATCTAAGAGGTGTACAGATTGACTAGTGATTCGGAAACACAACTGGGCAAAGTTTGCCAGCTAAATAGTTCTGTGGTCCAACTGCTGCCCTTCAGAGGCCTGAGGATCTAAAGTTCCCTTTTCATTTTGCACTGCCTCTGTCCTTTTTAGTTTAAGCTGAAATAACTCTTCATAAAAAAAAAATTGTGAATTCTTACGGATCAATTGGTAATGTGCTCAATTAGACAATACAATATTAAAAACTTTCTCCAACATAAGAACTTTTCTGCCTTGGGCTTCCTGCAAGGCTATTGAAGAACAACTTTCTTAAGATTTTCAGAAGATCTAAAGGTAAATAAGAAGCATGAGGTATATCTAGAAGATTACTTGTGGGTCTTTCACCTAATTGAACACTTTTCTGAGAGCGTTTTTTGAATTATTTCCGAGATCTGTACCAATGATCTTATATTTACATGCTGAGTTTAATTTTTGCTCTGAAGCTCATTCTTTATTTGAAAATTTTGAGTAGGTAGGAATGAGAAATAATTTAAATTTCAAACCCAGAAAATCCCTGCTGCCTTTCTATTTTCCTGACTTTTGTTTGAATACTGAAAAATTCTTTATTTTAAACTCCCATCTTTCCTTTTTAATTTTACTGTGGGCAGTTAGATGAAGCAAGGCAGCAACTCCACTGTTCTGCTTGGATACATGTGAAACACTGAGCACATTAGGAACGTCTTACATTGGTATGGTGTAACAGCAGGACATTGTTGTCAGCTCAAGTTCTACTGACTTACAACTAACTCAGTATAAGTCTCTATGTTTACAAGATGTTTATGCATGTTAGGCACAATTTTAGGTGGTGCATGGCTTGGTATGGCTTTATTTTACTATATTTGATTGTAGTTTTTCCTGGATATGGAATTTTAGGTTGGTGATCATATTTTTCTTAGAATTTTGAAGACATTTGAACATTATCTTTTAGACTATGAATAAATTTTACGGCATTCAGATTCTTGAACCCATTAAGTGACTTCTTTAGATTTCTAACCTATTGTAAGTGACCCAAATTCCTCTTTCTATATATTGTTTTTCAAATCTTCCTTTTATGCCATTTTCTAGAATTTTAGAACGATGTACCTTGATTTAGAAGTGTGTGTGTGTGTGTGTATGTGTGTGATTTTACCCCAAATTTTTACTTCACCTAGCTTTAAGTAAATAAAATACTTTATTTAAAGTAAAGTAAATTAAAAAAAAAAGTTTCTAAGGACAAGGAAAGAAGAAAAAGCATCCCTAGAATCAACATAATTATTACTGATGAAGCAAGAAGGATGTTCTGAAAGAAAGTAGAGAAGTACTTGGAGAGATAGTATTTGCATAACCTTTAGGCGATCACATACCATTGAAGTTTTATAAAGTGATATATGCATTACAATGCCATTTCTTATGTAAACCTTCTTATATTACACAGAAAATTACAGTATTAGATACTTTTATGAGAAATTTTTAAGAAGGGATTGCTAAAAAATATGTGCTCTTTGTTTTTCAATAATGCAAATCTGATTCTTAGTTGGATACATAGACATGGATATCCCAGAGACCCTTGTTGACAGTTTTGATCATGTGACTAAATTCTTACTAGTGGCATGGAAAAATCATTCTTATAAGTATTCTTTAAGTTTTTTAATGTTTATTTATTTTTGAGAGAGATAGCATGTGCATGTGTGTGCAAGTAGGATGGGGCAGAGACAGAATGGGACAGCAGATCCAAAGTAGGCCCTGTGGTGACAGCCCAGAGCCCAATGTGGGGCTCGAACTGACAAACCATGAGATTCCACCTGAGCCGAAGTTGGACACCTAACCATCTGAGCCACCAGGCTCCCTAGTTCTGATGAGTATTCTTAAAGGAGGGAGGCTATATCTCTTTTCCCTTATCTCCTGTCACTGCCTGAAATGCAAGCATAACAGGTGAATCTTCAGCCACCATCCTGCACAGTGTAGTGGCCTTTGAACAGAAACCAGGGGAAGTAGAATACCATGATGGAAAGTAATCAATCCATCTGAAATTACGTGGATTAGAGGCCTGGATTCGCTACTTCTGTACTCATTGAGCATTAATACAAATATCTTTCTGTAATCTTTACAATAGTGTTATCTTGATTATTTCTATAATTCACACGCAAAGACTTAACGGTAATTTTTTAAGTGAATACAACTGGAGAAACTGGAGGTTCAATAAGTGAATATAGTACAGCACAATATAGCTGCTTTCTTCAGTTCTGGGTTAAAGATCAACATAGTAACTTCATTTCTTTAATAATTATTCCATAATTTTATGTCATTATACACTAAATATATCTACATACATATAATATATAAAGATATATATGTTTGTATATAAATGTATGTGTATCATATATAAATGTATAGATGTATATACATGTTTGTGTATCATATATAGACTAATTTCCCTCTTGATTTTTTCATTTTTAAAAATATTTTGGGGCACCTGGGTGGCTCAGTTAGTTAAGTATCCAGCTTCAGCTCAGGTCATGAACTCGCAGTTGGTGAGTTCAAGCTCTGCATCGGGCTCTGTGCTGACAGCTCAGAGCCTGGAGCCTGCTTTTGGTTCTGTGTCTCCCTCTCTCTCTGTTCCTCCCCTACTTGCACTCTGACTCTCTCCTCTTCTCAAAAATAAATAAAGATTAAAAAATAAAAATAAATTTTTTTTAAGTTTTATCTTAGATCATGAGTAGAAGAAAGGGACAGAGGGGGAGAGAGAGAGGATCTTAAGCAAGTTTCACATTCAGCATAGAGCCCAATGAGGAACTTGATCCCATGTCCCTGGGATCATGACTTGAACTGAAATCTACTGACCAAGCGACCCATACACCCCTAATGTCCCTCCTCTGAGGCTTTTAAATAATGACATTGGAAATAAAACTCAAATTTTATTTGAATTTACAATTTGTGAAAAATCTAACATTTTTAACAGCGAACTATTATTATTTCAGGGCAATCCAAATTACTTATATACAGTTTTCTGACATTTAAAAAAATCAGACTGAAGTAATAGTGAGTTTACCATCAGCTATCTATGGAGTAATTTTCTGCATTTTGCGAATAGAAGACTTTTCTAAATGCACACATCATAATATTCTCTGGGATCTACTTTACCAGGCTCCAACAAATAAACACTCCTTGCCTGTATGCCTGCTGATTTTGATGGCTGTCAACATAACTTTTTATGTATCAATTCTTGGTTCAGCAATTTCCCCTCTTGTGTAGATATAAAGAATGTGAAAGTAAGATCATTACATTTACAGATATGTTCTCGTTCATCAAGATGGAAAATGATATTAACAGGACACTCACATTCCCCTTTACTGGCCCAGGTGAATTTACCTATATCTTTTTAATGGCTTGCTATTGAATTCATTGTTCATAAACCTGAGAGCAATAAAATATGATAGAAAAATATATAGGTTTGTAATCTTATTCTATTATCTTCTCTCTACTATGGGTCATTGAGAAGAAATTTATGATCGATACAATTCCTATTTCGTTATATGCTAAAAATACAAGAAACAACATTCAGATTATAATTCCCATTCCTATTGTCATTGCAAGCATTATGTGTTTTTTTTATTTATATATATTGACTGTGATGTTTAAGATGCCTGGCCTTTTCTGTATTCTACACTGCATTCTGCCATCTATTTGGAGTTTCATCCAGCTTGTTTCAAAACATTTTCCATGTTGAAAATCCATCATTTTCCAAGTGAACAAGATTTGAATCCCTCATTTTACTCTCTCAGCCTCAGTTGGTACATTATGCTTTTGTGATAAACTTATCTCCTCTGCAGTTTAGGGTGTGATCACTCAATGATTCTAAGAATATCTTTAGCATTTTGAAACAAATGAAATAATTGATAAGTTCCAAAAGGAAGACAGGATAGCAAAATGATAAATGCCTTAGTCTTTATGGTTTTCCAGTAATGGATAATGAAGATTGACCCAGTGTAACATAATTAGATTAGAAACGTTTGTTTTTGATGTGATCTCACTTTTGGCCTCACCTCCCAACCCCTCTTGAGAGCCTTTGACCTTCTCAGTGTGTATAACAGTATCCAGTGCTATTTACCTCGCTCTTGTCATCTACTTGTAACTGCTTTTAGCTAATATAACTAGATAGATGAGATTAAAGAAGAAGTTATAGTGGCCAATACCCATTACACACATACTTTATGCCTACCAATCATTTATTTTTTGACAGGAAAAATGACTAAAGTAAGTGAAGCTGAATTTATGAAATATAATATGGTTATCAGATCCACGTTGAAAATAAATTTAAAAAAGTGTGTGTGTGTGTGTGTGTGTGTGTGTGTGTGTGTGTGCGCGCGCGTGTTTTCTAAAGAAAATAAGGAAGGGAAACTTTTTCCGTACTCTTCCCCAATGTGCATCTATTTCTCCTAAAAGGATAGTCCATGGAAGGAAGTTCAAAATCTAATTCTCCTACGTAAGTAAACATGAACTAGCCCAGAAAATATCAAGCACTCTCATTTTTAGTATTTATGCAAGCACTCTACCTGGACCCCTGATTATCTGTATAAAATGAGAGCGCTGTCTCTTAAAATGGGGAGGGGGGGGAAGTTGGCCATTAGAAAGAAATTTAAAAAGCCCAAAGACTAGTTAACACTTTGTCTATTAGCAATTGATTCCTGATTTTATCAGCAATCACTTCACATTTATTCCCTATTTTCTATTTTGAAAAGGTGTAAAATCTATTAGCAGTATGCCAGTGTAAATGATAACATTAGGTGAAATCAAGAGGCAAAAGTATTATATAATCTAATTAAATACCTCAGTATTCAAGAATTTTGTCAGATTCTGAAAACACAGAATTATTTTCATTTCTGCAAATTACTCCAGAAAGGAAACTTTTTACTTTTCCTATGTGTTGTTCATAAAGATGCATTATTTTGTGTTATTATCTTCTCTAGTGTGATGTTAGTGCGTTACATAGTAAGGAGTATATGTAGTTAAAATATTTGCTTAATTTTTTTATTCTAACAAAATAGATAACAATGTGATATATCAGTAGATACAACATATAAATAAGGGTTTTTCAAAAAGTTATATGTGACAAGAAATACTAGATAAAAGGAATCTTTTGGATATTTTGGATTGATGCTTCTATAAATGATATAATAGCTGCCTTCTAGAAAATATTCCCATGAAAGATGTATCATTATTATATTTTCCATTGAAAAACTAAATTTATTTAGGTATAAAAAATACACTGACGCTTATGAAATGGGATTTATAGAACTAATATGTAGGTTATTTGGAACATTAACCTGGCATCCAGTGCCTTAGCTCAACTAGATTAATTGGGATTTTAAATACATTAAAATATTTTTACATTAAATGTTATTTTCTCTTATATCTTAACTCATTAAAAATGCTTTGAGTAAAGGTTCAAGCAAAAAATCAATTAAATAAAAATGGTATGTATCCCATTTTTATAGCACTGTTATATTTCACACTTTGGTATATTTTACTTTTATTCATAAGCAATATTGTCATTGCTCTCTTAGTATATCTTTATATTTCTTGTGGTCCAGGTCTTTTTTTATATGTGTAAACATGTGCTTGTGTATGCAGTATGAAAAAAACACATAAACATAATTTTCACATTAGTATCATTTGTTGCATATTTCCATCTTGACATGACTCAAGTTTTCAGTTTGGTTTATATCCCTGTCACATAGGATCATGAATATATTTCAGTATTTTAATAACGTTATCTTTCATCTGAAAGATGTATTTTCATCTATTAAGCCAGTGATTGTTTATGTTGTAACTGTAGAAAGCAAATTTTTAATTTTCTATAACGCAGGGTTATATTCATTACAGTTAGAGATAAGTTTTACTTTGGCTTTTATGTACACTGTTTCCACGTGGTAAATAAAGATTTTACATATCATATGAGAAGTTTTGAAAGCTGCATTTTAGAATAAATTTACATATATTAACATAGATTTTCAAATCATCATTCAAAACATCAGCATTACAGGTTCGGAGTCACTCTACACATATACCACCGGTACAGACACGTGCATTCTAAATCTGGTAATCAGTCACCTTACTCATATACCACGTTCACAGTGCTAAATTATGTTTCATAGACACCTCACATTATGAACAGACTAGTCAATTAAATAAGATATGTATGGCATAAGGAGACATTTCCTTAGTATAAGAAAACAACAAAAATGTTATGTGAGAAGTGGCAATTAAGATTTGTTAAGTATTTACTATGTGTGAGCAATTTTACATGTTTTAACCCATCTAATCTTCCCTACAGTGTGTGTGTGTGTGTGTGTGTGTGTGTGTGTGTGTGTGTACATGCGCATACATGTGTACTTTGGTCATCTTTTGACGGATGAGGATATTGGCAGAGAAAAGTTTAAATAACTTCAAGATACACTTGCAAGAAGTAATAGTTTAGCCTGGGCATCCACTACCCATTAATAAAGTCAGTTAAGTTCTAGAAGATAGATAAGAGTATGAGGGTGATAATGATGAGAAAAAAATATATCCAGGAAAGATGTGATATAAAAATTAAAAACAGAGTCTCATTGAAGGATGTGATGATATACACTCAAAAAAATGCTAAACATCACTCATCATCAAGAAAATACAAATCAAAACCACAGTGAGATATCACCTCACACCAGTAAGAATGGCTAAAATTAACAACTCTGGCAACAACAGATGTTGGTGACGATGTGAAGAGGAACACTTTTGCACTGCTGGTAGGAAAGCAAGCTGGTGCAGCCATTTGGAAAACAGTTTGGAGGTTCCTCAAAAAAATTAAAAATAGAATAACCCTGTCACCCAGCAATTTCACTACTAGGTATTTATTCAAAGATGTGTGCTGTTTCGAAGGGGCACAAGTACCCCAATGTTTATAGCAGCGCTATGGACAATAACCTAAATATAGAAAGAGCCCAAATGTCCATTGACAGATGAATGGCTAAAGAAGATATGTTATATATATGCAATGGCATATTATTTGGCAATCAAAAAGAATGAAATCTTGGCATTTGCAACAATGTGGATGGAACTAGAGTGTATTATGTTAAGTGAAATAAGTTAGACAAATATCCTATGACTTCACTTGTGGAATTTAAGATACAAAATAGATGAATATATGGAAGGGAAGCAAAATAATTTAAAAAGGAGGGGTAAAGCATAAGAGACTCTTAAATATAGAGCACAAACTGAGGGTTGCTGCAATGTTTGTAGGTAGGGTGATGCACTGAATGGGCAAGGGAAATTAAGGAAGACACTTGTTGGGATGAGCACTGGGTATTATATGTAAGGGCTTAATCACTGGATTATACTCCTGAAATCATTATTGCACTATATGCTAACTAACTTGGATGTAAATTTAAAAAAATAAATAGAAAATGTGTATTAGACCTAGTGTATGCTATGAATGTATATACATATTTTCCAGCATTGTCCTTAATATACAACATTAAGATTGTTGTAGATTTCTACTTTTGTTTTTTTTAATTTTTTTTAATGTTTTATTTATTTCTAGGAGAGAGAGAGAGACAGCATGAGCAGGGGAGGGTCCGAGAGAGAGAGAGTCACAGACCGAAACAGGCTCCAGGCTCTGAGCTGGCAGTCAGCACAGAGCCCGACGCGGGGCTCGAACCCACCAACCGCGAGATCATGACCCAGGCGAAAGTCAGACGCTTAACCAACTAAGCCACCCAGGCGCCCCTAGATTTCTACTTTTGAAAATATTACCTTTTTTAATAATTTGATCTTTTATATTCTAATTTTAATTAGATCTACAACCTAAGTTTTAGTACTCACAAATTATTTGAGGAAAAATATACTATTTGTACTCTCTATTCTAGTGTTCTATGGATATAAGGAATATCCTAGAAAGATTCTTACTGGAAAAGAGCCCCATAATCCCAGCACTTCAGGGTATTCATTAGCCTGGTATCCTTTAGGCAGAAATTCTCATCCTTGACCTATGGATCCCCATGAGGCTATTAAAAGACTTCAGCTTTTTTTTTTTTTTTTTAATCCTTTGAAACCTTATGCAACAATGAAAGTTTATATGCCTTTTCATTGTTTTCCTTAGTAGTTCTTAAAGTTTACATTTAAAAAACATACATCAAAAATTACTCCTGGAAACCAGATATTCCTAAAAGGGAAGACTGACTTGAAACATGGCTGATTTATTTTAATTCACACAGACAGAACAATATTGGTTTCCAATCACAGGACTGCAAGTGGCTTATTAAAGACCTTTGTGCTTCAGGCGAGTTAATGAAGGTGTCAACCACTGCAAACTAGATTTTGAATCAATATAACTTACATTGTATACCTCTAGAATTATTGGTCCTTGAGAATAGTTAACATTATTGAGATCTGGTTCCCTAATTGCACCTGTTAGTGGATTGTTTACAAAGGACTTGTCCTTCATTACATCTTATTCATCTTTAGAAATACTTACTAAAATGAAATGGAGATCTAAAGAAAGTTATATAACAAAACCTATTACCTGGTATTTTGAGTGTGCAGGCACCAGATAGGAAATTTCTTTCTTTGGCATCCAAAATTCAGTGCTTTGACACAATTGAATGCTCTTCTTCATATTACTGTCACTTGAGTCAATACTTTGTTATATAGGTTTCCCCCTGGTTCAAGAAACTTCCTGCTTGGATATGTTCACCAGTCCAAGAGCATAGGATAATATTGTTTAAAGTTAGCTGGGTGACTTGAGTCTTGTGAACAGTCTATTTGGAAACAACAGGTCCTAAATGTTCTTAATAATTTTTATAATGATCTTATTGAACTACTTTTTGATGAAAATAAAACTGAAAAATTGCCAAAATCTCTTAAAATATAGTGACATATAATCATAAAACTAAATCCACTTCAGTTCTAATGTGATGAGGCTCCACTATAAGCAGAATGTTAATGCAACACAGAATGTTGTATGTGCCTTGACTTCCAGAAGATCAGACAAGTGAGAATGTAAAATATATTTTATACAGTTTTCTGAGCAGTGGCTACGTCTCCAAAGAGCAGAGATTAGAATGTGTGTGTGTATCTCATGTTAAATTCTCCATATACAACATTTACCATCATTTAATATTAAAAAACCAAATTATCAAAAATGAGAGTCAATTAAGAGTCTACTACAAGGTATAATTTTATACACTCTAAAGGTGTCAAAATAGAAAATGATAGGAAGGAGACTTGTCTCCTGACAAAAGATGAAAGGGGGTAAAAAAAACCTCCCTTGAATATTAGAACTATAGGGTAGTACTCATTCAGTTTTAAGGTTTACATTTACACTACAAATACTGTGCCCCCCAAAACCTCTTACAGAGAATATAATCTAGGTGTTCTCATGATTTGCACAAACTCACATCATATCTTGAGGATACCAACTTCAGTCCATCTGAGCAAAAACAATTTTAAGATGCATCTCAATCTTAAAAAGTTAGAAGTGCAAGTTCCGTGTAGGATAGAGAGTCCCATCAAGGTTTAAAACAGAAGAATAATGCATTGTGAAACATAATTCACTCTAAATTAATTTGGATTTAATCTCAAGAATGGATTATAGATGTAATGATAGAAACAGAAATACCAAATGGGAGCTCATTTCACTAATGAAGGAGGCCAGTGTGTCATCAGTATCTGTGGTGAGAAGGAGTTAGAATGCATGTGTTCTTGAGATCTGGCCTTCAGGGTTCACTGGTGAACAGAATGTGAGATGAAGAAAAAAAACAAAAGCAAACAAACAAAGGAATCAAGATTAAGTATGTCATGAGCAATGGGAGGAACAGAATGAAGAAGACTGAAGATATTGTAGGTCTGAAGAGGAAGGACAGGGCTTTTGTTATAGGTTAGTTTGAGATAACATAGTAGAAGTCTAAGCCAAGATGTCAAGTAGGCAGTTGGAGGTATGAAGTAAGAGTTCTGAAGAAAACTCTATTCTAGAGATATGATTTGGCTTTTCTTAGCATTTATATAAAACTGTAATACAAGAAGAAACCACTAAAGAAGTGAGCAGACACCAAGAAAAGAGCGAAGGACTAGGTCTGAGACAGTCTGCATACTTTGAAAAAATATGGAGGAAAAACATGAAAAACTGTTTCAGGAAATGAGTGACATGCATTATCGGGCTAAATATAATCATTTATTGATAATAAAGACAAGAATAGATTAGCTAGTGTGGTGAGCAAAAAACAAAGATCCTTGTTAAAACTAATGCTGAAATGCATAAAAGAATAAAATGCATCCTGGAAATCTGTGACCTAATAAATAATGAACACTGAAGATTTCTTTAACTGTTTATTCATAATACAGGATTTTAGATTAACCATATTTTTCTCTGGGAAGTTTATAGGTATTGTTGGTTGCTAGGGAAAGATGGCATAGATATGTGTCAGTTACCTGTTTTCAGTAACTAGCAATTAAATAGTCTTATAAAAGTGTAAATAATGTAGTTAAGGTGGTGGATGAGAATAGACTATGAGGCAATTTAGGATGCTAAATATTTCCCTCAAGTCATCTGGCTATAGATCAACATTGTTCTTTCAACTAAGACTAAAATAATAAAATGCGTAAAAGAAAGATATGGCAATTCTAAAAGTTACACAGCAATGAAATTAGAAAAAAAAAAAAGAGAAAGGAAGTGATAGATATTAACAAACAAAGGAAAACAGTGGTTGTGCCCATCCAAAGCACATCAGGGAAAACAGGTGTTCTCTCTTGTCATGATGGGCTTTCAAGGCCACAGCAGGTATATATCCCTATTGGCAAATTTGGTAAAAAATTTACCTGGCAAAGTAAATTTTCCTAATCTGATTCAGAGCGGTCAAATCCTTTATAATTTGTCTCCTCATGTAGATATCCTAAAAGTAAATAATGTGCGACCAGAACAGCATGGGTGTGTGGTTTACACAGTGGTTTCTTTATACTGAATGTATTTACATTTTAGTCTCTTATATCATTTCTGCAAAAATACTTTGTTTTCTCATATATAACAAATGTCTTCATAGATAGGATAAAATAATAAGGATGTCTCTGTCTCTTTTTTTTTTTCCTCTCTCTCTCAAAGAAAACCAAAACTAGATTTCCTGCAGGATAATGGTCTAAATGAAAGTTGGTGGTACAGTAGTTTCCACTGAGAAAAATGAAACTGCCCAATGTTTCTCAACCATGGTTCTCGACTAGAAGTGATGTTACTCCCAGGGTATATTTGGCAATGTCAGGGGACATTTTTGATTATGAAAATAATTATAACCCTCAACAGAGGGAAGCACGGTACTGACATCTAGTGTGTAGAGGTCAGGGATGCTTTTCAATCTACTGTAATGACAGGTCTCTACAACAAAAAAATTATCTAGTCCAAAATGTCAATAATGATAAGATTTAGAAACTGTTATTATAGGTAAACCTACACCTAGTTCTTAATCTGTACCCACTTTTCTCAACAAAACTAGAATAGTAAAAAAATCTCTTAATACTGTATGATATAATCTGTGATATGATACAATATGATATGATGTGCTGGGTTGAACAATGCCCCTCCCCCTAAATTCATATCCACTTAGAAACTGTTTGGAAATAGTCTTTGTGAATGTAGTCAAATTCTGATGAGGTCATGCTGAGTTAGTGTGGTTCCTAAATTCAATGACTAGTGCCCCTTCAAAGAGAGAGGAATTTGGAAAGAGAGATGGAAGAGGGACATAACACAGATGGAAGAAGGCCATGTGATGACAGAGGCAGAGATTGATGCAGGCATAAGCCAAGAAGACCAGGAATTGTTGTCAACCACCACAGGCTAGAAAGAGACAAGGCGGAATTCTTCCTGGGAGACTTCAGAGGAAAGATAATCCTGCTGACATCTTGATATCATAATTCTAGCATCCAGAACTTTGAGAGAATAAATTGCTGTTGTTCTAAACTATCCAGTTTGTGGTACACTTATGGCATCTCTGGAAAACTAATACATATGGTATGCTATATAATATGATATATGACATAATTGCATTGCATATATCATTTTTAGGATTTCCTGATGCTGGGTGTAGGGGAAACAAGACTCCATGATTCTTTCTCATCACCACTGTGGCTTAAAATTTAGATTTGAAATATGTATAAGAACACATATAAATCATAATAAAACTTCTTAAAATGTTGCTAATGTTACTATTTTGCATCAAGAAGTAGCAGAATAATAAGAAAGTATCCTCAGTAAATAGATTATTACAGAAACCCATTGAATTTTTTTTTGTTAGGAATCAACATATAGAATGGCTTAGACCTTTGTAAAATTTCTACAGATATTTTATCAGAAGAAAAGGTGATTTGTACCATATACTTTTTAAAGGTGCATTTCCTGTTTGAGTGAATAGAATTTTATCTACATTATTCTATTTTATTGATTTGAATTTAAAAAAGAGAAGCTGAGGGCTGCCTAAGTGGCTCAGTTGGTTGAACAACTGACTCTGGATTTAGTCTCAAGTCATGATCACAGGGTCCTGGAATTGAGCCCCTGTGTCAGGTTCTGTACTGAGTGTAGAATCTGATTAAGATTCTCTCTCTCTGTCTGCTCCTCTCTCTTGCTTGGTCTTTCTCTCTCATATATGTATATATTTATATACTTATATACTTATAAGACTGGAATATGTATTTCATATTTCCATAAGTATATATATTCATAAGTATATATATGTATATATACACACACATATATATATACATATATATACAATTATGTTTCTCAGATTTATATCTATGATTTTTAAGCATTTGGGGTTTTTTTTGGATAC
Organism: Proteles cristata cristata; assembly: GCA_017311185.1. NCBI lineage: Eukaryota > Metazoa > Chordata > Mammalia > Carnivora > Hyaenidae > Proteles > Proteles cristata. The sequence goes on from JAESUZ010001400.1 coordinate 1,306,929, forward strand.
TTCAGCAGCTTTATATATGTATATAAAGTAATATGTATATACTTATAAGTATATATATATATATATCTTAATATATACATTCATAAGTATACGAATATATATACATGTATATATATAATTATGTTTCTCAGATTTATATCTATAATTTTTAAGTATTTGGATTTTTTTTGGATACTTCAGCAACTTTATCCCCATGATGTCACTGCTCAAGCTCACATATACATTATTCTTCATCATAATCCCAGTGACTTTAACAGTGCTCAGTCAATAAAAGTATGCTGAGTAGATAAACTCAGGCTTAAAGTTGTGATGAATTTATAATGCCTTAAACCTGTAATCTGCCAAGAAAAGCCTGGCATAGTAACTATTAGTATACCTTTTGCAAAAAACATGAAATGAGAACATATCCATGGGTGTATTAAATGATAACTTAAGTAAACTTCACTGGTCATGTTAAAACAAACAAGCCATCTATAAATTGTTACATCTATATTTAAAATATAATTATTAAGTAATATTAAAAGGAAGTAAATTTTATAGCCTTTTGAGCTTCATTGCAAAAAGCTTAAAATTTGAATTCATTTTAGTAATAAAGTTTTGAGGAGATAATAACTGGCATTACCTGAAATAACAAAACAGTAAAAATAAAGTTGTAATTCAGAGAAAATATAATAGAATAGTGAATAGAATAGGGTTGCCTGGGTGGTTCAGTTGGTTAAGCATCCGACTTCTGCTCAGGTCATTATCTCATGGTTCATGGGTTCAAGCCCTGCGTTGGGGTCTGTGCTGACAGCTCAGAGCCTAGAGCCTGCTTCAGATTCTGTGTCTCCCTCTGTCTCTGCCCTCCTCCACTCACATTGTCTGTTTCTGTCTCTCAAAAATAAACATTAAAATATTTTTTAAAAGAAACAATGAATAGAATATATTTGTCTAATATTTGAAAATGGAAAATGCTTATCAAAATTAGCATCCCCAGATGAAAATGGTCATTATTATCCAATTGTTAAATAAATACTGCAGATAGTTTCCAAATATAAAATAAGTATTTTTTTAAAAAGTGCAAAATATATTTTTAAAAATTTAACTGAAATCATCACATTATTTAGGGAATAAAAAAACTATTTTGACTTTTCAAAAATCTTTTAATCATATGCATTTCTGTAATATGCAGCAACTTTTTGTTAGCTTCTAAATGGTATCTTTCCTATTCTAAATACTAATAATTTAATTTCCTCAGAAATAATAGGATGATAGTAGACAATATCATAACATTGTTCACATTTTGAGACAACTGTTTACTGCAATTCTATTTAAAAAGAATAAGATAATACTTTTAGCAAAGAAATGCAGAACAATTTTAGGAATCATGTGTGCTTTAAGACATGTTAAATCACAAAATTGTGTTTATATTTCTATATACAATTTCCAATTGACAACTGACTTATTTTAGAACAAGATGCAAATCCTATGGCAATTACATTAACATTAAATGGGGAATTCAAAGAGATTTATATTAGCCATATATCAAATAGCTTTTTACAGAAATAATAATCATCCCACAGTGAATATGAGGCTCATGCACATACATATCTTATAGGAACAATCATTGATGAATTGACCAAATCAAAATATTTTTAATAACATGCCATAGAGCTGTATTATTTTCTGAATTTGATTTAACAGTCATCATAAGACACCTACTGTATGTAAAGTACTTTGCTGTATGAATAACAATGCAAAATGTAGAATTCAGCTTTTTACAAATTATTGCAGTAGTGATAGTCACAATAACATAATACATATTATATGTTCATGTTAATAGAATTGCATTGACCTTTGCTTGTAGGAAGAGACATCCTGGCAATCTTCTAATTTGCTTACAAGAATACTAAATATAGGGGCGCCTGGGTGGCTTAGTCGGTTAAGCGACCGACTTTCGCTTAGGTCATGATCTCACAGTTCGTGGGTTCGAGCCCCGCGTCAGGCTCTGTGCTGACTGCCAGCTCAGAGCCTGGAGCCTGTTTCAGATTCTGTGACTCCCTCTCTCTCTGACCCTCCCCTGTTCACGCTGTCTCTCTCTCTCTCCTAGAAATAAATAAAAACGTTTAAAAAAAATACTAAATATAATAATGATACTAATGTGTGTGTATCTTATTGGATACCCTAAAAGACAATAGGGAAATCCATTATGGATGGAAATACAGTTCTCTGGTCCAGGAAGTGACACAAATACAGTAGCCACCAGATAACAAGGGACATATAAATCAATGGTAGTGGCTCAGAAATGTAGTACCTTGTCCTGAGTAGACTGAGAATTTGGATACAGGACCACCTTATATATATCAAGGTCCAAAGAAAGCTTATCTCTCAGGAAATTAGTGAATTAAAAAACTCCCACCACAGAGACAAAAGCAAGGGAAATTTTCTGTTTTATTCCTGGTTCTGAGTATAGATGGAAACAAACAAACAAAAAAAAATGGCTCCCCTGAAAATGTGTTAATATTAGCTAGTTCTTATATAATTTGATTATTGACTCTCAAGGAATTTCAAAAACTGTATACTTTTTGAAACTTAAAATAGGACTAGAATATTCTTGGGCAATTGATATAAGCAAACATAAATCCCCCTAAAAGAAACACTTGCTTAACATAGTTCTCAAAACATTTCTGTAGATAGAATTCCAGGAAATGTGAAATTGTAGTAATAATTTAAAATTGAAATAAAATAAAATGCAAAAATAAGTATATGAAAGAGAATTTAAAGTAAAACAGAACCAGATCAATGAACACCTGGTCTAATTAAATTACTAAATACAGAAGTATTAAGGATGTTTACTGTGTATATAGAAATTAAAGAGGCAATGGAGAAACCCAAGAAAGGTGGAAGGTACTGAGATTAAAATATAGGTACAACGTCAAACATCATATTAGGCAATAAGTGACAATAAAACTAATAGGCATATAAAGTTTGGTATATTATTGAGGTATAAAAGAAACACTAAAGTTTGAAAAAATATATGTATGAAGGTTTCCAATAAAATGGATGAAGTGGTCCAAAATATACCTCCTAAGAATTCTAGAAATTAGTAATGACAAGGGAAAAGAAAAAAATAAAAAAACAATATCCAAAGAGATAATAGCCCAGACATTATCATTGTGAGTGAACTGCAGTCCCAGAACTCTGAGAAAGAAGAATCTCATACAGATAATCATAAAAAGAAATGCACACCTAGATATATCTTTGTAAAGCCACAGGGTTGCTAACAAAAAGAAAAGCCCTTAAAAACAGATGGGGGACAAAAGCTGATTATGTATTAAGTAAATGAAAATGTATGGACCCCTGATTCTTGACTAGCAATGAGAAGACAGGGAATAATACTTCCAAATTGTTGATGGGAGTAATTTGTGGGTCCTAAAATTTTATGCCAGCAACACTCTTTCTCCAGAGTATGACCTAAACAAAGACATTTTCTGAGCTATATTGAATGTTATTACTGCCAAAACCATTACAAAAGAGAGAATAAATTTCAAAAGAGGAAAGATTTTAAGAAGAAGCTGGCTGTGTTAAAACAGATTATGTACTAGTAAAATGGTAAATACAGGTTTTTAATCACAATAAAGTTTGAACTAACGTGAGTGATATAAAGCAAAAGTAACAAATCCTAATTGGCAGAATTTTAAAAAGTAAGATTAATGTAAGGAAGATATATTAACCATTTTATATGAACTAGAATAGATCTAGCAATTACTGCATCCTAGGTGATTTTTTTTGTTTGTTTTTTTGTTCAGGAGAAGAATAAACTACTGATTCATTTTAGAATATGCTAAATTAACTACACTTAGTTAAGTGTCCAGAGTAATCCTTAAGGGAACAAAAAATCAATGGTTGTGGAAAAAGGAAATGGGGAAAATTATAGTGCAATCAAAGGAAGAAATTTGTGTCAGAAAAAAGAAGAGATAATCGAAAGCAGAGACCCAGTTGGTAGGAAATATTTCAAATATGTCATACTCACAAGAAAAATGAATTCAACTAGATTTAGATTGGATTAAAATACTAGTTGTCAGACATCTGGGTGGCTAGTCTGTTAATCATATGACTCTTAATTTTGGTTTGGGTGATAACCTCAGGGTTTGTGAGTTCAAGGCCTACTCCTGGCTCTGTGCTAACAGCGTGGACCCTGCTTGGGATTCTCTCTCTCCCTCTCTCTGCCCCTCCCCTACTTATGCTGTCTCTCTTGCTTTCTCTCTCCCTCAAGGTGAATAAAATAAGCTTTAAAAAAGACCACGTGCAGCATACAGGAGATACACCAGTGCATATGGTGGAAAGAGACATGATGGAGTATTAGTTTGCTAGGACTGCCATAATAAAGTCCCAAAGACTGGGTGTTTTAAACAACAAAAATTTATATTCTCAAAGATGGAGAGGCTAAAAGTTCAAAGTTAAGGTGTTGGCATGGTTGCTTTTTTCTGAGGGCCACAGGAAAGAATGTGTTCCAGGCCTCTTCTTGCTTTATAGGTGGCCATTGTCCACACTGTGTCTTCTTATCTTTTCTCTACATGTCTGTGTTTGAATTTCCTCCTCTAATGAAAACACTACTTATATTGGGTTAAGGCCCATCCTAATGAACTCATTTTAACTTAATTACTTCTTTGAAGACCTTGTTTTGAAATAGAGTCACGTTCTGAGGTTCTGCAGGCTAAAATTTCAACATTATTAATTTTGAGGGATATGAGTTAGCCTGTAACAGGTGGAAAAAGACATACTACAAAAATATTTTAAAAATTTAGCTCTGTAGTTACATTAATAACAAGAAGATAAGCCTTAGACAAATTGTATTTCTAATGATTTATCTAATTTATCTAATGATAAAGACACTACCTATATTACAGTGTAAGACTCAGTTCACTATAAGATAATGATAATTTTTCAATTGTGTGCACCTAATAAGATTCTTTCAAATTATTAGAACACAGAAAGAAATCAATAAACTTACCATAATAGTCTGGTATTTTTTAACATACCTCTTCCAGTCATTCATTAATCAAGCAGATAAAAACATCAGTAAGATGAGGAAAAAAGTAATGATGCAGTTAACAAGATATAATGGACATGTATAGGACCGAGAACCTAACAATTAGTGACAGTATATATTAAATACATCTGAAATCGTTCTATCCACTGACACACATCCATTTCTTTATACCATAAATCAAGTTTCAACAAATTTTTGATGCGATGGATCACATAGACCACATATTTTGTCCATAAAACATTGTACCATAAATATTAAAAGGATAAGACTATTATAAATTAATAGAATGTTAACTAACCCATAGATGGATAAGGTAATCAAAAAAGAAATTAGAAAAAAGTTAACATTGAAATATAAAAAATACTATATCAAAACTTTTCTATAAAAATATATGTGTATATATAATATATCTACCTCTGCATTAGAGAGAGCCACAATCATTATTGTAATCCTGAAATTCAAAAATTCTATTTTTGATAATGTTGACAGCAAAAATGTTCTCATAAAACACTTAAGTCTTTAACTTTATTTGATTTTTATATATTTCAATTGATCTTTAAAATTTTCCTTACCAAATTATGTCTAACAGTCTTTCAAATTGTAACCGTGAATTCTGCGCATTTCCTGTTTAAAAGAACCACATACACTGTATGTTTCCATCAGTTGCACTAACAAAAGAAAACATCTTAACAGCTTCTATATCAACTTTGACTGCATCACAGTACCCATTGTCATTCCTTATTTCCAAAATCGCTGATAGCCCTGTCCATGCCCACGAGTTATTAAGTCCCACATATTTTATCTTTACCCTGTTGTCCTTATTTCCAATATGATGTCCCTTCTTCCCTGAAACAGTGATTTTAATGTGCTTAGTATTATCTCTTCATACTGTTTTCACTTATTTGTTCAATTTCCCTATTCTAACTTCTTTAACGTATAATTTTTAAAATCAACATTCTCTTTGAAAAAAATACTAATGTTTAAAGTACTTCCTAAACTATGTCTCACCAACCATTTTATTATTGTCATATTTATACTGACAATATTTTATTAAAATTGTAAAATATATGTATTATTGCTTAGTTTTAAGTATTACCTTTTTTGCCTAAGATTTCTATAGAATACATCATTTAAGTTCCAAGCATAAGGTTTGCTATTAGCTATGCTTCCAGTTTTGATTTACAATTTATTCATTTGTGGTGAATGAACACAATATATATAATGTTGATTCTTCAAGGGTATTTAGAAGATCATTTTGAATCTATATGTAAATTATTTCTGTAAAAACTTGATATGAGTTTAAATAAATTTACATTATTTAATTGTAGCACCTAAGAGCAAAGCACAAAGACACAAATTTAAAATTGAGATAAAGGGACATCTGGGGGGCTCAGTTGATTAAGTGTTTAACTCTTGATTTTGGCTCACGTCATGATCTTACTACAGTTGATGGATTCTAACACCGTGGTGTTTTTGGACTCTGAACTACAGCATGCAGCCTGCCTGGGATTCTCTCTCTCCCCCTCTCTGTCTTCCCCTCCCCTGCTCCTGCATGTGCAGTCTCTTTCACTCTCTTAAAATAAGTGAACTTAAAAAATAATAAAAATAAAAACATAGAAACATAAAATTGATATAAAAATGTCGGATTAATGTGTTTGTGTATAAATTCCATTTCATTATTTTCACTCTCTCTGTCTCTTTCCCTTATGTCTGTTTTTTTCCTTTAACTGCATGTTAAAATATCTTACTACAAATATTGACTTATGTACCTTGAGCGCTTGTTCTGCTAGCTGTGTATAATTTCCATTCCTGTATTTTTTTATGATTTCTTTTTTGAGAGTGAAATTCATATAACATAAAATTGTCTTAAAGTGACCAATTCAGTTAAATTCAGTACATTCACAATGCTGTGCAGCAACCCGTGCTATCTACTTCCAAAAATGTTAATCAATTCCAAAAGAAACCCCTACTCATTAAAGTAGTTACCTCTCCCTAAGGACTTGACATTCACCAATTTGCTCTCTGTCTCTATGGATTTACTTATTATAGATTCTTCATGTAAGTGGATGATATATAGCTCATTGTTTCTGACTTCTTTCACCAGACATAATGTTTTTAGGTTCATACCTATTGTACATCAAATCTGAGTATATGACTGAATAATATCTCATTGTATGTATATTCCACAATTATTCATTCATCTGTTGAACACTTGGGTTGATTCCACCTTTTGATTATTATGAGCGATGATGCCCTGAACATGTAGGTACATGCGTTTTTTGCCTATCCACTTTAATTTTGTGTGTGTGTATACCCTCAGTGAAATTGCTGGATGGTTTGATAATTCTGTGTTTTAACTATTTGAAGTACTGCCAAAAATCATTTTCCACAAAAACTGAATCACTTTATATTCCCATCAGCAATGTAAAAATTTCTAATTTCATGTCCTCAAAACACTGTTTTCTTTTTTAATTGTAGCTATACGAGTATGTGTGAGTGACATATTATTATGCTTTAGATTTGTATTTTCCTAATGACTAATGGTGTTAAGCATTTTTATATGGTTGTAGGAAATTTTTATATTTTCTGTGTAGAAACATCTATTTTTTTGCTTACCTCTAAATTGGATTCTTATATTTTTGTTGGCAAGTTTTAAGAGTTCTTTCTTCTAGATACTAGATATTATTACATACATGATTTGCAAATGGTTTCTCCTATTTGTTACATGGTGCATTCACTTTCTTAATAATATGCTTTGATGTGCAAAAATTTTTAAATTTGATGAAGGAAAATTTACCTGTTTTTTTTCATATTTATATTTTTGATGTGGTGTCTAAGAATTAATTGCCAAATGAAGGTCATGTTGATTTACCCCTATGTTTTCTTCTAACTGTTTCAATTTTTGGACAGTTTAATCTATTTGCATTTGAAATAATTACTGGTTAGGAAAGACTTCTGTCATTTTATTATATGATTTCTGTATGCCATATACATTTTTTGTTCCTCATTTTTTCTATCACTGGTTCTTTTGTGCTTTTTTTTTGTAGCATATCTTTGTAGTTCCCTCTTATTTCCTTTTGTGTTTATTTTTTACATATTTTCTTAGTGATTACCATACAGAATAACAACCCAAATTTATAAGAATCTGCTATAAATTGATATCAACTTAGCTTAAATAGCATAAAAACACTTCCACTCTCTAGCTCCTTCTCTTAGGTTATTTCATAATATACGTCTTAAACATTGTGTGACCATAATACAGCTTTATAATTATTGTTTTATGCTTTGTCTTTTAAATTATATGGAAATGAAAGGGGATCCAAAAATACAATATTGGTTTTTATTTTTACCTGTGTGATTACCTTCACCAGAGTTCATTATTTCTTCATATTGTTTAGAGTTACTGTCTACTGTCTTTTTATTTGAGCCTGAAAGATATTAACATTTCTCATAGGGTGCGTCATCTAGTGACCAATTATCTCAACATTTGTTTACTGGGAATACGTTAATTTCTGATTGATTTTTGAAGGTTAGTTTTGATGATTATAGAAGTCTTGATTGCCAATAATCTCTCTTAGCACTTTGAAAATATTATACTAATGACTCTTGTCTCCAAGGTTTTTTTTTTAATAGTTTATTGTCAACTTGGTTTCCATATGACACCCAGTGCTCATCCCCACAAGTGCCTTCCTCCATGCCTATCACCCCCCCTTCCCGTCTCCCCCACCCCCATCAGACCTCAGTTTGTTCTCAGCATTCAAGAGTCTCTCATGATTTGCCTCCCTTCCTCTCCCCCACTATTTCCCCCCTTCTTCTCCCCCTTGGTCCTCCTTTAAGTTCCTCCTAATCCTTCTATACGTGCAAACATATGGTTTCTGTCCTTCTCTGCCTGACTTATTTCGCTCAGCATAACACCCTCAAGTTCCATCCATGTTGCTACACATGGCCAGATTTCATTCTTTCTTATTGCCATGTAGTATTCCATTGTATAGATAAACCACATCTTCTTGATCCATTCATCTGTTGATGGACACTTAGGCTCTTTCCATGTTTTAGCTATTGTGGAGAGTGCTGCTATGAACATTGGGGTACATGTGCTCCTATGCATCAGCATTTCTGTATCCCTTAGGTAAATTCCTAGCAGTGCTATTGCTGGGTCACAGGGGAGTTCTATTGTTAGTTTCCTGAGGAACCTCCACACTGTTTTCCAGAGGGGCTGCACCTGTTTACATTCCCACCAACAGTGTAGGAGGGTGCCCGTTTCTCCACATCCTCATCAGCATCTAGAGTTCTCTGATTTGCTCATTTTAGCCACTCTGACTGGCGTGAGGTGGTATCTCAGTGTGGTTTTGATTTGTATTTCCCTGATGAGGAGGGATGCTGAGCATCGTTTCATATGTCTGTTGGCCATCTGGATGTCCTCTTTGGAGAAGTGTCTGTTCATATCTTCTGCCCATTTCTTCACTGGGTTGTTTGTTTTTCGGGTGTGGAGTTTGGGGAGTTCCTTATAGATTTTGGATACTAGACCCTTTATCTGAAATGTCGTTTGCAACTATTTTTTCCCATTCCGTCGGTTGACTATTAGTTTTATGGATTGTTTCCTTTGCCGTGCAGAAGCATTTAATCTCGATGAGGTCCCAATAGTTCATTTTTGCTTTTGATTCCCTTGCCTTTGGAGATGTGTCAAGTAAGAAATTGCTGCGGTGGAGGTCAAGGAGGTTGTTTCCTGCTTTCTCCTCTATGGTGTTGATGGTTTCCTGTCTCACATTCAGGTCGTTTATCCATTTTGAGTTTATTTTTGAGCATGGTGTGAGAAAAATGATCTAGTTTCATTCTTCTGCATGTTGCTGTCCAGTTCTCCCAGCACCATCTGTTAAAGAGGCTGTCCTTTTTCCTTTGGATACTCTTTCCTGATTTGTCAAAGATTAGTTGGCTGAACAGTTGTGGGACCACTTCTGAGTTCTCAATTATGTTCCATTGGTCTATGTGTCTGTTTCTGTACCAATTCCATACGGTCTTGATGATTACAGCTTTGTAGTAGAGGCTAAAGTCTGGGATGGTGATGCCTCTATGGTTTTTGATGAGAAAATTGCCATGAATTGTATTAAGGATACTTGTGATGAGTTGCTTCTCCCTTATTGCTTTCATGATTATGTTTATCTTTGGTTTTTGACAATTTGATTATGATTTGTATTTATAATACAAGTTATATATTTATAACATATATTTATAATTTATAAACACTGAAAATGTTATTTCAGTGTGGATTTCTTTGCATGTCTTGAAATACTGAGGTGCTAAATGTGTAGCTATTTGTCATTAATCAAATTTGAGATTTTTTTGTTCTTTTTTCAAGCAATTTTTTTGTTCTTTCTCTTTCTTTTTTTTCTTCTCTCTGATTATTCCTAAGTTTTTATTACTTTTGGTGTTATTTTAAATGAAATTGTTTTCTTAGTTTCCATTTCAGATTATTTACTGCTATTGTATAGAAATATAACCGATTTTTGTATGTTGATTTTGTGTCCTGCAACTTTCCTGAATTTGTTTTTATTTGTTAGTTTTCATTTGGAGGATTTGCTAAATAAGAACCTGCTTCTAACACTCCTCCATTCATTTATAGAATTCATTCACTTGCCATCAGACATATTCCTTATCTCCATTGCATTTAGCTCTCTTTCTATGATGTTATCCTACTCTTTCATTTGGGACAGATATCTCTGCTTCCTCATTTTGCCTAATTCTCTGTGTCTGTTTCCATGTGTTAGGAAGGTCAGGTATGTCTTCTGCTCTTGGAAACAGCAGCCTCATGGAGCAGTTGCCCTGTAGTGCCCTGCAGTGCTGTGTGTCCCGTTCACCGGAAGCTGGAGCTTCAGGGGCGTCTCCTCTGTGTTGCATGCACCCTGCTGTTGTGGCTGAGCCACATTTGCCTTCAGTTCAGTTGTCTGCGATGGCTTTTTGCCTATTATGGGCACTGTTTCGTCCCTGTGTTGTTAGTGGGCCACTCTGGGCCTACCTTGTGCTTGAGTTGCGTCCGACCGGGCATTTGCCAGAGCTGTGGCAGCCCGAACTGCAGGGTGTTGTCACTGGGCTGTGCCCTGAGAAGCTTTCCCTGGTGGGCAGCTCTCCCTGTTAGACTGGATGTAGCTCCCTGCCCGCTGTGCTGGCTGCAGTGAACTGATGTGCGTGGCTTTCTTCACCGCTCCCCAGGGCAACAGCGGCTTTGAGGTGGTGCTAACCCCTGCCCGGGCTGCTTGCACGTCGTCATGCCTGTGTCGCTCTTTGGATGAACTTCTGTCCTAGTTTTTAAATTTTTATTTATTTGTATTATTTTTTAAATTCTGTTTTGTTTATTTGATTCTTTTCCCATCATTGAATGACTGGTATTGAAAGAAGTTTATCTAACAACTTTGTTTCTTCTCTTTGCCAAATATTACTCATGTGTATTTCCTATTTGAATTTTCAGTTCTCTCTTTGAAACATTTCTCTCTTTCTCATTATTTCTACCAAGAGTATTTAACAAAGATTGATATTCTAAACCTTTTAACTTTACATATGTAGAGAACATATATATTATATACTCATGTTTCACTAATATATTGATTAGACATAAAATCAGTAGTTAATTTTTTTCTATCAAATTTTAGAAAAGATTACCGACGGTTTCCTTTTCCTCCCGTCCCTACTATGACTCTTGGTCAAAAATCTGATTTTATTTTATTTTTTAACTTTACAACTCTATTAACTTTAGCAGCTTTGAAAATTACTTTCTTTGATATTACTATTCTCTATTTTTTTTTAAACTATTATGTTTGAAACTATGATATTGCATTCAATCGAAGGTTGTTTATGTTCCTATAATTCTTTGGAATTCTACATAATAATTTTTAATTTTTTTTTCTTTTTCATACTTCTGGACTCTGTTAATGGTAGTCCTACACATCTAATAGTTTTTAATATATGTTACCCATTCTTTAATTTTCATGTGAATTTTATGAGTTACTTTATTGAATTTCTAGTTTAATTTATATTTTTAAATTTTATTAATTCTCTCATCTCTCCATCTAGTGAATTATTATTTTGCATATTTCCATATTTCAAATCGTTATTTTTCACTAATATTCATTCTCTGTCTTTTTTATAACTAGTTCTTCTTTTTCATGATGTTGTTATAATGTATCATCTTCTTGAGGTATTATTCTTTATATTCATATTATAGTATTCTTATATTTTCATGTATTCCATCATATCTGGTTTATGTAGTATAGGTTTTTCATTCTGATGTCTTTTTCCTTATTGTAGGTTAATTTTCTTTTTAATTTTTAATGTGTTTTACTTATTTCTGAGAGAGAGAGAGGGAGAGAGACAGCATGAGCAGGGGAGGGTTAGAGAGAGAGGGAAATACAGAATCTGAAGCAGGCTCCAGGCTCTGAGCTGTCAGCCCAGAGCCCGATGGTGGGGCTCGAACCCACTCACTGTGAGATCATGACCCGAGCTGAAGTTGGATGCTTACCCGACTGAACCACCCAGGTTCCCCTGTAGTTTGATTCTTAAGTACCTGCTGTTTTGGATTATGAACTTATTCATAAGTTCAATGTACACATACATGTTTGCATATAAGGTAGAAGGAGCAAGATCAAGGCCTTAGTGCTCCTGGTAGTTTTAAAAAAAAATTTTTTTTTAATGTTTTATTTATTTCTAGGAGAGAGAGAGACAGTGTGAGCAGGGGAGGGTCAGAGAGAGAGGGAGTCACAGACTCTGAAACAGGCTCCAGGTTCTGAGCTGGCAGTCAGCACAGAGCCCGACGCGGGGCTCAAACCCACGAACCACAAGATCGTGACCTGAGTGAAAGTTGGACGCTTAACCCACTAAGCCCCCCAGGCACCCCGCTCCTGGTAGTTTAAAGTGTGAGGTATGGGAGGCGTTCTCCATGGCAGAGGCTGCACTATCATGGTTGAGCTTGACCATTCAGATGAGGAATTTTCCCTTCAGCAAAATCTGAATTCCAGAGAAACTGTCTTCACCTGTTTCCTTAGCTTTTCTCCTCTTTTTTTTTCTTCTGTATTGTTACAAAAGAAGGAAACTGTTGATACCTACTGTTTACTCCACCCTCCATGTGACAGTCCTGGTGTGCATCCTGCTCACAGCAGTATAATCTCAGAGCAACGGAACAGAGTAGAAGCCAAATCAAAGCCCTTCCACGTACACCAGAGCCCTTTATCCTAAGTTACAACTGACTTTATCACTCCAGGAATTCCTCACAATATGTTAGTTCTTCAAATCTATAAAAATCATACCACCAACAATTTCAATATCATGTTTGAGGAAGTTTCCAAAGGATATTGTCAAAGACTGACAGCATTTACCTCCTGATTAATTTTTTTCCTCACTTTGGCTCCATAAATGGCATTCTCTTTTTGTTCGTTTGTTTTTAGTCCCTTGAAGTTGCTTTTGAGTTTTCTTTGTGAACTTTTACTTCCTACCAAGTCTTGAATTTATTGGTATGCTGCCTAAAATATTCTCTTACAAATCTTTGTAGTATTGTAGAGCTGCCAAGCTCCATTTATTAAAAAATAAATAAATAAAAAGACTCTTTCTCCATTGATTTGCATTGGCATATCTGTTATGCATCAAATTACCATACATACATAGGTTTATTTAGGGGCTCTTTTTTTCTTTTTCAAATGTTTATTTACCTATGCCTGTGACTAAACAAGATTATTACTCATTTTGCTTTGTAGTAAATCTCTGTATCTGGTAGAGTAACTTCTTTCATAATATTCTTTAGCCTTCAACAGTGTGTTGGCTCTTCTTTGAGTTTTCTTATAAATTTTAACTTATCTATTTCCATTTTAAAAAGATGTTGACATTTTACTTAATATTGAACTGAATCTATTGAGAATTTTGTATATAACTATAGCATTATATAATTGAGTCTTCAGACTGACAAGCATGATATATATATTGACTTAAATCTTCTTTAAATATCTTTAAATAAAGCCTCTTAATGTTTCTTGTAGTATAACTTGCCCAAAGTTGTTTCATATTCATCTTTTTAGGCTACTGTGTAATTTGACAATGTGGATATGCAAAAAGTGTGTAGATCTGTCAGGTTGCTTTGCCTCCTTGTGCACTTGGTTTCTTTGTGTGTTGATCATTGTCTAAGAAAATAAGTGCTTTTGAAATACCTTGTGTTTGCTTTCTGGGGCATAACCAGAATGAAACTAGGAAAATACAAATTCCTTACTTCAGGTTTCTTGATCGGCACAAGCAATGTATATCTAGAGTAGGAATTTGTACACTGCTTATCTGCTGCCAGAGCTTTTTAGGAATTCCTCCATTTCTTAACTTGATTGTTGCTACTGTGATGTTTTCCTCTGCTCAGCATTAACTAACTCAGTTTTATTTTGGGTAGGGTAGGATGGCTTATTTCTCCATTGCTTCTATCCTCAAAGTATGCAGAGATTTGTGTTATGACCATAATACTGGACAAAGTGTCTTAGAAACTTTCCACCTTGTTTTTTTTTTGTTGTTGTTGGGGGGGGTGTTGTTTTGTTTGTTTGCTTGTTTGTTTGTTTTCGCTTTACGTTTTTCCTCCTTACTCCAGAACAGTTTGAAACTAAGGTCTAAGTTTATGGTATCCACAAATGCCATCAGAATAAGAAAAACTCCATTGCTTCAATATTCTGTTGGCAGAATGATCTTCTGCATACCTTCCTACAAACCTTACCATATCCTTGTCTTAAAATCTATATTACCTTCATATCATTTTCATTGCTTTCTTAAAATTGTCTCTAAATTTAATATGTAATGATGACACTTAAGATCTAGACTAGAGATATATCTCACTCTAATCTTCATTCAGTTTATCCTGAAAACTTTTATTCCAAAGGTGCAGTTTGCTTTCCTTCCTTCAGCTTTTGAACATGACATAGTTCTGTATGGAATCTGTCCCCTTCACTCTATTTTTTTTCTTTCTTAGGCTTATCATTCAGACCTCAGCTTAAAGATACTCTGACAGCATGTAGCATAACTAATAGTTAAGCACACTGTCACCAGTATAAGTTTCTGAACTTATCCAGCCTTCAGGATCTTGTCTAGGATGCCAGTATACTTGAAATTTTGTTATGTGATTAAACCAGATAATGTACTCTGTTTTGTATGCTAAACAACAAATGCTAATTTCCATTATTATTAGCATCTTTATATTTGTGCTCTCCCCAACCTGTTAAGATTGCGTAGTTGCCAAAGTCTACATTTTCATTTATTGTATTCTTGCTGCCTTGAACATCAGAAATTGAGATTTTTATTTTTAGCCATTGGCTTTCATTAGAGTTTAAGACCTTGAATGTGGGCACTCTGCCTTACCCATAACTTTACTCATTGTGCCTGATATTTAAGTACAGCTAGTAAATATTTGTTAAATTACAAAATGAGCAGATGAACAATTATTACATCATGCTTTATGTATTTTTAGGATAAAACTATAGAGATTAAGCATATTTCTCACAATGCTACAACCAATAGAAGAGATATTTGGAACTCTTCTAATTATATACCAACTCTAGGCAAGATTCCAACCTTCAAAACATAATTTTTCTTTTCAAATAAGACATGAGCATATAATACTTATATTACATTATAGTGAAGAAAGGAACAGATTGAGATTAGGAGGATTTAAAATCAAAATATTATGATACTGTGTTGGGAAGGTCAGAGCAATTCTGATGGATGAAGAAGTGCTGTAGATGTGCCTAATGTGACATTGATAGAACTTCAGGACACTCTTTGGAAACTCATGCTTCATTGATGTTCTGTCATACTCAAAACAAAGATAAAAGCAACCTGGAAAGGGCAATGTATTATTTTCATGCAGCCCCAGAACCATATATAAATTTGTGCATACTAAGGCTAAAACCTGTGATGTGATTTTTTTTTTTCAGTTTTACCCAAACCAGTGTTGGTCACAGCCAGTATTTTCACACACACATTTAACAAATTCTCTTCATTTTATTCTCTTTATAATATAAGTTTTTATATTATATAAATGTAGAGAGGGGGGACGTATTACAAGGCAACATATTTAAATGGCTTTACAACTGTACATTAGTCCTTTAATTTGTATCCTTTTTTCTGACCTTTTCACCTGTTGTAACACCATCAGTAATTACAATGTATACAAGCTTTATTAGATTTACTGAAACTTGGGTTATCTTTAAATATTTCACATCAACAGTTTGGCAGCACATACACTGCATTACACAAATCCTACATTGTCAATAAGAGAAAACTGGAACAATTTAAGACACGATGTGTAATATTATTATTTAATAAGCAAGTTAATAGATGTTAGAGAATTTGTGGCCAAATCAACTCCAGAATTTTGGGGGGAAATAGAATCAGAAAAAGATAAATACCTATTCTGAAATTCCCATGCAAAAATAGAGAAGGTTGTGACTTATAAAGAAGCAGGTCTTCAGTATTATTGCAGAGAGTGTTAGGAAACCAGTAAGATGCAGTATGAAGGCTTCTAAGACAAACACTTCAATTAGTGTGGAAAACATTGATATTGCGATATGTGTATATGAAGTTAGGCAGTTTGGAAACTGAAAAAAAAATTTAGAAAGGAAATTATTTTTATTCTTTGAGACAATGAATTTTGACAACTATAGCATTTTGGCCAATATTATGACATGATGAAAGTGATGTTTTGGAAGATTACATAGCAGCGGTTAAAATGATTGATTTTGGTAGGGAATAAACCTGAAGCGAAGGGATTGATAACGGGATTATTGCATTTGCCTTATGCTTCTAATACTACTGCTACTTGCTTCGAGGCTGCTTAACATCAACTTCAAAATGGAAATTTACTTGTCATAGCATATGCCAAAAGAATATTGAATAAAAATGAACATGTATATCCCAGTCCCAATTCAGGGTATGTGTCTTTGATATAAACAGCCTGAGATAAATTTCCTGAGTTTTTACACGAAATAGATCCAGAGTAATGACAGGCTCTTGTATGGAATTGCTAACTACTGCGAAATTGAATATAGCAGAACAGACGAGGGTGTCAACCTTATCTCTATTACATTCTAAATGCTGAACGGAGCAGGTGAAGAAAATATAGACACTAATGTACTTTGAAGGAACGGAATGGTGTTTCTAGGGTAAATGAGAGAGAAATATGATCATGAAGTAACTAACTGTTGAAGTGGGATTCAAAACAGATACACAGTTTACTATTATATACCTATGGATTTTTTTTTTTTTTTTTTTCCTAGGAGAGAGAGAGACAGCGTGAGCAGGGGAGGGTCAGAGAGAGAGGGAGACACAGACTCTGAAACAGGTTTCAGGCTCTGAGCTGGCAGTCAGCACAGAGCCCAACACGGGGCTTGAACCCACGAACCGTGAGATCATGACCCAAGCAAAAGTGGGACACTTAACCGACTAAGCCACCCAGGTGCCCCTACCTATGGATGATTAGATATATGTAATACAATTGAAAGATTTACATGAGATTTCTAAAATTTTAGAACATTGGAACATATGCTTTTAAGTAAAGACAGTTGACTAATTTGAGTTTTCCAGTAAATTATAGGTTATATATCAACCTATATCAACACTCAGAGTTTATTAATCATCTTTTTCTGAATTGACCACTTCACCAGTTTCATACTATTAAATATCTACATGAGTAAGCAGCCATTCTCTGAACTGAATTCAGACAGTTGTTTGTCTTTTGATAACTTTTAAGTGAGGTATATAATCCAATTAGGTGAGACATAGAAACCAGTCAGATTATTGAATTTTGACCAGAGGAAGCTTGTCTGCAGAGAAGAAATTAGGGGGTAAATCCAGAGAGTAGCAGAGGTGTGGGGAGGAGGAAGGGGAAAAGGGAGCGTGAGAAAACAACAGTCGGACAACAAATTGAGCATGAGATACCGTGACAAAGGAGCTGCCTGCTAATTTATTCCTTCCATTGGAGCTAAGACACATTTACAGTAAATCAGATTCTATGTTCCTACTCCATGGTGATTATAAGCACACAGAAACCTCTTCCAACTAGCTTTTTGGCACTTATAACATAAACAAATGACTAAAATGGCTGAGTTTTGGTTATCACAACTGTACAATGAACACAGAAATATGTGGGGGGTTTTTTGAGACAATCCTTGTCAAATTATCAGGTCGGTGGCTGGTCCTTGATTAGTGCTAAAAATAATACCTTTTAACTGTATTGATATTTTTATTTATATGTGTATACAATGTATATACTTTTAGACATACGTGTGTAAGAACAATCACCTTTTGAACTAATTTAGAATGATTTTCTCTTTTAAAAGCAATCCTGCCTAGGATGTGTATTAACGCTCTTGAATGGATTTACTAGCAACAGATTGTTGCTGACTGGAGAGTCCAGGCTTGGTGGCTGCTAATTAGGATTCTTCCGCTGTGGCATAAGAGAGTGTACCATAACATTACAAATTATCACAACTGATGTGACTATTGCTTGTAGTACTTTCATCATTAGTCCACAAGCCCACTAAGTTTGGCTTTGGAGGACTTTGTAGCCACATGTGTATACATCAGAAGATGGCCATTAGGTTTGAAGAAAGTTAAACAAATGTGCACATGTCAGCTCTAACTATCCCCCCTGGAAAGAGACACGAGCAAGCATAGTAATTATGTTCCTCAGATGTGAACGTCCTATATTGTGTTACTTAGTTTTATAAGATGTGTAAAACCCAGGTTGAGATTAAAACACTCATGTTGTCCAGATCATCCACTGATTTTTGAGCAATGCCTATGATTTTACAAATAAGTCAATGCCTTTATTGTCAAATGTCAGGACTCTCACATCTATAATAGAGTATTTGTGCAATTGGGGAATTAAATTACAAATAACTGTGAATTCTGGAGGAGCTGGTTAGCAGGCACTTAAAATGCCAGATTGAGGATAAGGGCAACTTACTCAATAGTCATATCCAATTTAGGATCTTTCTTAACCATCTGCACCTGTACAGAGAAGAGACTTTGGGTGAGAATCTGGGGTCATCGGATGCCTCACAGTCTTTCATAGCCAGTGGAAATAAATTCAATCTACTAAATGCATTAATGAAAGGGTTTAGCGGGAGTAGTGTAAATCTGTGTTGAGAGCCAAAACAAAATTGGAAATAAGCCCCTGAATTTCTTCTATAATTTTCATCACCAAGAAAGCAAAGTTTGTTGAGTAGAAAGCAGTTCATGGCTTGACTCAAACTAGTCAGGAAAGGATCTTGCTTCTTTAGCAAAGTTCACACTTGAGTTAAAAAAAAAAAAAAGAATACTGGGGGATACTTGGGTGGCTCAGTCTGTTAAGGGTCTGACTTTAGCTAGGGTCATGATCTTGCAGTTTGTGGGTTTGAGTCCCACATCGAGCTTTGTGCTGACAGCTCAGAGCCTGGAGCCTGCTTTGTATTCTGCGTCTCCCTCTCTCTGCCCAACCCCCGCTCATGTGCTAGCTCTCTTTTTCTCTCTCTCTCAAAAATAAACATTAGCCAAATTTAAAAACAAAATGCTGGTTACTTGCTTAATATCCACAGTCTATCTTGAAGCAGGTGGATTTCATGAAACAGAATTGAAAATATTTTCCAGACCAAAGAAAAATAGTTGTATTTAGAGAAATACAAGAAAAAAAAAATCTATCATAGACTAAGACTGGCATGGAGTATTCATAGACAAAATCTGAGAGGAATTTACTTTCCTGGTTTTGCTCATTTTGGAACTAATATTTGGTTCAAATAGCTCTTGTGTCAGTATTGTGAATGTATATACTAATGTCAATTGGGCTTCTTTGTTACCAGAAATAATGCAGATGACAAATTCCTTCTCCATAATAATAATAATACAAAGTATATATTCACCATTTTTTCTAAACAATGAATTATATTGGATGTGCAGTGTGTTATTAAGCCAGTATACAGTTTTGTATCTCTAGGGAAGTTATCAAGTTCTCATTCAGCATGCCTAGAAAAACCAAATGGGTGGAACTATGTTTTTTTGAAACTCTGTTCTTCCTTCCTCCCCTCTCTATGTTCTAGTTTAACCTTCAAATTAAGTATTAATTCTTCATCTTTGTTTTATTTCACACCTGTAATACCTTCTATTGGTACAAACACTTTACTTGCTAAGTTGGAACAGTCTGAATTTTACTTCTGTTGTTGTTTTGTTTTGTTTTGTTTTATACTGAGCCCGGTGTATCTGTATTCCCTCTGTGGAACTCTGAGTTCTTCTATTCCATTGGCAGAAAAGTCTATTGAGATTATAGGAGAGAATGTTTGTTTTTCTTACAGCCAAACTCAAATTTTATTCAATCTATGTTGAAATGACTGTGTAAAGCTTTAACTTGTCAACAGTGGGTGAAAGCAATTAATTTTCATGGATTTTGCTGCAAAATGGATTATGAGATGGTTTGTATAAATCATTCATGGCACAACACATTTTTCAGTAAATTAAACACTACTTTTGTTTGATTTAAAGAAAGAAGAGAAAGGAAATGAGATAAGGAAAGGAGAGGAGAGGAGAAAACAAAGGGGGAGGAGGGGAGGAGAGGAAGATATGATGGTGCAGTATTTATTTGGGTGCCAAAGGAAAAGCAGTATTTATTTGCTGCAACTGACAAGAGATACTCAAATTACATATCCTTTCTCACACTGTTGATCCTACTCAGGATGCCTCTATAGACCAGAAACATTTCTTCAGATTAGAGATGGTGAATAAAGTAAGTCCTTATTTTATTGCTATAACAGGAATGAATCTTGGAGATGGCCTGCATGTTTTCTGTTGTTTACTTCTTCTTCTTTTTCTTTTCTGCTGAGTTGTTTGCCAAATCTAACATCAGCAAACATGTTGTCCAACACATTTCATCTTACAACTAGAGTCAGGCATTTAAGGGTGTCATTACCTCCCTTTCCCATATGCTAACATGTCATTTTTGAGATTAGCAGGGCTATTCCTAATTATTCTGCCTCCCCCCAAAATTTGTACCTGTGAGAAGGGAGCCCACTCTTTTCCTCGAATCTCTGTATTTCCTCTAAGATCCTCGCAGAGTAGGTGGTATCTTTTTGCATTGGATCAAATGCTTTGTCTTACTATAGAAAACAGTTTGCAAAAGTTAGGATTTAAATACTTTTGGTAAGGTCTGGTAGAGGGTTGGAGAATTATTTACTACTCTGTAAGTGTTCTTAATTTCTTCTCTGTTATGATATTTTGTTCATGAGATCAGTCATGTCAGTCACTCAGTTTTCTACTTGGCCCTATTTATATTTATTAGAAAACTGAACATCATTGATCAGTTATTTTCCAAACACGGACTTTCTTCAAATTTCATCTAGTCAATGTTGTATCATTGTCATGAGATTAATGAGGAAATAGCCACACTACTGCAAAGAAGAGTGAAACTTATAGAACAAGATTCTATTTGAAAGGATGGACATTGCTCTTTCTATTTCTATCAGTTGGTGCCAATGTAAATCTTAGAAAGTCCAGAAAGGGTAATAAGTTAATGTTAATGGCATGAATCACAGGACATAGGCTAAATGAACTGTGAGTCCAAACCCATTTTTTAGGTTGGAAAGATCATGACAAAGTGAATATTGTATAGGAGCTCACAATTGTCACAGAAATGAGAAGAATCCTTGAACGTTTGTAGCTCCATTGCTCACAAACAGATATCTCCGAATAAATCTGTTAATCAGGGAGGTAATTTTCTTTTCTTTAGCAGTTGTGCATCTTTTATCACTATGTGGATTTTGCATTAAGAACAAAAAGTTTAAGAAAATAGAAAGTGTGATTGAACTTCCATAATAGTAAAGAATATGTGAATATTAGGTATTTAATATATTAATGTATATGAAAAAATTGACATATTAAAGTAATAGTTTTGCAATTCCTGTGTAAAATATATTGAATAGTTTTATTAAGACTTGTGAATTTTTATATTAAAACAGATATCTCAGAGTCATCTTTTTAATCTACTGAAATTAAAATAATTATGTGATTCTTAAAGTAGTTTTGCATATAAAATCAGATAACTTTTTTTTAAAAGAGCATTTGCCTGTCAAATGCATTTAAATGACTTAAAGTTGTTTCAGTTTGTACATGGTACTATAGATTATTATAAGGATTTAAAAAAATTATAGCTATGATTTTTGAATCCATAAATGATTTTGCAAGATTAACTAGTTAGTAAAAGCTAGTAAAATGAAAATCAATAGCTTGGACCCTTCAGAGAAAAGATTTGAAAGGCAAATAGTCACCCCTAAATCTGAAGGGACAGATGAATTTAGAAAGTCACATTTGGACTTCTGCTACTCTAGAATACAAGTCACTGGAGACATAAACTGGTAGGCGCACTTACATTTTAAATTTGACCAATTAAAGGAAGCTAAGTATTAACTAAACAAAAAATGAGGATTTCATGGGGGCCATTGCCTTAGAAGGAGCCTCACACTTTTATGGGCTTAACTTCCAGGACCCTACCAGTTTCTTAAAGTGAAGATCCTAAAAAGATCCCTTTCTGGTTCTGACTGAGAGAAGGGAAGTATCATCCTGGTGAAATATGACAAGAGCCTTCTCCATAATAAAGGTATACGCTTAAAGGCAAAGTCTTTACTTCAATCTTGTGCCAAAGATAAGATGCAAGGCTTTTTCTAACTCCAGGCCCATTTAGCCTTCCTGTCTCAACTAAGCATGGAAGGCTATGCTAGAAGAAATATCTCTGAAAGTCATAGTCCAGAATTATAGGGCCACTAACAGACGTATAATTGTGTGAATATAGAATGGATCCCCTCCTGGATACCCTACCACCATACCTACAAGACTCCGGAATAATAATAGTGGATTGGATGGATATATATATACACACTATTACACACTATATAGTGTGTAATAGTGTGTATATATGTCTGTATGTATATAATGATCATAGATAAAGACCTTTCACCTTTCAAAAAATTAATGTGAAATTCATTATAAGCCTAATGTAAAATGCTAAACTCTTAAATTTCTTAAAGATACTATAAGCAAAAATCTATATGAACATGTGCTTTATGATGAATTTTTAAATATAATTTCAAACCATGATCAAGCAATATGTAAGTTTAATCTTATTAACATTAAAAACTTTTGGGGCGCCTGGGTGGCCTAGTCGGTTAAGCGTCCGACTTTCACTTAGGTCATGATCTCACGGTTTGTGGGTTCGAGCCCAGCGTCGGGCTCTGTGCTGACTGCCAGCTCAGAGCCTGGAGACTGTTTCAGTCTGTGACTCCCTCTCTCTCTGACCCTCCCCTGCTCACGCTGTCTCTCTCTCTTTCCTAAAAAATAAATAAAACATTAAAAAAAAAAACACAAAACTTTTTACTCTATGATAGACAGTGTTGGGAGAATCAAAAGAAAATGCCACAAATGGAGAGAAATTACGTGCAAAACACATATTTGGAAAAGCACTTATACTCAAAATATACAAAAATTTCAGTAAGAAAATTAATAGCCAACTTAACAAATGAGCCAAAGATTTAAGCAGACATCTTGCCAAAAAGGATTTACAGAAGGCAAATAAGTATGTGAAAACATGCTCCAAACTCTCTGTCACTTGGGAATTTCAAATTAAAATGCATTTCTAATACCTATCAGAATGTCTAAAACCCAGAAAACAGATACTACAAATTTCTGGAAAGATTTTGGAAAAATAGACACTCTAATTTATTGCTGGTGGTAGTGAAAATGGTACAGCCAGTATAGAAGAAAGCTTCGTAGTTTTTTGTAAAACAACAACAACAAAACGACTATGGTAGTCCTATCATGCTAGCTGATACTTGTATTCCTAAGTATTTACCCAATTGATTTGAAAATTTTATTCAAAACCAGTGTGTGGAATGTTAATAGCAGCTTTAGTCAGATTTCCTTAAACTTGGAAGCAAATAGGTATATTTCAATAGGGGAATGGGTAAATAAACCTGATGCATCCATTAATGGAATTGTATTGAATTATAAAAAAATAAGCAGTCAAGCCTTAAAAACACATAGGTAAATCTTAAAAGCATATTTCTAAGTGGAAGAATCAGTGTGAAAAAGTTACATAGTATACAGTTCCATTTATATGACATCATGGAAAAAGTAGAATTATAGAGATGTTAAACAGATCAGAGATAGTTGCTACATGTTTGACAGGACTCCTTCGAGAAATGACTAATTTTAGGACTGGACAGGAGATATACAAGAAGCATATAAATCATCTTGTAGTGCCAGAAAATAAGAAAGTGTTCAATAAAACAAGAAAAACAATATAAAGCTCCCAATGACCGAAGTTAGAATGATTTGAATGATACAGAATGGAATCCAAAAGTATAAAATAAATACACTGAAATAAAGAAATGAGTGAACAAAGAAGTAATTAATGCTTTTGAAGAATTTCTGGTTGTCTAGATAGAAAATTGAAACTAGTTCCTGAGGCCAAAGTGGGTTGCTTCATTTTTGTGTATCTTGAAGAGTAACTGAATCAGCAGAGAAGTGATCTGATTCACCATTGTTCCCCACTCTAAGGAGGAAATTCAGCAGAATTAACTTTATTCCATAGTTGTAGGAAACACACCAGTCGCTCTTGGAGTTTCCTGAATTTGGCAGTGGAAGAGCCTGTATGTTGCCTTCGAAGCAGGATATCGAGCATACTGGTGACAAGCCTGACCAAATAAGTTTTTAGGGAGCAGCGAGTTAAAGCCATCTCCGTCAGAGCTCCTTAGCAGCCCTATCTATAAGAATGTAAAACTTTGCTGACATTTTTTTCTCTATGAGAATGTTGCTCTGCCACATTTTTCATTGTATTTTCCTAATGAATTCTACATCTATCTTAACAAATCCAATATCATTTGTATCTGGTCACTAAATTGAAGCTCTGAGTGATAAAATATGCTCTTTAAAACTGAAAACAATACAATAGTATTAAAATGAAATGTATAAGAGGCACCTACGTGGCTCATTCAGTAAAGCGTCTTACTTTGGCTCAGGTCATGATCTTGCAGTTCACAAGTTTGAGCCCTGCGTTGGTCTCTGTGTTGATAGCTCAGAGCCTAAGCCTGCTTCAAGTTCAGTTTCTGTATCTCTCTGTTGCTCCTCTGCTCATTCTTTCTCTCTCTCAAAATAATCATTAAAAATTAAAAATAAATATAATGTATAAGCAGTTTAAATGAAATCAGAAGATGATTTGCAGATGTCTGAGTGGAGAGTATGAGTGTCTCTTACAGTTACATAAGCCTAAATTTTCTGTCAAAGACTAAAGAGTTATCTTCAAAGTTCAGACCTCAAAAAAAGACCCAAATTTGCATACTTTAACATAGCAGGATTATTATACCAAAATCCCTGTGATATCCAAATAGGGAAATATAAAAGATTGAAAAGTTTTCTGTATCTTTTTATTCCTGTTAAGTGTGCTTAAAGTTTTAATCCTTAAAGAAATGTCTGCACAATGATACAGAGCTACTTACAAATGTGCTATGAAGATAGCTCTAAAGAATAGGCACTATCGTATTTTCAATTTATCAAACAACGTATCTGTAGTTTGTTCCTCCTGTTCAGACACATTATACAGATTGAACAGTCAGGTTATCATCTCTTAGTGTTTATGAATAAATCGCAATTTCTAACCTCTAAATCTGGATAGCAGCTTGGCCTTTGTTAATGTTATAATAGCCTGTGAAGTCTCACCTGAACTCAAAAAACAGATTAAAATGGACTAACTTACAAAGAAATTTCAAATAAAGGACTGTCTCCATAAACACTGAAGTTTTTAAAAGGAAATGTAGGTTTTCCAAATTAAAGGGTGTTTAATACATATGACAATGTATTATTAACATTTACTCATATTTATGCACTCACATGCAAAATACACTATATGATATTTACACATTTGTTTACTTTATCCCCTCTCCCTCCATCTAGAAAGTGGACTTGAGGAAGGAAAATACTTTTTCTGTTTTGCTTGATTTTGTTTTTCACTGCCAAATATTTAGCACCTAGAACAGTGTTTCATATATAGGAAACTGCTCAGAAAATATTTGTTGTAGGAATGATTTAATTAGCAAATGATTTAAGTAGCAAATGTCTGTTAGCCTATTTTCTACTTAACACATTTTTATATCTTTGGGTTAATTAATACTTTTAAAATGTAATTCTAACCTAATTTAAGGGTCCAGAGTGTTCTATCCAGGAAATATATAACAAGCAGTCACTTTACTATTATACATTTACATTTATTATTTACGAACTGACAAGGAAACATTCTAAAATGGGATTATTTATGTGTAATTTATCATGTCTTGATTCATAATTAGTTTATTTTGTTTCACTTTGTTTCTAAACTGTCAAAAATATAGATGTGGATTGATTATCCATTATCAAAACCATATTAAGGTAACAAATGCATGTCAGTGCTTCAGAGCTCTTATTCATGCTACAAATAATATTTTTTGAATAATTTCCTTATAATTTCTACATACAAAATAACTGTAGCCTAACTTAAAACAGTGAGCAAAAACAGATGTTTTCTTTCACCTGGTGTTAATATTTTGGTGACTTATTATTAGCTTTATCATATGATAGTCCTTTTCTTAAGAAGCTTTTTTAAACTTGAAAGTTTACTAAAGTGCTCCATATCTGTATTACCATAACATTCTATTGCAAAAATCCACTTTTTCAAAAGTTTACTATGTATTTTCCCAAAATCCATGAATTAACTTGAGGATCAAGACTGTGATTATCTTCAGTGCAGAACAGTATTCACTCAGCAACGGTGATCAACTTGAAATGATGGAAGAAAAATAAAACATTAAGATTCTCTGTGGCTCTCAGGGCATATGGCTCTTGATCTTCGGGTTGTAAGTTTGAATCCCACATTGGATGTGGAGATTACTTAAAATCTTAAGGTCAAAAAAAGAAAAATTAAATTAAAAAAAGATTTTTTGCCTTGAAACATATGCAAGATTGCTAGAAATTCTGTGGATGAAAACTCACAACTGAGAAGAAGGAAGAATTTAAAATCTTTGTTACTTCTTCAGATTCCTTCATAAGTTTTCTATGGTTTTCAGCATACAAATCTTTTACATCTTTGGTTAGGTATATTCCTAGGTATTTTATGGTTCTTGGTGCATTAGTATATAGGATAAATTTCTTGATTTCTCTTTCTGTTGCTTCATTATTGGTGTATAGAAATGCAACCGATTCCTGTGCATTGATTTTGTACCCTGCATCTTTGCTGAATTCATGTATCAGTTAGTTCTAGAAGACTTTTGGTGGAATCTTTTGGGCTTTTCTTTTTTTTTTTTTTAATTTTTTTTTTTTAGTGTTTTATTTATTTCTAGGAGAGAGAGAGAGACCGCGTGAGAAGGGGAGGGTCAGAGAGAGAGGGAGTCACAGACTGAAACAGCCTCCAGGCTCTGAGCTGGCAGTCAGCACAGAGCCCGACGCGGGGCTCGAACCCACGAACCGCGAGATCATGACCTGAGCGAAAGTCGGACGCTTAACCGACTAAGCCACCCGGGCGTGGGCTTTTCATATATAGTATCATGTCGTCCGCAAAAAAAGTGAAACTTTAACTTCTTCTTTGCCAATTTTGGTGACTTTATTTCATTTTATTGTCTGATTGCTGATGCTAGGACTTCCAGCACTATGTTAAACAACAGTAGCAAGAATGGACATCCCTGTTATGTCCCTGATCTCAGGGGAAAGCTCTCAGTTTTTCCCTATTGAGGATGATATTAACTGTGGGCTTTTCATATATAGCTTTTATGATGTTTACGTATGTTTCTTCTGTCCCAGTTTTCCTGAGGATTTTTATTAAGAAAGGATGCTGTATTTTGTCAAATGCTTTTTCTGCATCTATTGACAGGATCATATGGTTCTTATCCTTTCTTTTATTGATGTGATGTATAACATTGATTTATATGTGAATATTGAACCTGCCCTACAGCCTAGGAGTGAATCCCACTTGATCATGGTAAATAATTCTTTTTATATGCTGTTGAATTCAATTTGGTAGTATCTTGTTGACAATTTTTGCATCTATGTTCATCAGGGATATTAGCCTGTAATTCTCCTTTTTGGTGGGGTGTCTGTTTTGGAAATCAAGGTAATGCTGGCATCATAGAATGAGTCCAGAAGCTTACACTCATTTCTGTTTTTTGGAACAGCTTGAGAAGGATATGTATTAACTCTGCTTTAAATATCTGGTAGATGGGGTACCTAAAGTGGCTCAGTTGGTTAATTGGCCAATTTCCACTCAGGTCATGATCTCACAGTTCATGACTTCGAGCCCCACATCGAGCACTGTGCTGACAGCTCAGAGCCTGGAGCCTGCTTCGGATTCTGTGTCTCCCTCTCTCTCTGCTTGTCCCCAACTCACACTGTGTATGTCTCTCTCTCAAAATAATAAATAAACATTAAAAAAAATTAATGTCTGGTAGAATCCTCCTGAAAAACCATCTGGCCCAGGACTCTTATTTTTTGGGAGATTTTTAATAGCTGATTCAATTTCTTCACTAGTTATGGGTCTGTTCAAATTTTATGTTTCTTCCCATTTGAGTTTTGGTTATGTGTGGGTTTCTAGGAATTTGTCCATTTCTTCCAGATTGTCCAGGTTTGGGCATATAATTTTTATAGTATTTTCTGATACACACAAAGAAATAGACATTCCATGCTCATTAATTGGAATAATAAATATTGTTAAAATGTCAGTGCTACCCAAAGCAATTTATACATTCAATGCAATCCCGATCAAAACTGTACTGGCATTCTTCTCAAAGCTAGAAGAAAGAATTCTGAAATTTGTATGTAAAAGACCCTAAATAGCCAAAGTAATAATGAAAAGGAAAACCAAAGCAAGAGATATCACAATCCCAGACATTAGCCTCTATTACAAAGCTGTAGTCATCAAGAGAGTATGGTGTTGGGACAAAAACAGACACATAGACCACTGGAATAGAATAGAGAACCCAAAATTGGACCCACAAATAGTTGACTGACTAATCTTTGACAAAGCAGGAAAGAGTACTCAATGGAAAAAGAGTCTCTTTAGCAAATGGTGCTGTGAGCAACATGCAGAAGAATGAAACTATACCACTTTCTTACACCACACACAAAAATAAACTAAAAATGGATGAAAAACCTGAATGTGATACAGGAAACCATCAAAACCATAGAGGAGAAAGCAGGCAACAATACTTTGACCTCAGCCACTGCAGTTTCTTGCTTGACACATTTTCAAAGGCAAGGAAATTAAAAACAAAAATTAACTATTGAGACCTCATCAAGATAAAAAGCTTCTGCACTGCAAAGGAAACAATCAACAAAACTAAAAGGGAACTGACAGAATGGGAGAAGATATTTGCAAATGATAGATAGAGTTAGTATCCAAAATCAGTAAAGAACTGGTGCCCCTGGGTGGCTTAGTCGGTTAAGCGTCCGACTTTCCGACTTTCGCTTGGGTCATGATCTCGCGGTTTGTGGGTTCAAGCCCCGCGTCGGGCTCTGTGCTGACTGCCAGCTCGGAGCCTGGAGCCTGTTTCAGTCTGTGACTCCCTCTCTCTCTGACCCTCCCCTGCTCACGCTGTCTCTCTCTCCTAGAAATAAATAAAACATTAAAAAAAAAATCAGTAAAGAACTTACCAAACTCAACACCCAAAAAACAAATAATACAGTGAAGAAATGGTCAAAAGACATAAATGGACACGTTTCCAAAGAAGACATCCAGATAGCCAACGTACACATGAAAAGGTGCTCAACATCACTCATCATCAGGGAAATACAAATCAAAACCACACTCAGATACCACCTCACACTGGTCAGAGTGGCTAATATTAACAACTCAAGAAACAACAGTTGCTGGTGAGGATGTGGAGAAATGAAAACCCTCTTGCGCTGTTGGTGAGAATGCAAACTGGTGTAGCCACTATGGAAAGCAGTGTGGAGGCTTCTTAAGAAAATTAAAAATAGAACTACCCTAAGACCCAACACTATTAGCAATAGCACTACTAGGAATGTATCCAAAGGATACAGGAGTACTGATTCATAGGGGCATATGTACCCCAATGATTATAGCAGCACTTTCAAAAATAGCCAAATTATGGAAAGAGCTTAAATGTCCATTAACTGAGGGATGGATAAAGAAGATGTGGTTTATATATACAATGGAATACTATTTGGCAATGAGAAAGAATGAAATCATACCATTTACAAGAACATGGATGTAACTAAAAGGCGTTATGCTGAGTGAAATAAGTCAGAGAAAGGTGGATATGATATGTTTTCACTCATGTGGATCTTGAGAAAATTAGCAGAGGACTATGGGGGAAAGGAACGGGGAAAACATAGTTACAAAGAGAGAGGGAGGGAGGCAAACCATAAGAGATTCTTAAATATAGAGAACGAACTGAGGGTTGATGGGCAGGAGGGGTGCGGGGAGAGGGGGAAATGGATGATAGTCATTGAGGAGGCTGCTTGTTAGGATGAGCATTGGGTGGTCTATGTAAGCGATGAACCATGAGAATCTATCCCCAAATCTGAGAGCAACTGTACACACTGTATCTGAGCCAATTTGACAATAAATTATATTAAAAAGTAAAAAAATATTCTTTGTTAAAATAGACCAAGATGACATTCTAGAAGTAGCATCTGGATTAACAAAATTGATTGTTCCTATAGCAGTAGATTCAAAAGTAAGATTTACCATTATAGAGGCATAAGCAATGTTATCCTTAAAGCAGTATGCTTTTGACTTGATTTTAACTGCAAATATCTATTATTATGCAAAATAAAAGGATTAGAGAAGTTGAAGCTTCACATTTGTCAATAATAGGAGAATATATATTCCATTAAGAATTTGTTAGGGTTTAATGAAAGTAAAATATTAGCTTAGTAGAATGTGTATTGAGATATAACAACTTTAAGATCCCTATTTCTGAAATAATGCATTTAACTTTTTTTATTTTATGTATCTGATTACCATATTTTGTGTGTGCGCTTAGTGCCTATGTATAGAAAAAGAATATCTAAATCTCACCACTTACAGTGTAGTGTATCATAAAAGGCTTATGGGATTAAAGAGGAAATTAGTGTTCAGTTTCAATGAAAAATTGTACACTTAAGTATAATGTATTTGGCTCATTTGATTTTCAAGAACTAGGAGTACCAAGTAATATCAAATAATGGGGTATAGAAATAAGATGATCAAAAATGTCATATAAACCCATATATACCCATATAAACCCATATAAACAACGGTTCCTATGGAGACTACAGCACAGTTAGGATGTAGAAAGATCTTTGGCAACCCAGTTATCACCTTGATCCTCCAACAACTGGAATTCTTAATGTTTTGGTACTTTGTGATTCAGCTTTATTCCTTGTTGTTACTACTACTACTAGTATTCTGTTCTCTTCGGTTCTATTCTAGTCTA
The DNA here is from genome assembly GCA_017311185.1 of Proteles cristata cristata. NCBI lineage: Eukaryota > Metazoa > Chordata > Mammalia > Carnivora > Hyaenidae > Proteles > Proteles cristata. The sequence continues at coordinate 1,338,444 of JAESUZ010001400.1, forward strand.
TTCCTATAGCTACTATAACTCTATTTTATGTGCTACACACTAGCATATACATGAAATATAGAATATATAGATATATGTAGAGAAAATATAAAATCAATACACACATGTATACATATACACATATAAATGATGTAACACAGTTATAACTTGTTTTCTTTCTAAATGGATGTCTTAGGTTTAAAAATGGTGTTGTATTTCTTGAAATAAATATTTGTGTTTTCAAAATTCATCTATTAAATCTTGATTTCCAATGATGGTATTTGGCTCTGGAGACTTTGAGAGATAATTAGATCATAAAGGTGGGTCTCTCATAATGGGAATAGTGTACTTATGGGAAGAGACATGAGAGAAATGATCTTTCTCTTCCATGTAAGGACACGGCAAAAAAACAGCTGTCTGAGACCAATAAGAGGGTTCCCACCACAACCTGATTTTGCTGGCACCCTGACCTTGGACTTCCCAGCCTCCAGAACCATGAAGAATATGTTTTCATTTTTTGTTTATGCTACATAGTCTAGGATTTTCAGTTAATGCAGCCTAAACTAAGATACTTCCCTCAAAACTCCTATTTGCAGAGAACTTGTATTGTATAGAGCTGTGTTCTTTTATACAGAAGCCATGAATTTGAATGCATACTTGAACTATTTGTTTTTGTTTTTTGTTTTTAAATGTTTTATTTATTTCTAGGAGAGAGAGAGAGACAGCGTGAGCAGGGGAGGTTTATGATGAGAGAGCGAGTCACAGACTCTGAAACAGGCTCCAGGCTCCGAGCTGGCAGTCAGCACAGAGCCCGACGCGGGGCTCGAACCCACGAACCGCGAGATCATGACCCAAGCGAAAGTCGGAGGCTCAACCGACTAAGCCACCCAGGCGCCCCATACTTGAACTATTTGAATACATACTTAAACTAATTAAACTTAAGTACAGTTAAAAATTAAGGTCTTCAGTCAAAGTAGCTGTATTTCAAGCACTCCCTAGCCACACGTGGCCATGAGTTATCTTATTATGCACCATAAATTAGTAATATTTGTTCATCACAGAAAGTTCTATTGGTTAGCAGTACTATAAAAATTAGGAATAATGCATTAAAGCACTTAAAGTGCGTCACTGCCCCTTCTTAGCTGAGTGACCTTAAATTATCTCTTAATTCTTAGAGGATTTAATTTCCGCATATTATAATATGGGTCAGTAATGATACCTGTATCATAGGCTTTTTATCATGATAAATTACTGTACATACAATCTTTTGCAGACTGACTAATAAATTGAGAAACTGAATATACAAATGAACAATAGTCATATCATATATAAAAATGAAATTCTGACCCACAGTCTGCAGCCTCCAGTCCAGGAAGTCAGCTCAGTGTTTGTAGTAATCAGTCCAAGAAGTAAAGACGCTATTACCTTTAGCAACCACTAAAGGAAGTCAGTGTGTAACCCATGTAGAAATTGGCCCCAAATGAGCAGGATTTGTTAGTAACTGACAGCTTCCCTAACCGTTCCCCTGACCTTTAACTTAGGACCAAATGAAGAAAGCTAAATATTTACCCCTAACCAATCACATAATGTGTCCTGTTTGTAGGCAATCCACCTACAGCTTTCTTACGCAAACGGCTTTAAAGAAGGCCTACTTGAAACTTTCCCTTTTTCCACTATAAAGTTTTTCCATTCCTGTCTGTCTTTGGGTCTTTGCCAAAGTTCAAGTTGTAAATCTGCCTCTATTTAGCATTTAATAGAGTCCCTGAATTATTGTACTCTGTGAAAGATGGTAATGTGTTGAAAGGATTGATTCAGCGTATGTAGTCATTCCATTGGCTGTATTGAAAATCCAGCCTTTACAAAGGACCATGCCACTTTGTTTCTGCACATAACTTACAGATTTAAGAAAGAAAGTATGATTTACAATGGCACATATGTCCTTTATGGACTTACCTATGTTTGGATTGGCTCTTGCTCTGTACACTATTTTGCTTCTATCTTGTGTCAATCTGCAACCAACCCTTTCTAAGGAAAAGGTCAACAACACCCATTACTTTATAATAGAATACTACATTTGGGATTTGGAATTGCAGTCTATTCAAGAGATCAAATACTTAGCATATATTTTAGAACAAGTCAGTGACATAGGATACCTTTTCTATATGCCTTAAACCTACTCATAACTGTGATGATTTCCATTAGAACTATGGACTTTTAGAATTACATGGATTTGTTCACCTTTCAGAGCAAAGGAGAGTGAGTTCTCTTATTAATGAGGAATGCTGCCTCTATTTTCAAATGAATACAAATATGTTCACGAATTTTCAAACTATATCCAAAACGAAGATTCTATGGATAGAATACAAGATATGGATATAGATACAAGATGGATAGTATCTATTCACATGTCAGGTCACCTTTACAGGAACTTAGGGATACAATTTTGTAATGTGTAATAGTGATGCTAGAAAAATGATCCATATTAAGCATTAATTCTTTGAAAATGTGCTATGAATTGAAGCCTTAAAAAAGCCTCACAATGTAAGTCATCTGGATATTAAACAAGGTACATTAAGAATATACTTTAAATTATCAGAAAAGCAAGAGATAGACTTAAAAATATAGAAATTTAAGGAAAATATTCCTTATTTCTGCCAGAGTCCAGCTCCAGCAGGTCCAGGGGTCCCTGAAGGATGGATGGTGTCGGAGAGGGAGGGATGAGAGAAACATGAGAATCTTTCCAGTCACCAGGCAGCCATCTCTGCTCTGACTCTCAACTTTATTTTTTTTTTAATTTTTTACAAATAGTTTATTGCCAACTTGGTTTCCATATAATCAACTTTATTTTATAATTAAGTGTTTGGGGGACAGCACAAAAGTGATGTTTGCCTTAGACAATTATTTCTGATGACAAACTTCTTTGATATGTAAGAATTTCCTAGAACATAGATTTGGAGGACTCATGTATAACCTTTTGATGTAGGTGATTTAGATGCTTATCATATGGGGAAAGAAGGTATCTTTAGCATTCAAATACAAGACAATGTTTTTAGCATAGCAAAGGCAAAGTTAGTTCTTTGTGAGCAGGGCTCAATAGTCTGTTGGCTTATAGGGAAGTATAAGAAAAACAAGTTTTTCAGGAATGCAATGTTTGCTCCCACAAAAGAAGTTCCTACAATAAGTTCCTTCACAAGGTGCAATCAGCATATCAAGGCCAGAATGAGTCACTCCAAATACCGATCAACAAGATGTCTTGGGGGTTGATACTCAAGCAGGAACAATGGGGGATGTGGGGATGGGTATTGGTCTCCATCTGATGGCAAGGGACCGTGCAAACTTGCCTGAACCTCACAAAGAGTTTTCTTGGCTAGTGAGTTTAGAATGGCTCCCAACATATTTCTCATAAGACTCTTCTCTGAAAAGTACAATTATTCTCCAAAGTTAGAGAATTTACTCTGATTTGCTTGTGTTGTAATTTGCTTCACTAATAATAATTATACTGTTATCTCTGTTTTTTAAAAGGTGAATATAAACTTTTTCCTGCAGAGCTAAAAGCCGATAGCTGTACTTCATTCGGCCCTGTAGGTACTTAGAAGAGAAAAAAAAAAAAAAAGCAACCATTTTTCTTTTGACATTTACATTACCACTTTTTACAACATTTATTAGTGATTACATTTATTTTACTGTAAGTATAGATGAGCACTGCTTTAAAATTTCTAATTTGGGACACTTCCATGCATTCATTTATATAATTAGCATATAAACTTATAGATGTCATCAAAAGATTTGACTGTCCTCTGACTAGTGGATGTGATGTTTGCCGGGGGCGGGGGGGGGGAGGGGAGGTTACTGTGTATGTGTGTGAAATTACTGAAGCTGTGAGCACTTTATTTCCTGTGTTTTTATTCACATGAAAATGTATTTCTGGGGGCACCCAAGTGGCTCAGTCGGTTAAGTGTCTGACTTCAGCATAGATCATGACCTCAGGGTTCCTGAGTTGGAGCCCTGCATTGAGCTCAATGCTGACAGCTCACAGCCTGAAGCCTGCTTCAGATTCTGTGTCCCTCTCTCTCTGCCCCTCCTCTGCTTGTGCTCTATTTCTGTCTCTCAACAATAAATAAAAAGTTTAAAAAATTTAAATCTATTTCTGCTACTTACCTATATAAAATAAAAATTGAAATTAATTAAAATCTTTTGGATTTCACTGGATCTTCAGAAACTCATTCCTTTAGATTTTGTTTGATTTATTTGATTTTGTTATTTACTGTTACAGGTAAAACCTAGAGCAGGGAATATTGTATTTTAATTTTTCATTTGCAATTAACTTGTTTCCATTGTAATGATGCTTGTAGGAATTATGTATGCCTTTTGTGGTTTACTTTATGATTTTAACCATTCTCTGAGATAGACAAGAAATTTATCTCTTCACTAATATTCAGACTCATTTTTCTAATTTGTTGAAGTTCCTTTTTATAATTAAAATAAATTTCCCCATTCCCTGATTATTTTCCATCTTTCATTCTTATTTATAAGAACTATTGCTTCTATTCTCTATTCTTGTTTCATTGCCATCCTTTTCTGATATGTTCCATTAATTTCAGAAGCATCTGCTTTGATTTTTCAAAATGACTCCTGAACTCAATCTGTTTTGGACTTAGGTATGCTGCTTTAGTAAATATAGTTTTTAATTTCAAGTCACTTATCCTAATTCCTAGATTTCCTCTTCTCTCTTAACTAGTTTAGCAGTTGTATGATCTTTTAGTATTCTTCACACACAAAAATATATGCATTCCTTTAAAAACTATCACAAGCCTAGTTTCCTTGCATTGATTCTACCTTAAAAAGGGATTTAGGAGACCAGAGAGTTGTACCACTGTTTTGTATTATTATGTTTTATGCTCAGTGCATGTTATTTTTTCCTTTGTTTATCTTTATGAAGGGATATATTTTTCCCATCCACAACTGGAAGTGAAACTTTGATTTAGAGAACCATGTAGACTTCTCTATCTAAATGGTTTGAGAATTGACACAGGCTTAAATTCACCATTTCAAAAAAATCTCCTATGGAGGAATGGGAGAAAGCCAGATCTGAAAGATTTTTTGGCAGGGAGTTTTAACTTTGTGATTATTAGAGCTTCTTCCCGGCTTGTTCTGGCATCGAGGAGATAACTTTGCGCAGCAGCTCTTGCTCTTTGTTCTCATTATGGATCAGCTAAAGCAGCTCTGCTTAAGATGGTAACTGATTCTCTGATGAGGAGCCAGGAACTTTTCTGTGTTTTTAAAATTTGTTTCCATCAGTACCTTTTTTGGCAAAATTCCTTAAAGTCCCTGACATTTACATGCCACTCTTACCTAGTTTTCAAAGAGAATGGGAATTAGGCCCCTATTTTACCTTCTTGTGATTCATTAAGTAGGAATCTTACACAAAATTTAACATTTGGGACACGTACCTTATGTTGAGCCTATTGCAATGGTTTTGTTGTTGTCGTTTTTGTTCATTTTTTTTTAAATCCAAAGCCTACTTTTGTTCAGCCTTTCTTATACACATGGTTCTCCCAAAATATTTTAATACTCCTGTCTTTTTTTAAATTTTTTTTTAATGTTTTATTTATTTCTAGGAGAGAGAGGGAGACACAGCGTGAGCAGGGGAGGGGCAGAGAGAGAGGGAGTCACAGACTGAAATAGGCTCCAGGCTCTGAGCTGGCAGTCAGCACAGAGCCCGACGCGGGGTTCGAACCCACAAACCGCGAGATCATGACCTAAGCGAAAGTCAGACGCTTAACCGACTGAGCCACCCAGGCACCCCAATACTCCTGTCTTTTATACTGGCCATCTAAAGCCATTGGCAAATGTTATGGCTTTTATTTCATGTTTAAAATGTATCAACTTTTGGGGCAATTCAGTTGGTTAAGCTCTGATTTTGGCTCAGGTCATTATCTCACAGTTTGTGAGTTTGAGTCTCACACCAGGCCCTCTGTTGTCAACACAGAGTCCACTTCAGATCCTCTGTCTCTCTCTGTCTCTGACTCTCTCTCAATAAGAAACATTATTTTTTAAAGAAATAATTGACTAAAAAATAAAATTTATGAACTTTTATTTTCCATCTCTTCTTTGGACTTTCTCCCAGGCAGGCTCTTAAGCAACATCTAAGATACTGTTGGCCTCGCTTCCAGTTCAAGTCACAGTTAGAGAAAATAGTTCTGTACAGATTCTGAGATACTTCACACTGAAAGGGTCTCACTTTAACAGTTGCCACATTTCTCTAGCTTGTCAGAGACGGCTCTGATATGTTTACGGGAGCCCTCTGGACACTTGCACGTGTGTACCCTCCCCCTCCCATGTGCAGCAGAGCCAGCAGCCTAGGGGAAACCTACAACCAACTGGAAGAGAGACAGAATGATGATGACTTCCCCATCCTTCCCCTTAGTAGACCATGCTGAGCCACATTTGTAGGACCCTCCGAGGTTTCTGGAGGATTAGAACACCAGTCCCCCACAGGGATTCTCAACCCAAAAGTGCACCCTTGTATTGCCTTTTCTGCTGCTTTCTTTCATTTTATTCTCACTCCTTCTCTCTGGAATCCCATTCTAAACAAATAGCCTGTAAGCTAGACATTAAGTAGAACTGAACTTTAGGAAGGGAGCCCAGGCTGACTGTTGGTACAGAAAGCAGGCCCGCTGTGAGTACATAGGATTTTATACCTGGTCCATGCACCTACTTGATGACAAAAGGACCATATGTGGTGATAAGTGATGTGGTAATTCTCCCAGGCATACAAAATGATTGCACTTTTCTAGAATGTCATGAGTGGAGGCTTCTGATAAAATACAAGTGGAAGTTGAAAACATTGGGTAACTCAGTAATTAAAGTCCTTAAAACTAAAAACTCGAGACATGTTGGGCAACCTAGAAGCTTTCATGGGTAAGCTAAAGAGATTCATATTTCTTGCTACTTCAAGGATTTTGTAGGAAATAAAAATAGGTTTTTGTTTAAATTTTCAGAGTGGCTGAGCAGCAAAAAATATTGAATGCATTGTTTTTGCAGACATCTTATTCCAGCTGCTTAGACTTCAATAGGAAAATAGTAAGATTCAGAGATCTGGGATTGGGATATCTCAGCAGATGATTGTGAGAATTTTGAACCTCCAGCTTCTCATTAATCCCCCAGGCAGAGTGGAAGACTTAACTTCTCTTATTTGCTGGAGAAATAGAAGGCAATACTTATGTTTTACAAGGTCCATGTCTGCTTCTGTTTATTGCCTCCTGGACCAATAACTAGTCAGACCTCAGCAGCCACCAACAGGGTGACAGAGTGTTTGCTCTAAAGAAGGGTCTTAACAGGGAAAAGTTAAAGTTCCTAATTACTACAAACCAGAAGACAATCAAAGGAACATGTGAATGAATAGATCTGGTTGAAATTGGACAGGTGGGCAAACTTCTTACTCAGGATGCCTGGAGCTAGTGATAAGACTCCCAGTAAACTGGGATGGTTCCTCAACTGTGAACATAATCATGGCCTGCTGTAAATGTGGTGGCATGCTAAAATTACCACAGTCAAGTATTGAAGAAGGATTTAGAAGGCAATATAATGATGGAGATGTTAGAATGGATTTATTATGTGGTGGTGAAGAATGCCTCCTACTTCAGTATGATTCACTCTTCACTGGTATATCATAGAAAGCAGTAGACACGCACTGGTGAGGTGGCCTTGGGATTTTAGATCATGTCAATGTTTGCTATAATATGTAGACTGCAACTGATCCTTAAAAATGCCATCATGGACCTAGATTCCTTAGTATTAATGGAAATTATATATTTTTTAAGTTGGCAGAGGCCATATTCTAACACTTCAGGATTATAAATACAATTTGGGACAGCAGATCTAGAGTAACAAACAGGGTACCTTAATCCATAGATTTCACATGGGCAGACTAGTGTGGTAGATTAAAGATTGATCCAGGTTCTCCTCTCATTGAGAGGTAGGGTCTAAACCTTCTCCCCTTATGTCTGGGTACCTTCTGTGACTTCCTTGACCAGCAGAACATGATAGATGTCTCCTTGTGCCAGTTTCCAGGTCCAAACCTTAAGACACTTACAGATTTCATATCCTCCTATCTCTTGGAAAATTTACTGTAGAAATGTGTGCTTGGAGAAAACTCTGATATGAGACATCAACACAATGTAGAAAGACCAGGAATGAGATGCCATGTGGAAAGAAACAAACATAAAGACAGAAAGGTAGAGAAATTACTGATCCATATTTACTACAAATATGAGTAAAAAACAAAACAAAAAATCATGGCTGCAAATTTCTCAGGCCTGGGTGGTAAATGAATCAGAGACAGATCAATGAGCTGAGCCTTTCTGCATTTCTGACCCACAGTATTGTGAGAAAAATTAAACATTCATTTTAAGCCAATAAGTTTTGGACTAATTTGTTAAACAAAAATAGATAATTAGAATAGGTGAGTTCTATAGAACTACACAATTATGATTTAACTTATGGTACTTTATAGTTGTGTTTTATGGTGATTGAATTTTTCTGAAAATGGTAAGAGGTGACAAGCAGAAACAAAAGATGTCAGATCCTGCAATAGAAAATTCTGGTCCTTTGCCTAGTTTCTAGGTCTAAAGCAGTTTATAGACTAATGAGGATATTTTACCCTTTTAAGAAAGCTCTGTACAGTATCACCTCCATTATATGAACTAATTTCCTAATCTGCATGTAGGCATTTACTAAGGAACTGTAAGGAAGGAACTGTCCTTCCTTGAAGGAAGGAAAATTATAAATCCTAGTGAATGCTATTGAATATAGGACTTGAAGTACCAGGGGATCCACATGATATCATTGCCCTTCAATAAAGAAATGTTCCTAGTGATGAGCACTGGGTGTTGCATATTAGTGATGAACCACTAAATTCTACACCTGAAAATAATACTATGTTCTATGTTAACCAACTAGAATATAAATAAACAAGTGAAGAAAAAAATAAAAACAAGAAGGTTCTTTTGGGGTCATCTGGGTGGCTCAGCTGGCTAAGTGTCCAACTCTTTATTTCAGTTCAGGTCATGATCTCATGGTTCATAGGGTCAAGCCCCGCCTCAGGCTCTGCACTGGAGGAGTGGAGCCTGCTTGGGATCTTTCTCACCCTCTCTCTTTGTGCCTCCCCTGCTCGCTTTCTCTCTATCTTTCTTTCAAAATAAAAAAAGAACAGCAGTAATTAAAAAAAAAGAGGGTTTATTTGGCAAGAAAATAATTATTTCTCTATCTGTCTTTCGTGTTATGAGGTCCTCATGCAGATTCACCTTGCCTGAGGCTAATGGACTTGTGGACCGACACTGTAGTTATGTCTTTAGTTCTAGAGGTATGATTGTCATAGATATACATGGTCAGAAACAAAACTCCCATACTTGTTTCCTGACTGTGGAAAAGGAACTATCATGGTAGGAAATCTTATCTCTAAGCCTGATCCCCAATCTGTCAAAGAAAGTAAATCAGAAGTGATAAGCCATACCACATTACAGGATAAATTCAGAAATCCAGGCCCCCATGAATTTCTTTTAACATTTATTCATTTTTGAGAGAGACAGAACATGAGTGAGGGAGGGGCAGAGAGAGTGGGAGACACAGAATCTTAAGCAGGTTCCAGGCTCTGAGCTGTCAGCACAGACCCTGACATGGGGCTAGAACTCACGGAGTGCGAGACCATCACCTGAGCCAAAGTTGGACGCTTAACCGACTGAGCCACCCAGGTGCCCCAGGCTCCCCACGAAAGATTTAAAGGATTCAAGTGTGTTGGTTCCTACCATTTCCCCATTCAACTCTCCTATATGTCCCTGAAAGAAATCAGCAATAGATAAGTTAAATAAAGAAGTCATAACCCTACTCATGTTTGCTAGGACAGAAGTGGTATTTTTGTTGATAATAATGTAATACATGTTATGAGATGCTTAACTGGCAGTTGTTGTCTTTTCAGTTCCCTGAGTTAGAAGGGTCAAATGGAGTTCATGTTCACTATTTTACCCTATGGCTTTCCATGTTTCAGTTACTGTATATACCACAGGTAACTAAATTATCTAAACTTAGTAGTCTCTGCTATATTGATGGCATTTTGCTAATGGGACCTGGCATACATTCTTAATCCACTTTCAATGAGCTCTAATATCCAAATGTGAAACAAAAAGAACTCTTGAAAAATTCAAACATCTACTATTCCCATGAAACATTGAGGTCCAATGATTTGGGAATTTCCAAGACATCTCTCCTAAAGTAATGATCAAGCTATTGCATTTTCCATTCTTCTCATACTCCCCCTTTGTTCTCCAGAATAAAGTAGAGATACAGTAGTATCCAATAGCACATCCATTTTGAATTTTAAGACAATATATGCCACACTTTCAAAACATGTTTTATTTATTAGATGATATAGAAGTTTGTCAGTGTAGAGGAAGGTCTAGAACTATAGAGGACTCTGAAAACATGTCACTCAGCATGTTTGCTGGTGATGTAGACATCCGTGGTGAGAATGGATGCTATGTGAAGTCTCTGGAAAGATTCATAGAGATTATTTTAAGATTAGACTTTCACTGTTCTGAAGCAAACTGTGCATTCTGTGGCAGAGAACAATCCTTTGTCTAAAAGTCAGCCTCTAGCATGCTATTGGAAACTAATTGGCAATGAACACCTGACCATAAGACATCAAAAGATTATGCAGTTGCAGCTGCCCGTTATGAATTGAGTGTTTTCAGATATATGAAATAATAAATGTTGAAAGGGTACTGTAGCAATAAAACATCACAAAATTGAAATGATACATTTAGAGTCAGACTCAACCCAGTAAACATCATATGGTGGAAATGGCACATTCAGGAGAAGGCCTAAAAATGTTCAGAAGGCAAAATTTACAAGAACAGGTATCTCTTTAGACTCCTTCATGTCACATACTTTTCTTTTACATCTTTTCTTCAATATATAACTAGTCCCCTATAAATATTCCTTATGCTTTTCTTATGGAGGAAGACATAATCTTCCCTGGTTCACAAATGTAGCAACATATAGTATGTCTGTGCAAGCTGACATGAACTATTGATACTGTAAAGACCCACTCAGAGGTGCTTCTACAAGTAATAATGATGAAGGCATACCCTTCTATGGAGAGATGTGAGAGGAGTTGACCTAATTATCAACTTTATACATGAGGGCAGTTGACTTCAAATGTATCTCTACACTTCTAGTCAATAGCTAAAGATTTAACTCATTGAACAGGGGCTAGAAACAATTGAGAAAGTCAAAAACAAACCAACCTGGAAAAGAAGCATGGGAATTTGTAGAAGTGAGTAGAAAGCATATGAATTTTTTTTTCTCATTTTATTACCCATCAAAGAACATCAACAAATTGTAAAGAAGGCATTCAATGAAGAATGGACAGAAACGATCATTTTCTCAATGTCAGCTGACCTCTCTCTTCTAACACTCCAGTGTTTAGTTAAAAGATTGCAAAATGAAATGACAGTACCATCAAGGAGAGAGGACATTAATGAGCAGTAAGAACTCCCTCTTATCAGGCTATTGTGATTATTAGATGTCTAATCTTCCAGGAGCAGAGACTAGCACTAAACAGTAGATATTATGCAATCCCTCAATGAGACCAGCTAGCACCTGGGTGCCAAGTAGAAGGATGCAATAAATTTTTTACCTAGAAGCCTAGCAATTTGCCTTGACAGGAATTTACACCTACACTAGATCGAGACGAGTTTTGCCTGCTAGCATTGCCTCCACCAACACCACAGTGTGAGTACTTACAATATGTCTGACTCATCAGCAAGAGACCTTGCTAAATATCACATCAGATGCAGAAGCCACATTTAAATATGGAATGATGGTGTAGTCTATTAAAGACTTAGCTAAATCTGCAGCTTTGGGAAACACCCTGTGAGGTTAGGGAGCTTTTATTCAGGATGAAATATATGCCTTATACCTATAGTCAATATGTGATTCTACACTCTCCCTTCCCTCCAATCTAGAGGACTTAGAACTAGACCATGGAATGAAAGTAGTAGTAACTCCTCTCATGTCCTTTTCACACCGTTTCATTACCTACTTGTGGAATACCTGTTCCTTGTCACTGCTAATATAGGCTCTGCCAAGCCTGAGGCCCTGGTTCCCTTGGGCAGAACACCATCTATTTAATACAGTCTCTTCCTGTTAATGGGTTAAAGGTAAAAGAAGATTGATCACACGGCTGTAGTTACTAATCCTGGTATCCTTGGAAAGCTGGAAGTATGTCATGAACTCCAGAGGTTCTCCACAGTGTCCCTTGATGCTTTGTGCCTGGCAATAACTGTGAGTAGAGCATGCAGTAACCTTAGCCCCCCAAAGGCAAGACCACAAAGGCCTTCTACTTTCTGGGGAGGAAAGTCCTCTGCACTATAGCAGTTAGGTATCTCAGTCCGTTGTAAGTACAGACCAGGAGTTGAAGGAATTAGAGATGTAAAAGGGAGTTGTTAAATATTAATTATGACAGACTTTATTTTTTTCTGTCAAAGAAATACCTGCACGCTGCAAATAATATCATACATTTTCTGTGGGTGGAATAATCCATCTCAGTTTCCCTGCTTACATGGTATGATGGAAACTCAGCGTGCACTACAGTGCCTTCATCTATCATGGCAAACGTGGAAAATTAATTTAATTGAAATTTTGAATTCTATTCAATTTTGCTAATGTTGTATGTAACACCAGAAAACATAGATTATAATTGCTGTTTAATTTTAACATAGCATATTTGGAGGAATAAACTTTGGTATATGTTAAAAATTATCAGTAAGTTCTTGTACTAAAATATGCTTTGGGTTAATTTACCTTATTTCTCAATTGATAAATTATTCACTTGATTTATTTTTTTCCTCTAGCATTTGCATTTTACACCAAATTGCATTTTTTAGTGTTTTTGTGATCAACAAGGCACTTTATGCTACAATTTTCATAATTTAAATACATAGTCTCTATACTTTATATATATAATTTTAAATTTCTTATTTAATCATATACTAAAACTAAAAACTACCATTATCTTTTCAATCCTATTGAATTATTAAAACATAGTTTAATATTTCTACAGGTATATTGTCATTTTACTTTGGATTTTACTAGAACAAGTTGCTTCTAAAAAGCTTGTCTAGGAAACACTAGTGGATGTACAATGAGCTCTCTGATTTTCCAGTTCACTGACTTAATCTTTACTCCCTCTCTCTGTGGTTAAAAACATTAAAATCTTACTTTAGAAATACAGATACAGTGCCATAAATTATTATAAAAATGATTCACTGCAGTTTTGTGGGTAAATTCTAATTGCATACTGGCAAATGCTTGAAAATTCTTTGGATGTACATTGTTCTTTTGCTTCTCAAAGAGCACATGATTATCTTGTGAAAGAATTCTGTAGGAGATTTTTTTAAGTACAATGGTTCTAGTCAAAATTAAGCATATCCATTACCTTAGACAAGTCATCAAACATGCTATAAAAGAGTATGCATTATGCACTGTCAGAAATATGTTGGAAAATCAAGGCAGTAATGTCTAAAAACATTTTTATTATTATGTAAGAATGTGTTTGGAAAAATAAATAGCCCAGCTCTACAAAATTCAGCAAATTCATCTGTCTTTTTCATAGTATAAATAGGGAAACATTTTGTTCTGGGGAGAGTACAGGGGTTGGAGTGAGAAGATCATCAGTTCACTCATATGGCACTAGGGGATAAATGTCTTTAAATGTCTGAACTTTAATTTCTTACTTGGCTGCAAAATGTGGATACCAAATCCACATATGAAAGAACACTAGATGGAAAACTGTATGAAAGATGCTATATAAACAATGAATTCCCTCAGTATTCCTGTGGGCCTTGAATCTTATATAAAATAAAGGATACACGTCATAAATAATATTAGGCATGCACATCAGTATTAGAATGAAGAGAAATCACAGTAAATTATAAAGCTAATAAAATTGGAATTTCCCACGAATATCTCAAAATCCAGAAAAAATACCATTATGCTCTATTATTTACTCCCTGACACCTCTATAATATTACTCCCTATATATTATTTGGGTGAATAATCCTTGATCACCTCTTCTGATGAAAATAACTTGAAATATTTTCTATAAAGATAATGTAAAGAAAATTCAGTCTTTTGAAAGATCTTTTATTCTTTATATCTACAGAGTTCCATCACTACCTGATATACACGATGTTCAAAAAGTGAACACATTATCTGCCGGAAGTCATCATAATGCCACTAGACTGAGATCAGGAGGATAGGTACATAAAGGTAGAGCAGAATGAACGAAAGATATTGTTAGAAAGAAATGAAGTTGGAAACATCAGTTTGGGGTTATGTCTTTTGTGCATTATTACATTCATGGTTTTTAGCAAGATTCCTGACTAATGAAAGGTCAGTTGATAGTTGAATAAATTAAATGATAGCTGTATAATGATAAAGTTCATGATTAAATATATCTGTAACTACGCCATCCTGAATCATGAAAGCAGTTTTTAAACTGAGGGTTCTAGCAATAAATAAACTGTGAGTAAAATGATCTGTAACAATTTAACCTATCTCATGAAAATGATGCTACAAGTACTTCCTATTCCCTTTCACCATATCTGCATTCTCATGATACCTGCATCCATATTTATGCTACACACTAAGTGTGATGGGGTGGGGGGGACAGAGTAATAAGACAAACCATCTTAATTTTACAAATCCTAGAAAGGCATTATAAAAAGCAAAGTGGCCACATTGCTAGAGCCCTTTTAAGGCGCCTATTCATTGAGGAATTGTGAATCTTTAACTTCATTTACTGCCTGGTAAATTCATCCCTGCCCTCAAAGATTTCACAACCACCACGAAGAGCCAAACACATTAAAATATTTTCTGTGAAGCTTGGGTTAGGACTCCAGAAGAACAACACATAATCTAGCTATTCTTGTTTTGGGTGAAGAGTGATTGGTGTTAGGCTGTTATATCAGGGAACATTGACTAAAGGCATGAAGGCTGTGGTCCCTTAAAGGATTGGAATAATTAGATCACTGATAACTAGAGCTAAAAACACCTCCCTCCTCCACCCACATGCACATATGCCTGAGAATGAGAAACATAAAGATGCTGGTGTAAGTGGAAAGACACTGGTGCAAAATATAGTGTCTGCTTAGAAACGCAGGCGATTTGGTATTTTATAAGCAAAATATAAAAGTTAGGGAGTGGGCAGGACCATCCTAAAGATTTTGTATATGTCATTGTTGAGGTGTTAAGATGGATTATGGTGTAATCACATTTACAATTTTGATATACTATTACAGTAGCACGAAGGAAGAGGAGCATAAATCTCAAAGAAAAGGACTAGTTAGGAAAGTAATAAAGGGTACAAGAGCATACAAGAAGCTGGAGATTTAAACATTGTAATTTAATCCTCATAATACTCTCTTAAAAAATGGGTCCTCCATTTTACATTTAGATTCAGAGAGATTTCATTGTTTTATTTGGTTCAGTTACCCCAGGCATATATACATAATTGCCAATTCAACTATCTTTTTCCAGGGAGTTACAATAACACTTCTCCAGCAATGAATACAAATCCTCAACCAGGGCCGATTCCAGATTTTCTGCCTAGGTAGATACTAACTTCCTATAGCCTAGAATTGCTAAGCTGCTTTGAGAACACACTGCCTTATGTGCCTCTGGTAACTCAAATCACAGGTTGCAAATGGTGCACTACAAATTGTTCCAGATCACCTATCCCAAGAAATGGTAGT
Organism: Proteles cristata cristata; assembly: GCA_017311185.1. Lineage (NCBI taxonomy): Eukaryota > Metazoa > Chordata > Mammalia > Carnivora > Hyaenidae > Proteles > Proteles cristata. The sequence goes on from JAESUZ010001400.1 coordinate 1,354,235, forward strand.
ACCTGGGTTCTTAGTAAGCATTTACTGTATTTTGAATAAATAATAAAGGCTTATTGGGCCTTTCCTTCTTAGCTTCTTCCCTTTTAAATAATTCTTTGCAAGGATACTTTTGTCCTAAACATGCAAGTGTTCTTAACTCCGTGCAAGTAGAGAACACTAAATCACAACTTTAGGACAAGGAGAAAAAAATAAACTTAACTTTCAAGCTTTCCAGAGTAAGATGTTCTGCTCTTCCTCTTCTCCCATGAAACCATTTCTGTCTTCATCACAAACTCTTCCAATCACTATTTTGATCACACCACAAACATGATTCATATTTACAGCTGCTCATGCCCTCCTTGTCTGACTCTCCAATGAAAGTTTAGGAACTATGTCAGAAGTAATTGTTTAAAGACCATGTAGCAGTTTAGCTTTCCTTTTGAGTAGAGAACAATCATTCTATATATTTATCCATCTTTAGCAAATATAAGACAAAAACTCAGAAGGGCATAATAATACCTATGTTAATTTAAATATGTTTCTCCAAATGCTGATGACCCATGAAAAAAGTTTACAAATAAAATTTTAATTATACATACTATATTGTGGCTGTTGTTTATTTCTATACTGTGATCTATTAGTTTTAGGCTTTGATTAGTCTTGGAGACTTTACTTCTTCAACTGTTATATAATTCATTTCAAATCATATTCAAGGAGAGTGATGATGAAATCTATGCCAGGAGTCAGTAAAGATTTAGAATCTCTGTGAAGATTAGAAATTAGAAATAGAACATGTAGATTCTGCGTGGGACATTCACTTTATCTAATTACACTTCTCTTGGAATATGGTCCAATTTTACTTTTCACTTTTTTTCTACTCCAGAGAAATCAATTCATGATTTCTTTTTCTAGCAATTCTATGAATAAAGATAAGCTAAAAGCTTATTTTTCCTTTCATACATTAAAAGATAAATATATATATATATATATTTTTTTTTTCAATTTAATTGTTTCACATTTTGAATTTATAGAACAAAAAAACTACGCAGTCTTATATATAATTGAAAGAGCTACTAATGAAACAAAGGACCATTAATTTATAAAAAGCAGAGGAAAGGGAAAAACTAAAAGTATGAAGAGGTAGGAAATTCTAGAGCATATTGACCTACATGGAATACTTTTAGGTACTTGGATATGTTTCTATATAAATTTCCACATTCTTTTATTCCCCATGCTTTCTTTGACAAACTTTCTCTTCAATTAAAAGAGCTTTTAAAAAAATTCTGAACATATTTCATAATTATGTATTCAAGTTATGAAAGGTTATGCATGTTTTTTATAATTGGTCATCATTAATTTGCTTTTGATGGATCCTTATACCATGAATCTATCCCATGAAAAAGTCATTTATATGTTTTTTTTATCAGCATTTGGCAAACTTTTGTGTCAAGAGTGATATAATAAATAATATAGGATTCATGGACCATATATGTTCTATTGCAACTATTTAACTGTCTCTTGTTGCATTAAAGCATCTGTAGACAATAAGTAAACAAATCGATTTTGTGTTTCAGTAAAATTTAATTTACATAAGTTGATTGCAAGCCAGATTTTACTTGTGAGCCGTATATTGTCCAACCTTGCCTTAAACTACTTCATTATATATACAGTGAAAATGTACAAAACAAACAAAATATCACTAAAATTTATAAAGGATAGATATCATTTGCTTGAGTCAAAGTACATTTGAGTTGGATTGAGAAACTCTACACTCACACTTTGTTCTTATTAGAAAAGCATAAGTAGCACAAAAATAGTATAAAGCGTATAAGAACCTGAAATTGTTTTTATCAACCTTGTGAATTTGAAATCTTCTGTTAACTACTGTATAGCAAAACATCTTTAATTCTGGAAGCCATAAGACTATGAATTTCCTTTGAGGACATGTTTGACTTATCCTTAATATTATAGTTAGCATTCTTATCTAACTATAATCTAAATATAAAATCTAAATATAAAAATTCTTATTTTTAAATTTATTAAATAATATAAAATTGGAATTCTAATTTTTGAGCAGACACAAAATATGTAAGAAAAATTAAGGTTTTTATAAGTTTGGTGTTTTAATAAATTGTGCTTGTAACACAGTGACTGCATTACAATAATTATTTAAATATATGTGTAACCTAAAAATAGTTCACATGTTTTTATTGCTGCCTTAATTACTGTTCATTTTGTGGCTTACATCAACATTCATATTTTATCTCAATATTCTGTAGGTCAGAAGTGTAATTAAATGGGTGCCTGACTCTTGATTCTGGCTTAGGTCATGATCTCACTGGTTCCTGGGATTGAGCCCCACACTGGATTCTGTGCTGACATCACAGAGCCTGCATGTGATTCTCTCTCTCCTTCTCTCTGCCCCTCCTGCATGCTTGCTCTTCTCTTCCCCTCTCTTGCAAGATAAAGAAATACATATTAAAAACAGTGTAATTACAGCATAGCTCGAATGGTTCCTTTGCTTAAACTTTCACAAGGTCAGAATCATGGTAATGGCAGACCTGTGTTCCTTTCTGGAGTCTCTGGGGATGAATCTGCTGCCAATCTCATTAAGTTAACTGGATAGATTTAACTCCTTGAGATGTAGGACTGAGGCCTTCATTTATGTCAGCAAAGCCTCCCTTCGCTCTTAGAGGCTGCCCAAGTCCTCCTTTCCATGTGGTTCTCTCCAGCAACAGGAGGGAGGGGTCCTACACATACTTTGAATATCTTCCTGCTACATCTATTTAACTCTAGCTGAAAAAACCCTTTGGTTTTAAGAACTGTGATTAGACTTGGCCCATTGATATAAACCAGGATAATCTCCCTGTTTTAAGGTCCTTCAGTTTTATCTGCAAACCCCATTTTATCAAGTAACATAACATATTGACTGTATCTGGGGATCAGGGTGTGGGCATCTTTGGTGAATCATTCTGCCTTCCAAAGTTAGTGATAGGATGAACACTGTATCTACTAACAAGTTCATGAAAAACATCATTTCTCTTTAAATTCAAGTGTCATTTACCTCGTTCCTTATCCTTAGCTTCAGAAGTAACCATTATTCTGAATTTTGTGTTTAGCGTTTTATCAAGAATGGAATTTGTGTTTAATAGGTGGTGCACATTTTCAGCTGGAGTAGATGATAGGAAATGGGTGATGTTTCCTAAAGTGATTGTATAAGTTTACACAACTACAACAAAACACTATGTGTGCATTTTCACTATGCTGCATACTCACAAAAAAATCAACATTTCACTAAACATTTTATTATATATATACACACATATGTATGTGTGTATATATATACATATGTGTGTATATATATATTTTTTAAGATTTTATTTTTTAGGTAATCTCTTCCCTCAACATGGCGCTCAAATTTACAACCCTGAGATTAAGAGCCACATGCTCTACTGACTGAGCCAGCCAGACACCCTGCACTAAAACTTTTAACAGTCTGGATGAGACATATGATTTATCTAAATATCACGGAGATTATGAGCCCCTTTATATTTTATTACTGAGTATTCATATTTTTCCTTCAGATAAACACCAATTTTTCTAAAAGTTTGCTGGCTTTTTATTTTTATCTAAAAATACTTTAGTATTCTAATCACATATATTCTCAGTGTTCTTTCTCAGTCTATGATATGCTTTAAGTTTCTTTAATGTCCATGCAGGACAAAGTGATGGGAAAGGTAGGAGTGACTGGAATGTAGTGGAAGGGATGCACAGAAGGACATTCTCGAAAGTGTTTTTTGTATAGACCTGATTTTAAAATCATACTAGTATTTCACATAGTCATAAAGGAAAAGGATGAGGGAAAACAAAAAATGTATTTGAAAAAAGTTATTTCACTTCACATTCAAAAAGTATATGTTTTATATGTTTCTCTGTTAACTTTATAGTTTTGTTTCAAAACAGTACTTAAAATACTAGTCTTTTTAGATTCCATCTTTTTCTGTATTAGGATGTATCCAGTTGTATGTTTCTCTATAAAAGGAGTCAGTTGTCTAACTTCATCTAAGAAAAAAATGCTTCTTGCCCTGTTGATTTGTTTTGCCTGCGGCTCACCTTGAGCTCTCTATTCTTTCTACATTTCTCTGTTGGTCTGTTGTTGTGACAATAACATCCCATTTTATTACTTTGGCTTTGAAGTACAGGCAAGCCTTTGGTTCTGATTTTCATGGTTCTGATCTGCATGAATATTGGGCATCGTGTAAATTAAATAACACCAGTCCTCCATTTACACAATTCAAAATTTGGTTACCTGGGTAAATTACTTGTGAGAGTTGCATGATGTACAGACGTCACTGTTAGCTTTTCATTTCACTTAACACTATGTACATAAAAATTGCACATCATGATCAGAGACCCGTTATCTCGCTTCTTCCAAATCTGTTGGTGGTTTGTCCCTGTAACCTGTTTTCAGGTCAAACAGCACAGCATGCAACTAATTGTGTTGTCTCTTAGTGTCTCACTGGTATATGATATTTTATAAAAAATGGAAATGAAAAGAAGAAATTATTCCACAGAAATGGAAGTGCAGCTGAGAAATGACAAGTTATAATACTGAAAATGAACAAAATGTCAATGGGATTATAGAAGAAATAACTGCCCCTGAGAACATAGACATTGATGCTACTGGAGAGATGGTACTCGTGCACCAGACAGATTTAGTAAACATGAACTTATCGGCATAAATAAGAAAAGCATTTTTGATGAACAGAATGAAGATATTCCAGCCAAAATGTTCACATGAAAGAAATTCACAGAAGCATTTCAAGGCTTTGGAAGTGTAAAGGATAAAATATTGGAAGCTGATCCAAACTTAAAAAGAAGTATAACAATCTAGCATAGAAATGCTTAGAAAAATGTTCACTCCGTATCATGAGTTATATGACTGAAGGGGAAACCAAACGACTTTCAAGCTATTTTTGATATTCTTTTTAAGAAATACATAGACCATTTTACTTTCAGTGTATCTAATGCTTTATATTACAGTGCAATAAATACTAATTTTATTTTTTTCCTGTGGTTTTATATATATAAAACCAACACTAGAATTTAATATTTTGAAGGAAAAGTGTTTTGGAACAATAGTAACATTTCCCATTGATTATTTAGACTTTTTTCATGATTAGGGCCTGTATGATTGTGGGAGTGGGGTGTCTCACCCCACTGTGAAAGTAAGGAGTACCTGCATATTCTAGTATTTGGTAGGACAAGTTTCTCATTTTTTTAAAAAATAAGAATGACCAGTTTTTATAATCTTTTATTTTTCTGTGTGAATTTTAATTAAAATTTTCAACTTTTTGAAAACCCTGTTGGATTTGAATTAGGATTGTATTAACTCTGTACTTAACTTAGGGAAAGTAGACATCTTTATGATATTAATTAATATCATCAAAAGTTTTAATATGTATCCACTATCAGAGAATGTTCTGTATCTTTTACCATGAATCATTGAATCTAAGATGATAATGATTGGAAGATACCCTATTATTTTATAGGCAATTAAAAAAAAACTGTTAATTGTGACAGAGGGTCTTCATACCTCATTGTTTATAAGACTTTCCAAATTTGATGGTGTTACAAAATGGGAAAATTTAGAACATATAGAATAATTTTTAGAGTTTTAAAACTTTGTCCTTAGAGACATATAAATTCTTAATTACATGAATTTTGTGATATTTATAATATGAACTCTTGTGAATGGTATCTTATATTTAGTAAGTTTTATAGTTATTGTTAGCTTTGAGAAATACTTTTATATTTTGGGTATGATTTTAAATTTGGCAAATATGTGAAAATCTCTAATTTATTTTTTAAACTTTTAAAAAATACTTATTTTGAGATGGGGGGTGGGGAGAGTTAGAGAGTAAGAGAGAGAAGCCCAAGCATACTGTGTGCTGTCAGCACAGAGCCCACACAGGGCTCAATCTCGTGACCATGAGATTGTAACCTGAGCCGAAATTAAGAGTCAGATGCCTAACCGACTGAGTCACCCAGGTGCCCCTGAAAGTCCCTTGTTTTAATAGTTTCTATTTTGATTATATTGAGATTCTGTATATAGATTATGTAATCCCTAAATAACAACACTTTTTTTTTTATTCTTATCCAATTCTTATTTATTCGTTATTCTGTGATAGAAGTGAATGATCCGTGCAAAGGCATAATGATAGCATTAGGCTACATTTAAAAGCATCCTACTAAGAGAAGAGAGCTATCCAGATTACTAGTTGATCCTAAAATTTTGTGTTTATAACAAATAAGATCCAGTAAGACTAGAAAGCTACAAAATAACTTCTTTATGGTTTTTACGAAGTTTTTAATTTTTGTGTAGAATATCCACAGTATAACCTAATTTATCAGAGAAGAATTGAAATGTTATGTCTTGCATTAAGTAATCTGGAAATTTTGATCTTAGTTATAATTGTGATTTGTGTGTTTCTTTTATTGTTCTATATATTATCTTGTATTTAGTGCTTTTTGATGCTTTAAATTAAATATTGAAAAGCTGTCAAGTTTTGTTAAATTTAATTATATATTTAAATAGAATTTAGTCTCAATTACAGAGGACTTTGACTATGCAGTTCACCGAATATACTAGATTATTCTCTAGAAAAAAAATAGAAGAATAAATGAAAAGTGTATTACCATTATTGTTATATAATAACAAGGTCAGTAGTACCTTAGGATGATTTAGAATTTCATTATAGAGAATATAATAATAACAACAAAAATACAGATGAAATGAAAGCCAATACATTAACATAAAATATTAAAAATAATAATACACTATGGAAGAGTAGCCAAAAGTATAAAGGAAAAAATAGAAATAATTTATAAAATGCAAGAACGTTTTAATAAAATAATATACATTTAAACAACATACAATTTCCCCTTATACAAATATTTATATTGCTGGAGAATGTGGGTAAAATTCTTCTAAATATCCACATTTTTAAAGAGGTTAAGTATATTAATATATATCCACTTAGTAATGAAACCGTCAAGAATTATGATTACTTGAAAATCAATAACAGAAAATATTGGTGAAAATACAGAACACCAAGATATGTATACTCGATATTCTGAGCTATATAAAAATATACATTAAATTTTAATCAGATAATTATGTTAATTAGCATTTTTGCTCTTAGGAAAATATATCCATATAGAAAATAAATCCATTTATTTTCAGTTTGCATTTAATTTTATTATATTTAATATATATTCTTTTACCATAAAAAAATCATTAAAGAGAAATACAAAGATTTTTTTGGCCTCCCAATTTGCCTTTTACAATGCTGTTTAATTTATTAGGCTATGCCTTTACATCCTGGATGTTTTTCAGTCTTCATTATTGCCTATTTTTCTTATTAATTCAGTTATCTCAGTTCTTTTTTTTCTTTATTTTTATTATTGTTATTTTAGTTCTTAGGTTTTTGCCAGAGGCCAGCTCCGGCTGGGTCCAGGGGTCCCTGAAGAATGGACAGCGTCGGTGAGGGAGGAATGAGAGAGTCCCAAGAATCTTTCTGGTCACCAGGCAGGCATCTCTGCTCTGTCTGGAGTCAACTTTATTTTATAATTAAGTGTTTGGGGGACAGCACAGAAGTGGCATTTGCCTTAGACAATGATTTCTGATGACAGACTTCTTTGGTATGTAAGAATTTCCCAGAAAATAGATTTGTAGGAGACTCCTGTATAACCTTTATTAATACTGATTGAGATAGGGGATTTAGATGCTTCTCCTATAGGGAAGGAAGGTACCTTTATCATATCAGATGATGTTTTTAGCATAAAAAGGGTGAAGTTACTTTTTTGTGAACAGGGGTCAATAGCTTGTTTAAGGAGTATTAAGAAAAACAGATCTTTCAGGAAACACCTCTGCTCCCATAATCAAAAAAGAAGTTCCTCAATAGGTCCCTTCACAGGGAGCAATCAGCACATTCAGGGCCAGAAAAGTCACTTACAAATGCCTTTGGGAGGCCGGTGCTCTAAGCAGAAACAATTGGGTGGGGGTGGATATCTGTCCTTAACTCTAAATTAAGCTCTTTGTCTCAGGGCCAGGCTCAATTATAACTCTTGTGTCCTTAGCCCCCTTTATTATGTAAGTCTTGGATCTGCAAGGCCCATAGGAAGAGCCTTTTGACAATCATCCACAGTGCTTTCATCTGAAGACTCTTTTGAAAAGGCAGGAATATGCTTTTCCTTATGAGGAATCTGTGTGGAGAATATTGGTCTGATCTGGAATATTGTGAAGCCTGGTCAATACCCGCAGCCTCATTTCCAACATGGGCCAGTAGTAGCAGAAGGAGATACCAGTTTTCGTTTCTCATGGCAGAAGCTGTGCAAACACTGCCATTTCCTTGCCATGACTGTCATCCAGTGAGGCCAGTACGGCTCTCAGCATGTTTTAAGTGTACTGCTAATAATACATGTTTGAAAACCAGAAAAACACAGCCTCACTTTTTTTTAACCACCTAGACATTCTAAAATGACATCCAAGATTAGTTAAAAAAATTCACTGAATTTTCATTAAACTATATATTTTTGAGATATATACAAACTATCTGAATAATTTAGTGATATATTTTCCACAATGCTAAATAACATGTTTCAATTAAAAGAACCCAAGCACATTAATATTTAGCATAATCCCAACTGCTCTCACAAAAAATGTTGACCTGTTACATCTTAGTTTCATCTATGCAATATAAATGAAAAAAAAATGGTTATGATTTAAAATATGTCTAACTTATTAAGCCAATGATTTATCTAAGATTTTTTTTGTAAAGTTTGCTTTGGTCATATTTTTATAATGTGATATGAGAGTGCCAGCAATTAGGGTAACTATAAACTGAAAGGAAGTTATTACTTTACACTGCCATTCTAGTAAAAAAAAAAAAAAAAAGACAAAGTTAAACTTTCACATTTTGAGTGGGCATACAGTTGTTATTTTATTAAAATGATGTTTTTCAACAGCACACTAAATAAAGGCAAAATATTTAAATAAACGAAGCTTTATCCTTACTGATTTTGATTGTTAAATTTACAAACATAAATAAACTGTGACCATTTCAGTCATTTAACACAGACTAAAACGTATTTTGCCAAAACTGTAAACTGGAGGCATTCTAACTGTTCATTTTTCAGACTAGAAATGAGAACTCTGGTCATGATCTAACAGTTTTGCTTTATTGTTCTAACATCTACAATTAAATTGTGCTTACTGTATACTTGATTATTTCTTTCACTTTCGTACCAAAGTATCCACTTTCTCTTCTTGTAATATATTTTGTATTGTAGAAAATATCAAAACTCTATTTATATCTTCTTTATTAGTACAAAGATTCCTTTTTTAAAAAATTTTAGGGGCACCTGAGTGGCTCAGTCAGGTAAATGTCCAACTTTGGCTCAGGTCGTGATCTCTTGGTTTGTGGGTTCAAGCCCAGTGTTGGGCTCTGTGCTGACAGCTCAGAGCCTGGAGCCTGCTTTGAATTCTGTGTCTCCCTGGGTCTCTACCCGTCCCATGCTCATGATCTGTCTCTCTCTATCAATAATAAATAAACGTTAAAAAATTAAAAGAAAAATAAATAAAAATTTAAAAGTAAAACTTTTTAATGCTTATTTTTGAGAGGGAGAGAGAGAGTGTGTGAGTAGGTGGAGGGACAGAGAGAGAGAGAGAGAGGGAGACAAAGAATCCAAAGCAGGCTCCAGATTCTGACCTATTAGTACAGACCCTGACAAGGGTCTCAAACTCCGAGAGAAACTCACAGACTGCAAGTTCATAACCTGAACTGAAGTCAGATGCTTAACCAACTGAGCCACCCAAGTGCCCCCAAAAATACATTTTTTAATCTGGGCAAATGATCTTCTCACACAAATCGGATCGCCATGAGAACATATACAGTGATTTTTTTTTTTTGGCGTAATCAAAATTTGAAACGAGCAAGCAAAGAAATCTCAACTCTTGATAAGAGTGCCTTATTTTTATTTGTATATTTATGCATAATAATAATTTCATAAAATGTTCACCTTAGCTGACATATATAGGCCCAGGTGTTGCTAACTATATTTTGTTGCATAACCTAAATTATAGTAAAATATAATAATATATGAATGTATGAAATTAAAGAAGGAAAACATAAATAATTTCCCAATTTTTTTTCACATTAAACATATATTTCTATTTTACCCTATTGTCTGAACCACAGAATACCATTGAAATCATTTATTGTTAAATGTCTACTAAATATACATTCTCATTTGAACATATTTGCTATATCACTAGTTGGTTTTAGACTAATAAAACAAAGGAATTTATATAAAGCCTTCAGAAAAGGTACTAGTGCTAATTATATAGGCTGTCTTTTTTATTGTATCTTTGGCATTTTTATGAGCATGTAGCTGGATGGAGATTTTGACTATACTCCTATATTTGGTTACAAATTACTTGTTCAAGCACCCAGTTTTTTTCATATAAATCCCCCAAAATGAAAATGTGGAACAGTTACCAAAATGAGATAGAATCCCAGTACCATAACTCATTAGCAGTTGGGTTATACTGCTTAAAATGTGTGAAACTTAGATCCTCTATACTATTAGTTAATAATCAGTGCCTATACTATTGTTAGCAGTTATAGTCAATTCTTAAAGTTTTAATCAAAAGCTAAAAATCATTATCAGCCTTGAGATTTACTAGCTCAATATCTTGAATGCTGTAAGTCATCTTCAAATATCCTGAAAAATTAAATATTTTCAACCCATTGAGTTTTAGCAGAGAAAATATAGCCAATACAATGATTAAAAAATGAATTTTTTTTTTTCTTTAATGTTTTATTTATTTCTAGGAGAGAGACAGTGTGGGCAGGGGAGGGTCAGAGAGACAGGGAGTCACAGACTCTGAAACAGCCTCCAGGCTCTGAGCTGACAGTCAACACAGAGCCCGATGTGGGGCTCTAACCCACAAACCATGAGATCATGACCTAAGTGAAAGTCGGACGCTTAACCGACTAAGCCACCCAGGCACCCCAAAAAAGTGAATATTTTTAAAGCCTAAGTTAGGACATAACATAAATTATCTGTGTATATATTGAATAACTTCCAAAAATGATTTCACATCACTAACTAGCTTAATTTAGGAGGTTTCCATTTGTCTACAGAAGCACTGATTATGCTAATAAAGTCTTTGTCTAAAAACATTAAAAAATAATATGACTATATTAATGATAGTCACTAGGTTTGTGATATTTCTAAATGGTTAAATCATTTACATATCCACAAAAGTTATATGCCCTTGAAAACATGGGTACACTAAGCATTTTTTTTTCATCAATATTTAACTACAGTCTCAAAATCTGGAACTTGATGGATGGCATTATTGTTACCTTTTATTTATTGTCACTTTGAATTACTTATCTTACTTACAATTTGCTATGAACCACTATTTTTAGGAATTAAATAAGTCATTGAAAAAGCTGACTAATAATATCTAAGCCTTTCAATAACATTGTATTTTATCCAATAAATATGTATTTTATCCTATATTTATTTTGTAATTATAACTGTATATCATATATAATTATGTGGTTTGATGAAAGCCTCAATACAATACTAGGAAACACTGTACAATATTATGTATTATATATATTAATGTGGATTAGGAAAGTCTAAGGAAAATAAGCTATATTTGAACGTTTAATTTTTCTCTACAAAATGTTTTAATCATTGTAAAACAAAGTACAATTAACTAAGCTAAGAGACATGCAATGGTCTAGGAGAAGAGGTTTATATTTGTTTTTATTAAGATTTAGACTAAGAGTGACAGAATACATAATTAATAGATGTGTTAACATGATAGAAGATTATTTCTCCTTCACGTACATTAAGTGCAGAAGTAATCAGTCCAGGACTGATTTGGCTGATCTGACCTTTATTTGGGACATAGCCTCTTCTACATTCCTTGTTGCTCTGACTTCCTTACTTGTGGGTCTCATAGCCCAGCCACCATGTCAACATCTCAGCCAGGAGAAAGGAGGATATGACAAAGAAAGGCATACCTCTTGCCTTCAAGGACTATATCACAAGTTCCATCCTACATTTCCCTTTACTGCCCATTGGCATATTTAGTCTCATGGCCAAAACTAGGTGACTGGGAAATGCCATCATTATATCAACAGCTGACAAGAGTTATATTATATTGCATGGCTCTGTAAAAACTATTTTAAATCCATTTTTCCTTCCAAGACATGTTTTCTTGTTCTGTATTTTCCTTTCTAGAAGATATTTACTAATAAGTTCATTCTAATCTATAAAAATGATTTAGTAATAAACACATATTTAATTCTAATATTTGACCATAATTTTGTATTAGGTCACTTTAATGGAATTAGTATTTTAGCCAATAAGAAGTGAAATACTGTAACCCAAGAAAGTAAGCAGTCATCATAAAGTGAGAGTTATTTTAGGGGGATTATACAAATAATTGACAAGCCTGCTCTTCAATAAATCCTAGAACTAACAGAAACATATTTTGCTTTTACTGGAAACAAGTAGGACATCAACATGTGTATGATAATACGGCCAAAAGTATATATTTTCTTTTTTTTTTATTTATTAAAGTAATCCTTACACTCAACATGGGTCTCAAACTCATGACCCCATGATTATGAGTCACATGCTCTTTCAACAGAGCCAGCCAGCTACCCCAGTAATTTTTTTTAAATGACATAATTTGAATAAGCAATATATTAAGAAGTTATTTGGTTATACCTAATGGCCAAATCACTTTAGTTTGAGGTTTTAGTTCCCACAGTGTTGTGGAAGACTTCTCTTTTCCATGTTTTTTTTTTTCCTGACAATAATGTAAACATTCCAATCCTCAGATACATTTTAGTCTACCATATACTTATATATAAGTTAAATCTTAGTATATATATCTTAGTATATATTTTTCCCTTAGCCTAATAGTTGTTCTTCTCTTCTTTTTTTTTTTAAGTTTATTTATTTATTAGTTTGGAGAGAGAGAGAAAGAGGCGGGTGGGGGGGAGAGAGACAGAGAGAGAAAGGACATGTGTACATACTCTAGTAGGAAAGGGACAGAGAGAGAGAGAGAGAGAGAGAGAGAGAGAAAATCACCATCAGACTCTGTGCTGTTAGGGCAGAGCTCAATGCAGAACTCACTCTCGTGAACCATGAGATCATGAACTGAGTCAAAGTCAAGAGTCAATTGCTTAACCAAACACCCAGGCACTCCTTAACTTCTTTTTCATATAACAGTTGACTGTGATTATGACAAAATATTCTCCACGGTGGAAGAGAAGCTCAGAGAGTATATTCTTTTCCTAAACTTATTTCCATTTTCATCATCGATACTTTCTACCTCCTATATATTTTATCCTTTCTTCTGTCCTAGGGAAAGGGAAGACTCATGAAATACTCTGGCAGTGCATGAACTCCTTTATTTAGCTTTTCCAGAGAAGCTCAGGATTAATTACTCAGAATGAATATGCAAGTATTATTAACTTATTCATGTTAGCAGAACTTTATTAAATGTTTACTCTGTGACCGTCAAAGGCTAACAGCCACATACATTGTGAAACCAAAAAGGGATGACACTGTTTATGTATTCCTTTCACTTCCTGTCTACCAAGATTTATGTCCTCCAGCCCCAGAACTACCAAGACTAGAATCTCCAGTAGAGGAGAGCAAAGATGGTAGTTGATTCATTTTTGTGTTTATACTGCCTAGCTCCATGATTAGTAATTTCACATGGAATATATATTTTCTAGAAGAGAAAATATGACCTCAGAAAGGTGAAAGAAAATGTCCAAATTTATTTAGCCAATAGAGGAAAGAGAATCTGGGATTTCCCTGGTATCTACCACAGATATTGATAATGAGTTATGTGGCAAGTTTATATTTAAAATTCTCCCATTGTAAGCAATGACGTATCCAAAATTATATAGTAAATCATAAAAATGTGTATATATTTTTAATTTTTTAAAAAAATATTGTGTTTATTTTTGAGACAGAGAGAAACAGAGCATGAGTGGGGGAGGGGCAGAGAGAGAGAGAGAGAGAGAGAGACAGAATCTGAAATAGGCTCCAGGGTCTGAGGAGTCAGCACAGAACCCAATGTGGGGCTCAAACTCATGAACCACAAGATCATGACCTGAGTTGAAGTCAGATGCTTAACTGACTGAGCCACCCAAGTGCCCCAAAATGTCTGTATATATTTTAGACAACAAAAGCCGTAATGACTGAAGAATAATTAAAATAGCTTTGTTTTCTTTTTTCTGAAAATGTGGACAGCTCACAAGGGTGCTGTCACACTCTGTTTTTGGAGAAGGCACACTAATATGAGGACACTAATGATACATTCTGATATCTCTGCTAACACTGATAGAGCAAGAATTATAAGTGCTTTGAGAGTAAGTATTAAGTAGCTTTCAAAACAACATTATTTAATCCAAGGAACAGGAGCCAGCTGGAGTTTCACTGGTTTCCCGGGATATCATATATTTGGATTTTTGAGCAACATTTACCTAATTAACAATACTGAGCCTGGAGTAGGGAGTGTACCTTAAATATAAGGATGAACAATGATTCTTCAATTGTTATGAATAGATAACAATGGTTAAATGACATCAAAGCACCATGGCTGAAGAGAGGAGACTGCTTCCCAGAGTGAACAGATTTTGGAGAAAGAAGAATGTAGTTCCTTCCCTATCCCCATCCCCCGCCTGTTAAACATAATAATTCAGTAGTGTATTAAGAAAGGCCAGGGTTTGGAGGTGACTTAGAGGTTGCCTATTTAATAAGATTATGTTGCCCTAATTATCCTAACTTTAATTGATCTGGTCTGTAACATACAATTTTGATTGCCTGTCCTATGAATATGTTGCTTAATTTTTATTTGAATGCCCATAAATTCCCTTTTGCCAGATAGAGCATAGGATGTGTAACGTATATTGGCAAAATGAGACTTCTAAGGAAGATTCTGTTCCCCAGTTAAAAAGTTAGATGAATAAAAAAAATAAATATTTGATATTGCTAAAAATCAAGCAGTGATATTCAAATATATGGCCACAATATTCTAAATCATGAACAGGATCATCAGTTATATAATGAATGAGAAAGAATGCAAAATGAGAGGGCTTCTACCCATGAATTCTTCCATATCAAATGAATTAGTGCTCAGAATCTAGACCTAAGTTTCGTTAGTCTCTTATAGATTGTTTATGTTTTTAAGCTGCAAGCATTTGGATATTCTGTTTTAACAACTGAATGCATCCTAACTGAATAAAATAATTCTGTAGTAAAATTATTAGTGACTTATGTAACAAAAACCTTTGAATAAGATTGAAAATGAGTTTGCTTATATGACAATATTTCCAAAGACCAGTAAACTTAAAAATAAATTCAGACTCACTCATAATTTAGCATTTAAAATATGAACAAGTATAATTTTATTAATGACAAAAACAAAGCCGAGATAGGCCAATCCTGAGAAATCTCCTTTCATCCTAAATAAGCCAATATTTGATAAACACACACATACCTATATAAATTATGTCTTTGAAGTGTGTTTCCACTAATATTTTATTGCAATTAAAAATATAATACAAATGGCAAACCATGAGAGACTCTTGAATGCTGACAAAAACTGAGGACTGGTGGATGTGGGGGGGAGGAGGGTGGGCATGGAGGAGGGCACTTGTGGGGATGAGCACTGGGTGTTATGTGGAAACTAATTTGACAATAAACTATTTGTAAAAAATAAATAAATAAATAAATAAATAAATAAATAAAAAAAAATATAATACAAATATTTAACAAATAACAGAGGCTTGTGGGCTTCTGACTTTAGCTAAAGAACGTTACCAGATGTTGTTTACATTAATGGCTTTAAGTGATAAGGGAATAAGATTAGAGTAGTTTTCTCTTTGTCATGTCATCAACAATAAGCATGACATTTATCAAATTGTATATATGTATATGTGTATACACACACACACATTTTTTCCTATGTAGTCTCACTTTATCATAAGCAAGATCAGCAGAATAGGAAATCAAGACAGCACATTCACTCACTAATTTTCACTGTGGTTAATCGTTGAAACCATTAATGAGACCCCTTGTGCTTTTCGGGCTATCTCTAACTTGAACTTGTTCAGCAAATTTTATCTGCATTAGTAGCCATGGCAACTTCAGGATAAATATTGAGTGTTGGCCTTCCAACTGTTAAAAACCTCTAAGTTCCCTGTAAGTCCATAGTGTGTCTCCACAGAGACACAAGCATGCAAAACAATAGAAACTTTTCATCTGATTCTAAGGAAAGAAGTTTATTATAAAATTAAATAGAAGACAAAGTGCAAATATTAAGAAAAGTTTTTTTCCTCTGAGGTGGTAGAACAAATGGCACATTTCATAGCAATTATAGAAAGCTTTTATGTAAACGGATCATTATCACAGTTACATGCTTAGCTGCTTGAGGGACTATTGAACAAAGGATGGGAAAACAGAATAGCTCAAGACCAGTACAATCTCAAAAATGTTACTGCCCTGATAGGTGCATATTTATGATATATGATTTTGTGAAATGTCTTTTTAATTGAAACCAAAAGACAGTATGTACAAACCTTTCAAAACTATATACTTGTTACTGGAAGCTTATTAACCACTCCTCTAATCATGCTGATATTCAGCAGACTACCTTGTGTTGACTCAGAGTTCCACATCTATGAAAACCAATTGTATGTTATCCTACTTGAGGCAGACTGCTGTCCCCACTTTAAATTTTTTTGTTTATTTTTATTTTTGAGAGAGAGAGAGCAAGAGAGAGCAAAAGAGAGAACATGAGCGGGGGAGGGGCAGAGAGAGAGAGAGGCAGAATCTGAAGCAGGCTTCAGGCTCTGAGCTGCCAACACAGAGCCTGATGTAGGGCTCAAACTCACAGACTCCGAGATCATGATCTAGGCTGAAGTCGGATGCTTAACCGATTGAGTCACCCCGGAACCCAGGTCCCCGTCTTGCTTCTACTAATAGAGCCCTGTGATGTTTAGAACTACTCAAATGTATATCATTAAAAATTATCAAATGTAAGCCCTATGGAATATTGCCTTTTTCAGAGATGACCAGAAAAGTACCTCCTATCCTACATGCTCTTCTAAGAATATAACTTTGGCATACCTCCCAACTGTCCTTTTCCTTGGACCACATGGAGTATCACAACTGCCTCCAGTATAATTGAAGTAATTTCTGAGGCTAGGTCTCTAAAATAGCATAGAGTTTTCTTGCTCCTTTGACACATTTGCTTTTGTAACTCAGCTGTGGCCACCTTGAAAGGAAGCCCAAACTAAGCCTACATGAAAAAAATCACATGGAAAGGACTTATTTAAGCCAAAAGTCCAGTAGAAATTCTACTTCCTGCAATTATCAATTGCCAGACATGTGAATTAAGATGTTTTCAGATGGTGCCGGCCCTTACCTGTTAAGTCCGATCAGACTTAGTGAGTGTTTTTCTAAGAGGCCCAAGTTTATCAATGAGTAAGTCATCACTGCTCTGTTCTTGAATGTCAAAGTCTCAGATCCCCAAGCACAATGAAATGACTGCTTTATGCTTGAAAATGAGGGTAGATTTTTATGTAGCATTAGTAACTAAAACAGGCACCAACTACTTCTCTCCTTGTATGAACCGACTAAGTCTTCAGGTAGTAAATTCCTAATTATGTTTCTTAAGTTTGATAAAATATACTTTCATAGTATCAAGCCTATCTTTACTAAAGAAAAGATCATTGGATATCATTTTCACTCAAAAGTCATGTCAGTTGATTTCAACAAAGAAGCATCTAATATAGAAATTTTCACTAAAGACATAAGTAAAATTTGCCCCTGTCAAAAGTTGAAGACAATTTATCATTTGAATATGCAGATTAGAGACTGATTTTTTTATTATTTTTAATTTTTTTTAATGTTTTATTTATTTCTAGGAGAGAGAGAGAGACAGCGTGAGCAGGGGAGGGTCAGAGAGAGAGGGGGTCAGAGAGAGAGAGGGTCTGGCAGTCAGCACAGAGCCCGACGCGGGGCTCGAACCCATGAACTGTGAGATCATGACCTAAGCGAAAGTCGGAAGCTTAACCGACTAAGCCACCCAGGCGCCCCAGATTAGAGACTGATTTTAACATTGTCTCTAGTCATTTTCTTTCTCCACCTAAAATATTAAGAAAAATTTCCCTTCACAAGAGGCAAATGTGATTCAGAAAATGTATATTTTCGGGAATTTGAAGTGTAAAACCAGGCTCTCTATCAGGCTTTGTTGCATATTCAAATCAGAGGTAATGGAAAACATCTGAAGAGAGAGACAGACATGGGAAGGGTAAGAAAGAGAAAGTTTGAGAGAATGGGAGACTGAGACTTTGGTGCTATTTTTTAATGGGTTTTGTTTCTGGTTCTGGTCTCCTTGGAGGTGCAACTGCATTGTCTTGATAACCTCTCTATTCCTGTAAAATCCAAGTGTCATCTGAGGTTACCTGAAAATAATATATCAGTCCTAATGCCTTTAACCACTGGTTACAGTATCAGCTCTTTTGGCTGAAACAAATAGGAAGTGTATAATATTCCATAAAAAGACTTCTAGAGACAGACTTCTCCAGCAGCTTAGCTACGGGAAAACCAGAATCTTTCCATTTCTGATATGCCCGTCACAGTTTAAGTTTTATTTTATGGCTGATCCCTCTTGTGGTGGTAGGATGACTACAAAGTGTGTATTAAGTCTGCATATTTCCTCACTCAGTACAAACAGTGCCATCTCTTTCCCTATTCTATTCCCACTTCTTTTTTTCTTTCAACTTGACCTTCAAAGCCCTTTAATTCTTTATTTCCCAACATTTGAATGTTAATGAGATCTGCTAAAGAAAGAACAGTCTTCTCTGGCTCTTCCTTTTGCAGCACAGAAGCAGTAAGTGGCTTTCATCATTTCTTTTTCTCACAAGCTTCTATACATGGAGGGGAGTCATAATTAGACTTATGAATAATTTGAATTTTATAATATTTTCAGAAGGGATAGATATAGTCAATTCTTAAGTACTATTTCTTTCCCTCAGTTTCACTTCACTTTATTTTTCTTTTAGCCAGTTCAAGGCCTATAGTTTATCAATAGATAATGAACACATTAATAAAAGTATTTGTAGGTCATATTATATAACAATAACTTTTTAAATAAAAGTAGACCTATATTCTAAAGCATACACTATTTTTAACTGACTAGGCAATTAGTTTATGTCAAATATAAATGACTGACTCATATGAAAATTACATAGAAAGAAAAAAACAAATCATTCCAAAGAACATTACAAAAAGCTCAACACTATGAATGTGTTGCTTTTTAGAATTTGTTTAAAACTTGTTATAATCCTACTCACACACAAATTGTAACATATTCAACATTAGTTTTGTCTTATATTTGTGATTCTCATAGCCTTATGAATGAAAAAATTTGCCTGTGCCATTGAATATATTTTAAGTATTACTAAAATATATATAAAATATTAAAAGAATAAATGTAGTTTTTATTAAAAAACAGAATATTAAGAATTTTATGCTTTTACTTTTAGGTTATTTCTTATTTTAGTATTAAAATAATACTGTGATATAGTGATTATTTGCATAATTAATATCCACATTTTTTATTATCTTTTCAAAATGTTTATTTATTTTTGACAGACCACAAGCAGGGGAGGGGCAGAAAGGGAGAGACAGAGAATCTGAAGTAAAGTAGGCTCTGGATGAACAGCAGAGAGCCCAATGTGGGACTTGAACTCATGAACCACAAAATCATGACCTGGGCCCTAGTTGGATGCTCAACTGAGCCACTCAGGCTCCCCTATCCGTATTTTAAATTAAAACTCTATCTTTAATTAAATTTTTATAAATGGAGTTATTGGGTCAAACAGTGTATGTTTTTAAAAATTTTGTCATACAGATGAACATAATCATTAACATGATTTAAAATATTTCCTGGTCCATTGCTAACTGTGTGAAATGATTATATACTAGTTTTCATATATTTATCTTTTTCTTCCTCCATAGGTTTATAGTCATTCCTAATAAATATTCTGTGACATCAGCTACTGGAAATGACATAGCTCTTTATAGCCTACAGAATACAATGTACTTTTCAGCATTTTATTACTTCTTTACTTTTCAAATACAATATGGATGCATGATTTTTTTCGGGAAAAAACATAAAAGTTTTATTTTGTTTTTTGTAGGTAAGGGCTATTTACATGAAACCAGTAATTATAAGAGGTGCGTGAGTGACTCACTCAGTTAAGCATAAGATTTCAGCTCAGATCATGATCTTGGGTTCGAGCCCTACATTAGGCTCTATAGAGCCTGCTTCGGATCCTGTGTCTCCCCCTTTCTCTGCCCCTCCGTCACTCATGCTTTGTCCCACTTTCTCTCAAAAATAAAATTTAAGAAATATTAAAAAAATGCTAATCATAAGATCTCTTTACCATTACAAAAAAAAAGAAAGTAAAGAAAACACAATTCTACTTAAGCAGTAAGTTTTAAAATGCAAGATCAACTCTATGCAAATCTACTTTGATGTAATAAATGCAATTTTACAATTGCAGAGGTATCCTTTAACATATGAAATTCAGATGGAAAAAGTAAGCTGAATTTTGGTCATCATAGGGAGACAGTTCTGATTAGTGATAATTTCTTTAAAAGGAATCCTAGCCATTTAAATACTTTTAATTGTTTGTATGAAATTAATTATGGAAAAAATAAAATAATTGTAATAAATAGAGCAATTCATTCACCAGCTTCTTATGGCATATCATTATGTATTTTTCAAAAAGAATACATTTTAATCAGTATAAATGTCACAATATGAATTTTAAAGAACATTTGTTTGATAGGTATTTATAATTTTAATTTAAAATTAGTGATTGAAAGCCAATCTGAAGAGAAACTTAAATTCAAGTTATTCATTATTTTTCTTCTCTTTACGAAAATAGTAAAATACATTTCTTTCAGTATTATCCGACAGGAAAAAAGCAAAACAAAACACCTTATAAGTCTACAGTCTCAAGTAACCAATTTACTGGTTTTAGTTGTGTTAACACAAAATTCTTCATAATAAAATATCAGAGGCGTTTACAAATACTTCTAATATATGCTTTCACATTCAAAGTTTTTATATGTTTAGAGTAAAATTCTCTCTGGAAGAAACTTGGCACCATATATTATAGCCAAAGAGAGAATTTTTTATCCCTTTCTCTCTAACAATATTGATTAGAAGCTTGAGTTACAGAACCTCAGTCTTCAAAAGTATACCCGGCATTTTTTGAAATTTCTTTTTCAGGATATATTTTAGAAAGGACCTACAGGTCTATGTGTGTTATTGGAAATACTGCATTTGTTCCTTGTTAGAGTACACTGCCTATCTCTCTTCATTACTGAAGGCCAGCCTTAACTAAGATTTTCTGATCACATTTCATCCATGCCAGGAGCACCTCACCTGCAACCTTATCTTTTCCTGAAACTCCTTTAAAAAATGTCTTCAAGCTGCTTCTGAAATGTTTCCATATAAAAAGTATAAACTTAATTATAGAAATATGGGCTATAATTGCTTAATTTAGGAAAAATGTAAAAGGAATTTTATTGCCTCTCTGCAGCTAGGGAGAATGCCACATAGTCAAATCTGAGAAGAAATCTTACTAGGAAAAGTGGGCACAAGGGTTTAGTTGTGTACAGGTTGGGCCTGGAGCTTCTTATGGTTGGATATCTGAGTTGAACCTTCGTATTGGCTTCTTCCTCATGGAAGAAGAGATTCTGGGTGAAGAAGAAAGCATTAGGTTAGTCATCAGATATTCTTCACTCATTATGGCATAACCGATGAGGGTAATTGTACAGGTCCTTGGAGGCTATCTTAGGAAATAATTGAGAAGAAAGAATTGTGGTATTGTAATATCTTAAATTATCTTAAATCATTCATTCTCATTGTATTTAGAAAACTTGATAATGTTTTAAAATTATCTTTGAAGCCACCTCTTAATTTAAAGTAAATCAGTTGGAGTTACAGAAGTTTGTCTTTAACTCTTTGAAAATCATAAATATGCCTAACACAGAAACTATGATAGATTTATAATAATAATGGCTACTTACAAAGCACTTCTTGTGTACAAGGCTTTGTTATAAGCATTTTACAAAGATTAATTGACTTAATTCTACATTAACTCTGTGAGAAGGTATTATTAGAGTCACATTTTACACATGAGGAAACTGAGTCACAGGGAGTTTGAGAAACTTGCCCACATCCATTGTGTGGTAGGTTCCTGTGCAAGACTTTAAACCCAACTAGTCTGGCTCCAGAATACGTGGCTCATAAAAACAAATAGGTAAAGAGAAGAAAGAGAGAGGAGGAAACAGATCATAAATTAGGGCCAGGAAGAAAAAGTCATGGTTAGAAAAGTTAAAAGACTCTGAGTGCAGATTTAGCGAGGAACTTGGATATATTAGAGGAAAGAGAAAAATGTTTGCTGTTGATGCAAGTTTTCATCTATATTAATTTAAAGAAACAAGAAGAAAGCAGATTTCAAGTCTTCATTCTGTATGTAAACCAGCTTTCACTTTGGCTTTTTGGAAAGACTTCAGTAAAGCTTTAATCTACTTCAATTTTTTTTTTAAACGTTGGAATTGTATTTTCAATTAAAATGCTTTGTAGGGGAAGCCTCAAGTCAAAAGAGGAAGAGTCAGGCTCAAGGTAGAACCTTGAGTATGTGGTTCTTGGATTGTTTTCCTAGTATTTAGTACCCTATATCTACTAAATCTTTTCTAGGTACTAAGTTAACCACATGGAGCCAGGAAGAAATTTGGTAGTAGTTACAAAAATCACTGGCACAGGCTATTTCAGACTGAAAACAGACATATGAAACACTCCTAACATGATTTTATAAGACATATTAGCTTTCTTATTGAAATTAGGATATGAGGCAGTGTTATGTAAAAGTAGACCATGTATCAAATGTATCAACATCACTTGGGAGCTTGTTAGGCATCTAGATTACCTGACTTCATTTCAGGTCTATGGAATCAGAATCCCTGAAAATGTAGTCCAGGATTCTATATTTTAACAAGGTCATCATTTATTATGCACATTAAAGTTTGAAAAGCACTGGTATGAGGATTGCCTGTTGGTTCGACATGGGCCGTGATGGTACTTAGATTACCACCAAAATGCCAGGATACAATATCAATGGCTACTTGGAGATATGAAGTATCAGCCTGTGAAAAATGGATTATTTGAGATGGGTTACCTACAGAGAAACCCGTGTAACATCCCGTGAGTTTACTGTACCACAAAATGTAAAATTCAAACTTTTGACTAAAAAGCAAGACTCCTAATTTCATAAGATTTACTAAACTTGTTAAGGTCCATGAAAATGAAAGCTGTCATAAGGTCAGCTGGACTGCTCCACCAAGTTAATGAATCCAGAACTTACTTAATGGTAGACATACTTGAACTTCCGTGATAGAGGGAAAAAAAAAAAAAGTTTAGCCTTGTGTGTTTTATTTTGTTTACAAATGATTTAAATCATATAGTAATATCTACTGACAGCTTTCTTATCCCTTCTATGTAGATATAAAACATTTTAAATAGAGATCAAGCAAAACAGTGATCACTTTCTCTGTTATTGTCTTTACATACACCTTACGTTCCAAAAGTGTGTGGCTTGTAGTACTCCATAGGCACTGTGCTATTTGTTTGTTTGCTTTTCTCTCTACTTTTAATGTTTCTTTTCTGTTTGGAATGGCTTTCAAGTGTCATCTCAGCCACAATTCCTTTTCTTATCTCCTCTGCTCCAGCTCAATCCCCACTCACACTCCAGGATGGATGAGATGCCTAGTTCCATATGTGAGCCTTGTTCACAGCAATTGTCATATATTGATGTTTTCTGTGTGTGTGTGTGTGTGTGTGTGTGTGTGTGACTTTCTACCCTCCTGAAATCTTAAGAGCCTGGACAGTGAATACTGTCTTATTCATATTTGTAAATTCAGTTCAGGTCTAGTACTTGCCATTTATTGGTCATTTATTATAAATTTGATAAACTCAACTAATCAGATCACAGAGTCGTGAACCTGAAAATTAACAAACACATGTCTCTTAGTGGCCTCAAGAGACATAAATGTGACATAAATTGTGAACTAAAAGCCAAGCACTTTCTTCATAGAAAAGTCCCTCAGGTCTTACACACTCTTATTTTAGACACCATTAAAAAAAAAAAGTGCTTGCTTATTTGATTTCCCAGCACACAGAAAATTAAAAGCAGCAATTTGGAAGCAGGGAGGGGGTGACGCTAGAGGCAAGCATAGGAAAAAAAAAAGTTATAGCTGCTGACTTGAGGTTATGCAAAGGTGGTACCAAATGTACCAGTGAAGCACTTTTTCAAAATTCGATTATGAATATCAGCCTCTTTTATGTTCCTTGACAAGGGATAAATTAAATTACAAATCAATTATTTAAAAAAGACAACTATAAAATTTCATATGTTTAGACATTACCCATTTTCTTCTAAATAGCCTTAATTTATACAGAAACATCATTAGAAAGTAGGAAATATTTTGAACCAAATAATAATAAAAGTATGATACAGCACAAATGTTGGTTGTAGCTATAACAGGGCATAGGGAGAAATCTATAGCCTTAAATAGATATATTTGAAAATAGAACAAAACTAGAAAAAGAAAGAAAATAAGAGAAGGAAATAGCAAGTAAAGATTTAGGGTCAATGAAATATGTAAAGTACTTACAATTGTGAAAATGAAGAAAGCCTAAATTTATTTCCTCTCAGCAATTACTAGAATGAATGTATCTCCAATTGCTCATTAAGTTTGTGGCATTGTGTCAGTTACAGAACTCTGGATTCTATATCTTCAATAAAAATAATTTTATAAAAAATACCTTGAATAAAAAAAAATTCTGACTTTAGAAAGCTCTAACTATTAAGGAAAAAATAAAATTAAAATGAAAACACAGAATTTTGCTCACAACGAATTTTTTACAGGTAGTGTGGCCAAAGTATGTGTGAACGTGTTGAGGTGAAGTGAGAGTTGAGGCCTGCAGACTGGATTTGCCCATCGGTGCTATTTTTCCTGAAAGGAATAGATGGAGAATGAATGTGCAGTTGGGGGCTGCAGGCACTGTTGAAATGGAAATGAAAGAAATTCCACTATGTGGGTCTCTCTAGGTCAGAAATATGAGGTTGAGGAGAATTTATGGCTTCTTCCACGGGGGACATATTAAGGACTAAGGACTATTCCTGGAAAGAAAGAGAAATTATGATCCATTAGAGAGATGGAACAAAGTCCTTGAGAGGAGAAAAGAAAGGAAGGGCATAACAGAAGCAGCATTTTAAGCAGTATGGTTTCAGTGTTCGGGAATCTGGCTGTTTTACCGTTGTTTGCCTCCCAGCAAACTGACTGGAATACGTGCACTAGTACGGGGGTACCAAGTTTACGGTCTACACTGGTAAGAAGGTTACATGTGGGTTGAAATTGTGGATTACGTATGTTTGGATCTAAAGAACATAACTACTTAGGCTTTTGTAGTTTGGCTTGGAAATAACAAGGAATCTGTTCATGATCTACTGAAATATCAGATGATGAAATGTGTTCTTCAAAGAAGGTAAAAAAAAAAATCCTTTGAGAGAAGGTAAGGAAAGGAATGGAGGGTAAAAGAGAGGGAAGGAAGGAAGGAAGGAGAAAGGAAAGAAGGAAGAAAGAAAAATTTGCAACAGGGAGTTCTCCTCTCTCACATATAGGCTTATCTTTCTGAAGCCCCCCACCGCCACCCCAGCCACACTCTGCAGCTTCACTTGTAAATATGGAATACTAGTTTGTGGTGGGAAGGCATAGACTGAGAGGGTATGTCACCTGAATTTAGGTTCATATAAAATGCTTGTGCAGAATTTCCTGGGAAAGTTGCAGATGGACTGGAATAGTGATTTACTTCATTAACTTGGGGTGTGTCCTTTGACCAGTACATCTTTGCAGACACTCGAACAATACATGACACCCTTGCATAAGAAGCAGGGCCAGAGTCATCGATCTCAGTTGCCTAAGAACATAGTTTCCACTTACTGGAAGAGAAAGTTCCAACTGCATTAGCATCATGGACCCACATGTTCTTCAATCACTAGAGATTGTCCTCAAAAAAGTGGCATATATGACGGTACATTTTAAGACATTTCACATATGCAATTTTTAAAGAGTTAGATGTGTCATAAAAATGTATGCACCTAAGAAAACAAGCCTGCAATTTTCTCATCTTTCTCCCTGCAAGCTCTCTTCCTGAAGTTTTCAGAGAATTACATGCCTCTCATCTGTCTTTAACATATATTTTTTCATCAGCAAGATGACAGTGATGTGCAACTTTGTCCATCTGGACTATGCCTGTTTCTCTTGCTTGTTCATATTACCCATGTTTATTCTCAATTTGGGTGATAAACTGTACAGTCACCTTTACTATGATACATTGGCCCAGAGGGTGATTAACTGAAGCACCCTCGGGGATAATTAGAAGTATTAACATTGGTATTGCAAAAGTGAATGACGCTAATGACTAGGTAATAAGCCTCCTTGTTAAGGTTTACCGTTATTTACTTTCAACACAGTGAAAGGAAAACCTAATGGAGTTGTCAGATGATAGATTATTAAAAATAATTTTGTAAATAAGTAGTTATATAATTTTTGCCTTATAAAATTTTTTAATGTTTTATTTATTTCTAGGAGAGAGAGAGAGAGAGAGAGAGAGACAGCATGAGCAGGGGAGGGTCAGAGAGAGAGGGAGTCACAGATTGAAACAGACTCCAGGCTCCGAGCTGGCAGTCAGCACAGAGCCAGACGCGGGGCTCGAATCCACGAAGGGTGAGATCATGACCTAAGCGAAAGTC
Organism: Proteles cristata cristata; assembly: GCA_017311185.1. Taxonomy (NCBI): domain Eukaryota; kingdom Metazoa; phylum Chordata; class Mammalia; order Carnivora; family Hyaenidae; genus Proteles; species Proteles cristata. The sequence continues at coordinate 1,381,225 of JAESUZ010001400.1, forward strand.
GGACGCTTAACCAACTAAGCCACCCAGGCGCCCCAATTTTTGCCTTATAATTATTAAGTTCAAAGAACTGAGAAATAGTTCTCAAAAAAAATGAAATAGTTTCCATTACCATCTATTTATGTAAACATAGTTTCTCAAAGTATGCCTAAGAAAAGGAAAGAAATAGAAACGAAATTGTGTTGGATACTATCTTATTCTAGCAATAAGTATCATTCACTTAAGAAATGTGACCCAAAAAAGCTCTATCAAGTAAAATAAGGGATTTATTTTAAGAAAAATTTAAATTATTATAATATTTAAGAAAGCTTGTAACATATTTCAGTGTTTTAATTCACCATGAACTACCAATAATTATAACTCAATTCCAAAGAGCTTTTTAACTTAGATTCTTATGATCACAGAAAATTGAATTACAATTTACATATATAATTTTTTGAATATAATTAAGTTTTTACATTTTTAAAAAATATTTATTTTTGAGAGAGAGAAACAGAGTACGAGCAGGGGAGGGGCAGAGAGAGCAGGAGACACAGAATCTGAAGCAAGATCCAGGATGCAAGCTGTCAGCACAGAGCCTGACACAGGGCTCAAACTAACAAATAAACAAACCATGAGATCATGACCTGAGCCGAAGTCGGGTGCTTCACTTGAGCCACCCAGGAGCCCTGAGTATCATTTTAATGTAGTCGTTGATGGGGCTCCTGGGTGGCTCAGTCAGTTAAGTGTCTGACTTCGGCTCAGGTCATGGTCTCAAGGTTTATGAGTTTGAGCCCTGCATCAGGCTCTGTCCTGAACATTTGCTCAGAGCCTGAAGCCTGCTTTGGATTCTGTGTCTCCTTCTCTCTGTGCCCCACCTCTGCTAAAGCTCTGTCTCACTCTATCAAAAATAAATAAATGTAAAAAAAAATAATGTAATCACTAATAAAGGACTATAGAGCATAGATGTATATTACTTTAGTATATCAGTATGTGGCGGAAATGAGATGGACTTGTTTGGTCAAGAATAAAAAGGATGATATAAGATAGTGGTGTCAAACTTAATATATATCCAATCAAATCTAAATATCTTAGATTTGATTATATATATTTAAATGAGCGATAGAATTTAAAGATGTTTATATGTAAAATACTGATGAAAGTTCTAGATGTTGACTAGATGACCAAGGTGGTATATAGTTTCACAAAATTCATTTGCGTGATATGGGAACAGAAATGTATGAAAACTTCTAACAATGAATTTCACATACTTCCCTAATCATGCCATGATGTTCCCTGTGTTGCTGTCTCACTCTGTATATAGTCTGGGCAAACTTCTTTTTCAAACCCACCTATGTAGTGATTTCCTGCTTATTCACTAAGATCCAAATCTAATACAGTTTCTCTAGGAAGTCCATTTTGATATTTTCTTGTTTTATTTTTTTTTAAGTTTTATTTATTTTTGAGAGGCAGAGACATAGCATGAGTGGGGGAGGGGCAGAGAGAGAGGGAGACAGAGAATCTGATATAGGCTCCAGGCTCTGATTATAAGCACAGAGCCTGATATAAGGCTCATGAACCATGAACCCATGAACCATGAAATCATGACCTGAGCCAAAGTCAGACACTTAACCAACTGAGTCACACTGGGGCCCCTGTATTTTCTTGTTTCAAAGTAGAACCACATAGATGCATATTTCAAAACATAATTTACTATACTTACTGTCATAAATATATCAATAATATTAAAATTTGAGAATCTCAAGCACCATGTCCATGGAGTCTATGAAATCTCAATGTTACATAACATAGTCCACAGAACATAAGAGTTGTACAGTAAATGGAAGTTAAAATGAAGTTATTAAAAATTACCAATAGATTTATTTTCAAAGAAACGTGTGCATTTTAAACTACTGCTTTCTTTAAAATCTATAGGTTTTAAAATCTTGCCTAAAATTGAGAAGAAACAGGGGTGCTTGGGTGGCTCAGTAGGTTAAGTGCCAGAATCCTGATTTCAGCTCAGGTCATGATCTCATGGTTCATGAATTTGATCCCCATGTCAGGCTCTGTTCTGTCAGTGGCAGAGACTGCTTGGGATTCTTCCTCTCTACATCTCTCTCTGCCCCTCCTTCTCTCACTCTCTCTTACTCTCTCTCACTCTCTCTCAAAACAAGTAAACAAACTTTTAAAAAATTAAAAAATTAAATTGAGAAGAAACAAACCTGCTAAAGTAATCTTCTCTAATCACAATTGGTCATCTAATTTTGTTCTTTCCAATTTTAGTTAGATTAATCTGTAAAGCACAATATTTTGATACATGGGATATATTATATATCTTTAAATGAAGAAGAGAATTTAAAATTTCTTCTAGCATGATGATTCAACATTTATTTTTTATTGATGGTTTAAATATATTTTGATTTTACATATTGTATTAATGATATGTTTAAAATACACAGGAATATTATTGATATTAAATTTTGGAAGATATGATTTTTTTCATTTGTGAGTTATAATATTTTTGGTTACTTCCTATATTCTTTTTTTTTTTTTTTAATGTTTATTCATTTTTGAGCAACAGAGAAAGACAGAGCACAAGCAGGGGTGGGACAGAGAGAGAGGGAGACAGAATCAGAAGCAGGCTCCTGGCTCAAGGCTGTCAGCACAGAGCCCGGCACAGGCCCTGTGTGGAGTTCAAACTCATGAACCATGAGGTCATGACCTGAGCCAATGTTGGATGCTTAGCCAACTGAGCCACCCCTGGGCCCCAACTTCTTGTATTCTTGAGCAGTGACAACTCAAAGATGTATTTCAGTTTGCTATATTTTTCACTAATCAATTTGTTTTTAATGACCTTACTTTTGTGGTGTATTTCAATTTTAATATTTTTTCAATGTCAATATTTCATGCCGAATCAGCATGCATTTCAATTTTTAATGCACTTCTTGAATCACTAATCTCCCTAAATTATCTAATAACCAAAGTTATTCATTATTTCAGTTGAAAAGTTATAGATTTTAAAATAAATGTATCCTTTTATTAAAACCTGAAAAATAATACAACTGAAACTAATATAACATTGTATGTTAATTATACTTTCAATATCAGAAAAATATCTACTATTTTATCACTTCTATCACATTTTTTTATATTCTTGTTAAGTTTATATGAAATTTCTCTCTTTTTTAAAAATACATCAAATCAAAATTAGTAAAAGAATGTGCACTTACTAGACTTCCAAGTTTGGAGATTTTAAGTTTTATTGTTTTATTGTAATAATAATAAAACTTGTTTTATTGGCATGCAAAGACATTTTTCCAAGTTGCTAAAAAAATTGTACAGTTTTTCTCATTTGTTTTTCACTCAGACCCTCAAAAGTTCTTCCGTCTTCCCACCTCAATAGGTACAAGTAGAATTATTATGGAAGGGAAGTTAGAAGGCAGAGTAACACCTTGAATGGCTATATTTCCTTACCATCTGCTGCCATAAGTATATTTTTACTATTTGTATTATTTACTATGAGTATGCCATGAACTATTAGTAAATGGATTTAAGAAAATTTCTTAAAAACTTTATATGTGTATGAATTTGCCATGTAAATAGTGTCTGTTTAAAGGGTATCCAACTTTAACCTGGATTAGGATTGCTGGCACAGTAAGACAATATTGAACTTCCACAAGATGCACCATGTTTATATTAAGAACAATTGGGGATGCTAGGGTGGCTCAGTTGGTTAAGCTGCTGACTCTTGATTTTGGCTCAGGTCATGATTTCATGGTTGGTGAATTTGAGCCCCACATTGGACTTTGCACTGACAGCACGGAGCCTGCTTGGTATTCTCTCTCTTTTTATTTCTCTCTCTGCTCCCCCTCCACCCATTATCTCTTTCTCTCTCTCAAAAAATAAACACTAGAAGTAAAAATGAATTAAGAATGACTGTTTCCACTATTTTACAAAAAACAACAGTCTGTAATAACTTGATAGTGTTTAAATACCCATCTGCCATCCTAAGGTGAAATACTTTACAGAATTTATAGGTAGGGCTCACCTACCACAGATTTTCATTGAGCAGAACCTAAGAAGACACATTGACAGAAGTTATACTTTCTCCTCTTTCTAACTCCACATTCCTTAAACTTATTAATAGAAGCATATTGACCATGTGTGTCAAATCAACTCACACTGTCACATTGTCATGTATTCCAAAAAGTAGATTCAATTTGAATACAAATCTGGGACAGTGAAAGAGGATCCAAGAGATGGAATAGGTAGTATTTGATGAAAAGTATTCAGGCTGAAAAAAAAAGTATATATTCTTCTTAAATTCAAGAGCTCTACCTTTTGAATTGATTTTAGGAGTAGTGAAGAAGGGTGGTGCTTCATCCACATTCTTCATTTTTTTAATTTTAATTTTTATTTTTCTTAAGTAAGCCCATGCCCAAAGTGGGCTTGAACTCATGACTCTGAGATTAAGAATCACATGCTCTACCATCTAGGCCAGCCAGGTACCTATCTTTGAATTCCCTATAACTATCTGGCAGGAGTTGGATATTTGTTAATGTCCATGAAAGATAAAGTATCTTATTGGCATGAAGATTAAGTAATTTGATTGCCACATTACCTAATACACAAAAAAGAATCTATTTTTAATGATATTGCTATTTTTGAATTTGAAGAGAAAAATTTTCACCATAGAAGTGTTTCAAGACTTTTTATCACACTTCAAAATATTTTCCATACTAACATTAAATAGAAATTGTGACCAATCTAAGCTTTAGATTAAGCTCATGTGAAAAGTTAAGATATTTAGTCAAAATAGTCACCAAAACTAATAGAGAAATCTGCTTAAAGTAATACTTTATTATTCATTATATAGTAAGAAAAGAATTAAGGACCAAGTACTCTGTCTTTGAGGGACTTATGTCTAGTTGAGGAGACAATATGGTAGCATAAGGTAATTTCTGTAATTCAAAAGAATTTAGAGACCCAATAAGCATTCCAGATTTAATTACTATTTATTACTTTTAATAATATCAGGCATTGGGCCTTTGAATACTTAGTGTAATACTACTTGCATTATTTATGGAAGTGAAATATTAATAAACATGTCTAGAATTTGTGTTAATGAAAGCTGTTACTTTTCACATATTCGTTAATAAAATATTGGCAAAGATATGTTTATTCTTGAAAGAATAAAACTTCAACATGTTCCCAGCCTGTGATTTCAAACTAATAATAGTGTAACTGAAGCAAATAGCAGTCTGAAATATAATATTGTCTTATTTATCTAAAATATAAATTCCCTGGATATTTTAGAATTTGGTTTGCCAAGTTTTGAAACTCTATTTAATTTCTGTTAAAGGAATTTATAAATATGTACCTCTTTCATAAATCAAATGCAGTGCCCTTGTCTCTTCAAATTAATGATATGGAGATATTTTTATATCTATTGATATAATTCATTATTGAATAGCATGCTATATAGTAATTACATAACTCTCTTTATTTAAAGATTTCTCTGGTAAAAGCCACTTCGATTTTGTAGACATTGTACTATCACATGGTAAGAAAAACCTAAAAGTATATTCTTGCTGATGTTTCTTTGGGTATGTGATAAATATCTCTCCAAAATAAATATGAGGAGGGGAAGTTTAGAGTTAAAATTCAGACCTATTTCATTTGAATAAATAGCTTTCCTTCCAAAATGTTTAATTAACATATTGAAGTATTCAGAAAGAGTCTTCCCAAAATGTGCCAATTTCACATATTTATTATTTTGATTTGATAGGCAATAAGGCCCCAAAGGATTTAGGAATAACTTTTTACCTCCCCCTAACTGCCTCGAAGAATTTAGATAGAGGGCATAGTCCAGGGAGAGAGCTACCGGCAGAGAAAACTGCCTAGAGAATGGGCTTGGTGTGGTAAACTGAGGGAAGCTTTGCAGGGCTGTTAGTTCAATCAGATTTCTGTGTGTGTCCCATTGTCTCTGCATGGCATGGAATTTGTTAACCAAACATTTGCTTTTTCCATCTTCCAGTTAGTTGTCTTCCTTTCCTTTGAAGCCTCAGACCCCTACTAACGCCATCTCCTTAGCTGAGGATGGCATATAAATCTCAATTGCATGACTCTTTGAGCCTCTCATGTCTTTGTTGGGCTCCCATACATACACAATTAAATCTGGTTTTCTCCTGTGAATCTGTTTTATGTCAATTTAACTAATAGGGCAGCTAAAAGAACCTAGAAGGGTAGAGAAAATGTTTTCTTCCTTTCTAACATATTAACTGTTACAAATTCCATATATTTGCATTTTGGACTTTGATGATCAAAGCAATACTTTAGTTTGCATTCTTCCTGTCCATGGTGCTGACTTTTCAGGTCTTTATTACTCATTTATATTTTATTCAACCATGTTACTATTATTGTAAATTTTTAGCTTATTGTGATTTTTAATATGTTAAATAATAGTATTTATTGTCTATATACCAGTTTTTCCTTCTTGTCTGCTTATGGATGTGGTGCTTTTGGTTTATAGGAGTTTAAATACTAATGCCATCAAGTTAGCAGTACTTATCTTTATGGATTTTGTATGGTGTCTCGAGAAAGCAAAGATGTCTGTTGCTGTGGTAGGCTGAGGCTGAGTGGTGACATCTAAGACCGCCGTGTCCTAATCCTTCAAGTCTATGAATATGTCACCTTTGCAAATGAACTTTGCAAATCTGATTAAGTTAAGGATCTTGAGACATGGGGAATATCCTGGGTTATCGGGTGGGTCCAATGTAATCACAAAGTCTTTAGAAGGGAGAAGGGCCTGTGAAGCATTGCAGGGAGAGGTTTGAAGGTTCTATACATCTAGCTTTAAAGATGGAAAAACAGGCCAGGAAACAAGGAATGCAGTTCTAGAAGTTGGAAAAGACAAGGAAAGGAACACATCTTGACAGGTTCTGGAGGGAATGCAATCCTGCAGACACCTTGATTTCAGAACAGTGAAACCCAATTTGCATTTTTCCCTTCAGAGCAAAAAGATAATAAACTTTTATATTGTTTTCAGCCACAAAATTTTTGGTAATTTGTTGCAGCAGCATTAAGAAACTAATACCATACTTATCGCAAATTTATAAATTTTTTCTATATTTTTAACAGTTCCATAATTGTTGTTTTGTGACCAATTTAAATGAGCTGTCAGTTTTGTATCGATATTTTTTGTAGTCTACATTTTTATGAACAGCCATTGCTCTGTTATTAATTATTGAAAAGTGCCTTTGCTCCTCTAAGTTCCCTTTCCACTGCTTAATTCACATGTATTCATAAGACTAGTGTCAAATTCACTCTTCAATAAATCCAATTCGCCTTGGATTTATTTATACTTCATTGTGATAATAGTACATTTTATAATTAAATATATCTTTCTTTATATACTGTTTGTTTTTATCAGATAAAGCAAAAATCTTGTTCTTTGACAAATGCTTTTAGTCTTGTGTACTTATTCCAGAAAAAAAGACAAAAACGAAACTTAAAAACATAATCTCTTGGGACACCTGGGTGGCTCATTTGGTTAAGTAAGCATCTCATTTTAGCTCATGTCATGATCTCCTGGTTCGTGAGTTCAAGTCCTACATTGGGCTTTCTGCCGTCAGCACAGAGCCTGCTTCAGATTCTCTGTCCCCCTCTCTCTCTGCCCCTCCCCTGCACTATCTCACTCTGTCTTATAAGTAAATAAACACTAAAAAATTTCTTTATTCTAATTATTTAAAAATTCCTGTTAGAACACAAATCATGAGGATTCTTTTAACCAGTACTCAAAGGGAGGACACTCATCCTTTTTAACTTGAAATATCCATCAATACTTCAAATACTTCCTCCTTTTCTTTGTTTTTGGAACTCCTATTACTAATTTTTGGAGCACTGGCTATAACTGCCAGTAACTTATATTCTCATTTCTTAAATTTTTATACTGTGCTCTAAAAGATTTATGGATTCAATTTCTCATTTTAAAAAGTTGTACTTTTCAGAACATACATTTCTGGCCAGGTCAGAAGGAACTGGGCTTCTAGCTTCCAGGGTGAACCCTGACCAGGATGAGAGCAGAGTCACTGATACTCCCTCCTGCCATGGGAAGAGTAGCCTCATGGGTATCTTTCCCTTGGTTTTCCTCTTCAGATATACAGGTACCTATAGTCTTTTGAACACAAGAGTCCCTTAATCTATTTACTTTGAAGCTATCTATGAACTCATATTTGTAAACATATATTTTAGTATATCTTTTTCTTTCTTTCTATAAATGTTTTTTTTTAATTTTTTAAATATTTATTTATTTTTGAGACAGAAAGTGAGCTGGAGAGAGGCAGAGAGTAGGAGACAGAATCCAAAGTTGGCTCCCGGCTCTGAGCAGTCTGCACAGAGCTGGACATGGGGCTTGAACTCACAGACCATGAGATCATGACCTGAGCTGAAGTCAGATACATAACTGACTGGGCCCCCCAGGTGCCCCATCTATAAACTATTATCATAAGTATAAATTCCAGAATGTTCTCAATGTATAGTTTTAAAAACAGATTTAATATTTCAGAAAATAATACAAACATGAAACTTTGAAATTATTCTTAGACATGATGTACAATGTAATATTTTTCAAAGTTTCCTCTTCTTTACTAAGTGATATTTTCTATTTCATAATGTGTGATTGCTGTTTAATTCCTAAGCCACACTAACCTAATTTTACAAAATGAATGAATGAGTTAAATAAGACATGTGGACTAAGGGATTTTAGGAATTAAACTCATACTGCCTTTTCATTTTCTCTTAGATTCATTTCCTTTTCTGTCTCTATTTTATTTGACCTAATATGAATTATAATTCAGTGGAAAATAATCTATATAATGTATAATCACAATTATATTAGAATATAAGTATATGCACTATTATCTTAAATTTGAAATATACTTTATAGATTAATACATATATTTATACATGCATACTACATATTTTTCTCAAACTTGCAAAAGTTATGTGTATATTTTTATTTTTTCAGAGAGACAACTTAAATTTTAATTAATGTCTCTACAATTTTGGTTAGCAGTAGATCCCTTAATGTCTCATCATAGCTTTGCAAATTTATTATTTCCAGTTTTTAGTTTATTTTGTTGGTCTTTTCATAGATTTCTGTTATTAAAGTTTTATACATTGTTTTCTAAGACATCTTAAAGCTACATTATTTCATTTGTGAGCTATTTGTTAGGTACATTTTATATTTTGTCTTTTTATTTTTATTATAACCTACTTCTGTTTCTTATGCTGAATGAGATAGCTGCCTGTCCTAAACTATGAAGAGAAGGTTCAATCTTTCTTCAAGTTATTAGATATAATCTACTTGTTATATATATTTCTAGTTTTCTGTTTTCATTTCTACTTCTATCATTTGTAAGTCAAACACTATTATAAAATTTTCTGAACCATTCACAGGTGTATTTGGATTGTTCATTGTAATTATTTTCTATTTATATTGCACCAACACATTGAGGTCATTGGATGTGACCTAATTGATCTTATTTGGCATTCCTTGAGATATTCTATGTGGGCTGTGCATATTTCATAGGGCTTTGTTGTTGTTTAGTATATGTTCATAGGCCTCACACTTAAAATAGAGTTAAGCTCTATATAGAATTATAGTTTATGCCATTTCATTGTGTTGCATATATCTACCAGTGTAAATTCTGGTGACCACAATTCTCATTCACTTGAAGATGGCTGTTCTTAATTCTTTGCAAAATTTTTGGATTTTCATTTTGTTTTTAGTGTTCTGAACATCATGGCTCTGCTTCCCCTTCTGTTCCTTTGCTGATAAAGAGGATTATGAAGAGGCTTGCTAAATCTTACCCCCCCAACACACACCCGATAAAGGGTGTTTGATTCTACCGCTTGATTTGATATTTTCTCATGTCTCCAGTCTAATTCTCTATGACGCTGAGTCTTGGGGAGGAAAGGGCAGAGCCATGGACTCTTCTCAAGGACATTTATCTATGTCACTATTTTGTTTCTATTCTTTGCTTCTACTATTCTCATCTATAAATGAGATAGCTTTTATTTTCTCTGGAATGATGAATATAGATTCAAGAAATATCTCATATTCATTGTTTTGGGCATCTACTTTATACATTTCAGATCTTTGGCTTTTCAGACTCAAACTCTCATTTTTGGTGATGTCTTACCAGTTTCTTTTTTTTTTTTTTTTTCAAATTCTTCAGTAGAAAAGAAGTAATTCTACACATAAAGTTAAGGACTGATCATTTCTAAAGCTTGTTTAGCAGTGAAGGGTTTGCTAATTGTATCTCAAACCCTGTATATACAAAATGTTTGGGTGTACTGGAGTATACTATACCGTATCAGTCTAATGATTGGTAGTGATCAAAAGTTTCTTTTGATCTTCTTTCATGTTTTCCAAAATTAGATGTAAGGTCTAATATCTTATATATCAAACATGGTAGAGTGTTGCAACTTTATTAAACCCACTATATTAGTCTTAGGAACTTAAACATGCAATTCAGTGATTTTGAAAAATTCCATTTGTGTCTGGAATCAAGATAATGTAAATTGCAAAGCAGTGTTCATCTGATAAGGGGTAGAGAAAGCCAGTCTATAGAGAAAGGAAAGAAGCAAGCATACAGAGTGGTGTGTAGATGAGAGGTCATGTGGCTCCAGGGTAGGAGAGGGAAAGCCTGATGATGAGGAAGCTTTGATCCAGGATAGATTTCCACATCTCTATTCTCAGCCCTCGGGAGTTTGAATACATTTCCTGGCCTGTATTCTAAAAAATACTGCTGCATCCTTTGCTTACATTCTTTTCATAAATTTCTTTCCCTTTTGTTCTTCTATTCAATCTTTTTTGTCTTAAGGCATTTTAAATTCAGTTCCCTAATGAGCCAAGATTAACCTTGACAAACATGGATATTACTGTAGCTTACACTGTAGACAGATTAATTTAGTAGGTTGTGTTTAACATACTGCACAGCTACAAGAAATGACAGTGTAGACAAAAAAAAAAAAAAGAAAAGAAAAATTTTAGTTGTATCTTTCAGGCCCTTACTAAATCAATTTTACTTTTAATTCTACCTGCTTAATTTTATTTCTAATTTCTACCTAGCCAATTTGTTAGATTATCAACAGGACCTAAAATCATTCTCTATTGATGGCATTGGTAATCTGTTACTATTGGAAGAAAAAACAAAACAAAACAAAACCCCACCTCAGAAAGGGTGAATTTTCTGATAAATAAATGTTATGGTAGCACCTTTATATTTCCAGAATGTATTCTAATATTTTAATCACTTTAATTATCAAAATAAATTGAAACAGATATACTGTTTCTAAGGCATAAAGATGCATCCCATTTTATTTAAAGGTACACAGTTTCATATTTCATGCTAAACAAAATAGCCATCACATGTACAAAAAAAAACCTCTGTGAATATCACAATTGTGTACTACAAATTTGATTAAAGTACACAAGTGATATTAGAAGATTTTAAAACATGAAAACATTTTTATATGTTAGCACATCAGTTTGCATTATATTATATGAATTCACAGTCCTTTGTTATTTGTTTATATTAATAAGAACCTCAGATATTGTGGAAGATGTATTGTTTCTGAATTATTCAAGCACAGCACAGCCTCATATTATGACTCGACTACTTAATAGTTTATGGTTTGGCAACTTACTAAAATCCTGTCTTACTTTCTACTTTGAGGTTTTGGAGTTGCTATACTAATTTTATAATGCAATATTTTATTTTATTTTATTTTTTACAAATAGTTTATTGTCAGATTAGTTTCCACATAACACTCAGTGCTCATCCCCACAAGTGTCCTCTTCCGTGCCCATCCCTCCTCCCCCTCACATCCATCGGTCCTCAGATTTTGTCAGCATTCAAGAGTCTCTCATGGTTTGCCTCTCTCCCTTTCCCCCACCATTTCCCCTCTTCTTCTCCCTCTTGTTCCTCCATCAAGTTCCTCCTAATCCTCCTATACGTGCAAACATGTGATATTTGTCCTTCTCTGCCTGACTTATTTCGCTCAGCATAACACCCTCAAGGTCCATCCATGTTGCTACACATGGCCAGATTTCATTGTTTCTCATTGCCATGGAGTATTTCATGGTATAGATAAACCACATCTTCTTGATCCATTCATCTGTTGATGGACACTTAGGCTATTTCCATGTTTTAGCTATTGTGGAGAGTGCTGCTATGAACATCGGGGTACATGTGCTCCTATGCCTCAGCATTTCTGTATCCCTTGGGTAAATTCCTAGCAGTGCTATTGCTGGGTCATAGGGGAGTTCTATTGTTAGTATCCTGAGGAACCTCCACACTGTTTTCCAGAAGGGCTGTACCCGTTTACATTCCCACCAAGAGTGTAGGAGGGTGCCCATTTCTCCACATCCTCGCCAGCATCTAGAGTTCTCTGATGTGCTCATTTTAGCCACTCTGACTGGCGTGAGGTGGTATCTCAGTGTGGTGTTGATTTGTATTTCCCTGATGAGGAGGGATGCTGAGCATCGTTTCATGTGTCTGTTGGCCATCTGGATGTCCTCTTGGGAGAAGTGTCTGTTCATATCTTCTGCCCATTTCTTCACTGGGTTGTTTGTTTTTCGGGCGTGTAGTTTGGTGAGTTCCTTATATATTCTGGATATTAACCCTTTATCTGATATGTCATTTGCAACTATCTTTTCCCATTCCATTGTTTGCCTATTAATTTTCTGGGTTGTTTCCTTGGCTGTGCAGAAGCTTTTATCTTGAGGAGGTCCCAACAGTTTATTTTTGCTCTTGATTCCCTTGCTTTTGGGGATGTGTCAAGTAAGAATTTGCTGCGGTGGAGGTCAAGGAGGTTGTTTCCTACTTTCTCCTCTAGGGTGTTGATAGTTTTCGGTCTCATGTTCAGGTCCTTGATCCCTTTTGAGTTTATGTTTGTGCATGGTGTGAGAAAATGATCTAGATTCATTCTTCTGCATGTTGCTGTCCAATTCTCCCAACACCATCTGTTAAAAAGGCTGTCTTTTTTTCATTGGATATTCTTTCCTGCTTTGTCAAAGACTAGTTAGCTGTATACTTTTGGGACCACTTCTGAGTTCTCAATTCTGTTCCATTGGTCTATGTGTCTGTTTTTGTGCCAATACCATACTGTCTTGATGATGACAGCTTTGTAGTAGAGGCTAAAGTCTGGGATGGTGATCCCTCCCGTTTTGGTTTTATTTTTCAGTACTACTTTGGCTATTTGGGGTCTTTTATGGTTCCATACAAATTTTTGGATAGTTTGTTCTAGTTTTGAGAAGTATGCTGGTGCAATTTTGATGGGAATTGCCCTGAATGTGTAGAGTGCTTTACGTAGTAATGACATCTTAATTATGTTTATTCCTCCTATCCATGAGCATGGAATGTTTTTCCATTTCTTTGTGTCTTCTTCAATTTCCTTCATAAGTTTTCTATAGTTTTCATCATACAGATCTCTTGTATCCTTGGTTAGGTTTATTCCGTGGTATTTTATGGTTTTTTGGGCAATTGTGAATGGGAGCAGTTTCTTGATTTCTCTTTCTGTTGCTTCATTGTTGGTGTATAAAAATGCAACCGATTTCTGTACATTGATCTTGTACCCTGCAATTTGGCTGAATTCTTGGATCAGTTCTAGTAGGCTTCTGGTGGAGTCTGTCAGGTTTTCTATGTAGAGTATCATGTCATCTGCGAAGAGGGAAAGTTTGACTTCCTCTTTGCAATTCTGATGCCTTTGATTTCCTTTTGGTGTCTGATGGCTGATGCTAGGACTTCCAGCACTATGTTAAACAGCAGTGGTGAGAGTGGACATCCCTGTCGTGTTCCTGATCTCAGGGGGAAATCTCTCAGTTTTTCCCCATTGAGGATGATGTTAGCTGAAGTCTTGTCATAGATGGCTTTGATGATGTTTAAGTAGGTTCCTTCTATCCCAACTTTCTCGAGAGTCTTTATTAAGAAGGGATGCTGTATTTTGTCAAATGCTTTTTCTACATCTATCGACAGGATCATATGGTTTTTATCTTTTCTTTTATTGATATGATGTATCACATTGATTGATTTGCAAATGTTGAATCAGCCCTGTAACCCAGGAATGAATCCCACTTGATCTTGGTGGATGATTCTTTTGATATGCTGCTGGATTCGATTTGCAAAGATCTTGTTGAGAATTTTTGCATCCGTATTCATCAAGGATATTGGCCTGTAGTTCTCTTTTTTTGCTGGGTCTCTGTCTGGCTTGGGAATCAGTGTGATGCTGGCTTCATAAAATGATTCCGGGAGTTTTCCTTCGCTTTCTGTTTTTTGGAATAGCTTGAGAAGAATTGGGATTATTTCTGTTTTAAATGTCTGGTAGAATTCCCCAGGGAAGCCATCAGGTCCAGGGCTCTTATTTGTTGGGAGGTTTTTTATCACTGATTCCATTTCTTCACTTGTTCTGGGTCTGTTCAGGTTTTCTATTTCTTCCCGTGTGAATTTTGGTAGTGAGTGTGTGTTTAGGAATTTGTCCATTTCTTCTAAGTTGTCCAATTTGTTGTCATTTTATTTTTCATAGTATTCCCTGATAATTGCTTGTATTTCTGAGGGGTTGGTTGTAATAAGTCCATTTTCATTCATAATTTTGTCTATTTGGGTGCTCTCTCTTTGCTTTTTGATAAGTCTGGCTAGAGGTTTGTCAATTTTGTTTACTTTTTCAAAAAACCAACTCTTGGTTTCATGGATCTGTTCAATTGTTTCTTTGGTCTCTATGTTCTTTATTTCTGCTCTAATTTTTACTATTTCTCTTCTTCTACTGGGTTTAGGGTGTTCTTGTTGCTCTGCCTCTAGTTCCTTTTGGTGAGCTGTTAGATTTTGCACTTGCGGTTTTTCTAATCTCTTGAAATAGGCCTGGAGAGCAATGTGCTTTCCTCTTAGGACTGCCTTTGCCACATCCCATAGATTTTGAATTGTTGTGTTTTCATTTTCATTTGTTTCCATATATTTTTTAATTTCATCACTAATTGCCTGATTGGCCCATTCATTCTTTAGAAGGGTGTTCTTTATCCTCCATGTTTTTGGAGGTTTTCCAGACTTCTTTCTGTAATTGATTTCAAAGCATTGTGATCTGACAGTGTGCATGGTATGATCTCTATTCTTTTATATTTATTGAGGGCTGCTTTATGTCCCGGTATGTGATCTATCTTGGAGAATGTGCCATGCGCACTTGAGAAGCAAGTAAATTCCCTGGCCTCAGGATGTAAAGTTCTAAATATAACCGTAGGATCCATCTGGTCCAATGTATCTTTCAAGTCCCTTATTTCTTTAGTGATTTTCTGTCCGGTTGACCTATCTATTGGTGTAAGTGGAGTATTAAAGTCCCATGCTAATAGCACATTCTTATCTATAAGCTTGTTTCTGTTTGTGATTAATTGTTTTAGATATTTAGGTGCTCCCATATTCGGTGCATAGACATTTATGATTGTTAGTTCTTCCTGATGGATGGACCCTGTAATTAGTATGTAGTGCCCTTCTTCATCTCTTGTGATTGTCTTTACTTTAAAGTCCAGTTTGTCTGATATAAGTATCGCTACTCCGGCTTTCTTTTGATTTCCTGTAGCATGATATATATTTCTCCATCCCCTTACTTTTAATCTGAAGGTATCTTTCAGTCGAAAATGAGTTTCTTGTAGATAGCATACAGATGGATTTTGTTTTTAAATCCATCCTGCTACCCTATGTCTTTTAATTGGAGCATTCAGCCCATTTACATTCAATGTTATTATTGAAATATGTGGGTTTAGAGTCTTTGTATCTTTTGTCGAGTTCATGTTTGTGGTGGTGTTTCTGGTATCTTTGTTCCTTGCAACCTTTTCTTCAGAGCATCCCCCTCAGGATTTCCTGTAGGGCTGGCTTCGTGGTGGCAAATTCTTTCAATTTCTGTTTATTTGAAAAGGTTTTTATCTCTCCTTCTATTTTGAATGACAGGCTTGCTTGATAGAGGATTCTTGGCTGCATATCTCTACTGTTCATCACATTGAAGATCTCCTGCCATTCCTTTCTGGCCTGCCAAGGTTCAGTAGATAGGTCTGTCACCCCTCTAATAGGTTTCCCTTTGTATGTGAGGGCCCTTTTCTCCCTAGCTGCTTTCAAAATTCTCTCTTTGTCCTTGTATTTTGCCATTTTTACGATGATATGTCGTGCAGAAGATCGATTCAAGTTACATCTGAGGGGAGTCCTCTGAGCCTCTTGTATTTCCACATTGACTTCCTTCCCCAGGTCGGGGAAGTTCTCTGCTATAATTTGTTCCAGGACTCCTTCAGCACCTTTCCCTCTCTCTTCCTCTTCTGGGATTCCTATGATATGGATATTGTTGCATTTGACCATATCGCTGAGCTCTCGAGCTCTTCTTTCCTGTTCCTGGATCAGTTTGTCTCTTTTTGTGTCAGCTTCTTGTTTTTCTAGAATGGTGTCTTCTAAATCACTTATTCTCCTTTCTGCCTCTTCAATCCGTGCATTGGAGGCCTCTAATTTATTATGTATCTCATTTATCGCATTTTTTCATTCTTCATGCCTTTTTTTAATTTCCATTCTGTCTGTAGCCATTGTTTCTTTGATGTCCCCTACGTTTTTTTTCAAGCCCAGCTCTTAATTTTACCATTGTTATTCTAAAATCTTGTTCAGTTATGCTGCTGATATCTGTTTTGAGCAGTTCATTAGTTGTCATTTCTTCTTGGAGTTTCTTTGGAGGAGAGGTCTTTCTTTTCGTCATTTTAGTTAGCTTTCTGGCTCTTGTTGGTTTTAAAGACCTGTTATGCTCTCTGTATCTATGAGCGCTGCTATATCCAAGAAGACTCTTTGACTTTCCAGAGCCTATCCTTTCAGAGAGTGTTTTTTGAATGGTATCCCCTGGTCTCTCTTGTTGGGACCTTGGTTATTTTATTTTCCTATTCGTAGTGATATTTGGGACTCTCCACCTTGTGTACTCTAGCTTGTTTCTTGAGGTAGCCCTGGAAAAGAAAACAGACAGACAAACACACAGGGAGCAGGAGCACACAAACCCACAGGCTAATTCAAGTAACATGCAAAGCAAGAGGGAAAACGAAAAAAATAAGAGAAAAGACGGAGGAAGGAAGGCGAATAACAGGGAGTATAAAATACATAAAAGGGTCAAAAAGGGGAAAAGAAAAGGAAAAACGAAGAAAACTGATGGGCAAAGAACAGTTTAAAGCATATACCTGGATTTCCCAGCTACAGTTAAATAGCCGTGTGTATGCAGTGCTGGTTGAAGAGAATAGAGAAAGAGAGAGAAGGCAGGGTGGGATGAGGCACAATTTGAAATAGAATGAACAGGCAGAAGGGATAAGAAGCTGTTTTCAAAGAGGTAAAGAGTAGAATATTGTTGGATAGGTGAGAGAAGGATGCTGGAATTATCCAGAGAAACTATATAGTCTAATTACTCCTGAGAGAAATAGCTGAAAATGTCAGTAGGTGTAGAATTTACATTTACAGAATGGACTCGTGATTGTTTAAGCAAACTGGTGACCACAGTTAATCAGTTCAGTGTTCTGGGGAAAAAAGAGAGAAAAGAGAAAGAAGAAGAAACAAAGAAAGAGAAAAAAAGGGGGTGGGGGAAGAAATTAAAAAAAAGGGAAAATAAACAAAAAAAAGGAAAAAAATGGAAGAAGGGCATCTCTCAGGCAGGGATGGGCGTCCTGATCCAATGCCTCAGGCGGGAGCTCTGCCTTGGAGGTTGTGGGGAGAAGAGTGACGGCGCTCCAGTCCCTTCTTGAACTATGTGCTTCACCTCACTTTTTTGGGCGTGTAAACTCCCTGTACCAGGAGCGCAGCCGAAGTTGGTTGCGCTCTTCAACCCAGGCCAGTTCCAATCTCCAAATCCGTGTCCGGGCGCCCTGCTGAAGTTGCCTTAGACACAGCTTCCCAGGCAACGCCCTCAGGGCAATTCCAGGCCCCCTGCCGAGCTCTGGGGGCGGAGTCAGAATGCTGCTTCCTTCTCTGGGTCAAGGTGGTGTGCGCAGGGGCGGATGCTTGCCCTAAGGGTGTTCTGAGCCCGAGCCCACCTGAGTGAGGAAAACCAGGTCTCAATGGCTCGTCACCTAAAACACGAACTCACAGGCTAATTTCCCAGTTTTTAGTTCCTTGCCTTCCCTCTCGAGTTCCAGCCAGCCAGGAGCGCAGATGCACGGTGTCTGCGCGTCTCTTTCAGGGGCCCCTGACGCCCGGGAGCTACAATGGCGGCAGGCGCACCACCACTCTGAAGTCCTGCCTCCAGGAGCGGCACAAAGAAGCATTTTGTGTGCTCAGCTCCCCCCAGGACCAGTTGGCGCGAGGGGACCTGGTGTGCAGGTATTTGGCAAGTACGATCTTTCTATGCACCGAGCGGAGGTTTTTCTCCCCCGTGC
Source organism: Proteles cristata cristata (assembly GCA_017311185.1). NCBI lineage: Eukaryota > Metazoa > Chordata > Mammalia > Carnivora > Hyaenidae > Proteles > Proteles cristata. Next base: position 1,399,637 of record JAESUZ010001400.1, read on the forward strand.
GGAGGTTTTTCTGTTTCGGACTCTCTCCTTTTCCCCTCTCACTCCCCGTAGAGGGTAGAGGGGGATCGCCTCCCACCCTGGAGTCTCCGATCCGGCCCGATTTTATCTTCGTTAGAAGGCTCTCTCAGTGGATTCTGCGTCCTTTTTCTCCCTATCTCTCAGGTTTTGTAAGGTTTCCAATGGCTTCAGATGTTTTCTGTGTTATGTATGGGCACGAGTGCAAGTATGGAGCTCCTTACTTTTCCGCCATCTTGCCCTCTGATATAATGCAATATTTTAAAAATATGATGCACAATCCCTGGCATATAGTATCCAATTGGTAATTGATCATTAATATTAGTGAGGCAAGAGAAGAATAAATGGATAAATTAATATATCCATAAGTGAATATTGATTTTTGCCTCCTTACGTACAAGGTCTGATTTAGGTACAAGGTGTGATTTCTCTCAGATTTCTTCTCCTGACTCTCCTGACTTGGGAGAGCCTCAACCACCTCAGAGAGGGTCTCTCTCAGATCTTCTGCCCTGAAGCCTGTCTTCTGGCAAACTACCCCAAATCACTTGGTGAAGGTCCTAATAAAATATTGCCTGTGTTACAACTCACTTTTTTGGCTGGAGAACCTTGGGATTCTGTCATACCTACATTAAGAGTTCAACCATGTGTTTTCTGGTTTCTTTTCACGCTTAATTGGTTGATTCTCTCTCTCATTGCTCTACCAGTGTGAAGGGGAGTTATCAGCCTGTTCTCTCATACATTGCTTCTCATTTCTAGCATTTAGTTCTTTTAGGCTTCTTTTTAAATTTTTTTTAATTGTCAGCTTTCTGAAGGGAAAAACAAATTTTTTGTAGTTTATGAAACATGGGCTTTTAGGGGGCGGGGGATTAGCATTGGAATAATGGCCTCTTATGATTGTCTATAGCCTCTTGTTTTTTTTGTATCTTAACTATAGAAATTTCCTAATTAACTCAAGGTAATTAAGGTGGAAATAATAAGCTCATGGACCTTTAGTTATGATTTTTGTGTATAATGTTGTTCTGGAGGAGTATAGAAGTTAATGAGAAAACTTGGGTTCGAGTTTCAGATCTGATTTTCTCTTGCTCTGTCACAAAACCTGCAGCTTTTGTGTGTTTAGCAAGGACATTCGCCCTGTCACCACCTCCCTGCCTTGCAAACACGCGAAAGGGAAATATTTTGATAGGGGAATGAAGCTGCCAGGCAAATCGTTATAGTCCCTGAATCCCATCTTCTTTACCAATGAAGCAGGAATCAGAATTTTAAATTTATAAAATTAAAGTGGATTAAGAAATAGCAGTAATTTGTGTTACAATCTTTGCATATTAAGCAAAGCTATGTTTTTGCTCAACAGCTGTGAGAGGTTTGGGGAGATATTTTGAAACTATATATTATTTAAAAAAATACTTCAATGATTGAGAATACTAGTGACTAAGAAAATAGTTTTATTGGAGTAGCTCTTTTTTCGTCTGTAATTTTACGCCGAGTAAATAGACCCTGTCAGCACATTGAAACTTTAAAACAGATGGTTTAGTCAGATTCGCCAGATGGAGGAGGTGTGACAGATCAGAGGGTACAAGACCCTGTTGTTCCCTGTCTTCACCACAAAGTCTTGTATCTTTCCTCCTTTTCTCCTCAGTCAAACCATATTGTTTTTGTTCGTTTCTGAAGGATCCACCCTAATATTCTATTGTCACAATCCTCCAGGGGAGTAGAACTTAGTTTACAAAATAAAATCCTCTTGGTCTAAGCTAAGGATGATGGTCCAATACTGTCATCATGGATGGGTTTAGGAGTGGGATTCTGACATAATTCTTGCCCATAATACAGCAAGTACACCACTGGCAAACTTTTAAAAGCTTTTTCTCACCAAGAAGAAAAAAACACTTTGGAAAAACGTTTTCCTCCACTCAGCTCCCAATCCTCGCCCTTCCCCTGAAACCACAGTAACCCCATTTTTACACTGTGACAGGAAACAGCAAAGCTTCTGGCCGCCTATATTGAAAGGAATGGAGACTTTAGTGCTATCGTTCAGGAGTTAGGAACTCTGGTAACACCTATCTTGGAACTTCTTGCTCTGTTAGAAACAATACTTTCCTTACTTCTACAATGCAGTTGAGACAGTTATATTTTGTGCATCTGAAAGCATTCCAATAAACATAAAGATGAATTTAGTATGAACCATGAAGTTCTACTGGCTCTGTTGCAATTGGTTAGTGAGTTCAACATGATAATTTAAAAAAGAAAATGTGAAAATCCGTGCCATTGGTCTATGAAAACTGAGATTCTTTATTAGGAAAGCACATTGTCAAAAGTAAATTATTTAGAGTGTTTCCTTTTCAGTTGGATATAATTCATTAGAGATATTAGAGGTCATTTATCATACTTAGTTTTGTACATCTAGTGCATAGCACAAGCAGAGCATTCAATAAATACTTAAAGAATAATAACAAAAACAATGGATTTGAAATCATTTTGAAAAAATATTTTATGTCTGCTATACAAAGAAGTAGAAAAGGTATCATTTATAACTTATGGTGGAAGAGGCAATAATTATTGAAACACATTACTAAAGTAATTGTTGTAGTTGAATTAGGATGTTATGGGATGGAATACAAATAACAAATTTATGATTATATATATAATTATAATTATATGCATATATATATATATATATATATATATATATATGGAACAAGTCTAGAAGAATATAAATTATAAAATTTCATTAGGCTTTTAAAAAAGTTTTTCTTTTAATTCCAATTAGTTAACATACAGTGTTATATTAGTTTCAGGTTTGCAATAGAGTAATTTAACACTTCCGTACATCACCTGGTGGTCATCACAAGTACACTTCTTAGTCTGTGTCACCTATTTAACCCTCCCCACCATCTACTTCCCCTCTGGTAACCATCACTTTGTTCTCTATAACATTAAGTCTTATTTAACACCTTAAGTGACAGGTATATATGGTAAAAATTATAGATCTTAAGCAAAAATTAGATTTTACTAGATTTTCTATACTTGAAACAAAAACAAAAAATTGGGATCTGATTCTAAAAGGTAATGTCTGGGGGCGCCTGGGTGGCTTAGTCAGTTAAGCGTCCGACTTTCGCTTAGGTCATGATCTCACGGTTTGTGGGTTCAAGCCCCGCGTCGGGCTCTGTGCTGACTGCCGGCTCAGAGCCTGGAGCCTATTTCAGAGTCTGTATCTCCCTCTCTCTCTGACCCTCCCTGCTCACGCTGTCTCTCTCTCTCTCCTAGAAATAAATAAAACATTTAAAAAAAAATAAAAAAAAATAAAAGGTAATGTCTAAGGATAGTAAGGCTACTTAGAGGAAAACACCACAATTTTTTTAAAAATCTTTTTGTATTCTTATTTTCTTTCCTTCTACTTTACTTACCAGTTATTCTCTCACTACTTAGGGCTCCCCATTTTATGATAATTTCTGACAGGTCCACTGAGGCACTATTCAGTGTCTTAGACTAATCTCTCTAGTCTGTTCTACAAAGTGCACTTTCTCACAGCAACCTAATTTTATCAAGGAAAGTTCATAATCTATTGCCTTAGAGTGGAGTTGAAAAATGTATTACTTAAGTCAGAATATAAGCCCTTCTGTGGAGATATTTAGGAGATCCTCAAACTGTATTATGAGTGGCCTTGTGGGTATGTCTGATAGAAGCCAGTAGGAAAAACGGAGAATCCACCTCATCATTCAGATCAAGAGAATCAACTCCAGAGATCAGTTGGAAACAAAATTCTCAAACAGTCCTCCAGACACTGGATGTAGAGAGGTGAATGTTTTATTCTTCCATATACTTGATCTGAGGAAAATAATTATAATTGTAAAAAGATAAAATTAAAATAACAATAAGGAAAATAAACCCTGATAATTCTATGAACACAAATGAAATCCTCTGACTACTGAACAAAGGTAATACTCAGAAAATATTAAATATGTGTGTGTGTGTGTGTGTGTTTTGAGCTGAGTACATTGCTTAGAGCTAAATATAGTCTATATGTTGATATTAGCTTAATATTATCCATTATTGAAAACTATATTTGGATATTTTTGGAATGCAAAATGTGTGCGCCCTACTGACTTGAACAATTTGATGCAAATTCAACAAATTTTCTCATGATTAGTTACTTATATATTCCAGAATTTGGATTCAGAAAAATATCTACATGCGGTCTTCTATTTTTAAAATGATTTGGTGAATTTGTGCTACAAAAAATAAGAAATGTTAATATTCTGTTTTCTTTTTATATTGTTTCTCTTTGTATTTGAACACTGATACATTTGAAAAGCAACAGCTGGGTAGACACAGGCAATTTTAGAAATTGTGGTTTCTTTCAAAAAAGCATATCTAAACTCAGATTTAGAATATTCCTCCTGTCTTTCTAAAATTAGTAATTGGTCAATGTAAGTTAGCTTATTTTGAGACATTATGTATATATACATATGTGTGTGTGTGTGTGTGTGTATGTATATATAATATGTTATAATATAATAATGTATTTTATATGTATAATGTATGTATGTGTACATGTGTGTGTATGATTTTTGATAAGTTAAAAAATACTTGTAAATATCATTAATTATATTCAATGTGAAACCTTTACACAGTTGCAATACTTTTGGAAATATGGGGCTATAGGATATGTTGGAATATGTGAGAGTCTGAAAATTGAACTGATGGATTTTCCTAGTGTTTTCATATTTTCCAGTAAATACTTGAATGCTAGTTTATTTATTTTTCTTAGTATGTCCCCAATTATTTCCCACATTGAATGGCAATAATTTAGTTGCTTAAAATAATGCATATTAACACTATTATGATCTTGAACAGTGCTATCCAAGAAAATTTTCTTCAATAATGGGAACTTTAAATAACTTTACTGTACCTAGTGATAGTCACTAACCACAGGTATTGAGTGCTTGATACATGCCTAGTGTCACTGAGGGAGAAAATTTCTATATTTATTTTATTTTATTTCACATATTTCAATGTTTATTTTTGAGAGAGAGAGACAAAATGTGAGCAGGGTGGGGGGTGCAGAGAAAGAGGAAGACACAAAATCTGAAGCAGGCTCCAGGCTCTGAGCTGTCAATACAAAGCCCGACATGGGGCTCAAAGTCACAAACCACGAGATCATGACCTGAGCCAGAGTCGGAGGCTTACATGACTGACCCATCCAGGCTCCCCTATTTTATTTTATTTTATTTTATTTTATTTTATTTTATTTATTTTATCTTAGAGAGAGAGGGGGAGAGAGGATACACGAACAGGGAGAGGAGGCGCGGGGACGGTGGAGAGAAAGAGAGAGAGAGAGAATGAGAATCCTGAGCAGTCTCTATACTCAGCACAGAACCCAACACAGGGCTTGATCTCATGACCCTGGACCTAAACTGAAGTCCAGAGTCAGGTGCTCAACTAGCTGGGTCACGAGGCACCCCTCATTTTGTTTTAATTAATTTAAATATAAATTTAAATAACCACATATGGGTAGTAGCTACTATATTGTATATTATAGTTTTGTAACATTGGGAGTAAAATGTATCTTCAAAGTCTTTTTTTTTTTTTTTTATTATTTGGTTGGTCATCTCAAAATAGAGCACAGTGAGCCTTCAGACATAGAGAGAGGGGGAGAGAGAGAGAGGCTTTGTCTGATATTGTGAATTAAGAAGCATGGTCTAATGAAGTATAGATGTAAAGTGGAAATTGAGAATGGTGGAATATAAGATTAAATAAGAAATATAAAAGATGAGATAGAAATGTTTTGTCTTCACAGTCACTTATTTTACATTTTTTTAAGCTTATTTATTTTGAGAGAGAGAAGGAGTGATAGCAGGGGAGGGGCAGAGAGAGAGAGGGAGAGATAGAATCCCAAGCAGGCTCCTCACTGTCAGTGCAGAGCTTGATGTGGGGCTCAAACCTATGAGAGCATGACCTAAGTGGAAATCAAGAGCCAGATGCTTAACTGACTGAACCACTCAGGTTCCCAATTTAAAGACTGCAGGGCTTGTCTTATAGAGAGGGTGGCATTTGACCTCCACTCTGCCCTTCCTTTCCCTGATTCCTGTTCTAAATAGATTTTCATGTTCAAGATTATAAATTTGGCCTCCAAATATTATGATCTAAACAGATCACCCTCCATTAAAGAAAATATTTTTCTTTCTACTTTAAAGGTATATTTGTGGGAATTTAATATAAATAAAAAATGTCTTTATGTTATAATCTATGGCAAGCTAATGTAAAATGATATGTTCTATTCTCTAAAGCTCAGTTATTAATTGGTTAAATATTTGTTATGTATCTCTTTTAAAGGGGGCAAATAGACAAATGTCTGCTTTACCTGTAAAGTCAAACATAACTGTAATTTTCCAAGAAGATATAGTTTGATATAATTAAAATCAGTAAAATTTGTGCCATATTCTATACCTTTGGAAAGGGCATTGACCTAACGTTATTTGTGAAAAAAAATTTCATATTATGTCAGAAAACTTTTGTGCATCAAAAGATACTAACAAGAAGGTAAGAAGAAAATGCATAAAATGGAAGGAAATATTTACAAACCATATATCTGTTAAGAATCTAGTATTCAGAATATATAAAAACAAGTTAAATACACAGGATATTAATATATTTATTAAATATATAAATATGTATTCAATATAAAATACATTGCTCAGTATACAACTGAACAATTAAAAGACAAATAAGTATGGACAAAGGAATCGACATTTCTCTAAAATGATAAAGGAATGGCCAATAAGCACATGGGAACATGGTCAACATTGTTAGTCATTCGAGAAATGCTAATAAAAACCACAATCAAATACTTTTTAACAGTCCCTTTAGTTTATTAGATTAACAAAAATTTGAAATAAAAGGAAAGCAATTTGCAGTTAAGTAATATGAGTTCCTCTATTACATGTGTATCCTGACTAGCTTGGAAGACCTAACAAAGTCACCATGTACTTATACCTGCATGTAACCTAACTGTAAATGTGATAGGAATGCTACATGGTAAAAATCATATCACAAGCAGGATTAACATGATAATACATTTTCTTGAAATGATGAAAAAGTAGTATAATTTTGAACAAAGCAAACTACTATATTCCTTCAGTTGATGTGTATATTACATTTGCAGGATGTTTTGTAGATAGTAAACTCTTGCAAAAATCATTTTTTTTAGGGGCACCTGGGTAGCTTAGTCAGTTAAACATCTGGCTCTTGATTTCCGCTCAGGTCATGATCTCACAGGTCATGAGATTGAGACCCACATCAGGCTCTGTGCAGACAATGTAGAGTCTGCTTGGGATTCTCTATCTCCCTCGTTCTCTGACCCTCTCCCTCTCATGCTCTCTCTCTCTTAAAATAAGTAAAGTTAAATTTATTTTTATATAAAGTATTGTTTAGAAAAATGAATCCATTTTTACCACTGTGCATGTTCAGCAGAATATTTTAAATGTTCTGGAGGATTAGGGAAAACACTGATTGTACAGTCCCAAAGTGTACAAATCCAAAAGTGATATGGACATTTTATATCAAACAACATTCATTGTGGGCTATATCATCAAGCTATTAATAGCAAACAGCAGTACCAATGAATAAAACAGAAAACATCCACAACAATTTCTTAAAATACTCTTATCTCTAGTGGTTGGACTCTTTAGGAACCATTGCTTTTTACACACTTCTGTAGAAATTACTTCCATGTCTCTAGCATATTCTTTCTCTGTTACAATCTGTTTTTTCAAAGGTGACAACTATAATTTTTTTTCCAAAGTGACATGTTTAAGAATTTGGACGTGACAAGCTGAGGAAGTATGAGAAAACTGGTTTTGAGACCAAGCAGAACAAACCCCTCCAGGCTCTGAAAGAGACTGAAGTGATGGAAGAGTTATTCGAAAGTAGGAAGAAGTTCTTTTGTAGGCTGAGCTCCATCCATACCCTGGAAGAAAGAAGAAGTGCTTCCTAATGAGAAAATAAGACCATTTCAAAAGCTTCCACTTGAGTTTATAAAAGTTAGTGGGGCACAGTAGGATGATGACCAAGATACCAAAGAAAAAGTTTCTAGTGTATAGTAATAGAAGGCTATTCTACTTGTGGGAATAGTGTGGAGAGCTGCCTCCAGAAAAGTAAATCCTCTTCTACTGACATTTCCAGATGTTTATTGCTCATCTCAGTCATTGAAATACAAGTTCATTAAGGGTAGAGATCTGTTTTGTTCATTGTTATAGCTCCATTATTTAGAATATTGCCTAGAAAATAGTAATTATTGGTGCTCCTGTGTAGCTCAGTCAGTTAAGCTACCGACTCTTGATTTCAGCTCAGGTCATGATCTCATGGCCCCTGAGTTTGAGCCCTTTCCTGGGCACTGTGCTGATAGCTCAGAGCCTGAGGCCTGCTTCAAATTCTGTGTCTTCCTCTCTCTTTGTCTCTCCCACACTCACACTCTGTCTCTCTCAAAAATAAACATTAAAAATTTTTAAAAACCTAGGTGTCAAAATTACTGAAGCCACCTGTTGAGCAAGTAATGTCATGTAATATCACACTGCGCATCCTAGGCTGTCATAAAGAATATTTATAGCAGGTGTGAGATTTCCTCATTGTCCATTGCATTCTGGGGCAAGGAAAATAGAGTAGCAGAACCACACATCAAATTTTGGACTATGGACTAACAGAAGGCATGATGTAGAAACCATCAATTCTTCTGGCCTGAGCAAGGGCTATTCATTGGTAGTTGTTACAGCACTATGAACTGGCAAAGTGTTTGAAGATAATCTGACAAAAAGGAGCAAAGATACTGAGTAGTAGCTTGCAAAAGAAAGAATTTTTTTTAGTTTTGCTATTAAGATGGCAGTAACAACAGCATGTTTGTATACTAATGGAGACTATCCTGTCTAATGCAAAATAATGATTATGTGGAAGAGGGAGGGACATTTTATTTGGTAGGCAAGAACATGGGACCTGGTGCAAAAATCAAGGAATTGCCTTTGTAGTAGGTTTGGATAATTCATCTTCAGTAACAAGAAGAAAGGCATACTATATGGGTTAGAATCTGGTACATGTAAGGTCTGTTGATTCTATGTCTAAAATAAGACTTCTTTCCAATTCCTCATAGAGATTCTGTGATTATCTGATCCTTATTTATCCCTCTGTTCCTATGAATACCACTCACATTCACTGAATATTTATTTAAGGCTTATCTGTATGCTGCTTCTCTGCTTTGCTATGTTGAATCTATTACGTTTTTATGATACTGTGCCATCTTAAAACACTAATCTTTCAGTTCTCAATTCAAACTTAATAACATGATATATCCTTCAAATATCCTCTTAAAAGCATTTGCTTTTTCCTCCTGTGATTCCAGGCATTAACCCCCAAAATCTTTTTTGAGTACCTCTGTAAATGACTACTCATCGACTCTTCACTTATCACTAGCGAAGTACTTATTATATTGTATAGTAATGCATCTATTACCTAGATGTATGCTCCTCCAACTGCACAGTAATGTACCTGTGACCTAATTGAATGCACCACTAGACCATAAGCTTCACAGCCAGCACTTCACAACCTGGCATACCTTAGGAGCTCGATCAACTTCTATTGAATGAATATTTAAATTCATGTTTTCCAACTCCTGACACAGTCCTTTCAGATGTTTATAAGAGAGTTAATATAAAAAAATAAATTGTCTTATATCAATTTAGGACCTGAGTACTGGGATGCAAAAACTGTCATAAAGCTATGTTATAATATAATTATAATTTTTAGAAATGTGATTTTTTAAAAAAGCAAATAATGGTGGTCCGTAATAATCCCAGTAGTAGTCAAAGAAATTATAGAGCACTGAAACTTTTTTCAGGTAGACACTGGAGGGTGTCTACCACCAAAAGAGAATAAATAATACTGAATGTCACAACAAATTGCCCAAACACAGAAACCACAGAGAGGTCTTTCAGATCACAAAACTCATTGATCTCCTTTGGCATTTAGCACAACTGGGGATAATGCACCAGAACTTCGATGGGATCCGGGTTCAGTGTTCTGTGTGAATTTCAAAGGCAGTCTTTTGGACATGATAACAATCATATAGGTGTTTTCTATTAACTTAGTAACCAAAATGGCATTTCCATTATTATCTGTGAGCTTTTCAATCTCTCCTTCAGGATTCTCCAAAGGGATTCAGTTTCATCTGGACAAAAACTTTTTAGCACAGATAGCATTAATAAAGTCATGCCCTCAAAATACTAAAATCAAAATATATCAGTGAGAGTTATGTCAAGGAAAGTCCTTATTAGGTTGATTGTAAAAAGTTTTAAATTCACATTTTCTCAAAGTCAGATCTTGACACGTAGCCAACTATATTAGGCTGGATTTTAATTGTCAAATGCTGCAGATAGACAAAAATCATAAGTTAATAGACATTTAATAAATACCTGCACTAAGTTAGAGAAACTGTATACTTTATTTTATCTGCATATAAGAAATGTATCATCAACTTTTGATGTTGTGCCATATTTGCTTCAGATTATCTTTTAGGTGTTAAATACTACAGATGCCTTTTAAGCTCATGTATTCCCTTCTTTGATTCTCTTCTCTTCAGTCCTTCTCCAAAGAGATTAACTAATATATATTTTTAAGGTATCCCACAAAAGTATTTTTACATAGTTACTAAATGTGTTTATATCCATAAAAAGTAATAAAAATTATTATGTTTTGTTTTAAATATTTTACAAATTATATCAGTCTATGTCTTACTTTTCATATAATTAAGCTTTCTGCTTTTTGAGGTATGTTCAGATTGATACATTAATTTATAATTTATTCATTTTAATAGTTGTATAGTACTCAATTTTACAATTATACCCCAACTTATTTTATCATTCTTTTACTTACGGATGAGTAATCATTTGTTTCTTTTCTGAAAAGCTTACATTACAAAATGCTTAAAAGAACATTCCTGTACATATTTCCTCATGCATACATGCACAAACTTTACTAAGGCGCATAAATAAATCGAATTACAAAATTCTGGCTCTTGTAGTAATATATTTTCCCATGTTAGCTATTGCCTAATTTCTTTCTAAAGTGGTTGTAATAATTTGTGTATGTTCTAGCAGTACATGAATTTTCCTGTTTTTGTAAATACTTGCTACAGTTTGCATTATCAGTCTTTAAAAATTTTGCTAATCAGATAGGAATAGAATTATATGCCATTATAAGTTTTTCAATCAAATGTGTTTTCTTTTTTTCCTTTTTTTAAATGTTTTTATTTATTTCTAGGAGAGATAGAGAGAGACAGCGTGAGCAGGGGAGAGTCAGAGAAAGAGGGAGTCACAGACTGAAACAGGCTCCAGGCTCTGAGCTGGCAGTCAGCACAGAGCCCGACGCGGGGCTGGAACCCACGAACCGCGAGATCATGACCTAAGCGAAAGTCGGACGCTTAACCGACTAAGCCACCCAGGCGCCCCAATCAAATATGTTTTCTTAAATTATACCAAATATACAGAAAAGTGTACAGAGCATAGTGCACAACTTGATGAATTTTTATCTCAAAACACACTTGTAACTTACACCCAGATCAAAAAACAAGGTACTGCCATGTCGCCTAATCCCAAAAGGCCCCCATATTCACCCTTTCAGTCACTGAGTTCTTCTAAGAGCAAAGGAATTCCTGACTTCTAATATCCTTGATTAATATTTCCTGGTAGAGAAAAATATCTTACTGGAATTCAGCAGTATGCAGTGTTTTGTGTTTGCCTTCTTGTGTTCAGCATCACAGTCGTGAGTCTCTTCCATATTGTTATATTTATGCATTCTCATATTTTATTGAAGGACTGTAAGACAGTTTGTTTATGCAAGCTCGGTGGGTGGATATTTTAGTATTTCTCTGCTGCAGAAGGCCGTGAAAGTTGGTGCCTCAAAACAGTTGTTTCATTATGTCTCACATTCTGCATGGACTCAGCTCTCCTGAATCTCCTGCCCCAGTGAATGATGGTTGGGCTACAGTCGTGGGCAGACATAAATGGGTTGATACGTACAAGGCAGTTGATTCTTACGCTGAGAGGCTAATTCTGGTGTTCCTTTGGGAGCTCTTTTGACATGGTCAACCAGACTGCTTGTTTCCCCACTCTATTCCGTCTTTGCATGGTGTGGTTCCAAGGGAAGCATCCCAAGATCAAGTTTTCCAGAAGATAATAAACCGATCTGTGTTATAACTTTAAGACCTGGGATCAGAAACCTCGGAATATCATTTCTGTCACAGTCTTCTCATCAAATCATTATGGGACAATCTTAGATCCAGGGGCTTGCTGGGGAAAGAAAGAATTTGGGGGATATCATTTTTAACAACTGCATACTGTGATTCAGTCTCTTGTTACAATAATTCATTTCCAATGTGAAAATGCATTCTCACCTTCCCTCTCTTCTAATTACATCATTATTTACAAGTTCAAGATCTCATCATTTATATTTTTTTAACTTTTATTTTTAAGAGAGAGAGATGGGGGAAGGGTGAGTGGCAGAGAGAAAGGGAGAGAGAGACTCCTAAGCAGACTCTGTGCTATCAGTGCAGAACCCAGTGTGAAGCTCGAACCCACAAACCATGAGATCATGACCTGAGTCAAAATCAATAGTCTGAATCAAAAGCAAGAGTCCGATGCTTAACCCACTGAGTCACTCAGATGCCCCCATATTTTATCATTTAAATCAGGTCAGAGTGTAGATGGCTTGTTTGTTTCAGTGTCTCAGGTGCGTTTAAATGGACTCAAAGACTTGTGAACTCAAAAGCATTCAACACAGAGTGTTGAGGAAAGAATGGGGTGATTGGAACAAACCCCTACAGGTTGGGGGAGACACTGTCCCATAGAAATTCAGATATGCAGCCTGCTTTAAAGTTCACAATGCCTGTGCTTCCCAATGTGGTTTTCCTCAGCTCTTGGCATTCTTCCTTTTCCTCAAAATGCTATTGGCAGTTGACTAGCTTTCTCAGCCTGCTAAGTGCCTGTGCTAAGTTGAGAAAGGATAGGGCTGATTTCATTTTTTTTTTAATTTAACAAATTATCTTTTTTTTCTTAAGAACACCTAACATGAAATCTATCCTCTTAACATTTTATAAAGTGTACAATATAGTATTGTCAGCCACAGGACAATGTCACACTACAGATCTTTAGAACTTAATTGTCTCTTTACAGAAATAATATTTTGATTGAAAACTGTATGCATTTTGTGTGTATGAAATTATTATCTATTCAAGTAAACAGAAGCTCTAGCCTCATAAATCTTCACCACAGTCCTATAATTAAGAATCAAAATCAGGTTTATAGGGGGTTCCTAGAAAACTTCATTTCTAACAAAAAGATTGAAGAGGCATGTTGTAAGATTTTCTGATTTGTTTTTATTTTCACCTTAATAGTCTATGAAATAGCACCTTTAATTTTTATGAAGTATTAGGAAAAGATGTTACAGCGTCTTAAAACTGAAACTAGTCTTTTTTTTTTTTTTTTTTCTGGCCATACCCTGATTTTCATAATTTTCTGAAAATGTTTTCTTTTTTAAAAACATTTGTTGACTAGAAAACTTATTTAGTATCCTTAATATTTCTAAATTCTTCTACAACTTTTAAAATTTCTTCTTATTGTATGTGTTTCTTCTTACACAGTACCTAGACAGCTAGAAAAAGCTAATTAGCACCTTCTGGGTTGAAGGTGCTATTATGTCTAAATATCTCTGAAAAAATTTAGCCACAATGACAAGTTCATTATACAAATTCTTTGTTTACTGTATTACTCTAGACAACAGTGTTGTCAAACTTCCACCTCTACTCAGTATGGGTCATATTTTCCCCAGCTTTTAATAACACTTTTATTTGTTGTGCTTCCTCCCTCCAGGAGCCATATTCTCAAGGTCTCTCAGGCCTCAGCGCATTACATATCATATAAAATGTTTAAAACATATGACATGCATTGTTTTAGAAAAATGTTTCAGATACAATACTTGTTTGGGGGAACTGAACATAAATGAAATTAACCATTTTAACCATTTGAAAGTGTGTGACTCAGTTTTTTGTTGTTGTTTGTTTTTTGTTTGTTTTTCTTTTGGTATGTTTGCAATGTTGTATACCACTGCAACTGTCTAATTTGAGAATTTGAGATCAGTGCTACAGGCTACCCCAAAGCTCTCAGATCTCCTCTGATCCCATCTTAAGGCACCCATTAATTTACTTTATATCTCTATGTGCCTGAAATAGAAACATTTCATCTTTTATTTCAAGAACTTAAAGGAGTCTTAAAACATATTTTTAGGAGAAATTTTGGGTCTGGTTTACCTTATAATCATTGTTAGGAAGTTAGAAACCTAGACGGCCTAGGAAAGAACACCTGGAAGATCTAAATGCACAGAATAAACAGAGACAGGAACTCACTGCCTGTGATTGAGACAACATAGTCAGTAATATTACAAGTAAATCACAAAAGCTAAGGGGGGCTAGTTTTTAAAAACAAAATAAAACAGCAGTGGGTGCATTTATCTATTAAGAGAATAAATAACAGTAGGATGTAAAATAATGTTTTCACTTTAATAAACAGTGGAGGAATCATCTACTACCATGGCGACAATGGTGCTCATAGAATATCATGGCCCGAATCAAACTTCTGTAGGCTCAGGAGTGAGTGTATCACCCAGGAGCATCAAATGTTTTAGAATCATGAGTAGGAAAAGGAAAGTTTTTAGTTGTTATATTTGAATATTTTTTAAAGATTTAAAAATTTTAAATATACTTTAAATTTTTAAGAAATATTTGTAAGTATTTATTGTATGTTATAAAATACAATAAATATTAAAATATGAAAATATTTTTTATTTTATCAAGGTGAGGCTCTATGAACATTAGAAAGTTTTTACATTGAACATTCCATATTCTGTATCCTTTAACATCAATGGGTGTTTGCTGCTTTCCACTTTTTGAAACTTACTTGAATTAGCTAACTCAATACTTAACCATCAAAAAGTTTATTTTAACCAAGTTAATTTATGGATGGTAATGGTATAGTGTGGTAGCACCTGCTAAAAATACTTGTATGTTAGCAGATATTTTAATGTCTAAAATGATATGTACATCTAATACATAGATGTCAAGATCTGTGAAAGGGGGTAGATGAGGGATGCCCTCACATTTGACTATGATCTTTGACTACTCTATCATGACAGAAGAACAGATACAATCACTGCATTGCTGAAGAATTGGCTTTATTGTTAAACATATCCATTCTAAAATGTAGCCATAAAGTGGTGACTGATTTAGGGGATTATATTGGTCAAACCCTGAATTTTATAGATATGGAGACTGTTGCCAAGTGAAATTAAATGTTGTTGTGGTCAAGGTCACAGTGAAAGAGCTGGAACATAAACCAAAGTATCTGATTCATGGCATATCAAACACTATATATTCTTTCCCTGGACAAATCAGGACTAATTCTTAGCTCATCCTCCCCAGTTGGCTTCCAAAGTGCTTATTAACCTATCTCTGTTCCTATCTGTATCATTTGTAAATCTCCCATAACTGTTATTTTCACCTTTGCCTGACCTTTCCTAACATTAAATGCAGACTGTTCACTGAGATTTTAATCCTGGCAGTTGACTCTGTGATTTTAGATAAATAATATAACTTTTATAAAGCGTTTTTCTGGCCAGGTGTAAAATGAAGATAATAAACACATCTTCCCCCGAGGGTTTCTGTGAGGACTAGATGAAATTTTGTATAGGGAAGTGTTCTGTAAATTGTAAGTTATGGGTTGTAATTCTTGTGTTTCTTTTATTCTGGAAAAGCATTGATGTGTCCTTCCTCTACTTCAGCCATATACTGTTTGTGAACATAATAATTTTACCCTGATACTGATAACAAAAAGTTATTTCATTCAAAGAGGAGAAAAATTAACAATGAGTGAAAGATATTCAAACATTGACTAATTAATGCTTTCTCACAAATACTGTATTGCTAGAAAATGACCATTGAAAAATGATTTTGTAGGTCATAGGTAGAAGCATATAATTAAACACTATTTATAAGCATAAGTGAAAAAGATACCAAACTCAGGACAGAGAAACATGTTTCATGTAACCAGGCAAGTCTTCCATTTGTGAATAATTTTGAGAAAGTTTTTTTTTTGAAGTCTTTGATATTAAAGATACAAGACAAAAATATGGAAACCAATCCAAGGGAATGCATTACCTGCCTCTTTTAAATAAATTAAAACAAGTTATATTTTTTTAAATATGTGAATAAATAAAATAGTTTCTTGCAAGTCATACCACTGGAACTTTTCCCTCCTAAGATGTGGTTATAAAGTATACTATAAAATATGTTTATTCAACTCAAAGAAAGACTTGGTGATTCCAGCTATGTTGAAAAAACAGGAGAGATGGGATACATTTGTTTGGATTTTTATAAAATTCATAGTTGTTAAGTATTTCTTTATAAAACTTTTATTGGGACTATAGATTAAATAAATGTTAAGTCAAGAGAAAATCAAAACCTAAATGTGAAAGATACAGGAAACAGAAAAAGAATGTAGAATAACAATATGTGAACTTAGAATGGGAAAAATATAAGTATTCTGAAAGCAAACGCATAATGTAGAG
The DNA here is from genome assembly GCA_017311185.1 of Proteles cristata cristata. Classification (NCBI taxonomy): domain Eukaryota; kingdom Metazoa; phylum Chordata; class Mammalia; order Carnivora; family Hyaenidae; genus Proteles; species Proteles cristata. Next base: position 1,416,308 of record JAESUZ010001400.1, read on the forward strand.
AGAGAGAGATTTTAAAATATCGAAGTTAATATTTTGACTTTACATAGACACATTCACCAAAACTAATCATTAGGTAGGCGAGTGAGGTAGTTGCAGCAGCCATACATAACATGGGATCATATCTAGCAAAGCAAGGAATGTCTGTAGATGCATAAAACAAAGAGAATCAAAAGAATAAAATGTTATGCATGATCTAGTTACACAATGAAAAAATTAAATACTTAGTAAGTGCAGAATGAAATGGTCAGTTTTATTTACATTCAGAGAGATAACAAAACAGTGATTATATTCCACTTTATATCCATTACATAGAAAAAAATTAGGAAGTTTTTTTTTGAAAGTGTTAACATAAATGTGAAAAGTAGCAATTTTTTTGCACTGCTACTCCAGTCAATATTATCCAGATATTTGAGAGCACATAGCAGTAGTACTTAGTAAAATTAAGTATGTCTATATCTTTATTTTAGTTTATTTTGTGAGAGAGAAAAAGCATATATGAGTGGGGGGAGGAACAGAGAGAAAGAAGAGAATCCCAAGCAGGCTCTGTGCTGTCTGCACAGAGCCCAATGTGGGGCTTGATCCATGAACTGTGAGAACATGACCTATGCTGAAATCAAGAATTGGACACTTTTAACCAACTAAGCCATCCAGGTGCCCCATTATGTTTATATCTTTTGGTGCAACATGTCCTTATGGAATATACAAGTTTTCTAGTTGTTGATCCCTCAAAAAAATACCCTAAAATTTAGTTTTTGTAAACATGACAACAGTGAGAAAATTGTGAAAGGTTTAGGGGGTTGGCCTGTAAACACTTCCATGCAGCAGCATCTGGGGTGGCTCAGAGTCTGGGGACTGGAATGTTCTGAAGGCTCATTCTCTCAGCTGTTTCCTGCTATCCAGTGGGAAATTAGCTACAACTGCAAGCTGGATCCTTTCCATGTGACCTGACCTTTCTCACAACATGGTAGGTGCTTTCTAAGAGTATCTCACAAGAGAGCACAAGATGGAAGCAACATTACCTTTTGTAACCTAGACTCAGAGGTCAATCCAGGTCAGTCCACAACATTTAATTCATCACAAGCTCCTCATACTTGACTCATATACCCATTTGCAAAAATATATACAAATGTGTGTATTTTAAAGTATTTTTTCATTGGCATGGATGATTCTCCAACTTTTTAAAAAAATTTTTTTAATGTTTTTTTTTTTTTAATTTATTTCTGAGAAAGAGAGAGACAGCATAAGCAAGGGAGAGTCAGAGAGAGAAGGAGACACAGAATCTGAAACAGGCTCCAGGCTCTGAGCTAGCTGTTAGCACAGAGCCCGGCGCAGGGCTCGAACCCACAAACTGAGATCATGACCTGAGCCGAAGTTGGACGCCCAACTGACTGAGCCACCCGCTTGCCCCTCTTCAACTTTTTTTAACATGATGATATGCCATGATATTCATATAAAATATATATAGATTTTATAAAATTATGGCAAACTATTAAAAACAAGCAAGCTACTTAATGTAATTTTAATTTTTGCAAAAGTAGTGTATATAAACATATTTATTTAAATTTCAATTGATATTTTACTTATAATATTGAATATAAGTATTTTTAGTATGATTTATAGCCATTGGAACATGTTCTTATATAAATTGCTCATTGAGGAAAGGGGATTTTTTTTTTTCTTTTTCGATAAGGGAATTGTTGTTGGTAAAGATGTCAATTATTGTGTCTCCATCATATTATAATTTTTTTCCTAAATGTACCATTTACCAATTTTTTTCAGTAATTTTGAATCTGGCCAAATATCTTAACAATTTTTGTGCTTACATGCATGCTTTTATTTTTAAATATTCTTGACAGTCTGTGCTACCTGAAGACAAAGAAAAGAAGTTTTAATTAATAACTAGAAAGTCACAAAAACCATCCAGCAAAACACACATGCACACACACACACACACACGCATGCGCATGCTCAGGGACTACCTGAATTATTGTCTTTAATTTGTATTATGTATATTCTGCCTTTTTTCATTTCTGTTTTCCTCAGTGTCTTATAGAGAGTATTGATGGTAATTAAATTTCAGATTTAGGCTGTGACTTGAATTGTAAAAGTATGGAACTGAGATGGTATTAGAGTAGATATAGGAATTATAAAAAAAATCTTGTGAACCTAATGCAGAAATTAATAACATTTAGATTATGGTCCTTGAGATTGAATATTAGTTTGATATCCAGTATATGGATATATAATATCCATTATATCCATTATAGAAGAATTATTAGTTTATTTTATTTTAAAGCTAGTTACTAGTTTCACAGAAATGTGAAACTTAGTACCCCTTTCAAAAAATGATACCGTGCTTATTTCCTAATATTATGGTTAGCTGGGTCTCCAGAGTGAGATTTTTCAAGGCTTGCCTCAGTTTTTTAACAAAGTCCTGCTCTTCTCAAATCAGCTCTCAGCCAATGACTGAACAAGTAGTTTAAGCCACAGCGTAGCTACGTCTGTCTAATGAAGTTCTCTGCTGGTGGACGGGCTCTGCTTTGGAGCAGACTCTCCAGTGCTTCTCATAGCCAAGTGCTTTCATCTGGCCAGTCCTGATCTCTGTTTCCTTCAAAGCTGTTATTCCCTAGAAAGGTTTTACAGTTTTGTTCCATTTTAGTATCTGTTTCCCTGGCAATAATTTATTATTAATAATTTATTAATTTATTCATGTTAAGTTGGTATTTAGAAAGATGATCTATATGGTCCCTTGATAGCAAAGACACACACACCTATATATTTATTTTATACATTATATTTATTTTATACATATCCATATTTATATACTAGATCATTTAAATATAGAAAATGTAACTTATTTGTGTGCATGTGTTTAAAGGGCTGATAAAAATCCAACTCTACAACTGCTTTGGGAAAGATTTTTAAAAATATCCATTGTATCCAATGTTACTGTAATGAAGGGAGCAGCCTTCTATAACAAAAATCAAAAAGAGAAAAGTCATCCATCTCCACACCATCCAACTCCAATAGGCAGAGCATTAAGCATAGGACCTAGGCTTAGATAATTCAGTGTTTCTGGATATCATAAAGTTGAATCTGGAGCAAGTGGCACATAGAAAGAGATCATTAGAATTCAAAAAAGCAACTAAAACAATGTTTGGTGGTTAGTGCAGTAACACATGTCATTAAGTGTTTCTAGCTGTGATGTCCACCAACAATGAGTGCAATAGCCAAGTTAGACTCTATTGGTTCAAAGATGACTATTAGAATTATTTCTTTCCTTCCTCCATGGTAATCTTGATTCCTGCTCATTTTTAGGACTTCTGCCCCCACAGTTTCATGCATCTCAGATAATCTTCCAATAAATCCTTTTTTTTTTATTTTTCGGTAAATTTATCAGTATTAGTTATTGTTGCATGTGAACAAGAGTTCAGACTGGTACAAATTTGAGTATTAAGGATTTGCCCCATTATCAAATTCCCATAGAGGAATGTAAGCTAGAACACTATATCCTCCTTCCCTGGTTCAATGATGTAAAATGGGAATTAATGTTCAAAAGCTTTGATCCTCAGTCATCTCTGTTCCATCAGTTACTGCCACCGGAATTGTCTATCTACTAAGGCAATGAGGCAGCTTATTTGAAACCTCAAGATTAATGTTCTTTAATACCAAAACTCTCAGCTGCCCCAGGCTTTAGATTCCACATCAAAATTATCAAAGCATCACTCCACACCTATGACATTCTGAAAACTCTAGGAGAAATCACTAGAGCCATAGTCTCAAACAAAATGACATTTTCAGGACCAGGAGGTAGAACAATGCAGAAAGATGCTACTTTTTAAAGTTGATAGCACAGACTCTGTGATATCTGGCAAAAACAATAGAGAAATCGGGAACATGTTAGTTTAGCCTAAAGAGTTTCTGATAGTTTACTCAAGTCTCTGAACTGGGAAATATAACTTGATTGGAAGCTGTCTGTAATCAGTAAGATTAAGTATAGAAATTGACTTAATCACATAAGGGATTTTTTTTTTAATTTGTTTCTGCATAGCACTTCTGTTTGTTTATGTTTTCTTTAAAACTGAGGAAATAAATGCTCAGTGATGAACTCTAGTCTTATTCTCTACTTTGCATATTTAGAACTTCGAAATTTCCATTTCTACTTGAGCCTTTTGTTTCAGGCACTTCAGTGCTAAATTGAGTGTGAATTCTGTCAGGTGACATTTTCTTTTCTCACTCCACTATGCAGAGTAAATTGCATCTGTAGCAGCCAACTCTCCATTCACAGTGTTCTTTTATTACATATCTCAAATCTTGTAATTTTTTTTTCTTTCTGTTTTTCTCCTTCCTCAGAGACCCAGTACATTTTTAACTTTGTGCTATAGTATCTGCTACCTTGAAGTTTTGGAGTGGGGTTTCTTACATATACAATATATGTATGATAGGAAAGTCCTCCCTTGAGAACCTGCATTTGATTGAGCAGGAGACTTATTCTTAGTACTTTCTTGAAATGAAGCTGTTGTCCATACCAGTGCCTATAGAATATGGACTCCTGAGGACCTAGTGGGAATTACCACTTCTGCCAGATGCTCTTCCTTGATACATTTCCTTTCCATGGATTTCGATTATTGTAAGCCTTTAGAAAACATTGATAATTCAGGAACATAGGAATATTCATTTCTGCCATATAGTTTTCTGTGGCTGTAGAGCCCACCTCCTCTGTTTCACTTTTATCCATTTTTCCCTCTACTCTTCCTAGTTAGACATAAACTGAATTTAAAAATCTACATCTGTTCTTAATCTGGCCACGTTCTTGCTCTGCCTTACAATTTTGTTTTTTTTATACTACTACTCTTAGATGGGATTTAACCTATTTTGTTCTCTGTCTTGTATTTTAGTCTCTGTCTTATACTTTCTCTTACTTCCTGTAGTTCTCTAACATATTCTACTGGGGGATCTCCAGGCACAAAATGAGTAAGTAACTATACCACTGTCTTAAAGTGACTGTGTCACCTTGTAACAATGCAATAAAAATACAATATTTTTGTATTATTTTTGTATTATATTTGTATTATTTTGTATTAAAAATACAAAAATATTGTAAAAAATACAATGTGTATTTTTAATCACACATACATTTTCCTGGTTCTGTCATCTCCAATTAGTCTTCCTCTTGTTTGTTTCTGTAATCATCTAGTATAACTGTTTTTGAAAGTTTTTATTATGGATTATATATCAGAAGCATTCAGGTTGGTTTTCTTTCCCCAATAATTTACTGGAATCAAGACTGTCTTCGAGAAAATCAAATGTTTTTTTTCTTCGAATTATTGCCTCTCATCTTCTGTTCGATGTGTGCAAGTATTAGTCACTGTTCATAACCCAATAAAATAGAAGTTCTCCTTTTTTAAAAGTCTCATTTCCCAAACATATAAATTAGTGTTGTTCCCTGCAAAACTCAAATTACTATTAGTGGAAACACACTTCCTAAAAATTTAGAGCAATGAATTTTTATGTCTAGCTCCTTCTTAGAACATAATATATCTAAAACATAGTTTATAAAATATATTTTCTAATATTATATTATAATATATAGTTTTCATTTCTTAGGCATATATAGAGTCTTCTCATTATTTTATACATTGAGTAAATAAGACCTATATTCCATGTGTCTTGCATTTATTTATTTTTATTGTGAATATATATGACCTCAAAAAAAGTCATGTTTTAAGTGACTTTTTCTTGATGGGTTGTGCATAACTTCTACTGGGTACCTGAAAGCAATACCAATCCTGGACCAGGTTAAGCTAAGCTACCTGTCTATAGAACTGGAAATTAAGAGTTATGATGAATTCTGGATTTATTTACATGAGGAGTCAGCTTGTGCTACCAGTTTCTCAGGGAATGGGGAAACATTTCTGTCATATTTTTTGTGTTTTTCACTCAAAGCCAAGGCTGACACAAATAGGTCTTTAGCCTTTGCTTCTCTTCCTCCCCCTTTTTTCTCCTTCCCTTTTTTCTACTCCTGTTCCTTCTACCCCTCTGCATCTCCCTCCCTGTCTTCTCCCCTCTCCCTCCCTCCCCTCTTCCTTTCCCTCCTGCTACCACTAGTTTACACAGATAAAGTCTAATTTTTACTGCCCTGGCTACTTGAAGAGCATTTCTAATTCAGTATGCAATATTAATCAGGTTCTTGTTTTGCCTCTTGATCTCTGCATGGAACTAATAGAACTAAAATTTAGGCCTGGGGGCACTAATAGGTAATGTTAGGGTAGCTTCAGCTTCAGGGTGACATTCTCTTTATACATGTGCTCTTTACTTTTAAGGATTTCTCTTACACTAGAACTATCTCAGTTAGCATTTATAGTAGCTTTTTCCCCAGGGGCATTTTCCATGTACTTCAGTTGTTCATCAGTGTACTATAGAAAATTATCAGTAGACAAAATAAGAGCTATTTATTTGAGAAATACAAGTGAATAATTTGGGTTTAATTGTTTTTTAATTATATGTAGGCAATTAAATGGCTCATATATATGTATACTTCAAATTTCTGTAAGCAGATAAGAGGATACAAGTCATTCTTAGGGATAATGATAATATCCTATACTTTGTTACAGCACTATACACAATAGGCAAGGTATGGAAACAACCTAAGTATCTACTGATGAATGAATGAATGAATGAATGATGAATGAATGGTCAAAGAAATTGTGGTGTACACACACACACACACACACACACACACACTACAATGGAATATCATCCAGCCATAAAAATGAAATACTGTCATTTGTAAAAACATGAGTGGACTTCAAGGGCATTTGTGCTAAGTGAAAAAGTCATTCAGAGAAAGACAAATACTATATGATCTCTCCCAATGTGGAATTGAAAGGAGAGAGACAGAGCAAGAGAGAGAGAGAGAGAGAAGGTGGGAATTTCTTTATTGAGGAAATATTAACATACTATAAAATTCACCATTTTAACCATTTAAAGTATACAGTTCACTAGTTTTTAGTTTACCAACAGTTACGGAACCATCACCATTAACTAACTCAGACCATTTTTCAGAGAAAATTTCAGAGAAAACCTGTACGGCATCTGTTAGTGGTGACTGTCCATCGCCTCCTCCTTTCAACCTTTGCTGACCACTAATCAGGACTTTTTGCTCTGTATAGATGTGCCCATTCTCGGTCTCTTTTATCTAAAAGGAATCGTCATACAATATGTGGCTTTTTGTATCTGGTTTCCTTCAATAGCATACTATTTTCAAAATGCATTCATGTTGTAGTATGCATCAGTACTCCCTTACTTATAGCTAGATAATATTCCATGTTATGGATATACAGTATTTTGTTTATCTGTTCATCAGTTGAAAGACATTTGAGTTTCTTCTACTTTATCACTATTATGGATAATATTGCTATGAATATTTATGTACTAGTGTTTTTATGAACACATGTTTTCATTATCATAGGTTATATACACATAAGAGAATTTCTTGGTAGCTTTCTGTTTAACTTTTGAGAAACTGCTAAACTATTTACCATGAGAAATGTATGATAGTTCCATTTTTTCTGCATTCTAACATTTGTTAGTTATCTTTTATTATTATATTATTATGTATAATGTATTATTATTATTATTGTCATGTTAGGGAGTATGAGTGGTATCCCATTGTGGTTTCATTCCCTTATGATCAATAAATGTGAGCATCTTTGCATGCCTTTGTTGGTCATTTATATATCTTATTTAGAGAACGTCTACTGAAGTCCATTATTTAATTGGGCCATTTGTCTTTTTACTGTTCAGTAGTAGAAATTCTTCTAATATTTTTATATTCTGACTATAAAATCCTTACCACTTAATGTGTTGTAAATGTTATTTTCATAGATTTCTTTAAACTAAGGACATTATATGAAAAACAAATATACATACATATATATATATATATATATATATATATATATTTCAAAATCTTGCTAGTGTCTTTCAAAGTGCAAAAGTTGTTTATTTGTTTTTCCATATTTGAGGACTGTTACCTTATCCAAGGCCATGAATATAAACCCATGTCTCCTTCTGAGAGCTTTAGAGATTTTTCACTTAAATTCATTTCATAAATTTTGAGTTAATTTTTTTCATTTCTTATGAGATACAGGTACAACGTCACTTTTTTGCATGTTGAACTCCAGGTGGCTAAGTATCGTTTGTAGAAAAGATTGTTCTTTCCCAACTACACCCTCATTAAAAATCAAATTACTGTGGGAATAAGGGTTTACTTCTGCACCCTCAGTTTTATTTAATTGATCTATATATACATCCTTATGCCACTATCATTCTATTTTGATTATTATAACTTTCCAATACATTTTGAAATTTAGAAGTGCAAGTCAAGAAATTTCATTCTGCATTTTCAAAATGAGTTAATGTGTCTTGGGTTCGTTGTAATTTCACATCAATTTTAAGAGCAGTTCACTTTTGTAAAAAAGACAATTGAAATTTGATAGATATTGCATTGAATCTCCTTATCAATTTGAGGAGTATTGATAGTTTAATAATATCAAGACTTTCAGTCCATGAACATGGGATCTCTTTGCATTTTATTTAAATAGTCCCTAATATCTTTCAACAGTGTTTTATAATTTCAGTATCTAAGTCTTACAGTTTCTTGGTTTATTCCTAAGAAATTTATTATTTTTAAACTGTTTTTCAATGTTTATGTATTTTTGAGAGAGAGGAAAGAGAAAGCACAAGCAGGGGAGAGGCAGAGAGAGGGAGACACAGAATTCAAGACAGGCTCCGATCTGTCAGCACAGAACCTGACATGGGGCTCAAATTCACAAACCACAAGATCATGACCTGAGCTGAAGTTGGACACTTACCCGACAGAGCCACCCAGGAACCCCAGAAATTCATTAATTTTAATGCTGTTGCAAATGAAATTGTTTCTCGCTTTTATTTTTGATTGCTCAGTGCTCATGTATGAAAATAATTACTTTCATATACTGATCATATATCCTGCAATTTTGCTAAACTTGTTTATTCTAATAGGTTTTTTTTGTGGATTCTTGAGGGATATTTATTTATATCATAATTATGGCATCTGAAAATAGAAATAGTTCTATTTCTTTTCCAATTTGGATGCCTTTATATTTCTTTTCTTGTCTAATTACTCTGACTAGAACTTCTGGTACAATGTTGAATGGTGGCCAAAGTAGACATACTTCTCTTAATCCTGATCTGAGAAAGTAAATTCATTATTTTACTATGAGGCTGATACTTGCTATGGGTTTTTCATATTTTTTAATCATGTTGAAGTAGTTTTTTTTTTTTTTCCTATTCTTAGTTTGCTTTTAGTTTTTACTATGATAAAAATTGTGTTGGATTTTATCAAGTTTATTTCCTTTATCTGTTGAGGGTGATCTTGTGCTGTTTTTCTTCTATTATTATGTTTTATTATATTGACAGATTTTCATATGTTGCACAAGCTTTGAATTCATGCAATAAATTCTCCATGGTCATGGTGTGTAGTTCTTTTAACATTCTACCAGTCTCTGATTGTTTGCATTTTGTTGAGAATTTTTGCATCTATATTTTTAATGGGTTTTGGGTGTACAATTTCTTGTCCTTGTGAAATCTTTGTCATATTTTGTCATCAGGGTAGTTTTATTCTCTTAGTATGAATTAGGAAGTACTCCCTCCTCTTCTGTTTTTTGGCAGAGTTTAGGAAAGGCTGTTCTTCAGTTTTGGTAAACTGTTTCTCTAGGAATTATTATTATTATTCTGGGTTATCTAATTTGTTGGAATACAATTATTGATAGTATCACCTTACAATCATTTTTTAATACCTATCAGGTCACAAATATTTTTATTTATTCCTAATATATATTCATATAGTCATTAGAATGTATCCCTATTTTTGTGGTTAGTCTTGCTAATAGATATTCAATTTTTCTGATCTTTTCTAACAAATAACTTTTTTGATTTTGTTGATTCTCTCTGTTGTTTTTCTACTATTTGTTTTGTGTGTGTATATTTTAATCACCATTATTTCCTTTGTTATGCTTGTTGCATCAATTAGTTTTCTTCCCCGCCCCCCCAGGAGTTCTTTACCATAGAATGTATATTTCAACATGCCCCATACCACTGGATCCCTAAAAATGTCACTGAGGTAAAAGGCCTCAGCATTTGTTCTCAGATTTATTTCTAGTATTTTGACATGCAAAAGTCTTATCAATAAACCTAGAGGAGTTTCTACTTCTTGTTCATAGATTCAATCAGAGTAATGTCACTCACTGATGATAAACCAGTGCGATGTCTTGTTGAAAGGTTACCAAATTCCTTGTATACTAAATTATGACATATGATTGCAGAGTTTTTATAACCTGGGGATAAGACAGTAAAGATGTTTTATCTGGCCTCCTCAGATGAAAGCAAACTGCTTCTGATGTCTTTACTAAATGTATTTGCTAGTAAATAGGTGCACACTAGGTTTCAGGGCATGTGTTAATTTGTTCAACCAATAAAACCATATACCATATATTGTATCTGTACAGTAACTGTAAATAGAGCGGTCCTCTAGTTAAGATTATGATAATCCACTGGCATTTTTCAAGATCCATCTGCTTTCTGCATTGGTCAAATAGATGTGTTGAAAGCAGGTGAAGTGGGAATTACTACCCCTGCACCTTTCAAGTCCTTGATTGTGTCACTAATCTTTACTATCACTCCAGGAATGTGGTTTTGCATTTGGTTTATTTCTTTGCTAGATAGAGGCCATTCTAGTGATGTCCACTCAGCTTTTACCACCACAAACTCCCTACTCCATAAGTCAGGGAACCAATATGGAAACTGCCAGCTGCTAAGAATGTCAATTACGATTGTAAATCCTAGAACTGAGTAATAAATAAACACAGCATGGGTTCAGGGATCTGCTGGATTGAAAGTGAGACAGATCTAAACCCAAACCCAGTTTTTCACCTTATCTCCAGTTGCTGATACTCTGACTCTAAATCATAGTGATGTTTTGGGTCTCCTGGAATCAATGTCAGTTCAAAGCCAGTGTCCAATAATTCTCAGTTCGACATTCTGATTATTTCCTCTTTCCCCAGTGCACAGTCTCTCTGGTAAAAGACCATAGATCCTTCGGGGGAAAGCTGGGAGAAAGATAAGCAGTTTCAGTTTGGGGCAATGTTTCAGAGTCCTTCTTCAAAGATACCTGATCTTTCATCTGTGGGATTGTATAAATTGACTCAAGTCTGGGAATTGACTGAGTGGCCATGATCCTGTTTTATGGTTCAAATAAAATATGTTCATTTAACCCTGAGCTCTTGTGCTTATATTGATTAAGGAAGAATTTTGTATACAGCTCATCCTTTTCACTTCTAGGAACATCATGATCAGTTAGCCGGTGACATAGGTCTCTGAAAGTCACACTATTCTGATTACTGCTTTAAATACTGATTGTATTAACCACATCTTCCCTTTGGAGATTTTGTGCCACTACTAGTTCCTTCTACTTGCATTTAGGTTTCTCGATTCCCCACTGTAATTTCTAGCCTACACAGAAAAGAGTAATCACAGAACTCTTCAAGAATCCTGAGATTCTTCTCACACATTTATTTCTCACAGCCATGATGAAAGTACATCTTTTGTATCCTCCTGGGGTACGTGACCAGGTCTTCAATGCTGATGCCACTTTAACATTCCAGTTTCCCTCAACCTTTGGCTCCTTCTCTATAGTGTCCAACACTATTCTATACTATGTTGTTCAGCTTCATTTAGTACAGTCTACTATGCTGTCCATGTTTCAGCCAACCTACCAAATAGCTAGAGGCCTTTTAAAGCCTCTGTACTACAACATTAAATCCACAAAAAAATCTGATTACTGGGCAGATGATTAGTATACATGCCTTGATTCAACTTTGTATTCCTTCCACTCTTATCTTCCCACCCTAAATATTAGTTCCCAGACATGTGTTCCAGATTTCTACCTGTATAAGTTGGAAAAATCGTGTAGTTCTTTTGGAATGTAATTCACTTCCTCATGAGTTACATTTCATTCCTCACCTTTCAGGATCTATGGCATTTGTGTCTAGTTATAGGTATAGAAACAAAGGGAGAGGGGTTGCAAGAGTGGTTACAGAGGAGAATCAGCAGTGTCTTTCAAGGCAATGGTCTTATGGAAGGCCATTACGGTTTCCATAAGCCAACTAGGGCTAATCTCCTCAGACAGGGGTGGAATAGCTGTGGCTGTTGGCAAAAAGACTTAGTACGGTATAAAGGCTCAGTGTCTCCAGCTTCATCAGCATCTTCCCAAATGACCCATTCTAATTTTCAGGATCCCATTCCTTCCCATTCAGTGGCTTCACTTTAAGAGCAGACACTCTGCAAGGTTGAGGGTGCAATTTGCATTTTAATTCCACCACTTAGAGGATGAGACTCTGCGTTCAGTTTTAGCAGTCCTAGCTCTGTAGCCACCCAGGAGATAAGGACTTCTTTCATGGCAGACATAGACACTTTCAGATCATTTATAAAGCACTTGGGTTGGGAATTTGAATCCCTGAACTCATCCTTTTCTTTCTCTACTTTGTCCAGCACAATTAGGAGCAGCATGCCAATCTCATTATACTTGTTAATTGGACAAAAAAATATTCTAAGATATCAAATAGATGATCACTCAGAACTTTGCCTCTTCAAATTATTTAATTTGGAGTACCCAATGGTGATATTTTGAGCATGTCTTAAGCCATATCATACTATAGACTATCAGTGCTCTCTTTTTTTTTTTAAACTTTTAATTTTTTTTTTTATTTATTTCTAGGAGAGAGAGAGAGACAGTGTGAGCAGGGGAGGGTCAGAGAGAGAGGGAGTCACAGACTGAAACAGGCTCGAGGCTCTGAGCTGGTAGTCAGCACAAAGCCCGACGCGGGGCTCGAACCCACGAGCTGCGAGATCATAACCTAAGCGAAAGTCGGACGCTTAACCGACTAAGCCCCCCAGGCGCCCCCCAGTGCTCTCTTTACTACTAGAAAAAGAGTTATCAGTATTTTTAAATCTAATCAGATTAGAAAACCAATTCTAGAAACCTCAGAACCAGTTCACAAAACTTAGAAACATTCCCTCAAAAATCTGTTCCTGTAGAACCACACTTGGTACCAAAACCAGTGTTTGGAGAGAGAGAGACAGACAGACAGATAAACAGACAGACATGTTGAAGAAGTTGACTCAGGCAAATATGGAGAGAACCAGGCCTGAAGTTTTCAAGACAGGCCAGCAGTCTGGAACTTCCAGTAAGAGTTGATGTTGCAGTCTTCAGTCCAAAGTTTGTCCAGAGGCAAAATTCCTTCTACTTCAGGGCTCTGTCTTTTCTCTTACAACTGATTGGATGAGAGTCATCTATATTATGGAGAGTAATCTGTTTTATTTTAGGTCTACTGATTTAAATATTAATCACTTCCAATAAATACCTTCACAACAATATTCAGCCTGGACAAAATATGGGGTACTACTGCCTAGCCAAACTGACACATAAAATTAACTATCACATCTGGACATAGAATTCTTTTCAGGAGGTTTTCATGGAAAAAATTCAGGTGATAAATCTGTAAAGTAAAGTAGGCAGGATTGTGCAGAAGAAACTGAAAGGCAAAGTGGTTGCAAGTCTATTAATTGCTATAGGGAGTTCTAGAGCCAGAAGACCCCTTCTGGTGTGTCTCAGACTGAGATCAAAGCACAAGGGCTGGGTCTCTGTATCTTTCCATCTATTCATCATTTACCACTGGCTTCTCCCTAATGACATTGAATGAGATAGCTCTATCTATAGCCAGAGGCAATTCTCAGTGATGGATACAGATGCAAACATGAATGAAAGACTTTCCCAGAAGCTAGTACCTAAGTGTGTTGGCCTTTAATAGGAAATCTAATGGAACAATACAGCATATGCTATAAAAGATAATGACAAAATTCTGGTTAATAATTATAGGATTACATTGAATAGCATTTATAAAGTTTAATAACTGTTAATTCTAAAGAATATGGTTTCAGTCAAGATTAATCAATCATGGGCTCCTGGTTGGGTCAGTGGGTTAAGTGGCCAACTCTTGATTCATGATCTCACAGTTCCTGAGCTTAAGCCCCACATAGGTTCTGTGCTCACAGTTCAGAGCCTGCTTGGGATTCTCTCCCCTCCTCTCTCTCTGTCCCTCCCCTGCTCTGTCTCTCTCTCAAAAATAAGTAAAAATGTTAAAATTTTTTTTAAAATTTAGTCAATTATTTTTGGTTATGTTATTTTTAATTCATATTTTTATATTAATATATTTTTCAAATGACAAGTTATTCAAAAAACTTTAGTCCATGATATGCATGACATTTATTTTTACATATTTTATATATTATTGTGCTTGTATTTAATCTATTTTTTCATCACATTGCTATTTTAATAGGATTGCGCCTAGTCCATCTGTATCTATACTGTACCAAGAATGAGTGTGGCATATTAAGTGAGATGGACTACAATGAAAATTGTTATGGAAATAACATTACAGTTGATTATAGTTATATTCCTTTAACAGAATGTTTATGTGCAGCTGCTGAATATAATAGCAAGTTGGAGAGATTCCTTGTCATCCCACACATTTCAATCTATTTATAAAATAAATAGCAATGATAGATGATATTTTCCTTAGAAACAGAAAATAGCAATACAGTGTCTCAAATCACAACTCCCTTTAATCAACATTGTAACATAAAAAAAAAAAAGCTAGTGAAAGATCAATGGATAACATCCAGTTAGAGAAAATTGCAATCCACAAATAATCTGTGCAATGAGTGTCCTTGAGTAAATTTACTTTGCGAGTATTTGTAGGATCAAAATAGAATAGATATCCCAGAATTATCGTTTAATTCTGGCATTTAAAATATAGCTACACATTGCTTCAGCCTTAAAATGTACAATTGCAATGGGCAGCTTTGAAAGCTATTTACAGGAACTCTGAGTTCTTTATGTAATCGTTTTCCTATTGCCAGACTCCTCATAGGAAGACTCACATAAAAAGTGAAATGCTTTCTATAGAGCAACCTTTATCATATTATTTTAATATATATTGATATTTTTTCATATGGATTACTCACCAGATGACCATGATAGGTAAAGCATGCTTTAAAAAATGTAAAATATTTACTGATTTATCTTCATTTCTTTTTTTTCTGCCTCTTCTTTTCTGCTATGTCTCCTTCTCACAAACTAGTCCATCCATATTTGCATATTTGTTGAACATGTGAATGAATGAATGAATGAATGAATAGAAGATATGAATAATATATTTAAGAGCTTAAGTGCTCTTCAATTTTATAATGGATATATTTAAATATGGCATAAAATATTTGGCTTAATGATAATAGCTAGTTTTGTATACCAGTCAACAGATACAATGAAGAATTGTTTTAGGAATATGAATCTCCTGCCCTCCCAATACCCCTTCAATTAAATGTATAAGTAGCCTTTATTAAGAGATGAGGTCTGGAGCTGTCTGGGTGGCTCAGTCGATTAAGAGTTAGACTGGCTCATGTCATGATCCCACAGTTCATGACTCCAAGCCCTACATCAGGCTCTCTGCTATCAGTGCAGAGCCCACTTCAAATCCTTTGTTCCCCTCTCTCTGCCCCTCCCCCACTTGAGTTCATTCTTTATCTCTCTGTCTCTCAAAAATAAGCATTATTTTTTTAAAAAGAGATGTCTGCCCATACATGCCAGAATATTTCCCGTGTTTCCATCATCATAATTTTGTTGAACTTATCAGCATAAGCCACAGAGCCTAGAATTTATCTCTTCATCTCAATTATCTTCATTTTCAAGTTAAGAAACACAATAATTGGGGCATCTGGCTGGCTCAGTTGGTTAAGCTCCTAATTCTTGATTTTGGCTCAGATCATAATCTTGCAGTTCATGAGTTCAAGTCCCACTGTACTGACAGTGTAGAGCCTGCTTGGGATTCTTTCTTGCTCCCTCTCTCAGCCCCTCTCCTACTTGTGCTCTCTTTCTCAAAATAAATAAAAATAAACTTTTAAAAAGAGAAACACAATAATTAATCTGCAACACAAGTATTGAATAGGAAAACAACTACTGTGGGGCGCGTGGGTGGCTTAGTCAGTTGAGCGTCCGACTTTCGCTTAGGTCATGATCTCGCGGTTCATGGGTTCGAGCCCCACGTCGGGCTCTGTGCTGACTGCCAGCTCAGAGCCTGGAGCCTCTTTCAGATTCTGTGTTTCCCTCTCTCTCTGACCTCCCCTGCTCACGCTGTCTCTCTCTCTCTCTCCTAGAAATAAAAAAATAAATAAAAAAAAAAAAGGAAAACAACTACTGTGTCATTCACTGAAGAGAAGAGAAATAAATGTTCTAATAAGGACCTAGACCATTTAAGAAAGTTTTTCTATGGCATAGAAATATTGTTACTATTCCTAAGGATTGATTATATTTTATCCTTTCTTTAAAGCTGATTATGTCACATTTAAATTTATTTTTTTCCAATTGAGAACATGCAATCATATGTTGTCATCAATTAAGGTATTTAAACATTTAACATGTATGTATTATATTCTGTATCTTCTCAAATGATACAATGTATTCTGTATCTTCTCAGTTGATACCATCTTAAAAACTGTTACTCTTGGTGAGTTCCCTGAAATGGCCTGAAATGTATACTTGATTGAGTGATTATACGCTCACAGGCACACACACACACACAAACATATAATCACAAATATTTTTAAATTGTATAATTCTTCCCAACACGGGGCAGTGGTTTAAGACTGTGTCAGTTTAGGGAGCTGTGTTTCCCAGAATTCTCTTCTGTGTGTGATACCAATTAGGTTTGTCAGGAGAGACATCTGCATAATAAAGCAGCAGTTGGGAGCTCTACTGACTGTTGTTGGTGAGGGATAAGCTCACAGTGGCCTGCCAACTCCAGTTTATTCTTGGCTTTTTGCTTCAGCACATATTCTCATTCCTAACTGGCGCTCATGCTGACCAACAAAGATTCAGGCCTACCACCGAGCATTTTGCGGCAAACTCACAGGGAAGAGAAACAGAGAGACAACACAATCCATAAACTTCGATAGCTTTCTTCACATTTCCATCCTAGCAGCTATTGCCCTTTGTAAGCTCCACACTGATAAAAGCTCTACGCTGATCCTTTTCAGAACTTTACATCCCCATTGAGTTTTCCTCAATTGCATAAGCTCAATTTCAATTAAAAAAAAAAACAACTTTTTTTTCAATTCACTCTTCCATGAAACTCATAGTGTTCTGCCTACCTGATTGAACTCTCTGATAGAATGATGAAATAAAGTACAGGTTTGTTACAATTTGGAGACCTGCTATTGGATTTCACACATTGAGTGTCTGTAGAGAGTAAGCAGAAGAGTAAGTTGTGCCTGTTAGAGCCAGGATCTCAAAATAGTGAATTCAGGTTTTATAATTCAATGAAATCCTAAAAAAAAAAAAAAAAAAAATCCAATCAGATTAGCTGGGAGTTTCTACAAGACCCAATTTCTGAGATATTCAAGGATCCCTGATATTTATCAATAAACTAACATGTAGACCTGAATATGATGGACCTAATGCTGATTTGGTGGTTATTCTTGACTGATCAGTGAAGTGGCTAGGTCCAATTCTGGTCCATCCATCAGGCTGCTACAGTAGTCAAAGTGGGCACCATTGTCCCAGGCTGGTTTGAGAGTTTGCTTCTAAAGCATGCCAGCAAACTATTTTTCATATATATATTTTAGCTTCGTGGGTCATATAATTTCTTTTGTTACTACTCAACTCTGCCAGTGAAGCATAGAAAATTGTCATAGGCCTAACCTAAACTGATGGTCTTGGTCAGAACTGGCTTATGCAGTCCACTGCTCTAGAGGATCATTGTAGAAGTTCAAACTTTTAAGTCTTAAAGCCAACATTAAATTTTTATGAGTTTCAACTGTCTAACTATCTAATGATAATCAAACACATGCAAAATGTAGAGACCAAATAAATAAATAAATAAGTGTAGAAAATGAAAAATAAGCCACTCTTTATTCTATAACTTGTTTTTTAAAATAAATTATTTTAATTTTTATTTGTTTAATTTAAATCCAAGTTAGTTAACATACACTGTAATAATGATTTATGTACCTATAACACCCAGTGCTTATCCCATCAGGTGTCCTCTTTAAAGCCCCCCACCCATTTAGCTCATTCCCCTACCCAAACCCCCACCAGCAACCCTCAGTTTGTTCTCTATATTTAAGAATCTTTTATGGTTTGTCTCCTTCTCTATTTTATTTTATTTTGCTTCCCTTCCCTATGTTCATTGTTTTATTTCTTAAATTTCACATATGAGTGAAATCATATGATATTTGTCTTTCTCTGAGTGACTTATTTCACTTACCCTCTGATTCCATACACATTGTTGCAAATGGCAAGATTTCATTCTCTTTGACCTCTGAGTAATACTCCATTATATATATATATACCACATCTTCTTTATCCATTCATCAGTCGATGGACATTTGGGCTCTTTCCAGACTTTGGCTCTTGTCTATAGTGGTACAATAAACATTGGGGTGCTTATGCCCCTTCAGATCATCACTTCTGTATCCTGTGGATAAATACCTGGTATTGGTGCAATTGGTGGGTCATAGGGTAGTTCTATTTTAAATTTTTTAAGGAACCTCCATACTGTTTTCCAGGGCGGCTGCACTAATTTAAATTCTCATCAGCAGTGTAAAAGGGCTCCTGATTCTCCTCATCCTTGCCAACATCTGTTGTTTCCTGAATTGTTAATTTTAGCCATCCTGACAGGTGTGAGGTGGTATCTTATTGTAGTTTGATTGGTATTTCCCTGATGATGAGTGATGTTGAGTATTTTTTTCATATGTTTGTTAGCCATCTGGATGTGTTCTTTGGAAAAAGTGCCTATTCCTATCTTTTGCCTGTTCCATCACTTATTTGTTTTCTGGGTGTTGAATTTCATAAGTTCTTTATAGATTTTGGATACTAGTCCTTTACCTGATATGCCATTTGCAAATATCTTTTCCATTCAGTCAGTTGCCTTTTACTTTTGCTAATTTTTTGTTTGTTGTGCATAAGCTTTTTGTCTTGTTGAGGTCCCAATAGTTAATTTTTATTGTGTCCCTTGCCTTCAGAAATATGTCAAGTTAGAAGTTGCTGTAGCCGAGGTCAAAGAGGTCATTGCCTGTTTTCTCCTCCAGGATTTTGATGACTTCTGTCTTATCTTTATGTCTTGCATCCATTTTGAGTTTATTTTTGTTTATGGTGTAAGAAACTGGTCCTGGTTCATTCTTCTGCATGTTGCTGTACAGTTTCATCAACATAATTTGCTGAAGAGACCATCCTTTTTCAATTGGATATTCTTTTCTGGTTTGTCAGAGATTAGTTGGCCATATATTTGTGGGTCCATTTCTAGGTTTTCTATTGTGTTCCATTGATCTATGTGTCTGTTTTTGTGTCAGTACCATACTGCCTTGATGATTACACCTTTGTAATATAGCTTGACGTCTGGAATTGTGATGCCTCCAGCTTTTCTTTTTCTTCTTTTTTTAGGAGTGTTTTGGGTATTCAGGGTCTTTTCTGGTTCCATACAAAATTTAGGATTGTTTTTTCTGACTCTGTGAATGATGCTGCTGTTATTTTGAAAAGGAATACATTGAATATGTAGATTGCTTTGGGTAGTATTGACATTTTAAAAATATTCGTTCTTCCAATCCACGAGCATAGAAGGTTTTTCCATTTCTTTGCATCTTCTTCAATTTCTGTCCTAAGCTTTCTATAATTTTCAATGTATAGATTTTTCACCTCTTTGGTTAGGTTTATTTCTAGGCATTTTATGGTTTTTGGTTCAGTTGTAAATGGGATTGATTCCTCAATTTCTCTTTCTGTTGTTTCATTTTTGGTGTACAGAAATGCAACTGATTCCTGTACATTAATTTTATATCCTACGACTTTGCTGAATGCATGTCTCATTTCTAGCAATTTTCTCGGGGAGATTTTGGGTTTTCCACATGGCATATCATGTCGTCTGTGAAGAGTGAAAGTTTGACTTCCTCCTTGCTGATTTGGATGTCTTTTTATTTATTTGTGTTTTCTGATTGATGAGGCTAGGACTTCCAATGCTGTATTGAATAACAGTGGTAAGAGTGGACATCTTTGTCATGTTCCTGACCTTAGGGGAAAAGTTCTCAATTTTTCACCATTGAGGATGGTATTAGCTCTGGGTACATGGCATTTCATGATCTTAAGGTATGATCCTTCTAATCTTAATTTCCTAAGGGTTTTTATCAAGAAAGGATGCTATATTTTTTCAAATCCTTTTTCTGCCTCTGTTGAGAGGATCATATGGTTCTTATCCTTTAGTAATATGATGTATCACATTGGTTGATTTGTGTATATTGAACCAGCCCTGCATCCCAGGAATAAATCCCACTTGATCATGGTGAATAATCATTTTAAAGTATTGTAGGAGCCAGTTTGCTGGCATATTGTTGAGAATTTTAGCATTCATGTTAACAGGGAAATTGATCTGTAGTTATTTTTAGTGGAGTCTTTGGCTTTAAAATAAAGATAATGCTGGCCTCATAGAATGAGTTTAGAAGGTTCCCTTCTATTTCTTTTTTTTGGAACAGCTTCAAAAGAATAGGTGTTAACTCTCCTTTAAGTGTTTGGTAGAATTCCCTGGAAAGCCAGCCAACTGGCCCTGGATTCTGGTTCCTTGGGAGATTTTTGATTACTGATTCAATTTCTTTAGTGGTTATGGGTCTCTTCAAATTTTCAGTGTCTTTGTGTTTCAATTTTGGTAGTTTATAAGATTCTACGAACTTATCCATTTCTTCCAGATTGCCCAATTTGTTGGCATGTATTGCTCTTAATAATCTCTTATAATTGTTTGTATTTCTGTAGTGTTGGTTGTGATCTCACCTCCTCTATTTGGATTTTATTTTTTCAGGTCTTTTCTCTTTTTGATAAGTCTGGCTAGAGGTTTATGAAATTTTGTTAATTCTTTCAAAGAACCAGCTCATGTTTTATGTTCTACTATTTGTTTGTTTTATTTCAACAGCATTGATTTATGGTGTAATATTTATTATCTCCCTTCTTCTGCTGTTTTTGGACTTTATTTACTTTTCTTTTTCCTGCTTTTTAGATGTAAGTTTAGATTGTGTATTTGAAACTTTTATTTTCTTTAGGAAGGGCTGGATCTCACAGACTGTGAGATGATGACCTGAGCCGAAGTTGGATGCTCAACCAACTGAATCACCCAGGCACCCCTTCTTCTATTTTGAATGACAGTCTTTCTAGATAAAGAAATCTTGACTGCATATTTCTCCAGTTCAGCACGTTGAATATATCCTGCCACTCCTTTTTGTCCTGGCAAGTTTCTGTGGTAGGACTGCTGAAAACCTGACCTGTCTTCCCTAATAGGATAAGAACTTTTATTTCCCCCCTTGCTGCTTTCATAATTTTTTTCCTTTTCTGTGTATTTTGTGAATTTGACTATGATATGCCTTGGTGATGGTCAATTTTTGTTGAATATAATGGTAGTTTTCTGTGCTTCTTGGATTTTGATGTCTGTGTCCTTCCCCAGAAGAGGAAAGCTTTCCACTATAATTTGCTCTTATAAACCTATACCTTTTCTCTCTCTTCATATTCTGGGACTTCAGTGATTTGGGTGTTATTCCTTTTTAATAAACCATGAGTTCTCTAACTCTTGTACTATAAACTTTTGCCTTTGTTTCCCTCCTTTTTTTTTCTGTTTCATTATTCTCCATAATTTTATCTTCTATATCGCTGATTCACTGCTTTACTTCATGCATTCTTGCCATCGTGGTATCTATTCAAGATTGTATCTTGGTTATAGTATTTTTTAATTTTGGCCAGACTAGGTTTTATGCCCTTTAATTCCACAGAAAGGGATTCTCTGGTGTAATCGATGCTTTTTGAACCCCAGCTGGTATTCTTATTTTCATGATTCTAAATTCTAGTTCAGACATCTAGCTTGTATCTCTATTATTAAGTCCCTGGCTGTCATTTCTTCCTGTTTTTTCTTTTGGGGTGAATTTCTTCATTTGGTCACTTTGGAAGAAGAAAACAATTAAAATTAAAAATATGAACACAAAACAAAAAATCATATAAAGGAAACTAGGTCCTAGATGTGTTTGGTCTGCTTGTTGAAAGAACTTGATAGAATAGGGAAAAAAAAGAAAAGGAAAAGAAAGAAAAAAAGGTAAGAAAAACTTTTAAAATTTTATATAATAAACTAGAATAAAATAAAATAAAAATAAAAAAAACAAGAAACAAAGTGAAAAGAAACAAAAATAATTTGTTTTTGTATCCAAGAAAGAGGAAGAAATAAAAAAAGAAAAAGTAAAACAACTTAAGCTAAAACAGAAGCAAAAGAAACAAATAAATAACTAGTAAACTGAAGTTATATCCAGTTTCCCCTATAAACTAAAATTATGAAGCACTCTACAGTTCCTAAACTAAGCAGGTGGAATGACTTGTGCTGGTCTTTTGGGGGATGTGCTTGAAAGGCACAGTTGGGTGGAGCATAGTGTAATGGCTATGTTCTTCACTAGGTGGAGCTGCTTAGCATACTGGAGTGGATCAGTGTGCATGTCTGTGTGTGTGTAGTGGGCAGCAGAGGTGGAAATGGCTTCACCCAGCTCCCCAGTCTCAGGCACGGGAACTTTACGCTCTCATGGGACTGTGATCAAGCACCCCTCCTTTTGTCTCTGGCCTCTGTCCGCTCCTTGCCTCTAGCCTGCCTGTTTCCAAACTGTCTGCCTGCCAGGTACACCTTCCTCTAGGAACAAAAATATATATTCTTTCAGCTGTTGATTTTTTTAAGACTATAGGTTAGAGCAGTTTAAGGTTCACAGCAAAATTGAGGGGAAGGTACAGAGATGCTTCATAAACCTCCTTCCCCCACATATACATCACCACCCCCTCTATCCATATTTTCCACCAGGGTGGTACATGATAAGCCTGCACTGCCACATCATTGTCACCCAATGATGACCATAGTTTACATTATGGTTCACTCTTGGTGCTATACCACTGACTTGTAAAATTTGAATTTGTTTAACTCATTTGAGATCCTGGTTTGCTGTTTACTAGGTTTAATATTATGAACCTCTTGATCAGCCTTTTGTCTAAGCTTTTTAAATGCTGAATGAGGGGTGCCTGGGTGGCTCAGTCAGTTAAGCATCTGACTTCAGCTCAGGTCATGATCTCATGGTTCGTGGGTTCTAGCCCCACGTCGGGCTCTGTGCTGACAGCCAGGTCAGAGCCTGGAGCATGTTTCAGATTCTGTGTCTCCCTCTCTCTCTCTGACCCTCCCTTGCTCATGCTGTCTCTCTCTCTCTGTCTCTCTGAGAAATAAAACATTAAGAAAAATTAAATAATGAATAACATCAGATGCCTCCTGTTATTATGTTTAATCCTATATAACTTGACTACAAAAGACAATGTTTTGGATTTAAAATAGACTTTAAAGATTAAGTAGTCTAAATTGGTACATAATTTAAGAATCCCTTTTATATAACATAACTTTAAGGTATAGCTATCAAGGCTTAATTTTTAATTCTTTAAAGATAAACAATTCATTGTTTTTTTCTATGAGTGAAAGATGGAGACAGTGAGCTTTATATTTGTCTGAGATTTCTTTTTCTATGTCTGTTCTTTGGAATAATGTAATATTAATCTTATCCTATTTACACAATTATCTATCATCTGTCTATCATACCTTTTTTATGTTAATTTATTTTGAGAGAGAGAGAGTGAGTGAGAGGTGGAGGGACAGAGAGAGAGGACAAAGAGAGAGAATCTTAAGCAGATTCTGCACTGTCAGGATTTGTAAGATCATGACCTGAGTGGAAATAAGAGTTGGAAGCTTAACTGATTGAGCCACCCAGGTTTCCCACATCATCTTTGGATCTATGCATCCATCTATTATAATTCTTATGACAACAGATATTTCCTTAATGATTTTTACCATCCTGCCACTTCCTTTTCTTTGATATTTTGGTTCTTTGGAAATGAGCACTTATAATCCCTTATCTATGTGAGAAAACCTCTTTTCCTAAATGCTTTGAATGGATATTCTTTAGAGAAAGGTATTTAAAACACAAGTAAGCCCTCTAAAATATAAAAAGAATATTAGTGTCATTTCTAGTAATTTCATAGGTCATCTGTGTCTTCTGTAAGAACATGATTTACTTCTTAATATTATTATTTTCCTAAACCTTTCTACTTGTTTATGTCTGATCCCCTTGCAAGGTCTGTAATCTTGACAAAGATACCTGATTATAAAACTTAGCCTAACAAGCTAAGAAGTGGGGAGAGGAACAACAACAACCACAAAATAAAAAAAGTAGCTAAGAAGTGGGATGCTTGGCTGACTCAGCTGGTACAGCATGTGACTTTTGGTGTCAGGGTGGTAAATTCAAGGCCATGTTGGGAATAGAGGTTACTTAAAAAATAAAAATTAAAATAATAACAACAACACTTTTTTTAAAAAAGAAGAAATTAACCTAACAAATTGTTTTACACCTTTGATCAGGTATCACAGACAAAGAATTGCAGGAAAATTTCTTGGCTGCAACTTTTTTTAAAACTAGCCCAGAGGATTCATGATTCCCCCCTGTCCCCCCACATTGCCAAAGTCCTTGTTTTTCTGTTAAATTCAGCCTTTTATTCTTTATAATAATTGCCTTGTCTTGTTTGTACTTAAATGCCACACCCATGATTTAATCTTTTAATGCAATAATTTCTAAAATTTTAAGGATTGCTAGAAAGTTGTTGGAATCACATGAATAAGCTGCAATCACTTAGAAGTAATATATATGTTGGGGCACCTGGTCGGCTCAGTCAGTTAAACATCTGACTTTGGCTCAGATCATGATCTCACAGTTCAGGAGTCCAAACCCTGCATCAGCCTCTCTGCTGACAGCTCAGAGTTCAGAATCAGCTTTGGATTCTTGGTTATCTTCTCTCTCTGCCCTTCCCCCACTCATGCTCTGTCTGCCTGTCTCTCTCTCTCCCCCCAAATAAATACATAACTAAATAAATAAACACTTTTTTTTTTAAAGAAGTTATATATATTATACCTTAGGGACTAAATGCTTGTGTCTCCCAAACCATTCCCTACACCCCTGTCCCACCATGTGATTAAATCAAGCAGTGGGGCTTTTGTTAGATAATTAGGATTGGATGAAATTAAGAAAGTAGAGCCCTAATGAATGGGATTAGTGCCCTTATACAATTCAGGAGACTGCTTGCTTTCTCTCTTTGCTCCCTACTACCTGAGAATATAAGTAGGCAGTCTGCAACCTAGAGGGTTCTCACAGAATCTAACCACACTGCTCACCTAATCTCAGACTTCTAACCTTCTTTAATAAGTAAATGTATCTTGTTTATAAACCATCCAATTTATATTTTGATATAGCAGCCTGAGTTAATCAAGAAAGTATCCTAGACAATATCAGATTTGCTGTGCTTTATAATGTTCATAATCTTGCATCTATTTGCAATTTGGTAGGTTATAGTAAACTTTTATAATAAGCAATTTCTGAAGACCCAATGAATGTGAGATTAATGAAAATTGGTGTCCCTGGTAAAGTATATAGACCATAAGCAATGTATGTTTTTGTCCTTTTTGTATTTTTATTTTATGCAAAAACATCAATGCATTGCTGTTATCAGTGCCAATCACAAATAAGTGAGTGTGTTTTCCCTTTTTATTCTGTGTCTTCATTTATAGATGTAAATGCTTATTTAGAATTTATTGAATGATAGCATATTTTTAGATATGTATCAGTTATCAGGCAAAAGGTTAAAACTATATGGTTTTTTAAAAACTATTCCTAGTTAAATTTATTTCTATTGGATCATTGTTTACTTTTGCATTTTTATTTTAAATTCATCTTGATCCATTTTGATTTTTAAAAATTTTCAAAGTATCCCTGAAATAATTTAAGCTAATACTCAGAAATGCTGCCTTAAAACACCAGCTTGCTGGAGAAAAACTTCATTCCTGGCAGAGCTTCTTGAATGCAAACAATAGTTCAGGAAATATCTTCTACCCTCCAACATATTGCTGAAGGATGTC